>CM049924.1:3395000-4870833 GCA_027405835.1 Asclepias syriaca | reverse complement strand
AGCGAGGTTCTCTGCAAGAGGCTGCTGGATAAAAGTACGATACCAAACTAGTTGAAAAACTCATAAGAGAAGGGACAACTATCTTCGGGGTAATAATTTTGAGGGCATAATTAGAAAATAAATAAATCCAAGTTTTCATTTGATTGAGCAAAAGCATTAATCAAATTCCATTCTTCTGAATCTCAATCTCCCTATGTAAGAGCTCGGTTTACCTCAATCTTACGGACCAGGATTTAATAAAAGAGAAAGTGTTTTACAAATACATTTATAAGGTTTACAAACGATATGAACGACCACCGCTTCACTTCAGCAAACACGTCATGCTGCTGTAACCGTATTTAATTGGTTAAATTGGTCATCACCGCCAGTGCTGCACTATAGTCTATAGGCAACCGACGAAGGTGACGAGCGAGGGAAGTCTCATCAATTGCTATTCCTGCGATTACTTCTGAGTTACTTTTCTCTACGAACTCCGAACCGTATTTGCCTTGAGAATGAACGCTAGCCTTCTTTGTAAGTTAGTTCTTGCAGAAGGTTCAATCATGGGAATTTGACATTTTGTTCTTTTCTATAGACTAAAGCACATGATTACACACTTTAACCTAACCCAAATACCCTATTCTCTTTCCGTCTTTCTAATCATTAAATGTTAATAGCAACAATTCCCAACCGACATCCTTTCTCCTTTGTGAACTCATGTAGATAAGAATTCAGCGGCTCTCTTTCACTTTCAGAACAAGTCTTTATACTAGACTTAATTTATCCGATTGGGAAGTTGTCCAAAGTTTCGTCTGGGTGTACTCTGTTTTCCTGTTGTTCTCTGATGGCTTTCTATGGCTATGGCTATGGCTACGGCTACAAGGGAGACGTGGGTGAGTGTCCTTACAGTAATACTAACACTTATGATTATGATGTTATTTCTCCTCAAGATTCCACATCATTTAATGAATTTGATCACCCTAATTTAATTGAACATAGTCCTTACACTTATTTTGATTCTTCTGCTACTCAGCAAATCCCCAGTTATTTAGTCTACAATTATACTCACCAGAAACTCATCCAGTATGAGCCCCCACTTTCTTATACCAGTGCTTCATTTTATTCCAAGTCAAGTAACAGTGTCTCTAACTCTACTATTGAATTTGCTGAGCCAAATTTTGAGGAATATGATCTAACTCCTTATGGAGGTGGCTATGATATTGCTCAAACCTATGGAAAACCTCTTCCTCCTTCTGATAAAATCTGCTATCCTCGTTCTACGCCCCAATTGCCACATGGATCAATTCCCTCGGCTAAAGGACATGATGATGATGATGATAACCAAGCAGTAAAACCTCATAAGGATAAAGACGGTCAGTCTGCTGATAATGGGGGGGATAAGGTAAAAAATGGGAGTGGAAACACGGAGGAGGACTTAGATCTTCAGAAACCAATATTAGAGATTAAAGTTAGTGATGTGGATGAACATCCTCCTTCTACTGATTATAATCATGTGTATGGTTATGATTGGAATAGGCAAGTGCCTTATACTCCTTATGGATCTGGCCTGGAAGCTATGGACATCTGTGAAAGTATATTGGGTTACTGGCCTTGCATAGCCAAAATCAACCGGCAAAGAAATGCAAATTGTGTAGTTTGTAATGAAGAAAGAAGCCAGAATGAACCTTGGAAGGAAGCGGCAGATTATCTGTTTGGGACTCCATTTGGATATGGGGAGCAGAATAATGGAGATAGAGGATACCATTTCTATAGTAATCAAAGTTATTATCAACATCAACCTCAGTATCCTTAGTCTCCAATCCATATAACTGTTTATGATGAAACACTCTTATTTCATCTCAGAGATTGGATCTTTTCAGCTGTTTGCATGATATGAGACTTTATCAGTTTGTTACTTTTTAAAGTTGTTGTAAATTAATTTCTCATTTTATTTTGCAACTAAAAATAAGATTTGTGAAATTTATATTAATACTTTGGCTAATTTCAGAACTTAGGCATGATAATATAGTATGATTGTACTTCATTCATGGTAGTTTCTGACAGGTAAAGCTTCTGAATACGACTGTATTACTTTTTGAGCAGACTAGGTTTCTCTCTTTTGGCCAAAAGGGTGTATGCCAGTCTCTCAAGAGCTCAGCAAGCATGTGAGCTACTCTATCCCTTTGCAGTTTCTTTTGTTTTGTCGTATGTTTTATGTAGGTGGTCTATAGCCCTTCCCTGCTGCTGTCTTTTTTCAAAGGAATCAATCTTTTTTTTTTTTTTTTTTGAAAAAATGTACTAGTTAATACGAGCAAGATTGTATCTCAAGATAGGGGGTGCCCCTTGAGCTGGTTCTAGCTCATTGTTATTCATGGTAGAAAACAATTGGAGGCCTTTCTGTGGAAGATTGATGTTCACTGAAACTACTAGTTAGCTTTGAGTTAGGCCTTTCTAATATGCTTAAAAGATTCTGGTTCCATCTCCTTTAAGCAAAGAAGTTCGTTTTTTGGTCCTCAGGTGTTATTCACTCGAATGCTTTTGCTTATCAAAGTTTAAAGCAGAAAGGGAACCTTAGATATTGACATAAAAGAGTGAAACACACAAGATTTGTCATTTCCAGCAAAAAAGAGTAAAGAAGAAGATGGAATTACTACTAATAATTGTAGATGGTACAACTAATGTTTCTATTAGTTCCAAGATGGACATCGAGTATATCTTAAATGTCCCTTAATACCCCTTACTCTTTAATCATGAAGGGAACCACAAAAACATCTGTTCATTCAATCTGTACTTGGAAAGTCTTCATCTTGACATTTGTCTTTTCTTTTCTTTTCTTTTCTTTTCATTCTTTTTTCCTCAAAACCAGCTCTGGTAATGTTTTTCCCAGCATGATAATTAATTGATAGTGCCATGTCTTATAGCTTTAACTAGCATGCATCCCAGGATAGTGTTTATGGAAATTCAAGAACTTTCTGGTATCCCTAGTAGTATTTCTTTTCCTTACTGGACAGGTTTATTGCAAAGGCTTTTGATGGATTTTTTTTTTCATTTTTTTCCTCCCTGGAAATATATATATTATTAAGCAGTGGTGCTTTCTTATCAGTAGAGACAAGGGATCAGTCAAAAGATATTGTTTTCCCCATGATTGTTTTCACATGTCTGTCGAAAATTTAAAACTGCTACAGTTTATGTTTCTGCTGGTGTATTTCTTTGACTCTTGAGTCTGTTGCTGTGTTTTGTTCTTTTTAATTTTTGGATATAGAGGTGCAAGAAAGTAAGAAATAACGGATGGTGATTTTCAATGCAAATAATGATTATATACCACCACCAGAAAGCCTATTAATTATATATTCAAATTTTCAGAGAGTAAAAGCAAAACATATATAGTATAAGCATGCTGAGTGTTGCTGTTATATAATAATTATGCCAGAAATCTTGCTCCATTCTCTCTATTTCCCATTAGTTGATTTATCCAATGCTCTATTCAATCGATCAATCAAGGTTCTTAAAAAACCATTGGTAGATAAAGAAAAAATTAGTTGGTTTTAAGTAACAGAAAGACATTGAAAATAAAAAAAGGGGGCTGTGCTGCTGCTGAATTGAATCTGTAGTTTTGATTTTCTATGGGCTATGGCTTTGGGTATTACTGTGGAACAATCAGTTATAGGACAAAGAAGGAGAAGACATTCCAATCAGTAGCGATGCAGCAGAATTATGATTGGTGAGCCCTAAAAAGTCATGAATGAGACCGACAAAATATATATAATATATATTTTTTTCGAAACTTTTAATTAAAAAAAGTATTTTTCTAATCAAATTTCTGTTTCCTTCCTTCTGAATTGCTCCGTAATTTTAGGAAGCTTACGTCTGGCTAATAATTTTATTTAGTTAAATTTAATCCCATAATAAATATTGAAATTATTAATTTCTTTTAATAAGGAGAGACACAAAAGGAAAAAGTAGATGAAAAATCCAAAGTGGTTCGAACATCGTAGTTTCCGTCGTCGTCGGACTGAATACTAAAAAGGGAGACATGTTGGGCTCCCCACCATGCATGCACAACAGCAACCAAAAAAAGAATAAAAGAAAGAAAAGCCTTCAGAATGAAGCCATTTGTTGGCGTTTGGTAAACTTCGATTTTTACGTGTTAAATTTAACCCTTTCCTTCAACTTACCTATTTGGCACTGTACAAACAGTTTCTTTTACCTTTTCTCTCACGACAATAATAATGTTTATGTTAACGTTAATTCTTTTTTCTTTTTTTTTTTAATAAACAAAGCTTAATTCTTAATCATATTAAAATTAATGATGCTATTTTATTTTATTTTATTTTTAATACGTTAGTATATTTATAATGAGGAGAGAGTGAAAGAAGACAAGAGGAAGGATAATGAAGGGAATAAGCATTCGGAGGCCCCACAATTCACGCAAAAAACCTTGTTAAAATCCTTCCTTTTTTTCCTCCGCCTTTCCTTCCTCAGAGTCACACAGCCCAAAACACATTTTCCACCAGCCCCCCTCCCCTCCCCCATGGCCTCATTTTACAGCTTCCTCCCCGGAGCCTCCATCTCATATATATTTCTGCCGCTCCTCTCTCTACTTCCGTTCTTCGCCGTCTCTGCCTCTGCCTCCGCCTCCGCCTCCGCCTCCATTCACGATCTTCTCAAAAGCAGAGGATTACCTGCAGGTCTATTCCCTAAGGATGCAGTACAATCGTACGATCTCGATAAAGACGGTCATCTTGAGGTGTATTTGGATAGCCCCTGTATGGCTAAATTCGAGAACAGGGTGCTGTTTGACAGCGTTGTTACGGCGAATCTTAGTTACGGTGGACTTACCGGCGTCGAAGGTCTCACCCAGGAAGAGTTGTTCTTATGGTTGCCCGTAAAGGATATCATAGTTATTGATCCAACTTCTGGCATAATTTTGTTTGACATTGGCTTGGCTCATAAGCAAATGTCTCTTTCCCTCTTTGAAGATCCTCCTGTCTGCAAGCCTCAAGGTAACCTTCCTCTTCCTTTCCCCCTTTTTTCTTAAAAATAAATTATTTAAATTCTTAATTTTCTGTTTAAAAAGAAAAAAAAATGTGGTGTAAAATTGATGCAGGTATAAGGGAGATGGATGAAACAAAGGAGGGATTTCAAGTTCAGAGATAGAATGCTGACACTCCATTTCCGGAACTCTAATATGATCTGATTTGCTTCTGGCATTGTTTCCTTTTTGTTGTGTGTTGTTGAAACTTGAGAAAAAAAAAAAAAAAAAAAAAAAAGAAGGGCAAGCGAGGAGTTGGATTCATATATACATAGATTGTTGTAGAGTTGTAAAAAATTTTGTAACTAACCAGAAAATTTTGGGAAGAAATGACTGAATTTTGATACTTCCCTTGCAAATTTACAAACTAATTCGTCATGAATTCGGCTGGTTAGAAGAGCTTCTTCTTCTTCTCCAGCATCCATGATATCATATGATCATGCATCGGATGCTATCTTCCAAATTCATCGACTCGTCGACATGGATTTTGCAGGTGAAGAAAGAGACAAAGACTGAAACAAACTTAACTATTATTGCACCGTAAACCAAGAACATGTGAAAATCCCTTGCCGGTTCGAAAGTGAGTGAATCTGAAGATCCACATGCCAGGTAGTGAACAAAGATTTAGGAGATAAAGAAATTATTCGGCAACCACATACGTTTTAATTAATTAGGAAAAAAAAAACAAAAGTACAAGAGACCCCAATTAAAAATAAATAAATTTTATTTTGAAACCATGATTCCTAAACATAATAATAATTATTATAATAGCTGTCTAATAATAGGACCGCCGGACACACTAGACCCCTTTTGAAGAAGCTGGATAATTATTTATTTATTTTTAATGAGTATTTATTTACATAGATCTTAATTTTACATGCAGCATCGTATAAAATATTTGCATGACAATGTCAGGCGCCGGCGCTACTTCCTCTCCTCATTCCTCCTTTTTAGGTTTTTTTTTTTTTTTTAAAAGTTGGTTACAATTTAATTTATAAATTTGAGATATAAAATAACTTAAATTTTAACAAAGAAAAAAGAAAAGAAAAAAAAAACTATTTTAGGTCAATTAATCATCACTACTTTTGCGAAAATAATGAACTTCCTTAATGGCCCCTTACAACATCTTGATGACAAAGATCACCAACGAAGGCCCGCAAGTTTGGTTGAATTATTATGACTTTTTTTTTTTTTTTTGGGATTAAATCATTTATATAAATTCTTATATTGAAAGGTTTTGAATTTGGTAATTCTCTTACTGTTTGGTTACTGAATACTAATTGTAATTAATAAAATGGATAAAATATATATTTAAAATATTGCAATATTATTAATTTTTAATTTCAAGACGCGATGTGAGATTTTACCAATTAGGTGGCGACACGTATTATCATTCTAACTACATTGGTGGCAGCAGTGTGGCAATTGGTGGCATGGTTTCTACCAATATTCCAGCAAACAAACAGAAACATAGCCATGGAAAAATATATATTTATATTAGGAATGTTTTGCTTAATTCACGGAATAAATGGTGGGATATATTTGTAAGAAGTAAAAGAAGAATTCAATATTCATACCAACTCTTCTTCTCAGTTAAGGAATATATTTAATGGAGTTGCTGAATCTTCTTCTTCATTGACTTTGAAACTTCACAATAGATTTCAACAAGGAAGGTGGAGATTTCAGGGAAAGGTGAATCTCAGGTTCTGATTTATTATCAGCACTTTCATTCACTATATAATGTTGACATTTGTTTTTCTGTGATATTTTTTTGAATACATTATTCATGTTTTATTATACAATCCATGATTGGTATGGTTCAAGGATATAAATAATGCATCAGATATCAAATTAATGCTCCCTTCTTTCATACAACAGTGGTAAAAATGATATATGGAGAAGAAAACAGAACCACAATGTTAACTAAATACTTGTTACAGTCTGCAGCAAGTAATCTTTGATTTGGTCAATTTCTGGTAGTCTGCAGTGACTCGCCTGGAATTTGGAAAGAGCAGAATCAGATTGACCTAAAAAGAAGGGAATGGGAATAGGGAACGAGGTATACCTCAACGCATGAAGTAACAAGAAGTGAGCCTTTGGAGCTGGTAACACTGTTGTCCATGAGCTCAAATCCAAGTGCACTATATGCCTCCATCAGTTTAGTGAAAACACCAGTTTTCTTCTGACAGACTATGTGAATCCAGAGCTTAGTCCCATTGAGATGAGTAACCTGAACTTCTGTCTATACACGTTGATTGATTAATTTACAAGAATGTTACAAATAAAATGCATTTCATAAGAAGAGAGAGAGAGGGAGAGAGATATTAGGTACCTCAATTCCCCATTTCTTCATTTCTTCTGCATTATCAGTGGTTATCTCTTTAGAGTGATTATGAATTTCCAACTGCCCTTCCATGCTTGCATCTATTTGGTAAAGCAGGTCACTTAGGTTTCTTACTGTGCCCTGTAGTTCTTCAATGTATGTGATTGCATCTGTTATTATGGTTGCCTTATTCATCTGAAAACAATTACAAAGGGAAGGTAATGAATGATGATGGGATTGGATAATGAAAAGAAAGGAAAGGGTTGAGAAAGATGAGATGATTGCATTAGTTATATTGGGGACCAAAGAGCGCAGCTCTAGAAGCCTGTCGCTGAGTTTCTGGCGGCGCTTCCTCTCAGCATCCAGGTTCTTGGATTTGAATCTTTTGCTATCATCCTCAATTGTCCCTCCCCTGCTGTTCTTTCCTTCTTGAGTTGAGCAAAAATCAGGGAAAGATGTTTCCCCATGTCCAATAATCATCTCTCAAGAATTTTTTTTTCCTTTTTTTTTAATTGAATTAAGATAGAATCAATTTTTATTGAAGGAGGCAGCAGAGACTATACTGCACTGGTCTTGTTTGATGCCAACCAATTTGCTTATATAAGTGATGGTCACAATACTAACATTTAAGAAAGAGAATCTTTTTCGTTGTAGTTTGTTGGACATCCATTTGAATGTGCTTTCAAATGCTCATTTCAAACACGAGAGAGAGAGAGAGAGAAGAGATTTGTAAGTTGTAACTGAAACTATTATTATTATTATTATTATTATTATTATTATTATGAAAAACACCATTTTTTTTTTCTTTTGTTTTGGGGATGGAAAAAAAAAGAAAAAAAAAGGACTAAATGAAATGCCATATTAAGAATGTTCTCTGTAAATATAACTGCAACAGCTGCTTAAAAAGCATACTCCATTATTCTACATTTTGTCATATAAAACGTACTATACAATATCAAGTCTTTACAATACAATAATATTCTGACGATCATCAGTTAAGATACATTAATGTTTTTTTTCCTCTTTTTTTTTTTTCGTTTTTCTGATTAGTTGTTGGGAAGGAGAAAGTACAAAATGGAGTGCGGAGAGAGCTTTTGAGACTTCTGAAGTGTAAAAATTCTTCCCATTCAATAGTACAAACATTCTTTGCTTTTTTATTGGTTTAATCTGCACTTCTTACTTTATACACCTGCTAATGTTTTTTTGGGTCTTTTCTTAAACTCAAGTTTATGCTTTTTTTATAATCTTTGTACATCAGCATGCTGCCCAAAAACAATCAAGAACACATGTTTCAATGACTTTCAAGTCAGACCAATAACATAATTCCTCTCTTTTCCCTTACCATTCATTAAACAAGAAAAAAATAAAAAAACTTTCAAGAATTTTAAGAATAAGTATTTTTTCATGGCACACAGGTGGAAGGAAAAAAAAAAGAAAAAATAAATCGATTAATAAAAAATAACATAAATCAATTAATAGGCCTAAAATAGACTAAAACAAATAATAATATATTTTTTGTTTTATTTATTGGCGTGTCGTTTTAGATAAAAAAAAAAAAAAAAAAGAACCCCTAAGGTTTAACAAAGTAACGAAACAGGACTGGGAAAGTTAGAAACAGAGAGCCGCAACCAAATGTCGTCCATTTCCCGCTTCTTCCGTCGCGCGTACTGTAACTCCACATCCTCTCCGCCAGCATCCATAAGATCCCTCTCAAATGAGCTCTCCAAAGAGCGGAATCTCAAAAGGGTCGTCGAGAAATTCAAACAGTTCTCTAACTACGAACGTTTCCGAGACAAAACCGGCATCTATGACTTTGTAGTTCGACGTTTAGCCTCTGCCAAGCGCTTTAAATCCATTGAAGAAATTCTCGAGTACCAGAAGCAATTCAAATACGATTTCTCTAAAGAAGGTTTTCCCGTTAGAATCATTTCCTTATATGGGAGATCGGGCATGTTCGAGCATGCCCAGAAGGTGTTCGATGAAATGTCCGAATATAATTGCCAAAGGACGGTGAATTCCATGAATGCTCTCTTGGCTGCTGCTGTCAAGTCGCGTAAATTCGATGAGATGAAGGAGTTGTTTAAAGAGTTGCCGCACAAGTTTGGTATTAAGCCTGACGCGGTCTCTTATAATACGGTGATTAAGGGGCTGTGCAATATGGGTGATTTCGATACAAGTATTTCAATGGTTGATGAGATGGAAAAGAATGGGTTGAAACCTGACCGGATTACTTTTAATACCATCCTCTATGCACTTTACTCCAACAATAGATTCAGTGATGGGGAAAAGATATGGAGCCAATTAGTAGGAAGGAATATAGTTCCTGATATCAGAACTTACAATTCAAGGGTTTTGGGATTGGTGAATGAGAAGAGAGTCCAAGAGGCGGCTGATTTAGTTGTTGAATTGGAAAGTAAGATGCTGAAAGCTGATGTTTTTACTTATGGGAATTTGATTAAAGCTTACGGCACGGAAGGCAATATCGCGGAGGTGAAGAGATGGTATGCAAAAATGATTGAGAACAAGTGTGATCCTGATAAGGTAGTATTTTTGAGGTTGCTTTCTTCTGCTTGTGAGAATGGTGACCTTGATTGGGCTACTGATGTCTGTAACGATATCTTCAAGTGGAATTGCAATGTCGATGTGCGATTACTGCAAAATGTAGTTAATGGTTTGGTGAAGGAGTCAGAGATCGAGAAAGCTAAGCAAATTGTGCATTTGGGGCAATCCCGGAGGTACACTAACCTTAAATTCCCTGTCGAGTCTCAGTTGAATTGATGATTCTTGCTGAGCTTTATTTTCTCTCTTCTTTTGTGGCTACATTAAAAATGGAGTTAGTTTTTCCCTTTTTTTCTGTGCTTGACGTTACTAACCAGTTAGTTTTCTTTCATTTTGTCAAAGCCCAAAAACATTTTTAATTCAAAGTTGTGCACTGTTTTTTCTCATACCTATTATCCATGTCTTGAAGGAAAGAATACATCTTTCAGTAAAATCCATAATTGATGATTTCCAATCACCTGAGTTGTAATGTTCTATGTACCCCTGAGGAATGATATCTGACCAGGAACCATACCGAGTCCCTTTAGCTTGATGTGGTTTAGATGAAGGCCTAGCTCTTTTTACTTATTCTTGACACCCCTTTATTTAATCGAAAAAGAGTATTGAGGGAATAAAGGCTTATTACAAAAGGAAGAAAGGATCTTCCGTTAGAGTTTGTACACTGCAACCTTTGGGTTGGGGGAAATATCACCAGAAAACATAGACCCAATGTACTGCTCAAGAAATGGTAGGTTTCCCCGACTGTCATAGTCGTACATAAGAGGAACCATCCTGGCAAAATTCAGAGCACACTTTTGAAACGATGCTGAAGATCCATTGAGACATAGACATTCTCTGTTTAGTTTCTTCCATTCATCCGAAATCATTTTAACCACACGCGCTCGTGCCATTTCAACCGAGACGCCACCTTCTTCTTCTTCTTGTTCTTTCATGTAGTAATTCATGTAGGAACCGTCATGGCCGTCTTGATCCTCGTCCTGACAAAGTAAACCCTAAATTATCCTCCTTTTTGTACACCCCAATTATGTATACCAAAAAAAAGAAAAAACATTCATTACCTGGGCAGTTCCTAAATCGTCCCAAAGACGAAGAATTGCGGCCACAGAAGAGACGATGCCGGAAATATCTTCCGAGATTATTGTGTTTTCCATTTGACTTGCCCCTAAACCCAAGAGAAAGAAGGAATGAATTAAGACGACGTGAACCCCCGAACTTACAATCCCGTTTTTCAAATACTCTTCTGCCTTTGGAGTTTCCTTGGAAGCAAACCATTTTGCTTCTACCAGAAATGCATTGCATAAACTTGCCCACTGCATTACAAAAAACTATACATAAGTATTTCCTTTTTGATTAAAATTATGATTGTATGAGAGATATACGTACGGCTTTCTGTAAATATACTACGGGATTAGATCCGTGCTTTATTACAATTATCTTGGCTGTTTGATTTACAATATCATAGAGAGCTCTGAAAGTCGTCTTCATATAATCTGGTAATTTCTCAACAGCATCTAACTCCCATCTGCACCAATCCATTCTTTAATTATTAGACTATATATATATATATATATAGAAATGACTGCAGATGCTAATTAATAATGGTACGTACTTGTTTACTGCTTCGGTAAAGAGAGTCAATTCTTCCGGTTTGCCATAAAGATCGAAAATGTCATCTATGATGTATAATAAAGCTATAAACTTTGTGAGCTCAATTCTTTCATCTGAGAGGCTCAAATCAGTGAGAATGGCCATAGACCAAGTGTACCATTTCAGCAGCTGGTCCCTAGCAAGCTTCAACTCCTTCGCCAATCCGATATCATTCCACCATCTGTAAAATTTTTAAAATATATTATTTTACATATATATATATAAAATGAAAGATATTGATCACTTGACGACTTACTTTGAAATTTTACTCAGCTCCGCTCGATGTATTCTTTGTGAAATTAAAGAATCAAGGCGATAAAGGTCTTGGAAGGAGTTTTTCCAGGCATTATTAATATTGTTGTCACCCGTGAAATTATAACTGAAAAGATTGTCAGTCTCAAATCTTGCTAAACTTTTTCGACAAGGATGTTTCAGTGTATTGGAAATGATTACAGCCTTATCATTATCAACAACATTTGTTACCACCCATTTTCTAAGGAGTTGGCTACTCATATTTTCTGCCTCGTCCAATATATATTCTCCTTGGATTCTCAGTTGGGATGCTTCGTACACCTCTCTCGCTGATCTCATATCTTTTATCGCCAACTTCCCTTCTTTTTTAGTCTTGAAATTGTTAAATACATCTGTTTCGTGACAATATATTAAGAGTTGAGTGGATTATACACAAATTAACTTACTTACTTACCTGTATGCACGTAGAAACCTTCTTGTCTCAATAGCCGGAAACAAAGTGAAACTTTGTCAAGTTCTTGAGATTCAAAAATAGAATTCCGGCCGCCGATTGTGAGGTGCAACCTCGAAAGTTGAGCTTGAATCTGCTCCTGGAAATGGTAGTCAATGCCAAGTCTTTGGAGAGCATCCACCATGAACATGCATTTGAGCTGTTGCTTGCCTTCATCTGCTTCCATTAACATGTGCCTTACATCCATTATCTTTTCTGCACGTTTAATGGATAAGTACTCTTCCTGCATCATCAGAGACATAACGTCGTGTCATCAAGACGTACGTACGTTACGTCATAGACACATGAAAATAATAAAAAAATTGAGAGCTAAACTTTCGGTAGTTCGTCATACGTTGTAATTCTGAAGGTATCGTAAAGGAATAGAATATATATTGTTTGTTGCTTTACAAGATATCCGACTAATTCTGCACTTTCGACCTGTAGTTGAAAACGATCCCAGTGAAGCAAAAGAAGAGATTGCCATCGCGGAATTTATAATAATTCTCTGATTATATATATCTATATTCCTTCAAATTCAAATTCAAAACAAGAGGAAGAGCTATATATATATATAGATATACACATTAGATAAATATCTTATCATTTTAGGTTTATCACCACCAAATAGGGATAGCTTAATGTTAACACGTGATTAAAGATCACAAATTTTCTCTAATTTAAAAAAAAAAAAAATCTTAGGTCGACCATGTATATATCATAATTTTAATTTTTTAAAAATAATAAAATTTTGGAGTGAATTTAATATAATAATAAACATGATTTGTACATATAATAAATATATAAAACATAATAAATAAGTACAATTTATTAAGTAAGGATATTTTATTTGTTTTTTTTTTCGAGGCCATTCTGTTTTAAAATTATAAAATTATGACATGAGTTTCATTTAAATTATTGAAACTGTGATAATTTTATATTTGTTTGGTGTATATAATTAATTGAGCAATTTTTTAATAGATAAATATGTTGGGCACAAATGATCCCACAAGGTTGGGTTTCTATAACTTAACTGCACATTATGATATTGTCTACCTTTGGATTTAAGCTCTTACAATTTTATTTTTGGATAATTACCCAAAATTTTTTTTACTAATGAAATTAGTAGTATTCTTATAAACTAACCAATTCTAATATTTATTTTCAGATGCAAGACATAGGTTACCAACCCAACAAAATATACACACGTTTAAATGATGATTCACGTTACGTTCTGATTCAAAGGCTTCATCAATCCATAAAAAGAAAGAGAAACAAAATTTATCAAAACAAAAGAAAAAAAAAAAAGGGAATAAATTACATCCACAAAATGATGCTTTGTATAAATTTTCGTGATCGACGTGGTGGGATCATTTTTCTAAATTTTGTGAACAATTGAAAGGCAAAACACGACAAAAAAGATATTTTCAATTTTTTTAATTTTTAATTTTAAAATATTTTTATCTCAATTATATACAGAATTTTTTACTTTTTAAAATCATTTCTTGAACATTCTAACTTTCTAATTAATGCAACTTTCTTATATTACTCTTTTTAGTTACCCCTTAAAACAGTAATAATAAATACAATAAAGAAAAATAACTATATATTAAAAAAACAATTTAAATAAATAAATAAATAAATAAAAATCAGCGGCGGTAAGTAAAAAATAATATTAATAATAAATCAACAAGAGGTTATACAATATATTAATATATATATATATATTATATATATAATATTATATATATATATATATATATATATATTGATTCGTCAAAAAATTGTCTGATGTCACGTGTTAGTGATCCGACATCGTTTGATGGTCTTTCTACAAAGTACCCGTACCTTGATTATCTACGTGTCGTGGAAGGATTGTTGTCTTGCAATGCTAGGCTTGCAAAACAGTAAAGTTTATCCGGAGGGTGGAAGGTCTCCGGTAAAACCCTCCGATGCTTAAGTCAGTGATTTGACTTAAGATAGATAATTAAGAGAGAGATAAGTAGTGTGATCTGGCCTTACCCTCGTTACCTGTACGGGAGTGGTATTTATAGGGGTTTAGCCACCCTTGTGTCAGGTAGCTTGGGTGATTTGTTATGTGAAATCTGATGGTTATCGGATTTTGTGGGAAAGATATGAGATCCCTCTTTTTAGGAGATTGTTAGGAGAATCTTTGATTGTGATCTTTTATGGAGTCAAACGTTGACCATCAGAAATGTGGTTGATCAGTGAGTTTGATCAAAGTGAATGAAGTGTAGTAACTTCAGCACGAGGTGAGGCGGAGTGGCCTCGACATCCTTGGTAGAGTCGGATGTGTCAGCGGAGTGGGGCATGTCAAGCCATGCCAGGTGGCGGACACTTATGCTCGGTGGGTCCCATGTGCTTAGTGTCATTTGCCTTGTCAGCGTGAGGGTATTTTCATATCTCTCAGTGGCCCCTCGTCGAAGTGGAAGAGTGATTTTTCTTTCTCTTCGACGGTACTAGAAATCCATTGTTCTCCGGGCTGTTGTCATTAATAGTTTCTGAATAGGTGTGAGCTGAGGACGTGTAACCCGAAGAGGTGTTACCCGAGAGGGTGTAATCCGCAGTGAGAGTAACCTGAGAGGTGTAAGCAACCCGAAATGGGTGTGAGCAACCCGAAGTGGGCGTGAGCAACCCGAAGTGGGCGTGAGCAACCCGGAGTGGGCGTGAGCAACCCGGAGTGGGCGTGAGCAACCCGGAGTGGGCGTAAGTAACCCGAGTGGGCGTAAGTAACCCGAGGAGGTGTGACCTGGCGAAGAGGTGCAACCTGGCGAAGCGGTGTAACCTGGTGAAGAGGTGTAACCTGGCAAAGAGGTGTAACCTGGCGAAGTATTTTTGTGACTTGTTGTGAGTTGGCGAACTTGGATACGTTGGTGGGGTAGTCGAGGTCTCTTGTGACGGTTGACTTTCCCGGTGCGGGGTCAGATCCCCATGATGGCGGTTCGGTTACCGAGAGGGCAGTTGGCCGTTTGCGTGCCCAAAGGTGGCGCCGTTCGCGCTTCCCCACGCGCGAGTAATGATGGCGCCGCACGTGAGCTGTCAAAGGTGTGACCTCTGGTGTGACTGCGACCCGGCTGGAGTCAGGTCGGGCGAAGCTTGTTGGGGAAGCTTCACGATTTTTTGAATTTTCCCCCCTTTTCTATAAATAGTTCGCTTGCCTTTGTGAAGAGCTTTTTCCCTTTTCTTCTTCATCTTTGCGAAATTCTGCCTTTTCTTTCCCAAACTCACTAAAAAACTCTCTGCATTTCCTTCCCAAACTTTCCAAACGTCCTTCCGTTTCCTTTGATTTCCTCCCGGTGATTCACCCTTTTTCCGTGATTATTTCCAGTTTCCTCCATCATCTACATTATTTCAGGTAAGAGAGGACATTGTTGTTTGTCCTTCGGTTTTGTTCTTCTTCTTATTCTTTTGTTTCCGGTGCCTTGGTTATTTTTTGAGTGTTTGCGTTTTGTTTTTGTGGGTTGGGGAAATGGTTTTTCCTGGGAAAAGGGTGGTTGTAGACATTTGGACTGAGTTTAGGATGAGCTTTTTGGGTGAGAGTTTTTTCTGGAATGATGAACTGGATGAAGGCGGAGTGAGCGGACTTTTTAGTTTTTTGAACTGGTTGAAGCCGAAGTGAGTAGACTTTAGTTTCTGATAGGATTTTTTGTTTTGTGCTTGTAGATATGTCGGATTCAGAGAGTCCCGAGGTCCCTGTTCTCGTAGTCGAGGTGGAGTCTAGCTCTTCAAGCTCCACTTCCCAAACATGCTCTGATAGATCCAGACCTGCCATCCGTGAGAGTGCCAGTACTTCGAGTGAGGAGAGCTCCCGTGAAGGGGAACATGAGACTGACTCCGAGCGGACCCTAGGAATGGCTGGTGGAATTTTAACAATAAGAGGGGTCTGCACTCCGGCCGAAGGATCTCACACCGGCCCGAATATCCCCGAGGCGATCCCCTTAGACACTAGGTCGTCTAGGCACATGGGTGATTAGGATCCATTAATGCTTCCTCTATTTCCTTTGTCCATTTAGGATCCATTAATGCTTCCTGAACTGTAGTAGGAATATGGCATGCAGAGAGCTCCTGTGAAAAACTCTTGAGTGGCTCAGGCAGTTTTTCAGTGGAAACATAGTTGGCAATTGGATACCTCGACCTTCTTTCCTCCATTTCTGGGGAGTATCTGTTTAGTGGTTTGCCCCAGTTTTGCCTGAAAGGTAAGTTATACCCAGTGTTTATAGCATTGATAATTGAGGGTGTGCCAATATTACTTACCTCAGGAATATTCTCAGGAGATGGGCTTTCAGCGGCCAAGAGGCGGGGGGATTCTTCTTCTTCAAATGGTATAGGCTCAGTTGCCAGAGGTTCTTCTTCGGATGGTATAGGCTCAGCTGCCAGAGGTTCTTCTTCCGATGGTGTGTCATTCTGATCCTCAAACCACTCAAAGGTTAGCCACTTCAGCTCTTCATCTAGTGTCTCCCCCTGAAGAGGAGTAGTGGATACCGAGGAAGGGTAGAAAGTAGCGGACTCTAAAAAAGTGACATCCAGAGTCACATAAGTACGCTGAGTAGTAGGATCATAGCAGCGGTAGCCTTTTTGGTGGGTAGCATAGCCCAAGAAGAGGCACCGAAGGGCACACGGGTCAAGTTTGTTACGCTGGTTCTTATGAAGATGAACATACGCCACACAGCCAAAGATGCGAGGTGGGAGCATGAGGGCAGAAGGTAGAGAGACCGAGGCTGACAAGGATTGGAGTGGGGTTTGAAAATGTAAGACTTTGGACTGAAGGTGGTTGATCAAATGGACAGCAGTGGTAACAGCATCGGGCCAATGTGTTGTGGGAACATGTGCGCCAAGAAGGAGGGCTCGGGCAGTTTCAAGAATATGTCGATTTTTCCTTTCAGCTACCCCATTTTGTTGTGGTGTGTGGGGACATGAAGTTTCATGAATAAGGCCGTGGAGTTGAAAATAGGACTGAAAATGGTGATTGACATATTCGCCACCATTGTCAGAACGAAAAATTTGAATCTGAGCTGAAAACTGAGTCTGAACCATAGCATGAAATGACTGAAAAACCTTAAATACTTCATCCTTATGTTTCAGCAAATATAGCCAGGTCATGGGTGTGCAATCATCAACAAATGTTACAAACCAACGTACACCAGAGACAATAGACACGGGGGATGGTCCCCATACATCGAAATGTATTAAAGCAAAAGGAATGTCACTTTTATTCATGCTTAAAGAATAAGTAGCCCTATGACTCTTGGCTAAAATACAAGTATCACAATTTAACTCAGAAATTTCTACATCAGAAAATAAATCAGGAAACAAATGCCTTAGATACCCGAATGATGGATGTCCCAAACGGCAATGCCACAACCAAATCTGTCGAGTCTTAGAATTTAGTGAAGAAGACACGTGATGAGCTCTCCCCATACTGAAATCTTCCATGTAGTATAATCCCCCCCTCTTAGTACCACACCCAATTATCTCCTTGGTGAGAATATCCTATATAAGACAAAAATCAGCAAACATGAGTACCACACAATTCAGGTCTGTGGTAATTTGACTCACAGATAGTAACTTGTGGGACAATGAGGGAACAAGTAAAGTGTGGAATAATTGAAGAGAGGGTGATAATATCACAGAACCAGCTCATGTGACAGGAGAAACTACTCCATTGGCATTTGCAATGCTAGTGCGCCGTGGGGATGAATAGTGAGAAAGATCCACAGGATCAAAGGTCATATGATCAGTGGCCCCAGAGTCAAGTAACCAATCATCTTGGTTGGTATCGCATTGAGAACTAATTAATGCATGACATGGATTACCTTGATCCACAGAAGAAAAATTCTGTTGAGGAATTAGAGAAAGACACGGTTCGGCTACTGCTATAGCAGCCTTGCCTATGCTTGTACTTGTACCAGCAGTGTCTTGTTTCTTCCGGGCTTGGAGTTCATGCCACTAGTCCAGATATCCATGCAATTGGAAGCAATTTTCCCGTGTGTGCTTCATATTACCACAATGAGTGCACTTTAATCCGTCAGATGAGGATCGACCTTTAGAACCAGATTTTCCGGCATGCTGTGGGTTCGATCCATGGATCCCAAGCTTGAGGCCTCTCGAAGCAAGCACTGCTCCTGGAGGGGTTTCATGGTCACCTGCGTTCATCACCACCTGACGAAGAGCCTCTCTACGGACATGAGCATAAGCTTGCTCTATGGTGGGAAACGGGTGTAGCTGCAGCACGTCACTCCAGATGTTATCCAGCTTGTCGTCAAGGCCATCCAAAAAAATGTAGACCCGACCTTCTTGGAGGAGATTATTGTACCTTTGAATATCAGCATGGCATTCCATTGGATTTGGACGTCGAAAATCAATTTCACGCCAAAGACCTTGCAAGTTAGTGTAATATTTTTCCAGGGATCTACCTACTTGACGGAGACGTGAAACACGGTGCCGGAGATCATAAACCTGGGATGTATCACCACCATCAAAATAGGTTGTGGCAGCAGAGTCCCACACCCGTTTGGCTGTGGGAAACCGAATAAAGTTTCCAATTAACGTCGGATCCATGGAGTTGATAAGCCATCCTTTGACAATGGCGTTGTCGGTGCGCCATTTGCGAAAGGATGGGTCGGTAGGGGAAGGCGGGGTCAGTTCACCATTGCCCAACTTGTCTTTGCCGAAGATGTACATCTCGACAACTTGGGACCACAAGCCATAGTTAGAGCCATCCAACTTGATGCAAATCGGTAGAGCTGCAGGTTCTGAGGTCACGGTTGGGGCTTGGGCTTTGGATAGAGCTTCGGCCATCTTGGAGGTGAGTAATTCAAAGAGAATCCGGTCGATGGTGGATTCCTCTGTCTGGGTTGGTGTCTCGGTGGCTGCCATAGGGAGATAAGAGGCTAAACCCTAGGACTGGGCGTGAAGAAGGGACCAGATCGTAACCTGCTCTGATACCATGTCAGCTTGTTTCAATATATTTCTCATTCATGCATAAAGTTACAGAGGTATTGTATACATTTATAGAGAGATTTTCTATGCTATTTTTGGGCTATACAGATTTTTAGTGCTAGAATAATGGCTTGGTAGTTTATGGCTTATTCTTGAAATCTTTCTGATTTGGTTAACTCCTATAATCTCTCTGATTTATCTCTTAATTGACAACTCACGCCAACACAATCTGCTTCTCAAGAAGCTTGGCTTTCTTTAGCTCTTCTTTGGCCTCGACAAGTTTGCCGTTGCGTTTCAATTCTAGAGCCTTTTTCTTATGGGCAATTACCTGGGATTTGTCAATACCACAAATTCCCTTTCTCACCTTCCAAAGTCATTGTAGTAGGCTTTTTATCAACAGTATGAAGATCCAGATCTGACCAACCCAATTCTCTCAGTTCAGCAGTAAGGTCATCCTTTCCTTTACTCTTCAATGCCTTATTTTCTCCAGTAGATTCTACAGAATCATCTTTTACACTTGGAATTTCATGAGTAGGGTTGGATGACACAGCCTTTCTACGTGCCTTTCGGAGAGATAAATTCAATGCCGCAGCCTGCCTCTCAAGCTCTTTTCCCTTTTTGAAAGCTCTTAAGGCTTCTTCAGGTTTTCCTTCTGCTTTCAAGATTCTGTACTTCTTCTTTTCCTCCGAAGCTTGTTGGAGTAACTCATCAGGAGTAACTGCAACCATTCCAGATACATCAGCGCCCTGATCATGGGTTAGGCTTTCAAATACGTCTTCCCCGTCATTACTTGATGAGATATCGTGAAAACTTGAAAATGATGCACTACTGGTAGCCTTTTGTGCTTTAGAATGCATGTCTGAGGTAGATGCTGACCTCGATGACAATGATAGCTTACCATCACCGCCAAGAATTTGGTTAAGTACTTCATCCTCAGGCTTAAATGTAAGTTTTGAACCACCTATATGTAGCAACTAAAGTTAAGACCAAAGAAGAAGTTAATATAAGAAAAGCATTGAGCTTAGAATGTAACTTAACTACCCATAACTATTATACTGTGATACTTTGAGCCAGATTCTAGCAGATGCAAGAAAAATTCATCTTAGAGAAAAAACTCTAAGGACATAGAATAGGGAATCCATAAATTTCATTTATTGTGAAAGAGAATTTGGGATGAGAACTTTGCCAACAAGTTCTGCGGGTGCCACACACACCTTTCTGGACATGAAAATAACAGTGAAAATGGAAAAGAAAGTTTAGAGAAGAGTAGCAGCAAAATACTGGGGTGGAAAAGTAGGAGATGATGAAAGCTCTGCCACCATTTCTGATCTAAAATCAAACACATAAATTTTGACCCATCCCATTAGCTACAATACCATGTCACTTTCAACTGAATCTTTAGCAACATGCAAAACAAAATCATTGTAAAAAAAAAGAAAAAACTCCTCAAGGCTAAGAACACTAAATTTCTTGTTCATTAAGAGAGAAAGTGTTGGGGAAGATAACTTTACCAATGAGGTCTATTGTAATACAGAAAATCAAAGCTTTGCGAATATGAGCCTTTCCAAGGACACATCACACAATGAGAAATGGAAATGAAACCAAAAGAAGAGATACTTTTACCAAATCTAGAAGACTCACTTTTACCAGCTCTACTTTTGTGTGTTAGGATAGCAAAACTCACACACTATATTTAGATGAAGAACATGAAGAACAAGAAAGAGAATACGAGGAGAAATATACGTGGTAACATTGGGATGGTAAACTCCACGGTGGCTAGGTATTTTTATTGATGATTTCAAGCATATACCGTTACATAAAATTACATCTTCTGTCTTGCCAATCTACCCCTATTTATAGCCATCTAGGGATGAGCAGGGTTCAGAATCATGCTCACGGGCCACGGGCCACGGCCCATGCCACTAGGGCACCATTAGGGTTCCCTTAGCTATTAAGTAAACTTAATCCATAAGTAAACATCAAGTTCCACAACCTAACAATTCTCCCACTTGGAGACTGATCAGTCACCCGAAAGATTGCATTCTCGAAAAATTGAATCCCAACATCATCAATATCTTCACCGCACCGCAACATCTGTAGAAACTACTACAAAAGGCCAACCGAGGTTTTGCACAACCTCAATTTTCCAACATCAACACATTTAGTCAACATGTCTGTTGGATTCTTTGCACCCTCTATCTTCTCCAAGCACATATCACCTACCTCCACTGCCCTGCGAGTGAAATGATAGCGTCTCCTGATGTGCTTCGTCTTAGAATGAATGACTGGGTTCTTCAGCAACTATATGACACTCTAGCTATCTGAGTAAAGAATCTTCTCGCTCTGTTTCTTACCCAACTCTTCTAGATAATCTGCCAGCCATATCATCTCCTTCCCAGCTTCAGCTATTGCCACATACTCAGCCTCAGTAGATGAAAGAGCAACGCACTTTTGAAGCTTGGACATCCAGCTCACTGCTGTACTACCTATGGTGTAAACGTAACCAGATGTGCTCTTGCTCGAGTCCACGGCACCACCAAGATCAGCATCCACGAAGCCCTGTAGAATAACTTTGTTTTTCCCAAAACAAAGTGAAGTACTGGATGTACCTCTCAGATATCTTAGAAGCCACTTCACAGCTTCCCAATGCTCTTTCCCCGGATTCGCCATGTACCTGCTAACAACTCCCACTACATGTGCTATATCAGGTCTGGTGTAGACCATAGCATACATTAAACTTCCAACTGCTGAAGCATATGGAACAAGTGCCATATGCTCACGTGCCTCAGCTGTCTTGGGTGACTGCTCCTTTGACAATTTTATGTGGTTTTCCAATGAAGTAGTCCTGGGTTTAGCATCAGTCATCCTGAATCTGGCCAACACTTTCTCAATGTACTGCTCCTAGGATAGATTTAAAGTGCTAGCAGATCTATCCCGAGAAATCTTCATCCCCAAAATCTGCTTCATTGCACCCAAATCCTTCATCTCAAATGCTGAAGACAACATCGCCTTCAGATTGTTGATCTCCCTCATACTGGATCATGCGATCAACATATCATCCACATACAAGAGTAGAAAGACATAAGAATCAGTGTACTTCTTGAAGTAACAACACTGATCCTTTTCAGCCTTGTAAAAGCCACTCTTAGTCATGAAGGAGTCAAACTTCTTGTACCACTGCCATGTGTCTGCTTCAGTCCATACAAGCTCCTGTTGAGCTTGCACACCATGTGTTCCTTGCCAGGAACAACAAATCCTTCTGGTTGCTGCATATAGATCTCCTTGTCCAGATCGCCATGTAAAAATGTTGTTTTTACATCCATTTTCTCAAGATGCAAATTCTCCAATGCAACAATGCTCAACAGAATTCGGATAGAAGTTAACTTCACAACAGGAGAAAATATTTCAACATAATCAATACCTTTCCTTTGAGAATATCCTTTAACCACTAACCGAGCTTTGAACCTTCTTTTGCCATCTGGTTCAGCTTTGATTATGAACACCCACTTGTTCAACAAAGCTCTCTTCCCTGCAGGCAACTCAGTCAACTTCCAAGTGTTGTTCTTCTCAAGTGAGCTCATCTCATCGTCCATGGCTTGCTCCCACTTGATTGAATCCTCCACCTGTAGGGCTTCATCAAAAGATTCTGGTTCCCCTTCATCAATCAACAACAAATAGTGTAATGAAGGTGAATACTTATCTGGTGCTCTAATGGTTCTCGATGATCTCCTCAACACCTGCTCAGGTGTCACTTGCTCCACCTCAGGCTCTTCAGCAACAGTGTCTGGAGTTGGACAATAAAATTTTAATAAAAATTTTAAAAATAATAAAATTTTTAAAAATAATAAAATTTTGGAGTGAATTTAATATAATAATAAACATGATTTGTACATATAATAAATATATAAAACATAATAAATAAATACAATTTATTAAGTAAGGATATTTTATTTGTTTGTTTTTTTTTTCGAGGCCATTCATTAACTGTTTTAAAATTATAAAATTATGACATGAGTTTCATTTAAATTATTGAAAGTGTGATAATTTTATATTTGTTTGGTGTATATAATTAATTGAGCAATTTTTTAATAGATAAATATGTTGAACTTAAATGATGCCATAAGGTTGGGTTTCTACCACTTAACTCCACATTATGATATTGTCCAGCTTTGAGTCTAAACTTTCACGATTTTATTATTGGATAATTACCCAAAAAAACTCTTACTAATGAAATTAGTATTATTCTTATAAGTTAGTCAACTTTAACATTTATCTTCTGACACCCAACAAAATATACACACGTTTAGATGATGATTCATTTTCCGTTATGATTCAAAGGATTCATCAATCCATAAAAAGAAAAAGAAAAAAAAAATTATCAAAAAAAGAAAGAGAATAAATTACATCCACAAAATGATGCTTTATATAAATTTCCGTGATCGACGTGGTGGGATCATTTTTCTAAATTTTGTGAACAATTGAAAGGCAAAACACGACAAAAAAGATATTTTCAATTTTTTTAATTTTAAATTTTAAAATATTTTTATCTAATTTATAACTTTTTTTAAATTATTTTTTCAACATTTCTTGAACTTCTAACTTTCTAATTAATACAATTTTCTTATATTACTCTTTTTAGTTACCCATTAAAACAGTAATAATAATACAATAAAGAAAAATAATTATATATTAAAAATAACAATTTATAAAAATAAATAAATAAAATCAGCGGCGGTAAGTAAAAAGTAATATTAATAATAAATCAACAATCAGCGGCGGCATCAGTCACTTCATTGCATTATCGCCAGCAGTGACATCTACAGTCATTGATGAGAAAGGTAAAATTAGTTGGTAGGTCCGAATTAAAGAAAAATTAACTAAAACGTGTGAATCAATATTGATTTCCATGTAGCAGATGTTCATATGAATTGCCAGAGTGAGTCTTATCTTGAGTGTCAGAATTTCTGCAAAGTTGATGGAACTACAATACTTATCTTTCATGAAACTAAGAATCCATTCGTTTTTATGATTTCGTATTATTTCAATCGTTTCAAAATTTTAAAAAATTAAAATAATTAATTGTGACGTTAAACATGTGCATATTTTATCTTAAATTAATCTCAGTGAGTTGTGTTTTTTAGATTTCTGAATCTAATTGTATTTTTTTTTTTTGTCACTCTATTTCCAATCAATGTAATATAAATATAATTATTATGATATAAAGATACAAATATAAATAATCATATGTAATTTAAATAAAAGGTTAAATAATTAACATGTAATTAAATCTATAATTATTATGGACCTATTATAAGAAAAATAACAATAGTTTGAGAATAAGTGTATACGTGGACACACATGCACTTATTCATTACTTAATAAATTAATTAAATGTATATAACACCAAACAATTTTTATCCCAGAAGGTGGAAAAGATGGTCGTCCTCGCATTGTGTTAGTTTACTGGTGTCTGCTTTAGCTTTGGGGTGGTAAAACATGGACCTCATATACTGTCCCAGAGATGGGAGGGTTTGGTGGTTGTCATAATCGTACATGAGAGGAATCATTCTGGCAAGATTAAGTGCACCCTTTTGGAACGAAGCTAGTGATTGATTCAGACTCAGGCATTCTTTATTCAGTCGTTTCCATTCATCACAAATCCTTTGAATCGTATGTTCTCTGCTCATTTCAACCGACACTATTCCTTCTTCTTCATCTTCTTTCATGTAGTAATTTATGTAGGAATAATCATGCCCATGTTCTCCATCGTCCTGTACGTACGTGTTATTACAACAACTCACAATTAAGTAAAGATTAATTAAATTTTAGGTACCTTGGAGCTTCCTAAATCGTTCCAAAGACGAAGAATTGTAGCAACACAAGTTACGATGCCCGAAATGTCTTGTAACAATATTTTTACATTTTGTTGAGAACTTGACCCTAAACCCAAGAGAAAGAACAAATGAAGTAAGGTCACGTGGACTCCTGAACTTACTATCCCATTTTTTAAGTATTCTTCTGCTTTCGGAGTTTCATTGGAAGCAAGCCATTTTGCTTCTACGAGATACGCATTACACAAACTCGCCCACTGCACCAAAATTAATTTTATATATAAATAGATACATGTTTCCAGTGTGTATATATATATATATATATATATATATATAAGTAGTTACCGCTTTTTGTAAAGATAAAGATACATCTGGAATATTAATAGAGCCACCGTGATTGTTTTTTGCAATGAATTCCACAGTTTGGTTTGTGGTGTCGTAGAGAACTCTAAAACTCTTCTTCATGTAGTCGGGCAATTTCTCGACGGCATCTAACTCCCATCTGCATGCATGCCGTAATGAATCCATGCACCCATCAATTCGACTTAAAATTACTTTAAGTTTATAAATTACCTGTTCACAGCATCGGTAAAGAGAGTCAATTCCTCTAGCGTACCATAGAGATCGAAGATGTCATCTAGAACGTAAATTAAAGAGACATATTTTGTGAGCTCAATTCTTTCATCCGAGAGTCTCAGATCAGGGAGAATTCCCATCGCCCAGGCGAACCATTTCAGCGGCTGGTCCCTCGCCACCTTTAACTCTTTGTTCAATTCCACGTCATTCCACCATCTAAATAATTGAAAAAAACAATAAACAAAAAAACAAAAAACAAACAAATTAAATAATTAATTATATCTTACGACTTACTTACTTTGAGATTTTACGTAGCTCCCTTCCATGTATACTTGCGGAAATAAACGAATTCATGATCCAAAGCTCTTGCAAGCTGTTTTCCCAGGTATTACATTTATAACTGACAAAATTTCCAGTCTCAAATCTTGCTAAACTTTTTCGACAAGGGTGTTTCAGTGTATTAGAAATTATTACAGCCTTATCATTATCAACAACATTTGTGACGACCCATTTTCTAAGGAGTTGGCTACTTATATTTTCTGCCTCGTCCAATATATATTCTCCTTCGATTCTCAGTTGGGATGCTTCGTACACCTCACTCAATGACCTCAGCATATCTTTCGTTGCAGTCTTCTTAACTATAAACTTCCCTTCTTTATTTTTGAAGTTTTTAAACATATCTGTTTTCAAAATATATAATATAAATAAGTATTAATAAGGGGATGGGATGGATTATATATTAAGTATAAGAACTAACCAGCTGCATGCACGTAGAACCCTTCTTGTCTCAAGAGGCGGAAATAAAGTGAAACTTGGTCAAGAGCTTGAGATTCATAAATGAAATTCTGGCGGCCGGTTGTGACGTCGTGTAACCTCGAAAGTTGAGCTCGAATCTGCTCCTGGAAATGGTAGTCTATGCCAAGTCTTTGTAGGGCATCAATCATGACCAAGCATTTGAGTGGTTGCTTTCCTTCTTCTGCTTCCATTAACATGTGCCTTACATTCATTATCTTCTCTGTATGTTTGATGGACAACTCTTCCTACATCGTCATTAATTATCCATGCCCAAAAAAGAAAAAGAAAAAGATGAATATAGTGCATTCTTAAGTTAATATTCAAGGACGAATGAAGTAAAAATGAATACAAACAATATTGGAATTATCTGTAATGAGATGATTCAAGGCAGTAGTCCATTTGTTGGTGGCTGCTGCTTTACATATGGATGAGATTTGGACAGTTCGAGGGAGTGGAAGACCTAGCTCTGCTGCTCTAATTGTAAAACTTGATGAACCAAAAGGGATACCCATATTTTATATGATATGATCTTACAATAGATCTATATATTATTTCTATGTCTCCATTCCTTTATAATTAAATAAATTTATAAGATGGTTCCAGAAATAGCAAAGTAGTCTGTCAACCAAAATTATTGGACTTATTTTCAACCACTAAAATTATAAATAATATCTATATGGGACCACATAAAATAAAGTATTTTGAGGAATAACAAAAATAAATATTTAAGGAAAATAGTCATATTTATCTATTGTCGTAGAGGTAATACTATATTTTTATTTGTTTATATAAATACGAATAAGTAACAAGAAAAACTTGAAAGAAATTGATATTCAGAAAACAATGGAATCATCTCCTCAAATTGGATCCCAAATAAGCACAAAAGTTCCTGCAATTTCTTTTACATTTACTGCATAGGCAACTAATGATACGAGTTAAAAAACATAATGTACAACGTAGCAGATACAAAGAATAAACTGTATTTAGAGAAATATGCACAGGATTAGTCCCCCTTGCTTCCCTCAACAGAGTCTTCTTAAACTCAGAGCTTGAGTTTTTATGAAGATGACTCTAGTGTTTCGGTACACATTATTCTGCTGTATTCAATGAATTCAACTTCTTTTCAAAAAGTTTGGCCCGCCGTAGAGCATCTAAGGCCTCTGCTTGCTTTCCAGAACGTTTAAAGTTGAGTGCTTTCATTCTCTCACCCTTAATCTGCTCTTCCAACTCCGCTCTTTCTTCGACAGACTTATCAGCTTGTTTTGATACTGGCACTTCATCAGGACCAGGGGCAGCAGGATTGGCATCTCTTATCCCAATTGCCCTCAAGGCTGACAACAGCTGAGGATCGAGAAAGTTCTCAGCCATGGGATCGCTTGTAGGTTCCGCAGCAGAAGAACTTAAGGAATCATGAGCCCCGGATTCCTCCATTTGTGCTTCAAGAGATTTTGCCAATTCTAATTCAACATCAGCTTCTGCTGAGCGACCTTCTCTTCGCAACTTAAGTGCCTGACGCTTGTGACTAAGACATTCCTGCTGCATCTTAAATCGATCACGGCTAGATATTGATTTCGATCCTGAGCTAGGACTCGCCTCTTTTTTTCCAACAGATGAGACATTAGAACCTAAAAACTCACCAGATTCAGTGGCAGGCTCAGAATCATTCATCTCCGGAGATTTGTCCTCTTCCATACGTTTCTCCAAAAGCTTTGCTTGCCGTAGTTCTTCCTTGGCTTCTGCCAACTTCCCTTCTCTCTTTAGAGCTAGTGCCCTCCTTTTGTGAACCAGTACATCTTGTTGGAGGGAATTCCCGTCATTTTGAGTTTCATTAGCTTGAACGGAATTTGAAGCATGCATATCTCTTTGCCCGTTTGCACCATCTATATCATTTACTCTCCCGACTGTTGTCAAGCCAGCTCCGCTTGGTGTCTCAACGCTTGTACTGCTTCTTGAATCCAACTGAAAAGATGAATCACTATTTTCAACAGACAATTTATTAGAAACATTTTCTATAAGATCTCTAGATTCAGATAGAACTTCTCTGTGCATGGGTGCTTCACTCTCTGCCAATTGTTCTTCCAATACCTTAGCCATTTTAAGTACTTCCTCAGCTGCTTCAGCCTCTCCCTGCCGCCTCAAGGCAAGAGATTTTCGTTTCAATCCTAAAAGCTCCCTCTGGATTTCACTTTTACTTTTTCTAGAAGCAATTGGTGGAATGTTAGTATTGGTTTGTGAGGCAGCGATACCGGTAACTAATGCAGCAGTAGGTTCCTCTTCTTTAGAAGGCATAGGTCGCACGTCTCTGTCATTATCATCTTCCCAACCCAAATTTTTTAACATTGAAAGATAACTTGGGTCAGTCATGTCTTGATCTGTGACTTCCCCTTCCCCTTCCCCTCCATCTCCAATATGAACAGTCGAAGTACTTTCGATCTTCTTATTGCTAAAGGTTGTTTGTGTGATTTGAGAAGCACCATCTCCAATATCATTTACTCTCCCGACTGTTGTCAAGCCAGCTCTGCTTGGTGTCTCAACGCTTGTACTGCTTCTTGAATCCAACTGAAAAGATGAATCACTATTTTCAACAGACAATTTATTAGAAACATTTTCTATAAGATCTCTAGATTCAGATAGAACTTCTCTGTGCATGGGCGCTTCACTCTCTGCCAATTGTTCTTCCAATACCTTAGCCATTTTAAGTACTTCCTCAGCTGCTTCAGCCTCTCCCTGCCGCCTCAAGGCAAGAGATTTTCGTTTCAATCCTAAAAGCTCCCTCTGGATTTCACTTTTACTTTTTCTAGAAGCAATTGGTTGAATGTTAGTATTGGTTTGTGAGGCAGCGATACCGGTAACTAATGCAGCAGTAGGTTCCTCTTCTTTAGAAGGCATAGGTCGCACGTCTCTGTCATTATCATCTTCCCAACCCAAATTTTTTAACATTGAAAGATAACTTGGGTCAGTCATGTCTTGATCTGTGACTTCCCCTTGCCCTTCCCCTTCCCCTCCATCTCCAATATGAACAGTCGAAGTACTTTCGATCTTCTTATTGCTAAAGGTTGTTTGTGTGATTTGAGAAGCACCATCCATCTCTTCAAGCTGCTTCTCAAGAACTTTCCCCTTCTTCAGTTCTTCTTCAGCCTCATCCATTTTCCCTTCCCTTCTCAAGGCAAGAGCTCTCTTTTTCAGGGCAAGAAGCTCCTTTTGAATCATTAGTTTACTCTTTGATGCCCTCTTAGAAGGCTTGTGGTCATTTTGCTCAGCTACATTTAGAACATCTACATTACTAGAGTTCACTGGTTCTACCTCATATTGGGAAAGTGAACCCTCCTTGGTTTCAAAGCTGTCAAGGTCCTTTTCAAGCAGTTTTGCCTTCTTCAGCAGACTTAATGCCTCTCCAGTATTTCCTGCCCTTTTTTGATGAAGAGCTTGCTTCCTTAAAGATTGAATCTCATTCAGCAATTCTTCAGAACTAGGGGTATGCTGACTCCCTAATTCCTCAGCATCCTCAGTCCAACCCAATGATTTCAGGGCAACTGACATTTCTGGATCATCCAAATCCTCCTCGGTCACTTCGAGATTAACATCCCCACCAATATCATCTGTAAGACCTAAAAGATTTCCAAAATCAAGTTCATGATCCATATAAGCCACACTTGATAAGTTTTCACTTTTATCGGCATTCAAACTACGCGACAAAGCTGAAAGCTCTTCATCAGAATCCTCATCATCACCCAACAATTCCTGCTCTTCAATCTGCTTCTCAAGAAGCTTGGCTTTCTTTAGCTCTTCTTTGGCCTCGGCAAGTTTGCCGTTGCGTTTCAATTCTAGAGCCTTTTTCTTATGGGCAATTACCTGGGATTTGTCAATACCACAAATTCCCTTTCTATTAGTCTTTTGAGAGACCTCTCCGATAAGGGTAGATAACTCACCTTCCAAAGTCATTGTAGCAGGCTTTTTATCAACAGTATGAAGATCCAGATCTGACCAACCCAATTCTCTCAGTTCAGCAGTAAGGTCATCCTTTCCTTTACTCTTCAATGCCTTATTTTCTCCAGTAGATTCTACAGAATCATCTTTTACACTTGGAATGTCATGAGTAGGGCTGGATGACACAGCCTTTCTACGTGCCTTTCGGAGAGATAAATTCAATGCCGCAGCCTGCCTCTCAAGCTCTTTTCCCTTTTTGAAAGCTCTTAAGGCTTCTTCAGGTTTTCCTTCTGCTTTCAAGATTCTGTACTTCTTCTTTTCCTCCGAAGCTTGTTGGAGTAACTCATCAGGAGTAACTGCAACCATGCCAGATACATCAGCGCCCTGATCATGGGTTAGGCTTTCAAATACGTCTTCCCCGTCATTACTTGATGAGATATCGTGAAAACTTGAAAATGATGCACTACTGGCAGCCTTTTGTGCTTTAGAATGCTTGTCTGAGGTAGATGCTGACCTCGATGACAATGATAGCTTACGATCACCGCCAAGAATTTGGTTCAGTACTTCATCCTCGGGCTTAAATGTAAGTTTTGAACCACCTATATGTAGCAACTAAAGTTAAGACCAAAGAAGAAGTTAATATAAGAAAAGCATTGAGCTTAGAATGTAACTTAACTACCCATAACTAATATACTGTGATACTTTGAGCCAGATTCTAGCAGATGCAAGAAAAATTTATCTTGGAGAAAAAACTCTAAGGACATAGAATAGGGAATCCATAAATTTCATTTATTGTGAAAGAGAATTTGGGATGAGAACTTTGCCAACAAGTTCTGCGGGTGCCACACACACCTTTCTGGACATGAAAATAACAGTGAAAATGGAAAAGAAAGTTTAGAGAAGAGTAGCAGCAAAATACTGGAGTGGAAAAGCAGGAGATGATGAAAGCACTGCCACCATTTCTGATCTTAAATCAAACACATAAATTTTGACCCATCCCATTAGCTACAATACCATGTCACTTTCAACTGAATCTTTAGCAACATGCAAAACAAAATCATTGTAAAAAAAAGAAAAAACTCCTCAAGGCTAAGAACACTAAATTTCTTGTTCATTAACAGAGAAAGTGTTGGGGAAGATAACTTTGCCAATGAGGTCTATTGTAATACAGAAAATCAAAGCTTTGCGAATATGAGCCTTTCCAAGGACACATCACACAATGAGAAATGGAAATGAAACCAAAAGAAGAGATACTTTTACCAAATCTAGAAGACTCACTTTTACCAGCTCTACTTTTGTGCCCATATCTCATCTCAAAACGTGCTGCTTCTTCTAAGTTCTTGCAGGGTTCACAAATGCGAACAGGAGAATCGCCCTGTCCACGCAACATCATCCGTTGCTGTGTACAGCTGTTGCAGAACAGTCCCCCACACCTGCGGCAGTGATGCTGAAAATAACAATACACCATCAGAATGCAAGAAGAAGGTGGAAGATAAAAGGATAAGTAGAAGATGCGGACTAAAACCAACATTGGGAGATTTATAAGCTCAATTTCAGTGGCAAAAACATTAGTTCGCAAGCGTGCAATAGAACTATAGTTATTACCCCCTAAAAGGAAGAGTAGCCATATAACCAAAAAATGAAAGAAAATCAGTATGTGAATAAAAGATTAAAAAAATTCTAAGTCAACTACACAAATGCTTATCAGATCATTCTTTCTAGGGCTAACAAATTCTATGATGTGAAAGTTATGAGTAAAATCTGGTAGGATGTGGTGGCTAATTTGCATACCAAGGAGCAGATCACCAAATTTTATATATTTCTAAAAAGGATGCAACCTGTTGATACCTGGCCTTAACCAAGCACACTCAGATAACAGATTCAAGAAATAAATGTGGGTGTTTCATTCCACAAATTGGATGTTGAAAGAAAAAGGAAATTTACATCCTGACTCAAATTCTTCAAGAATCAATGAAACTAAGAAAGTCCAGTAACTAAATGATTTGAAGATAAAAATTTTCACTAACCACCCAAAAAGATAACCCAGTTTGAGGCATACGGGTACTTAATAATACATCGAGTAATAAACAAGAATCATGTGACCAATTCAAAAAAAAAAAAAAAAAAAAGCAGGAGATTAAACCAATTTCCGGAACAAAATAAGAACAACGAACAAAATAAAGAAACATGGGGGACGAGGATTAAAGATGACTGACCTTTCGATTTATAAAAGTAAACTGCGAAGAACATCCTTGGCAATGCGAGGCATCAACTACCCAATTGTTCCCTCTCAGAGATGGCTTACCAGGCAGTCCAATCTTTTCTAACATCTTCCTTCTTAGTATCTTTTTCGTGAAAGGGGGAATCAACACTTTTACAAATTAACAACAAACAATTTCCCCCACCAAAGGTTAAAATTTATCGATGAGATTTGATGAGACTTTCCCTTTATTGTCGTCCCTGAAGCTTCTTCCCTTTTCTTTTTTTCTTTTTTATAATCACCTGTCTTTAATATTTATCAAATTCTTTCAAGGGAATTTAATCATACAAAATGTTTTCATGACAGTCCTTCGACTATTACATTTTTCTGGTTAAACCCATACAACTATACAAATGTGAATTAGAATGATTTAATGAAAAAAAATGGTTCAAATGAACTCATTAAATGCTTTTAAATGAATAATTGGTGAGTTTGGTATTAACAAAATTTATTTTGAACAAAGTTCTTAATATATTTTTTAAACTTTTAAATTTTTAAATTTTTTTAAAGTAAAATAAAATTATTTTTTATGAATTCTGTTAAAAAACAAAAATATTAATAGTTTTTATTAATTAAAGAAAATAATAAAAATATTATTACAAGTGAGAAGAAAAAAAAATTTAAATAAAAAATAAAAATATTCTAATCATATAAAATTAAAAAATGAAAACCCTAATTACAAAAATCAAAAAATAAAAATTCGTCTTCGTCCATCTTCAATCAAAAGTACATAATGCCTTGGAGCTTAAGGAAATTAATGAGCCTCCTGCAATCGTTAGAGGGCCCAAAAATGAGATATGGGCTTATCATATTCAAGGTTCCATATGGGCTTATCAATTTTTTTTAAATATTATTTTGTAATTAATATTTTAATAAAAGAATATAAAGTTTGAAATATATTTTGAGTATTCTTTTTTTTTTTAAGAATACCTATATAATTATTTGTCTCTATTACGTATCAAACTCTCATTGTCCTAATCTTACCATTCGAGCAATCTACTAGTATTTTTTAAATTAAAAAATATAAATTGAAGTCTGAAGATTCAGACCGTGATTTGTAATGGTCTCTGGAAGTATAAGAAATGGTGTATGTATGTAAACAAAATTAATGCATTTGTATTTTCAGTAAAAATTTATATATTGTTAATTTCTAGTAAAATGTCTGTCGTTGGTTGTTTGCACATTTTGGAATTTCAAGGATGTTCGCAGACTTAGAGCTGAACTAATTCACATACTACACCACATGCATTAATGGACATTCTTAAGCTTATAGAGATGCAATTAATGCAGCATGTATATATTATATTATATATATATATATATATATATATACTACTAATTTCGAAAAAAAAAATGTTTAGTAGAAGATTCGAATTACCCAGGTTTTGATTGTCGTGCGTTTTGGGTCTTTTTGAACTTTCGATTCTTCTGTGTCAGTTTTCTGAAGTCCGATGTAGTGAGTCCTACAATGTGCATGTTTTTTAGCCGCATTCGTCGCTCACAGTTTTCTTTTTCTTGAATTAGGTTAATCTTGGCTCCATGCATAATGCATTGCATGCCCCTCTATACCCTCTTCATTATTCCTTAGAAACATCCTTTTGCTTTTATTAATGCACATTTAATTAATTTTCTCGATAAGGACGAAGACAAAGATTATCTGACCTTTATTAATTTATTTAATGATTCTCCATAAAAACCTGTCAAAATATGCAGATTAGTTACAACTCAGGGTAATTAATCCAAAGAAGAAATTGTTTGCCAAGAGGCTCCCTAGTCCCTAATCTAACATACTTTTGTCTGCACTTAATGATGCTCTTCAATTCATCAACTCCATGTTCAGCTGCAGTTGAGGTTGGAAAGTTTGAATTCAAAGACTTAACCGACAGCTTATCATAATCCAGTGCACACAAAAGTTTAATCCTTTCTTCCTCACAAAGATTATTGTGAACCTGCACAAATTAAAGAACTCATAGTTTATCTAACTGACTACAGAAGTTTAATCATGCATCCTTGCATAATTTGAACATATATATATATACCTTAAAATACACGCCCATTGCTTCATAAATCATGTCATGAGAATCTCTTGCAGATTCTGGTAGAGTGGTAATCAAAGCCACGAACTTGGAAGGTGTAAGCTGTGGATCTGGAGCCACTTCTGAAATATAATAATCCATCAAGACAGCAACTTTCTTCACTCTCTGCATCTGAAAATAGTTGTTGCTGCTGCCCACTTGAAACAAGAATTGCTTTTGCAGCCTTAAGATTAAATTCACATCATATGCATAGGGTTCCCCAAGGGGAGAAGGAAAGAGAAGATCATCTATTGTAGCTTGATCCAGCAAAGAAGCAATTAGAAATTCTAACCTTTCTTGTATATGGGATTTTAACACTGATTCCAAAGACATGGAAAGCTGAAGAATGTGAAATAGACCACGAAGAGGAATGTTAGTAAAGGATGATCTATTATTATTCATGGTCAGCAAATACAGAAGATTGATTAAGGTTTCAATTATTTTGCACTTCTGAAACTGATCATCTGTTAGACTACTTGGAGTTGGAGAACCACGGAACTTGAACTTTTGATAGTGAAACAGGAAAGAACATATGACAAAGCTATCAATTTTTTGTGCATTAATCATTGTCTTGACTACCTTGTCAAATAATTCAAGATTCAAGAAATCAAGGTCTCTAAACCACCACTTGCTGCCACTTGGAGAACTGTAATTGCTTGATCTTCCTGTGCTTATAATGTCACCATAAGAAGTGGAGCTGGACGAGGAAGAAGAAGAAGAAGAAGAATTATTGCAGTTGCAGTTGCAAAGGTAAGGCCACGAAAGCCTACCAACAAGACAATCCAAGAGTTGTTCATGAAACATAGATGACATTGGAGAATTCATGATGAGAGGCAGAAATTCTTGGAAGCATTTCAAGGAATCAACAAATTCAGACCAGGGGCAAAGGTGGATTTCCTTTAAGAATATCTCCCTTGTTTGATTTATCAGGCACAATCGTCCTTTGTCAATATTTATATTATCTTCTTGGTTCATAATTTCCATAAAAACAGCAGCAAGAATCAGGGGCAAGGAATTGGAGAGAGTAATATTTAAAATATTGCTTCCTCTGTTGTAGCAATATCTAGATATAAGTTCAAAAACCTCAGCACCACCTGGAAATTCATGGAATATAACTTTGAGTCTACCAGTTGCACCTCTCGACCTACTCAGTCTGAATAGTTTCCTCAATCTGCCCGAAAAGAAGCCAAGAATTCTCTGCAGTGATTGATAGAAGATAATATTATAAAGGACTAGAGCATTTATATAAAGCGCTACAAATTAAGACAAGAGAATATATATGTAAGGGATTGAAAAAGAAAGAGTGGAAACAAACAAAAATGACATAAAACTCACCTTGTCTGCAAAGAATGTCTCTTGGCCATTGATGTCTATCTCAAGGTCACAGCACATCAGCTTATCCGCAAATGAACTCCAGTAATTATAAGAGGGGGGAAAAGGTTATGTTTGGTTTCTATAAAAGACAAAGATACTGGCCTTACTTAAACGTACAAACTGTCTTCACTTGGAAAATAGTCATCCTCATTTACTACAAATCTTTTTATTTATTTGTTTGTTTTTCTCTGTTTTGCTGCTACAGACCTATGGATTCTTTACTTTTTGCCGCAATTTTTGGAGGGTTTAAAATAATATATGGTAGCTTCTTTGATCGGATGATAGCTAAATCCCACCAACGTCCTCCTTTGACTTTTAAAACCCCCTTTTTTTTTCTCCTTAAAGAAATAAGGTGCATCAAATTTACCAACTCATTTTTCACGTAAAGGTGAAAGAAGAATGAAAAAATGGTGTTAGTTGTTGCTCTTTGTCAAGTAGTGACTCCAGTAGACTTCAGTTTAAAAAAAATTAATAATAATTAACAAAAGACAATCACAAGTTTCAGTATAATACAATGTACTCGAAGGATAGTAGCTTCACCTTTCTACTACTACGGGAATAGGGTCCTCCCACTTCAAACAATAACCTACCACAACAAACAAGTTCCACTACGTCTATTACCCGGGTGTAAAACATTAAATAAACCAAATCAATCTTCCTGAAATAAAAGTATTTAAACCAAATTCTATTATAACAGACAACAGAAAACTGCAAATTTAAATATACTAAAAGTTCAATTCAAGAAGTGAAATTCGCATTAAGCCCAAAAGTAAAAGTAAAATTTAAAACCCACAAGCTGAAATATGAATGTAAAAATGCCTCTAGGGAACTTGACACTTAAAAATACTTCCAGGAATTATGTATAACTAACTCCACGGAGCAAATTCATTGAACTGCAACTCTAAACATTTGTTATATCTGCTCACTTGTGGAGCTAATTATCATAGAGTTGCTTTATTATTCACTACATGCCCCCCACCCAGCACCACCACCTTCAGAAAACAATTCCTTTTAGTCATTTACCTCCACACAAGAGAACAGCCAATAGGGAGAGAAGGGGGAAGGGGAGTATTGAGGGGACAATTTGAAGTTGGACACTGGATCTGGAGCTTTTGAACCAGCAGATTGTAGTTGCCTGGTTTGCAGTTCTGGTCAGTCTAACCCATTGGACTGCAATGCTAGAGCTCATAGTTGAAGTCTCAATATCTATAAACTCAATATCCATTGATCTGAGGCCTTGGAGTAGGGCCCATCAATCGCGAGAAGGGCACTTGACCCCGACTTGGAACACCTCGCTGTGTGGGAAAACGATCGGCAGTTGTAGAATCAGACATCGACTTTGAGAATGCCTGTGCAAGCTCAACTGCAGAAACTGCTTTTCCATAACGCAGTCCAGGAACCTCAGAAGAAGCTGATTTAGGATTCTCAACAGGCTTACGCCAGGTCTCTGGTGAAGGTGGTCTCTCCTGTTGAAACTGCTGGTGCTGCTTATGTTGGTGATGTTTATCAAACTCACGTTTATTCATCCGGTTCTCACTTCTCCAGTTCCTCCTCTGAGCATCTGATCTATCAACATCTAACCTCTGATCATGCCTGTCTGTGTTCTTACCAGCCATCCTATGTTCAATAAGAATATTTTCAGGCTTATCATAGTATCGAGGAGGAGCATGCACTGGTACACCATCAGTTTTAGTCCTATCCTGTATGCTCCTACAAACAGACAATAATGGCATTTATGACTTTGTCATATAAGGAAAATTCTCAATTCCATCCCACTTGTTGAAGGAAAAGACACATTAACTGGAGGACTTACCTGTATGTAGGATGAACTAAGTCATCAATGTTCCCAGCAGAATTATCAACGCCACGCTCCTTGAGCACCTTGAAGCAGGAATAGCAATACGAAAAAAGTTTAACAGGGGAAGGAACATAATTACAAAAGATTCTTTTACCCTTTATAGAAACAAAAACAGAAAAGCATAATACAGATAGCAACTTTTGCATTCATGGAGAGGAACTACATTAAGAAAAATTACCAACTCTCTTGGGCGGGCCCCCCCAAACAATGTATTCCTGCTCCAATATCAAGTAGGAAAATTAGTACGAAAATCCAATTATTTCCACCAAGAAGCAATGAGAACATTAAGATCAATGGCCTGAATAATCGCATAAACAAAAACAGCCAAAATTGACTCAGTATAGAAAGACACAAAAGGCTGGAATTGAATATTCAGCCAAAATATAATTTTAAATGAGGATTTGAGCCAAGAGAAAAAAAAACAAAAAAAAAACACTCAATTGCTTCTCATGTCCAACCATGTGTCAATAATCAGTACAAGGGTATCAAAGACAGCAACAGGAGAGACGTATGAAAGCAGAGACTGTGGACAGTTATGTTTAGGAGGCATCTAAAGGAAAAGTTATATACACATAAATTTATATATAAACAGGGATAAGAAATAAAATTAACTTGACTGATTTTCAAGACTTGATTGACAAGTGTGTTAACCTAAGATGTTGCAATAGAAATTTCAAGGGAAATGTAAGAGAGAATTTGCTAAATCATGGTTTCATATATATGAAGCTCAAATTGTATCAATTAGGAGGTAACAAAAGAAACATCCTAATAGAGGTAAATAATATGCAAATACAAAATGGAAACAGAAAAGAAAAGAAAGCGCAAGATAAAATGAAATGAATCAACAAAAAACCTTTTGCTTTCACTGTCTCCTTCAGTTTGCAGAATAGGCTCCTTTCGGGGTTTCAAATTTAACTTTGGGCGCTCCCCTACTGGATTCCCACCCTCAGATACCATAGACCCTACTTTGACATGATTTTTCATTCCCTTGGGTTCAGTTTGGTTTTCGGCGGGAACTGGAGCACTTGTGTGGTGGTAAACCTATACTCACAAGGAAATTTATAAGTTCCGAAATATTTGTTCCAGAAATTTAAATTCATTACCAAACCAAATACCAATTTCACCTGCTTATAATCCATTGGAGGTTCTAGGTTCTCCATAGGCTTGGATCTTGGAAGCAACTTCAACTTTGGCCTCTCTGATGGTTCACCAGAAGGCACCACTGAATGCAACTCAGAGGAAGTTGGCTTTCCAATGGGAGAAGGTGGATGAAAACCATTCACATCACCTGGAATCCTTTCGTCAGCTTCCACGTACACTGGTGACCTAGCCTTTTCATAGGCAGGTATTTCCTTGCGGTCCCCATGAATTCCATCATCAATATTCAATCTCTTTTCAACCATCTTTATTAATGGTGCATCATGATAATTCATTCCTCCAAGCATATCACGACCATTACCAGGATTCTTATATGTGCTATCCCTGACATGGGATTCATTCTCACTTTCTGGATGCCTAACGACTTCAACATCTGTCAGGGGATTAATCTGTTGCTTGGAGTGCCATCTACCAGATGAGACCTTTTCAAGTGCGCTGGCATGTGCTAACTTAGATGCAGCATCAGCTGCTGACCAAGCAGCAGGAGCAGGCTCCTTCACAATTGCTGCCTCCTTCCTCATTCCCCATGCATTTGGATATGGACCAGAAATCACCTGACCACTGGGTCCACCCACATTCTGATAATTCAATCCTCCTCCAGTACTCCCCACAAAACCTTGAGCACTTGCTCCAATATTATTTATTTCAGAAGACCTCCCTGAATTAAAATTACTCCCTGTACCACTTGAATACTGGGAGCCAGGAGTTGAGGCCGGTCGATTAGTGACCCTCCCTGTGGCAGGATAATCCATTTTAGGTTCCACAACACGACTGGGGAGAGCACGAAGGCTCTCATCACTGACGGTTCGACGGGGACCTGATGTCCCATCCAATGGTTTCCGCTCATCCTCATCAAAATTCCTTCCTATGTGGGTACTATTACTTAAAAATGGGGTCTTATCATCAAAGTTCCTTGTGGTACCAGCAGAACCAGGACGCAATCTATGATCGGACCTTCCCATTGGGTTTCCCCATGATGTCTGCCTGTCATAACCACCACGATCGGATGGTCTTACCATTCTGCCAAAAATTTGAAGCTTTTTCATCAGAAGCTTTGCTAGTTGAGACTAAAATCTCGAAATCATTCATAAAAGCTAAATGAAACAGACAAATATGCAGATACAAGCTACTATGCTTTCAGATAGATCATATGGGGGCTTTCCAAGACAAATAAAATTTTCTTTGAATTAGGTTTGTTATTGTTCGAAATAGATCCACCTAATAGCAAAATACTTTGGCTTAACACCGAGATACAAGCAATCAGAAACAACAGATCTGTTTAATTCACGTATTCCCTGCAAAAAAACTCTCTAATCGATCGTTCAGACAAATAAATCTATAATCTAATCAAGGAAAAATTAGAATAACAGCAAATCCGAATTGAAAACAAAATTAATCCTCCAAAGATTACATACGAAAATCCAGAAAATTAAACATAATCTATCCTCACAAGGAATGAAATAAAATTAAAACAGAAGGTAGGGGTTATCAGATAGAATTTGGGAAGATACGTAAATAGTTTCTATGAAAACAAAATTGAATCAATAACACATACATATAAGGTAAAGGCTAAAAGAAGATACATACACGCCAGGAGCAGATGGGAGAGGGAGATCAGAGGGGATGGAACCGCCATGGAAATCCTTAAGAGTCATGGTCGCCTTCTTCTTAGACATTTTTTACCGAAGAAAATACGACTCCTCTTCTCCTTGGTTGCGAGAAGATGCCCAAAGTAAAGGAGGAGAGAGAGCCACCAGGAAAACAGTAAAAATACCAGTGCGGTGGTGGCGCAATAGCAGCGATTGCGAGAGGAGAAAAGAAACCGAAGAGGGATTTGGATATAGGTTTGCGTTGATTCTACTCCGCGTGGGATTGGAGCTGGTGCCGGTGGCCCGGTGGTTTTGCTATTTCCACTCCCATATTTCGTTGTTTTTTTTTTTTTTGTTTTAAATCTTTCTTTTTACTAGTAACAAAAAGAAAATAAAAGAAATCTATACCAATTTCCCAATTGGTTGCATAAAAATTTTCATAGATGATAATTTTTTTTAACATGTCCACGGTTGATTATCCGCCAGTTCGTTTTACCAACTTTCCAGGCTACCGGGTGTAGCTAATAGTTATTCAATCTTTATTATATTAAAAAAAATTAAAAATAAGTTATTTATATATTATATTATATTTTTACATATTTATTATATAATTACAAAGTAAAAATAAAAGTTTTGGTCACGTTTTTTGTCATTTCAGAGGATAAAATATTAATTTTATAATACTTTATTTTTATTTTTTTATATTATGAAGGAAATTAATTTTTTAATATGATGGTAATTTTTTTTAACATGACAAATAAGAAAAAAAAGAAATAAAAAATATTATTTATTAGATAAGTATAATAATATAAATACATTTATTTACCATATATATCACGTAAAGAAACAACAAATATGAAATGGACTCTTAAAAAAGAAAATATGAAATGGCGATTGTGTGATCTGAGTCCAACAAATCCGGTTGGACCATATTACTTCTGCCTGCCTTCCTCTTCAGTGAGAGTGAAAGGCTCCATCAACGTGGAGAGAACATGTTCTCGATATTCACCCTCTTGTACGCCAAATCCATCCCCATTTCGGTAAATGAAATTGGCAACCCTTGCCGTGTTTATTATGTATTTCGTCGATTCCTCCGAGAATTTAGTACCGCCGCCGCCGCCGTTGATGCAATGACGGTTGATTTCCCTCCACGTTCTACTTATCAAGCTTCTGATGTAATCCCTAGCGGCCTCTTCTGAAACATTCGATTCTCTCATGTAGCACAGGATTGAGGAAGGAGCATCTCCTCTAGCCAGTTCCGCCTGAAATCCCAATCAAAGTAATCAAAATTTTCAGATCTATTTAATTTACTTTAGTTATCAAATGTCGATCGGAAGTTATTTTAGAGATGATTTTGATTTACCTCTGAAGTTCCCTGGTCGTTGCAAAGCCGAATTATGAGTGAGGTACAGTAAGTTAAATCAGCATTGTCTTTCAGAAACTCTGAAACATCCTTGGTTGTGTCTTTTGTCGTTCCCAGTATTACTAACAGAGAAAGCAAAGGACCTGAAGAAGATATCCAACCATTGTCTAGATATTCTGTAAGTGATGGCGTATATCCCTTGTTATACCATTTAGCTTCTAGAAGCAGAGATCTGCAGAAATCTGCCCACTGCAATAAGCAAAAAGATAAATTCTATTTAGAAAATGATTGCACATTTAAGATTGAGATGAAGCCTGAAGGAAGTTTGTTCAATTCATTAACCTTGTTATGTAGATACGGTAACACTCTGCTCCATCCTTTTTCTTTCTGAATTTCTATTGCCATTTCCTCTGTAGTATTGAACAATGTCCAGAAACAGATCTTCATACACTCCGGGAGTTCATCTATTCCATCTGGCTTCCACCTAATTTTAATTTTAAAAGACATGCTATAATTATATACATATAAATAAATAAATAAATAAATAAATAATATATATATATATATATATATATATTATTTATATATATATATTTGAAGACAAAAAGTTTTGAGGAAAAACAATCTACTAACCTATCAATAGCCTTAGTGAAACATTCCAGTTCTTCTAGGGAACCATAAACATCATAGACATCATCAATAACTAGTATCAGCTTAATGACTTTACTCAGCCATTTTCTTAAATTTGTATAATGGGGCTCAAAAGCCACTCCTCCGGCAAACATAAAACTTTCAACCATTCGATCCCTGGAAAAGCTCAACTTTTCTTTGATTCCTAGATTTACCCACCACCTGGGTAAGTAAAACAATTAATATATATTGTTATATATTCTCATGGAAATTTTATTTAGTGTAAGATTAGTAATTACGTACCTGGATAAGTGCTTGAGATCTCCCTGGTGTGCAGCTTGCACAATATTGAAATTAAGCTTTGCCAATTCAACCAATTCAGAGTTTGTCTTGTACTGATTCTCAGTTGCGTAAATTTGTTTCTTGATGTTATACCATTCCACTCTCCAGTGCAATGGAAGACTCAGATCATAATTTTGATCGATTGATACAAGTTTGCTATCAGGGTTTATGTCATCGTCAAGTCCTCTTATCCATTTTTTGGAAAATAATATAGCTTGCTGCAATATGCATTCTTCTTCCAAGCTCAGATTCGCAGCATGAAAAAGCTCCATCATCCCTCTGACGCCAGGATCTCTGCTTGTTCTAAAATTTCCAGTCTCATCCACGAACTTTGAAAACATATCTAGACACCAAGACAGGACAGACATAATAAAACGGGAAGAATATATATATATATATATATATATATATATATATATATATATCAAGAAACGAATGGTTGAGTGGGGTGCATGCGTACCCTGTGAAACGGTGTAGCCATATTGCCTGAGAATCCTAAAGCACAATGAAGTAGCATAAAGGTCCCGTTCAAAGCCAATGTTTGCGAAGGCCATGATATCATCTAGAGCTTCTTCAATCTGGTCTTCAAAGTAACAGGATAACCCTAGTTTCTGAATATTGTCTATAAGTTGTAACTTATGTATGGAATCATCGGTTCTGCCGAGGAACATGGATGACACGTCTTCTTGTAGCTTCTCTGCTTTTCTCTTATATTTTTCTTCCTGCAGACGAAATCAAAAATTAATTAAGATTTCGCAATAACTAGACAAAAAAAAAAAAAATATATATATATATATATATATATATATATATATGAATTTCCGTACAGCATATTTGCATGGAAGAGACTGAAGATGGTCGTATTTCCATATGTTAGGCTTGTAGTTGGCTGTTCTCCTTTCAAAATGATATGAATATTCTGCCTTCACAGCGGCAGGAAATATTTTTATGTAGTTGGTCGTCAAAGAATACATGTTTTTCTTCTTTTCTTTTTTTTTTTTTTTTGCAGTCTGAGGGATGGAATTATGTATTTTGAAAAGCGGCCCTGAATTTATAGTGCAGAATCAGATGAAGACGACAAGTATTTTGCAGTGAAGATTTAGATTTTCTTTCTATTTGCAAAAATTTATAAACGAAAAAAATCTGTGGTTCACGTGCCCAAAATTACTCACCAAGAACCACATCCATCCGGCAACAAAGATGATATATTTAAGATAGATTATATATTTATTTACTTTTACCTTTTTTTTCACAATCTAATTATTTGTGTAGAATAATAATTAGAATAATGTTACTTGTGATTTTTGTTGTGATAAAAACACAAATATACAAGTAATTACAATAACATCAAAATAAAATAAGAGATACATTTATTTAATTATATTCTTTGTAAAGATATTTTTTAAAATTTTATGTTTATATCATAATTTTTTAAAATTATAAATAAATTAAATTATATATTTTTATATTTATAATATAAATTAAAATTATAAATATAATTTTTAAAAGAGTAAATAATTAAATTAAACATTATTCAAATACTAATTTTCTACGTACTATAACAAATAAAAAAAAATTAATAATTATCAAATTCCACGTAATCGTTTGGTAGGTTCTGAATGAGCTCTTTTCGTCCACACGAATTGGGAGGCAGGATATGATGATTGATAATGGGACACGTACTATTTTCTTAATTATTCAAAATTTTTTAAATATTTTTTATAATTAAAATTACATTGAAATAAAAAAATACACAAATAACCAAAAATCATTCATAATAATACAACAAATATCAACCTAAAATTTAGGTAGTGTAACAAAAAAATACCAACCTAAAATTAGGTAATGTAAATATACTCAATTTAAAAATTTTGGATAAATTATAAAAAAATAGTAAAAAAAAACATAATATAAAAAAATAACATAATTTTTATCTAAATTTTTACAAATTTTTATGTATTATATTATTAATTTTTTTTGGAAAATATTATATGTATTAAAAAATAAAATCTTACCATTTATTTTTAAAAAATTAAGGTTTTATTTTACTTGAATTTTTAAAAATGTAAGTTTTTGTTTTTTATATTAATAAATCATAATATTTTTATTAAAAAATTAAGATACTTTTACTTTTCTATATTTCAAATTTATGATATCTCAAATTATAATTGAAACACTGCTAACTGAGTTATAATAAAAAATTATAATATTAAAACATATAATAAAAGAAATTAATTCATAATTATTATCTATTACAAGATTTAACAATTTTTTTACAGCGAATTATGTTTGTACTTTGTACATTATATAGATTATTATTATTATATTCATGTTTATTTGAATAATTATAATTATAAAATATTTAATTTTATAATTTAAAAATATACATAATGAATTAAATTTATGGAAAAAAATTATTACTAGAAATTATAATTTTACATGATAAAATAAAAATTAAAGGTTTAAATCTTTAGTAAATAAAAAATTGAAGGTTTAATGGTGAGTGTGAGATAGCTTTGTGGGCCCATTTGATGACGTCTGGCTGATGCATTTCTCTCCAGCTAAGGTAGGGAATAATCCACGTAATGTGCCCCTGCTAAGAGCCAGAGAATATCACTGGGCCATCTGTTTAGGTAGATTCAAATTATAAAATGGCATTTTAAAGTTAAATTCATATATAAATTAATTTCATTCTAATTACGTTAATTTTTTTTTTGTAGTTGTGGGGTATCCTTTCAATTATGTTTATAAATTGTCTACGGGTGCATATGGTTAGAGCCAAGAAACGGAAGAAATGGGGAACTATATTAATTTATCACGTGTTAGGCATTATATTAATTTATTTTCTTGATAGTGATTTTTGCATTCGATGGGTCTATGAATAAAAAAAAAATACACATATTTTTTTATGAAGGGTAAAGATTGCATCAAAGAATACAGATAAACATGGAAATCAAGGCAACAAACTTTGAAAAAACAAAAAGTCCCATTCCGGATTGTTAAGTATCGATTACATACCTACTTTGATTTTGTGGTTTACCTTATAAGAAGGGCCACAAGTTCTCATTTTGGAATCTCTTTTATATGGCTGCGGACAATTTACAAAACCCTTGATTTTCTTTTTGTATAATGTTTTTAAAATAATAATTGAAACTATTAATTAGCTAAATAATTAATTTTTTCAAAAAATTATTAATTAAGGGTACAATATTAATATTAATTGAAAAAAATACTAATCACAAAATTGAAGGTGCATCTCCTCTCTCTCTAATTCTGCATGCCCATTCCAACCAAAATATGATAGTAGATTAATTAATTGCATGCATCCAAAATCCTTCGTGTAGTTTTATTATAATTAAATTAATTTTATATATTTTTTCATTATATCTCCAATTTATAATTTATTCAATATCTTTTATTTTATTTTTTTAATTTTCAACTCCAAGTATGACAAGAAGAGTACTAAGCAGAGGGTATGATAATTTATATTTTAATTTTGGTGATTTGAATTTATATGGGTGTGAAAAATAATGCAAACATGGGATCATGATCGAAACAACTTTATCAAATTATGACCAAACAGTCCGTAAGAATTATTACATCTATGTAGAAATCTTGTACAAACAAAAAAAAAAAATGAAAAAAAACTTAAAACATATGTGAAGAATGACTAGTGTCGGCCGGAGAGTGGGGTGTAATAGTTATAATAATTAATTGAGAAGGAGAGGATGAATCAAATTGGAGAGTACTTGTGATGGATCTTGTACACCAAATCCGTCACCTTGACGGTAAATGAAATGAGCAACTCTTGCTGTGTTTATTATATATTTGGCCGTTTCTCCTGAAAACGATGTCGTGTTACTGTTTCTTCTCATGCAGTCATCGTTTATTTTCTTCCATGCTCTGATTATAATGCTCCTCACATGTTCCCTTGCTTCCTCTTCTGATACCTTCGATTCTCGCATGTAACACGCTATTGACGAAGGAGCATCTCCTCTCTCCACCTCCGCCTATATTATATTTAACACAAATAAAATAAAATATATAAATTTTCTTTTTCTAAAAGGCAAATATAAATATATGTTGAGATATATAGTACATACAGTTGACGTGCCCTGGTCATTGCAAAGTCGAATTATGAGTGATGTATAGTGAATAAGTTCCTGGTTATCTCGCAGTATTTCTTGAATATGGTCGTTTGTGGAAGGATTTGCTGTGGCTAGAATTATATGAAGAGAAAGCAACGGTCCGGATGAAGATATCCACCCATTTTCTAGATATTCTTCTAGTGATGGAGTGTAACCCTTATTGTACCACTTAGCTTCCACCAGCAAAGATTTACAAAAATCTGCCCACTGATGAGATAAATTAATGAATTAAAAATTGTGTTAGTTCTGTATGTAATTGAATTTTTTCTAATAATCGGGATGATTTAAATTACTTACGGCTTTCTTGAGATGTGGTAACACTGTCGTCCAACCTTTCTCCATCTGAATTTCCATAGCCATTTCTTCAATTGTACTTGACAACATCCAGAAACAGACTTTCATGCACTCTGGTAATTCATTAGCTTCCTCGATCTTCCAGCTAATATATATATATATATATATATATATATATATATATATATATTAATTTTACGTACAATATGTGCATGGTGTTTTTTTAAATGAGTATGTATATAATAATAATAATAATAATGTACAAACCTATTGACAGCATGGGAGAAACATTCCAACTCATCCAAGGAGCCATAAACATCATAAAGATCATCAATTATTAGCACCAACGTGATGACTTTGCTCAGCCATTTTCTAAGACTTCCATATTGAGGCTCAAAAGCAACTCCTCCAGCATACAAAAAACTCTCGACCATTCTATCCCTACAAAACCTCAGTTTTTCGATCACTCCCAGATTCACCCACCACCTACGTACGTACCAGCAACAAACATTAATCAGACATGCATTAATAATTAATTAATTATGAGTTAAAATAAATGTTTCGTGTGTAACAAGGATCACCTAGTTATGTCCTTGAGATCTTCCTGTTGTGTGGCTTGAAGGATATTGAAATTAAGCTTTGCCAACCCAACTAAGGTTGAGTTGGATTTACACTGATCATTAATATGACTTTTGATGTTATACCATTCGCCTCTCCAGTGCAATGGAAGTCTTAAGAAAGCATTAATGGCCGCTGCTTGCTTGTGATGATCTGATGAGTTTGCAGCACACCATTTCATAAGACACTCTGTGGCGTACAGTCTAGCCTCGTGCATTACTTCTTCTCCCTCTCCACCCAGATTCGAGGCCTCAAACAGCTCAATCCATCCCTTAACATTTGAATCTGATTCGGTGCTCTTCAAGAATTTGCCGGTTTCATCAACAAAACCCAGAAAAGTATCTGCAAAACCCAGAATTTTCATTTTTCTAATTTTTTTTATAGAAGAAATAAAAAATTGTGAAAACTTTTATTAATCAGTTAATCTAATACCTTGGGAAGGATTGTAACCGAATTGCCTAAGAAGCCTGAAAAATAATGAAGTAGCATAAAGGTCTTCCTTTATGTGGCCTATGGTTTCCAGAGCTTCCTTAATTTCCTTCTGGAAGTAACTGGCGAGACCTAATTTAACAGTGCTGTCAATTAGCTCCAGCTTTGAGAGTGGAATCATATTTACATTGGAAATCATAAATTTCACTTCCTCTTTTAGCTTCTCTGCTTTGGCTTTGTACTCTTCAGTCTTTCACCAACAGAAAATAAAAATCAGCAAATTAATAATTTTCAAGGAACTATACACAAGTTGAATAAAGAAACTCACTAGGTATTGGCTACTTAAGGATTGAAACAAATCATAATTCCAGATATTAGGCTTGTAGTTGGCTGTTCGCCTTTGCACATTTTCATCCTTATTCTTAATTGATATTTCTGCGTTTTGCATCGGACTGCTAACAAATTCCATTTTCTTCTAGTGAAATATGAAGCCTTTAATAAAAAAAAAAAAAAAAAAAAAAAGCTCTTTTTGTTTTTGATCGAGGAGAAAAGAAATGGATACAGATGGAGAGGAGGATATATTGCAACCGTGGAAAAGCAAGTCCTATTTATAAGTACATAGTCCCTACTTCCAATAAACGCGGATTGGTTGGAATATTGTCGATGTAATATAATATATATAAACATATATTTAAATTGGAAAATTAAATGATGGTTTTAATATTCAAATATTCAAGTTAATTAAAATACCAAAATTGTTTATCATACAGCATTGTCTTATTACCAAAAGAGGAAACTTTTTATCACATGTTAGAAATGCAATAACATACTAACGATTTTAATTTAATTATTAGAACAAATCGTAACGTATGAAAATTCAATTTTTCTGAATGTTTGAAAAGTCGTGAACCCTTTTTATTTGCCATGTGATTTTAAGGGATGTAAACATAGAACGTTAGGTACGTGTGAAAACTGAAAAGAAGAGATCATTTTTAAGTGGTTCACTAACTCTCTTAGCTTTCGCCACCAAAAACTTAGAATGAAAATTTGTATGGTCGAAATTAAGGAAACAAGGGACCTGTTTTTCAAAAAAATTCATGTGTCACGCTACGTTTCTTTAAACAAAGAATTAGTAGTTGTTTTTTCTTTTCTTCTTAATTTTTCCCCTTTAATCTTTGGATATTCAGTACTAATTCATAATAATAATTTTCTTGAATCACAAATTATTATTAAATGGGCATAATCTGAGTTATAGGAATAAGCCGGATGCAATTAATTGGTTATTGCATGTGTCACGGATGGAAGATCAAACCTGACCAATTTTGCAACTTATTTACATGTGTCAAGAAAGTGATAATTCTAGTTCTCAATTCTGTAGCTTTCCCTTAGCCTTGAAATACTCAACTGTCTGATCATATATGTCTTCAATTCCATACTTGAAACTGAATCCCTCTTTGATTAGTTTCTCGGACGAGATGATCAACTTAGCTTTAGAAGGGAAGCCTTCAAATCTGCAATCATGCATGCACCCAAAAAATTAAATAAAAAAAAAAAGTTTCAGAATATATATATATATATATGGATGCTTACTCTGTAGGAACGTTATACTGAGGGTATCTCTTGTGTAAAAATGTTGCAAGCTCAACAACACTGGTGTTAACTGCACAGCATATGTATCGCCCTGAAGCAGCTGATTGTTTCTCTGCTAAAAACAGGTGAGCACGACATACATCTTCCACGTGCGTAATGGAGATTGTTCCTGACACCATTTGCATCCCTTTGAGGCCATTGATCAAGAATTCATTCCCTATTAAAGTCGACAACTTTAAATATTTAATTAAGCTACGGATACATGCACGTGTGTAATTTTAGCCTTTTTTTTTTTTTTTTTTTTACCTGTGATCAATGACATGGCCAACTCAGTACTGGATGGAACTTCTTGGGTAAGTGAAGGACCTGCCATAAGGGTTGGGATAACACTTACAAGATCTATGCCCTTCTCTTCAGCAAATTTCCATGTAGCCCTTTCAGCTAGTGTCTTGGATACCAGGTATCCCTACAACGTTGTGACAGAATTTCCTCCTAAATTATATCCTTAATATTTAGCATAAATAGAATTAAAAAAAAAAAAAAGAGTCGAGTTGGTTACCCAAGTTGGTGGCTTCTCAGATGTCAAGAAGTCAACATCAGTCCAATTTGTCTCGTCCATCACCAGGTCTGTAGTAGATGATGTATTATTATTGACGGATACAGCAGCAGCAGAGGACGTTAAAACTACTCTTTTAAGTGTTGTAGCTTTTGCACAGGCCTTCAAGACATGAATCACTCCTTGAATAGCTGGTTTGATCGTCTCATTCTGCATGCATGTACCATGTAATTAATTAAACCTAGCTTTGTTTCATCTTCCAATCATATGATATACCTCTGGATCCTGTGAAGAAAAGTTGACAGGTGTTGCAACATGGAAGACTAGGTCAGAACCAGCTACAGGTGCATCAAAGCTTCCTTCTTCAGTAAGATCTGCTCTGAATATTTTTAAGTTTCCCAGTTTCTGTAATGCTGAGAAGTGACTAGTCTTCTTTTGATTCTCTGCATGCAGATACGTATTAGAATTAAATTTTGATTTTTACAGCTCCGAGACAAATTAAAAATTTTAAAATGTATTTATGAAGACAAAATATGATAAAGAAGAAGAAACTGACTAGGGTCTCGAACTGTGGTATTTACAGAATACCCATTTTCAAGCAAAAGCTTAATGAGGAGTGATGCAACATAGCCAGATCCACCGATGACACAGGCGGTCTTCTTCGATTCAGACGGTTGAGCTTCCATGGTGATTCTTGAAAGGTAATTAAATTTGATGGACAAGTCCAGAGATTTAAATGCAAAAAGGGAGCTAAATAATTAATTAGGTGAGGGAGAACGTGCATGCCCAACTTATTATTTTCAATGTTCTGGTTTCCACGTGCTCATCTGATTTTTTAAGTTTTGACTTTTCTTTAAAATATAATTCTTTTTTTTAATTTATTATTCTACAATTAATATAGATAATAATAATAATAATAATGGTTTCCAAGTTTTATCTTACTTTTAATTCATTTGTCTCCTAAATTCTAAAAGAAATTATGAGACTTTTGCCCGTTGGTCTCTTATGTTCTACAATACTTATCCAACCATATAATTTACTTATTTCTTCTAATTTAATTTTTATACTTGTTTATAATATTTATAATATATATTTTTATTAAATTAAATCAAAGACCAAGATATAATTTTAATATTAGTATTCTAAGAAGAAAAAAAAAGAAAAGTAAAGCCCAAAAGGCAAACTGATGTGCCCAATTTTCCAGAAAAGTTTAAAGGAAGCTTCAAGTTGAAAGCATAATGCTCTCAAAAAGAGAACTTGTAAATTAAATAATGTAAAAATTATATATATATATATATAATATATATATATATAATACATTTTTTCCCCAAAAAACATAAGATTAAATATGGACTCACCTTGCCATAAAGCTTAAATATTTAGAATACAAAACAGATAAAATAATTATAAAAAAAATTAATAATAAAAAGATATTTACTTGGGAACACAAGTAAAGGTGGACTCCATTGTCTTTTGCCGGAAATCTTCAAAAACCAAAAAGATGAATAAATGCTGGGTGGGTAGTTAGATCCTATCACCTGGAAAATTTCTTCTTTATTCAATTTCATTTAACATTCAAAAAAAAAAACATGGATTTGATTTCAGACATCAACAACAATAGTAATAATATGATATCTTACCTATCCATGTTTTTTCTTTTAATTCTTCTCTTTAATTGCATTTTGTCATTAAATTTTCTACGTATTCTAAAACTGAATCACAAAAAGCAAAGATAATTTTTGTATTATACAAATTTCCAACTTTTTTTTTTTAATAAAAAACCTAAAGATAGAAAGTAAATGGTTGGGGTTATATATGCAAAAACTAATGTGGTTGTTGTTCATATCTATATTCTATCCTCTGCAGATGACTACGAAGCAGGGAAGAAGAGCTTTGGCATCGAGCAAGTAGAGTTCTTCAATGTTAGAGTAGAGACCGACTTTTCCGGCCAATGAGTCAAAACCGGATTGACCGCCGGCAAGTTCTTGAACATTCTCCAGTGGTCTGTGACCTCTGCCTGCAATAACTCTGCATACTATGAGTGCCTTCTTGATACTAGTACTACTACTACACCCGTTGTCTTCTTTGTTGGGAAAATCGCGCAATTTTCCCACTAACATAACACAACTAGTGAAATGAATCAGTTTCGAAGAAATGAACTAGATAGAACACTATTAAAATACCCGACAAATAATATTGAATACTATAAGAAAAAAAACTTTGATAACGGAATTCAACCTAATTGGCTTAATCTCCAAGTACCGCTCAATCGACCTACTTTTATAAAGATAGGAGAAGATATACAAAGAAGATGATGGAATGTCTAAATGGGAAGAGGAGGGGGTTAATTTATAACCCCCAACTCCCTTCCCCATATGCTATTCTTCCGATGTGGGATATTGAGAAATAAGCCAAAAGTCAACAAATCTCTATCTTGGCTTAATTTCAAGTCCCACCAAATACAAATCTTCTCCACAAAAAAATAAACAAATAAAAAATAGTCTTCGCGGTACTTCCAATTTGGTGCCATGAGACGCCAACTCAAATATGCAAGATGTTAACCAAGTTCAAACAGTGTTTAAACTTGGTCCTTGTAACCACATTGGTTAGCATATCTGCAGGATTCTCCGTAGTATGAATCTTCAGGAGTAGTATCTCCTCTTCTTCGAGAATTTCCCGCACAAAATGATAGCGAACGTCAATGTGCTTCGTCAGTGCATGAAAGACTTGATTCTTTGCTAAATGACTAGCACTCTGACTGTCAGAATATACCTCAAGTTGTTTCTGACCAACTCCCAAGTCTTCAAGCAACCCGTGAAGCCAAATTGCTTCCTTCACAGCCTTTGTAATCGTCATATACTATGCCTCTGTTGTAGACAAAGCCACTGTTGATTGCAAGGTAGACTTCCAGCTAACTGGCGCTTTTGCTAAAGTGAACAAATAGCCAGTTGTAGACTGTCGCTTATCCAAATCTCCTGCATAATTAGAATCACAATATCCAACTATGCATTGACCAAGTGATTCATCCCGTTCGAAGGCTAATCCAACATCTGCGGTACTTTGGAGGTACCTAAGAATCCATTTCATAGCTAGCCAATGACCATTGCTAGGATCATGCATGTACCTACTAACAACACTAACAGCTTGTGAAATATCTGGTCTCGTACACACCATTGCATACATCAAGCTTCCAACTACATTTGCATACGGGACTTTCGCCATGTACTCTCGTTCTTCATCAGTTGACGGAGATAAACGGCTACTCAGTTTCAAATGAGGAGCAAGTGGGGTACTTACAGTTTTTATATCTTCGTGCACACCAAAATGTTGTAATATCTTCTGCAAATACTGTTTCTGTGACAACCAAAGTTTGCCCCTCTCTCTGTCCCTGCTTATCTCCATGCCGAGAATCTTCTTGGCTACTCTCAAATCCTTCATCTCGAACTCTCTACTTAATTGAGCCTTCAATTTGTCAATTTCAACTTGGCTCTTTGCTGCAATCAACATATCATCAACATATAAGAGTAAGTAGATGTAGGAACCGTCTTGAAGTCTGCGCAAATACACACAATGATCGTATTTGCTCCTCTTGTACTTCTGACCATTCATGAACCTATCGAATCGTTTGTACCACTATCTAAGATTGTTTTAGTCCATACAACGATTTGCTAAGTTTACAAACCCAATCTTCTTTACCAGCAACTCTGTATCCATCTGGCTGAGTCATATAGATTTCCTCCTTCAAATCACCATGTAGGAACGCGGTCTTTACATCAAGTTGAGCTAGCTCCAAATTCAACTGTGCTACCAAGGCTAACAAAATTCTAATGGAGGAATGTTTAACAACTGGAGAAAATACCTCATTATAATCAATTTCCTCCCTCTGAGCATAACCTTTAGCCACCAACCTTGCCTTGTAGCGGACGTCTTCTTTGTTAGGAAATCCTTCTTTCTTTGCAAATACCCATTTGCACCCAATTGTCTTCTTACCTTTCGGTAGTTGTGTCAGCTTCCACGTTCTATTCCTCATGAGAGTGCATTTCTTCTTCCATTGCACCTGCCCAACTTCCACTTTCTGAACTTAGAATGGCTTCCGAGTAGGTGGATGGAATGTCATCAACAACTGGAAGTGCATAAGCTACCATATCAGTGAAACGAGCAGGCTTCTGAATTTCTCGTCTCTGCCTTCTAATTGCAATTGGCGTCGATTGCTGTTGAGGTTCTTGGGTAAGAACCTCTTCCTCATCTGACTCTTCTTCTGTCATAGTAGAGTCACTGGTGGTGCTTCGTGCTGGGATCACCACTGTCTGCTCGAACTCCACCTGCTTCGGAGCACACTCCACCTCCTGCGGAGTACTATCAATTCCTTCTGGATTTACCTTGTTTGACAAGGCAGATTCATCAAAGGTAACATCCCTGCTAATAATCGTCTTCTTTCCCTCAAGACACCATAGACGATATCCCTTCACTCCAGGATTGACGCCCATGAAAAGAACCTTCTTTGCCCGTGGATCCAACTTTGATTCAATCACATGATAATATGCAATAGAATAAAAAACATGTAAAGAATCATAATTAGTCGCAGGTTTTCCGGACTATACCTCTAATGGAGTTTTGCCATTTATAGCAGATGATGGCAACCGATTGACGAGATGTTGAGCGTACGTTACAGCCTCAGCCCAAAATTTTCTGGCTAACCCATCATTAGACAACATACAACGAACTTTCTCCACAAGTGTTCTGTTCATACGCTCCGACACCCCATTCTGTTGCGGTGTTTTTCTGACAATGAAGTGCCGAACTATGCCATAATCTTGGCATACCTTCAGGAATGGATCACTCTTGTATTCTCCTCCATTGTCTGTTCGGAGAACTTTGATCTTCCTTCTTGTCTGATTTTCAACTTGAGCTTTCCACTTAAGGAAAATTCCAAGCATATCACCTTTATTCTTCATAGTAAATACCCAAACTCTCTTGGAAAAATCATCAACAAAAGTAACAACATAATGCCTACCTCCGATGGACGGATTCTTGGCAGGTCCCCACACATCTGAATGCACATAATCCAGAATACCCTTGGTATTATGAATTTCAGTGTCAAACTTCACTCTTCATTGTTTTCCGAGAACACAATGCTCACAAAATTCAAGTTTGCAAGTTTTTGTACCTTTTAACAATCCCTTCTTGGCAAGAATTTGCAAGAAATTTTCACCAGCATGTCCCAATCGCATATGCCACAACTTCGTTGCCTCAACATCCCTTTTAGTGCTTGAAGATGCTACTGCTGCTACTGTCCCCACTACTGTACTACCTTGGTAGTAATACAGATTATTCTTTCTCACACCTTTCAACATCACTAGTGCTCCTGAAGTTGCTTTAAGAACTCCATCTCGCATCGTCACAACTAGGCCTTTTGATTCAAAAGCCCCCAATGAGATGAGATTCTTCTTCAACTTTGGCACATATCGCACATCCCGCAGAATTCTGGTGGATCCATCATGATTCCTCAGCTTGATTGAACCTATCCCGGCTGTTTTACATGGATTATCATTACCCATGTAAACAACCCCACCATTGAGTTCTTGAAATTCAAAGAACCATTCCCGATTGAGACACATATCATATGTACAACCTGAATCTAATATCCACTCATCTAGACTCGATGATGCTGAAGACGAGACAGTCAAAGAGATATCTGATTCAGCATCAGCTTTACATTCTGCAACATTTGCATCTTGTGGAGTCTTCCCTTTCTTCTTCAACTTTGGACAGTCTTTCTTCCAGTGCCCTTTCTCATGACAGAAAGCACACTCATCTTTGGCAACGGCTCGGCCTTTGGACTTGGATCTTCCTCTTCTCCCGTTTGACTAGCTTTACTGACGACCTCTTGCCACCAATGCTTCTTTTGATGTCGATGTTTTGATTTTCATCTTATCATACTTTCTCAATTCATGACTATACAAAGCAGAACAAACAACATCTAACGACACATTCTCTTTCCCGTGAAGTAACGTAATTTCCAAATGTTCAAATTCATCGGGAAGAGATGATAACAACATCAAAGCCAGATCCTCATCCTTAAATTTCACATCTAAATTTAACAGGTCTGCTACTAATTGATTAAACATAGTGATGTGTTCATTCATAGTAGTACGTGATTGGTATTCAAATCGGAACAATCTTTTCTTCATAAGGAGCTTGTTCTGACCACTCTTTTTCATAAACTTGTCCTTCAATGCCTTCCACAGTTTGTGTGCAGAAGTCTCATTTTTTAAAGCATATTTCTGCTCTCTGGACAAGCAGGATCGAATTGTTCCACATGCCAACCGATTAATGATGCTCCAATCTTTATTTTCTACCTCGTCTGGTTTCCTTTCTTCAACAGCAACATCAAGACCCTGCTGGAAAAGAGAGTCCAAGACCTCTCCTTGCCACATGCCAAAATGGCCACTACCATCAAATATTTCGACAGCCAATTTCAAATTGGGCTGCGGGAACCTCGACCATGATGACGAGGAACCTGATGCCCCTGACGGAATCTTTGACATTACAGACCCAAAATATAATATTCAATATTATAACACTTACTAATAGCCCAAGGGCGAACATTTGGCTCTAATACCACTTGTTGGGAAAATTGGACAATTTTCCCACTAAGATAACACAACTAGTGAAATGAACCGGTTCCGAAGAAATGAACTGGACAGAACACTATTGAAATACCCGACAAATAATATTGAATACTATAAGAAAAAAAACTTTGATAACGGAGTTCAGCCTAATTGGCTTAATCTCCGAGTACCGCTCAAACGGCCTACTTTTATAAAGATATGAGAAGATATACAAAGAAGAGGATGGAATGTCTAAATGGGAAGAGGAGGGGGTTAATTTATAACCCCCAACTCCCTTCCCCAAATGCTACTCTTTCGATGTGGGATATTGAGAAATAAGCCAAAAGTCAACAAATCTCCACCTTGGCTTAATTTTAAGTCCCACCAAATACAAATATTCTCCACCAAAAAATAAACAAATAAAAAACAGTCTTCGCGGTACTTCCAATTTGGCGCCATGAGACGCCAACTCAAATATGCAAGATGTTAACCAAGTTCAAACAGTATTCAAACTTGGTCCTTGTAACCACCTTGGTTAGCATATCTGCAGGATTCTCCGTAGTATGAATCTTTAGGAGTAGTATCTCCTCTTCTTCGAGAATTTCCCGCACAAAATGATAGCGAACATTAATATGCTTCGTTCGTGCATGAAAGACTTGATTCTTTGCTAAATGAATAGCACTCTGACTGTCAGAATATACCTCAAGTTATTTCTGACCAACTCTCAAGTCTTCAAGCAACCCGTGAAGCCAAATTGCTTCCTTCACAGCCTCTGTAATCGTCATATACTCTGCCTCTGTTGTAGATAAAGCCACTGTTGATTGCAAGGTAGACTTCCAGCTAACTGGCGCTTTTGCTAAAGTGAACAAATAGCCAGTTGTAGACCGTCGCTTATTCAAATCTCCTGCATAATTAGAATCACAATATCCAACTATGTATTGACCAACTGATTCATCCCGCTCGAAGGCTAATCCAACATCTGCGGTACTTTGGAGGTACCTAAGAATCCATTTCACAGCTAGCCAATGACCCTTGCCAGGATCATGCATGTACCTGCTAGCAACACCAACAGCTTGTGAAATATCTGGTCTCGTATACACCATTGCATACATCAAGCTTCCAACTGCATTTGCATACGTGACTTTCGCCATGTACTCTCGCCTTGTTATACCATTTAGCTTCTAGAAGCAGAGATCTGCAGAAATCTGCCCACTGCAATAAGCAAAAAGATAAATTCTATTTAGAAAATGATTGCACATTTAAGATTGAGATGAAGCCTGAAGGAAGTTTGTTCAATTCATTAACCTTGTTATGTAGATACGGTAACACTCTGCTCCATCCTTTTTCTTTCTGAATTTCTATTGCCATTTCCTCTGTAGTATTGAACAATGTCCAGAAACAGATCTTCATACACTCCGGGAGTTCATCTATTCCATCTGGCTTCCACCTAATTTTAATTTTAAAAGACATGCCATAATTATATACATATAAATAAATAAATAAATTAATTAATTAATATATATATATATATAAATATATATATATATATTAGAAGACAAAAGTTTTGAGGAAAAACAATATACTAACCTATCAATAGCCTTAGTGAATGTTGGGAATTAAACACACAACACACACAAATAATCTGCAAGAACAAAGAGAAACGTAACATAAACGACACACAAGAATTTACGTGGTTCGGTTGCCAACTGCAACCTACGTCCATGGCAGCAACATGATGAATTTATTTCACTTGTGGTGTCTGGATTACAAGTACAAGTTATGTATTTATAGGAAACACATCCTAGGGTTACAGATTATTGGGTCGGGCCAACAACAAGCCTCCACAAGCCCAACAATCTCCCACTTGGAGGCTTGAAAAACTTCAAACTGACATCCATATAAAACACATGTACATCTAGTAATCTTCATCAACTCTCCTGGTCGCAGCGGCCTTCTCATCAGACAACTGAAAGGCCCGTCGAAGCTCCCTGGAGCTCCAACACATCAGTCACTGCTAAACCTGCCCCTGACTCGTCCTCGGTCCCTACCGGCTCCCACTGCAAACGCGCACTGCCGGATCCTGAAATATCCTGAGAACAAACACTCTCCATACTCAGCAAGAAATTTTCTGAAGGTATTTCAACAGCTGGAACACTGGTTCTTCTGACCCACTATCTTCTAGGAACATTGGCTGAAGCACCATCTGAGCTCCCACTGCCACAAATTCCTCTGACTGGCTTCCTTGAACCTTTCCTCGCTCGTTCATCCTGAATCTGACCTGTGGCTCTAGGTTTCCCTCTTGCAAGGACAACCCTCTTCTGCCCACGAGATTCTGTGAACCGGACTTTGTTTGTTTTCTGAATTGGGACGTCACTCCCTCAAACGGAAATCCGACCATATACAACGAACCACTCTTTCTTCCGCGGGCCATGACAAGATTTCCCTTGAAGACTTTCCACTGCCCATTTCCGAACTTCACCTCGTGTCCCTGTTCATCCAACTGCCTGATAGAAATCAAATTTTTTGTCAAACTTGGAACGACCCTGACATCCTTCAAAGTCCAGAAACCGACTGGGGTCTGCAATACCATGTCACTCATGCCCGTCACTTCAAGAGCTCTATCGTCCGCTAGTCGTACCTTTCCAAAGTCCCCAACAATCAGATTCTGCAATGCCTCACTGCTGTGGGTAGCATGAAATGAAGCACCAGAATCCATGACCCAAGAATCCACATTGCTCTCCGCACAACAAATAAAGAGATCCTCGTCTGCGGAGTCTTCTGCAATGTTCACTTTTTTTTTCGGGCATTGATTCCTAAAATGCCCCACCTCCTTGCACTTCCAGCACGTTACACCTGAGCTATCACGAGTCTTCGACTGACTCCTTTGTCTGTTCCTGCTCCCACTACCTCTGCTACTCCTTCTGCTTCTGCCAACATGTAACAATTCACCAGATGACTCCCCAGAACTCTTTCTTCTGATGTCCTCGCCAAGAACGAGATCTCGAATCTGATCGAAAGTGAATCCATCGGGTCCCACTGAACCGGTAACCGCTGTAACCGTTCCGGACCAACTATCAGGCAAAGACGATAGCAGTAGCAAAGCTTGAACTTCATCATCGAACTTAATCTTCACTGACGCAAGTCTGGTTAAGATCGAATTCAACTTGTTGATATGCTCGGTAACTGACGTGCCTTCTTTCATCCTTGTGTTCACCAGCTCTCTAATCAAAAAAACTTTGTTTGCTGCAGATGGCTTCTCGTACATGTTAAACAGTGCATCCATAATGCCTTTCGTTGTCTTCTCCTTCAGAATGTTGAACGCAACATTCTTTGTCAACGAGAGACGGATCACGGACATTGCTTTCCGATCCAAACCTGCCCAATCTGCATCTGACATCTTTTCTGGTTTGTCACCTAATACCACGTCCAAATCTTTCTGAACCAGCAAATCTTCAATTTGCATCTTCCACCAACTGAAATCTGTACCATTGAATTTCTCAATTCTGTACTTCCCGTCTTCAGCCATCTCAAAAGACTAGACTAGATACTCGGTACAACTAATTTCAGATCTAGGTAATTTCGTCTGAAAATTTGGACAAAATACTGTGCACCACACAAAACAAAACACGACCTACAATCCACTCACCAAACACTATGGCCCACCACCCACCAAACACGGCAGGGCCCCACCACCCAACTAAAAAAAAGAAAAATTGACAGAAATTTCAATTTTTTCCTTTTCTTACAGGAAACGGACGATGGCTGCTGGATTTTCTGGCCAACTGCGCCGGCTGGAATGCTCTGGACGGCGAAGCGGCACGACTGGATTGAACGGCGGCGCGCGGCAACTCGGTGAGAGTCGGAAGACCCTTGCTCGCGGCTGAGTTCTCTGCCCGCTGCTCCTCCGGTGTCCTCCGGCGACAGTGGTGCTGTGCGCGGGGTTAGACGGCGACGACAGGATTCCAAGGCTGCGCGACTCTTCAGATCTTCGGCACACGGTGAACCGGCGGCGATCTTCCCAGATCTGCACACGGTTCTTCACACCAAAAACTAGGTGACCAAATTTTTTCACAATTTGTGCTCTCGTGTTGTACAACCTTGCTCTGATACCACTTGTTGGGAATTAAACACACAACACACACAAATAATCTACAAGAACAAAGAGAAACGTAACACAAACGACACACAAGAATTTACGTGGTTCGGTTGCCAACTGCAACCTACGTCTACGACAGCAACATGAGAAATTTATTTCACTTGTGGTGTCTGAATTACAAGTACAAGTTATGTATTTATAGGAAACACATGCTAGGGTTACAGATTATTGGGCCGGGCCAACAACAAGCCTCCACAAGCCCAACAGTGAAACATTCCAATTCTTCTAGGGAACCATAAACATCATAGACATCATCAATAACTAGTATCAGCTTAATGACTTTACTCAGCCATTTTCTTAAATTTGTATAATGAGGCTCAAAAGCCACTCCTCCGGCAAACATAAAACTTTCAACCATTCGATCCCTGGAAAAGCTCAACTTTTCTTTGATTCCTAGATTTACCCACCACCTGGGTAAGTAAAACAATTAATATATATTGCTATATATTCTCATGGAAATTTTATTTAGTGTAAGATTATTATTTTGTATTAAATATTTAGTAATTACGTACCTGGATAAGTGCTTGAGATCTCCCTGGTGTGCAGCTTGCACAATATTGAAATTAGGCTTTGCCAATTCAACCAATTCAGAGTTTGTCTTGTACTGATTTTCAGTTGCGTAAATTTGTTTCTTGATGTTATACCATTCCACTCTCCAGTGCAATGGAAGACTCAGATCATAATTTTGATCGATTGATACAAGTTTGCTATCAGGGTTTATGTCATCGTCAAGTCCTCTTATCCATTTTTTGGAAAATAATATAGCTTGCTGCAATATGCATTCTTCTTCCAAGCTCAGATTCGCAGCATGAAAAAGCTCCATCATCCCTCTGACGCCAGGATCTCTGCTTGTTCTAAAATTTCCAGTCTCATCCACGAACTTTGAAAACATATCTAGACACCAAGACAGGACAGACATAATAAAACGGGAAGAATATAATATATATATATATATATATATATATATATATATATATATATATATATCAAGAAACGAATGGTTGAGTGGGGTGCATGCGTACCCTGTGAAACGGTGTAGCCATATTGCCTGAGAATCCTAAAGCACAATGAAGTAGCATAAAGGTCCCGTTCAAAGCCAATGTTTGCGAAGGCCATGGAATCTAAAGCTGCTTCAATCTGGTCTTCAAAGTAACAGGATAACCCTAGTTTCTGAATATTGTCTATAAGTTGTAACTTATGTATGGAATCATCGGTTCTGCCGAGGAACATGGATGACACGTCTTCTTGTAGCTTCTCTGCTTTTCTCTTATATTTTCCTTCCTGCAGACGAAATCAAAAATTAATTAAGATCTCGCAATAACTAGACAAAATATATATATATATGAATTTCCGTACAACATATTTGCATGGAAGAGACTGACGATGGTCGTATTTCCATATGTTAGGCTTGTAGTTGGCTGTTCTCCTTTCAAAATGATATGAATATTCTGCCTTCACAACGGCAGGAGATATTTTTATGTAGTTGGTCGTCAAAGAATACATGTTTTTCTTTTTTCTTTTTTCTTTTTTTTTTGGCAGTCTGAGGGATGGAATTATGTATTTTGAAAAGCGGCCCTGAATTTATAGTGCAGAATCAGATGAAGACGACAAGTATTTTGCAGTGAAGATTTAGATTTTCTTTCTATTTGCAAAAATTTATAAACGAACAAAATGTGGTTCACGTGCCCAAAATTACTCACGAAGAACCACATCCATACGGCAACAAAGATGATATATTTAAGATAGATTATATATTATTTACTTTTACATTTTTTTTCACAATTTAATTATTTGTGTAGAATAATAATTAGAATAATGTTACTTGTGGTTTTTGTTGAGATAAAAACACAAATATACAAGTAATTACAATAACACAAATAATTTTTTTTTAATAATTATCAAACTCCAAGTAATCGTTGGGGTAGGTTCTGAATGAGCACTTTTCGTCCACACGAATTGGGAGGCAGGATATGATAATTGATAATGCGACACGTACTATTTTCTTAATTATTAAAAAATTTTAAATATTTTTATAATTAAAATTACATTAAAATTAAAAAATTTACACAAATAACAAAAAATCATTCATGATAATATAAAAAAATATCAACCTATAAAATTTAAGTAGTGTAACAAAAAAAAACCAACCTAAAATTAGATGATGTAAATATACTCAACTTAAAAACTTTAGGTAAATTATAAAAAAAAAGTAAAAAAAATAACAAAACATAATAAAAAAATGTAAGTATTTGTATTTTATATTAATAAATCATAATATTTTTATTAAAAAAAATTAAGATACTTTTACTTTTCTATAATTTAAATTTATTGTTGGGTTTCAACCCATGTCCCACATTGAAAATAATGCTAGAATTTGCTACCATATAAGAATATCACTAATTCATTAGTATGAGGCATTTTGGGATGTTGCCCAAAAATAAAATCGTGAGAGCTTAGGCTCAAAGCGGACAATATCATACTAATTTGGAGTTGTGTGGTGGAAGCACAACCTTGTGGGTATATATAGGCCCAACAAATGGCATCAGAGTTAAGGTTAATGGGCTTACTTGTAAGAGATGTGTGGGGAGGCCCTCATTCTTGAAGACCTAGCGATTAGGGGTGCCTTGTGTCAAAAGAGCGGCAGCGGTACAAGATAATTTCATCTAGGGAAGGCCCACGAGTATGTGGTCCTTAGTTTGATGATGATTTCCTCTAGGGGAGGCCCACAAGTATGTAGTCCTTGTTTTGAGGATGATTTCTTCTAAGGGAGGCCCACGAGTATATGGTCCTTAGTTTGAGGGGAGGTTGTTGGAGTTTCAATAATGCTAGAATTTGCTTTATAGCATATAAGAATACCATTAAGGGTGCCTTGTGTCGAAGGAGCGGCAGTGGTATGTGGTCTAGGGGAGGCCCACGAGTATGTGGTCCTTGGTTTGAGGGGAGGTTGTTGGGGTTTCAATAATGCTAGAATTTGCTTTATAGCATATAAGAATACCATTAAGGGTGCCTTGTGTTGAAGGAGCGGCAGTGGTATGTGGTCTAGGGGAGTCCCACGAGTATGTGGTCCTTGGTTTGAGGGCAGGTTTCAATAATGCTAGAATTTGCTATATAGCATATAAGAATACCATTAAGGGTGCCTTGTGTCGAAGGAGCGGCAGTGGTATGTGGTCCTTGGTTTGAGGGGAATTTGCTAGCATATTGTGTCGAAGGAGCGACAGTGGTACAAGATGATTTCGTCTAGGGGAGGCCCACGAGTATGTGGTCCTTGGTTTGAGGGGAGGTTGTTAGGGTTTCAACCCATGTCCCGCGATGATTTCGTCTAGGAGCCCATGAGTATGTGGTCAACCCATGTCCCACATCTGAAAGTGATAATTTCGTCTATGGGCCCATGAGTATGTGGTCCTGTTTGAGGGAGGACCCATGTCCCACATCTGAAAACGAAGATTTCGTCTAGGGCCCACGAGTATGTGGTCCTGTTTAAGGGGAGATTGTTGGGGTTTCAACCCATGTCTCACATTTGAAAGCGATGATTTCGTCTAGGGAGGCCCACGAGTATGTGGTCCTTCGTTTGAGAGGAGGTTGTTGGGGTTTCAACCCATGTCCCACATCTGAAAGTTAACCCATGTCCCACATCTGAAAGCGATGATTTCGTCTAGGGGAGGCCCACGAGTATGTGGTCCTTGGTTTGAGGGGAGGTTGTTAGGGTTTCAACCCATGTCCCACATCTGAAAATGATGATTTCGTTTAAGGGAGGCCCACAAGTATGTGGTCCTTGGTTTGAGGGGAGGTTGTTGGGGTTTCAATCCATTTCCACATCTAAAAGCGATGATTTCGTCTAGGGGAGGCCCACGAGTATATGGTCCTTGGTTTAAGGGGAGGTTGTTGGGGTTTCAACCCATGTCCCACATATGAAAGTGATGATTTCGTCTAGGGAGGCCTACGAGTATGTGGTCCTTGGTTTGAGGGAAGGTTGTTGGGGTTTCAACCCATGTCCCACATCTGAAAGCGATGATTTCGTCTAGGGGAGGCCCACGAGTATGTGGTCCTTGGTTTGAGGGGAGGTTGTTGGGGTTTCAACCCATGTCCCACATCTGAAAGCGATGATTTCGTCTAGTGGAGGCCCACGAGTATGTGGTCCTTGGTTTGAGGGGAGGTTGTTGGGGTTTCAACCCATGTCCCACATCTGAAAGCGATGATTTCGTCTAGGGGAGGCCCATGAGTATGTGGTCCTTGGTTTGAGGGGAGGTGAGGCCCACGAGTATGTGGTCCTTGGTTTAAGGGGAGGTTGTTGTGGTTTCAACCCATGTCCCACATCTGAAAGTGATGATTTCGTCTAAGGAGGCCCACGAGTATGTGGTCCTTGGTTTGATGGGAGGTTGTTGGGGTTTCAACCCATGTCCCACATATGAAAGCGATGATTTCGTCTAGGGGAGGCCCACGAGTATGTGGTCCTTCATTTGAGGGGAGGTTGTTGGGGTTTCAACCCATGTCCCACATCTGAAAGCGATGATTTCATCTAGGGGAGGCCCACGAGTATATGGTCCTTGGTTTGAGGGGATGTTGTTGGGGTTTCAACCCATGTCCCACATCTGAAAGCAATTATTTCGTCTAGGAGAGGCCCACGAGTATGTGGTCTTTGGTTTGCCAAATCTGAAAGCAATGATTTCGTTTAGGAGAGGCCCACGAGTATGTGGTTCTTTTTTTAGGGGAGCTTGTTAGGGTTTCAACCCATGTCCCACATCTGAAAGCGATGATTTCATCTAGGGAAGGCCCACGAGTATGTGGTCCTTGGTTTGAGGGGAGGTTGTTGGGGTTTCAACCCAAGTCCCACATCTGAAAAAGATGATTTCGTCTAGGGGAAGCCCACGAGTATGTGGTCCTTGGTTTGAGGGGAGGTTGTTGGGGTTTCAACTCATGTCCCACATCTGAAAGCGATGATTTCGTTTAGGGAGGCCCACGAGTATGTGGTCCTTGGTTTGGGGGGTGTTGAGGCCCACAAGTATGTGGTCCTTGGTTTGAGGGGAGGTTGTTGGGATTTCAACCCATGTCCCACATCAGAAAGCGATGATTTCATCTATGGGAGGCCCACGAGTATGTGGTCCTTCATTTGAGGGGAGGTTGTTGGGGTTTCAACCCATGTCCCACATCTAAAAGCGATGATTTCGTCTAGGGGAGGCCCACGAGTATGTGATCCTTGGTTTGAGGGGAGGTTGTTGGGGTTACAACCCATGTCACATATCTGAAAGCAATTATTTCGTCTAGGAGAGGCACACGAGTATGTGGTCCTTGGTTTGCCACATCTGAAAGCAATGATTTCATTTAGGAGAGGCCCACGAGTATGTGGTCCTTTTTTTGAGGGGAGGTTGTTGGGGTTTCAACCCATGTCCCACATCTGAAAGCGATGATTTCGTCTAGAGGAGATCCACGAGTATGTGGTCCTTGGTTTGAGGGGAGGTTGTTGGGATTTCAACCAATGTCTCACATCTGAAAGCGATGATTTCATCTAGGGAAGGCCCACGAGTATGTGGTCCTTCGTTTGAGGGGAGGTTGTTGGGGTTTCAACCCTTGTCCCACATCTGAGGGGAGGACATATCAAAATAATGTTAGAATTGCTAGCATATAAGAATACCACTAACTCTATTAGTATGAGGCATTTTGGGGATGTTGTCCAAGAATAAAATCGTGAGGACTTAGGTCCAAAACGGACAATATTATACTAATGTAGAGTTATGTGATATAATCCCAACGTATATGTGGGCCCAACATTTATGATATCTCAAATTATAATTGAAACACTAGTAACTGAGTTATGATAAAAAATTATAATATTAAAACATATAATAAAAGAAATTAATTAATAATTATTAACTATTACGAGATTTAACATTTTTTTACAACGAATTATGTTTGAACTTTGTACATTGTATAGATTATTATTATTATATTCATGTTTATTTGAATAATTATAATTATAAAATATTTAATTTAATAATTAAAAAATATACATAATGAATTAAATTTATGGAAAAAATTTATTACTAGATATTATAATTTTACAAGATAAAATAAAAATTGAAGGTTTAAATCTTTAGTAAATAAAAAATTGAAGGTTTAATGTTTTTTTATCATGAATCTTAATCCGTGTTTTTTTTTTTTTTTATCCTTTCAATTATGCTTATAAATATTGTCTACCGGTGCATATGGTTAGAGCCAAGAAACGGAAGAAAGGGGGAATTATATTAATTTATTTTCTTGATAGTGATTTTTGCATTCGATGGGTCTATGAATAAAAAAAAAATACACATATTTTTTTATGAAGGGTAAAGATTGCATCAAAGAGTACAGATAAACATGGAAATCAAGGCAACAAACTTACAAAAAACAAAAAGTGGATTGTTAAGAATCGATTACATACCTACTTTGATTTTGTGGTTTACCTTATAAGAAGGACCACAAGTTCTCATTTTGGAATCTGTTTTATATGGCTGCGGACAATTTACAAAACCCTTCATTTTCTTTTTGTATAATGTTTTTAAAATAATAATTGAAACTATTAATTAGCTAAATAATTAATTTTTTCAAAAAATTTATTAATTAAGGGTACAATATTAATATTAATTGAAAAAAAATACTAATCACAAAATTGAAGGTGCATCTCCTCTCTCTCTAATTCTGCATGCATGGTCCAACCAAAATATGATAGTAGATTAATTAATTGCATGCATCCAAAATCCTTGCGTGTAGTTTTATTATAATTAAATTATTTATTTAAAATTAATTATATATTTTTTTTCATTATATCTCCAATTTATAATTTATTCAATATCTTTGATTTTATTTTTTTAATTTTCAACTCCAAGTATGACAATAAGAGTAAACAGAGGTATGATAATTTATATTTTAATTTTGGTGATTTGAATCTATATGGGTGTGAAAAATAATGCAAACATGGGATCATGATCGAAACAACTTTATCCAATTATGAACAAACAGTCCGTAAGAATTATTACATCTATATTTGACTATGTAGAAATCTTGTACAAACAATAAAAAAAGAAAAAGAAAACTTAAAACATATTGAAGGATGCCTACTGTCGGCGGAGAGTGGGGACAAATTTGTAATAGTTATAATAATATTGAGGGGAGGTTGATAGGGTTTCAACCCATGTTTCACGATGATTTCGAGGTCCACAAGTATGTGGTCCTTGGTTTGAGAGGAAGTTGTTGGGTTTCAATAATGCTAGAATTTGCTAGCATATTAGAATACCATTAGGGGTGCCTTGTGTCGAAGGAGCGACAGTGGTACAAGATGATTTCGTCTAGGGGAGGCCCACGAGTATGTAGTCCTTGGTTTGAGGGGAGGTTGTTGGGGTTTCAACCCATGTCCCACAACCCATGTCTCACATCTGAAAGCGATGATTTCATCTAGGGGAGGCCCACGAGTATGTAGTCCTTCGTTTGAGGGGAGGTTGTTGGGTTTCAATCAATGTCCCACATCTGAAAGCGATGATTTTGTTTAGGGGCCCACAAGTATGTGGTTCTTGGTTTGAGGGGAGGTTGTTGGGGTTTCAACCCATGTCCCACATCTGAAAGCGATGATTTCGTCTAGGGGAGGCCCACGAGTATGTGGTCCTTGGTTTGAGGGGAGGTTGTTTGGTTTCAACCCATGTCTCACATCTGAAAGCGATGATTTCGTCTAGGGGAGGCCCACGAGTATGTGGTCCTTGGTTTGAGGGGAGGTTGTTGGGGTTTCAACGCATGTTCCACATCTGAAAGCGATGATTTCGTCTAGGGGAGGCCCACGAGTATGTGGTCCTTAGTTTGAGGGGAGGTTATTGGGGTTTCAACCCATGTCCCACATCTGAAAGCTTGTTGGGATTTCAACCCATGTCCCACATTTGAAAGCGATGATTTCGTCTAAGGGAGGCCCACGAGTATGTGGTCCTTGGTTTGAGGGGAGGTTGTTGGGATTTCAACCCATATCTCACATCTGAAAGCGATGATTTCATCTAGGGGAGGCCCACGAGTATGTGGTCCTTGGTTTGAGGGAAGGTTGTTGGGGTTTTAACCCATGTCCCACATCTGAAAGCGATGATTTTGTCTAGGGGAGGTCCACGAGTATGTGGTCCTTGGTTTGAGGGGAGGTTGTTGGGGTTTCAACCCATGTCCCACATCTGAAAGCGATGCTAAAATTTGCTAGCATATAATGATTTCATCTAGGGGAGGCCCACGAGTATGCGGTCCTTGGTTTGAGGGGAGGTTGTTGGGGTTTCAACTCATGTCCCACATCTGAAAGCGATGCTAAAATTTGCTAGTATATAATGATTTCATCTAGGGGAGGCCCACGAGTATGCGGTCCTTGGTTTGAGGGGAGGTTGTTGGGGTTTCAACCCATGTCCCACATCTGAAAGCGATGCTAGAATTTGCTAGCATATAATGATTTCGTCTAGGGGAGGCCCACGAGTATGTGGTCCTTGGTTTAAGGGGAGGTTGTTGGGGTTTCAACCCATGTCCCACATCTGAAAGCGATGATTTCGTTTAGGGGAGGCCCACGAGTATGTGGTCCTTGGTTTGAGGGGAGGTTGTTGGGGTTTCAACCTATGTCCCACATCTGAAAGCGAAGATTTCGTCTAGGGGAGGCCCATGAGTATGTGGTCCTTGGTTTGATGGGAGGTTGTTGGGGTTTCAACCCATGTCCCACATCTGAAAGCGATGATTTCGTCTAGGGGAGGCCCACGAGTATGTGGTCCTTGGTTTGAGGGGAGGTTGTTGGGGTTTCAACTCATATCCCACATCTGAAAGCGATGATTTCGTCTAGGGGAGGTCCGCGAGTATGTGGTCCTTGGTTTGAGGGAAGGTTGTTGGGGTTTCAACTCATGTCCCACATCTGAAAGCGATGATTTTGTCTAGGGGAGACCCACGAGTATGTGGTCCTTGGTTTGAGGGGAGGTTGTTGGGGTTTCAACCCATGTCCCACATCTGAAAATGATGCTAAAATTTGCTAGCATATAATGATTTCGTCTAGGGGAGACCCACGAGTATGCGGTCCTTAGTTTGAGGGGGGGTTGTTGGGGTTTCAACCCATGTCCCACATCTGAAAGCGATACTAGAATTTGCTAGCATATAATGATTCCGTCTAGGGGAGGCCCACGAGTATGTGGTCCTTGGTTTGAGGGGAGGTATGTGGTCCTTGGTTTGAGGGGAGGTTGTTGGGGTTTCAACCCATGTCCCATATCTGAAAATAATGTTAGAATTTGATAACATATAAGAATACCACTAACTCCATTAGTATGAGGCATTTTGGGATGTTGCCCAAAAATAAAACCGTGAGGGCTCAGGCCCAAAGCGGACAATATCATACTAACGTGGAGTTATGTGGTAGAATCCCAACCTTGTGGGTATATGTGGCCCAACATTTATGATATCTCAAATTATAATTGAAACACTACTAAGTGAGTTATAAAAAATTATAATATTAAAACATATAATAAAAAAAATTAATTTATAATTATTAACTATTACGAAATTTAACATTTTTTTACAGCGAATTATGTTTGAACTTTGTACCTTGTATAAATTATTATGATTATATTCATATTTATTTGAATAATTATAATTATAAAATATTTAATTTTATAATTAAAAAATATACATAATGAATTAAATTTATGGAAAAAAAATTATTACTAGAAATTATAATTTTACATGATAAAATAAAAATTAAAGGTTTAAATCTTTAGTAAATAAAAAATTGAAGGTTTAATGTTTTTTTATCGTGAATCTTAATATGTGTTTTTTTTTTTGTATCCTTTCAATTATGCTTATAAATTGTCTATATTAATTTATCACGTGTTAGGCATTATATTAATTTATTTTCTTGATAGTGATTTTTGCATTCGATGGGTCTATGAATAAAAGTAGGTCTATGATATTAATCTCCTCTCTCTCTCTCTAATTCTGCATGCATGGTCTAACCAAAATATGATCGTAGATTAATTAATTTGCATGCATCCAAAATCCTTCGTGTAGTTTTATTATAATTAAATTATTTATTTAAAATTAATTTATATATTTTTTCATTATATCTCCAATTTATAATTTATTCAATATCTTTGATTTTATTTTTTTAATTTTCAACTCCAAGTATGACAATAAGAGGAGGTATGATAATTTATATTTTAATTTTGGTGATTTGAATCTATATGGGTGTGAAAAATAATGTAAACGTGGGATCATGATCGAAACAACTTTATCCAATTATGAACAAACAGTCCGTAAGAATTATTACATCTAGATTTGACTATATGTAGAAATCTTGTACAAACAAAAAAAAGAAAAAAAGAAAAACTGAAAACATATTGAAGGATGACTACTGTCGGCCGGAGAGTGGGGACAAATTTGTAATAGTTATAATAATTAATTGAGAAGGAGAGGATGAATCAAATTGGAGAGTACTTGTGGTGGATCTTGTACACCAAATCCGTCACCTTGACGGTAAATGAAATGAGCAACTCTTGCTGTGTTTATTATATATTTGGCCGTTTCTCCTGAAAACGATGTCGTGTTACTATTTCTTCTCATGCAGTCATCGTTTATTTTCTTCCATGCTCTGATTATAATGCTCCTCACATGTTCCCTTGCTTCCTCTTCTGATACCTTCGATTCTCGCATGTAACACACTATTGACGAAGGAGCATCTCCTCTCTCCACCTCCGCCTATATTATATTTAACACAAATAAAATAAAATATATAAATTTTCTTTTTCTAAAAGGCAAATATACATATATGTTGAGATATATAGTACATACAGTTGACGTGCCCTGGTCATTGCAAAGTCGAATTATGAGTGATGTATAGTGAATAAGTTCCTGGTTTTGTCGCAGTATTTCTTGAATATGGTCGTTTGTGGAAGAATTTGCTGTGGCTAGAATTATATGAAGAGAAAGCAACGGTCCGGATGAAGATATCCACCCATTTTCTAGATATTCTTCTAGTGATGGCGTGTAACCCTTATTGTACCACTTAGCTTCCACCAGCAAAGATTTACAAAAATCTGCCCACTGATGAGATTAATTAATTAATTAAAATTTGTGTTAGTTCTGTATGTAATTGAATTTTTTCTAATAATCGGGATGATTTAAATTACTTACGGCTTTCTTGAGATGTGGTAACACTGTCGTCCAACCTCTCTCCATCTGAATTTCCATTGCCATTTCTTCAATTGTACTTGACAGCATCCAGAAACAGACTTTCATGCACTCTGGTAATTCATTAGCTTCCTCGATCTTCCAGCTAATATATATATATATATATATTAATTTTACGTACAATATGTGCATGGTTTGTTTTTTTAAATGAGTATGTATATAATAATAATAATAATAATGTACAAACCTATTGACAGCATGGGAGAAACATTCCAATTCATCCAAGGAGCCATAAACATCATAAAGATCATCAATTATTAGCACCAACGTGATGACTTTGCTCAGCCATTTTCTAAGACTTCCATATTGAGGCTCAAAAGCAACTCCTCCAGCATACAAAAAACTCTCCACCATTCTATCCCTACAAAACCTCAGTTTTTCGATCACTCCCAGATTCACCCACCACCTACGTACGTACCAGCAACAAACATTAATCAGACATACATTAATAATTAATTAATTATGAGTTAAAATAAATGTTTCGTGTGTAACAAGGATCACCTAGTTATGTCCTTGAGATCTTCCTGTTGTGTGGCTTGAAGGATATTGAAATTAAGCTTTGCCAACCCAACTAAGGTTGAGTTGGATTTACACTGATCATTAATATGACTTTTGATGTTATACCATTCGCCTCTCCAGTGCAATGGAAGTCTTAATAAAGCATTAATGGCCGCTGCTTGCTTGTGATGATCTGATGAGTTTGCAGCACACCATTTCATAAGACACTCTGTGGCGTACAGTCTAGCCTCGTGCATTACTTCTTCTCCCTCTCCACCCAGATTCGAGGCCTCAAACAGCTCAATCCATCCCTTAACATTTGAATCTGATTCGGTGCTCTTCAAGAATTTGCCGGTTTCATCAACAAAACCCAGAAAAGCATCTGCAAAACCCAGAATTTTCATTTTTCTAATTTTTTTTATAGAAGAAATAAAAAATTGTGAAAACTTTTATTAATCAGTTAATCTAATACCTTGGGAAGGATTGTAACCGAATTGCCTAAGAAGCCTGAAAAATAATGAAGTAGCATAAAGGTCTTCCTTTATGTGGCCTATGGTTTCCAGAGCTTCCTTAATTTCCTTCTGGAAGTAACTGGCGAGACCTAATTTAACAGTGCTGTCAATTAGCTCCAGCTTTGAGAGTGGAATCATATTTACATTGGAAATCATAAATTTCACTTCTTCTTTTAGCTTCTCTGCTTTCGCTTTGTACTCTTCAGTCTTTCACCAACAGAAAATAAAAATCAGCAAATTAATAATTTTCAAGGAACTATACACAAGTTGAATAAAGAAACTCACTAGGTATTGGCTACTTAAGGATTGAAACAAATCATAATTCCAGATATTAGGCTTGTAGTTGGCTGTTCGCCTTTGCACATTTTCATCCTCAATCTTAATTGATATTTCTGCGTTTTCCATCGGACTGCTAACAAATTCCATTTTCTTCTAGTGAAATATGAAGCCTTTAATAGAAAAAAAAAAATTTGTTTTTGATCGAGGAGAAAAGAAATGGATACAGATGGAGAGGAGGATATATTGCAACCGTCTAAAAGCAAAAGTCTATTTATAATATAAACGCATGGTATATCTATCATAACCTCTTACATAAAACATATTCTCGCAATACAAAATATCTCAATTAACCCATATACAATATCTCATCATTATACCAACCAAAAACTTAAAATATCTAAAAACGGCCCATAACACAAAAAACTCACATCTTGTAGACAATCGTAAATAAATATCTCTCTAAGAGAAAGTCAAGGCATCTGAGACGAAAATGATACACGCACACAACAAAGGCCAGAGAGAAACACCAAGAACAGCGCAATATCGCTAAGAAAGAGAAAATCAAGAACAACAAAGATCTTTAAGAAAGAAAGATCCCAGTAAAAAAGAGAAATAACAAAAAAAAAATTAGAACAGTCAGAGTCAGGCTACATGTTAGAATTTTTTAAGCATGTAATATAATATGTTCGACCTATATATAATATGTGAAGGTGGAGGGAGGACTGATTTTAATGGATGTAAACAACAACAATATACCCTCATTTAATTGTTTGATGATTAGAATATTGAGACTAATTTAATCACAGAATCCTTAATATCTAAAAAATTAATTATAATATTTTATTAAAATGTATATGTTTTTGGGTGGTCACCAGGAGTGTATATATATATATATATAAAGTGTATATATTCAGTCCCCTACCACTTAGTGTGCTGACCGTAGGGACGGAGGATTAGTCTCCTGGCTGACACCTTGCGATAAGCAAAAAAAAAAAAAACAAAAAAAAAAAAAACAAAAAGTGAAAAGATTAAAAAAAAAAAAAGGGGGGGAATTTTGAATAGGGAGTGGGAGCAACATTAAATTTTTCATTACCTATATTCACGGACTTTAACACGTGGCAACAGCTCAACGGGGCCGTCAGTTACGTGTGAAAACTGAAAAGAAGAGATCATTTTTAAGTGGTTCTCCGATTGCCATCACTAACTCTCTTAGCTTTCGCCACCAAAAACTTGAATGAAAATTTGTATGGTCGAAATTAAGGAAACAAGGGACCTGTTTTTTTTTTCAAAATTTTTCATGTGTCACGCTACGTTTCTTTAAACAAAGAATTAGTAGTTGTTTTTTCTTTTCTTCTTTTTCCCCTTTAATCTTTGGATATTCAGTACTAATTCATAATAATAATTTTCTTGAATCACAAATTATTATTAAATGGGCATAATCTGAGTTATAGGAATAAGCCGGATGCAATTAATTGGTTATTGCATGTGTCACGGATGGAAGATCAAACCTGACCAATTTTGCAACTTATTTACATGTGTCAAGAAAGTGATAATTCTAGTTCTCAATTCTGTAGCTTTCCCTTAGCCTTGAAATACTCAACTGTCTGATCATATATGTCTTCAATTCCATACTTGAAACTGAATCCCTCTTTGATTAGTTTCTCGGACGAGATGATCCACTTAGCTTTAGAAGGGAAGCCTTCAAATCTGCAATCATGCATGCACCCAAAAAAATTAAATAAAAAAAAAAAAGTTTCAATATATATATATATATATATATATATATATATATATATATATGGATGCTTACTCTGTAGGAACGTTATACTGAGGGTATCTCTTGTGTAAAAAAGTTGCAAGCTCAACAACACTGGTGTTAACTGCACAGCATATGTATCGCCCTGAAGCAGCTGATTGTTTCTCTGCTAAAAACAGGTGAGCACGACATACATCTTCCACGTGCGTAATGGAGATTGTTCCTGACACCATTTGCATCCCTTTGAGGCCATTGATCAAGAATTCATTCCCTATTAAAGTCGACAACTTTAAATATTTAATTAAGCTACGGATACATGCACGTGTGTAATTTTAGCCTTTTTTTTTTTTTTTTTTACCTGTGATCAATGACATGGCCAACTCAGTACTGGATGGAACTTCTTGGGTAAGTGAAGGACCTGCCATAAGGGTTGGGATAACACTTACAAGATCTATGCCCTTCTCTTCAGCAAATTTCCATGCAGCCCTTTCAGCTAGTGTCTTGGATACCAGGTATCCCTACAACGTTGTGACAGAATTTCCTCCTAAATTATATCCTTAATATTTACCATACATAGAATTAAAAAAAAAGAGTCGAGTTGGTTACCCAAGTTGGTGGCTTCTCAGATGTCAAGAAGTCAACATCAGTCCAATTTGTCTCGTCCATCACCAGGTCTGTAGTAGATGATGTATTATTATTGACGGATACAGCAGCAGCAGAGGACGTCAAAACTACTCTTTTAAGTGTTGTAGCTTTTGCACAGGCCTTCAAGACATGAATCACTCCTTGAATAGCTGGTTTGATCATCTCATTCTGCATGCATGTACCATGTAATTAATTAAACCTAGCTTTGTTTCATCCTCCAATCATATGATATACCTCTGGATCCTGTGAAGAAAAGTTGACAGGTGTTGCAACATGGAAGACTAGGTCAGAACCAGCTACAGGTGCATCAAAGCTTCCTTCTTCAGTAAGATCTGCTCTGAATATTTTTAAGTTTCCCAGTTTCTGTAATGCTGAGAAGTGACTAGTCTTCTTTTGATTCTCTGCATGCTCCGAGACAAATTAAAAATTTTAAAATGTATTTATGAAGACAAAATATGATAAAGAAGAAGAAACTGACTAGGGTCTCGAACTGTGGTATTTACAGAATACCCATTTTCAAGCAAAAGCTTAATGAGGAGTGATGCAACATAGCCAGATCCACCGATGACACAGGCGGTCTTCTTCGATTCAGACGGTTGAGCTTCCATGGTGATTCTTGAAAGGTAATTAAATTTGATGGACAAGTCCAGAGATTTAAATGCAAAAAGGGAGCTAAATAATTAATTAGTTGAGGGAGAACGTGCATGCCCAACTTATTATTTTCAATGTTCTGGTTTCCACGTGCTCATCTGATTTTTTAAGTTTTGACTTTTCTTTAAAATATAATTCTTTTTTTTAATTTATTATTCTACAATTAATATAGATAATAATAATAATAATAATGGTTTCCAAGTTTTATCTTACTTTTAATTCATTTGTCTCCTAAATTCTAAAAGAAATTATGAGACTTTTGCCCGTTGGTCTCTTATGTTCTACAATACTTATCCAACCATATAATTTACTTATTTCTTCTAATTTAATTTTTATACTTGTTTATAATATTTATAATATATTTTTATTAAATTAAATCAAAGACCAAGATATAATTTTAATATTAGTATTCTAAGAAGAAAAAAAAAAGAAAAGTAAAGCCCAAAAGGCAAACTGATGTGCCCAATTTTCCAGAAAAGTTTAAAGGAAGCTTCAAGTTGAAAGCATAATGCTCTCAAAAAGAGAACTTGTAAATTAAATAATGTAAAAATTATATATATATATATATATATATATATATATATAAAATACATTTTTTCCCCAAAAAACATAAGATTAAATATGGACTCACACCTTGCCATAAAGCTTAAATATTTAGAATACAAAACAGATAAAATAATTATAAAAAAAATTAATAATAAAAAGATATTTACTTGGGAACACAAGTAAAGGTGGACTCCATTGTCTTTTGCCGGAAATCTTCAAAAACCAAAAAGATGATTAAATGCTGGGTGGGTAGTTAGATCCTATCACCTGGAAAATTTCTTCTTTATTCAATTTCATTTAACATTCAAAAAAAAAAAACATGGATTTGATTTCAGACATCAACAACAATAGTAATAATATGATATCTTACCTATCCATGTTTTTTCTTTTAATTCTTCTCTTTAATTGCATTTTGTCATTAAATTTTCTACATATTCTAAAACTGAATCACAAAAAGCAATTTTTGTATTATACAAATTTCCAACTTTTTTTTTTTTAATAAAAAACCTAAAGATAGAAAGTAAATGGTTGGGGTTATATATGCAAAAACTAATGTGGTTGTTGTACATATCTATATTCTATCCTCTGCAGATGACTACGAAGCAGGGAAGAAGAGCTTTGGCATCGAGCAAGTAGAGTTCTTCAATGTTAGAGTAGAGACCGACTTTTCCGGCCAATGAGTCAAAACCGGATTGACCGCCGGCAAGTTCTTGAACATTCTCCAGTGGTCTGTGAACTCTGCCTGCAATAACTCTGCATACTATGAGTGCCTTCTTGATACTAGTACTACTACTACACCCGTTGTCTTCTTGACGAGTAAGAATTACTTCAATGGATTCCAGTGCTCTACTACTCGTGGAAGCAGTGAAAACCCCAATTCCCCCGCCGTCGTGTTCGTCGTCGGGTAATAATTCCTTGTTGTTGGCGGAAAACCCGTGTCTTAGAACTCGACAAACATTGCAGTTATCGGACGTACAGAGACTGGAGGAGGTATTGATTCCGAGAGAGCACTCCACTGTTGTCCCGTAGAATCTTAGAAGCTCATTTCCATCGGCCAAGCACCTGGGATGTTTCTTTGCTAATTTGCTTGCTTTGATCTTTACCATTTCTCTGTAATCCTCGAATTGGGCTAACGTCTTTTGCATATTGTGGACCTTCAAGATTCTCTCTATGCCTCCGTTACTGCTGTCGTTTATCTTTGACCAGCTAGTGCGGTATATTAATTCTACTATTTTCCTTGAAGAATCTCCCTCAACAAGTTCTGTAACTGCAAGACCCCAAATTCAAATTCAAATTCACAACCTAATAATTAATTTATTCAAGAAATTGGAAGTAACTAAAAGAGAAACAGGGTAGATTCGATTGATTCTTTCTTGTCACCTGCATGTCTAGAGAGGTGATGCGTTTCAAGAGCTTCCCACTTTGTGAATTGCTCGCTACACTTGTGGCAAGTTAAAGTTGTAAAACCATGGGAATCTGCCCCAAAAGAGGATCTACTACTAGGCCTAGAGGAGGAAATTGCACCAAATCCAGACCCCCTTCCCTTGGAAAGACCGCCGGCACAACTCCTCCGAATAATAGTAGGGCTGCCGCTTATTATACCTTTAGGCTTGTAATGGAGGCCTCCTCCCCCAGAGGGGCCTGGAGTACCAGGCGTAAGAGTGCCCACAAAGCTTGAACCACCAACGCCGCCGCCACTACAAACATTGTTCTCCAGGGGAAAACTGCAGCCGGTAATTTTTAGTTCACAAGTTGAGTTGCTGAGTATCACTTCGTGGGTAATTGGATTCAGAAGCTCACTGCTCCCGATAGATCTTGGACTGCAAATGGTGGGCTTTTCTATGTGCCTTTTACTTCCGTGAATCACATCTTTGAGATTCGCAATAGACCTTGAACACCCAGACCTCGCCGGTTTCTTGGTCAATATGCTGCTGAGATTCCCATCGCCCTTTGTGGTGGAGTTGGGGTCGTGAACGTCCATTGGCCCTGATCTGCATTGCAGAGACTTCTTCAGAGCAAACCAAACCGCCGGCATCTTTTACCACCACCTCCTCTTTAGGATTCACATAACATCAGAAGAGGAAAAAGAAAAAAAAAATAATCCACACAAACAGCTAGCTAGAATTAATGCCAAGGAAAGAAATCTTTTTGAGACTCTCTTCTTCTTCGGGCAGGTAATTTCTATAGTTGGACACAATCAATCAAAGTGTAACCGTATTGCCAAAACTGCTCGCTACGTAATCTCAGTTTATGGAAAGTTCTTAAATGGCTTCGAACTCCATGGATCTGAAAGCAAAGATTGTTATATGCATTTGTTGGGTCCCACAAAAAAGTCACAATCTCCTCCAATCACTTTCTACTTCATATATCCTTCCATTTTTCTTTTCAGATTTTAATTTTTTTTTTTTTGAGAAAAAAATAATATTAATTAATTAAGAAGAGTAAGATAAATAAACATATTTTTAAAATTTCGAGGGTTAATAATAATCAGCACACACAAAATATCATATTAGAATATACAACATTAATTAAAATGCATGCTTTAAAATTAGGAAAATTTCTTATATATTTTTTAATTAAATTAAATCACGATATTTCCTTTGTTAAACATTGTTACAATATTTTTTGTGTTACATAATTATAAATTAAAAAATATACACAACAAAACAAAAGAAAAATTGAACAAGTTATAAAATTGAAAGTGAAAAATACCTTTTGTATGTTAGTATAGAACTAGAAGCTGTTGTCGAAAGGCAGATGAACTGAGTCTCGTCTCGTGTTAGAAAGAAAACTTTCTAACGGCTTCGGCACTATTGATGACAGCCAATCCCGTTCAAACTTTCTGATTCTCCGCGCCCGCCACAGTCAACAACAGACTAAAGGTCGTGCACACATCTCTGAACGTGTCCTATATATATATATAATTTTTTTTTTTTCCTCTACCTCTGCCGGGCACTATATTATATATATATATATATATATATATAATATATATATTATATATATATTAAATATACCTGAATTACAAAAAGAAAAAAATATTAGGAAGAGGGTGAGGAAAGTCAATATATACCGCGGAAAAGAAAAAATAAAAAGTTTAATAAGTCAACTGATCTGAGGTTCTGACAACTGGTGAGGTTCAGGGGCATTATCAGAATCAGAAGGTCATTAAACAATATATATCATGTTCGGACCAATTACTTTGCAGTCTTAGAATAACACGTACATCCATTATAAACTAATGACTAATTTCTTTTAATATATATATATAATATATATTAAATTATTTTAACATGTCTTTTGTCGAGTATAAGTATATATATACACGTATATATAGACTTTGCATGGCAATGCACCGAGGCCGAGGCGGCTATTTATATAAATATATGAGGAGGAGAAGACAAGAACATATACATAATTAGAAATGAGATTAATTAATGAGCGATACAAATGCCGGCAGCAAAATGAAATTATTCAAAGTCTATATATGTATGTATAAAGAAGATAAATTGGGAAAAAAAAAATGTTAAACCTGGCTGTCATGTGTTTGTTGGTACGTGCAAACATATAAAGAAAAAGGAAAAGAAAAACAAGTGTTTGTTTAAGCTATGAAAGGGATGATAGTGTGAGATTGGGATATCGAAAAGAAAAAAAAAAAAGAAAGAAAGAAAAACTTGGGATGTGAAGTCCTGAAAGATTGGAGTGAGTATATATAGAGAGGAAAATGATGGAAAGGGGAAGAGGGGGGATATTTACACACACAGTAGCCTTCCTTTTCTCAATCATTACCACTCACACACCACTACTTGCTACAGACTCTGTGTGTTTAATTGGAGGAGGAAGATAAAATGAGTGAGGAGAGGATTGCAAGTTTATGTTTAACAAGAAGAACACGCGGCTCATTGGCTGATCATAAAAAATATCTTCCAATTGAGCTTCCTTTGATATATATATATATATATATATATAACAGGAAATAATTAAAGAATCTAAGAACAGGGAAGGAGTTTTAAGTAGAGCACTGGTGGTTGAAGCTAATCCACTCACAGCTCTAGAATTTGTGCAAACAATATCTATGCATATATATATACATATAATAAATTAGTATAATTTCCCATAAAACAAAGTTTATATGATGTTTAAGTCTCTTCAAATTTAAATGCAATTGAAGCAAATCAATCATGGCCGGGGGCATCACATCACTTATAAATGGTGCATATTTTTCCATATCTATTCCCCAAATATCACAACAACAACAACAACAAAGCATATAGATATATCGGTAGTTTTGGATCATTTGGTTGTGATTGTTCCAAGTCTTCAGTTTTCTCATCTCTCCATATTTTCTCTTTTAGAATTGAATGGAAAAACAGAGAGAGACACATGATTATTAATGGACCCCAAGTCTCTCGATGTGGACAATTAGTGTTGTAATCTCTCACAGTCCATGTCGGCATTTCATACCTTGTGCACACGTGGCAGAAGTGTTCCAGAATTGTTTACTACCCACCCACCCACCGCAGTTCAGCTTTTGGAATTTGATGTAGGATAGACGATATATATTGAAGGGGCAACCATGTGCTGTGCTTACACGACTAAGGACAACAGTACCTATAAACACACTGCGCAACGCATATATATAACTTTAGTGTACCATTCCCTCAAAATTTAGGGTACCATTTCTTTAAGCGTTCACTTCGTTCATACCACAAAACGCTTTCTTTTTTCTTTCTTTTTTTTCTTTTTTGCGGATTCCAATTTGATGCATCAATTAATCATATGAAGACGGGGGAAGTACAGCTCACAAATAAAGGGTTGATTGAATAAAAAAATTCAAAAATATTTTTAAAAAAATTACAAAAAAAAAATAAAATAATGAAAAGTTAAAGAAAAGGTTGGGGGAAAAATTTTTCACTAGCCAAATTTGTCAAAAAGTGCGTAATTATACCACCTTTAAAATTGTCTAGACCAAACGATAAATGTAACTATATAGTCAAAAAAAGTGGTGAATAATAAGGCAAATCTAACGCTCACGAGGAATAATATCATTTGCCAGAATATTAGGTAGGAAACATAATTAAGCACATTCTAGAACAATTTCAAAATCAATAGTAATAAACTATTATAATATGAGAAACTTTAAAATAAATAATGCAAATTAGTCCCTTTTAATATCTACTCTTAGCTATCTTATTACATTATTAATAATTTTTTTTTTATTAATAAAATAACCATCTCATTTATAATTTAACAATATAATTTTAAATTTTTTTTAAATTATTTTTATCATAGTGTATAATTAAAGTAATATTTATTATTTTTTGATAATTTTTACTGTAATACTTAACAATTAAGTGTATTTGACTTTTAGAAATAATATGGGCTATTTTTTGTGTTTTGCCGACGAAGGCGACCTATTGTGAAATAAGTATGAATTTCTGGTCCGATCAGCGTCTCGTCTCATAAATCATAATGACCGATGGACCCCTCGCTTGAAACCCGACTATTTTTTTTTTTTTTTCAATATACTTTCATGTTTTCTTTATCCTCTATAATTTCATCGAAAAATCAAAATTATAAACTATTTATTATACGTTTTTTTATAGTTTATTATAATAAAATTTCATAACAAGTAATTATTAATTTTTAGACTTAAAATGATATACAAATCTAATTATTACAAAAATAGAACTCTCTAGTCCCAACATTAGGTTTATCAACTTACCATAAAAAAAATTCAAAAAAAAAAGAAAAAGAAAAAAGAAGAAAAATGTTGAGTTCGATGAAAAGACCACTAGGCCCTGATCTCAGTTCGTGCCCAGAAATGAAATTAGTCAACATCCTCATCTATGTTTATATAATTTCTTTTAACATTTATTAAATACTAGTGGTCATAATTAATTCCATTTAATGATTGGTAGTAGTATAAAAAAAGTAAACAAAATCATGGAAATAAATAATTATAATAATAATAATATCATTATTATTCCCATATTCTCTCTCTCTCTCTCTTTTTTTTTTTTTTGTCTTTCTCCAAGAAGTGACAATTATGTTGTCGCGTGTCCATATTAGCAAGGGGGAATGTATCAAAAATTTTAACATATTTACTCTTTTCTTGCTTTAACATTTTAGTTATTTATTTATTATTTATGGCTTCCGAATAATTCTATTGAGATATTTTTTCAAGTGTGTATCTTTTTATTTTCCATCTTCTTTTATTATTATTCATTAGAAAATCTAACTTATTTTAATAAACGTTAAATTCGTTTATAATATGTAATAAATTAAAATTTTCTTAGTATATATTTATAAAAAAATTGTTTTTATTGGATGGATCGATATTAAAAAAAAAATGTATTTTTATGTTTTATAAGAAATTGGATGGAATTTAATGTACCGACCTGATTTCCTTTGGGGGGTCGGCAGTGATTGGTTGGGAGGCAGGAGTGGGCCCAGGTAGGGTCATTTCCGTCCTATTAATTTGGCTGTCAATGATTAGAAGACCAAAGATTCTTAACCTTTCCATCTTCTTCTTCTTCTTTAAAACCCCCACCCCCCATTGCTGACGTGACATTCCAAATAATATCTTCAAAATATTTGCTCTTTCCTCCTAGCATTCATTTTTTATAATAAAAATAACATTAAAATTTTACTTTTTACATAATAAGTCTTTAATATTCAAATATATTTTGGACATCTATTAAAATAAATATAAGAAAAAAAAATTTATTTTGCATTAAATCTTAAATAAAAATATAAGAGTATATATATATATATATATATAATAATTTAAATAGGGTTAAAAAAGAAAAAGTACAAGGATACAAAGTAAATTAAAGACGTGGCAAATAAATAAACGGAATCAATCTACACAACGTAAGAGTATTTAAAAATAAAAATAAAATAATAATAATAAAAACTTTACAGCATAAATATAATTGTCAGCTGGATCTATTTCAATGAATTGAGTGAGGGGACAAGGATGTTGGCCCTATTCAGTATTTAATCATTTTTTTCCAATCTTTAGCTAAATATGGAGGTTCCTTTTCTGAAACATCAAACGTGTTTTTCATACATAAAAAAATATCTTCATTTTATTAAATAATTTTATTTCTTATGTCATTAATATTCTTTAATTATATACATATATATTTTTTAATTTGAATCAATACGATATATATAATATATATATATATATATATATATATTTGTTGAAATTATGATATGTACGTACAACGGAAGTCTGCCGGAGGAGTGGCTCCTATATAGAGAGAAAAAAAAGATGGAGCAGATATAAGTTTCAATAAAAAAATGAACCCAATTGGGTCGGAGGTTCCAAGAATCTGTACTTGGGCCCAATAAGTAATTTTCCTGGGATGATATGGGAGGGTCGCGAGGAGAAAAAAAAAGAAAAAGAGAAAAAGACTAATATGACTAGCTTGATTATTAAATTGGTTTGAGTTTGCAAATGACAAATGGGTAGAATAGTAATTTCAACTCTTTCTGACTTCCTCTGGATACTTACCCCGAGGAAGAGGAAAGACGGGGGACTTTTGAGGGACGAGGCTAATGGCGCCACCACGAACACCTCCGATCCGGTGGTGCGCGCTCGCGGTAGTTCTTGTGTTATTCCATCTGATACACCCGTCGATCTCCATCTACTGCGACGAGGACGACTGCTACGATCTTCTCGGGTATTTTAATACTTTCTCCTTGCATTTCATTACGCATTCTGTTTCGTTCTGTTTTAATTTTCCTTGTTATTTGACTTTTCTTACCTCTCGAATTCCTAGGGTTTCTCAGACTGCCAATGCCTCTGAAATCAAGAAAGCATACTACAAGCTATCGCTGAAATAGTAAGCATTTTATTTCCTTGCTTTATATGTGATTGAATTTTCCTTTTTGAGTCTGAATTGATTTAATTTTTCTTATGGGTTTAGTCATCCGGATAAAAATCCTGATCCGGAATCGAAGAAGCATTTCGTTAAAATTGCCAATGCTTACGAGGTAATTGATGACAAACTTCTTTTGTTTGTTAATTAAATTTTGTTTTTATTTCCCCATACTAACAGTATCAATTCAGTAAATCATACACATTACGAATTGATAGTTTTTGTAAATGCCTAATTCTGATGACAGCTAATTTAAATCTCAGTATCAATTGGAAAGGAGAAAAAACAGTTAACTGCTCATTGGACTGAAACTGTTATGCTACTATTAGGTGTTGCTATCTGGATAAATTCTGGATGCATTTGTAGATAGTAATATTACAAGTTTAGAAGGAGCAATGTAGTTACACATTATAAATTTTAAAATGGCTTCTTATTATTCTATATGCAGATTTTAAAAGATGATGCCACTAGGGAGCAATATGATTATGCAATCGCTCATCCAGAAGAGGTTAGTTAACTTACTTTGAGTTCTTATTTGTATATTGTCATCGTGGATATTTTTTTTTATGTTATCTATTTTATTTAAATTCTTAAAATTAAGGCTTAACTTAATGTGTGCAAGAAGAATGTATGTTCCACTTTTTCTATAACTATTTGGACTGGAAATAGGACTTATCTGGGGCGTCATATCAGCTTATTAAAAACTTATGTAGGATCATTATATATAGGTAAAAAGCATCTAAAACATTTAGGGTTTGGAAATGTAAGAAGTTGGAAACTATTTATTATTTAGATTATTTTTTTAATCATTTTCATAATTCTTTTGGTGGATTGGAAGGGAAAGTAAACTGTTCCACTTGAAATGGGAGAAATACATGGTGCCTAATACCAGTTTCTCCAGTTGTAAACAGGTCTTTTTCTTAAGGTTTCTCAAAAAGTTGTGGAGAGGACATCTAAAGGAGGGATATGATTGTTACTATGAGTTTCAAACTTGTTAACTTGAATGAATATTGTGATTCACCTGATGAATTTGATTTGGTTGACACTAGTTCTTTCTTGTATTCCTAATTATTTCCGCTTCTTGGAATAGTCTTCCTAGCTTGCTAGATTGTCTCCTGTCCTGGTGCATCCTCAGGTAAGGCTAACAAAAGGACATAATGTTCTAGAAGATAACTGACTAATGATCGAGGAATTCACAATTGTTTGGTTTAATTATTTCTTCAACTTGTGGATGTTCAGGGAGAGTGGAGCGTGTAATTTTTGTATTTCCATTGTGATATTACTTTCAATGGTCATGTGCTGATCTGTGGTTCTTCTGAACTTCCCTACATGTTTTGTCTTTCCTATAGTGAACTGTCAGTGAGAAGATTGACAAACTGTAGCTTGCAGATATTACCCTATTACCCTACCCCTATCATGTACTTGTATTTTTTGTTTTTTTCTAAATGTTTAATTACCTGTACCTTCTTAGCTATTCTCATGTTGAAAGATAAGGCTACTTATATTCTTGTTATATCATTTTCTTCATCACAAGTGCATTATCTACAATAAGACACACTCTCTCTCCAATTATTAGCTGCTTTTGAAAATATAATCATGTATCCTCATTTGATTATTTGCATTATTGTGATCTAACAAAATTTGTTATTTCTTTCTAATTAGGTATTCTACAATACCGCAAGGTACTATCGGGCCTACTATGGACACAAGACAGTAAGAATCTTCTGTATTTTTAGTTCTTTTATTTGCTTTCCGCAAAGGATAAATGTTTTACAACATTTACTCAGGTGTTAGTTCTATCATATACCAGGATCCCCGCGCTGTTCTTGTGGGTCTTCTGCTTGTACTTTCTGCATTTCAATATTTCAACCAGTGGACAACATATACACAGGTAATATTATTGGAACTTTATATCCAAGAGATATTGTTAATGTTAGAGTCACATGCTTGACTTATAGTTTACAAGAACAAAATTTGAAACCTAGATTATTAGTTAACAAATGAATTATGCTATAGCCGGTTTTTGCACTATGATTTCAAAGGTTTATTGTTGTCTTTCAATTTTAAGTCACTTTTACCTTCTTTCAGTAGGTACTTCTGTGTTATGCTTAAAGAAATCTGATGCGAAGCTCTTTTTGTTTTAAGTGATCAATGTGTAGATTACATATCTCATTTGAGAGTATGTCTGTTTTGATGTAAAATGAGTTTTCCAAGAAAATATTTTTGGTGTAAAATGATTTACGCGTGAAAATATTTTCTTGTGTTTGGTATACTAATATTATTAGAAAATATTTTATAATAAAATATGCTTAAAGATTAAGGCAAACTTAAAACAGATAATCTGTAATAATTGATGTAAAATATAAGTAATAGCAATTAAAAGTTTATTTTATGCAGTAAGAATAAATGATTATATATTATTTTATCAAAATTTACTTTATGAATTAACATGAAAAATTATGCATTGTATATACGCACATGTGTGTCTTTCTATGAATATTCATTTTATACATCAAAAGTAAAATAATTCATACAATAAGGTAAAGTTATGCATTAAATATATATAGAAATAAAATTCAAAATCAAGGGCGAATTGCCTATAAAACTGAAAATAGTGACTTAAATTCATTTTACATATTAATGGTAATTGAACTTTTTATTTGGAATGAAAGAATAAAGTTTCACTTTGGAAGTTAATGATACTATTTATAAAATAGTGGCAACAAATCATACTCATACATTAAAGGGTAAAACTGTTCATGAAATAATTATTAAATTTTATTTTATAAGTAAAAATATCAAATAAATGTAATTTGGAAAACATTTTTGGGTGTTTATAACCTAAAAACATTGTATGCCGAATAAGGTTTATTGATAACTGGCATTTTCCTGATGAACTCTTTCAATACCAGTTACTTGTACATCGTATGTTTGTAAATAAAGCTTCTGTTGAAGGATAAGTACTAATGAACCAATAATAAAGAGGATGCAATTATGAGAAGCATGCAACTTTTCTTTGCTTTTATAAAAGAAATTCCTCTCACATCTTATATTGGGATTTATTTTCTATGTCAGGCTCTTGACATGGTGAAGAAAACACCAGCTTACAAAAATAAGCTGAAGGCAATGGAACTTGAACGTACTGGGGGAGTGACAAGTAGAAAAAAGAGTAATAAACAAACAAACAAGTATGAGAATTTTTTATTTTTAAATCTCTTTCTTTTATAATGAATACATATTTTATTCGAGTAATGAATGTAATACATGCAAGAATAGAGCATATGCATGCTCAGTAATTTTTTAGCTCTTAGATGTCTTTATAACATTATGCTCCTTTTTTTTCTTTTTTTTTAGAAATATATATTTAAGCGTACTAAAAGTTTAAATCCATGTCTGATTTTGAAGTTATTTTGTTGAGCACATATATGTGAAGATGAATTTGGCATGCTTTCTTTAACAGGAAGTTGGAAGAAGAACTCAGCAAGGAGCTTGAACTCCAGATTAAAGGAGCAGAAAAACCTTCTGTTTGGGCACTCCTTGGCATTCGTTTTATCCTTCTTCCTTATACCTTTGGGAAGGTCAGTTTATTACAATATTTTAAACTTTAGTTAGTTATGAACATGATACAAGGATTATAGTAATTTTGCACATTGTCTGTTAGTGGAGTTGCTCTTTAGCTGCTGGATGAATTGCTGATTACTAGTGTTTTTCAGATATTATTGTGGTATGGGGGTTGGTTTTGGAGATACAAGGTCAAACAAGCTCCATATTCATGGGAAGATGCCTCTTACTTGACACAACGATCCCTAGGTGTCCGTCCTGATTCTTGGCAATATATTGGTAAGTAGAAATCCAGTTTACTCTTTAATCTTGAGATGTTATTCGTCTTATTTGTGCTGTTAGAGGTAACTGTTCTGTGTTAGCGAAGACTGAAGAGGATCAGTATGTTTTTGCTATACCCCCAAGAAGAAATTATGGTAGCAAAGTGCTATGTAATGATCTTGGGAGAAGGCTTCTGATGCGATTTCCTTTCCTCTGATATAATATATGCATTTGATCCACAGATGAGTCGACAAAAGAAGATCTTATTCAGAGACGTCTATGGGAGAAATCCAACTTAGAGCACTACCTGGCGGAGATGCGCAAAGAATCCAAGCGCAGAAGATAAGCTTAAGCCAAAAAACATCACTGGAAGTTGCACAATTTTTCGCCTCAACATTCATTATGACGTATATTGGGAGATTTATTTGATCTAAAAGCTAGTTGGAAATATATGAAACATAAATCACCTGAGGGAGCATAGTTTATAATTCAAAATGTAGAGAATAAACCATTTTGCAGCATTTGCACTAAGGTTCAATGATTTTACACTGTTGTAGGACTATAGTTAATTAGGGGAAGGCTTGAATCGAAGTTTAAATAGTGTCACAGAATTCTAATCAGTCTTGTGATAATTACGCTGAGAAACGATAGTGATATTTAAAGATAGAATAGATGAAGATTTTGTTAACTCCTACCTTCATGGCGAGTCTCTAAATTATGTACTGCTTTCTTCTTTTTTTAATATTATTATTATTATTATTTTTTCTGACGAATGGTAAGAAAATATATGTAACTGTAGTGGAGATAACTCTCTCTCTTTTGGGCCTACTTATTGCTTCTTTTGACTTTGGGTCTACTTGAAGATTTTGGTTTCCTCTATAACGTTTATCTTTATGCCATTCCATCAGCATAGCTTGGGGAGAAATGGAGAAAAGAGGGGCAGGTATGCATAATATAACATAAGTTCAGGGTGCAAAGTTGGAAACAGCGTCGTTAGTCGTTACCTGAACTTCCTTAAACCCAAGACAGATATTGCAAAAACCCGTTTTCTCCTTCGTCTGCCCCTGACATCTGACATCTCCCCACCTCTTCACTCATTCCCTAGCCCTCTGGAAATTCCAAATCTAAAATTACTTCAACCATAATTGGGTTTCCCAGTTCTTTCATCTGGTGTCTTCCGCGTCCAAGTCTCTCCTTTTGTTTCTTCCGCGTGCTTTCTGCTCCAACTCACCGATGAGTTCTACGGTCTCGCCTCAGGTTTCTCTTTCCTCTTTCCTTCAGGCTTCAGCATTCGTTAGGATTGCCTTTCAATGCTGACCTGATCGTAAATATTCGTATTCACTTTTTCTGATTTTTGTAGAAGGTTGGATTTTTGGTGCCGTTAAACAATGATTTGGAGGCGGAAGAAGAATGTTCTATTCCCAGAATAAGTCTATGCGAAGGGCCCAATGTTGTCGGACGCAATTGCATTCCTATCACAGATAAACGTCTCAGTCGAAAGCATCTTACAGTTCACGGCGCTGCCAACGGTTCAGTGGAAGTCCTGGTGGTAGACCCATTTAGTTATTTCAATTTAATCGCAGAATACGTGTGCGGTGAATTTGCGTTTATTACCTGTGCATGCTAGTATAAGCGCTTTCTTGACATGAATTTAGTTTTTGGACTTTGTCCTTTGATATTTTGATGGGCCAATTGATTGCAGGAAGGAGCCAATCCGATAGTCATAAGAAAAAAGAACGAAAGGAAAAAACTTGTATCGGGTCAAAAGCTGAAAATTGAAACTGGTGACATCTTAGAATTGATACCAGGGCATTACTTCTTCAAGTATGTGACTATAACTCGTGAGAAAAATGAAACTTCTACGCCAACTAGGCAAAAACGGCGTTTAGATGAAGAAAATGCCAGTTGCAGCAAGGACCACGCCTTTGGCAAGAAGAAAACACGAGATGTATCAGAAGAGGTTTTCTTTTTTCTGATCTCAGATGTTTTCTTTCTCATGTTTGAAGTATTTGTAGGATTTGAAGGGAAGAGATTGATCATGGGTCAACATTAAACCTTTAATATGCATTTTTGTTGGAAATGCCAGGAGAATAATGGCAAGAAAATGGAAAGCTCTTTAGAGGGTATTCGTCAATTCAAAGTTTCTAATGATAAAATACCTTTGACTTTTCGATTATTGAGGGTACAAGGGCTTCCGTCATGGGCTAATACCAATGCCGTTTCTATAACTGATGTTATTCAGGTAAAGAGCATTGGGGGAAAAAAAAATTCTGACTTTATTTATATGGCATGCAAATGTTACACATGCTTTTACTGTGAAAGTGGCTACTAAAAATAGCATCAGGATGTTGTATGCCGCTTGGCTGTTAATTTTGCAAAATCATTCAATTTTTACTTCTTTGTTGATTTTTGGCTCTTCTTCAATTTTACTTACACCATATCTTAGCAGTTCTTTCTGTCATGTAGGGGAATGTTCTCACGGCTATACTCTCAAATTACATGGTGGATATTGATTGGCTACTTTCTGGCAAGTTCTATTCCGTATAATTTTGAAGCTCTGATTTATTCATTGATTCTACTCGGTTCTTATTTATGGGATCTTTTGAATTTGAATTTGCTTCAAGTTATGAGATGGCTTGGTTCCAATTAGGTTTCCCATAAACTTGTATTAGAAAAACAGAATAATGTTCTGGGACTGATTGAGCTTGTTCCAAACATTTGGAACTTGTTTCAATCAGGTTGTTAAATTCCTACCTGTACCTAACCTTTTTACACCTGACATAATCCTCATGTGTGGGATACAAAATGTGTATGGTTTTGTGCCTTCATATTCTTGTCTATGTTGGAGGTATTATTATTATTATTATTATATATATATATATATATATATATATTATTCCTGTATATTCTTTCCGTTTTGCTGTGATTTCTTGATTTTAATGCTTTAAAGGTGCATTATACCCAGGAGCACTTTATGTTATGTTTAAGATTATATTGCACTCATGATTGTTTATTTCTTTCTTGTGGTAGCATGTCCCATGCTGAAAAAAGTGCCACAGGTTCTGGTCATACATGGAGAAGGTGATGGTACTGTAGAGTATATGAAGGTTGCCTTAGTTCTCATTTGTCATAGTCTTGTGCTTTTGAAGCTTCTTGTGCATGGCCTTTTTAGTTTTCTAGCTGGTTGTTTTTCAGAGGAAGAAACCTGCAAGCTGGCTTCTTCACAAACCTCCTCTGCCAATTTCATATGGCACACACCATTCCAAAGCAATGCTTCTTGTCTATCCTGAAGGAGTGAGGGTTATTGTCCATACAGCAAACTTGATACATGTTGATTGGAATAACAAGAGCCAGGGCTTGTGGATGCAAGATTTCCCATGGAAAGATCAAAAGAATCCAAGTAAAGGATGTAGTTTTGAGAGTGATTTGGTTGATTATCTAAGCACGCTAAAGGTAATGTTTCATACCACAAGTGTGTTTGAAAATTTTTAAATTGAAATCTAGACATTCTTTGGAAATTCTCTAAGTAATTGCAGGTTTAATGAACTCTATAATACACACAGTTGCTTGCTCTCAGATAGACTAATTTTTCATCCTAAGATACAATTTCTTAGAGAACACTCTTTGTTCTGCTTAAGAATCTGTGGCAACATAAAGTTTGATAGTGTTTCACTGTTTTGTTTAATGATGTGTGCAACAGTGGAGTTGTTTCATTTTATTATAAGATATCATATTGTTTTGAAAGACTGATATTTCTTAACTCTTTATGTAAAAAGTTAGATATAATTTTCCCTTTCCTCATTTCAATGGGGAATGGTCTCATTTATTTACAAAAAGACTGTCAACAATGTTTCGAAAGGTATTTCAGTAGGGTGGTCTCACTTGGTTTTGTTTCACTGAATATTTCTAGTGGCCTGAATTTTCTGCTGATCTACAAGCCCTTGGCCGCTTCAGTATCACCCCATTGTTCTTCAAGAAGTTTGATTACAGCAGTTCTGCGGTACTCTTTCTTTTTCCTTTTCATTTTTTGGCTTTGATTTGAATACATTCGACAATATTGCTGTATAATTTTGGGAAGGGGAAACTGCTAACTAGCTTCTATCCATGTTTAATGTAAAAGTTGATGCAAAATGTACTTGAATAACTATCTGTACTTTCCATTTCAATTTTAACTGATCAGAACAATCTATCTGCTGTAGCATCAAAGCATTTCAACTTTCATCACAATTTTGATATCCTCTAACTACTTTGTGAACATGGTGAAAAGTTGGATAAGGCGCAGCTTGGTCCTCAACTTATTTCATGTAGCACTATTTTTCCTTCTCTTTACCCCAAGATTCAAACCTCAGTTGCACCTGAATTGTGGTTTTCTACTGTGGTTAATTTTCTCTCAATCTATGTTCCTAGGAACCCATATCAACTATAGGCCAGAAATTCTCTGGATCATTATTTGTTAATCTGAACTTGATTGGAGGAATTTTTTCTTACCGAGTATTGTCTAAACTTGCTGTGGGATTGTGACCATTCAACTCTTCTGAATTTAGATCTTTCCAGAATGGGAATTGTGTGTGGACATTGTGGTGGATGACTTACCTCACCTCTAGAATTTGATAGTTATGAGATACTCATCAGGTCAGGCTAATTGCTTCTGTCCCTGGCTATCATACGGGAGCCAATCTAAAAAAGTGGGGTCACATGAAGATGCGCTCTGTTCTTCAGGGGTTTACTTTTGACAAGCAGTTCCAGAGGTCTCCTCTTGTTTACCAGGTTTGAACTTTTTTTGTTTTATTTTTGTTACAATTGCATGTGTTTGTATTTGTGTCTTTACTTGTGGTAATATCTTTACTGCTGTCCTAATGACACATATTTAGAAATACAGTTGTCCAGAAAATAAAACTTCTGCTGTTTCTTGATTCTTCTGCTAATTTCTGGTTTTGCAGTTTTCCTCTCTAGGCTCTTTGGATGAGAAGTGGATGGGAGAGTTTGCATCTTCATTATGTGCTGGAGTCTCGGATGATAAAAAGCCTCTTGGGATGGGGGAACCTTCGATTGTCTGGCCTACTGTGGAAGATGTCAGGTGTTCTTTAGAGGTACTAAAATGTTGGTTATTCCATTGAGATTTATTTAATGATTGCATAACTCAACATATGATGAAAGCTTACTTTGTAAAATTGTTCCCTGTGACGTGGCCATCCATCATCTTCTTCTGACACTTTCCTGGGTACTGTGCTATGAATAGGGATATGCAGCTGGAAATGCCATACCAAGTCCATTGAAGAATGTGGAGAAAGTGTTCCTGAAAAAGTATTGGGCAAAATGGAAGGCTAACCAAACTGGTCGCTGGTAAATTTTTCTCTCCATTTTTATGCAAACATGTGACATGGTATCTTTTTGTTTATCTTCTCACTTTTGTCCTGTTACCAATTGTTTGATAATTTGGTTACTTGTGCACTTAGCCTCTTTGTGTCCGGAGAAGTAATTATCTTACTTAGTAAAGTGAAACATAGTGAAAGAATTAAACACTTATTAGTTCCTCCTCCTTCCATGTTCCTTACAGCTCTCTAATATAACAACAGAGAGATATATAGAATGGGTTACTTTCTTTTTCTTTAGATATGCATCTCCCAGAAATTAATTACTGTTAATTGGCTCTCATCATGTTGTTGGTTTCTCTGAGATGGTCCATCTGTGGTAAGTTGTGGAAGAGGCTATTTTATGAATTTGCATTTTCCTCTGGTAGAATCTCATGGACTATTAGCCTATGTCTGCCAGTATGCTGCCTAATTTTTCATGATAGTTTGTCTGGTTTTCCAATCTCTGAGGCTCGGAAAACTCAGCTAGGGATGGGGGAAACCGTTTGCTATGTTGCATAATAATGATAGCTGTGGTTCTGTAATTTATTATAGTTTGTGTCTGTATATGGTCTTGATCAGTTAATTCCTTTGAAATTTTCTTGTTTGTACTGCATTCAAATAAGTTGGTTGTCCAATACTAACTATTTTCACAGGGTGCTGACAGTTATATATTTTTTATATTGTTCCAGCCGTGCAATGCCTCATATAAAGACGTTTGCTCGCTACAATGATCAAAACCTAGCGTAAGAGTGAATCTTGATGCTGAATGTTGTTGATTTTCTAATAAATACCCAGATCTAGTCTTTTGGCTTGTGATTTATCTGCACCACTTTACAACTCTGTGTTGTCAATAGGTGGTTCTTGTTGACTTCAGCCAATCTGAGCAAAGCTGCCTGGGGTGCTCTTCAGAAGAACAATTCACAATTAATGATCCGTTCCTATGAGGTACATGTATCTATTCCGCAAGTTGGTTGACAACAACATGCTTTATCTGCCTGTAAATGATGATGAACTTTGATGTGCTTCATGCTGCTATCACTGTTAGATAAGCTTTTCCATAATGATTTTGTTGTAACTGATTAATAAACCCATCCGGGATCTTTTTATTCTTAATGTTTCTGTATGCTACTAAAACTCTTTTTCCTGCCCCTTGTGACTAAAACAATACCCTTTCAGCTCGGTGTGATGTTTCTGCCCTCCCCAATCAAACCTGGCTGTGAATTTTCTTGTACAAGTGGGACAACCCCAGGAGTAAGCCTTTTATCCTTTCTCCAAATCTTTTTTCTTTAGATTATTTATTTCAAATGAATCTTTCATGGTAAATATTGATAAATTTAAACTCACCTGAGTTTCAGGACTTATGCGGGATGCAGGCAAATGGCTCTGAGGTGAAGAACACAAAGCTGGTAACCCTGGCTGGGCAAGGAAATAGTGCAGAATCAACCCAAATAATTCAATTACCTATCCCGTATGAACTGCCACCAATGCCATATTCAGCTGAAGGTTAATATCCATTTTCCTTGTTCCTCTTAATAATAATTTTTTTTTTTTTTTAATAACTTGTTCACCTGGTTGTAGCGTTATCATATTTATCCCCCTCAAAATGCAGATGTTCCATGGTCTTGGGATCGCCGATATACAAAGAAGGATGTCTATGGCCAAGTATGGCCTAGACAAGTACATCTGTACACTTGTCAAGATTCTTGACTTACTAGAAACCAAACCGCCTGGACTCCCGCTTGATTGTTAGGAATGTATTAACTTTGTTTGCAGTTCTCTAGCTAGGAATAGTTGTTTCCTTTTTACCCATTTTTTTAATGTTATCCATCAAAAAAAGAAGAAAAAAGGATAAAGCTTTATAACTTTCTTCTTTTTCCAACCTATTTTCTGTACATAAGTTTGGCGAATACAGGCTTTAAATAATTGACATGTGCATACGCGAATGGGTATCGCATTCTCTGTAATCCAGCTCCTCTAATTTTAAAATTTTCTTCTTCTTTTCTAGGAGTTTCTATAAAAAAAATGCAAAAGTTTTCTGAATAATTAATTATGTTATTAGAGTGTTGTTGACATTCTTCTGAATAATAAATTAAAAATGAAATGGAGAGTTCATTGAATCCATGCATGCATGGATGATCGTGGAAACTGGAATTGATTCTTTCGAATATGGACAGGAAAAGGAATAAAAAGAAAAAAAGAGGAGAAAATTGAGGGAAGAGTTTACATATAAAAATCTATATATTCTCCAGTCCAAGTGTTTGGTCAATCCAAATTCCAAGGTGCTCTTTTTTCTATGTGTGTTGCTCCTCTCTCTCTCTCTCTCTCTCTCTCTATATATATATATATATATATATATATTATTTATTTATTTATTTATTTATATATATATACACACACAAAATAAAGAAGAAGGAAATAACAGAAAACTGAGACACAAAAATCAAAATAATAGGCCAATTCCCACGATCTTCTTCTCGGTATTTTCTTATCTCCAATTTCATCAGCAAGCAAACCTAGCTAATTTTCTCTCTTCTGTACCAAGCTTTCTTACATATATACATACACTTTTCTTCGGGAGGCTATATAGCCCAATTCTTTACCAGGATCAGGTACATCATATATATATATATATATATATATATATATATATACATATATAAAATTATATGCAGCGAGTAATGTTTGTTCAACTCGTGTTGATTCTGCCGATCAGAATATAGATATGAATTAATTATTCTATTCCTTGTGGTCTGAATTCTATTGAGGTTGTGATTTACTACTTGTATGCAATTTTTTGATGATATTGGAGTCACTAATATCTATCTATTTTTGCTTTTGGTTTCCGTTTTTGAGATCTTTTTGCTCAATTTCTTTTGGGATCAAGAAGAAGAACACAAACAATCTGATTATATTCAAGGATAGTTGGAAAAAGATGTAAATCTTTATCAACGATGTTAGTTATTCTTGCCACTTAGCTACAATGATCTTTATGATAATATATTTGGAAGTATAAACCCGAGCATCTTCTTCTCGGGGGAGAATTCATTTCTTAAAAAATACTGATCGGCTAGGGTGGTTATCGTAGTATGTGCGTATTATTACATTTTCATCTTATGTATTTACGCCTTTCTTTTTTATATTTTGATGTGTTTAAGGTTGAATACCCTAGAATATGTAACACCAAAGTGTAGTTGTACTGGGAACTTTTGATAGATCAATGTATTATGTAGGATATTTTACTTTCCGTGAATCAGTTAATCTAGCCCCTCCCCTACGCCGCAATAAGTCTTCTTTGAAGTCAGGATATCTTGTATCCAACAAAATTCTCTGTTTTTCTATATAGCATTTAAAATGATTTGTTGTCTTGTACCCACAAAATCTGAAAGGAGAAGCAGGGGAAATGCACACAACGAACAAAACAAATAAAAACTGCATTTCTGTATATGTCAACTCGTGAGAACGAATTTTACTTTATTGCGGAGCAAGCATAATTACCTATTAAATAGTTTAGAAAATCGGGAGATGAGAAAGTGGAAAAGGTAGCTTGTGAGGGAGATATGGACATTTACTGTTATATTCTTTTCAGTCAGTGATATTTCGTTTTTGGAATTCTTATGAAGCAATTTCCTTTTCTTTCAATGTATGATTGATTTATGTGTTTCTTATGACAATGTTTTGGTCTTTTTGACTGTACCTGAATTTTGGGCACTTATGTTTCCTTTTGCAGCCAAGGTTCATGTCTGAGCTCGATCTCCAGACTCCTACCACCTTTGGTATGTCTGATTATCTACAAGTTCTTCTTCATATAGCCCCCTTTTAATCACCATGGTCCACAATTGATGATTGTATAGCTGTATGACTATATTTGCTTTACACTACGCTAGATGTAGCTTATGGAATTTTCACTCCTTTCCTTTGAGAAGTAAGTTCCTTTATGGGGATGATCTCTTTCAGCATAATCAATAAATGCTCTTAGGTGTTCTGCTTTACTGTTTCTTCTTCTTAGTCATCTTGCTTTTGGTGTCTGTCTTATATTCCTTTTCTCCAAGGGTAAAAGTATGTGCACATTGTAGAGCATAAATATTTAGGTGAGCTTTTGCTCTCTCTTCCTTATTACTCTTGTGTTCAGTAACAAAGTTTCAGATTGTTGTTAAGCGGTTCTGAGTGTATTCTTGTCTTTAACCTTTATTACTCTATCTGGTTAATTACAATGATAGGCACAGGATGAGCCCCCATAGTCGGTTTAAGTCTTTTCCCTTTTTTCATTATCTTTGATATTCTACAAGCAGGCAGTGGTTTTGGAGATGTTTTGAGGAAACTTTAGATGTCTTAATTGATTGGATATATGTTAAACATTTGATTTATATGCCACACCATCAATAATGCCACATCGGTTGTCATTTGTTTATGTTTTGACAGATCCGTTTGCTGAGGCAAATGCTGAAAACTCGGGTGCTGGGTCAAAAGAATACGTGCATATACGCGTACAACAACGCAATGGTAGGAAAAGCCTAACCACTGTCCAGGGGTTAAAAAAGGAGTTCAGCTACAATAAGATACTCAAGGATCTTAAGAAGGAATTCTGCTGCAATGGAACTGTTGTACAGGACCCAGAACTAGGCCAGGTAAAGATTGTTATAGTAGCCCCTATTTCTTTCTTTTTTTTTTCTCTTCTCTCTTTGGCTGAGCCCTAACACCATGCCCATAGTATATTCTAATAACAATTTTGCTAATTGAGAGCAGGTCATCCAACTCCAAGGTGATCAAAGAAAGAATGTCTCAACCTTCCTTATTCAGGTATTTCTATTTCGTGTAGGCAGCTTTAGTATAATTTCTTTTACTATTATGTTCGATCTTTTTTTAAAAGAAACTTTTATTTTAATCAGGCTGGCATTGTGAAGAAGGATAACATCAAGATTCATGGTTTCTAAGCAGCTATAGCAGCAAGACTATTAAAACAGAAAAAACATAAATAAATAAATATATAGAAAGAGCTCATTGAATTACATATGGGTGTTTGGCTATAATTTTGTTCCAAATGTACGTGCTTCTTCTTCTTCTTCTTCTTACAGTCCTATCCAATGTAATCGTGATTGAACACAAACTTAGTACATATCTGTGTTGGTTTCTGTTGTAGTCTCTTATTTTGACGTCTGTTGGTCAGGGGTTAAGGTTAATTAACAAGAACAATGGGAATGATTCTTCATATTTTCTTTTCTCAAAAGCCTTGGATTATTCATGTATGCCTCTTAAATTTTATTTTATTTTTTATAAAATGGAAGCATTTTTTATGCAACAATTTTCAGCATTAATAATAATAAGACCTGAAGCACATGGGCAGAAGCACAATGTGGAAAAAGACCCGAAGGGAGCTAAAATAATTAGCGGCCCATGAAGTAGCTAGCAAGTATGGTAAGGGTCAACCGACATCCTCTTTTCCAACTAACTACCACCTCCGGGTTTTATGACACATGTAATCCCTACATTTCTGATTACAAGTTTGTCAATATATGTAAGTTTAATTCTTGTACTTACAGGACCAACAATAATTTTAGATGTTCAGAATTTCACTCTTCAATTTAATTAGTTCAACTAAATCTAATTTAAATACTGAGTTTAGGTTAAAGAACCATTCAACGGATTTGGGATGGCTTTATTTATGTGTGTACAGACTAGAGATTGAGAGAAGCAAGATTTAATTTGTGAATCATTTTGTTTATGATGACATTTTACTGTTTTGTTGATTAACCATTTAAAACTTTTTTTTTTCTTTTTTCTTTTTATATAAAAAAAATTAAGACCTCATAAGTTAAAACTTAGAAGAAATATCATTGGTTACTGTTGTGTATATATATATATATAAATATTATATATTGGTCACTCACACTCATCTACCAACCAGTTCCCCTTCAGCTAACATTCAGCAACAGCAATAGCATTATTTCTTCTGATGGACTCTTGCTTGATTTGCCAATTTTGTATTATTCTGGGATTTACCACCATGCACCTCCATTTATTAATTTGTATATATATATATATATATGAAGAACGCCCCCAATATGTATGTATCTTCTCAGTAGGTGCCCGCTTGGCAGTTTTTGTTTTTCACTTTTCACTAGGATAACAAAACCTCATCAGTCTAGGAATCCATGGCTGATTCAGAACACTCTTCCTCGGATGAACCATTTTATTATCCACCAGGTATATATATATATATATATATATTAGTAGTATCTGATTTTTTGCTGCTTTTTCTTTTCCCCCTAAAGTATCAAAAGGTATTCAATCCAAGTAGTGTCTAATGTCCCATTACTATGTTTCTTTACTGCTTGTTTTTCAGACAAGAAAAGAAGGCATTCTGATGTCGAATTCTCCGAGGAAGAAGAGGAACTGATTATTAGAATGTTTAATCTTGTTGGTGAGAGGTAATTTTATGCTTCCTCTGCTTCCTTGTATATATATATATACTGTTGAGATGAGTACATCATCAAATCAGTCTTCAATGAATGAATATCTGTCTCTTTTTATATATATATATATAATAAAATAAAATAGGTGGTCTCTGATAGCTGGAAGAATCCCCGGAAGAACAGCTGAAGATATTGAGAGGTACTGGAATTCACGACATTCAACTAGTCAGTGATCTGACTGCTGTGATGGCTGAACAAGTGCTTCCTCAATAATAGTAGTAATTGTGTGCTTCCTTCCTTCTCTCCTTCTCTCTCTGGTTCAAAAGGGCATGTCTTGAGTAACTTTTTCATGCACACTATCATCCCCCATGTAAGCCCACCCCAGAGTTCAATTTAATAAAGAAGTTCTGTTTTATCAATATGATTTCTTTTCTTCCCAAAAACATGATATGTTTGATTGAAGGTCTAAAACCACATAAAGATGGGAACTTTGAGCTCATACCTGTATACCTATATACACACTGAGATGGATAGATGGATATAGATAGATATTGCAGTAGTTAAAGAAGATAAACTTTTTATAATGTCGTCAGGGCATTCATTCATGCCTGTTACAGAATCATTCCATTGATCTAACTAAAGTAAGTTGTCCAGATTTGTTTGTATTTGGAATCACAAAGCACTCACCAAAACAGACAGACTGGATCTAATAAAGTTGCAGGTCATTACAAAGCGCGTCCTTCCAAAAGGTTTTTTTCCTTTGCCCCAGACACCAGCATCCATGGAAAGAAGGAAACATTGCTCTGACAGTGGAAAGGTGGGGGCGTCCACTGCCCACCCCTATCCTCTTACTCTCTCCTTTTTTTTAAGTTCTACTAATCAAAAGACAAATACAAAAATGAAACACTCTTGACACCTTAATTTACTTTCTGCATTCTCTAGATTTCTTTATTCACTTTTTAAGTCCCACTAATCCAATGCAGAAAACAACTAAGTTAATGAGACCTTACGAAAATTTACTAGGAACCCTTGAACCACCCAAGCAAATTCACTTTTGTCTGTCAGTCCAAATTTGTAAGCATGAAGAATAGAAGATTTCTACTTTAAAAAATCAATTACAGAGAAAATTGCTAAAATCATAGGGTATATTATAGGGATATATAAATTTTTTAAGTTATTTAAAACTGTATTCTTCATCACTTCTTTTTTTTTTCTTTTTTTTTTCTTTTTTTTTAACTCCCAGAAAATGTTACTAAGTAATATTTCACCTTGCACGCATCATGAACACTGTTCTCAACTGCTTAAACATGCATCCTAATTTCATTAAAGTACCAGGCAGAGTAAATGAATACACAAATGTTCAACTACAAATAGAAGGTTCACGGTAGATGGAAAAGAAGCAAGTGTAGTTGATTCCCAAATAATCCCATTTCTAATCAACTAACTTTAAACGTGAGAATTACTTAAGGATTTTAGAAAAACGGTACAGAAAATATTTAGTGGGAAAAACATTTGTGTAAGTTTCAATTTGTAAGTCTAGGGGGAAAAAGTGGTGCAGAGGAAAGTACGAGCATGAGCTGCTCATGATGCAATAAGGTTTAGACCCCCTGTTGCCCTCACTTAAGAGCTCGGCGGGGGTAAACAAAGACGCAGAAACCCACATGATGCAATAAGTAGTCTATTAACATTAAACCAATACAATCAACATAGGCAGGATTTCAATTTGAAACAATCCCCGACAAAATTAAAAGCTTAAATAAGTGGCATGCACATGTAATGTGTAAAAAAAAAAAAAAGATAAAACTTTGCAATTTCATTTCAGGGATGAGATATAAGTATGATTCATCCATTTAAGAACTCACTTTACAATTTAACTGAAAGTTCCATCAACTGGTTGTCCAATTTTCAACAAACATAGAATAGCATGGTACAAGGTTAAAATTTACTGGCATCTTAAAGCCTGCAATGGGTAGTTAGAAGCACAGATAAAGGTGACAGAATTATCTGGTAGTCATAATCACACATTACTTTGTTTATAGAGCTTGGTGTCCAGCACTTGCTTCCCACACATTGCACATACTCCTGCAGTAAATTAAAGCCATCAGAGCATGATGATGATAGATGGCACCAATTTCATGAAGCCAATATACACACTACAAGTTATTCTATTTTTACCTTTAGTATATGCACAGGTATGACAGTACTTGGCATTTTGATGCACTTGTTGCTTGCAGATAGTACACTTGGTGGTTCCGTAAGGCGTCCATCTGAAAATATTAAGTTCTTGAATCAAAATCATAAACATACAGTCCAATGACATTTTTCATATTCAAGAATACTAAGAAGAATTTATCATTATAAACTACTGCCTTGGAAATAGATATATGAAAAATAAAATACTCTATACAGATGAAGCAATTAGCATGGTCAAAGTGATAAGATTGAAAATATAAGTGAATATGAGTATGGGAAATCTTAAAATGAATTTCCCTACCAAAAATAATTAAAGACATGACTAATACAAATTAGGTTTTTTTAGCAGAAATTGTCCTAATCAAAGGACTGGATTTACATCCAACAACCACCAAGATGCAAAGCCAAGGCACATTTGCCTATCCTCAGACTAAGTGACTAATTTGGTAATATCATTAACTGCAAAAATATATTCGCTACAGAGTTTTCACTACAATACACAAGATAAGCTGATCTTTACATTTCACACTTATATGAAGACCTCCAATATCCCAAATGAAGATCCAAGAAGCAATGGTTAATACAACTCACACTGCAGAATAAGTATTAGAAGTTCTCACAGAAGCATAATTCTCATCACAGATTCTCAATAAAATAAACCCAGGAAAACTATATTATTCTCAAGATAAGCAGCAGGGAACAAAAGCTGTATGAAAAACAACATGAATTTTTTACAGTTCTAAATTTTAAAAACTAGACCTAGAACCAGATATCAACAGAGCCAATAATGATATGCAAATAAAATAGGGAAAAAAAAAATTTACAGAAGCCTTAACTGTCTCAAAAAAGGATACAAGTTTTGGAATGCATTTGTATGATGCAAGGCATAATATGCATTATAGTGAGTATCTTAGTTTCTCAAGAGACCACAAAAATCCCCCGAACGACAAACGCACAGACAATTCTCGCTTGCATTCCCAGGTTACAACCACGTGAGTAAGAGCTATTAAACATAATCGTGAGCAAAAACACAACTAGAAATTGATTTCCTCTTAGGAATAATGTCCACCGTAACTAAAACAAATTTCTATCTGTACTAGCTTAATCATGGTTTCAATAGGTTAAATTAGAAGAGAAAAATCGATTTTAAATAATCATATTAAGGCGAAACCCTAACCAACCTTTGTTTCTTAGAAAGGAGCTTGTTCTCGTTAATCTTCCGGCCGCCGCCTTCGGTGGTGTTACTAGCTCCATCTTTCCACTTGTCAGGCACTATAACCTTAGATAACTTCTTCTCACCTACAAATATAAAGATTTTTCGATTTAGCAAACAGCAAAAAGCAAAGCAAAGAGAAGTTAAAAATAAAAGATGCTTACACTTTTCGCAGACCATCGTGAGTTCTATAAATTGAACTTTCGATTGAAGAGAGAAATCAGATAAGACCTTCTTCTTCTTCTTCTTCTTCTTCTTCTTCTTATAAGATGAAGGGAAAAAAATGGTATCGCAGTATTCCCTTTCCCCTTTCCCTTCCGAATCCCGTAACTTGTTCGGTTCTATCCAAATTATCCAATCTCAGATCCAACAACCCGTTTTCATGCACTTATATGCTTCTCTTTTCATAACAATCGTATGAATTTTTTCCCTTATTTATTACTATTATAGAAATCAAAATTAGACGAGTTTTTGGAAGTTAGGTTAAATTTTATCTTAGTAATATAAATATATATTAATTATATTTAATGGATAATAATTTCACATATTATTTGAATTTAAGATATTATTAATTCAAGATATTATATGGAAAAGGCTTCAAAATATTTTTAAAAAGTTAATTAATTATAAAAATTAGGATCTGAAAAAAATTAAAATTGAGGATAGTTATGAAAAGAGGTAAAAGGAAATAGTGGAAATAAATGAAATCAATGGAATGAAATGTTACAGTTTGAAGTGGCAAAAATAATATATGTTGGCACCAAAATCTACTTAAGAATTCTTATTTCGTCTGTCCCACCCCAAAAAAGAGAAAAAAAAAATTGAAACAAAAATGGTGGTGGTTACGAGAGAAGTTTTGTATTGGTTTCCGGAATTCATTAGTCCCAAGGATTCAACCAACATTCTTCGGGAAGCTTTGGATATCTCTCATCGTCCTTGCAATAATCATAGATCACAAGGTTTCTCTGCACCCAAGAATAATCCATCTTCTGTTCTTCCGTAAGATGCCAAGCCGAGTACTGATCCCACCATTTCTGGGTCGTGGTTGATACACATGCCGGGAATGGATCTTCCCACTGGCAAGCATCGACGCTGAAATCTTTGTAAGACGAAACGAACGGTTCTTTACTCCAATCTGTCTTTTCAAGTCCGCCTCTTGTTGCCCAATCGTCGGCGTTCCATATGCTTGAGAACAAGTACATTGGCTTCTCATTTGGGAAGAAATTGTTTGTGTAATTTGCATTTTTGTATACCCTGATTGGTACTCTGTCCACAAAGAACCTGTTCAAGAACAATGGATTCATTAATTTGCCCGGATTTGAGATTAGGATTTGGGATTTTGGGAACCCTTTTAAATGAATTCATCTTTCTTACACAATCTGATGATTGTTCCAGAGAATGGAATAGCTGTGGAAATCCTCAGTTGGGTCGAACCATAGTGTGTGCCTCATCTCCCGCCCGCCAGTTCCATTCTTGTACACATTGGTCTGTATCAGGTATGGCTCCCCTGTTCTGTTCCCCAAGAATTCAAAGTCTAGTTCGTCTCTTTCCGGCCCTGCTGCATTTTCTGAACACATCTGGAACGTTCCATATATATTCCACATTATTCATTTTATATATACATATATATATTCATCGATCTCATGTCATATTATATACGCAGATTGCAGAGAAGACTATATTATATATATATATGAAGTTGTAGATTTCTCGATCTCTTACATAATAAGCAGTCACAACTCCGGCAGAATCACCACCGACAAGCTTCAGCCTCATGCTGAACCAACCAAATCTGTATCTCTGTTTTGTTGCAAATCCACAGCCTACGACGACAATTAAATCAGAAATGTGCTTCTTTCTTAGGCTTAAAGGAACTGTATACACACATTATAGAGAGAGAGAGAGAGTACCTGCTTGCTTGTTGAGGGAGAGATACCAAGTCTGACCATCTTCAGAAGTCTTGAAATTGGTATCTGGGCAACTTTTACTGAAATTATCCTCAAAAGGAACTTTTGATTCATCAGCTGCTCTGGAGGATGAACAAGAAACAGCTACAACAACTGCAAGCAATAAGATATGACTAAGAGATGCCATTGAAGAAGCAGAAGAAAAACTCTTTCTCTCCATTACCACCGCCAATTAGGAGCTTTGTTTGACAAATGAAACTTTTTCACTGGATCTCTGAAAGGAATAGTAGCATTAAATGAGAATATAAAAAAAGAGTTTTTCTTTTCTTTTCTTTTCTTTTTTTTTCTGTCACTGCTTTCTTTCCCCATGTTAAGATAAGGGTATCATTGGAAATCTTTCTCCTACAATAATTTGATTATTATATTTCTGGTTGATGAATTTACCTTTTAAGCCTTGTAACGATCTTCTTGAAAAGGAAAGTAGCCAAACAATAAAAGGGGTATTTAGGAGATTGTATGTATGATGGAAGAAGACCGACAAATTATAGAAGGAATTTGACAGATGGCAATGTGAAGAAAGTGGGGACACCAGGCTGCCAAATTGAAAAGTGGGGACACCATGTTCTTGGATATGACAACTGGAATTTTTTTTTTTTTTTTTTTTTTTTCTTATACGAACCTCAAGAAAATTTGACTTGATGAAATTTGCATTAAGGAAAAGTGGTTTAAAGACAAATACTTTTAAAGGGGAAAAAAAAAGCAGTGAAATCAAATCTCTTCATGTAAAAAGAAGAGAGAGATGATGAAGCGTGACAAATGGACCAACATCCCACAAATCACAATAACCAATTTAGAATTTAATAAGATTATGACTTAATTTTTTAATTCGTTGAAATATTAAAAGTAAATATTTTTTTATTAAAAAAAAAACATATTGAGAATATAACGTGTATAGTCTCAACGTCCCATGTGAGCTCCACGAGGAGTACAGCTTTTTTTTTTTTCATTTTTAGGAGAGACTTGGGAACATCTAAGGGTTGCAAATTGCAACATTTTGCCCTCATAATTTTGGGGAACAAAACAAATGGTGACCCTACGGCCTACCCAGTTGTGTTTGTTTTTGTTATTATTATTTTGAATTATTGGTAGTAGCTTTCTTTTCCTAAAATTATATTTGTGTATTTTTCAATAACAAAATTTTCACTTTTTTTTTATCATGCTTCATAGATGTAAAATGTTATTTTTTAAAAAATGTACAACATCTTTTACTCTTTTGGAGTAGTACGTAGGAAAAATTATAAATAATTTATAATATTTCTAATCAATTAATTAATCATAGGATTCCTTTATTCATCTTGTGTAAGTGATTTTATGTGTCTGACTTAATAAAAAATTAAATTTATATCATTCATGACAGTTTGGCCGAGTGGTCTAAGGCGCCAGATTTAGGCTCTGGTCCGAAAGGGCGTGGGTTCAAATCCCACAGCTGTCAAGAAGTTTTTTTTTTAATTTAAATCCTGAACAAATTTATGTTTGACTAATTAAGCCCTAAAATTTTATTTTTTAAAAATTCTGGTCCCAAATAATTTTTTTTTTCTATTTTTAAAGTCTTAAACTTTTTCTTCTTCATAATTTTTTTTTGTAAATTTAGTACCAAACAAATTTATATTTAGTAAATTAAGTCTTAAAATATTTTTTTCACATTTAAAGTCTCAAACTTTTTTATCTAAAAACAATAAATTTTTCTTCTCGAATTTGATTAAATTTTTTAAAAAATTTTACGATTTATGCAATTTGTTAGATGAATAAAAAAGATAACGAAATTATTTTACATAAAATATATTTTTATATATATCTTTTTATCATTTATGAAATAATTTCTGAATGTATGTCACATTTTTTTTTTACTCTAAATTTATAATAATTACATGCAAAATAATGTAATTATTATTTCTTTTATTATTGGTGGATTAGAATATCACAAAATATAAAAAAAATATATAAAAAAAATTGACGGAATTTATAAAAAAGAACTCTAAGTAAAATTAATTTTTTTCTTAGACTTAAAAATAAAAAATTTATAATTTAATTCACCGATCTCTCTTTCTTTTTTTTTTCAATTTGTGAATTTAATATTTTAGTTTGATAAATGTGTTTGTGATCATCAACTATTTTGGTTATTGGCCAAAAGTATTTTGTTTTTTTAGCCTATATGTTTTATACTTAAATAATTATTTATCCGTGTGGAGTGATTAAATATTTAAATCTTTTTTTATTAGATAACTATTCATGTGTCATATGAATAATATTTTCGTGGTTTATTTTTTATTTTTTTGCGTTATTGATTAGAAATATAATTTATTTAAATAAAAATTAATTTTATTAGATTAAATATTTTAAGTTGATATTACGATTCTAAATTTTATATAAGTTCCTTAAAATATTTTTAAATTATTATTAAATAATTAATTAAAATATTTACTCAATAAAACCACCAAACTCACCCAAGCCAAAAGGTCAAGAAATCAAGCGCCCAAATAAGGTAGCAAATAAAATAAAATTATCAGAAATGAACTAAAATCAATAATATTCTTGTATTATTTATAACAATTAAATAATATTTTTACTCATTATTATAGCTTTTGGCTATTTTTCTAATTTATGATATTTTATCTTATTTATACTTCTTATATATTAAAATTTGCACTTTAAAATTTTTTTCACTTATAACGTGAAAAACATCCCATGATTAGCGTATCAGGACATTTTTATCTATCTTGTCAAAAATAAAATACAAATTTTTTTTTTCTTTTAATATTTCTCTCTCTTCTTAAATTACGTAAGAGAGAAAATAGGAAAAAGAAAAAGAGAAAAACAAAATTAAAGAAAAAAAAATTTTAAACAGTAAAAAAAATTTGAGTAATCATCATATTGAAGACTTAACCGTTGACTTTAATTTTTAATTTAAATAATTATATTTATCATACATGTAGATAAACATTCTTTTAATTAACTATTTATGTTATTCATGGAAATACGAGATATTTAAATAAACGAATGGAATCAAATAAAATAAATTATTACTCGGGTCTTACTCGTACTGTCACTATAAACTGCCTCAACTTTTATTTTTGTCTCAAAATAAATCTTTCTCCAAATTTATGTTTTTGCTTTTGGAGTGATTTGGAGACTGCACAAGAAAATATCTGGTGTCATATTAAATGGTTGAAAATGAAAGCATAACAAAAGTGGGAGCCACTGTGATTTGTGAATCATTCATATTTTATCTCTACTTGTTCATCTAAGATCTTTCTAGTAGATATTTTCAACTCCTCCCCACTATAAATTACTCCTCACACTCTCTTTTCCATTCATTCATCAATCTCCTTTCCCAAAAAAAAAAAAAACAATCTTTCTTTCTTTAAGATCCTTTCTAGAGAAATCTCTTTCATTCAATGGCAACCATGGCAACCACATTCACTTCCTCGCCAAAGTCAGCATTCTTGGAAAACAAAACCTCTTTCTATGGCTCCCCCGTGTTTTCTCGGGTTCAGCCAGCTTCTATCAAATCTTCTAGCTCAAAGAATTTCTGTATCACCATGTCCGCCGCCGCCACCACACCACACTACGATTTGGATGCTTTCAAATTTGAACCAATTAAAGAATCCATCGTGTCAAGGGAAATGACCAGAAGATACATGACGGACATGATTACTTATGCTGACACAGATGTCATCGTCGTCGGTGCTGGCTCTGCTGGGCTATCATGCGCCTACGAACTCAGCAAAAATCCCAACATTCGTGTTGCCATCATAGAGCAATCCGTTAGCCCCGGTGGCGGAGCATGGCTAGGTGGACAGTTATTCTCTGCCATGATTGTCCGTAAACCGGCACACAAATTCTTGGACGAGATCGAAGTTGAATACGACGAGCAAGATAACTACGTCGTAATTAAGCACGCCGCATTGTTTACCTCAACAATCATGAGCAAACTATTGGCCAGGCCTAATGTGAAATTGTTCAATGCTGTGGCGGCGGAAGACTTGATTGTGAAAGGAAACAGAGTAGCGGGTGTTGTTACTAACTGGGCACTGGTTTCCATGAACCATGACACACAATCGTGCATGGATCCGAATGTCATGGAGGCTAAAGTGGTCGTCAGCTCTTGTGGTCACGACGGACCCTTTGGAGCCACCGGTGTGAAGAGGTTGAGAAGCATCGGAATGATTGACAGCGTTCCCGGGATGAAGGCTCTTGACATGAATACTGCAGAAGATGAAATCGTTAAGATGACAAGAGAAGTCGTTCCCGGAATGATAGTAACTGGCATGGAAGTTGCTGAAATTGATGGATCACCAAGAATGGGTCCAACTTTTGGGGCTATGATGATATCTGGACAAAAGGCTGCACATTTGGCATTAAGGGCTTTGGGAAAACCAAATGCTTTGGATGGAATAGAGCAACCTGAGTTAATTCTTGCTGCTGCTGCGGCTGAGACAGAGGATATTGTTGATGCTTGAATTTTGGGGGCAAGAAATGAATTAAAGACTTTCTCTTTATTTTATTCCTTTTGTGGGTTAGGGTAGAAAATGAAATAAATTCGTGGTTTTGCTCGTTGTACCATCTTCCTTCTTCGATGTCAAATCGAAAAAGTGTTTTTCAGGTGTTGAATTTGTTTTTCTGATGGGCAGACGTAGTATTTTTATTTTGAAAATTTTAAGGATTAAAGGATAAGGTAAAACCCACTTTAACGGGAAAAAATAAAAATAAAAATAAAAACTTTTCAATCTCTACCGGCGTTACTCCATTTTTATTACGGACGATAAACGAGACGGAGAATGCCTCTCCGCAAACCTCAAACATACAGTTATTTCATAGAAAATCTATCTGCTTCGGCGCTACAAAATCAAAATCCAAAGCTTTCATCTCCTAATTGGAGAAGCGAAGTCCAACAAAATCAGTTAGTTTCACAAATTTCCGCCGTTCTCTTACAGAGGCAACCTAAATATTGGGCGCCACTTCTCAAGGGTACTCTCAAATTCTCCAATCTTACCCCTTCTTTGTTCACCAAAATCCTCCGAAAGACTCGAGCTTTCCCTCAAATTTCTCTCAATTTCTTCAATTGGGCAAAGTCGAATCTAGGTTTTCGCCCTGATCTCAAAAGCCAGTGCAGATTGGCAAGTGTACTGTACGGCTCCGGACTGTCCGCGCTTGCAAAACCCATCTTGGGTTCTCTAATTCAGGACTACTCGTCCGCCCAGATTGTGTATTCATTTTGTAAAGATGCCGAATTTAGCCTTTCTCACTCTCCTGTATTGTCTTCTGTTCTCGAGGGTTTCTGCAATCAGGGTATGTGTTTACAAGCTTTAAATGTTTATCAAAAAGCTCAAGAATTGGGGCATGTTGCGAATTCTACTCATAGTTGTAATGCTTTGCTGAATTTGTTGCAAGAAAAAAATGAGATAAGACATGCTTGGTGTTTATATGGTTCAATGATTCGGAATGGAGTTATAGAGAATCAATTTACCTGGTCTACTATTGCGAGGATTCTTCGTAAAGGTGAGAGGTTTGATAGAATTGTTAGGATTTTGGATGTAGGAATACCTAATTCTGCAATCTATAATTTAATAATTGATTGTTACAGCCAGAGGGGTAATTTTGATGCTGCATTTGGTTATTTATCTGAAATGTGCAATAGAAAACTTTATCCCAATTTCAGTACTCACGGTTCAATCCTTGATGGGGCGTGTAAATATCAGAATGTTGAAGTGATTGAAAAGGTCATGGGAATTATGGCAGAGAATGGTCATTTGCCAAAATGCTTTACTGATTCTGAATATGATGCCATTATTCAGAAGCTTTGTGGTTTGGGAAAGACATATGCAGCAGAAATGTTTTTGCAGAGAGCTTCTGTGGAGGAGATTGAACTTAAGGATACTACTTATGGATGTATGCTGAGAGCATTCTCTAATGAAGACAGAGTAAAGGATGCTACTCGTGTATACTGCATTTTGTTGGAGAAGAAAATGGAAATGAATGATAGCTGTTATATAGCATTTGTCAAGGTCCTGTGCAAACAGGCACCGTCAACTGAAGTTCATCAATTGCTTAAAGAAATCATAGAAAAAGGTTTCCTTCCTTCCATGGCAGACTTATCCAAGTACATAAGATCTGCCTGTTATAAACTTAGGTGGAGAGAAGCTGAAGAGCTCTTAAATTTGATTACGGAGAGAGGGTTTCTCCCTGAACCTTCTTGTTATTGCTCTTTGGTAAAGCATTACTGTTCTGGTGGATGGATAGATTCAGCAATTAAATTGCACAAAAAGATGGAATCTTTAAACGGCTCTTTTGATTTAAGCACGTACAATGTACTTCTGAGTGAGCTTTTCAAGCAAAACAAAGCTGAACAAGCACAAGAGATCTTCACTTACATGCAAATACATAGAATTCTGGGAACTGAGAGTTTTACAATAATGATAACAGGGCTTTGCCGTGCAAAAGAACCAAGGACAGCTATGAAATTACATGACAACATGTTGAGCTTAGGACTTAAGCCAGAAAAGGGGACATATAAACGTTTGATTGCTTGTTTTTAAGGTTACCAAACCCTATATTCGCTCGTCTACCCGTTTTCGTTATGTTTTATTTTCTGTTTTGTGGAAAGTCATTAAACCCAAGCCCAAGTCAAGAAGTCAACAGTTACGGGAGTTCGCTGGAGTCAAGGCCCATCTACTCGAACAACCCCCGAAACAACCGTAGACAAGGGTAAGAGTTTTTGGAGTATCGGCAACAATGGCTTCCCCCGCGATTCCGATCTACCTCCTCCTGGTAGCCCTCATCGCCACCACCCTCCCAGTGGCCACTCGCTCTGCTGATCCATCATCGGAGCTACTTTCCGACCTCCAAAACCTCCGATCCCAGTCCCCCAATGGCCTCATTCGTCTTAACGATCGCCTTCTCAGACGCATCGTCTCTCACCCAAGTCCACGCCCTTTTTCTTTCCTCATCTTCTTTGACGCTCAACAACTTCACTCTAAGCCCGAGCTTTCACTCCCTACCCTCAGATCAGAGTTTTCCCTCCTCTCGAAATCCTTCTCGGAGAACAACCCTTCAGATGCCAATTCCAAGCTCTTCTTCTTCGATATCGAATTTCAAGAATCCCAGTCCTCCTTCGCCCTCTTCTCCGTGAATTCCCTTCCCCACATCAAACTGGTTCCCCATTCTGCCGCCGATGTGAAAAAAGATTCTATTCAAATGGAAGCCTCGGATTTCTCGAGGCTCGCTGAGTCCATGGCGGAATTTTTGGAGTCCAAGACTAAATTCACTGTTGGTCCTATTCATCGACCGCCAATTATTTCTAAGAAGCAGATGATATTTGTCTTTGTCATTATTTTGATATGGACTCCGTTTGTCCTGAAGAAATTAGTCGCGGGGAAAACTATTTTACATAGCAAGAACGTTTGGATGGCTGGATCTATTTTCGTCTACTTTTTTAGTGTTTCTGGGGCAATGCACAATATAATTAGAAAAATGCCCATGTTCATGATGGATAGGAATGATCCTGGGCGGTTGGTTTTCTTTTACCAAGGCTCTGGCATGCAGTTGGGTGCTGAAGGGTTCGCTATTGGATCCCTGTATACGGTTGTGGGTTTGTTCTTGGCCTTTGTTACTCATGTTCTCGTTTCTGGGAAAAATAAGACTGTGCAGAGGTTGGTGATGCTCTTTATGCTGTTTGTTTCCTTCTGGGCAGTCCAGAAAGTTGTTTCTTTGGATAATTGGAAGACAGGATACGGGATTCACGCTTATTGGCCTTCAAGTTGGATGTAGTGTTCTGGAAGAATGACAGCTGATTATCTAGTGTTGTAATCATCAATTTTCTCTGGGTAAGAGATCTGTACTAGTTTTGATGTGCAAGAGAGACATGGAAAACAATAGCAGTGATGATAAAAAAATTTCTCTTATACTCTGTCTATTTGGATTGGATCACTCTCAGACTCTTTTTACATGACATGCTTCTTCTTTACTTGTTGGCTTATATTTTTAACTGCTGTTTCTTCTGCTTTCTTGAGGATTCTAGCATTTAAGAGTTTTTAGGAAGGTTGTCTTTCAACTTGTGCTTTTGTTTCCAAATCTAAGCAGGAAAATATGCTTTTGCATTGTAGTAAACAATACTGATCATCCATATTGGTACGAATTGGAAAGTTGATGCAGAAAAAACTCTGGCAGTATTAGAAATTTATACTTGTTCGCTATTATTGCCTTCTTCTGGAAAGGCAAAAACAATCATAAATGGTTTCATTTTTTATCCAATGCCATTGAAAATATTCAAGTTTCATTTCATTTATCCATGTTTTATTTGATGGGGGTTTTATGGTTACAGCACTATATTGCCGAGCCATTTTCTTGATTATTACTCTAATTTTGAGTTTGAGTTTTTGAAGTTTACTTGTTAAACGAGCAGATTATGAATCAATTTAAGTTCATGAGAAAATTCACAGTCTACCATATGTTTAATGCCATTGTATGATTTGAGGTAGTGACTATAATTTCCAAATCATTCTTAACCTCTTAACTCTGCTGTTTGATCTTCACTGAGTCTAAGTGGCATGGTTCATGTGCACCATAGTCCATGTCATATTTTGTATGTTAATGAATTCTATGGAAGCTTACATAACCTATAGTTTTTGCCTTTTCCTTTCTGTATGTGGATATATTATGGGGTTCCTGCAATTCTGTGTTTTCTTGGGCATGGGTTCCACTAGAAAAACCCTGAAAGTTAGTTTCTTTTCAATATTCATCAAACTCTAGGATCTTGGATATAAGTTGATGTATGGGAGAAATAAACTATGTGTTGTGAGGATGTATGTTATAGGCCTCCCTGCTAGGATTACTTTTGGCTCTTAATTCCATATACAGAATACAACAGCAATCTCCCCTTGGCCAAGCTCAAAAGTTTCATTCTTCAGAGGAAGATGACACAATACAGACTAAAGATATTTATTTGTAAGATGATGGATGTGATGATATCATTTTATCACAAAGCCAATAAAAGAAAAGCTCTTGTTTACACTGGCGAAATTGCTTGGCTTGTTCAGAGAAGTGCTGAACAAATGGCGACATTTCTAAATATAGGAAATAAACAGAATAATAACTTTCCTTCCGTCCTCCGGACATGATTTTCCTTGTGCCTTTGGTTCACCGAGTATTCTATGCAAAAAGGTTGTCCTGAGCAGACCAAAAAGTCTCCGACAGTAGTCCATAACGTCGGTGCACAATTCAGCCAAATGCTTTTTCCGCCCTCCTCGAAATAACAACTTTGCGTAGCCCTGCAGCAGAGTTGATGCTCTCATAATATTCCTACCTTGTAATCTATAACCCCATCTATATTCTCGACCTTATTATTATTATAAATATACATTCTTGTATTTCCGTTTGGAGTCCCTTCCCCCATCTGATGCTTACAGCCTTCTTTTCTTGAAAAGGAAAATGGAAGAACAAGTGGAAATGGTGGGACGAGCATTTGTAGATCTTTACTATAACCTGTTTGATAACAATAGGCCCTCTCTTTCTTCTCTGTACCAATCCTCTTCCATGCTTACATTTGAAGGCCTGAAAATACAGGGCGTTGAAGATATTACCAAGAAACTAATTGAATTACCATTTGAACATTGCCACCATGTGATTAGCACCATCGATGCTCAACCTTCCTCGATTGCAGGTGGTATTCTGGTATTCGTTAGTGGCAGTCTCCAACTGCAAGGAGAAGAACACGCTCTCAGGTTTAGCCAGGTAATATTGCATACACTCTTTCCCAATATATCTATGTATTGCTCTCAATAGCTTCCTCTTCCTTAACTTTGGAACTACTTGCAGATGTTTCACTTGATCCCGACAGCGGAAGCAAGCTTTTTCGTGCTCAACGACGTATTCCGGCTTAATTATGGTTGAAAAATTAATGTTAGTTCCTTTCTTTTTAACAAAGAGAAGATGAAGGAAACAAAAACCAAAAAAAAAAAAAATGTTACTTCGTTTGTTCATCATTAATTTGCTTGATTTTCTTTTTTCTTATTCTTCTGGACATTGCACAGTCCTGCAAATTCATGTTACATTGTTATTCTTCCCCTAACTGCAACTTCCAGTACACCCTCAACTTATCCCCCCAAGTAAGTCCATAGACTTTATTTTGCAACAATATATTTATTTATTTATTTTTTAAAAAGAAAATCTTACAATCACAACCCGTAAAATTTTAGTAAGAAATTTAGAGTTAGAATCTTAATTATTTGTAATTAATTTATTTCGATTAAAAAAAAAAAAGTGGAAAAAGGGAAAAAGCATCTCGATGTACAAACCTTAAAAGACGTAAAGTCCTAATAATTATGGCTAATGATGATTAAATTTAAGGCTACATATAAAAAAAGGCAAAAAAATATTAAAGGGGATTACAACTTGTCAAAAGCTTGTCGTATGCCTCATAAGTAAATATTGTGTATGATTACAACAACCAAACAACATTGATTAATTTATTTCGACAATTGGCATTAAGATAATTCTGGACTTGTGTGTCACACCCCAAATATTTTTTAAAAATATATTATATTTGGTCTGAATTTTAATTTTTTACGTAAATGATAATATAATTTTATAAATAATTATTATTTGAAATGATAATTTTTCTAAAGAATTTGTGTAATTAAGTTTGATTCTTTTCGTCCTCACCAAGACTAATGTGTCGTGAATTAGTTTTGATACGTATAATAATAATAATATTAAGAATTGAGATTGTTAGAAAAATCCTAGCGGATCTTCCTGTAATATTCTAAATAATTTTAAGATTATCTTCAGGGGAATCCAAGATAAGATAAGGTTTTCTTCACCTACCATTTTTAACTTGTTATTCTTTTATTATTATTTTTTTTGTTGACTCAACAATTAATATTCAAATTCACTCATCACTAAAATAAATAGACCACTAAAATAAATAGACCATTCACCTAGTAATTATATATATATTTAATTTACTAATTTATTCTACGTGTCCCTAACCCTACTGAATTGAAAGTATAATATTAGGCACATGGATAACATTTTGTTTGTTTTTTGTAATAATTTCATCATTAGTTTACCTAAAAGAATTAAAAAAAAAAAAGAAAAATTCAAAAATTCAAATTATGCAACTTGCAAGTAAACCAGTGGACCGTGACCCTCAAAAGACACTGAAATCCTCTGCTTGTATTTGACTAAAGTTACTTTCAAAGACTCCTTCTCTCTCCTGCGGCGGCCATAAAAACGTTTTCAATTGTTTACTAGTAATTATTATTACGCTCACGCATTCACAAATAATTATTTTTTAATAATAGCAATAATTGAGCGTTACATTTATGGTTCTATTTAAGGGGTGTTAGCAAAGAGAAGAAAAACTACGCAATAGAATTCCATATCGATCATGGCTAACACTAGTGAGCCATTGTTGTTAGGTACTTCCAAGAAGAATTATACTTGGCGCAAAATTATTTATGCAATTCTTTGTTTAGCTGCATTGATTGCAGTAATTACCATCGGAAATAATTTGGATATCAAAAACAGTTATTCATCATCTCCTAATTCATTAGGATTTGGAGGAGTTGATCGCCTGTGTAATCATGCTGTGGATCCATCGTCATGCTTGGCCGTGGTGAAGTCAGATGTTATCGGAGGAGATGAATTGATATTGACCGATATAGCCCTGCTGCAAAGTGTTCTCCGGAGGACTTCATCTCACATGCAACAAACAATCGGATTGGCTAATGATATTCGCATTAAGATTAATGATCAAAGGGAGCAAGCAGCTTTAGCTGATTGTCTAGAGTTGATGGATTTATCCATGGACAGACTCATGGAATCGATGTTGGTTCTTGGGAACTGGACTGGAGGCGCCGCCAGTAGCAGTTCTCATTCAGACGTCCATTCTTGGCTTAGCAGTGTCCTTACTAATCACGTCACTTGTCTTGACGGTATCAGCGCTGCCGCCGCCTCCGTTGCCCCTCCACGTTCGCCATCCTCGTCGTTAATAAAAGTGGAGCCCATGATACAAGAATTGGTAACAAGGGCAAGAACATCATTATCTATAGTGGTTGCAATTACATTTACCCCACCCCAACAAAAAGAACAAATTAAGATTGGAGATTTTCCTTCGTGGGTTACCGTTAAAGATCGGAGATTGTTGCAATTAAGTTCAGCTAGAAACATAGACGCCAATGCGGTGGTTGCCAAAGACGGCAGCGGTAAATATAAGACGGTCAAAGAAGCAGTGGCGGCGGCACCGGACAATTCCAATACGCGTTACGTTATCTATGTGAAGAAAGGAACGTACAAGGAAAATGTTGATATTGGAAAGTCCAAAAAAAATTTAATGCTCGTTGGTGATGGCATGGATGCAACTATTATCACTGGAAACTTGAATGTTGTGGATGGTTCCACCACCTTCAAATCTGCTACTGTTGGTATATAATTTTTAAAAAAGATTTCACCTTTACATACTTTTATAAAAATGCTTTCTTGGAAATTGATTGATTATATATTTTCAGCTGCTGTCGGGGAAGGATTTATAGCCCAAGACATTTGGTTTCAAAACACAGCCGGACCACAAAAACATCAAGCAGTAGCACTTCGCGTGGGAGCAGATAAATCAGTAATAAATCGGTGCAAAATAGATGCGTACCAAGACACACTTTACCCGCACAGTCTCCGACAATTTTACAGGGATTGTTACATTACGGGTACAGTAGATTTTATTTTCGGAGATGCGTCGGTTGTTTTTCAGAACTCAAAATTAGTAGCCCGGAAACCTATGAGTAACCAACAAAACATGGTGACGGCACAAGGTAGGACGGACCCGAATCAGAATACGGGAACTTCTATACAAAACTGTGATGTGATTCCTAGTTCGGATCTTCAACCGGTAAAGGGTTCGATCCGAACGTATTTGGGACGACCGTGGAAGGAATATTCTAGAACTGTTTACATGGAATCTAACATTGGGGATCATATTGACCCAACTGGATGGTCAATCTGGAGCGGTGATTTTGGTTTGAAAACCTTGTATTACGGAGAGTACAATAACCGTGGACCGGGAGCTGGTGTTAGTAAGCGGGTAAAGTGGGCTGGCTACCATGTCATAACGGATGCAGCTCAGGCTAGAAAGTTTACGGTAGCCCAGCTGATTCAGGGAGACCAATGGCTGAAGAATACCGGAGTTCCCTTTACTCTGGGCTTGTAAATTTCTAATATAATAGTTGTTTTGGTTTTGGACTGCCGTTTTTTCTGTAAGAGAAATGGGCCTCAAAGTTTGTCTCCGCCCCTGTTCTGTAATAAACCTGAATGAAAGCCCATGGGCTAAACACAATATTTGAGCCCTTTTTAAGGTTTCCATTTATGAAACAAGCTATTGTAATAATTATTTTAAATGTTATGTAAGATTTAATAAGGTGTGAAACTTTTATGAAAGATTTAGGGTGAATAATATATATATATATAATTGATTACAGAAAATAGCTGTCTGTGAGTAGCGAACATAATATTTTTTCTGATGAACTTCCATTCCATCACAAAGCTTTAATATTAAACGTGTGTCCAACAATGAATTCAAATATGTGCATAATATTAATAATGATTCCTGGAAAGAGGTTAGGTGATATATGTATAAAGAAAACTGGAATCACATGAGAGGTGAGTTTTTGATAGCAGAGAATGTTGAAATTATTAGTATAATAATGTCAGAGAGGAATGATTCTAATGGGATATGGAGATGTATATGTAACAACAAATCTCATTATTATTTTTATGCAAAAAAATGGCCATTTGCAGAGAAACAAGGAGAAATATTGATTCTATTCTTTCCATGTGTATGACCTCACAAAAGAATTCCTTTTTTTTTTTTTTACTTTTTCTGTTTAATACTTCATTTGGACAACACGAAGAACTTCCTATGATAAGTAGGCGTTTTGACTTTTGGAATTTATTTATATAATCTATATATATATATATATATATATATATTGATTCTACACGAATCTGTCAAAAGGTAAAAAAGTGAATTTAAGTGTCGGGAACTTTGGGAGTTGACTTAAGAAGACTTTCTGGAAATAAGAGAAAGTTGTTTTCTGGAAAGGCGAAGTATGGCTCTTAGGAAGCGGTATTTCGCTGGGCGTACTTGGTACTTCGGGATAATATACTTAGTGCCTAGAAAACCTGCAAAACAAGTAGGTTCAATGGGGAGTTGGTACCCCGTGAACTCTCCGATGCTTAAGTCAGTAGAGTATTTTGTGGATATTTGGAAATTAGGAAAAAAAGTCCTTACCTTCTCTTCAGATCTCTCTTTTATAGGACTCTGATAATGAATGTACCGTTATGGATTTGGACTGTTATGACCGTTATGAGAAACGGGTCATAAATGTGGAATTAAGGAGATAACGTCTCCACTTTATGAGACCCATAAAGCGGTATTTATGTCATTGGGGTTTTCTTGACCCACGATTCTCCATTAATTCTTTGAGGAATTTTGTGGCGGCTCAGTGGCCCCTAGTCGAAGTATCGTGAAGCAAAGTGGAAGATGCTTCGGCGTAATGTCGACACTCAGCATATTTTAGTACTGGGATATCTAGGGTTTTTGATGGAGACTAGGTGTCTTTTCGACTAGCTGTCTTTTCACCTTCCTTCTGCCATAAATGGCAGAATGTCAGCCGGCAGAAAACTTTTTCTCTTCCCAACGTCTTGATCCTGGTAAGTAATTATTTCAAAGACTTTTCTTTTGGGTATTTAATTTCTTCCTTCTTCTATACTTTTTCTTTTACGCTCATTTGCATAATTCTTCTGCCATTAACGCACTCTGAAGATTCCTCTATTTCCTTCTCATTCGATAGTTTAATCACTTTCCTTCGGTCTTTCTTCTCGGATTCAAAGGCTTAAAAATGTATGTTTTGTCTTTTTGCTGTTATGGGTTTGTTACTGTGTGGTTTTAAACTGTTCGTTTTGTTTTTGGGGATGGATTGGTTCTGCATTTTTGTAGGATTTGAGGGTTTTAGGATGTTAGTTTCGGGTAGCTTTATACTTGAGTGGGGTTCTAAATATTGAGCTTCCATTCGCAAGTAGGATATGGCTGCTCAAAGAGAAAATGATAGGGAAGTTGAGGATTTAATGGATGAGGGTTTTGGGAATCCTCGGCCTGTTCGACCGAAGGTTACCGTAGCGAAGAGGACAGCCCGAGGTGAAATTCCAGTAGGAGTCTCCTTTCAACCACCCATGCCTGGTCCCCCTCCATTTGACTTTCCCTTAGGTAGAAATAGAATTACTAGGGATCAAGTCGTCTCCTTTGCCCGTAAATATAGCCTCGACCCTAGGGTTTATAGAGTCTTTGTGGCCCCTTTAGCTGGAAAAATGTCTCTTCACCATATTCCTGTCCCTTTGGCTCATTTTGAAGTGGGGTTCCATCTTCCTATGGACCCTGCTTTTGCAGATTTTTTGACTTTTGCCCGAGTCTAACCTGGGCAGGTTCATCCAAACACTATCCGTACCATATTTTGTCTAATTTGTCTTTGTCGTCGGTTGGGCTTTGAATTAACTGATAACATCCTTAGGATGTTTTTCTCTTCACTTCGGATGGCGGATAACACACTTTCAATTCGTCCCCGTAGGAATAAAATTTTGCTCTTCGATTCACCTCCGAACAAAGTAGATTTTAAGGAGAAATGGCTGCTAGTAGAGTCTCGAATTGGTTTCCCTTTTCGTCCATCCGTTATTGAGAGCTTCCAATGGTCCCAAGTCCAGAATCCTTCTTCCCTTAGCCACTCTGAGAAGTCCTTCTTGGAGATTATCACTCGAGACTTAGGAGAGGACCTTCAGAACCAGACCCGCGTGTATTCCTCTGCGGATTTACTTAGTGAGTCAAGCCTGAAATTGTGTGGAATAGGGGTTGGTTTATCTGAGAGGAAGAAGGAGTTAGACTTTGCTGAGGAGGAACAGAATAGTGACTGGACGATACACCCTGGGGGTGTTTTTTCTTTCCAATGTGACCCATGTTCTCTTACTGCTCGGGGTTGTTGGACTGGAAAGGGTACAGTATTTGTACACTTATTTTCTTTTGGTTTTATCTTACTTCGGTATTGACTTTGTTGTTGTTTTGCAGGTCCGACCATGTTTAGTACGGCATGGGAGAATCGGGAGGAAGAAAGAGACGTTCGTCAGTCTTACATAAATTCTCTCCCCCGGTTTCCTCCACGTCTCATAGATTAGGGGGCCACTGGTGACACTCCCCTCACCTACCCCTCTTCAGCTGAACCTTCCAAATGAGGTAGGGGAGTGCGTAGACCCCGAGAAGAGGTAAGGGGTAAGACTCCTCGTTCTGCCCCTGAACCTCGTCGGGAGGCTACCCCAGAGGTGGGAGAGGACGAAGAACAACTTCGTCCTCATCAAAGACGAAGAACCTCACCTCGACAGCCTGTTGAGGACTTAACTTCACCCCCGGTCTCGCCCTCTTCCGAAGACGTGATGGATGCCGTTCCTCTAGCAGCTCGTCGGGCCTCTGGGTCTACTCCAGCTGAGCCTTCTCCGGCTGACGATGTAGGGGCTGCTCCTGCGATTGAGCCTGAGGTGAGTTCGAGAACCCCCGGTCCTTCTTGGCTCCAACCGGGGTTCGAGCTGCCTACCGAAGAAGAGGGTTTCAAGTCCTTGGCCTTGGAGATTTCTGAGAGGACCCCGCCTCTCAACAATCTTCGGTTCAATAACCCTTATGTCGCGGCTTTGGTTGGTGGAGCCATTTTGGAGTGGGCTCATGATGCAGAAAGCTTGGCCGGAATGAGCGAGATGGGTGTTGAAGAAGCTACCAATCGGATTGGGGCTTTGCTCGCTAGGGTGAGTTTTTCTTTTTTCTTTTTGCTTCTCCTTGGGATGGTTTTTGACTTCTTTTTTTTTGTAGGTTTCTTCCTTAGTCCTTCACGTGTATAAGTCCCGGACGACGAAGCAGATTGACCAAGCGGCGGCTGATACAGAATGGTGAACTGTCAATGAACCTCGTCTGCTATCCTAGGAGCAAGAAGTGACCAAGCAAGCTGCTCATATAGAATCGCTTAACTCTGAGAGACAGCAGCTGTCCAGTGAAGTAGACGAGGTGAGGAGATTGTTGGCAAATATGAAGGAGCGGAATGCCGAACTGAAAGTTGCGAATAAGGATTTGAACTTGGCTAGGGATGAAGCTGTTGCCAGTAAGATTTCCCTGCAAGAGGAGCTTGAGTATTGTCGTTCGGAGGACTTCAAGAAGAAGATTATTGACGACTTTAGAAGTTCTCCTGAGTATCATGCAGAGATTGGCCGTGAAGCTGGCTCTTTTCTGGACAAGAGCTGTGTACATATCATCAGGCAACTGCATCCCTATTTTGAAGACAAGTCCGTTCTCCTCCAAGCCTTCAAATCCAATTTTGACAACGATTTTTGCCACCAAGGAGCTGACTCCGTCCCATTCACCTCCGAGGAGTTAGAAGCACTTCGTGAAAGAGATGAAAAGAGGGGAAAACCTTTTTGGACACCGCCCCAGCCTTCTTCTCCTACTTTCTGGGATATGCTGGGCGAAGGACCGAGCTCTGCTGCCCCGGGCTCCAGTTCTGCTGCTCCCTAGACTTGTAATTAATTTTTTTTTGTAAAATTGTTGAAATGCTGACTTGATTTTTGCCTATTAATACTCCGAAATTTTACTCGGCTAAATTTTTACCAAGTATTGTTCACTTTAATACTTCGAAACTGTGAGCATTTCAACTCCAAGTATATCTTAACTTGATACTTCGAACACACGATAACTCCATCGCAATAAAATTCACCAAGTATAATTCTTGATACTTTGAACCCACGATAACTCCATTGCAATAAAATTTACCAAGTGTAATTTAGACCAGATACTTCGGAATTACGAACACGTAGTGAAATTTCAAGAACTCGACAGTTCTCATTGTAGATTTGGTACTTATACAAAATTTTCTAGGAGACATTCATACATAATACCTCTTCAAGTGGTTTGCATGCCACAGATTTGGTAATAGAACATCGTCCTTATTCATAAGTTTGTAAGTACCAGGTCCTATCTCTTGTTCCATGAGGTATGGTCCTTCCCAGTTCGGGGTGAGTTTGTTTGCCGTTATATGTCTGGTAGTACCCTCTATCTTCCGAAGCACCCAATCTCCAATTTTTATTAGTTGCTTGAATACTTTTTTGTCGTGAGCTCTTTTGGTTTTTTCCTTGAATGATTCTGATCTTAGGCGACTTGCTATCCTTCTTTCTTCCAGGAGGTCTAATTCTGCACTTCTCCTTTCTTTGTTGGCTTCTTCATTGTACATTGTCACCCTTGCTGTGGGTAATGCGACTTCGGCTGGTGCTACTGCTTCAGAACCATATACCAGTGCGTATGTTGTTTCACCGGTGGGGCCCCTAATCGAAGTACGGATTGCCCACGGTGCTGGATTCAGTTCGTCGGCCCACTTGTTGGACTTTCCTTCCAAGTTTTTTCTAAGGGTCATCAGTACCATTTTGTTAGTGGCTTCTGCTTGGCCATTACCCTGCAGATGAGCTACTGACGACTTCCAGTGCTTTATATGTAATCGATGGCACTCGACAGAAAATTTGGCTAAAAATTGTACTCCGTGGTCTGTAACCACTGCTCTAGGTATTCTGAAGCGGCATATGACGTTTTCTCTGAAACATTTTGAGACATTTTCCTCCGTGGGATGTGTAAGAGCTTTTGCTTCTATCCATTTTGAGAAATAGTCAACTGCTACCACCAAGTATTCGTATCCATTTCTCGTTTTCGGGAATTTTCCCATCAAGTCCATGCCCCACATATCGAATGGCCATGCTGCCACAACCGGAGTTTGTTCGACGGTGGGTAGCTGAGGTATTGTTCCAAAAATCTGACAAGTCTGGCATTTTTTGACATACTCCGCTGCGTCCTTTCTGAGTGTTGGCCAATAGTACCCTTGGTTGATTACCCTTTCGGCCAAAGCTCGGGCTTCGTGTATTTCCGCAAGGAGGTCGTTGACTTGGGTAGGCGGGATACATCGAAGTAAGGGCCTTGTGAAAGATCATCGGTATAGTACATCGTCGTGTACGGTAACCGAGCTGATTGTCGCCTGACTTGCCTTGCTCGGACTTCGTCATTCGGAAGGTTGTCCTTTTGAATGAAATCCTTTATTTCTTTATCCCAAGCCTCCAAGGTAGGGTGAAGGCAATGGATGAAATCCGTTTTTGTGGATTCCTTTATGTGAATGCCTTCATCATTTGGAGTTTCTTCCAAAGCGATCTTCGCTAGTCTGTCTGCTTGCTGATTTTCGTTTCGGCTAAGCAACGATAGAGTGAAGGTATGGAATTTTTCTTTCCATACTTGAGCCTTTTCAACATATGGCAGTAGGCCCTCTGACTGAATCGCATAAGTCCCCTGGATTTGGCTCACCACCAGCTGAGAGTCGGTGTAAACTTGTAGCGCTTTGATGTTAGCTCCGTGGGCCCATTCTAGCCCTCTTAGCAGTGCTTCGTACTCCGCTTGATTGTTTGAGAGATGAGGCTTTAGCCTGATTGCTCGCATCTCCACGTATTTTTTGTTGGGCGAAGTTAACACAAGACCTACTCTGACTCCTTTAGAGTTGGCTGCACCATCCACCTTCAGTTCCCATGGTTCTTTGGCAGGGTCTGTTGAACTAGTGTCGGTATAGGACCCTTCTACTAGGAAATCTTCCAGAGCCTGGGCTTTAATCGAAGTTCGCAGCTTGAAAGTGAGCTCTTGTCCACACAACTCGATGGACTACCGCAGCATTCTCCCTGATTGATCTAACTTATGGAAGATTTTCTTGAGAGGGGCATTAGTATAAACCACAATAGGATGGGACTCAAAATATGGCTTGAGTTTTCGTGTGGATATTACCAATGCGTATGCTAATTTTTTAATATTTGAGTACCTGGACTCCGCATCGTTTAAGACTTTGCTGATGAAATACACTGGGTGCTGCTTTGTTCCCTCCTCTTTTACTAATACCGACACAACGATTGCATCAGAAAAGGATAAGTAGAGGAAAAGCGTCTCCCCTACAGTAGGAGGCTGCAACAGGGGTAAGTTCAGCAGATGATTTTTCAAATTGTTCCAGGAACGGCTGCACTCCGGGGTCCAGGCAAAGGCATTCTTCGAACTTTTTAATGCCTTAAAGAAGGGAAGATACCTTTCCGCTGACTTCGAGACAAACCGCCTAAAGCTGCGATACACCCGTTCAATCTTTGAATATCTTTGACACACCGGGGTTCAGTTAGTCGAGCTATTGCTTCCAACTTCTCTGGGTTGGCCTCGATACCTCGTTCTGACGTCATAAAGCCCAAAAACTTACCCGATTTTACTCCGAATGTGCATTTTGTCGGATTAAGCTTGAGTTTATACTTCGCCAGATTATCAAATGTCTCATTCAGGTCGTCCAGGTGTGAAGCACCGCGCTTGGCCTTGACGACCATGTCATCCACGTAGGCTTCGATATTTCTTCCAATCTGATCTCGGAGGACGTAGTTCATCATATGTTGGTACGTTGCGCCTGTGTTCTTAAGTCCGAACGGCATAACATTGTAATAGTATATGGCACCGGCTACTCGGAATGAAGTATGTACCTGGTCGCTTGGTTTCATCTTTATTTGATGATACCCCGAGAAAATGTCCATGAAACTTAGGAATTCAAATCCTGCGGTGGAGTTTACCAATGCGTCTATCCGAGGTAGTGGATAACAATCATTCGGGCACACTTTATTAAGATCGGTGTAATCCACGCACATTCTCCATTTCTCCGTGGATTTTTTAACCATCACTACATTAGCAAGCCACGTGGGGTACCTTACTTCGTGTATGAACCCAGCTTTCAAAAGCTTGCTTACCTCTTCTTTCATTCCTCGCATTTTGTCCTCCCCGAATTGTCTGGACTTTTGCTTGATTGGCTTGCACATCAGATTTATGTTCAGAGCATGCTCGGCAACCGTAGTGTCGATTCCCAGCATATCCTCTGTGCACCAGGCGAAGCTATCTTGGCGTTCCTTTAGGAACTGGATGATACCCTGTCGGAGATGACTTGGCAGCTCCTTCCCGATCTTGACAAGTTGCTCGGGATACATCGGGTTCACCAACACCTCTTCGAACTCGTCACCTCTTGATACTTCGACAACAAGGTCACAGATCTGCTTTTCCAGCACCCGTTGTATTCTAAGGTCGGGATCCTCTGTCAGTGTTCGAATATGTCCTACTTCGGAAGAAGGATCCCTTTTCCTTTTGATTTTCATAATCTGGCCGAGCAGACTGCGAGGATTGCTTCTCACAAACCCCACACCTTGCAGAGTGTGAAACTTCACCTGCTGGTGAGACATCGATATGACTAGGTCAAACGCTGCATGAAACGGGGTTCCGACAATGACATTGTATGGAGACTCCATGTCCACGACATAGAATTTGACTTCCTCCGTTCGCTTCTTGTCTCCACCTAGTGTAACTTGCATTCTTACCATTCCCATGACTGGGACTTTATGGGGTGTAAATTCCTCCAACACTGTCCTACTGGTTTTGAGGTGTTCATTTTTTAACCCCATTTCTTCGAAGCATTGCCGGTACATGATGTTCTTAGTAGCCCCCGTGTCGATCAACACCCTTTTCGCAGTGCATTTGTCAATTCCATCTCGCGTCATTTGCATTTCCATCACAATGGGCGTTATTTTTGCCTCTTCATTGCTCTCTAACTCTTCATTAGAAAAGGTGATGACTTCAGTCTGCTCAAGTTCATACTTCGGGATGAGGTACGACTTGGTAAGATTGTATATCCGTTTCTTGAGCTTTTTAACGGACGTGGAATCCGGGTTAATCATATTGATTACCCTTTCACCTTTCTCTTTCTGTTGTTGTACCCCCGCGACGTACTCCTTCAGGCACCCCTCTTGGATTAGTTTTTCAATGGCTCTCTTGAGTTGAAAACATTCTTCGGTGGTATGCCCATAGTCGCGATGGAATCCATAGAACTTAGACTTGTCTCTCGTGGAGTAAGACTTCATTGGGGCAGGATCCTTGACCCCATATTTGTCCTTGATCACAGTTATCAAGCTTTCTTTAGCAACATTTAGGGGTGTAAATGTTTCGGATTTCTTACCTCAATTTTTGTCTTTTCGGTCCGAGAAATTTGAAGTAACGTCCTTGTGGTGCTCGGGCTGCTTATCTTTTCTTCTCCAAATTGGTTCAGTCGTGTTGCCTTCCGCCAGGGCTACTTTCCTGGCTACGTTGAATATTTCCCCAATTGTCTCTGGCTTTCGGAGTTGGAGTTCGGTGTACAACATCCGCGACCTGAATCCTCCTTCAAAACATGTAATCACCGTGTCTTGACTGATTCCTTCAATTTCTTCGTAGGTCTTCTGGAACCTTTCCAAAAATGAAAGCAACGATTCGCCTTCCCGTTGCTTGATGTTGGCTAAATCTCATCTTGTTTTTGGGATTGTTCCTGCAGTGCTGAACTTGTCCAAGAACATTTTTTCCAAAGTATACCATGAGTCGATGATATCCTTTTTAAGAGATGTAAACCAAGTTACCGCTTTGTCAGATAAAGTAGTCGGGAAAGCTCTGCATAGGATAGCCTCGTCGTTTGTGACTAATCCCATGGTCGACTTGTACCGACATATGTGCTCGATGGGCTTTGACGAGCCCGAGTATAGAATGAACTGTGGAAGTTTAAGATTTGGATCTGGGAAGACCTTTTGGATCCATTTGACGAAGGGTCCTAACTCGATTGATCTCGATTGGCGGGACTTGGACGTATGTTTTCCATTATCCGGGCTTCATTCTGGAGAATGTTTCCGGGTTCTTTTTTTGTGAGCGGGTCTCGAAGAGTGATGACTCTCTCCAACCTCGCTGGTCGCTTGCTTTTTGCTGGTTTAGGCGAATCTTTCATTCCTTTTCGCCGTGGTCCGAGTTCGTTTCTGATTTTCTGACGGGTTTGCTGAGACCCTCGGGGGTGGCAGCTCAGCTCCAACTTTCCGAAACTTGTCCCTTAATTTCAGCCATTGTTGGGAGAGCTCTTGATCCCGCTTCGCCTCCTGATCTTGCATGAGTTGCTCGTTCTCTCTTTGTAATCTCCTCAATTCTCTTTCCGTGTCCTCTATTCGTTTCGAATTGAGTTGTTCTCGCAAGTCCGGGGATCGCCTGGAAGTTCCTGGCTGTGGCCCCAACCGTTCCGATATTGGACGACGACCGGAACTTGGGGAGGCCGAGGAAGCGGACAACCTCGTCCTTTCCCCACAGAGAGAAGATTGGCGAACAGTGTGTCCTTCTGACCGAGACATAATGGTGGATGATTGTAGAGGTAAAATAATTGAAGTTCCCGGTAATGGAACCAAACCGATTCTGCACGAATCTGTCAAAGGGTAAAAAAGTGAATTTAAGTGCCGAGAACTTTGGGAGTTGACTTAAGAAGACTTTCTGGAAATAAGAGAAAGTTGTTTTCTGGAAAGGCGAAGTATGGCTCTTAGGAAGCGGTACTTCGCTGGGCGTACTTGGTACTTCGGGATAATATACTTAGCGCCTAGAAAGCCTGCAAAACAAGTAGGTTCAATGGGGAGTCGGTACCCTGTGAACTCTCCGATGCTTAAGTCAGTAGAGTATTTTGTGGATATTTGGAAATTAGGAAAAAAAGTCCTTACCTTCTCTTCAGATATCTCTTTTATAGGAGTCTGATAATGAATGTACCGTTATGGATTTGGACCGTTATGAGAAACGAGTCATAAATGTGAAATTAAGGAGATAACGTCTCCACTTTATGAGACCCATAAAGCGGTATTTATGTCACTGGGGGTTTTCTTGAACCACGATTCTCCATTAATTCTTTGAGGAATTTTGTGGCGGCTCAATATATATTCACAAAATATATTGAATGTTAATCTATTATAAAAATTGAAATTTTACAATTATTGTATTAATAATTAGATAAAATATTGATATCATATTTGTTTAATATTGAAAGAAGAGAGAATTATTGACTAATAGATACACATCTCAACTTTGACAATAATAGGAAATGCTTCGCAATTATTACAACATTAGATAAAATTTGTTAAAATTATTATTTGACCATTTTAGGGGAAAAAAATGTTGACACTAGAGAAAATTTTAAAATAATAATAATAAAAAAATAACGGATAAAACAAATGTAGGATATTTTGGTTAATTTTTGTCGCTCTTTTTTTCCGCATTTTAAGAGATGAATTTGATAGATATGGATTTGAGGCCCGAAATTTTACTTGCTCAACAATAAAATCTACCACGGACGCCAATTAGGATTTGCCATTTATTGTCATCCATTGTTTTACCAAAATTTATGACAGCTTCGATTTTTTTAATAATGCAAATTAAATACAAATGACTTTCGTGAAATTATTATATAGCTGTTCTTTCTTACATGTACTATCGTGTGTAAGAATCCCTTCATCATTCCTTGAACAAGTTTTTCATTTCGTGGTTGTCCACCTCTTCTTATCTCTCTCTCTCTCTCTCTTCTTTTCTCTTTTTTCATTGCCTAATCTGTCTTCTCCCTCTCTTCTTGATCTTTGTTTTTCTCTCTCTCTTCCTTCTTCTCTCTTTTGTGTTCCCTTTGAAGAAAATCTTGCCCATTTAGCAACCAAAAACAATCAGCCATTTGGACCAAACCATTTTATTTGTTCATCAAATTAGTGGATCTTTATTTTATTTTTTCTTCAAAGAAACAGAAAAATCAAGTTTCATTAGCACTTGACATATATATATATATATATATATATATATATATATATATATATATATCTTCCCTAATTAGTTTGGTTTGGTCAAGAACTTGAAGACAAAAATTGTTTTGTGCCTCATTGATCATTTGGTTAGTTTTATTGCATGCATGCATGCAAAACTATCGGCATTATGTATATATATATATATGTATATTGAAGGAAGACGAAGAATAATGTTGAAGGTAGGAGAGAAGAATCCACTTCTCCTTTGAATCTGTTTTCTCTCTAGTTAGAAAAGGTAAGTTTATTTAATCTCTGGTGATGATCTTTGTAAGGGAAAGATTCCAATCCTTACAGATTGAGCAATGCTATTTGATTTTCTTCTTTTCTTTTTTTAATGTGTGATTGGAATAGGCAAAGTAATCAGTTGTTCAGAAATCTTGGTGTGGTGTTGAAGAGAGGACTTTTTTTTTTGGTATTTTGCAATACATGAGAGCCAAAATGAAAGGGTTCTTCTATAAAGCTGGATTCAAATGCATAGCCAATATTTTTGGTACCAATTCTCCCTTTTTCTTTTCTGGATTCATTGTAGAGAATCAGAATGGGCAAATTTATTTTTTCTTTTTATTTATTTATTTATTTGAAGTTTTTGTTTGTGGTAGTAGTGAAGCGTGAGCTGGAGATTGGTCTTCCTACAGATGTTAAGCATGTGGCTCACATTGGATGGGATGGTACTGCTGGTGCTGCTCCCAGTTGGGTATGTCTCTCTCTTTTTCTTTATTCTCTGCATCATAAATAAAAACCTAATTTCTTGAACACAAAAAATGTAGATGAATGGATTCAAGACAGTACCTCAATTTGCAACATCATCAATTGGGAATTCTGGTTTAAATCTTTCTCCATGGTCATCTCAAGGTTAGATCTTTTTTTCCTTTTCTTTCACTTTTGTGATGTTTTATCTCTCTCTAATTACATTAGACCCTACCTGTTGGGTGAAGAAAGAAGCATAGGAATTGGGAAAAAGAAAAATGATAAAAAAGTTTGTCCCTTTTGTTGTCGTTGTTTCTTAGCCCATATAATTTGTTAGATACTTTGCCCCGAAAAGCAGGCAACTTTGGATTTTCTGTCACGGGACAACTCAAATTCTGCCAACTATCTGATCTATGAAACCAAACCACACACACTCTGCTTTTTTTTCTTTCTTTTTTATTTTACTGCTTTGAAATGCATAAAAAAAAAAAAAAAAGAAATATGTTGTAAAATAACAATTATATGGTAACACAACAGATTTCGTAGAAAACGAGGAAAATCAACCGAGAAATGAAGAGGTTAAAGATGGAGAAGGAGGAGAAGAAGGAGAAGAAAAAGAAGAAGAAGAAGAAGAAGGGGCATCATCAGATGCTCCCAGTATTAGAAAGGGAAAGCAGAAGAGGAAGAAGAACAGATCAAATTCTACGCCAGCCTCTGCAACTACTAGGTCGAGATCGTCTCGAGGAACAAAATCATCCAAGTCCAAGTTTGTTCATCCAAATCAAAAAAGTGCACCAAATATAAAAGTAGCGTAACACATTCTAAATTTTACAAAAAGAAATAAAATTTGGTTCAGAAATAAAATTTTCTACCAAATTTATTCTGTGTCCTTTGTTACCTCTTCTAAGTCCAACACAACACACTCGGAATCTATTCTATTCTTTTTTTCTAATCTTTTCTATTTCTATTTTTGTTAACACAAAAGAAAAATCAAGAAGAATCTGTAGAATTTTGTGTAAATCTTTTCTTTTTTCTTTTTCTTTTTTTTAAAAAATGCTTTGTGGGTAAATATAAGAACAAATTCAGAAAATAGGAGAAAGGGATTTGTGAATTTTATGAATCTTCTCTTTATTATTAGGACTTAGTTTTCTTTTTTTTTATTTTTTCTTTCCAGTTTAATATATATATTGTGAAATGAAAATTTCTTGATTTCATCTCATGTCTACAATACTTTTCACCATTTTCATGACAAGACAAATGATGTTAATACATAAATACTCTACTGTTGGAAACTTTGTTCTGATCTTTCTTTCTTTCAGTTCTGAATGATGGGTGACAGAAAAAAGAAAATGTTAAAGATGGGATGGGATGGGATGGAATGGCCGGATCCTATTTTGTCTTCAAGATTCCACTAATGGACGAAGCTTAGATGACAGAAACAAGAAATTTTGGCATAGAGGAAAAACAAAGGACATTCATTAGTTTAACGAATTAAACCACCACTTGAAATAATCACCATTTTTTTTTCTGCTTCTATAATAAAACTACCAACTAAAGAGCCCAAAAAGAAAAAAAAAAGAGATAATGGAGAAGAGTAGTTCAAGAAAATTAGGCCTGAAAATCTGGTGCGGAATCACAGCAATTCTCTTTACAATTATTATCATCGCAGCTTTGGTTGTTTTCCTCACGGTCTTGAAACCTAAAAAACCAAAACTCAGTACCAAATCCGTAACCCTTGATCACGTAAAACTTGTACCTTTTCCATTTCACCTGAACGTGACAATAGGACTTGTCGTGACCATCAACAATCGCAACTACGGAAGCTTTATGTACGGAAACAGTACAACGTACGTTACTTACAGAGGAACACCGGCGGCCGAAGCACCGATTCAAGCTGACACTCTACCGGCGAGAGCCAACCACGACATTGCCACAGAGCTTCTAATTATTGTGGATGCTTTAACTACAAATCCTTATTTTTGGGTGGATTATAATACCGCTGGATGCTTAAATTTCACTTCCACGACTTCTTTACACGGTAAAACAAATGTGCTCAATTTGTTCAAGATTAAACTTACCACTTATACCACTTGTGACATCTCTTTATTTGTCAAAACTCAGAATCTCACCTCTGTTTGCAATTCAAAACTTAGTTACTAAATTTATTAAAAAAAAAATTTTTTTAATTTATTTGACTTTGTTAGTGAGATATTGGGCTTATTACTTTGAGAATCTTTAGGCCCACGTAATTCAACCCGATATGGAAAAGTATTCATTAAATGTGGGCTGTGCATATGCTGAATATGGAATCTGTTTCGGAAAACTTTTGTATTTTGATTTTTCCCCAGTGTTTTAGGTTGCTTTCATCCCTGCTGGATTGCATTTATTTCTTCTTCCTTTTTCATATATAATATTTTATTTTATTTTTCAGTTTTTTTACCAATTTTTCTTATGAGCTGAAAAAAGAAAAAGAAAAATAATTTTTAATGGGAGAAAATAGATGAAAGGGCAGGCTGGAAAATTGACCGACAAATGGAGTCAGAAACGGACATGTAATCCGTTGGTGATTTTAGATAACGGCACTCTGCTCAAGAACGGATTTGTAAATTTTTTAATATTCATCAAAATCTCAATTATTTAATTAAAATACTAAATAATTATTTTTATTTAAAAAAATATAAAAAAGTGAAAAAGTATAATAAATAAAAAGTAGTATGATAGTGGTCCAGCTGAAAAGTTTTGAGGCTAATCCCTACGACTGTCTCCGTCATCACAATCCTTTTCTTCTTCTTTTTTTTCTCGTATATGTATATATTATATTCTGTTTTTGGTTAATAATTAAAAAACTTTGCTTTTGTTAAACTATATATATATATATAATCTTACTTTACATTAAATTTCAAGCAGTTTAGCAATAATAATAATAATAATAATAGTATACTAGCTTATTGACCACTCTCCACACAAGTACTAATTAATTATATTCTAATAATTTTTTTTTTAATTTATTGCGTCTATAAAATTTAATTATAATAAATATTAAATAACGAATATATATATATATATATATATATATATATATATATACAAATATGAGATGTGTGTATGAAGAGATGGGCAACTATGTTCCACAAATTCTTGTGGTCCGATTATCCATTTAGGGGTCTAATATGTGATGGTTGCCCTTAAAATCACACACTTGATTGTGACTTCAATTTTGGACCTTATAATTATTAACTAACCTCTTTTTTCCTTTTCTTTTTTTTTAATTATTATTTCAGATTCAATTATATAATGCCTGAATTATTATTTGTGAAATCGAGGGCTCAAATGTCATCACGTATATATATATATATATAAAAGAAATAGTAATGGTAGTAATAAAAACAAAAAACAACAAAAAGGAGTATAAAAGTCAATTGGGAAAGGTCAAATCACGATTCACGTGTAGATTCATGGCAGCGTTTAGTTTACTAAACCAATTCCCCAGTTGATTGATGCGCCGAATTTGTTTGTTTTCTTTTTCTTTTCACACCTTTTAACATTTATAACAGAATATTAATATTATTTTTTAATATGTAAAATTCCAAAAGTACTAAATAAACCGTGTAATAATTAATTTTTATTGTCCTTTAATAATAATAATAATAAAAATAAATAAACTATTGTCCTTATGGATATATCATTATTTAATCAAACTCTTTTATTAATTCTCTTTGATATATATTTATTTAATTTTAATTCTTACTTTTTTAAAAAATATTCTTTTGATACAAACATTAAACGAAGACATTCATTTTTGGATAACCACTTGAGTTCATTATTGGATTCAGACATCATTCTTTTATTTAATAATAATAATTATATTTATTTTATTTAATTTGGTTATATTACAATAGTATCAAAAAGTAATAAATAATTAATATTTATTGTAAATTGGGGGGGGGGGGGAGAAAATAAAATAAAATAAAATGACGATTAGAATATTTAGTGTTTCTGTAATTAATTATTGATTTTTTTATTTTTAGGGGGGGGGGAGAAAATAAAATAAAATAAAATGACGATTAGAATATTTAGTGTTTCTGTAATTAATTATTGATTTTTTTATTTTTATATAAAAATAAAAAGATAAAGAATAATTGGTGAGTTTGATCCCAAACAAATTTATCTTTGACAAGCTGAGTCTCAAAATATTTTTTTTAACTTATAAGGTCCCAAAATTTTTTTGTAGAAAATAATAAGGTCTTTCTTGACGGATTCTGTCAAAATTTCTAAACTTTTAACGGTTGTTTGTCTTTAGTTAATTAAAGACAAAGATAAAAAAGTTATTACATGTAAAAATAAAAAAAGAAAATAAAATAAAAAAATTTAAATGTAGAGATAAAAATGTCCTCATATTTTTTTAATTTTTATTTTGAAAATGTCCTTATATTTAAAATTTTAAAAATAAAAAATTTATCAAAAATAGTGAGAATATCAAAAGTCGTCGTCAATCTTCTTCTTCTCTGGTTAATCTTCTTCTTCTTCTTCTCTCTGGCACAAGATTTTTATCTTTTTCTAACATCTTTGAAGAAAGGAAAAAGAAAAAAAAGTAATTGAAGAAGGGGTCTTTATAGAAAGAAAAAAGAAAAAAATGAGAAAGAGAGATTTAGGAAATTCAAATTTTAACCAATGGAAAGAAATAAAGTTACTTTGTTTCAAGAGAAAGAGGACATTGGTGATATTGAAATACTCATTGAATCTTCAATCATTAAAACTCATTTGACAAATTAAAGTTGTTCTAGACGACAAGAAACGAATTCAAGTGGGAGCAAAAATGGAATGTTAAATTCAAAGACATTTAAATCAATGTTTGAGTAAGTATTCGCATTCCTTATCATGAATATATTTGAATAAGTATTTAAAGATCTATGGGTAAGAAGAGGATGAACCAGAATTTAAACTCAGATTCATATTAGAATTTCTATTCTTTTGTTTTTCTCTCTTTCTACAAAGATGCTCTTATTCTTCTCTATTTTTTTCTTTTTTCTTTCTTCAAAGATGTCAAAAACGGATAAAAATTTTGTAGGAAAGAAGAAGATTGACGAAAGATTTTGATATCCTTTGATAGATTTTTTATTTTTTAAATTTTAAATGTGAGGACATTTTTATTCCTTCTTTAAATATTTCTTTATTTATTTTCACATGTAATAACTTTTTTATCCTTGTCTTTAATTAACTAAAGACAAACAACCGTTAAAATTTTAGAAATTTTGACAAAATCCGTCAAAGAAGGACCTTATTATTCTCTACAAAAAAAAGTTTGAGACCTTAAAAATAAAAAAAAATATTTTGGAACTCAACTTGCCAAAGCTAAATTTATTTGAGATCAAACTCACCAATTATTCAAAAGATAAAATATATATAGTCATTTTCAAGATCTCTTATATTCCCAACGTTTCTAAATTAAGAAACAACATATGAACATGACATTCTCATGTCTTTTTTTGCTTGCACGATTTTATTTTATGAAAACTCGAATTAGCTACTTTTATTCTTTTATTATTATTATTTTAATTATTTTTCAAACCAATTAGAAATTTTGAATTCCAATAATTGAACAAAATTAATAATTTAAAAAAATGAATAAAAACAAGACAAGCCATGTGTAACATTAATTAACCAAACCTACATTCATAAATAATTTTTTTTTCTATAGAAAAAATGACAATATTATGAAATTTCTACAATCAGATCAGATTTAATTAAAATAACCAAATATTAGATAATTAAATAAAAAAACATCTATATAAAAATGTATATATATTATTAAATTATATGAGATAGGAACATATGACTAATTAATTACGCTCCCATTTATTGGGAAATGTTAAAATAATTTCCTAATTAATTAACGAATGAATATTAATTCGACGTAATTATAATGTGTTTCATTTTAAAATAAATTTTCACGAAGATTAACTTAAGGAACATGGGATAATATTACCAATGAATTTTCTTACGACAAAAATAAAAAATAAATAAAAAGTTCTCTATCATTAATATATATATAGATAAATATATATGTATTGGCGATAAAATAAATGAAGAAAATTTCCCAGTAAAGTTATACGGTAGCAAAGGCAGCGATCGAGTGGTTGGAAGAGGAAGATGGTGTCCTCATATATACCCTAATATATATATATATATATATATAGAGAGAGAGAGAGAGAGAGAGAGAGAGCGATTCTTGACAATGCAATGAAAAAAAAAAAAAACATTCTCTCCATGGTGTCTATATATCCATTTCCATGGTAACAAAGACGAAAGGAAGTACTAAAAATGGAATACTCCATATTTTAATAAAATTTTTTGCTAATTTATAAACGAGTGAAATTAAAATTATGATTGCTTACAATATATATATTTATATATATATTATTATATATATATGATTGGAAACAAGGGTTTCTCTAATTCTTCCCCAGTATTGAGGATCACTTCCCAGTCACAGGGGATCTGCAGACATATACCAACAATATATATATATATATATATGTATGTATGTAGGTAGGTGTGTGTGTGTGTGTTTTCCTTTAATTTCTCTGGTAATTAAGTTTAGATATGCAAAGAAATTCTTATATTGAAGTTTATTAATTGAGGAGAGAATAGTGTACTATATATATATTAGCAAATGAGTTTAGAGTACATAATTATTAAAACCATAAATAAATAAAAGTGAATCTCTGAAAGACATGAATGACTCCATTTATGTTTTCTGGCAATAGAGAAAGGATCGGGTACGCAGTAAATATAAATATATATATATATATGAAAAAGTAATGTAGCTTTAAATATTTTAAAGTGAGGAACATTAATCATGCACTGTAGTTTTCTGCATAATCCCAGCCATAACAATTATTATCCTGGAATTCTTAAGGAGGGTATCCCAACTACCATGAAACAGAACCCTTCAAACTTATTGTCAAGCTAAAATTCCATTCATTATGGGACCATATGTTGATTAATTTTTCCTCTCTTTTTTTTCTCTTTTTTTTTCTTTTGTTTAATTATAGCTATAGGAGCTGTATTAAGACATCAAAATTCCTATATATATATATATAGAGAGAGAGAGAGAGAGGGAGAGGGAGAGAGAGAGGTATTTATTTGTTGTATATTATTTTATTTAGGGGGAGGAATCAGGAATTGTATATATTGTATGTGGCAGAAAATCAAATCATGTGTTCATAAAAAAAAAAAAAAAGAGAGAGTATTATAAGATTCTAGCGTGATTATAAATCTGTTAGCAATTAATACAAAGGAGATAGTAGTGGTAATACATATTGGGAAATTAAGGAAAAAATCATAATGAAATTTCTTCATTAGTCAATACACTTAATTACAGTATAATTTTCGACCAACTAGGAGTATCTTTACGATTTCGGGGCGTGGTATTTGTATCGGATCTTATTACTCCTCCACTGCATACATACACAAAATTAATTACTTTATTATTTTTGGAATGTTACAAGAAAAATATACACACACAACTACCACCACTACCACTGGTGGTTAAATAAAATCGCATTCGAGATTGAGGAAGTTGTGGATGAAATCAAATGCGTTGTCGATTTCTTGTTCCAGTAGTATAGTTAGTTCATTGCATATTGTTTATCATTGATAGTGCATGCAATTAAGGAAAGGAAGTCGAAGCGGTGGATCAAAATTCCTCAAAATTATACCGAAACTAATGTATAATAGAGAGTGTACAAATTTTGCATGTTCTTGAAATATTAGAGAGAAAAAAAAAAAAAGGGGGTGTGGGGAAAGGGAAAGGGGGGAAGGTGCCAGAATTTGGATCCAGCAAGAGTTGAGTTGTGCGGAGACAGTAGTTAAGAGGCCATAAGTCGTTTCACCATACCCCTATAGAGGAAATTTAAACATCAAACATCAGAGAGAGCTTCTTTCTCTCTCTTTCTTTCTTTCTTTCTCTCTCATCAGCAATAACACCTCCAACCCGCCATAAATGCTAACGCACCCTCTCTATACGCTCTGCAATTACTCCTCACTGCCACATCTTCTCCACCTGTATTCTTCCCCTCTTCATCTTCAATCCCTCTCTCTCTCTCTCTCTCTCTCACTCATTCACCTTCTTTGCTTTGCTTTGTTTTCTCTCTCTCTTTTGATTCTATCTTCTCTTTTTCTTCATCCCTTCAAACCCTTTCTCTTTCATCAGTATTCCTCTTAAATTCTATTCACAAGAAAGTGATCATTTATTCGCCACCAATCTGATAAAAAAAAAAAAAAAAAAAACAAGAAACGCTCCTTCAACATCCAAAAGATCGTTTCTTGGAAACCCTTTTAGCCAGCCTGAGTACCAGATCTGAAAAAAAAAACCCTACTCCTTTTTTTCCCGGTAAACCCTAAAACCTTTTGGAACGAAATTCTGTTACAGTTTTCTTCTCGAACCTTCGACAACTTCAGTAGCAAGCTACTATATATATATATATATATAAAGAAGTTCAAGTTCCAAGCTTTTGTTCTTCAGCAGCAACTTTCTCTGATCACCGGTCCAGGTAAGTTTCATTTTGTAACCTAACTTGCAAGATTCTTGATATTTTTTGTTACGTTATATATATATATATATTTTTTTTTTTTTCCTTTTTCTTTTTTCCTCTGTCTTACAGAGTAGCCGAGATAGACTCCTCCACCGAGATATTTGTGAGCGTTATAGATATTCTGAATTATCCTTTTCAGTTTTGTGTGTGGAGAAAAAGTTCACGGCGTCAACTCTTTGGTTTTTTTTTTTTTTTTTCCTTTTCCTAAGCATTCTAATCTTTAGTATTTTTTTGGGCACGTCAGACGAAACAAAGGACAGATGGGGATAAAAAAGTCCACTTAGTATCTCAAACTCTGTCGTTTACCCTATTATACATACATACATACTCTATATTTTTACTTTCTTTTGTTTTTTTTTTTGCTTACTCTCCCGAGCTGCCTGCCAGAGAATCTATTACTAAAACTCAACGCGCATTAGTCTACGAGCTAAAGCCAAAAAGCTTACGTCATCACACACACACACACACACACGCAGTGAGGACCCTTCGTTTTTTCTTTTTCTTTTATTTTTTCTAGGGTTTGTATTTGTTGGTTTTCTCAGTAAGAAGAGATGAGAAGTTGGGGTTCCTTTATTTTTGTGTGACTATAATAGATTTGCAGGTACGGAGGTTTCAGCGAAGTTTCCTAGCAAATATGCGCAGGAGAAATCAAGAAATAACTACAGTTAAGATTTACTCAGAGCTAAAATTTTTGGAGGTATAAAGTTCTCAGATTTGCTTACTCTCTACCGAAAAAAAAACAAAAATTGTGTAGAATGTTTGTGGATGTATCTTTCTGATCTGATTAGATCTGGGGAAAAGAAAAAGAATGAAATGACTCTTGGGTTTATTTCTCTTGCAGAATTGGGGACTACTCAACACATTTATTAATTTTGATTCACTTTTTCTCTTTCTGACTGAATTTTATTTTTCCTGTTACAGGAGAAGGAAACGGAAAAGAAGAATTAAAGGATTTTTGGGGGGAGGAGAATAATTAGGGCAAAGAAGATGTTTCAACCAAACATGTTTGAAAGTCACCATCACTTACTAGAGATGACACATAAAACGCCTGAGACTGAGATGGACTTAATACGTGATGACGAATTCGAGAGCAAATCAGGCACTGATATTATGGAAGCCCCTTCTGGAGATGATCAAGACCCTAACCAACGCCAAAAGAGAAAGCGGTATCATCGCCATACCCAGCACCAAATTCAGGAAATGGAATCGTAAGCAGCAATAATAATAATACCCCTTTTTCTGTTTTCTAACTCTTATAATTTCTTCACAATTTATTAGCATATGATATGATATGACAATTTGTAACAGATTCTTTAAGGAATGCCCGCATCCAGATGATAAGCAAAGAAAGGAGTTAGGTCGCAGATTAAACTTAGAGCCCTTGCAAGTAAAATTTTGGTTTCAAAACAAACGTACACAAATGAAGGTACCTACCTACCTAATTTTTTTTTTGTTCAATCATTTTGGAATAATTAATAATTAATCTATGAATATGAATATGAATTTGTAAGGCTCAACACGAACGCCACGAGAACACACAACTAAGATCAGAGAACGAAAAGCTTCGTGCTGAGAATATTCGTTATAAAGAAGCTCTAAGTAACGCTACTTGCCCCAACTGTGGAGGTCCAGCTGCTATTGGCGAGATGTCTTATGACGAGCAACATCTAAGAATTGAAAATGCTCGTCTAAGAGAAGAGGTATTTAATTTGTAAATAAATAAATAAATAAATGAATTAAAGGTAGAGAGGGGATTATTAACTTTTATTATGGTTTTCAGATTGATAGGATATCTGGAATAGCTGCAAAGTACGTTGGAAAACCTATGCTTTCTTATCCTCACCTTCCACCAGGAGCATCTCGTTCACTTGATATTGGTGTTGGAAATTTTACGCCACCAGCTGGAATGGTAGGAGAAATTTATGGTACTGGTGCTGGTGACCTTCTTAGGTCAGTTTCTGGTCCAACTGAAGCTGACAAACCAATGATAATTGAATTGGCTGTTGCTGCAATGGAGGAACTTGTTAGAATGGCTCAATCTGGTGAACCCTTGTGGATTCTTTCTACTACCGATAATAATACTACTAATGAGAGTTTGAATGAAGATGAGTATCTTCGAACCTTCCCCCGAGGAATTGGACCTAAACCTTTGGGACTCAAATCTGAAGCATCTCGAGAATCCGCTGTTGTTATCATGAATCACATTAACCTTGTTGAAATTCTTATGGATGTGGTAATAATATATTATATAATTTTTCCCCTTTTCCTTTCTATGTATATACTGATGATTAAATAACTATATTTGTATGGTAATCAGAATCAATGGTCAAGTGTGTTCTCCAGCATTGTGTCGAGAGCATTGACCCTGGAAGTATTGTCTACTGGTGTAGCAGGGAACTATAATGGAGCTTTGCAAGTGGTAATTATTTATATATATAATGAATCATTTGTAGTATGTATCAATATTGTTGAATGATTTAATTAATTTTACATACAGATGACAGCCGAGTTCCAAGTCCCGACTCCACTCGTTCCAACTCGGGAGAACTACTTCGTTAGATACTGTAAACAACATGCTGATGGGACGTGGGCTGTTGTAGATGTCTCTTTGGATAATCTGCGCCCTACTAATGTTTCCAGATGTAGAAGAAGGCCTTCTGGTTGTTTGATTCAAGAATTGCCCAATGGCTACTCTAAGGCATGTCTTTTTCCTTTTCTTTTCTTCCAAGTAATCATATATGCCCTTAATTAATGTAAACTCTGTATGTATAGGTTACGTGGGTGGAACATGTTGAGGTGGACGATAGAGCCGTTCATAACATCTATAGAGGACTAGTTAACACCGGCCTTGGTTTTGGTGCAAAACGCTGGGTGGCAACTTTGGACCGTCAATGCGAGCGGCTTGCTAGTGCTTTGGCAAATAATATTCCCCCAGGAGATGTTGGAGGTAAAAAATAATAATAGTAATATAATTTCTTCCCTATAGAAGGTGGCTTAATTTTAATTTGCTTTGGCTTTGTCTTTGGCAGTGATAACAACTCCTGAAGGTAGAAAAAGTATGTTAAAGCTTGCAGAGAGAATGGTAGTGAGTTTCTGTGCCGGGGTGGGAGCTTCGACTGCACATACTTGGACGACACTGTCAGGGAGTGGAGCTGATGATGTGAGAGTGATGACTAGGAAAAGTATGGATGATCCAGGGAGACCTCCTGGGATTGTGCTCAGTGCTGCTACTTCTTTTTGGCTTCCTGCTGTTCCTCCAAAGAGAGTTTTTGATTTCCTTAGGGATGAAAACTCTAGGAGCGAGGTATCTTTCTATCATTCACATATCTAGAAAACAGCTGGTGCAGCACACACATTAACATTATATATATATATATATTTGCAGTGGGATATTCTGTCAAATGGTGGTCTAGTTCAAGAAATGGCACATATTGCAAACGGTCGGGATCCAGGAAATTCTGTGTCTTTACTTCGTGTTAACGTAAGTTTATAATGTGCTTTTTAAATGGTCTCTGTGTTTCTCCTAGTATGCATATATATAATCAATAATGGGGGAACAATTAATGTTGCAGAGTGCAAATTCAAGCCAAAGTAACATGCTAATATTGCAAGAGAGCAGTACTGATTCAACTGGTTCTTACGTTATATATGCACCTGTTGACATTGTTGCCATGAATGTGGTGTTAAGTGGTGGTGACCCTGACTACGTTGCTCTCTTGCCCTCTGGTTTCGCCATTCTCCCCGACGGTCCTCCAAACGTTAACGGTGGAGGAGGAGCTGAAGTTGGCACAGGTGGATCACTTCTCACCGTTGCTTTCCAGATACTGGTTGATTCTGTTCCCACTGCAAAGCTTTCTCTTGGATCAGTAGCAACTGTTAACAGCCTCATCAAGTGCACGGTCGAAAGAATTAAGGCTGCACTATCATGTGAAAATTGATGCGTTCATGATGGTTGACACTACTAGCTGTAAACAGCACGGACACATGGTAAGCAATCATTCATATATATATATATCCTCAAAACTTGGTTTATTTTTAATAAGCTTTCTAACACATTTAGACAATTTACTTCCTTTAATTACCTATTGTTGTTGTTGGTTTTGCAGTGAGATCAATCCGAGTAAGTGGTAATTAAGAAGTAAAAGGGCACAGGGAAAAAGGAAGTGTTTCTAATTAACTTAAAAAGTAGGAGAAGGAGGGAAATCAAGGGAGGGAAAAAGTCAAGAACGCACCATATGTAATCCTTGCCGTCTGGTGTTTGCAAAAGGGTTGCTGGAAAGAAAGCCAGAGAACCAGAGAGAAAAGCTTTCACCACGCTGCAAGGGTATAGATAAGGTTCGGGTATTGACTTCACCAACCCATCTGAGAGGAAGAAGACATTGTCAAACTAGAACTAAAATCAATACTTCCTTATTTTTTCCCCTTCAGAGTAGTAGTAAAATCTCTCCATCTGTTCCCTTTTTTCTTTTTTCTTTTTTTTTTTTCTTTTTTGGCTTTAAATTAGGGAAAGGGGTTAATTAATTAGGCCTTTTTCATTCATGATCATGTATGTGTATTTGAAAGTCCTTTTAATTACTAGCTTCTTGAGATCCAACTGTATGTTTCTAACAAACAATGGTTTGTTCTGAACTTATAAGCTTCTCATGACAATTCCCCTTTTGATTTATGAAGCTTCTGTTTTTCGTTTCTTTGCTTTTTAGCATTTATTTTTGTCCATATTTGAAGTTTGTTCACTATCTTCATCATATAACCATTGAATCAAACTCGCCTTTAATCCAAATAACAGAGCAGATGGGTAATTCATTGCCTACTTATTTATGTTTTCATACCTAACAGGAACGAGGATTGAACAGAATTTAACTTGAAGCAATATCATATCTGTAATTACTTAATTGGATATATCTATATGGTTCTAATTATATATATATCGAAGCAATAATTAATGAAATCCAGTACCAAGTGATCGAGAAATTATGAGTCAAAACAACCAATTTACGGAAGAATTAAACAAAACGCGGCCAAAAAAACACAACCTTACCCTCTCACATGCGAAATCGAATGTGAAATAATAGCAAACGTAAATGCAATCGGTAAAACGCAGCAAATATTACAACCTAAAATATTCACTACTTGTCAGAAAGGGAATTAAAGGCAAACATTAAAAAGAAACCTGAATTGCAAACATCCTTGATGATTATCTCTGGCGCGCCGAACAAGATCTTCAGAACATGTCGTGTATAATGCAATTTCCGAAGTTTCTGCTGGAAATTTAAGGGCTTAGGAATTGTGAGGCTGGACGGTGAAGAGAAGGGAAGGAATTAGACACAATATCCACGGCATATATATATATATACACATAGTGTTTAACATGTTTTTTTTCTGATCCGATAAATGATTTCAGGCATTAGAGAAATGGTTGTCGAATACAAAATTGGGGTTTGAATGAATGAATATATTCATGGGAAGAAAAGGAGAAGATGGTTAGGTGTGCATTTCTTTTTCAGTTTATCATACACGGTTGTTCAGATTTCCTTCGCCTTCTACCTTTTCATGCAAACTTTAATTTAATTACGTGACCAAATACTGCTGCCAATTAAATGTTCTTCATTTTCACCAAATTTATTTCTTTTTTTTTTTCTTCTTTTCTTTTCCTTCATCAATAAATTTTCTTAAGATGAACTGGTGACTGGTGACCCATTGGATCAATAGTTTATAATAAAAATTAAAATCCTAGATATTAATTGGGTCGGAAATACTTGGATCAGGGTTTAGCCCACATAAAATTTGGGCTTTAAACCGGATCGTATATAAAAATTAGTCCACATAAATTATTATTATTATTATCAATCAATCTAAGTTGTCTCTAGAATAGTGTTTTTTCCACTGTAGCCCCATGTCACTATTGACGGAAGAACTAGCTGATCTTGAACGCAGTCACAAAAAGGTAAAAGATTGTGATATTTTAGGCCTATGGACGAGGATGAGTCTTTAATGCATTCCAGGAAGTCTACCTATAAACAGAAATTGGTATGTTCAAATACTCCTTCTTTTTCTGTTAATTTCTCAACCCCCATTGAGACTAGTAACATACTCCTGAAGTTGATAATATATTCGACTCTGATGATTTCATTTCTTTAACTGTTGAGGAAAAACTGCGTTTATATAAACCTTGGACTAAGGCGCTTATTATCAAAGTTTTTGGCAAACATGTTGGGTATAAATATCTTATACAAAAACTGCATTCTCTCTGGAACTTACTGAGGATCTCTCTTGAATGGATTTAGGTTATGATTTCTATCTTATTTGCTTTCAAAATAATAGCAATTATTTGAAAGTTTTACATGAAGGACCATGGTTTATTGGCCAAAATTTTCTTACGATTAGGCGTTGGGAGCCTCTTTTTAATGCTTATACTGCTGTTTGCTCTCAAACGGCCATCTAGGCACGCTTACCTGAACTCCCAGCAGAATTTTATGACTCAATTCTACTCAAACGCATTGGTAAAAAATTGGGCATTGTTCTTAAAGTGGATGATCATGCTAATGACGCTGTTAGGGGTCAGTATGCTAGAATTTGTGTTCAAGTTAACATTGATAAATCTTTGAAACAGGTTCTAGGGACCATGATGTGAATGAGTTCTAGGGAGATATTTAACATGAGCATTAGAAAACAGGCTGATCCAATCAGAATTAGCTAAACAACGATCCAATTGTTTCACAATCTTATCTTTAGGTTTTCTCCAGGACCAAGTGAAATTGGACCACTAAAACCTAGATGTATTAGGTTATAACAAGAATTGATGCCAATGGTGAAAGTAGATGTACGTGGAATTACGTACACGTATTGTTGATTTTAAAGATAAATGAAATAAAAAAATAAATATAAACATAATATATATGAAATGTTTAAAAAACGTGGAAATCATTTTAATAATTCTTTCTCTGGGACAATATATGAGGTCCATGTTTTACCACCGCAAAGCTAAAGATGACACCCGTAAACTAACACAATGCGGGGACGACCATCCTTTCCACCTTTTTGGGATAAAAATTGTTTGGTGTTATAAACACTTCTTTTATACCTAATTAATTACTTTATTAAGTAACAAAGTGCATGTGTGTGGACGTTAATGATTTGATTTGTGAATTCTTTCTAAAAATATTATTAGAGATTCAATTCAAACTTTAGTTGGTGATGACTTAATAATCAATTTTCTTTTAAAACAAGCAGCTTAAGAAAATTCTTACGATTGAAAAGTTTCATGTTTTTCAATGAGTGTCTGTACAAATTTTCAATGATATTTTGCATCATACTTAATCTGGATGCCCCAACCTGGTCATGCCAAATAGTGAATATTTATTAAATATATTTCAATTGCATTTATTTTTTTGTAGCACAAGCTCGAAAATAACATATTCAATTTTTCTAATATGATTTTCTTACTTCAAACAATGTTTGTAATATAAAGGTACTCATCATTTCCTTCACTTACAATCTCCACATTCGTTGAAGCGAATATCTTTGAAGCTTAATAAATTTTTTTGAGACTTAGATGAAAATAAAGCATTGTTTATATTTACTTTTTTTTCATTGGGTAACATTATAATGGCTCTCCCGTAGTCTTCAATTATTTTTGAATTATCCAAAATTGTAGTAACATATATAAACAAATGCAACCAAAAAAAAAAAGAAAAAGACAACTTTATGTATAATATATCATGTAAGTCATACTTAATGTATATATATAACATAATCCAAAAATTAGAAATATATATATATTCATTCATATATATATAACATATTATATTTTTTAATAAATATAATATATGTTTTATTTTTAAAAAAAAAAATTAGTATATAAATGTTATCATGTTAAATTATATATTATGTATATATATAATGTATGTAGCATTCTATATAATAAAACAAATTTACTTAATTTAGTAAATAACAAATATATTTTTATTGTAATCTTTAATACATACCAAAACAACAACACTACACCATAGACCAGTATAAATACTAGCAAATATACATATAATTTATACTAGAATAAAAAGAATAATGAACAATATATAAGAAATATTATTTATCTTACTTTTAGTGCTTATTAATATTAGACATTTTCATTAAATTTATTACGATTATATGTATTTTTTAATACCAACAACTATTACCATGATTATATATACATGACTTTTTTAGGGATCACGAGTATAAACACATTTTCTTCGAGAAATGAATATGTTGGATGACTTTTCAAGTTCAATTCTTTTTTTTTATCATTTCAAGTTCAATTTTTTTTTCTATCACAGCATAATTTATTTATTTACGAATTATGATCTTGTAATCTAGTATTTTCAGAAAAAACGACCATCTTCGGGTGGTTAAATTTTTCTTTTAAATAATTTCTCCGGTGATTGAATATTTTGCATCGATAGTGTCTTTCGTACCCATCATAGCTAGATAATTTTCGAGATTTAATTTTCATAACAAATTATTTCATTTAGTAACTTCAAGAGTTACAAATTCAAAATTAATAAAAATTAACATTAAAAGAAATAATATATCTATTTATTCTTGAATTCAACTTCAAATAATATCTTAACCAGTAAAGCTTTCTAATAACGTGTTATAAAGCTATTATTAATAAAAGAAATTTAAAAAGAATCAAATGAGATAGAGATCAATGGAAATAAGAAAAAGAATTGTTCTTTATATTTTTCTTACATATGATTCATATTCCTAACCATTCAACATAAATAAAAGATTACTAGAAATTAAGTGTTATTAGAAACTTATTATTGCAAAAGAGATTACAAGAATTGAAATAAATTCATTAAACATATAAATAATGAGATTTATAAAATGATGAAATATTTTGTGAATTTTTATAATTTTTGCAAGGATTAAATTACTCCTTATTTAAAAAAATAAATAAATAAATTTGCATCAACCATAACTAAACATAATTTTGAAATAAAGATATTTATTTTCTAATATCACTTAGAATTTTTTTAAATTGAATTACGCGTATTCGCTTATGTTGATTTTAAAAATGAATTTAAAATAAATATAAACATAATATATGTGAAATATTAAAAAAAAACGTTGAAATCATTTTAATAATCCTTTCAATCATTTTCGGGTCATAGACAGCCAAATTCTCTTTATATAAATACACAGCCATATATATCTTTATATATACATACTTATATAATATTTGATCCATTTTATCCTTTCCTTTGTTAATCTGATCAATCTTCCATCCCATCTTTATATATATACATGGCAAGCTCAAATTCTCTCTCTAATCTATCATTTCTTCGTGGAAAAACTTCGGTAACTGCATTTGGTGACCACAAGATTGCTGAAAGGCTAAACTTTAGTGTTCCAATATACTCATCCAAACAGCCCCATGCAGCTGCAGTCTCAGTTTCTTGCTCCGCAGTAGGCAATGAAATAGCAGCAGCTATTAGCGCCGCCGGTAATTCATATGAGTTAATGGAAGCTCTAATGATTATGAACAGAACATGGTCCCGGCCCAGTACTGTTCGTCCTACTCCGCCAAATCTTACTTCTGGAAAGTTCGGAAGGTTTGGTGGAAAGTTCGTCCCCGAGACACTAATCACTTGTTTGAACTTGCTTGAACTTGAATTTAATTCAGTTTTAACTGATGCGGATTTTCAGGTCCGTCATTCATGTAAATATTAATAAAATCTGTGAAAATTTAATTTATTGCACTTTAATAAATAAATTAACGTGTATATATATATGTGTTTTAATTTCTGTATTGCAGAAAGAATTGGGAATAGCATTGAGGGATTATGTAGGGCGAGAAAGTCCTCTATACTTTGCTCAGAGGCTGACGGATCATTACAAAAATAGCAAGGGAGAAGGACCTGAAATATACCTAAAAAGGGAGGATTTAGTCCACGGTGGAGCCCACAAGATTAACAACGCCATTGCACAAGCTATGATCGCTAAACGCATGGGTCGAACTAGTATTATAGCCGCCACCGGTGCCGGCCAACACGGTGTCGCCACCGCAGCTTCCTGCGCTAAACTTTCTCTTCATTGCACTGTATTCATGGGATCCGCAGATATACAAAGGCAACCATCAAATGTCCTCCTCATCAAACATCTCGGTGCTCATGTACGTATACACACATAGAGATATCTAGAATCAAGTTTTAATCTTTCGGACAAAAAGACAAAAGAAAAATATTTATTTGTAAGTAATAGGTGTGATGTCTGGAACTCATAATAGTATTTTGTTGTGAAGGTTAAGGTTGTGGATGGAAGCTTCAAGGATGCGATGTCGGAAGCAATTAGGAATTGGGTAGGAAATTTGGAAAGTAGCTATTTCTTGACGGGTAGTGCGGTAGGGCCACACCCATGCCCTACCATGGTAAGAGAGTTTCAGTCAGTGATTGGGAAAGAAACAAGGAAACAGGCTAAGGAGAAGTGGGGTGGGAAGCCGGAAGTATTGGTAGCTTGTGTAGGTACGGGGTCAAATGCACTAGGGCTTTTCCATGAATTTATAGGAGATGAAGATGTGAGGCTGATAGGTGTGGAAGCTGGAGGCACTGGATTGGATGGTGGACAGAATTCAGCCACCTTGTCTAGAGGTGAAGTTGGAGTCTACCATGGAGCTATGAGTTATCTTTTGCAAGATGATGAAGGCCAGATTGTCGGACCACATTCAATAGGTGTCGGGTATATATGCTTCTAATAATTAATCTTCATACAAGTATTTTTGTGTTTATATATAAATCTTTAAATGTACGTGCAGATTGGAGTATCCAGGAGTTAGCCCAGAACTGAGTTTTCTTAAAGATATCGGACGTGCTGAATTTCACACTGTCATGGACGAAGAAGCTCTAGATGGTAATTATACATATATATATATATTTCCAAGGAGAGAATGAAAAATATTATATATATATATATATATATATATATATATATATTGAAGGGTTGATTTTTCTTGACAGCTTATGAAAGATTGTGTCGATTAGAAGGAATATTTCCAGCTCTGGAAGCTTGCCATGCACTTGCGTATCTTGAAAAACTTTGTCCGAATCTTGAAAATGGCACAAAAGTGGTGGTTAACTGCAGCGGCAGTGGCGAGAAGGATGCTGCAACAGTATTCAACCGTAAACAACAAAAATTAATAGCTAAGAATTGAATTCATCATGTCTTGTCTGCAGACAGATCTCAATTGATGAAACAGACAATTCATGCATGCCATTTTCTGCGATCCACTGTGTATATATATATCTACACTTGTAATATATACATTAGAAAAAATTAGTAAACCGCAAGGAGTGGTGTGTATCGATCCATCATTATTTAAGAAAAAAAAAAGTATAATTGGTAACGATTGTACTTTATAGTTGTGTTAAATTTTAAATTTTTAGAAAAAAAAAAAAAAAAAAAGAAATCTATCTGCCAAAACAGACTATTTTCTTTTTATTTAATAAAATATTTAAAGTATATTTTAATATTCAGGATAGAATCAAGATGGAAACTCCTGGGAATATTGTGTGTATTGTATTCATTTAGTGCCCACTCTGACAATGTTGATAGGGCTCTCATGAAACAACTTGTCTCAACCAAAAACAAAAATATCTAATAAACTTGGTTGAATAAGTCAATTTGAACCGAAAGGGAGGACATACAAAAATAAAAGTAAAAATAAAAATAACAGAAACCAAAGGAAAGACTAGAAATTGACCAAGAGTTTAAAAGTTCTCCAAAAGGAATGTGAAGGCTCATGAACATTAATCCATTTCCAATGAAAAACAATTCTACAATATGAATAGGACGGGGAAAATAAAGAGAAATTGATGACTAAAAAGTAGTACCAGGTATTACCGCATTAGATGCAAACCCAACATAGACAATAAAATGAAAACAGAATTCCGAAATGGCAGTAATTGTCTTCTATATCCACGAGAATCCTGAAGCTGCTCTACCAGCATGGTTCATATCTGGAGTGCACCGACCTGCAAAAATTGCTAAACCACATCCGGGAAATACTGGATCATATATTCCTTCACAAGAAGACATCTGAGAGTTATAAACACTCCAGTCCATCCCAAATGATAATTGACGCATCAAAAGAATAGGACTGCAATACCATTCGATGTACTAAGGCACTCCTCTGATCCTGTCCATGAAATAAACCGATAAAGGGGGAAAAAAAAAGGGTTCAAGATCCCAATCGATAATTCTGAGTTCTAGATAATAGAGAAGAACACCAGTGAACAAGATACCGCAACAGCATCTGTGACCATTTTTCTGCAATAAATGTGAATGATACAATTCTAACTATACATTTACATGATTTTGCCACACTACAGAGATTATTAAGAGCTGAAGCAACTCTATAAAATTACAGTAAACCTAGAAGCCGCTGCTCTAACAATGCTAACTCCGCAATCTTTTCCTTTCGCTACCCTCATCAGTATAACCCTGTGCAAGATGATACCCAAGTCAGAATCAAACAGCAGGTGAATTATTCAACTATAATATAGATTAAACATGATAAACACAACAATTCAAACTAAGTGCTATAAGCAAATTACTAATTATCAAAATTAATTTTTAATAGGCAATATTAACATAAAATCACATGGTAGCCCCATAACTGCGGTGCTACCCCTCTTGGATCCAATCAGCTACAAACTATTAGAACTGATATAAAATGTCTGCTAGTATCCCTCAGACCTAATATCAAATGTTTGCTAGTATCCCTCCCAATACAGCTAAAAGAATATAAAAGAGTAACAATGTAGAAAACAGTTCAGATAAATTTAAAAAGTAGCAAGAAAATAACCACCTCAAAAAAAGAATGGATTAAATAAGTAGGACAGCCATAAAAATATCAGAATATAAGGAAAAAACTGAGTACCCCTTCGTTTCTCTGATGATCTACAGCAGAAACCCCACTGGTCTCTGACCTGCATTTAGCATGCACTATTGGACCCAACTGAGACCTATCCATCTCAGCCATCAATCCACTTGGTGCATTCATATAGACAGCACCCTTATACATCCATTCTTCAGTCTCATCACTGTAAAAATCATCGAAAGGCTCCCCACATAATGCACAAGCTTTTTGATCATCATCAGCAAGAACAGCCATTTCTTCTTCATCATTATTTTCCACGACATTCTCTGTCGGTAGAAACCCAGGAACTGAATCAGTTCCCAATGCCTCTGCACTACTAAGCCACATGCTAACATTTACAAACCACTTGCGAGAAGGTTTCTGCTTCCGGTTTTTTGATATTCGGTTCCTAGTAACATGCCAATCCATATGACTGCTGTGTGCCTCTTGACATTTAAAACGAAGCCCACAGGTTGTGCATTGTCTTGGAAGATCAGCATACAGAGCTGTTATTGCAGATTCATGCCGCACCTTCAGGAGGTCTTGATTAAATTCAAGGCCCACAGAATCCTAAGATTGAAGACATCACCAACAATTTCATTTCCATTATAGAACAAAAGACCAATGAGATTGTGCAGAAGAACATTTACCTGGGTAGAAGAAGCTTGATTTGTTAAAGAGATTACCCCTTGGGCCATTAGAGTGTTAATCAACCCAGAAAATACACCTCCAGTTGGAGGATTAGGACCCCTTGGTCCTTGATTTTGGGAGATCGGCAACATTGTGGATGACAAAGGGGTGAGACCTCGGGGCATTGGTGGCAAAGCTCCCGATAATTGAAAAGAAGTGTTTGTGATAGGACCAGATGAATGAACATTACGGATGCTGTTCAGTCCAACAGCGCCAATTGGAGCACCATGTCCTTGTGGAGGGATGTACCCGTGATGTAGAGATGGTCTTATCATGTGTGATGAGGCTGAAACTGAAGAAGATGGAACTATGTTCTGAAGTGCTTCCTGCAGAGGTCGTGGCTGTAGTAGATTAATCTGTGGGGGGAATTGCTGACTTAACGAAATAAGATGCTTTTGACTTGCAAACTGAGGCCCATTGATCTGTTTGTTGCTCTCAACTGCATCCAACTGCTGCAAAGGAAAACTAGGTTTAATCGGACCTTGCTGAGTAACTGTAGTAGGCCGGTACCCAAGCTTTTCATGTGTCTGACCAGAAAGAGAATGGAGTTGATTGTGCACATTTATAGGAGGCCATGCTCCTGTTGAAGCAGATCCAGCTGGCTGTATTTCAGGAGGCAAGTTATCCAAACTAGAAGAGCTAATTTTTGACAAAAGAGTAGAAGAACCTCGAATTCCCTCATCTATATTTTGGAAATTTCCAATCAAAGTAGGTTTCTGCTCAACCAGTGGTGCAGAAAAGGGCATTTGATGGTTCCTCCCAAGACCTTTCACACAAAAAGGATGCTGGGATGACTGAGGAAGATTTTTATGCAAACTGAAACCTTCTTGAGTGAAATGAGTGCTGGGCAGCTGAGAGTTCTCATTGGGGAATCCAGCAAGCCTGTCATTTCCACCTGTACCAGACTGCTAAAAAAAAATTGACATCAACTCATTAAGAGAGCATTTCCATTAAGTATTAAAATAAAAGTGGTAGACACTAAATCAAAATACACAAGAAAGCTGCATATGTGAATAAACAGATTCATGGACTCACTATCTCTCATCTTTGTTATATGGTTCTTATAATTCGGGATCTACTAGGATTTCCAAATAAATCTTTATCAGCAGATAAATTAAATATACTAACTAAAGAAGGAAATTTGGAGAACCGTAGAAGTAGTCCTGTTAATTCTCATTCACCCCGAGGACTGTGTCATATTAGGCAATGTCAACACCTCATGGAACAACAATATTTTATCCCCTGGAGATAAAAACTGTAAATCCATAAACTGCAACCAATTTGAAAAAGAGGAAAGCTAAACTTTTTAAGTTGTATGACTGCAGGAGTGATTTACTACTTCCAATATTTATGGGTTACGGATACATGACCCCACATATAAATGTAATTTGAAGATCAGCAAATATTGAAGGGTAAAAGGCACCCATGCATGCATGTATTTATCAGAAGGACCAGCAAACTCTTTATCTTCACTATATTTATAAGTGATAGTTCACAGATCATCTTAGAGCAAGGCCTAACTAGACTGAATGATAAAGCATAAGAATCATACACTGATTGCTGAAATATCCTCATTTGCATAAGAATAATTAAAAACAGTAAGATGCCCATGATGGGACAACTTGCTTCTGAAATTAGTAGTTACCAAAGGAGCACCAGGTTGTGTTCCAGGGCCTGGTCTGGACCTAAAATTTGCAGGCAATGGAATAGATGATGGAAACAAGTCACTACTACGACCACTATCTGCTATAGCAGGGCTCATATCCTCCCAGTTAAATTCCTCCTCTTCAGTATTTTGCCATGTCTTCACTGGCACGTTTTTGTGAATCCCATTCACTTTTAGGTGATCTCCCTTTAAATGTTTATAATTTGGTTTCTCCCTTTCATCAATACCATAAGCATCAATCAGAGCTCTGGGTCTATCAAGATTAACACCATTGTTATATCTATATCCTGCAGAAGTTTCAAAACGCCTGCCCAAATCATCAGGTAAAACATTCCTTTGCCAGTCATTTATCTGTTCATGCCTACCTAAAACCCTAGTAAACCCATGATCTAACCCAGTATGAGATGGTGAAGCCTTTTCTGCAACTCTTCCAGGGGAATCATCAACAGAAGGTGATACGGATCTGCCATGCTTGGCTTGATAGGGGGCAGATGACCTTGCAATTCTGGCAGATCCTGCATGCCCATGACCACTTGAGCTCAACCTTTCAGCTCCAACCTGTGAGGGGTTCACTGCATTATCAGAATTATATTCATCATATGCAATAACAGGTTTAGGGGTATATGCTGCAAGCTTGGAATTGCTTCCTCTAGCAGGTTGAATATTCTGCAAACAATAATACAAACTGTAATTTTCCTGGTTTCCTTTCAAATACAAAAATAAAAAATTCATAGAAGAGAGCAATTCTAGAATACTGATTCTACTTTCAACTGTTGTAAGTACAGAAAACCATTCAAATATGAACCAGATAAGCTGGAAGTGTTATTTGATCAAATAACCTTCTCATTAACATATCCCTTCAGATAGTTTTTCAGATGACAAACCACCTAATCTGACATTTTATAAGCTCTATGGACAATAACATCTAGGAATATTTGATACTGTGCCCCCACTAGAGGAGGCATGGGATAGGATGGGGTTATTCCAGTGTATTTGAAGATTGAAGAAAAACATAAAGCAAGATAAAAGCTTGTGAAATTGGTGCACATTTAACCTCAGATCAAAAGAAATAGAAACATGAATCCAGATTATATTGAAATTGGAAAAATAAATTTAGTTAAAGACTTACAGAATCTGAAGTTGTATTACTAAACTGCCGTGTTGCTTCCAAGTATTTGGGATTTACATGTATGCCATGAGTTGGTCGAGGAGACTCTGAAGCTCTTAAAGAAGTTACGCTAGAGGATTGATTGTTTAATGATGGTGATAACCGAAAGCAGGGCTCAATCTTCCTAAGAACCGATGAAGGAAACACAGTTGACCAGGTTCCAAAGAGGTGACGCATTGCAGAGTGCATGCTAGAGTCCACTTGCCTGTGTGCTTCACAGAAGACCTTAGCAAAGATAACAAGGACACCAGTGAGATATACCTAGCAGTTTCACAGCAAGATCCTTGAATCAAATACACGGCATAATTTGCTTACCTGTGGCAAATGCACAGCAAAGTGTGTCACATATTCCCTTCCAATATTTTTAACAATACTATCCAGGAGATATAAAGATGGCAGTTTTTGCTCAACTGGAACCTGAAAACATTCCAGATAATGAATTCTCCATCAAAATCATAATGTGAATGTATATATCTAATATTAATAACAATTTGATCTTTTTCACATATTGTTTCAAGGGTTTGCTTCACTTCCTACAGATGCCAGAGCAGAACAGAGAAATAAGTCAGATTCATCTGTCTTGGTTACGTAAGCTAGAAGTTCCAGTACAAAAGGCATAAGCATACGGTTGTCCACAATTCTTGCAACTGGGATAACTGAATGATTACAATTGTTTTGCCACTAAATTATCTGGCAGCTGTCTCTGCAATATCCCTCCAGACATTGTTTTCTTCAAAATGACAATAAAATTGCGTGGTTTGACTTTTACATTTATCAACCAAAAGATTATGGCAGCTGATTAGAATTTTTAATATCCAAGCTGTGAACTGGGAAAAGGCTCTGTGCAGGAGGTAAATTCATTTTTTAAGGAAATTATTTAATATCAGTAGCAATTATCATGAAATAGTTCCGATAAATTGATTGGAAATTCAGAGAAATAACCAGGAGAAGGATGAGAGAAAGAAAAGAATTCACCAGCATTGAAGACTACCGAACAAAATTCCATAGCATTTGAATACAAAATCCACTAAAATGGAACTATAGAACAATTCCAAAAGCTATCCTACAAAATAAATAATAATAAAGAAAAAGAACTACCTCAAGAATCCGCGAGCAAATAGCCTCTGCAATCCCTCGGCCATGTATCCTCTGCTCTCCGGCGATTATTGTAAGGTCAGTAATAACTGGCTTCGAATTAAAAGTAAGTTCAGATAACACCACTTCGTAAAGCCTCACCACCTCATCTGTACTGAGAGAAACAACTTCATCTCCCGAAACCCTAAGCTCATTTTCTCTTTCCTTCATCATGCCCTTAAAGCGTTCCAAAATTGACGGCGTCCCAGGCTTGGAAACGACGTCACTTGGCATTGTCCTATTAGAGATAGCAAAACCACCGCTGCCGCCACTAATAATTTTAGGGTTCTCAAATCTCCCTTCATCCATATACGAATCTATCTATATACAGGAAAAAAAATTAAATAAAAAAAATGAAAATAGGGTCAAGAATTGAAGAAGATTATCGTGAAAATTAGGGTTTTAAGCCACCGGTAGGTGGCGAGGATTAGCACGAACGTTACATCCCATTCGACGAACAGGGTTTTAGTCCAGCAAGATAGAGTAGGTTCCAGGTTTACAGTTGGGAACGATAATTTGGGAATTTGTCTTTCGGTCTTTCTAAAGAAGAAGAAATTAAAAAAGAAAATGAAATATTATTATATTTATGCTATAAGAAGTCTAGTGCGTAAACATCATTAGTACTATTATTTAGTTTATGTATTTTCTGATTTTCTTAATTCTTTCTTTTGTTTTATATTTCCTAAATGAGAAAAGTGTCCCATTGTCCATCTGACACTTTCTTTCCTTTTTCATTTTCACTTTTTAATAGAAATGTAGTAAATTTTTTACACTTCTTCTTAATCTGCCATGTATATCATCAATCCTTTTTTTTCTTTTTTTTTTTCAAACTAAAATGTTTATTTACTTTCTAAAATAAATTGAGAAGATATGACAAAATTAACCTCACATAATCTTTTAAAAATCATAAAATATTTTAATTTAAATCCAACGGAATAATATTTTGCCTGGGGAAAAAGTAAAAAATGTTTAAACCTATAACAATATGTAAATAAAAGTAAATTTACCAACTTACTTCACGCCTTTGTTCATGCAATAATATGCAGGAATGCAATTCTTGATCTTTTGTTAATCAAAGTCAAGAAAATGCTTGTAATACATAATGCCTGGTCGTCACATACTCAGGAAATTTTTTATTTGAGAAAATAAATCTGGGTATAGCTAAATCATGTCATGAAACAAACCTTGTCATTTTCATTAACTCCCAATCATAACCAGAGTCTTCTTTTTCTGCTGAGGTACTTCAAAAGTCTTGTTATTCTACATTTCAAGCTTCAGCTCAAACCTAAATTCCTCACCTACCAGCTGTCCAAGCCCTGAGATATCAACTGTGGCATGTTTTTCGATGACTTGAACACTTGGTCTTGCTGCACTTCTATAACTTCCTAGGCTTCTGGATTTAATGAACTCCAAATGTTTGAATGTTCTAACATCGCCTAATCCTAAGAATGTGACTTTTTCGATAACCCATTTCTTATTGAAGGCAAATGCTCCATTTACAACCTGGGATTCAACCACTACTCTCCCCTTATTGATATAGCTATTAAACTGCACTAAGGTCCAGTTTCCCCCATCACTATGTATATTTACTTCCTCTCCATCATCCAAGAACAATTCACCAGTGCTATTCTCACTATTGCTGACAACAACTAGAAGCTGAAATGGTGATTCACGAACAGCTTGAGTTGTCAAAGCATCTTGCTGCATGACCAATATATTGCCTCCCCGAACATGCACATTTATACTATCAGGTGGTGCATCAAGCAAGATGTACTCCCCTTGACTTGAATTGATCCACTTAGAATAATCAAAGAGGTTAAACCAGTTTCCAGCTGGAAAATATGCTTTTACAGTGACTTCTTCTGGCTTCAGAACGGGAGAGATCATAACACCCTTCCCAAGAAGAAACTGAGTATTGATTTCATAAGTATTGATGTCCTCAGGAAATGAGAAGAAAAGTGGTCGTGCAATAGGTGTTCCTTTTGTATGTGCCTCGTACATTAGCATGTACAAATATGGAAGTAGTTTGTATCGAAGTCCAAGTGCCTTCTTTGCTGATGCTGCTACTGAATCCCAAATATAGAGTTCTTGGTGGATGGAACCCTTCTCAGTGTGGTCCCTTGCAAAGGGATAAAAAGCCCCCAGCTGCAGAAAGTTCTCAATTCTTAGAAATTAATATAATCATGAGAACATGTTTTTCTTTAATGACATTGTCATTCCCTTGTTCACAAATACTTATCACAATTTTGAGTTATATTTTCTCAAAAATACTTGTTGCTTTGTGAACTCAACGAAGTATTCATCATTTGTTTTCCTATTCTGCTCTTGCATTTTAATGATTTTTTTGTCCAAACAGATCACGTTTGCTGTTTCATTTCCAAGAATAGTTAATTTAGTCTTTTTCCTTCAAACTCTACAGAATATAAAACTTTCTTAAAGGATGTGCACCTGATCTAAAATTTAATTGTGACAAGTAATTAAGAACAGAAGTTGAAATGTATAGGTAGACTTTGTAGTCATACCTGAATCCACCGACGACAAAGTTCTTCTGTTGTATTCCCTGAGAAGCCACATATATCTGCTCCAACCATAGGAATTCCAAATAATCCAGAGTTCAAAATGCTGGGAATTGAGTAAGCCAAGTCCTCCCATTTAGCAGCATTATCTCCAGTCCAATGTGCTGTGTACTTCCCAGACCCAACAAAAGTTGATCTAGAAAGCACAAACGGTCTCTTCCCAACCACATTGACTAATGCCTGATTTGTAGCACGAGATTCCAGAAAGCCATAGAGGTTATGGGCATCGTACTCAGGAATATCACCAAAATGCAAAGCACTTGCAGGCACTGTTCTTTGGTTGATGGGAACATGATCTTTGTAATTGTTAATACTATAAGGAGGATTATCGAGCAGAGATGATGGAATAGGAGGAGAGGTAATGAAATTTGATAGCTCATTCATATCAATCCAGAGACCATCAAATGGAAGAAGATTGTGGAAGAGGTTTATTTCATTTATCCAGAAGTGTTCAGCATTGGGGTTCAGAAAATCTGGGAAGTAAACATTTCCAGGCCAAACAACACCTAGGTAAGGCTTATTTTCACGCTTTATGAAAATGTCTGCCTTCATTCCCCTTATATAAGTTTCATATGTACTATTCACACTGATACCTGTTCCATGAATAAAAGAAATATATATAATTCCTGTGTAAGTATGAGATGAATAGCAATAGCTACCTTAATCCAGCTAGTTTAAAATATTGTTCAGGTTTAGAGATAGAGAACTTGCCTAAGTTCACAGTGAAAAATATCCATAACGACTTTCTTTTGCTAAAGTAAAGACACAAAAACAGGATTTTAATAAACTAACCAAAGCAATAGTGTTGAAAGGAAGAACGTTTTTACCAGGATCAAGGATGAGTACATATTTAAGTCCATTTTTGTGAAGCATATCCAGAAATTTCTGCATCTTATCCAATGGGAAGTTGATGGAATCAAGTGTGAAGTCCTTGTATGCATCCATGTAATCAATATCAGTCCACATAACCTCTAGGGGAATTTGAGCCTTAGCATAACCAGCAACCACACTCTCAAGTTCATAAACGCTTTCATAGCCGTAGCGACATTGATGAAATCCTGTTTGTCAAGCACAATAGAAAAAAAAAATTTAAGGCCAACATTTCAAACTTCAAATACATATGTCAAGGAATAAAAGAAACAGTAGATAATTACGAGTAGTATAAAAAATACTCACCAAAAGACCAGTAAGGCATGGGAGCCGGCCGACCAATAAGCTGCGTATACTGATCCATAACCATCTTGGGCGTCGGACCAGAGAATATGTAAAGGTCAATAATACCCCCAATGACCTTGTAAGTGATTCTATCACCGGTGTAAACAATGTCCATACCATTACTGTTGAGTAGCAAAACTCCATGGGTGGTTCCATTGGGTGACCTAACATCCATGTAGAAAGGATGGGAGCCATATAGATTGATATCAGGATTGGAGCTGGCAATATCAGCATTCCAGATAGTCAAAGTTTGGTTGTGTTGAAGCTTAAATGAGCTTTTCGTATGCTCTCCAAGACCGTAGAGGTTAGCTGTGTGCGGCGGAAGTGAGGAGGAGAGTTGGAGGTATTGGTCTTTGAAAATGAAGAAGGTGTTGGGATTATTGGGATCTGGAGTGGCGTCGAAGAGTGTTTCGCCGGTGGATATTCGGCTGACGGAGAAGCCGAATGGAGTGGTGTTGTAGAGGCGGAATGTGATATCTGAGCTGGAGTCGGAGAGGAGCTGGCGATGGTGTGACGGAGACGCCGAGCTGAATCTTTGCCGTCGTATTGGCTTTGGGCGGGGAATAATGTCATACGGTACTTCCCATCTTTCTTTGTCTGGGTCTGCTATCCTTATTCTTAGGCGGTTTTTGCTTTCAAAGCTGCAAAAGAAATTTCAAAAATAATAATATTATTAATAATGAAATATTTGCTATACATTTTTTAATTATATTAAATTTCTAAATTCGTTTTGTATATCTATTGATTAATTCCGTCTACTTCTCTTTTTTTCACTATCCCGTGGTCGCCAACCAAATACTATGGGTCTTTCTTTTTTCTGGTCATAAATGATCCTTAAAGTTTTACTTATAAAAAAAAGGGCTACTTATTGGAGATTAGATATTTGTGTAAAATTATATGTATATATCTTACAGTAAAAATAAAATAAGAAATTAATCAATATTTAAAAAAAAAAAAGAAAAGAAAAAAGAAATTAGTCAATGATAGCTGGTCCTAGTCAAACAGTGATTCCCCAATTAAAATCAGACTTTACTGCAGAAAATAACCATTGAGTGTTTTCAGCAAAATAAATACATATTATCCGCAAAACGTCTTTTAGTTTGAGAACGATTGTGAAACTCAGTAGAAAAATGAGCTTTGGGTTGAATTCTTACTATAGAAATAATTATAATAATTGTACTTAGAATGTTCTTTATTTGTTAATTATCAGCTACTGAATTGCACGTGGGTAAAATAAATGCAGAAGATCTCACCTAAAATGAATATTATCCCCAAATTGAAACAACTGAATAGTAGCAATCGAATTATCAACCAATGAAGACTTTTTGAATTTGCCCATACTCTTTCCCTATTGAACTCGGAGCCAAAAACATATATATATATATAATCTTAAGGGGAAAGTGCTGAAAAGTCTTTACCTGGTAGTGAGATGGAGTTTGGGTACATCCGATCCAAAAACAGAGGAACTCTTGATGAGTTTAAGATCAGCGAAAAATGATTTTTCACTGGAATCGCTGCTCGTTGACTCGACTGAATAACCATAACCTACTGATTCTTCAGCTCCGACGACTCCATTAATGGATATTATTAAAGCGAAGCAGAATATAAACAGAAGTTGAAGGCAACTGTGTGATGGCTTTGAAGAAGAGTAATAAGATTTTGGCTTCATTTTTTCCCTTTTCATTTTGAGTTTGGTTTGGTTTGTGGTTTGGTACATTTCTTACGGAATTTCACGCATGATTTCCTTTTTCGTGTTTTCCAAGCATGCTCAGCCACACTTTCTTCTTCTCTATCCTTTTTTCTCATTTTTTTTTTCACACTAGAAAGATAATGGCAACTGGAACATTTTTTTTCCACTAATTCCATGAAAACGACAACGCATCCCACCTAACATGCTCGAGAATCTCATTTTAGATTTTTCGATGCTCTTTTTTGATGTTATTGTAAATACCAATTTTGTATCTATAAAAATATATAACAAAATTAAATGTACCAAATATTATTATGGTTGTATTTGTAAACAAAATTATATATAATTAAATCTAAGTGTCTACCGTATCATGCATTTAAATTTTATTAAAATATAATTTATTATTATAATAAATTTTAAAATATATTATTCATATATATATATATAATATATATATTATATATATATATATATATATATATATATATATTGAGCAGTTAGAAAAATACCTCATGGATAAAACGATAATTTCGTCACACCTTAATTACTCCTGATCTCACCTGACGTCATAAACACAAATTAATGGGCCTCATCAAGGCCAGACGTTACGTCTTTAATTCCACATTTATAACCCGTTACTCATAACGGTCAAAACCGTCCAAATCCACAACGGTAATCTCATTATCAGACTCCTATAAAAGAGAGATCTGAGCATAAGGTAAAGAATTTTTTCCAATTTTCCAGATATCCAAAAATACTCTACTGACTTAAGCATCGGAGAGTTCACGGGGTACAAACTCCCCATTGAACCTACTTGTTTTGCAGGCTTTCCAGACGCTAAGTGTAGCACCCCGAAGTACCAAGAACGTCCAGCGAAGTACCGCTCCCCAAGAGTTATATTTCGCCTTCCCGAAAAACAATCTTCTTTGACTTTGACCAGCCCAAAAAGCCTTCTTAACAAGTCAACCATAAAGCTTCCCCAAATTCCCGGCACTTCAATTTACTTTTTTACCCTTTGACAGATTTGTGCAAAATCAGTTTGGTTCCATTACCGGAAACTTTAGCCAGAAATCTCATTCTCACAAAACATGTCTAAACAATCAAGAGACCGACGCACCGTGCGACAATCCTCTTTCCGTGAGACTGGGACGAGGATATCACGTTCCTCGTCATCACCCAGCTCCAGTCGTCGTCCCATCTCAGAGAGGTTGGGACCTCAACTAGAGACTTCCCGACGTTCCCAAGATCTACAGGAACAACTCAATTCTAAAAGAATTGTGGAAACAGAAAGGGAATTACAGCGACTGCAACGAGAAAACGAACAATTGAAGCGGGATCAAGAGCTCTCACAACAATGGCTCAAGTTGAGGGCTGAATTCAGAAAGGCTGGCGCGGATCTTCCTCCACCAAGATTTTTCGGAGATCCCTCAGATCCTCCACAACGAACGCAAACAGCCACCAGGAAAGATGAAAGGCGTGGAACGCGTACGAGCAGGAAACAGGCAGTCAGCGAAGTAGGGGAAAGCCATCATTCCTCTAAGCCTGTTCACAAAAAATGGGCTAGAAAGCGCTCCCCAGAATATAGCCCGGAGAATGGAAAGAACCCCACCAAGGTTCATAAATCTAGATCAATTGAACTGGGGCCTTTCGCCAAATGGATCCAAAATGTCTCCCCTGATCCGAGCCTCAAAATCCCGCAGTTCGCCTTGTACTCGGGGTCATCCCGACCCCTCGAGCACGTATGCCATTACAAATCGGCCATGGGGCTAGTCACCAACGACGAAGCCATCTTATGCAAGGCGTTCCCAAGCACGCTATCGGACAAAGCTCTAACCTGGTTCACGTCCCTCAAAGCAGGTACTATCGACTCTTGGCACGCTTTGGAGAAGATGTTCCTGGATAAGTTCAGCACTGTCGGAACTATACCCAAGGCCAGAGGAGACTTGGCTAATATCAAGCAGCGAGAGGATGAGACTCTCCTCTCTTTCTTGGAACGATTCAAGAAAACCTATGATGACATCGAGGAAATTAGCCAAGACACCGTCATCACCTGCTTCGAAGGAGGATTCAGATCCAGGATGCTGTACACCGAGCTTCAGTTGAGGAAGTCGGAGACCATTGGAGAAATGTTCAGTGTTGCCCGGAAAGTAGCACTGGCGGAGAGCAGTGCACTTGAATCCACCACCAGGAGGAAGGATAAACAACCCGAGCAACCAAAACAGGTGGCCTCAAATTTCCCAGAATGAAGGGACAAAAATCGAGGTAAGAAATTTGAAACTTTCACACCTTTGAATGTTCCAAAGGAAAGTTTGATTGCAGTTATAAAGGAGAAGTACGGAGTAAGGGATCCCGCTCCGATGAAGGCGCAAACGTACACCTCACGGGATAAGACTAAGTTCTGTGGATTCCACAAAGATTACGGTCACACAACAGAGGAATGCTTCCAACTGAAGAGAGCCATCGAAAAGCTCATTCAGGAAGGATGCTTGAAGGAGTACATTGCTGGAATGCAACAGCAGAAAGATAAAGGAGAAAGAGTAATCAACATGATTAACCTGAAGTTGAGCTCTGTAAAGAGAATAAAGAAGAGAATCTACAATCTCACCAAATCATACCTCGTCCCGAAGTATGAATTTGAGCAAAAGCTAGTCATTACTTTCACCAACGAAGAACTAGAAAGTAATGAGGAGGCCAGAGTCAGTCCTATCGTCATCGAGATGCGGATGGCAAGAGAAGGGATTGACAAATGTACAGTTAGAAGGGTTCTAGTCGACACTGGAGCCACAAGAAATATCATGTACTGGAGATGTTTCGAAGAGATGGGTTTAAAGGAGGAACATCTCAAAACCAGTAGAATGGTCTTGGAGGGATTCACACCTCACAAGGTGCCCGTCAAAGGAACAGTAAGAATACAGGTCACCCTTGGCGAAGGGGATAAAGCCAGGACTGAAGAGGTCAAATTCTATGTTGTGGACTTAGAATCCCCCTACAATGTCATCGTAGGGACGCCTTTCCACGTGGCTTTCGACCTAGTCATCTCCACATCCCACCAACAGGTGAAGTTCAACACTTCGCGAGGAGTTAGTTTGGTAAAGAGCAACCCACGGAGTTTGTTGGGACAAATAATGAAAATAAAAAGGAAAAGGGACTCTCCCGACAAAGTCGGAAATGTCAACATGGTGACGGAGGATCCCGACCTGAGGATACAACGGGTCATGGAAAAATAGATATGCGACCTTGTTCGCGAAGTATCACGAGAGAGCGAGTTCGACGAAGTGTCGATAAATTCGAAGTATCCTCAACAACTTATCAAAATTGGAAGGGAAATGCCAAATCAACTTCGGCAAGATATCATCCAATTTTTGAAAGATCATCAAGACAGCTTCGCCTGGTGTACAGAAGATATGTCGGGCATTGACACCTCCATCGTCGAGCATGCCCTGAATATAAACCCGACTTGCAGCCCGATAAAATAGAAGTCCAGGCAGTTCGGTGAGGAAAAAATACAAGGCATGAAAGAGGAGGTAAATAAACTCTTGAAAGCAGGGTTTATCCGCGAGATCAAGTATCCCACATGGCTCGCTAATGTGGTAATGGTTAAGAAGTCCACCGGCAAATGAAGAATGTGTGTGGACTATACCGACCTCAACAAAGCATGCCCTAAAGACTGTTACCCACTACCCCGAATCGACGCACTAGTAGATTCAACAGCGGGGTACGAGTACCTGAGCTTCATGGACGCCTTTTCAGGATACCACCAGATAAAAATGAAGCCAAGTGATCAGGTACATACTTCATTCCGAGCGGCAGAGGCCATTTACTGTTATAATGTTATGCCATTCGGATTGAAGAATGCAGGAGCGACATACTAGCGCATGATGAATCATATCCTCCAAAGCCAAATCGGAAGGAATATTGAGGCGTATGTCGACGATATGGTGGTTAAGACCAAACATGGCACTTCACACTTGGAGGATTTAGAGGAAACCTTCTCCAACTTGGCGAAGTACAACCTCAAACTCAATCCGATGAAGTGCACATTTGGAGTAAAATCCGGCAAGTTTCTGGGTTTCATGACATCATAACGGGGAATCGAAGCCAACCCGGAGAAATTGGAGGCCATAGCTCGGCTCACTGAGCCCCGATGTGTCAAAGATATCCAAAGGCTAAACGGGTGTATTGCAGCACTGGGCCGATTCATCTCAAAATCGGCAGAAAGATGCCTTCCTTTCTTCAAAACTCTAAAGAATTCGAAGAACAATTTTGTTTGGACTCCGGAATGCAGCCGCTCCTGGAGAGATCTAAAAGATCATCTCTTAGATCTTCCCTTGCTGCGACCTCCGAGCTACGGGAAAACACTCTGCCTATACTTATCCTTCTCAGACGTGATCGTAGCATCAGTACTAATAAAGGAGGAAGGAACAAAGTAGCACCCCGTATACTTCGTCAGCAAGGTGTTGAATGATGCGGAATCCAGGTATTCTAATATTGAGAAGTTAGCCTACGCCTTGGTAATTTCTGCACGAAAACTTAGGCCATACTTTGAATCTCATCCTATTGTGGTCTATACCAACGCCCCACTCAAACAAATTTTTCATAAATTGGATCAATCCGGAAGAATGCTGCGATGGTCCATCGAGCTATGCGGGCAAGAAATCATATTTAAACCCCGGATAGCAATCAAAGCGCAAGCTTTGGCGGATTTCCTCGCTGAAGGATCATACACAGAGTCAAGCCTCGAAGCTGCAGAACACACAAAAGAGCCGTGGGAATTGAGAGTTGATGGAGCAGTTAACTCCAGCGGAGTTGGAGCGGGCTTGTTTTGACCTCGCCCAACAAGGAATATACAGAGATGCGAGCCATCGAGTTAAAGCCAAACCTCTCAAACAACCAGGCGGAGTATGAAGCATTGTTGAAGGGGTTAGAATGGGCCCATGAGGCAAGTATCAGAGCGCTGAAGGTATACAGCGACTCACAGTTGGTGGTGAATCAGGTCCAGGGGACTTATACAGTACAAGCAGAGGGCTTACAACCCTATGTGGACCAAACACGAAAATGGAGAGATAAATTTTCTCCTTTCTCGCTATCCTTGATCAGCAGAAAGGATAATCACAGGCAGATCGAATGGCAAAAATCGCATCAGGCGAAACACCAAATGAGGAGGGCATTCCCATCGAAAGGGTCCCAGCTGACATCAAGGAACCAGAGTTCATTCAATGTCTGCGTCCTACTTCGAAGAATTGGGATGAAGAAATAAAAAACTTCATCCAACATGGAACCCTTCCGGATGATGCTACTAGGGCCCGACAAGTGAAAAGGCGATCTGCGAGGTACACCATTCACAAAGATATATTGTACAAGCGATCCTTTTCAAGACCTTTACTCTGCTGCATCCCTCCCTCTCAAGTCGATAATCTGCTTGCCGAGATACATGAAGGGGTATGCGGAGGACATCCAGGGGCCCGAACTCTGGCCGAAAGAGTAATAAACCAAGGGTATTACTGGCCAACACTCAGAGAGGATGCCAGAAAATATGTCAAAAAATGCGAGACATGCCAAATTTTTGGAATTATTTCACAGCTACCCTCAGTAGAACAAACCCCGGTAGTGGCAGCCTGGCCATTCGACATGTGGGGTATGGATTTAATGGGAAAATTCCCGAAGTCAAGAAATGGATGTGAATACTTGGTCGTGGCGGTAGATTATTTTTCAAAATGGATAGAAGCAAAAGCTCTCACACACCCAACAGAGGAAAATGTTTCTAAGTTCTTCCGAGAGCATGTCTTATGTCGCTTCGGGATACCAAGGGCAGTCATCACGGATCACGGAGTGCAATTTTCAGCAAAATTCACCGCAGAATGCCAAAGGCTGCACATCAAGCACTAGAAGTCGTCAGTAGCACACCCTCAGGGAAACGGTCAGGCAGAAGCGGCCAACAAACTAGTGTTGACAGCGCTAAGGAAAAATTTGGAGGGAAAATCCAACAAGTGGGCTAACGAACTAAACCCAACCCTGTGGGTAGAGCTGTTAACGAGTCGAGTCGAGTCGAACCGAACATCGGATAATTAGAGTTTGTTTGTTTATTATTCGAGCCTGTTTGAATTCGTTTGTTAAACATTTTGAACAGAAAAAACTGTTCGAATTTGTTTGATTAATTTTTTTTATTGTTCGAGTTCGAGCTCGGGTTCGCTCGATTAATTTAAAAAAAATTTAAAATTAAAATTTGAATTTAAATATTATTTTTTTTTCAAAATTTCAAATTTATAAAATAAAAAAAATAGAATTTAAATATTTAACTATTTAATAATAATAATAAAAGATTCTTTTAAAGAGTAAATCTAAATATAATAATTAAAATGATTAAATTTCAAATTAAGATAAAACAATTTCTTCAAAAAATAGTTCACCATTCTCTGTCTGCAAAAAAAAATGTTAAATATATAAAGAATATTTTTAAATATATTAATCATTATTTTTATATATACAAATTAAATGAGAAGAAAAAAACAAAGAACAAACCTGTTTTCAAAGATAAAATAATTTCTTTAAAAAATAATTCATCATCTTCTGTTTGCAAAAAAAAAATGTTAATAATATAAAGAATATTTTTATATATACAAATTAAATGAGAAGAAAAAAACAAAGAACAAACTTGTTTCTTATATTTTTTAAGTCCATGAAGATTAGGCACCTAATCAAATGCACATAAAATCATTTCAACTGTATCAATATATATATATATATATATATATATATATAATAACAATTCAAATAAAATATAGCAATGAAGAATAATATAATTTTTAAAATTTAAAATATCAAACAAATATAATCTAATTATCTCAATAAAATAAAATAAATGTAATAAAAAAATAATATACTTACCTTTAAACTTATTTTTTCAGTTGAGTCTGGAATTTGAGAAAGTAAAGGAAAGAGAACGATTAACTTTTTAGGGTTTGTATAGAAAGAAAATTGATTGAATTAGAACTCAAAAATCTTTTTTTTATGGTTATGAGAGAAATAAATTGCTTTAGCATTTTGAAGAATGTTGGGAGAAGTTGAATCATCAATTAGAAAAAAAAATATGTAATTTAAATATTAAATATTATTTTTAATAATATATATAAATATTTATAATTTGTTCGCGAACGCTCGGTATGTTCGTGAACAATGTTTGAATAAGATTGAAATGTAATCGAGCTTAAAATTTTGTTCGGTGTTTGTTTGTTTAATAAATAAACGAGTTCGAACCGAGTATAAACGAGCTTTGTTCGCGAACAGTTCGGCTCGTTAACAGCTCTACCTGTGGGCAATCCGCACTTCGACTAGGGGCCCCATGGGAGAAACAGCCTATGCACTAGTGTATGGTTCTGAGGAAGTAGCACCAGCCGAAGTCGCATTGCCCACAGCCAGAGTGGCGATGTACAGCGAGGATGCCAACAAAGAAAGAAGAAGCATGAAGCTAGATCTACTAGAGGAAAGAAGAATAGCAAGCCGCCTAAGGTCACAGCCATTCAAAGAAAAGACAAAAAGGGCCAATGATAAAAAATTATTCAAGCGGCCAATAAAGATTGGGGACTGGGTACTTCGAAAGATAGAAGGCACGACAAGACATATAAAAGCAAACAAGCTGACCCCAAACTGGAAAGGACCGTACCTCGTGAAACTTGAAGTAAGACCCGGCACCTACAAACTCATGAATAAGGATGGTATTCTCCTACCAAATCCATGGCACGTAAATCATCTAAAAAGGTACTATGTATGAGATACATTTGGGCAAAATTTGTTTTGAATATCAAGTCGTCATTAAGGCAAGTTGTCGATTCAATTTCCAAAAATGTTCTGCTGAAAAATAAAGTTATTATTCAAGTACAACTTCGAGTACAATCTCGATTATTATTCAAGTTTAAATTCGAGAACGATCTCGAAAGATACTAAAAACCCACGAGTAAGGTCGTGGTCACGAAATACCAAGTTAAAACTTGAAAAATAAAAAAACCCACGAGAAAGGTCGTGGTGACGAATTACCAGGCTAAGGCTTGGAAAAAATCCACGAAAAAGGTTGTGGTCACGAAATACCAGGTTAAAGCTTGGAAAAACCCACGAGTAAGGTCGTGGTTACGAAGTACCAAGTTAAAGCTTGGAAAATTGAAAACCCACGAGTAAGTCGTGGTTAAGAAGTACCAAGCTAAATCTTGGAAAAATCCACGAGAAAGGTCGTGGTGACAAAGTCGAGACTTGGAAAATTAAACTACCCCGAGAAGGTCATGGTTACAAAGTGGTCACGGAATACCAAGTTAAAAGTATACTTGGAAACCCGAAATACAGGGTAAGTCATTGCTACGAGGTATCAAGTTAAAGACTTAAAAAAAATATTTGTTATTACGAAGTATGAAGTCAGGCACTGAAGACTTGGAAGAAAATGTTTGTTATTACGAAGTATGAAGTTAGAAGAATTCAAGATTCAAACAGTCCTGAAGATGCGAGGTTCATAAATTAAGAAAATTTCATTAAAGTTATCAGAAAGAAGGTACAAAGTACAAAAGAATGGTTTACATCAAAAATCCCTAAGGCCTAAATTACAAGAATAGTCAAGGAGGAGCTGCCGAGGTTGATCCCCCATCAAGCATGTCCCAAAAAGTTGGAGTAGTAGGTTGCGGCATCCTCCAAAAGGCCTTCCTCTCTTCTCATCTCGCTCCCGAAGTGCCTCCAGCTCCTCAGTAGTAAAGGGAACGAAGTCTGCCCCTTGCCTACATAAATCGTTATCAAAATTTGATTTGAATGCTTGCAAGAGGACAGACTTGTCTTCGAAGTACGGGTGAAGCTGCCGGATAATGTGCACACATCCTTTGTCCAAAAAGGAACCAGCCTCGCGACTGATCTCTTCATGGAAGGCAGGGGAACTTTTGAAGTCGTCGACAACTTTCTTCTTGTAATCCTCAGATCGATAGTACTCCAACTCCTTCTGCATGGATATCCGACTTGCCACAACTTCATCCCTGGCCGAATTCAGACTGGTATTGGCCTTCTTTAACTCCGAATTCTCCTCTTCCACCTTGGCTAGCCGCTCCTTCAACTCCGCCAGCTCGCTAGCCATCTGAAGTTTTTCAGAATTGGCTAACTCCAAGCGCGAAGCTTGGTCAGCCACTTCTGACTCCAGAACAGCCAGTCGAGGTTCGTGGGTTGTCCGCCACTCAGCGTCCTCCGCTACTCGCCCGGATTGCTCCGAAGTTTGGCACTTAGAGATGTGCTTAACTAAGGAGGAAACCTAAAAAAAAAAGAGAGGAAAAGTGAGATAAAGCATACAACAAGAGATTTTCTAAGGACAAAGAAAGAAGTAGAAGGAGACTTACCCGAGCTATCAAGGCGCCTACCCGGTTGGTGGCCTCCTCAACCCCCATGTCCTTCATCCCAATCAAGCTCTCTAGGTCGTGAGCTCGATCCAAGACTGCACCCCCAAGCATGGCTGCCGCATACTTGTTGTTGAAGCAGAGGTTGTTGAGGGGAGGAGTTCGGGCAGTGATTTCAGCAGCCAAAGCCCTCAAGGGCTCTTCCTCGGTTGGCAGCTGGAACCCCGGCTGAAGTCAAGAAGGACCGGAGCTCCCAGAGTTCACCTCAGCTTCGGTAGCAGGAGCAGCCTCATCTTCGGCAGTTGGAGCAGACTCTTCCATAGGAGCCGGCTCTGAGTTCCTTCGGGATGACAAGGGGACAGCATCCAAGGCATCCGTTGAAGCAAGAGAAGGAGGAGAAGGAGAAGAAGAGGTTACCTCGACTGAAGGACGGCGAGGAGAAGTTCTTCGCCTTTGACGAGGACGGAGTTGCTCCTCCTCATCTTCCGCCACTTCGGGTGTGGCTTCCCGGCGAGGTCCGGGTGCAGAACAAGGAGTCCTGCCTCTTACTTGCCCATCCCTCGCTCGGCGAGGGGTCCTACCCTGCCCGTGCGGACTGGCGGAGGATGGGTAAGTAAGGGGAGTCTCCCCCACTACACCCCGGTCTATCAGACGCGGGGGAAACCGAGGTAGGGAGTCCAGATGTGACTGCCGGACATCCCTTTCCTCAACTCGATTCCCCCAAGCCTTGCTGAACATGGTGGGACTTGCAACAAAATAGCTAAGTCAATTCCCTTACGAAGTACGAACAACAACAAAAAAAAACACAAAAAACAACACATTACCCCGGCCTCTGCCACACCCACGTCTAGTAAGACTACACGGGTCACATTGAAAAGAAAAAACAGTCCCGGGATGTATTGTCCAGTCTTCGTTCGGACTTTCCTCAACAAAACCTAGTTCCCTCTTCCTCTCAGCCAAACCAGCCGATATGTCGCACCACTTCAGGCTGGCTTCACTCAACAAATCAACAGAAGAGTATACCTGGGTTTGGTTCTGACGGCTATCTCCTAAATCCCGGGTAATGACCTCTAGAAAGGCTTTCTCGGAGTGGCTAAGGGAAAAAGGACCCTCTATTTGAGTCCACTGGAAGTTTTCACTAACACAGGGACGGAAAGAAAAGCCTATACGCGACTCAATATTCATCCACCTACCCTTAAAATCTACCTTATTGGGCGGGGAGTCAAAAAGAACAACTTTATTTCGGCGTGGACGAAGAGAAAGAGTGTTGTCCAACATCCGAAGTGAAGAAAAGAACATCCTAAGAATGTTAGAAGACAACTCGAAGCCTAATCTACGACAAAGACAAATAAGACAGAAAATGGTACGAACTGCATTAGGGTGCACTTGCCCGGGTTGAATTCGAGCAAATACCAAAAAGTCAACAAAAGAGGGGTCCATGGAAAGACGAAGACCCACTTCGAAATGAGCCAGGGGAAGAGGAATACAACGAAGAGACATTCTCCCTGGCAAAGGAGCAACGGAGACTCTATAAGTCCTAGGGTCTATACTATACCTACGGGCAAAAGACTCTGCTTGCTCACGGGTGATCCTATTTCTATCTAAGGGAAAATCAGGAGGAGGAGGCGGCATAGAAGGCTAGAACGACACTCCCTCAGGAACCTCACCCTCACCAGCCCTAGCCGCCACTGTCACCTCTGGCCGGGCAGGTTGAGGATCACCAAAACCCTCATTCATAAGATCCTTAACCTCCCTTTCATCTTCTCTCTGGGCAGCCATTACCTGCGAATGGAAGTCCAACATTTAGAACCCCATTCAAACAAAAGAGCTACCCAGAAAGATAAACCCTAAGCCCAGAATAAACACAGTTCTACCCTTATTAACCCACAGAAAAAACAGAGCATACAGAACAAGCAAACAGAAACCAGACCATAAGAAGACAAAACATACCTTTTTTGGTGTCTGAACTTGAGGTAAAATCTGAAGGAACGTGACTGAATTCGCGAAGAAAATGAAGGCAAAAGGAATCTTTAGAAAGCTTTAATGGCGGAAAACTATGGAGACAAAGAAATCTTCAGAAAGCGTTAATGATAGAAAACTATAAAGGAAAGGAAGCAAAAGTAAAAGAAAAAGCTTATGAAGGGAGAAGATCACTAAATAAACGAGGGAAATCTTTTTTGAAATGATTACTTGCCAGAATCGATGCACCGGGGAAAGCGAAAAAGTACTTTTAACGGCTGAAATTTTGCAATTAATGACAGACGCAGAAGACGAAAAGACAGTCAATCCAATCAAAGACCCTAACTTCAGACACAAGTCAAAGTACTCAACACGCTTATCCCGCCAAAGCTCCCCTACTTCGTCAGACGGAACTTCGACGAGGGGCCACTGAGCAGTCAGAAAAATACCTCAGGGGTAAAACGGTAATTTCGTCACACCTTAATTACCCCTGATCTCACCTGACGTCATAAACACAAATTAATGGGCCTCATCAAGGCCAAACGTTACGTTTTTAATTCCACATTTATAACCCGTTACTCATAATGGTCAAAACCGTCCAAATCCACAACGGTAATCTCATTATCAGACTCCTATAAAAGAGAGATCTGAGCATAAGGTAAGGACTTTTTTCCAATTTTCCAGATATCCAAAAATACTCTACTGACTTAAGCATCGGAGAGTTCACGGGGTACAAACTCCCCATTGAACCTACTTGTTTTGCAGGCTTTCGAGACGCTAAGTGTAGCACCCCGAAGTACCAAGAACGCCCAGCGAAGTACCGCTCCCCAAGAGTTATACTTCGCCTTCCCGGAAAACAATCTTCTTTGACTTTGACCAGCCCAAAAAGTCTTCTTAACAAGTCAACCATAAAGCTTCCCCAAATTCCCGGCACTTCAATTTACTTTTTTATCCTTTGACAGATTCGTGCAGAATCAATATATTTAAATTTCAGTATCTACACATTTTTAAATATTTTAACATTTGGTTTCAAGAAAAACTATTTTAACGTTATTTTTAAAAAAAAAATAAAAAAATTAAATACTAATAAAATAATAACACTTTATCATTTTGTATTTTTTTCATATTAATATAAGATCTCTTATCCCTTAAAATACCTAAATAGGTAGAAAGTCTGAAATTTCATTCAAATACAATTTAATTTATATTTACAATAATTTTTAAAATTTTAATCATAATTACAAATTTACGTTCTTGTTTAACCAATCAAATTATTTCTCAAAAACATATCGAATTATAATTTTTTTAAAAATAAAAAAGCTAATTCAATCATATATTTAATGAACTATTGATTTAAAAAAATGAACTATTTAAATTTTTAAAATATAATTAATATACTTAAATTTTTCATTTAAAATATTGGGTAAAAAAAATAGTGTATAACAAATATGAAATTTTAATCTACATTGCACGTCTTTTAAAATTATTATTAAATATGAATATTGTTATGAATTCCGAAGATTCATTAAATTAATAGATGTCCATCGTATAGTCGTTATTATCCTTTTATCCCGGAAAATTACGTACTTAATGAAAGGTGATAAATATCACCTGATGATTATCTCTAACGTGACACATATCACCTAATATTTATAATTTTGGTGACAATGTCACCTATCACTTAATCCCGGGTGACAAGTGTCACATATCACTTAATCCCGGGTGACAAGTGTCACCCTTAATGTTTATCCTTATCCCCTATTCATCCCTATAAATAGAGTGCCTTCTACCCTTTTGTAAAAACATAACCAACAATCAACGAGAAATGATATAATAATATTCTCTCTATTTTCTACCTCTCTCGTTTACTTTTCATCTCGTTTATTTTATTATTTTTATATAATTTCACACTACGTTATTAGCACGAATCTCTACCACCGGGTAAAGTATTTTTGAAGTTTATCAAACAGGTACGTTTTCTGTTATTATTATAGCAAATCTTACTAAACTCGAATTTGTGGCTTTTGATGTTACTGGAAAGAATTATTTGTCATGGACACTAGATGCCGAAATGTATCTTGCTACAATGGGTCCGGCAGACACCGTTGTATAAAATAATGTGTCATCAACACAAGATCGTGTCAAAGCTATAATATTTCTCCGTCATCATCTTCATGAGGATTTGAAAAATGAATATCTTACCGTGAAAGATCATCTTGTTTTGTGGGGGAATTTGAAAGAAAGATTCGACCACCAGAAGATAGTTGTTCTCCTAAAAGCACGATATGACTAGTTGCACCTGAGGTTGCAAGATTTCAAATACGTGAGTGAGTATAACTCCTCAATGTTTAAAATAATTTCACAGCTGAAGCTATGTGGAGTTGATATAACGGATGATGATATGTTGGAGAAAACATACTCCACTTTTTCATGCCACGATGATATGTTGGAGAAAACATAATCCACTTTTTCATGCCACGAATATTGTCCTGCAGCAACAATATCGTGAGAAAAGTTTTAAGAAATACTCTGAATTAATTTCTTGTCTTATTGTTGCGAAACAGAATAATGAACTACTGATGAAAAATCACGAGACTCGACCTACTGGTTCTACTCCATTCCCTGAAGTGAATGCTGTTAGAAATCATGATCCCAGAAGAGATCGTGGTCGTGGTCGTTACCGTGATCATGGTCGAAAATATGATCATGGACGTCGTGATAAATTTAGCCCTTACAGTCGTAATAATAATTTAGGTGCCAAAAATATTTATGACCACCTGAAGTGGACAAAACATAGTGAGAAAGGAAATATTGTTCCGAAAAATTATGAAAACAAATGTTATCGTTGTGGCATGAAAGGTCACTGGTCTCGTGCCTGTAGCACGACAAAACATCTTGTTGACTTACTTCTCAAAATTTGTCTCATGAAAAGAAATGATGACGATCTTGAAAATGTTGATGTTGATGTGGCTCGCCTGGATGTTACTGGTCTTTTCGAACATCCAGAAGAAATAATTGACCACTTGATTGGAAATGAGAGTGTCCAAAATAATTAGAATATTTATGTTATATATTTATATTACTTTTTTGTTGTGATATAATATGTTTAATTTTTATTTCTGTAAATATTTTGTTAACAAAACAGATGGATGTTGTACTATTTTCTGGTATGAATAACGATATCGGAAGTGTCTGTCTTATTGATAGTGGAACTGCGTACACCATACTGAAATATGAGAAATATTTTTCTCATTTGAATGTGGGAGAAACAAGTGTTACAACAATAAATGGTAGTGCAAAACTTATTGAAGGCTCCGGAAGAGCTAATATAATATTACCGGGAGAAACCATGATTGCTATTGATAAAGCATTATATTCCTCAAAGTCTCAAAGAAATTATTGAGTTTTAAAGATATCCGACGTAATGGATATCATGTTGAGACTATGGAGGATAATGGTCATGAATATTTGGGTATCACAAAAATGACCTCCGGTAATAAGTTTCTGGTGGAAAAACTACCATCTCTGTCCTCTGGCCTATATTATGCGAAAATAAATGCTATTGAGGCGCACATTTAGTAAACCATAAAGTTTACTAATCCCGTTACTTTTTAAAAGTTTGGCATGACCGTTTGGGTCATCCGGGATCAATTATGATGCGAAATTATCGACAACGCACGGTCATCCTTGAAAACAAAGGATTTTGACTTCTGATAACTTTCATGTGCTGCATGTTCCAAGGGAATTGATTATAAGACCAGCACCATTTGAAGTAGAGCTAAAAGTCCTACATTTGTAGAACGGATTCATGGAGATATTGTGGACCGATTAATCCACCATGTGGGCAATTTCGATATTTCATGTCTTGATTGATGCATCGACCCGATGGTCGCATGTTTGTTTATTAAACTCGCAACCTGGCGTTGCGAGATACTTGCCCAAATAATTCTTAAGCGCATTTCCTGATTATCCTATTAAGCGAATCCGTCTAGACAATGCTGGTGAATTTTCTCTTCTTTTTCGTCTTTTTTTCTTCGCATGCATTTGATTCTTATTGTATATCGATTGGAATAATTGTTGAACATCCTGTAGCTCATGTTCACACACAGAATGGTCTAGCTGAATCATTTATTAAAAGGCTGCAATTAATTGCTAGGCCATTGTTGATAAAAACAAATCTCCCTACAACAGTTTGGGGACATGCAATTTTGCATGCTGCAGCACTTGTGCGTTTAAGGCCATCGAGTTATCATAAATTTTCTCTCATACAGTTTGCTTTTGGTTCAAAACCAAATATTTCTTATTTGAGAATTTTTGGGTGTGCTGTATATGTTCCAATTGAACCACCCCAACGGACAAAAATGGGTCCCCAAAGAAGATTGGAGATATATGTTGGTCCATTATAAGGTATCTTGAACCTTTGACAGGGGATGTGTTTACAGCAAGATTTGCTGATTGCCATTTTGATGAAAATTTATTTCCCAAATTAGGGGGAGAGAATAAATGGCATAAGATTGAACTTGTGTGGAAAACATCTTTAAATCGTTTAGATCCACGCACAAATATGAGTGAACTTGAAGTTCAAAAGATTATACATTTGCAACAAATTGGATTTTTTATGCTCCAAGGGACAACTGATGAAAAGATTCCAACTACAAATGATGAAGAAAATTCTGAAATATCTATTAATTACACCAGTTCGAATCAAAGTTGGGATCGAAGAAACGTTGTTATTGATAATGCTTTTACATACAACGTAACCCTTTATATTTTTAAGGATAATGAGGATTTAGATCCTTTATCAGTTGAAGAATGTCGGCATAGAATTAATTGGCCTCAATGGAAAGATGCGATTCAATCGAAGTTAAATTTGCTTACGAAGCGAGAAATTTTTGGGCCTATAGTCCAAACGCCAAAGGATGTAAAACCTGTTGGCTATAAATGGGTGTTTGTGCGAAAACGAAATGAGAATAATGAAGTCGTAAGATATAAAGCACGACTCGTCGCACAAGGCTTTTCGCAAAAGCCATGAATTGATTATGATCAAACTTATTCACCCGTTATTGATGCTATTACACTCCGATATCTTATAAGTTTAGCAGTTCATGAAAAGGTGGACATGCGTCTAATGGATGTTGTTACAGCTTATCTTTATGGAAGCCTTGAAAATGAGATTTATATGAAAATCCCTGAAGGATTCAAATTACCAAAGGCTTCTAAAGGCGCTCGTGAAAATTATTCTATAAAATTATAGAAGTCATTATATGGGCTTAAACAGTCTGGACGCATGTGGTACAATCGCCTTAGTGAATTCTTATTGAATTCAGAATATAAGAATGACCAAATCTGTCCATGTATTTTTATTAAGAGAACATATTTTGGTTTTGTGATTCTTGCTATATATGTTGACGATATCAATCTCATCGGAACTCCAGAAGAGCTTCGAGAAGCTATAGATTGTTTGAAACGAGAATTTGAAGTTAAAGATTTTGGAAAAACCAAGTTTTGTCTTGGGCTTCAAATTGAATATTTGAAAGATGGAATTTTCGTTCATCAGTCAACATATACAGCTAAAGTGTTGAAAAGATTTTTCATAGATAAAGCATATCCATTGAGTATTCCAATGGTCGTGAGGTCACTAGATATAAATAAAGATATATTTAGACCTAGAGAAAATGATGAAGAACTACTTGGTCCCGAAGTATCATATTTGAGTGCTATTGGTGCACTGATGTATCTTACAAATAATACTCAACCTGATATAGCATTTGCTATAAATCTATTAGCAAGATTTAGTTCTTCGCCAACACGACGACATTGAAATAGTGTTAAACACGTCCTTAGATACCTCCAAGGGACAATTGACCTCGGATTATTTTATTCAAATGTAAATGACCCAAAACTGATTGGGTATGCAGATGCTGGTTATCTTTCGGATCCGCATAAGGTACGTTCTCAAAATGGCTATTTATTTACATATGATAATACTGCTATATCATGGCGCTCCACGAAGCAAAAAATAGCAGTAACTTCTTCTAATCATGCTGAGATAATAGCCATTCATGAAGCAAGTCGAGAATGTGTATGGTTGAGGTCAATAATACATTATATTAGGGAGAGTTGTGGTTTATCCTCCAGAAGAGAGATTCCAACTCCTCTATATGAAGATAATGTAGCTTGTATAGCTCAATTAAAAGGAGGATATATCAAGGGAGATAGAACGAAACACATTTCACCTAAATTTTTCTTTACTCATGAACTTCAAAAGAATGGTGAAATTGATGTGCTCCAAATTCGATCATGTGATAATCTTGCAGATATATTCACTAAAGCTCTTCCGATTGTAACCTTTGAGAAATTGAGATATAAAATTGGTTTGCGTCGGTTTAAAGATTTCGAGAGATCATCTCATCAAATGAGAAATCTACACATAAAGAATAGTGTACTCTTTTTCCTTCACTAGAGTTTTTTCCCACTGGATTTTTATCTAGTAAGGTTTTAACGAGGCATATTCTTTATGTAATGGACATCCAAGGGGGGTGTTATGAATCCCGAAGATTCATTAAATTAGTGGATGTCCATCGTATAATCGTTATTATCCTTTTATCCCGGGAAATTACGTACTTAATGAAAGGTGATAAATATCACCTGATGATTATCTCTAAGGTGACACATATCACCTAATATTTATAATTTTGGTGACAAGTGTCACCTATCACTTAATCCTGGGTGACAAGTGTCACCCTTAATGTTTATCCTTATCTCATATTCACTCCTATAAATAGAGGGTCTTCTGCCTTTTTATAAAAATATAACCAACAATCAGCGAGAAATGATATAATAATGTTCTCTCTATTTTCTACCTCTCTCGTTTACTTTTTCATCTCGTTTATTTTACTATTTTTATATAATTTCACAATAAATCTCAAATATTTTATTGAATAATAACAAAAGCGAATAATATTATTATTTATTTATAATAAAAATTAAATTAAATTATATTTTATTTAACATAATATTGAGCATTTTGAAAATAATAATAACAATAAAAGAAAAAATCAAGTACGGTAGGTATACAAAGTCACGTCAACCAACATGTTTGGTGTGGTGGTTCAGCACCTCATCCCTTAAGCATGAGGTTGGGGGTTCGATCCCCACCCATGTGAATGTGAATGGAGAAAAACATTTGGCCAGTCCCCTACCACTTAGTTTGCTGACCATGGGACGGAGGATTAGTCTTCTGGCTTTCGGCTGGAGGGATACCTTGGGTGAGGTCGTAACTCACTAAGCCCAAAAAAAAAAAGTCACGTCAAGATAGAAAAGACAAGGAAAAACAAGGCCATTTCCCTTTGTTTTTTCCCGTGTTTCAGCCTTAGTGTCTATAAGCATTATCTTGCCCTTTTCTTTCGACAAACTTTTGCATTATTGAAAAATAAAACAGTCAACGTATTTATTGATATTTGGAGTCTTATTAAAAATCATCATTTTCCAGTTCCCGCTTGCAATATGTACAAATTTTAATTTACGATACAACATATAGACACGTAATAAGAAAAAAAAATTTCCCAGTAACGTTAAAATCATTGAATTTCAATCAATCGATGTCGAAGAATCTAGCTTATAGGTCTGATGGGGGAGATTTAATATATATATATATATTGAAAAACCCCATCCCAGAAATATGGAGAATTGAAAAGCTTGAGCTTTAACATTAATTTATTCCTTTCACTTGTTCTGACAATGGCAGTATCTTCAGTTCACAAGAATTTCTTGTTTCTGCAAGTGCTGCTCTTGCTTTGCCCTCTCTTGTCATGCAGACATATTCAAGGAAACAACGGCTCAGAAACATCTCCTTGTCCGCCCAATTTTCTCTTCGGGACTGCATCATCTGCTTACCAAGTAATATATATATTTTAGCGTATTTATATATATATATATATATATATATATATATATATGCTGGTAGGAAGAGGAATATAAACATCTTCTTTTGCTTGATTTTATTAGTACGAAGGTGGTTATTTGGCCGATGGAAAAGGTCTCAACTCTTGGGATGTTTTTACTCACGAATCACCAGGTGAGTTAATGTTTTTTATAATACCTTAAGTGATTCAAGCATCAGGATTCAAATTTTGGCATATTAATTTTGCAGACAGCATAAGCGATGGAAGTAATGGAGATGTCACTGTTGATGAGTACCATCGATATCAGGTATAATTAGATGCCAAAAAGACTTTTGAATGCTTAACTGAAACAAAGTAATTAGTTTATTGTAAAATGTAAATACAGATTCGATACTTTTGTGACCAAATTCTGAGTTTAGGGTAGAGTCCCTTTACTTAAAACTTATCAGTTGTGATCTAAATATTGTGTAAAACTCAAATCCCTTGATTTCTGTAATTATTGAGGGCAGGAACACGTTGATCTTATGGCTTCAATGGGAATCAACAGCTACCAGTTCTCAATATCTTGGGCGAGAATCCTCCCAAGTAAAATTTGACATTATCTCCCTTTTATAAGAGATTGTTAGGATCTTCCTTAATTATTACTCCACAGAACATACTTGCTGAAACACAATCCCTATGCTAACAGGAGGAATATATGGTGAAGTAAATGCTGCTGGAATTGACTACTATAACAAACTCATTGACGCCCTTCTCCTCAAAGGTTGGTCACAAGAAAATAGCAATTGTAGAATGTCGATTACCTTTCAATTGGACAACTAATGTATATAATCTACTGTTTTTAATCATGTTGAAAATTTTCAGGGATTCAGCCATTCATAGTATTGAATCACTTTGACATTCCTATTGAATTAGAGTATAAATATGGATCTTGGTTGAGTCCCAAGTTGGTGTAAGTAGTTTTTGTTGACAATCATCCATTGAAGCTTTTAGACTGTACATAGTAACTATGAAACTTGATTTTTGATTCTTTAGGGAAGACTTTAAGTACCTTGCAGATATCTGCTTCAAGAGCTTCGGGGACAGAGTGAAACATTGGGTTACTTTCAGTGAGCCAAATATGATGGTTATATTAGGATATCGTTCTGGTGTGGCCCCTCCAAATCGATGTTCCAAACCTTTTGGACAGTGTGCTGAAGGAGATTCAGAGAAGGAGCCTTTTATTGCAGCACATAATATTATCTTAGCCCATGCTGCTGCTGTGAAGCTCTACAAAACCAAGTATCAGGTGTGCTTTTTCATCAGGAGCCTTTTATTGTGCACTTTGCTTATTAGGTACACAAAACTTTTAAATTTATATTTTTATTCTGCAGAAAGAGCAAAGTGGTAGTATTGGCCTTATTGTGGAGACTGCTTGGTATGAACCCATGACCAACTCCACGGCAGACAAGCAGGCTGCAGAAAGAGCTCAATCCTACTCTTCCAACTGGTTTGTTTTCTTGTCATTAGCTGTATTCATTATGAACATTCAACTTGTGTATAAAAGAAAGAAAGATTAGAAATTGTGTTCAAAGATCACAGTAACACCTGTTTGTTATCATCCAAGCAGGTTCCTGGACCCGATCGTATTTGGAAGATATCCTAAAGAGATGCAAGATATCTTAGGATCCATCTTACCCAAGTTCACTAGAAATGATATCAATGATTTGAGATTAGGGGTGGATTTCATTGGTATCAATCACTACTCTGGTATGTACGTCCAGGATTGCTTGCTTTCTGGGTGTGGACAATTGAGCTCAAAGACAACAGGTTACTATACAATAAGTTTTATGAGGGATGGAATCCCCATTGGTGAAACTGTAAGTGGTGTTAATTAAGAGCTTTATTGCTTAAAATCCTTGGTGATCATTCTATGAACAACTGACATCTTCCTCAGACAGGAAACGGACCACCATTCTGGGTTTATCCTCCAGGACTGGAAAAAATTGTGACATATATAAAGGAAAGATACAATAACATCCCAATGTTTATTACAGAAAATGGTGAAGCAGCAGCATTGCCTAATCTTTTTCATACCATTTCTTAAACTGTTCATTTCCATTTTGTAAAACAAATGAGATGATTTTCTTTACATTTTTTTTCCTTTTCAGGTTACTGTGAGGTGAGCAGTGCAAACTGGACTGTTGAAGATTCAGTAAATGATGTCAAACGAGTAGATTTCCTCAGAAACTATCTAGATTCTCTAATGATTGCCATAAGGTTAGTGTATTTTACAGCTATTTAAAGAATTTGAATCCTTTATGCTTAAACAAAACCTAGAAACTGGTAGCTTATTATTCATGAATTCTTTATCCACTGATGATAAAGAACATGTGAACTTCATAAATCCTACTTTGATTATCAGGAAAGGAGCTGATGTCAGGGGTTACTTTCTGTGGACCTTATTGGATAGCTTTGAGTGGACAAATGGATTTGAAAAAAGATATGGAATTCATTATGTAGATTATGCCACACTAAAAATTACTCCAAAACTATCAGCAGCCTGGTACAAAGGATTCATTGCCAAACACAAAACAATTAAAGCCAATGTTCCAGAAGTCAATCCACAACTTTCTCAGTACTAGAAAGTGAATGTAAGTTCTGCTGCTTATACATATATGCACATACATACATACACACACATATATATATATCGACTAATATGGAAATTTTAACATTTGATGATTACCATTAAAAATTAATCAGTCCAAGTTGCTCATTTTGCAGAAGTTGCAGTAATGAAATTTCAAGGCAGTTGATGATCTCATGCAAATAGATGCCACCACAATCTTGTGCTCCTGTTATGGATTAAAACCATATGTTAGACCTATCCCACTGTTCTTGTTGTTAGTGTGAAGCCAGAATTATGTATAATAATCATAATAAATTGAATTGAATAAAAGGGACTTTGTTTTCATTTCTGTATTCTTGTTCGTGTACACTGCATTATTGTACACCACAATATAATGGAAAAAAAATTTCACTAAAAATATAGTGTCTAACAAATATGAAGTAAAATTAAATTAGATTTTTTTTAAAATTGAAATTAGATTTTTTATTTAAGATATATTGAATATTTTATAATAATAATAATAACATAGACAATAATCTTATTTATAAATTTAAGATATTTTGAGTTAAATATTTTTTAAAATAAAATGAAAAATCAAGTACAGTGGCAGTGGGTATGCAAAGTCCCGTCAACAGTAGAAAGGACAAGAAAAAAACATGGTAGTTTATTGAATCCCACGTCGCTAAAATAATTGTGTAGACTTGTCCACTTTGTTTCAGCCTTTTCTAGCATAATCTTTGTCGCCATAGGGGTCCACCAATCTAGTTTAATTGGACCACTTATAAATGACAAAAGGAATCTTTCCATTTTGACAAATTTTTGCATTACTACAAATGAAAAGTTTGACTTATTTATTTATTTCTGGAGTCCTGGTAAAAACCATCATTTTCCAGTTTTGGTCTGCTTAAACTTTAACTATATGTACAAATTTTAATTTACTATACAATTATAAAGACACGTATTAAAGAAACAAAAAGGAAAAATTTTCAGTAATGTTAAAATCATTGAATTTCAATCGATCGATCGATGTAGAAGAATCTAGCTTTTGAGGTTTGATGGGAGATAAAATATATATATATATTTATTGAAGAGAATTAAAGCTTGAGTTTTGACATTAATTACTACCTTGCACTTGCTCGGACAATGGCCGTATCTTCAGTTCACAAGAATTTCTTGTTTCTGCAAGTACTGCTCTTGCTTTGCCCTCTCTTCTCATGTAGGCATATTCCCGGAAACAACGGCTCAGAAACATCTCCTTTTCCGCCCAATTTTCTCTTCGGGACTGCATCATCTGCTTATCAGGTAATCCCTTTTCTTATTTAGTGTATATATATATAATATATATATATATATATATATATATATATATATATGTATGCTGGTAGGAACTAGGAAGAGGAATATGAACATCTTCTTTTGCTTGATTTTATTAGTACGAAGGTGCTTATTTGGCTGATGGAAAAGGTCTCAACTCTTGGGATGTTTTTACTCACGAATCACCAGGTGGGTTGATGTTTTTCTATAATGACTTAAGTGATTCAAGCATCGGGATTCAAATTTTGGCTTATGAATCTTGCAGACAGCATAAGCGATGGAAGTAACGGAGATGTCACTGTTGATCAGTACCATCGATATGGGGTATAATTAGATGCCAAGAAGACTTTTGAATGCTATATTGCAACACAATAGTTAGTTTATTGTAAACTGAAAATGAATATTTGATGCTTTATGTGACCACATTCCGAGTTTAGGGTGGAATCCCTTTACTCAAAATTTATCAGTTGTGATCTAAATATTGTGTAAAACTCAAATCCCTTGATTTCTGTAATTATTGAGGGCAGGAACACGTTGATCTTATGGCTTCAATGGGAATCAACAGCTACCAGTTCTCAATATCTTGGGCGAGAATCCTCCCAAGTAACTTTGACATTATCTCCCTTTTATCAGAGATTGTTAGGGTCTTCCATAAGTATTATTCCAAAGAACATATTTGCTGAAACACAATCCCTATGCTAACAGGAGGAATATATGGTGAAGTAAATTCTGCTGGAATTGACTACTATAACAAACTCATTGATGCCCTTCTCCTCAAAGGTTTGTCACAAGAAAATAGCAATTGTAGAATGTTGATTACTGTTCAATTGGACAACAAATGTATATAATCTATTGTTTTTAATCATGTTGAAAATTTTCAGGGATTCAGCCATTCATAGTATTGAATCACTTTGACATTCCTATTGAATTAGAGTATAAATATGGATCTTGGATGAGTCCCAAGTTGGTGTAAGTAGTTTTCATTGACAATCATCCATTGAAGCTTTTAGACTGTATATAGTAAATATGAAACTTGTTTTTTTGATTCTTTAGGGAAGACTTTAAGTACCTTGCAGATATCTGCTTCAAGAGCTTTGGGGACAGGGTGAAACATTGGGTTACTTTCAGCGAGCCAAATATGATGGTTATATTGGGATATCTTTCCGGTGTGGCCCCTCCAAATCGATGTTCCAAACCTTTTGGACAGTGTGCTGAAGGAGATTCAGAGAAGGAGCCTTTTATTGCAGCACATAATATTATCTTAGCCCATGCTGCTGCTGTGAAGCTCTACAAAACCAAGTATCAGGTGTGCTTTTTCATCAGGATTCTAAACCACCTGTTTTGGTCTCCAACTTTTGTTTTGCACTTTGCTTATTATGTACACAAACTTAAATTTTTATTCTTCTGCAGAAAGAGCAAGGAGGTAGTATTGGCCTTATTGTGGAGACTGCTTGGTATGAACCCATGACCAACTCCACGGCAGACAAGCAGGCTGCAGAAAGAGCTCAATCCTACTTTTCCAATTGGTTTGTTTTATTGTCATTACCCTGTTCATCATGAACATTCAACTTGCGCAATGAAATTAAAAAAAAAGGAAAGATGAAAAGTTGTGTTCAAAGATCACAGTAACACCTGTTTGTTATCATCCAAGCAGGTTCCTGGACCCGATCGTATTTGGAAGATATCCTAAAGAAATGCAAGATATCTTAGGATCCATCTTACCCAAGTTCACTAGAAATGATATTGATGATTTGAGAGTAGGGGTAGATTTCATTGGTATCAATCACTACACTGGTATGTACGTCCAGGATTGCTTGCTTTCTGGGTGTGGACAATTGAGCTCAAAGACAACAGGTTACTATATAACAAGTTTTATGAGGGATGGAATCCCCATTGGTGAAACTGTAAGTGGTGTTATTTAAGAGCTTTATTACTTAAAAAACTTTGTGAGCAATCTATGAACAACTGACATCTTCCTCAGACAGGAACAGAACCACCATTCTTTGTTTATCCTCCAGGACTAGAAAAAATTGTGACATATATAAAGGAAAGATACAACAACATCCCGATGTTTGTTACAGAAAATGGTGAAGCAGCAGCATTGCCTAATCCTTTTATACCATTTCTTGAACTATTCTTTTCCATTTTGTAAAACAAATGAGATGATTTTCTTCACTTTTTTTTTTTTTTTCCTTTTCTTTTTCTTTTCAGGTTACTGTGAGGTGAGCAATGCAAACTGGACTGTTGAAGATTCTGTAAATGATGTCAAACGAGTAGATTTCTTCAGAAACTATCTAGATTCTCTAATGATTGCCATAAGGTTAGTGTATTCTTACAACCATTTTAAAGGATTTGGATCCCTTTATTCTTAAACAAAACCTAGAAACTGCTAGCCATTATTCATGAATTCTTTATCCTTTGATGATAAAGAACATGTGAACTTCATATATCGTACTTTGATTATTTGGACTCCTCTTCGTCGTGGTTAAACTGAAATTTGAATTGATTTCTAATATATATCAGGAAAGGAGCCGATGTTAGGGGTTACTTTCTGTGGACCTTATTGGATAGCTTTGAGTGGACAAATGGATTTGAAAAAAGATATGGAATTCATTATGTAGATTATGCCACACTAAAAATTACTCCAAAACTATCAGCAGCCTGGTACAAAGGATTCATTGCCAAACACAAAACAATTAAAGCCAATGTTCCAGAAGTCAACCCACAACTTTCTCAGTACTAGAAAGTGTATGGTCAGTTCTGCTGCTTATACATATATGCATATATATATATATATATATATATATATATATATATATATCGACTGATATGGAACTTTGAACATTTGATGAATAATATTAAAAATCAATCAGGCCAAGTTGCTATTTTGCAGAAGTTGCAGTAATGAAATTTCAAAGCAGTTGATGATCTCATGCAAATAGATGCCACCACAATCTTGTGTTCTTGTTATGGATTAAAACCAGATGTTAGACCTATCCCACTGTTCATTTTGTTAGTGTGAAGTCAGGATTATGTATTCTTGTATACATAATAAATTGAATAAAAGGGGTTTTATTTTCATTTTTTGTCTTCTTGTTCGTGTACACTGGATTATTGTACATCGCAATATAATGGATTTGAAATCATTGTATTATTGTTTTTTGAAGAAAAAAAAAAAAAGCTCAAACAGAGAGAAAAGGGGATAGGAATAAAACATTGTTGTCCACACAAAACAGATTTCAACTGTTTCTACCCAGTAAATGAAGTAACATTCTAACTTTATTTTAGTTAACCATCTGATATTTTGATTCTTGGATTTGTTTATTATTGGAGTTTCAACCTATGTTCCATATTTGAAGCATTAAAGAATATCACTAACTCTATTAGTATGAAGCTTTTTGAAAAGTTATCCAAAAACAAAATCGTGAGAGGTTAAACTTAAAACGAATAATATTATACTATGTGAAATTAATTGTAAGGCTGTGTGAAAGTTCAATTTTATGGGATTATTAGGGCCCAACATTTACTGCTTTTGTGATAGCAACATCTTAATCATTGCATGTATAACTTGTGGTTAAAATCTAAAGATTCTAATTTGAATAGTGTCAAAAAAAAAAAAAATCTCAAAAGTAACGAGATGGACGTCTTTTCTGTTCAGTAGCATCATGCCGAGTGAGCTTCGAACTGGATTGTCCATGGGGGAATCCTCACTGCACAAGCTTCTCTTGCTACTGCAAATGTTGCTCTTGTTCTTGCAGCTCTCCAACTGTAGTCATCCCCCACCCAGCTATGACTCGGAGGCATCTCCTTTTCCTCCCAATTTTCTCTTCGGGACGGCATCCTCTGCTTACCAGGTAGTCCTTCTCAGCAGACTCAGAACGGTTGAGTTTTATATAATATAGATATCCTGATAAAGTTTATCAGTACGAAGGTGGATATTTGGCTGACGGAAAAGGTCTCAACACTTGGGATGTTTTTACTCACAATTTTTCAGGTGAAGGAATGAGATGAGAGCTTATATTCTAATTTCATTATAGCTTCTGATTGCTTGAATAATCAAAATTCAAAATATTTCAGGAAACATACTCGATGGAAGTAATGGAGATGTTGCTCTTGACCAATATCACCGATTTCAGGTATCCATGGAATCCTCATCTTAATCATCTATTTATTATGTTCTTTTTGGACCTCGATTTTACTTATCCTATATTTAGTAACCCTTATTACACATCAGTCTGCAAGAGAATGAAACTTGGAGGAATGATCTCTGAAATGTTGAAATCTTATTCTTTTTGCAACATATTTATTGAATCTATAGGACCATATCAATTATATGGCTTCAATTGGAACCAACAGCTATCAGTTCTCAATTTCCTGGTCAAGAATCCTCCCAAGTATGTTACTTCAATATAGTTCATATGATATGGTTAAAATCCTCATCACCATCCTTGACTGAGATGCCGTCTGCATTACTACAGAAGGAAGATATAGCAAAGTAAACTCTGCTGGTATCGACTACTATAACAAACTCATCGACGCTCTACTCCTTAAAGGTTCAAATGTTGCTTTCTAATCCAATAGTGCCGTGGAAGCCTCAAACAACTTAACGACTGATACAATACAAGTTTCTACTGTCTACATATGTTTCTATATTACTTATTGTTTCTGCTTAGCTTAAATTCTCAGGGCTGCAGCCATTCGTAGTAATTAATCACTTTGACATTCCAATTGAGCTAGAGAACAGATATGGAGCTTGGCTAAGTCACAGAGTAGTGTAAGTGTTATTTGTTTTAATTAAAAAATGCAGCTACGCACTGATTTTTTGTATATAGTGACGAAACTTGTGATTCTACCAGGGAGGACTTCAAATTATTAGCAGATATTTGCTTCAGGAACTTTGGTGATAGGGTGAAATACTGGGTTACTTTCAGTGAGCCAAATATGTTGATTCAATTAGGATATGCATTCGGTATTGCCCCGCCAAATCGTTGCTCAAAACCTTTTGGAGACTGTTCTCATGGAGATTCAGAAAAGGAGCCTTTTATTGCAGCTCATAATATCATCCTAGCCCATGCTGCTGCATCGAAGCTCTACAAAACCAAGTATCAGGTACGACATAATCATGCATTGATTAAGTATATTTTAGAACTTTTGAACTGGTGGTTCAACACAGCATCTTTATCACTGTTTTTAGAAAGAGCAAGGAGGGCAGATTGGCTTTATTTCACAGGTTACATGGTTTGAGCCTATAAGCAACACCACAGCAGACAAGCTAGCTTCAGAAAGAGCTCAATCCTTTACATCAAATTGGTGAATATCTTTACAGTAAGGGTAAGTAATGGAGGAGAAAAACAGACGAAAAATAATGTATTTTTATTATCTCAAACAGGTTCCTTGATCCGATTGTTCTTGGAAGATATCCTATTGAAATGCAAGATATTTTGGGATCTGTCTTACCAAAATTTTCAAGAAAAGAGGTAGAAGACCTGCAAATGGGATTGGATTTCATTGGCATAAACCACTATGCCGGTACATATGTTAAAGATTGTATGTATTCTTCATGTGGACAAAATGCTTCAAAGACAAGAGGTTACTATATGACATCCTCTTTTAAGGACGGAATCCCCATTGGAGAAGTTGTAAGTTGTGTTACATAATATGGTTTCATCAGTTGTAATTTATTACCTTTTTTGAGTATAGAATACTAACATTATCTTCCACAGACTGGGATGTATCCACCACTTCATGTATATCCTCCAGGAATGGAAAAAACTTTGACCTACATTAAGGAAAGATACAACAACAGTATTCCGATTATCATAACAGAAAATGGTGAGTAAAACTGACAACAGATTACCCAATTTTCCCCCTTAATCAGTTAACTTTCTTCCCTGATATCATTGGTTAAGCATCCTATTCATCTCTTATTGCCCCCTCTCTTTTTAATAGCCTGAAACTGATGCAATGATTTTTCAGGTTATTGTGAGTTGAGCAATCAAAACTCCAGCATTGAAGACTCACTAAATGATGTCAAGCGAATTGAGTACTTGAAGAACTATCTTGAAGCTGTAATGATGGCCATCAGGTTAGTGAAATTTATGTTTTTTTTTTTTTTTTTGTTGGGATCAAGAATTTAGAATGCCAGTGGTTTTTTCACTTAAAATTTTCTCTGGAATTCATTAATATCTTGTAATGGTTAACAATCTTGATCATTTATTTGTTGATCAGGAAAGGAGCTGATGTGAGGGGTTACTTTATTTGGACATTGCTGGATACCTTTGAGTGGACCGATGGGTACACCAGAAGATATGGAATCAATCACGTGGATCACTCCACACTGAAAATCACTCCAAAACTATCAGCCTCCTGGTACAAGCAGTTCATTACAGAACACCTCAAAACAATCAAGACCACTGTTCCTGGACGCAATTCAAACTTTTCAGGGTCCTAGAAAGCTCGTTACTATTACTATATGCCCTTCATCTTTCTACAACTCTTTTTTTTTTTTTTTTTTTAATTTTAAAGAAAGTGTATGTCCGATCGATCCGAACAGTCGAAGTCCAGAAGACTTAATTGTAGGAACAAACATTGTTGTTAAATCGTGGTAAGTTTCTGGAAGAGACTACTAAAAATATAACTAGTTGCATAATTTTAAATAATACAAGAGATTATGATATTTGTTGGTTAAGTGGAAGTAGCTTGGTTCTCATTTGTAAGGTGTCGAGTTTGAGCTTTGTCTATGAAAAAAACAGTTTAAAAAAAACTTTTCCGATGTAGTTCGAATTTAATTTACTTGGAGTTCAAAATAATTATCGAGCATAGATCAACACAAAAAAATAATATTATAAAAGGAGTTATTTTAATTTTTTAAAAAATGTAGGTAATTTTAATTTATATACTAAAATTAAAATAAAAAATTATATTTATTTAAGTAAAAATATTTACTCTAAAAACAAAAAAATTTTTACTCATAAAAATATATAATTTAATTGAGTTTCAGTCACAAAATTAATTTAAATTAAAAAAAATTATATATACATATAGGCTAATATTTGAAATAATTGATACCAAACATTTTAACTATTTTCGCGCTTTCCTCTGTTGCTTAATTTCCACGTCAAGGAAGTGATAAGAAACTTAATTTTTTTCAAAAGTCCGATCATATGAATCATACAGTTCCTTGCAAAGTGAATGTTGTTTGATCTGTAATTTCACTTTTTGTTTTCAGTATGAAGGCGGTTTCATGGATGACGGAAAATGTCTCAACTATTGGGAAGTTTTTACTCACAAATTATCAGGTAATTAAAAGTAGTAGTGGTGCCCCGATTCTATTGTTCAGAAATTATCCCGAACTTGAAGAAGAAGAAACAAAAATTATAATTTTGTTGTTGCAGACAAAGTAGATGCCGGAAGTAATGGAGATATTGCCGTTGATAGATATCACAGGTATATATCATCTCTAATCTGAATGTTTATCATCTAAAAACATTGCTTAATAATATAGCTTGAATCCTTTTTGCATTGGTCGAAATTAGGAACACATCAATGTTATGCCTTATATGGGAACTTAACAGCTATTATGGATTTAAACCAGATATTAGACCTATAGAACTGTTCTTGTTGTTAGTCTGAACTCAGGATTATGGATACTTGTATACTCATAATAAATTGAAGAAAAGGGATTTTGTTTTCATTTTTGTCTTCTTGTTCGTGTGCACTGGATTATTGTACACCGCAATACAATGGATTTGAAATCCTTGTATTTTTCTTCTTCCAGATAAGAGGGATTAGAAAAATAGAAGTACAACATTGTCGTCAACTCAAAACAGATTTCAACTGTTTCTACCGTGTACTTCAATACATTAACATCCAAACAAAACTGTCATCCAACTCTTTTGAATCACTTGATTGGCTGTCCAATGCACAATTCATACACATAATCATATAAGTTATGTATAAATAATTTATTTTTGCACACGTGAGTCCCTAATTTTGACCAGTGTCTTGTCCATAAACGAGAGCCGGCCAATCTCTGATTTTTACTATAAAAAAAAGAAAATCTCAAAAGTAACGAGATGGACTTCTTCTCTGTTCAGTTTCAACAGGCCTAGTGAGCTTTGAACTGGATTGTCCATGGGGAAATCCTCACTGCACAAGCTTCTCTTGCTACTGCAAGTGTTGCTCTTGTTCTTGCAGCTCTCCAACTGTAGTCATCCCCCGCCCAGCTATGACTCGGAGGCATCTCCTTTTCCTCCCAATTTTCTCTTCGGGACGGCATCCTCTGCTTACCAGGTATTCTTTCTTAGCAGACTCAGAACGGTTGAGTTTTATAAAATATATATATGTATATATATATTATATTCTGATCTTGTTTTATCAGTATGAAGGTGGATATTTGGCTGATGGAAAAGGTCTCAACACTTGGGATGCTTTTACTCACGATTTTTCAGGTGAAGGGATGAGAGCTTATATTCTAGTTTCATTCTAGCTTCTGATTGATTGAATAATCAAAATTCAATATATTTCAGGCAACATACTCGATGGAAGTAATGGAGATGTTGCTCTTGACCAGTATCATCGATTTCAGGTATCTATAGAAATATGGAATCCTCATCTTAATCATCTCTTTATTATGATATTATTGGATCTCGATTTTACTTATCCTGAATTTAGTAACCCTTATTACACATCAGTCTGAAAGAGAATGGAACTTGGAGGAATGATCTCTGAAATGTTGAAATCTTGTTCTTTTTGTGTCTAATTTATTGAATATGTAGGAACATATTGATTATATGGTTTCAATTGGAATCAACAGCTACCAGTTCTCAATTTCCTGGGCAAGAATCCTCCCAAGTATGTTACTTCAATGTAGTTCATATGATATTGTTAAAATCCTCATCATCATCCTTGACTGAGATGCAGTCTGCATTACTACAGAAGGAAGATATAATAAAGTAAACTCTGCTGGTATTGACTACTATAACAAACTCATCGACGCTCTACTCCTTAAAGGTTTGTCTCAAATGGTGCTTCTAATCCAATAGTACCATGGAAGCCTTAAACAACTTAACGACTGATACAATACGACAAGTTTCTACTTTCTACATATGTTTCTATATTACCTATTGTTTCTGCTTCGCTTAAATTCACAGGGGTGCAGCCATTCGTAGTAATCAATCACTTTGACATTCCAATTGAGCTAGAGAATAGATATGGAGCTTGGCTAAGTCGCAAAGTAGTGTAAGTGCTTTTTGTTTAATTAAAAAATGCAGCTATGCACTATTTTTTTTTGTAGATAGTGATGAAACTTGTGATTCTACCAGGGAGGACTTCAAATTATTAGCAGATATTTGCTTCAGGAACTTTGGTGATAGAGTGAAATATTGGGTTACTTTTAGTGAGCCAAATATGTTGATTCAATTAGGGTATCAATTCGGTGTTGCCCCTCCAAATCGTTGCTCAAAACCTTTTGGAGACTGTTCTCATGGAGATTCAGAAAAGGAGCCTTTTGTTGCAGCTCATAATATCATCCTAGCCCATGCTGCTGCATTGAGGCTCTACAAAACCAAGTATCAGGTACCATAATCATGCATTGATTAAATATTTTTTAGAACTTTTGAACTGGTGGTTCAACACAGAATCTTTATTACTCTTTTTAGAAAGAGCAAGGAGGGCAGATTGGCTTTATTTCAGAGACTATATGGTTTGAGCCTATAAGCAACACCACAGCAGACAAGCTGGCTTCAGAAAGAGCTCAATCCTTTACATCAAATTGGTGAATATCTTTACAGTAAGGGTATGTAATGGCGGAAAAAAACAGACAAAAAATAATGTCTTTTTATTATCTGAAATAGGTTCCTTGATCCGATTGTTCTTGGAAGATATCCCACTGAAATGCAAGATATTTTGGGATCTGTCTTGCCAAAATTTTCAAGAAAAGAGGTAGAAGACCTGCAAATGGGATTGGATTTCATTGGCATAAACCACTATACTGGTGCCTATGTAAAAGATTGTATGTATTCTTCATGTGGACAAAATGCTTCAAAGACAACAGGTTACTATATGGCATCCTCCCTTAAGGACGGAATCCCCATTGGAGAAGTTGTAAGTTGTGTTACATAATATGGTTTCATCAGTAATAATTTATTACCTTTTTTGAGTATAGTACTAACATTATCTTCCACAGACCGGGATGTATCCACCACTTAGTGTATATCCTCCAGGAATGGAAAAAATTTTGACCTACATTAAGGAAAGATACAACAACAGTATTCCGATTATCATAACAGAAAATGGTGAGTAAAACTGGCAACAGCTTACCCAAATTTCCCCCTAATCTGTGAACTTTCTTCCCTAATATCACTGGTTCAGCATCCTATTCATCTCTTTTTGCCCCCTATTTTTTAATAGCCTGAAACTGATGCAATGATTTTTCAGGTTATTGTGAGTTGAGCAATCAAAACTCCAGCATTGAAGATTCAGTAAATGATGTCAAGCGAATTGAGTACTTGAAGAACTATCTTGAAGCTGTAATGACGGCCATCAGGTTAGTGAAATTTATGTTTGTTTGTTTTTTTTTTTGTGTTGGGATCAAGAATTTAGAATGCCAGTGGTTTTTTCACTTAAAATTTTCTCTGGAATTCATTAATATCTTGTAATGGTTAACAATCTTGATCATTTAATTGTTGATCAGGAAAGGAGCTGATGTGAGGGGTTACTTTATTTGGACATTGCTGGATAGCTTTGAGTGGACCAATGGGTACACCAGAAGATATGGAATCAATCACGTGGATCACTCCACACTGAAAATCACTCCAAAACTATCAGCCTCCTGGTACAAGCAGTTCATTACAGAACACCTCAAAACAATCAAGACCACTGTTCCTGGACGCAATTCACACTTTTCAGGGTCCTAGAAAGCTCGTTACTATGCCCTTCATCTTTCTACAACTTTTTTATTTTAAAGAAAGTGTATGTCCGAACAGTCCAAGTCCAGATGAGTTAACTGTAGGAACATTGTTGTTAAATCGTTTTAACTTTTTGGACGAGACTACTAAAAAGATAAATTACGGGTGTATACCCTCAATTCCACGTGGAACATTCAGTGTATATATAATTTTAATATTTTATTTTTAAAATAATATTAAATGTTAAGAAGAATTATGAGTTTTAAGATAAAAAATCTTTAAAATATTTTAAATTAAATATCCTTTAAATTTTTTTTAATGACAAATAGAATTAATTTAGATACTAACTAATTTCATTGGAAAACTTTAGTAAATTTCATTAGAATTCTTGTTAATTTTCTATGAAAAAGAACTTTGAGTATTCCTTATGGGCATTACATGCATTTTGGGATAAAAGATAGATATTTTTGTGTGTGTGTGTTTTTTTTTTTTAAATTATACTTTTCTTTATTGATAACTGTCTAAAAAAAAAAAGGAACTAGAGGAAATATAGAGTCTTTTCCTAAAATGACTTAACTTTTTAAAATTTGTCCACTTTAACCTAGTTTATAAAACTATTTCTCAAACTAACTTTAACTCATTCATAAAATGAGTTTTAATGAGACCTACTTAAAAAAATTTTAAAATTTTCTCTTTTTCCTTTTTTTATTTTTCTATTTTTCTCTTTTTTAAAAAAAATCCTCTTTATTTCCCCTTTCCGTTTCCCCTCTCCTTCCCTTTTCTTTTCATTTTTTTTTATTTCTTTTCCCTTTCAAACCCACCTTCCCCCACTTTTCTTTTTCTTTTCATTTTTTTCTCTTCTCCATTCCACCTCACCACGTCCCTATTCTTTTCTCTTTTTTTTTTATTTTTTTCTCTTCTCCTCTCCAGTCCACCTCCCGACGTCCTTTTTTTTTTATCAAAAATGATAAATTCCAATACTGAATTATAGGACGCATTGAGAAGATGAGTCATAATGTTTGTAGAACGCATTCTGGCCACGAGTCATAATGTTTCAGATAATTTTTAAACGTGATGAATTCCCGTACTGAATTATAGGACGCATTGATAGGATGAGTCATAATGTTTCACATAATTTTCAAACGTGATAAATTCCAGTAGTGAATTATAGGACTCATTGAGAAGATGAGTCCTAATATTTGTAGAACGCATTTTGGCCACGAGTCATAATGTTCCAGATAATTTTTAAACGTGATAAATTTTCGTACTGAATTATAGGACGCATTGAGAAGATGAGTCCTAATGTTCCACATAATTTTTAAATGTGATAAATTTCCGTACTGAATTATAGGACGCATTGAGAAGATGAGTCCTAATGTTCCACATAATTTTCAAACGTGATAAATTGCAGTACTGAATTATAGGACGCATTGAGATGAGTCCTAATATTTGTAGAACGCATTCTGGCCACGAGTCATAATATTCCAGATAATTTTTAAACGTAATGAATTCTCGTACTGAATTATAGGACGCATTGAGAGGATGAGTCCTAATGTTTCACATAATTTTCAAACGTGATAAATTTGGCCACGAGTCATAATGTTCCAGATAATTTTTAAACGTGATGAATTCCCGTACTGAATTATAGGACGCATTGAGAGGATGAGTCCTAATGTTCCACATAATTTTCAAACGTGATAAATTACAGTACTGAATTATAGGACGCATTGAGAAGATGAGTCCTAATGTTTCACATAATTTTAAAACGCGATAAATTTCAGTACTGAATTATAGGACTCATTGAGAAAATGAGTCCTAATGTTTCACATAATTTTAAAACGTGATAAATTTCAGTACTGAATTATAGGACGCATTGAGAAAATGAGTCATAATATTTGTAGAACGCATATAATTTTTAAACGTGATGAATTCTCGTACTGAATTATAGGACGCATTGAGAGGATGAGTCCTAATGTTCCACATAATTTTTAAACGTGATGAATTCCAGTACTGAATTATAGGACGCATAATTTGAAGATGAGTCCTTAAAAGTTATATAAAACCACTTTATATACATCTATATCTATAAAATTAAATATAATTTTACAATAAGGAAAAATGGATCACATAACGAAAAATTGTTGATTTTTGTAAATAATAAAATAGCAATACCAATCTTCAATTTATAGAACAAATCACGTCACCTCAAACTACAACAATGTCAAAGCAAGAAGTTGATTTGTAATAAATTAAATAAAAATACAACAATGCCAAAACAACAAGTTCATTTATAATAAAGAACATCATCCAGGGGTATATCTATTTACAGTCTTCCGAGTTCGACGAGGCCTAGTTCTAGTATGTGGTATAATCTCTTCAATAGTAGAATCATGAGAAGGTTGAGAACCGGAGCCTGAATGAATAACATTTTCTTGACTTGGATTTTCTTGGGAAGTTGATGTTGAACCACATACATATTCTAGAGTAAGACACTCTCGAGGAGGTTGCGAATTTGAACCAAAACCAATTACTTCATCATCCTCTGGTACCTCAGTTGAATCAACATCATTTGCACGTCTGCTAAAGTTACATTTTTTACCTCCTCTCTTTACCCATTTTGCTCCACGTGTGAAGATTCGATTCTTTGGTCCTTTAGATGGATGAACCACATTTTGTCGTCTTGTAACAACACATGTTGCCTCGTGATGTCCAATCCTCGATCCTATTGCAGCAAGACCACGAGTAAGTAAATATTTAATTCGACTAAAACCAATTTAATCATTTGGTTCAAATATATTCTTCAACTCATCCTCACATATTCGGAGACTAGCCTCAGCAGCATTGGTCTACAAGCAAATTTGAGAAAAAAATTTAGAAATTAGCAAATTATTAATTAATAGTTAATATATATATACTAACTAGAAGTAGAAATTACCAATATGACAGCTCTAGAACCGGTAATGGAATAACCCTCATCGACATGCCCTCGATAAATCGGATTGCCTATTAAAATGCGAGTAATTCTAATATACCAAGAGTAGTAATTCTCGGCTACATCACTTCCATCAACTGTCGTTGGTATTTCAGAAAAAACATGATTGTATCGATTTTCCCAACGGTAAAGATGAATCCGGTGATGTATCATCCAATCAATAGACATATCCCCAATATTTTCTTTGTACTATTTAGGCATATTTCACTTTCGTTTAAGACTGCAATGTTAATAAAATATTTTCTTAGAGGCTTAGTACTCTCATTTTGAGGCAACATGAGGCTTTACCATGATATCTATACCACCTCACAAAGCCCCAATGCCATTGTCATTTTGTACTAACTACCTAAGTGCAGAGTGTTCATAAAAGAAGAAGAAATTATTCATAAAAGAAGCTTCATGATATCAAAACTAACAAGTGTAAAATTATAAAAACAAATAAAGTAAATAAAGTTACAGACCTCATTCAAAATCCGATGAAGTTCATCCCTTACTTGAACAACATGATCCCTAAGTGTTTTGTTGACTTGAGTGGTGGGCTAGGGTTTCTGTGGAGAGGTGGAATGAAGAAGAAAAAAAGATGAAAAGAAAAGGGAAAGTGGGGGGAAGGTGGGTTTGAAAAGGAAAAGAAATAAAAAAAATGAAAAGAAAAGGGAAGGAGAGGGGAAACGGAAACGGGAAAGAGAGAAAATTTAAAAAATTAAAAAAAAAGAGAGAAAAATAGAAAAAGAAAAAAAGAAAAAAAAAGAGAGAGAGAAATAGAAAAAGAAGAAAAGAAAAAAAAGAAAATTTTAAAAAAAAATTTAGTAGGTCCTATTAGAACTCATTTTGTGAATGAGTTAAAGTTAGTTTGAGAAATAGTTTTATAAACTAGGTTAAACCGGAATAAATTTTAAAAAGTTAAATCATTTTATGAAAAAATTCGGAAATATACGATAAGGTAAGATAGAGATAACCACGTACATGGTTTAATTTTTTTTCTTTTAAAAAAAATCATTAGAAATATCCAATAATGGATGGGGTGGCAATGCCCCCACCTTATATTGATGGGAAAAAAAGAACCTTGCAAGTTGAGTCAATTTCCTCCTACTTTTAAAAAAAATCATTAGAAATATCCAATAATGGATGGGGTGGCAATGCCCCCACCTTATATTGATGGGGAAAAAAGAACCTTGCAAGTTGAGTCAATTTCCTCCTACTACACTTTTATATAAATATATATTATTTTATTATTTTGACAAACACGAAAAAATTAGAACTCAAATTACGTTTCAAAATAAAACTAAACTTTATCTATAATTGGTGCACTGGGTACTACTCTGTTATTGTCACTTTTAGAGATGTGTATTGAAATTACAAAATATATAGCTAAACATATTTAGGCCAAAAATAAAAATATTTTAAGTCATAACTAAAATAGATTTAACAAAAATGAATATTTCAAGATAAAATTTTAAATTACAAATAAATAATCATTTAAGTAAAAATATTTAGGCTAAAAATAAATATATTTAGGCTAATACTAAAAATAGTTATTTAAATAAAAGAATCTTTTAAATAATAACCCAAATAATTAATAAAAATAAATAAATATTTAAATAAAACATTCACACCACAACAACTTTGTGGCATATAAAATTTAGTGATTAAATATAATTATGATTAGTGTTGATATGCTAATCAATATCAAATTAATTAATTATATTACCATTAATTTAATATCTTCCTAGTGAAAGATTCTTTAATCTACCTAATTAGAAATTCAAATTTTTTGAGCGAAAAAAAAAGGATATTGTTTATTCTATTAAAGAAATGTAAATATTATATATATATATATATATATATATATATATATATATATATAATCACTTTCAAAATAGTAATTTTTTAATAAATTAGAAATTTTAATATAATGTGTGTATATATATATTTACCGCAACTCACACCTACAACGGTGATGGTGCCGATGGCTAACAAAATTTCTTCACTGCAATGGAATTTCCTGTTTCTGCAAGCTCTGTTCTCAGTCTTGCCTCTGTTGATATCTGCTCGTCTGATACAATTCAACCATAGCTGCTCAGAATCAGATTCATCTTCTCCCTTTCCGCCAAACTTCCTTTTTGGAGTTGCTTCATCTGCTTACCAGGTACACACACTACTATTTTCGCTTTCCTCTGCTGCTTAATTTCCAAGTCAAGGAAGTGATAAGAAGCTTAATTTTTTTAAAAGTCCGATCTTATGAATCATACTGTTCTTCAAAATGAATGTTGTTTGATCTGTAATTTCATTTTTTGTTTTCAGTATGAAGGCGGTTTCATGGATGACGGCAAAGGTCTCACCGATTGGGACGTTTTTACTCACAAATTTGCAGGTAATTAAAAGTAGTAGTGGTGTCCGATTCTATTGTTCAGAAATCATATTCAACTTGAAGAAGAAGAAGAAACAATAATTATTATAATTTTGTCGATGCAGACAAAGTAGATGACGGAAGTAATGGAGATATTGCGGTGGATGGATATCACCGATACAAGGTATATATCATCTCTATTCTGACTTTTTATCATCTAAAAACATTGGTTAATCATAGCTTGAATACTTTTTGCATTGGTCGAAATTAGGAACACATCAATATTATGGCTTCTATGGGACTTAACAGCTACCAGTTTTCAATTTCTTGGGCAAGAATCCTGCCTGGTCAGTCTACATTAAATGCAAGCCATCTTCATAAGAAATAAAGCAAAGCAACTATGGTGTCAAATATTAATTAAGTGCAAAGTTTATTTGTATACATGCAGAAGGGAGATACGGTCCTTTGAATTTGGCCGGCATTGAGTACTACAACAAAATCATAGATGCTCTTATTCTCAAAGGTTTGTTTAAATTCTCAATTTTATTTGGAGGAAATTATCCAAATAGAATGAGAACAAGATCAATAGTTTACTTCTGAATGTCACCTCCAACAGACAAGCAAAAATGGAGTTCTTTTAATCTGTTCCAATTCTTGTTTATGTGCAGGGATACAACCAGTTATAAAACTAAACCACTATGAAGTTCCTATTGAACTAGTAGAAAAATATGGGGCTTGGCTAAGTCCAGAATCAGTGTAAGTATAGAGCATGGCACGAGGACATGAAGTTAAGAACAATATTTTGATTAAAAAAGAAACTTTTGATTCTTTCAGGGAAGACTTCAAGTACTTAGCTGACATCTGTTTCAAGAACTTTGGAGATAGGGTAAAGTACTGGTTTACCTTTACTGAACCAAATATGTTGGTGATCTTTGGTTATCGTACGGGTGATTTCCCACCCAATCGTTGTTCAAAACCTTTTGGGGACTGTGCTGAAGGAGACTCCGAGAAAGAACCCTTTATTGCAGCTCATAACATCATTCTCGCCCATGCTGCTGCTGTTAAAGTGTACAAAACCAAATACCAGGTTGGTAGTAAACATAATACTACAAAAGCATGCTTCTTGGTCTTGTAAACTATTAGCATTTCGAACACAGTAAATCAAACCTTTTAGACAGAGCAAGGTACCAATGATATATATATATATAGACCACACAGCCAGAGTTGGTTTGTTGAATTTGCTTTGACAGCAGCCTAATCAAGAACTCAATATTACAGAAAGAGCAAGGAGGTAGCATAGGCTTCATTGTACAGACTGCATGGTATGAACCAATTAGCAACTCCACAGCGGACAAGTTAGCTGCAGAAAGAGCACAATCCTTCTTCTCAAACTGGTAATGGTATTCCAATTACAATTTAAAAAAATAAAAATAAATAAAACTGAAAAGTAATCCACTCCATCCATCATTCTAATGCATGTTGGACGCATATAACAGGTTTCTTGATCCAATTGTATTTGGAAGATATCCGGCTGAGATGACAAGTATTCTGGGATCTACTTTACCTAAATTTTCAGAAAATGATTTGGAAGATCTAAAAATGGGTCTTGATTTCATTGGCATTAATCACTACACTAGCTTATATGTCCAAGATTGCTTGTATTCTCCTTGTGAATTTTCAACAGGAGCATCCAGAACTGAAGGTTTTGCTAAAACAACAGATTCCAAGAATGGCATTCCTATTGGCGAACCTGTAAGTCATTCTCATACCTATGTCATCAATACTAAAGCATCTAATCAGTATTCCATGATTAGCGGGCTAATATTAGTTTCCGCAGACAGGGGCAAACCTTAACGTTTATCCACTAGGAATTGAAAGAAGTGTAACTTACATCAAGGAAAGATACAATAACATTCCAATATTTATAACAGAAAATGGTGAGTGAAACTAAATCTTCTCTTCTTCCATTTAATCTGTTGATATAGCAGAAACTTGATGATTTCTTTGAGCTCACTGATTCCCAGGCTATTGCGATTTCACCGATTCAAACTCCGGCATTGAAGAGTTCCTAAATGACGTGAAGCGAGTGGATTACTTGAGCAACTATTTAGATGCTCTCTCTACAGCTATGAGGTAAGTGCTGCTTATAACAAAAGCATTTGAAATTTGATCGTACAGAACAAATTATCTTCTTCTAACCTACAAACTCCATAAATTTAATTAGGAAAGGAGCTGATGTGAGGGGTTACTTTGCTTGGACCTTGCTTGATATATTTGAGTGGTTATATGGATATACAAAAAGATATGGACTTCATTATGTTGATCGCAGCACCTTAGAGATTACTCCAAAATTATCTGCACTTTGGTACAAACAGTTTATTGCAAATCAAACAAATATTAGAAGAACCATCGTGCCAGCCACAAATTCTCAAACTTCGAATCTCTAGGGAACCCACACTGTTCAAAATTTCTGGAACCATTCTTCAGCTATAGAAAAAAAAAAAAAAAAAACAGTTAAAAGAGTCATTAATGGGGTTCGTTTGCTCAACTCCAGCTATTTATCCCTCAAAGAACAATACAAATCCTGCTAATTGAGAGACATTTCAAGGCAAGAAGAAACTTGAGCGCTAGATTATTCTAATGTACAATTTGTCAAAGGATGAAGCATTAATGTCAAAAGAAATAAACCCTGATGTTAAAAGTTCGTTTCTGGAAAGAGTCCAGTTTTTAGAGAAGTGTAGTCTTAAAGCTATGCAGGACTTTTAACACTAAATGTAAGCAGTCACTACTGTTGCGAGTAATTATTCAAGGAAAGACGTATGTTTAATACTCTCACAGAAGCACAACATATATAAAATTGCATGCAGAAGTTCAACAACATTGCATCTGAAGCATATCACTATGAGATATCGCTTCAATCAAAATTCAAATAACACTCATCAACCCTAACATAAATCCTCTGCGGAAATATATGTAAATGATGATACAACTTCGAACAATACTGGCAATGAATCAGGTGATACTAAACACCTACAGTTATGACCCGTTCCATCCAGCTTAATTTTGTTTTACTGGTCATTAACTATAATTTACTAACCTGTACAGCCTGAACCTTGTTGCTCCCTAAAACTTGATTTTGGGTATTGAAAGATTTCCACGAGGAGTTGTTGACAGCTAAATAACCAGACAAATCTTTCCACATCATCAAGGTTTAGGGTTCACCTTTCCTAGCTCATATATAGCATGAAGGTGGTCTGGCATTATCTATCTCCACCAAGGTGTTCCAGCCTCATAAGAGTAGACCCCATTGTCCCAGGATATCTGCCATGCCTGAAGACCAATAGCCACATTCGGTTCCTTCCCATGTTCTGCTATCCAACCTTCAACCTTCTGTTCTATGTCACTTTCACTTGCATATGTTTTATTGTTCTTTCTAAAGGGGTTAACCCCAGGATTCCTCATCTCAGCTACTGCAGCAGGCATGTACATTGAATCCCCGACTACTGGTGCACCAGAGGCAGCCAATTGAGCTCGGATCTGAATATGATGACGAAAGCATGAGTGGTGGAAGCAGCCAATTTACACACACAAAACAAACAAAAACAAAAAATATATATATATATCATGCTAAATGACTATTTGGTTTTTTCTTAGTTTGACTTCATATTTGGCTAGCAATTTCAAGAAAGATTTGAACAGCACAACCAAATTGGAAAGCCTACCAGCAAGAATTATTTGAAAATCCTTTCCTTCTTACCGTGCATCCACACATTAATTACTGAAAACGTCTTCATAAAACTTAATGATAAAAAGCTGCTGCTACATTATGGTTTCTCTAGATCTAAAGTTATCTGATAAAATATAGGTTCTAATGCACAAACAAATATACCTTGTAACAAGGATCTGATAAGGTGGGAAGTTAAATTTTAAAACATTGATTAAGAAACCATCAATATACATACATAAATACATATATGCAGAAAAGAGGGAATGGAGAAGTATAAAATAAAATGACCACCTGCAGAATGCATTTTTTAACCTCCAACTGAAAACGAAGAATGTCATAATACCTGATGAGTTCGACCAGTCAAAAGGTTGATTTTCAGCTCATATGCAAAATCTTGGATTGGCCACCCACAATCCTCAATGTCATATTCATTTTGCATCAAAGTAGTGGGCCAAGGAACTTTCTTGCATTCTAACACCTCAAGCTGGCACAAGTACCATCTATGAACAATATCTGCACAACACAGTAGCAGTGGTTATAGTGCATCCTCAATGTCATATTCATTTTGCATCAAAGGGGAGGAAAAGCATATTTCCTAAAGCAATAAACTAAATGAGCATTGCATTTCATAGCAAAGAAACCATCTTAAAAACTAGAATAAACAAAGAAATGGTGGTATCCCTTCAGGAGAATCTTTTTCTTTTTGTATCTGGAGGGTAGGTGGATACTTGTCAGGATAATTTGGATGACTTCCATGAAGAGAAACTGCAACTACTTTTTACAAAGCCAAACACTTGAACTAGACGTGGCTGCAGAAAACAAGCCTTTTTTTTTTTTTCATCAGCAGCTTGGTTTATTTGCTAGAAACTAAATTTTATTACTCTCAGTAGTCCCCTATTTCTTCCCCCAGTTTTGGCTAGGAAACCCATTTTTACTATAATTATTTTCGTGAAGGTGCAAAAAAAATGGGTACTTTTCAAAAGTAGATAAGGAATCAATTCTCGAAGACTAATAATAGAAATTATTTTCATAGCAATCATACCTTCAGAAATAAGTCTAGGTGCCATATTAATTGGTCGCATGTAATGGGTAATAACTCCAATTGGCATAGGAGCAGTGACAAGAGCAAGATAAAGCTTTTTCACCTTTTTCTCCTGAAGAAAAGGTCATATAGTCTCACATAGATGACAATAATAATAAACTGTTTTGCAACTTCAGTCAATGAGAAAATTGTGGAAAAACATTCTCTGAATGAAGACTCACAGCTGTGAGTGGAGTTTGTGCTCCTTATTTAGCAAATCAGAAATGAAGTTAATCGTGACATCAATTAGAGTTATGTAAAAATGTTTCACTTACCCGAATTTTTCCATGAAACACTGAGCAATATTCCTTGGATCTAGCTAACACCACACTGCAAATAAAGTTGAAAGCTATTATATATATATGTGTGTCATTTTCATTATTTACTTCAATAACAAAGAATTTGAACCATTACTTACCAGCCCTCACTGCAATTATCAATCTGATGAGTAGTCAAAAGTGGAGTTTCTAATCCTAAAGCACGAGAAGTGAATGTTGCACAACTCTCTTCAATGTTGTCTGTTGTTCCTCCAACCTGATGAAAAAGGAGCCAGCATAAGAACTGCTATTTAATCCTCCAATAGACAATCGGGAAAAATTGAAGTTCTTCAAATATGTTGGACATCCAAAAAGACAAATTAAACTACTGCACTAGACCAGTTCAAGTTCATGTTTCAACCAATAGCACCCCTAAATTCATGCCCTTGGAAACTTCATTAATTTTAATATGGCATACTCTTTTGACTTCAAAAGTTTTGGCAGTTTTCTATAAGAACCCATACTAATTTTCGGATGAACATCACAGGTCTAGTTGTGGTATCTGGTCATACGTACTGAAGTACCAGCAGGCTTGTCCAGGACTACATAGGAATCAGTTACAGCAATAACTCTTGATCTCCAATCAATTTCATAGCATCTGATAAATGGTACAAAAACATCATTATAATACTTTTTCGACAAAAATGAAAAAGAGAAAAAAAGAGAGGTCAAGGCTACATCATTCAATGTTTACCTAGGAAAGCGTTTAGGGTGTACATGCACACGCAAATAAGTTCCAGGTTCAACAAACTCATCTGGATGGGTTATCCGGAAAGTCTTCTGTGCCTCACGTACAGTTTTTCCTTTAATGGAAGCTCTCTTTCTCAGAACTGAAGGAGCTGTAACTTCTTCATATGTTTTTATCTGCTCAGGTGTGGCAGTAGGTGGTGGCTTTGGACATACCAAAGCATAATAAACAGCTCCAAAGTGAATGAGATCGGCAACATATCTTTCAACACAAGGGGTACGTAATTTAACTCATCAGAAATGATAAATGTTCAATAATCAGCACATAATTAAATTAAAGAGGTTGAATCAAAAGGAAGAAACACTCACAGAGGAGGAAGATCCAAAGTTTTACATATAAATTCAAGCACGGATCCTCCTTCCTTCACAACTAAGTGCTCCACTCTTGGTGGACCATTCTGCGACGGACATGGAAGCAAACGGCCATATTGAGGAAAACTGGTACAACAGTTTTAAGTCCTACGTCAGTTAATGAGAAAGAAAAGAGACTGAGACCTTGAAATTAGTAATTCATTTATAAAATACTCTACCAAGTACTGCAATATTTTCTACTTACAGTCGAAAAAAAACAACGGAATCACAAACTATCAAATAACGGGATTAGAATGCAGGGAATACCCATTTGAGAAAGAAACATAAGGAGACGAATTAACATCGGAACACGTTACTGCTTCAGAAGCAAAGCTTCTAATCCAACTTCTGCTACGGCAGTTCCCAGTACCCAAGTTCAAGTCATGGTGATAATTGTTGAATCGAACACGGTTGCACGCAAGCGTAAAAGGGGTAAAGAAATTTCTTCTTCTGTAACTCGAAGGAGTCCAGATCCGCGAAGAAGAAAACAAGCTATTCGTGCAGATTGAAGTGAAAGCAGCAGTCCCAGCACTGCCCATTCCTGTGGGTTAATCTTCGACCACAGGCGTCCGATGCTATAACCAAGTTATGTACTCTGTTACCTTGATATTGTTGGGCCATTGTATCGGGCTTAACTGGCCTTTCCAATTTGGGCCAAGAAATTGGGTAATTTATTAATTTGGACCGGTTCAGAACTGACTTCTAAAATTGAAAGTTGGCCAAGCTTTACTCCTTTTTCAATTTGGGCTACAAAGTTGGAAATTCTATAAAAATTAATTTTTTTTGCTACCCACTCAACTCGGGGTGAACTCGGGGGCGACCGATGTGTGGTCTGTGCAGCGTTACCATAGAGTTCAACTCTTATTCAAACAGAGTGTCTAGCCAAAGTTTTTAACATAGAGTTATCTGCTTTAGGAGGGATTCCAACTCTGATTATCGATCTTGATGAAGTATTTAGGAATCTGTTTACTAATTCCTCTAAACTACTAGGTTAATTACTTCTTTTTTTTACCCATTTGGGTCCCTAGGTGTTCCCACCTTTTCATTACACTAATTTGCATATGGCCTGGAGCACTCGCAAAGTTTAACCTTTTCTAGAAGGTGAGGGTTTGATTCAGAGCTTTTTCTCTTTTTGGAAAGTGAGGGTTTAGCCAAGAGCTTTTTCTCTTTGTCGAGAGTAAGGGTCTGACCCAAAACATTTTAAAGATGGAACTATCAGGGAAATTTCAATCCTCCATCATCATATCTAGAAAAAATATTTAAGAATTTGTTTACTAACTTTTTCTCAAGCTACTGGATTAAAAAAAATTACTCTTTTGCTAACCAAACCCTTGGCCTAGGTCAAAGATTTGACATCTATTATGAGGTATAGAGTCAGAGTAAGGTTTTCCTTCGAGTAAAAATTGTATTCTTAGAGTCCGAGCTGTGATGATTCTCGTAATTCATGTATATAATTATTTAAAATTTATATTATTTGAAGTAGGAGTTACCTTGATAGCATAAAAAGAAAGAAAAAAAAATATACAAAAGTATGTTTATTCCCTATACCTAAAACGCGCTTCAATAACTACATATCTTTCAATTAGCAGCCACCCTAAAAAATTTAGGGTAGTTCCAAATTTATATCATGACCAGTAGACCAATGCGAACAACCACCAAGCTATTAATAATAATTTGTATATTCTAAGTATTAGAAATATTTGGAAAATTAATCTTGATATTTTTGTTCTAAACTCATAAAACTAGGTTCAATATAACCTAAGAGAAATCGATAAATACTAAATTCACATAAATTTTTTATATTTTTCTAAAATAAAACCAATAAAATTTCTTACAAATTAGCTTATACCTAGATTTAAAATGTAATGTTTGTGCATATAAAAACTTTTCAATTTTATTTCTTTTTCCTTTCTTGGCTCTTGAGTAGCATATAGCTGTAGACAACATCTCGCACTACTTTACAGTAGTAATTGTCAATAGATTTTTATTGAAGTACAACTGGAAAGATACCAAACATTTTTTTGACCGGAAAAATATAATAAATAATTAATTAAGGTGGTTTGTCTTTTTCAATCATATACATACATATATATATATATATATATATATATATATATATATGTTGTGTGTGTGTATGTATATGCATGTATGTTTCCATTTTAGATGAATATAATTAAGTGACTTGTCATTATAAAGTAATTAATGTAGGTGAGAAGGCAGTATCAACTCCGCCAAAATGAGCATAAAACAATTTATAACCATATATTTTGAACGAATTTGTGTTTGGTGCAATTCTATTTAAGAAAAAAGAAGTTTTTTTTTTAATGTTACATACAAAGTTAAGTAATATTTATATCAATTTCAACATTGTATTATAGAATTGTTTTTAAATGTTACATATAAAATTACTTAATTATTTACCTTTCTTTTAAACCTACACATTTGTTCAAACTTTTCTTTTTCCCATTCAACTAGTTGTAAATATGCAATGAATAATCACTGCAAAAAATAGAAGAATCCGTACAAAGTGTACAGATTTCGGGTGAAAATATTCAATACCATTTTTGTGAAGGACATATAGAAAGATTAAATTCATTCACTCACCTCCCGTATAATATACATACACATTCACCTCTCTCATATATATATATAATGTCATGACCACTTCTTTAAGTTATCTTTAAAGAAAAACACACACTAAAACCCGGAAAAAAAAAATGGAGTGGATAGACGTGGGCATGTTCTGTGCTGGTGCTGTTTTCTTGTGTTTATGGTGGCGATATTGGTCGGTGGTTGCCACCTGTGGTGGTGCCGGAAAATTAAAAAACCTCCCACCAGGGCCACCAGGTTGGCCAATAGTGGGTAACTTATTCCAAGTTATTCTCCAACGACGTCCTTTTATATTTGTGATACGAGATTTACGCGCTAAATACGGTCCAATTTTCACCATGCAAATGGGACAACGTACTCTGATTATTATCACGAGTTCTGAACTCATCCACGAAGCTCTAGTTGAGAAAGGTCCACTCTTTGCTAGCAGACCACCGGACTCGCCCATTCGGCTGTTGTTCAGCGTGGGGAAGTGCGCCATCAACTCGGCTGAATACGGCCCATTATGGCGCGCTTTGCGCCGAAACTTTGTCACCGAGCTGATAAACCCGACGAGAATCAAGCAGTGCAGCTGGATAAGAAAGTGGGCTATTGACAATCACATGAAGAGGCTTCATAATAAAGCTTCAACTGACGGACACGTGGAGGTTATGAGCAGTTGTAGGCTCACAATATGCATTATTCTTATCTGTTTATGTTTTGGCGCGAAAATCAGTGACGAATGGATTATAGAAATCGAGACAATACTTAAAGAGGTTATGATGATTTCTTTACCGAAGCTTCCGGACTTTCTTCCGGTTTTTACGCCTTTATTTCGCCCTCAAGTCAACCGCGCAAAGAAGCTGAGGAAAAGACAACTGGATTGTTTGGTTCCTCTTATAAGGGAAAGGAAAGCGTTCGTGGAGTCGGGTGGAAATATTAAAACGAATAATAGTAATAATAACAAATTAGGTACGAGGGCAGAAATGTTAAGTCCTATTGGCGCAGCTTACGTGGATTCTTTGTTTCAGCTTGAATTACCGACAGCTGGCCGTGGTAATAAGCTCCGGGAGGAAGAGATTGTGACACTTGTCTCGGAAACCATCAGTGCTGGAACTGACACGAGTGCAACCGCGCTGGAGTGGGCTTTGCTTAACTTAGTGATGAATCAAGAAATTCAAGAAAAGCTGTACAAAGAAATCGTGGACTGCGTCGGAAAAGAAGGGCGGGAAATCAACGAAAGTGACGTGGAAAAAATGCCATATTTAGGTGCAATCGTGAAAGAAACGTTTAGAAGGCATCCGCCAAGTCATTTCTTGCTCTCACATGCTGCCACGGAGGATACTAAATTAGCAGGGTACACAATTCCAGCAAAAGCAAACGTGGAATTCTATACTGCATGGGTAACCCAAGATCCAAACCTATGGACAGATCCGGATGAGTTCAGACCGGAGAGATTCTTGAACGGTGACGGAGTGAATGTGGATATAACCGGAATGAAAGGACCGGTGAAGATGTTGCCATTTGGAGCGGGTAGACGGATTTGCCCGGCTTGGACTTTGGGTACGTTGCATGTCCATCTAATGCTGGCTAGGATGGTACATGCATTCAAGTGGCTTCCGGGTAATCCAGTACCGGATCCTACCGAGACATTTGCTTTCACGGTTATAATGAAAAATCCACTCAGGGCAATAATTCTGCCTAGGGCAAAGATTTGAGACAAGGAAAACGTGAATGAGTGTCTACACGTACTACCTTTTTTTTAATGTTTACCAATTTCGTTTTTTGCACTAGTTTTGATTATGACGTACCTATATGTGCAACATATATTCATTTTAAGTTTTTATGTACTTTTTCGTGTTCATGTTCTCCGGACATGAAACTTTATTATCAACTCTTTTAAGTTTTAAAAAAATAAATATATATTAACATCTTAAAATAGGTTAATTTCCTTACAAAAGATTTAATTTTGTTTATATTATTTTGGAGAGAGATTTACGACGAACAAAATTCAAATTTTAAAACAAATTTAGAAACCCAAAAACTGCACAAAGAAAATTATATATTGATTTGAGGGGTTATTTTTTTTGTGTTCTTATTGTCTGTCACATGTGTCACAGATATAAAAATATATTTATTGATATATTTTAACTTTAATACTAGTAATATGTTAAAGAGTATATTTTATTATATTTTATAAACTAAAAAAAAAAAGGAACAGAGAGAATAATCTATAACATAATTATAAAACATAAAAAAAAATCAATAAATGTTACGTAGGAATTGGGGATAGAGTATACTGTAATTATCTGTTGCTAGAAATAAAAGCAGAGTCCGTACAAATGGAGGGAGGGGGGAGGAGGGACGAGGGGACAGTTACACATTTACTACAAGTCTCTTTAGTTTGACAGACAATATATGCAGAGGGCAGTTGAAATATTAGTTAATACGTTCGAGTTGAACTATTCTTGAGTCAGGACCGAAGGACGACGATACATACAATACATACATACATACATACATATATATATATATATATGCATTTAAATTTATAATCACGTAATAGTTTCTCTTTTCCGTCTGCCACCTTTATAGTAATGTACAGAAAATAAATAAAGTAACAGCTATGAGCTGTGACGATAGAAAGGCACACACAGAGGAATAATTAATATATATACATATATATATATATATGTATGTATGTATATATGTAAGTATAGGTTTCTGGGGGATTTATTGCCAATGGGGCAAGTTATAATATTTCCTGCCCAATGGAACTTTCTGATAGAGAACAATTTTGTGCGTGGTTCTTTTTCTTTACAACAATGTTAGGTTCAAAAAATTAGATAATTTAAGAAAAGAAAAATTGTGCATAATTAACTTTAGTTGAATCTTAACCATTTATGTAATAATGTTACTTAGATAGATGATACACTCACCAAACCAATTCATTTTTTTTCCGTTAATATATATTTGTAACTTCCTAAAAAGGATTATATGTTCATGTTTGACTAAGATGGTGTGATATATGGAATAAGTATTTTCCCTTTTTATGGATAACCTTAATTGAAGATAACGTGTTTGTCTAAATATATATATATATGTATATGTATATATATATATATATATATTCAGGGGAAAAAAACTCTCATAACTAATTTAATTTTTAAAAATTTAGTGCTTTTGTAGGTTTTTAAACAATTTTGTGGTAATAAAAAAAAATTATTTATCGTCAAGAAAAAGTTGCTTATATGTCAGTCTCTCCTCAAATTTTTTTTTTTAAATAAAATTTATTTATGAAATGTAAGAAGTTGAGGAGAGAGAATGGTGGAACTTCTATATATATATATATATATATATATATATATATATATATATATATATATATATATATTTTTTTTTTTTTTTTTTTTTTTTTAAAGGAAAAAAAAACTCTCATAACTAATTTACTGCTTTTTGTAGGTTTTTAAACAAGTTTGTGGTAATTATTTATGGGTAAATAGTAGCAATTTTATTTATGATTTTAAGATTATAGTTCAAAATATTGTAAAAATAAGGTGTCAAAATAAAAAAAAAAGAAAAAAAATCATTTATGAAATGTAAGACTGGAGGAGAGAGAATGATGGTACTTCTATATTTTTCTTTTCTTTTCTTTTTCTTTTTTCTTTTAATCATAATATATGGCATGTAAAAACATTTAGGAATTTTTTGTGGAATGTAAGTGTTAGGCCCGCATATACTTACAAGGTTGGGCTTTCACCACTCAACTCGACATTAGTATGATATTGTCCGCCTAAATCCTCACGGTTTTTATTCTTGGGCAGCATCCCAAAAGGCACGGTTTTCCTCATACTAATGGAGTTAGTGGTACTCTTATAAGCTAGTCACCTCTAACATTATCTTCAGATGTGGTACTCTTATTTTTTGCCTCATACTAACCAAAAGGTCTCATACTAATGGAGTTAGTAGCTAGTCACCTCTAGCATTATCTTCAGATGTGGTACTCTTATTTTTGGCCTCATACTAACCAAAAGGCCACATATTAATGGAGTTAGTGGTACTCTTATAAACTAACCAAAAGGCCTCATACTAATAGAGTTAGTGGTACTCTTATAAGCTAGTCACCTCTAACATTATCTTCAGATGTGGTACTCTTATAAGCTAATCACCTCTACCAAGGACCACATATACTAATGGAGTTAGTGGTACTCTTATAAGCTAGTTACATCTACCATTATCTTCAGATGTGGTACTCTTATAAGCTAGTCACCTCTACCAAGGACCACAGCACAAACCAAGGACCACATACTCGTGGGCCTCCCCTAGACGAATAATCATCCACATTTGGCAAGCAAGCCCTAATCACTAGGTCTTCAAGAATGAGGGCCTCCCCACACATCTCACGCAAGCAAGTGGTACTCTTATTTTTGGCCTCATACTAACCAAAATGCCTCATACTAATGGAGTTAGTGGTACTCTTATAAGCTAGTCACATCTACCAAGGACTACAGTACAAACCAAGGACCACATACTCGTGGGCCTCCCCTAGACGAATAATCATCCACATCTGCCAAACAAGTCCTAATCACTAGGTGGACCACAGCACAAACCAAGGACCACATACTCGTGGGCCTCCCCTAGATGAATAATCATCCACATTTGGCAAGCAAGTCCTAATCACTAGGTCTTCAAGAATGAGGGCCTCCCCACACATTTCTCACAAGCAAGGACCACAGCACAAACCAAGGACCACATACTCGTGGGCCTCCCCTAGACGAATAATCATCCATATCTGGCAAACAAGTCCTAATCACTAGGTGGACCACAGCACAAACCAAGGACCACATACTCGTGGGCCTCCCCTAGACGAATAATCATCCACATCTGGCAAACAAGTCCTAATCACTAGGTCTTCAAGAATGAGGGCCTCCCCACACACCACAACACAAACCAATGACCACATACTCGTGGGCCTCCCCTAGACGAACATCTGGCAAACAAGTCTTAATCACTAGGTCTTCAAGAATGAGGGTCTCCCCACACACCAAACCACAAACCAAGGACCACATACTCGTGGGCCTCCCCTAGAGGTGAATAATCATTCACATCTGGCAAACAAGTCCTAATCACTAGGTCTTTAAGAATGAGGGTCTCCCAAGGACCACATACTCGTGGGCCTCCCCTAGACGAACAATCATCCACATCTAGCAAACAAGTCCTAATCACTAGGTCTTCAAGAATGAGGGTCTCCCCACACATCTCTCACAAGCAAGCCCATTAACCTTAAGCTCTGATATCACTTGTTAGGCCCAAATAATCTCACAAGATTAGGCTTCCACCACCACCACTTAACTCCACATTAGTATGATAATGCAAGACATCCACTGGCAAGCAAGCCCTAATCATCTTGCATCTTTTTGCAAGACATCCACATCTGGCAAGCAAGCCCTAATCACTAGGTCTTCAAGAATGAGGGTCTCCCCTCACATCTCTCACAAGCAACCACCACTTAACTCCACATTAGTATGATAATGCAAGACATCCACTGGCAAGCAAGCCCTAATCATCTTGCATCTTTTTGCAAGACATCCACATCTGGCAAGCAAGCCCTAATCACTAGGTCTTCAAGAATGAGGGTCTCCCCTCACATCTCTCACAAGCAAGGCAAGCAAGCCCTAATCATCTTGCATCTTTTTGCAAGACATCCACATCTGGCAAGCAAGCCCTAATTACTAGGTCTTCAAGAATGAGGGCCTCCCCTCACATCTCTCACAAGCAAGGCCATTAACCTTAAGCTCTGATACCACTTGTTAGGCCCGAATAATCTCACAAGATTAGGCTTCCACCACCACCATTTAACTCCACATTAGTATGATATTATCCGCTTTGGGCCTAAGCCCTCACGGTTTTTATTCTTGGGCAACATCTCAAAAGGCCTCATACTAATGGAGTTAGTGATACTCTTATAAGTTAGTCACATCTAGCATTATCTTCAGATGTGGGACAAGGGTTGACACCCCAACAATAAGAACATTATATACATATATATTATATTACTCATAATAAATAAAAATAAAGGAGTTTTTGTGATTTTTTTAAATTTTTGAATTAAAGAATTAGATTACCTGAAAACTTATTTTTGTGACTTACAAAAAGGAATAATTCATAAAAATAAAATTAGTATTGGGACTAAAAAGTTAAAAATAAAGAATGGAGATTAATATAACTGAGGAAAAATAATTTATGGAGTAAATAGGCTAATTTTCCTTAAAATTTTATCTCCTTATTGGGGAGGAAGAAAATAATAATAACGTGTATTTGGTAACCGTTCGTTAGTTTAAATCCATAAAAAACACATCAATTATAAAACAAAAATTTAGTTTTTGCACCTGTATTTATTTTTGCTTTGAACTGACACTTGAACTATAAAATATCACATTTTTTGCCTTTCCAAAAGGAACCATCAGACTTCATTTTCCATCCAATTCTTAGGGGCATTTTCGTCTTTTTATAATTATGAGTATTTTTTAATTATTAGGATTTTATTTACAAGTAATTTTGTCATTTTTACAATTATGATTTTATTTCAATGGTAGTTTTGTCATTTCACTTTATTATTAAAAATCTAAAAAATATTTTTTTTTTGTAATCTCAATGATTTGATCCTACAACCATACGCTTAAATAAATTATATTTACCCACTGGAACAACTATAAATATAAAAAGTTATTTGAAACTTATATTTTATATTGTAATTAAAAAAATAATAAATACTCATTTTATATTGTGATTATATTATATATTTTAAATATAAATTATATTAAATATAAACATTTTCAAAAAAATATTATCAAATGACACAATTCAAACTACAAGTTTTTGTTATTGTCACGTTTCTCAAAGCTTGCACTGGAGTTCTTCTTTAACTCTTTTATTTAGAATTCGTCGCAGAACATGAATTTCGAGGTATTGTTTTATACAATGTCATTTCTGACACTAATAATATAATAATGTCATTGTAAAAAAATCTCAAATTTTGTATTGTGCAACGAATTCAAAGTTAAAAAACATAAATTTAAGGTTTGAGGAAGGGAATGACTACGAAGACAATTGGTTTAAATTGTGTTGTTTGGATAATATTTTTTTAGAATTTTTATATTTAATATAATTTTTAAATAATATAAATTTTTGTATTTGTCGAAATGGTAAATGCTTATTTATTATTTATACGATTGTGATTCAAATTTAGGGGTTCACAAATATATTTATGTTAAATTTATTTTGACATCATCTAATATGCAATATAAAATATAAGTTTCATATAAGTTAACATATAAATAATTGTTCTAGTGGGTTAATATGTTTTTGTCATTTAGTGTGGTTGATGGATCTCTAATTTAAGAAGATTTTTCAAAAATTTTAAATTTTATGAAAACACAAAATTATTCCTAAAAATAAAACCTTAATAATTTTAAAATATTAATGATTTTAAAATACAAAAATACCCCTAAAAATTCGTAAAATCTAACGGAAATTTTGAACGGAATGATAATATTTTATAGTTCAAGTGTTAGTAAAATAATTTACTTATTATAAAATAAATATATTATCCATCCATATACATATCCACCGACCAAAAAAAAAATCTATATATGTTATGAAATTGTATAATATTAGTAAAATTGGGTAATTTATATCAGCTAGATATGATATATATATAGATATATATATATATATATATATATATATTATATATATATATAATATATCTCATATCTTAGCTGATATAAATTACCCAATTTTACTAATATTATACAATTTCATAACACGTTATCAGCACGAAGCTCTACCAACAACACGATTATCTACCACCGGGTAAAGTATTTTTAAATTTATTTGAAGATCAATCATGTACATTTTTACCGATACGTATTCTGTTATTATGTCAAATTTTATTAAACTCAAATTTGTGGTTTTTGATGTCACCGGAAAGAATTATTTGTTATGGACACTAGATGCCTGAATGCATCTTGCTACAACGGGTCCGGCAGACACCGTTATATAAAATAAAGTATCATCAACACAAGATCGTGTTCATGAGAATTTGAAAAAAAAATGAATATCTTACCGTGAAAGATCCCTTTATTTTGTGGGGAAATTTGAAAGAAAGATTCGACCACCAGAAGATGGTCGTTATCCCGAAAGCACGGTATGACTAGTTGCACCTGAGGTTGCAAGATTTCAAATCCGTGAGTGAGTATAACTCCTCAATTTTTAAAATAGTTTCACAGCTGAAACTGTGTAACGGATGATGATATGCTGGAGAAAACATACTCCACTTTCCATGCCACGGATATTGTCCTGCAGTAACAATATCGTAAGAAAGTTTTAAAGAAATATACTGAATTAATTTCTTGTCTTCTTATTGCGGAACAAAATAATGAATTACTGATGAAAAATCACGAGACTCGACCTACTGACCTACTTCATTCCCTGAAGTGAATGATGATCCCAGAAGAGATCATGGTAGTGGTCGTTACCGTGGTCATGGTCATGAACGTCGTGATAAATTTGGCCCTTATAATCGTAACAATAATTTAGGTGCCAAAATATTTATGACCACCTGAAGTGGATAAAACATAATAAGAAATGAAATGTTGTTCCGAAGACAAATATTATCGTGGTGGCATGAAAGATCACTGGTCTCGTGCCTGTAGCACGACAAAATATCTTGTTGACTTATTTCTCATGAAATAAATGATGACGATCTTGAAAATGTTGATATGGCTCATCTGGATGTTACTGATCTTTTCGAACATCCAAAAAAAATAATTGACCACTTGATTGGAAATTAAAGTGTCCAAAATAATTAGAATATTAATATTATATACAATTAGAATATTAATATTATATACAATTAGAATATGTTATATGTTTATATTACTTTTGTTGTGATATTATATATTTAATTTTTATTTCTGTAAATATTTTCTTAACAACACAGATGGTTGTTGTTCTATTTTCTGGTTTGAATAACGATATCGAAAGTATCTGTCTTATTGACAGTGGAACTACGCACACCATACTAAAATACGAAAAATATTTTTCTCACCTGAATGTGGGAGAAACAAGTGTTACCACAATAAATGGTAGTGCAAAACTTATTGAAGGCTCCGGAAGAGCTAATATAATATTACCGGGAGGAACTATGATTGCTATTGATAAAGCATTATATTCCTCAAAATCTCAAAGAAATTTATTGAGTTTTAAATATATCCGACGGAATGGATATCATGTTGAGACTATGGAAGAAAATAGTCATGAATATTTGGGTATCACAAAAGGTGACCTCCGATAATAAGGTTTTGTTGGAAAAACTACCATCTCTATCCTCTGGCCTATATTATGCAAAAATAATTGCTATTGAGGCGTATCATTTAGTAAACCAGAAGTTTACTAATTCCGCTACTTTTAAAGTTTGGCATGACCGTTTGGGTCATCCGGGATCAATTATGATGCGAAAAATTATCGAAACAACGCACGGTCATCCTTTGAAAAATCAAAGGATTTTGACTTCTGATAAACTTTCATGTGCTGCGTGTTCCAAAGGAAAATTAATTATAAGACCAGCACCATTGAAAGTAGGAGCTAAAAGTCCTACATTTCTAGAACGGATTCATGGAGATATATGTGGACCGATTAGTCCACCATGTGGGCAATTTCGATATTTCATGGTTTTAATTGATGCATCGACCCGATGGTCGCATGTTTGTTTAATATCGACTCGCAACCTGGCGTTTGCGAGATTACTTGCCCAAATAATTCGCTTAAGAGCGCAATTTCCTGATTATCCTATTAAACGAATCCGTCTAGACAATGCTGGTGAATTTACTTCGCATGCATTTAATTCTTATTGCATGTCGATTGGAATAATTGTTGAACATCCTGTAGCTCATGTTCACACACAAATGGTCTAGCTGAATCATTTATTAAAAGGCTGCAATTAATTGCTAGACCATTATTGATGAAAAAAAATCTCCCTACAGCAGCCTGGGGACATGCAATTTTGCATGCTGCAGCACTTGTGCGTTTAAGGCCATCGAATTATCATAAATTTTCTCATACAATTGGCTTTTGGTTCAGAGCCAAATATTTCTTATTTGAGAATTTTTGGGTGTGCGTATATGTTCCAATTGAACCACCCCAACGGACAAAAATGGGTCCGCAAAGAAGATTGGGGATATATGTTGGGTTGACTCCCCGTCCATTATAAGGTATCTTGAACCTTTGACGGGGGATGTATTTACAGCAAGATTTGCTGATTGCCATTTTGATGAAAATTTGTTTCCCAAATTAGGGGGAGAGAATAAATGGCATAAAATTGAACTTGCGTGGAAAACATCTTTGAATCATTTAGATCCACGCACAAATATAAGTGAACTTGAAGTTCAAAAGATTATACATTTGCAACAAATTGCAAATCAACTGCCAGATTCTTTTGCTGACTCAGCAGAGTCACTAAATCGCATCTTCCAGCTATAGATGCTCCTATACGGATAGAAGTTCCTGAAGGACAGAAAGTTAATCCTATAGCTATCGAATCAAAAACACGTCAGAAGCGTGGCCGACCCCTTGGTTCCAAAAATAAAAATCCTCGAAAGAAAAGAGGAACAAATGATCCAGAAGATCATATGATGAAACAGAAAAGGAAAACCAAGGGAGAACTGATGAAAAGATTCCAACTAAATGATGATGAGAATTCTGAAATCTCAATTAATTATTCCAGTTCGAATCAAAGTTGGGATCGAAAAAACGTTGTTATTGATAATGCTTTTGCATACAACGTAGCCCTTGATATTTTCAAGGATAATGAGGATTTAGATCCTTTATCAGTTGAAGAATGTCGGCATAGAATTGATTGGCCTCAATGGAAAGATGCAATTCAAATGAGTTAAATTCGCTTGCGAAGCGAGAAGTTTTTGGACCTGTAGTCCAAACGCCAAAGGATGTAAAACCTGTTGGCTATAAATGGGTGTTTGTGCGAAAACGAAATGAGAATAATGAAGTCGTAAAATATAAAGCACGACTCGTCGCACAAGGCTTTTCGCAAAAGCCAGGAATTGATTATGATCAAACTTATTCACCCGTTATTGATGCTATTACACTCCGATATCTATAAGTATGGCAGTTCATGAAAAGGTGGACATGCGTCTAATGGATGTTATTACAGCTTATCTTTATGGAAGCCTTGAAAATGAAATTTATATGAAAATCCCTGAAGGATTCAAATTACCAAAGGCTTCTAAAGGCCCTCATGAAAATTATTCTATCAAATTACAGAAATCATTATATGGGCTTAAACAGTCTGGACGCATGTGGTACAATCGCCTTAGTGAATTCTTTGAATTCAGGATAAAAATGACCAAATCTGTCCATGTGTTTTTATTAAGAAAACAGATTTTGGTTTTGTGATTCTTGCTATATATGTTGACGATATCAATCTAATAGGAACTCCAGAAGAGCTTCGAGAAGCTATAGATTGTTTGAAACGAGAATTTGAAGTTAAAGATTTTGGAAAAACAAGTTTTGTCTGGGCTTCAAATTGAACATATGAATGATGGAATTTTTGTTCATCAGTCAACATATACAGCTAAAGTATTGAAAAGATTTTTCATGGATAAAGCATATCCATTGAGTATTCCAATGGTCGTGAGGTCGCTAGATATAAATAAAGACATATTTAGACCTCGAGAAAATGGTGAAAAACTACTTGGTCCTGAAGTACCATATTTGAGTGCTATTGGTGCACTGATGTATCTTGCAAATAATACTAGACCGGATATAGCATTTGCTATAAATCTATTAGCAAGATTTAGTTCTTCACCAACACGACGACATTGGAATGGTATTAAACACGTCCTTAGATACCTCCAAGGGACAATTGACCTCGGATTATTTTATTCAAATGTAAATGATCCAGAACTGATTGGATATGCAGATGCGGGTTATCTTTCGGATCCGCATAAGGCACGTTCTCAAAATGGCTATTTATTTACATATGGTAATACTGCTATATCATGGCGCTCTACGAAGCAAACAATAGCAGCAACTTCTTCTAATCATGCTGAAATAATAGCCATTCATGAAGCAAGTCGAGAATGTGTATGGTTGAGGTCAATGATACATTATATTAGAGAGAGTTGTGGTTTATCCTCCAGAAGAGAGATTCCAACTCCTCTATATGAAGATAATGCAGCTTGTATAGCTCAATTAAAGGAGGATATATTAAGGGAGATAGGACGAAACACATTTCACCTAAATTCTTCTTTACTCATGAACTTCAAAAGAACGGTGAAATTGATGTGCTTCAAATTCGATCACGTGATAATCTTGCAGATATATTCACTAAATCTCTTCCGACAGCAACCTTTGAAAAATTGAGATATAAAATTGGTTTGCGTCGATTTAAAGATTTCGAGAAATCATCTCATCAGGGGGAGAAATCTACACATGAAGAATAGTGTACTCTTTTCCTTCACTAGATTTTTTTTCCCACTGGGTTTTTATCTAGTAAGGTTTTAACGAGGCCTATTCTTTATGTAATGGACATCCAAGGGGAGTGTTATGAATCCCGAAGATTCATTACTTAATGGATGTCCATCATCCAGAAAATTACGTAAGGTGATAAAATATCACCTAATATTGGACAGTGTTAGTTATATAGATATATATATGAGTGGATATATATATCTTATTATTAGTTATGTATAATTAGTGGATATATAAATATATATTAGTTAGGTATAATATAGTGGATATATAAATATATATTTGTTAGGTAATTTTAAATTAATAATTTTAAAATACACAAAAATACCCCTAAAAATTCGTAAAATCTAACGGAAATTTTGAACGGAATGATAATTTTTATAGTTCAAGTGTTAGTAAAATAATATTTTATTATAAAAATAAATATTATCCATCAATACATATCCACCGACCAAAAAAAATCTATATATGTTATGAAATGTATAATATTAGTAAAATTGGGCAATTTATATCAGCTAAGATATGAGATATATATATATATAATATATAATATATATATATATATATGTATGTATTAAAGGAGAGAAGAGAATTGAAGAAAGAAGGAGAATAATTCCAGAGAAGAAAGAAAGGAAAGTAATTCACTTGTATCAATTCATTTCACTTCTTCCGAACATATGCATATATATATACATATACACACACACATCCATTATTAAATAATTATATGTTAGGTCATTACCTAACAAATATATATTTATATATCCATATTATACATAACTAATATATATTTATATATCCACTATATTATAGCTAACTAATATATAGATATATATATCCACTCATATATATATATATATATATATATATATATATATATATATCTATATAATTAACACATGTCCAAAATATTGGGTGATATTTTATAACCTTACGTAATTTTCTGGAATGATGAACATTCATTAAGTTAATGAATCTTCGGGATTCATAACAATATATATATATATATATATGATTATCAAAAAAATAACATAAGCCTTAAAATCGTTAGCTGCCGCAACGCTTTCATGGCTGGATATATATATATATATATCTTGTTTTCCCAGAAGATATTCTGAGTTATAAGAAAATTCAAAACTTGGACAGTAGATCTAAATTTTGAAAAATAACAGTAACATACAGATTTGGGTCACCATACACTGTATATTAGGTTATGAAGATTCTTGGTTGAGTGGCAAGAAAATGCAACTGCAATATAAAAAAAGAAAGTTTTGAATCGATCACATTTTTGTAAACCAACTGTAAACTCTGCCCCAGAAAGTATTGTGAAAAAGTTTCAAAGTACAATGAATTTAAGAACAAATGTGTAGTAAGGGACACTTTTTTCGCTTCAGTGTTTGTCATCTCCTCTTTAAAAAGGCTAAATGGAAAATGAAGACAACTTTCAGCTTTTTACAGGGGGCCAAACCCTGGTCTCATTAGAATAATATAAAGCAAATGACAATATTTAAGGTGCAATAGAATAACCCACATTATGGTATTTCATAGTTAACATCAAGCAAAGCTACAGATAAAGCTAATGGCAAAACAGACCTCCTCATTCAAGATTATAAAGAGCTCAAAAATGACATGGAACTCTTATGAAGTATGACCCTCCTCAGCAGTTGCCTCAAAGGTCTCACCAGGAACAAGGTCGGGAACATCATCGTCATCCTCTTCTTGTGCTGCTGTAGCACCAGCTTCCCCTGCACCTGCAGCACCGGGAGCCTGCTTCTGGAATTGCTCAGCAAGCTTCTTCAAATTCTCCAGGTTATCTGGTCCTGAATTACATAACAAGGAGGAACTTAATCAGGATAACATAGTGTATGTACCCTCTCACTCAGTAGTTTTATTATGTTACATTCTCCCATCACAATTTATTTGTATAAATAGAATGATAATGAAGTATACCTAATTGATGAATAATTTGGGGAAGAATGTCTTGCAATTCTGAAACAAGAAAATTGAACAAATATTAGATGCAACAACAAAAAGAATGAAAACATAATGAATTGAGCCAGGGTAAACTATAAAAAAGAGGGAAAAAACTGTGAAAAATGAAAGCATACTCTTGGTTTGAGGTGAACCACTAACAACCCATGTGTTCGCTGCAATGGAGGCTTGAACTGATTCATTTAAACAAAAAGATGTAATAAACAACAGTTCCTAAACGCACCAGAATATGAATCAACTTGAGCATCAACCAAAAGGATCCATTGTAACTTCAACTACCTTTGGGGTTTATGAACTGAATAACTACGTCCTCCTTGAAAATATTAACCTCTTCTATTGCAGGTATGCCATTTACCCCTATTCTCTTTAGGGTACTCTGAAGTCTTTTATCATCTGTAGTTGTGGTCTTGTGAATGGCCTTCTTCTTTCTACAGTTGGGAAAGGAAAAATTTACCACAAGGTAAGCCAACTAAGCATTCAAAAGAAAATCTTTTACCCAAAGTGACAATAACATAGTAGAAAGCAATCACTCCCTCAAACGTGCATCAACATATTAGGTCCACATTAACCCCCACCCCAAGACAATATTTTTTTCTTTTGCATCAGGTAGAGCTCCAATTCTCATTGTTCATATTCTTACACTACAAGATATAGAACAAGGATATCAAAATAAAAAGAAACATGTTTTTCTCCAGCAAGCTTCTGAACAACCCCCAACCACCCCAAAAATTGCAAAGGAATCCAATTAATCTAAAGGAAATAAAAGATAATTAACTGCAAGCAGTCAAAATATAAATGTAAACAATAAAAGCATAAATTATAAAGCAAGCAAAGATACGCATTAAATGAAGCTAACCTTCTCATGCTACCCTTTCCACCGGTGCGAACTGCACCGGCCATTTTCATTAGCTTCTCCACATTCATCTATTACAATGACAAACATAATAATATTAAGAAATGAATAAAATTAATCATGACTTGAATAAACACCAATCAGGGAACAATATGAAATGAAAATCATATACAATTAAACAGAGCATTCATGACCCGAATGTCGTAGCAACAGGTTTTAACCAGGAATATAATTATCATAAACTATTAAAATGCAATAAAAATTACAAGTAATCTCAACGTATCCCATACACCCTATATTAGGAGTATTACCGTTCAAAATTACAACCATGGTACACAGCCTTTCTATTAATTTTAACATTAAAAGAGCTCGTACTAAAAATCTTAAAAAACCATAATACAAATATATTAAACCATCTTTAATGAAACCTAAAACATGATTGAATAAGCCCCCCAAAATCCCCAGTAAACAGTTCAGAACCCTAACTGCAGGGACAAAACCCTTCAAGACACCACAAAAAAATCTGATGCAACCGAGATAAAGAACAAATCTGCAGATATATACAAGGGATTCCATATGAATATACCTTGAGAGTCGGCGAGGACTGAGAATAGTGGGACGGAGAAAAGTCTCTGGAAGACTTCCAAAGCGGGGACGAAGAGGATAACGAATGAAATGAAAAAACCCTAGTCCAAGTTTTAAAGGCTCCGAATTCGGGTCAGAAATTTTATAACGGGTTCTATTTTATTATTATTTAAAATTTATTGTTGGGCCACTGCTTATGCTTGTGGGCTTATCCTAGATTTGAGGCCGCAATCCAAATCTCATGACTCCAAGAAATATCTTCCATAAATATTTTAGGTCTGTTTGGATTTTTTTTAAACAATTTCTTTTAATATTTTAATCAAATCTTGTTTTACATGTTTAAAAATATCCTAATTTTGTTGATTATATATATTTTTACTATCTAATTATAATTATAAATTTTAGTAAGTCTTATTTATAAATAACCATCTAAATATATATATTTTTTAAATCTAAATATACTTTTAAAATATCAATAAGTCGTTATTTAGTTTGTAATCTCTCATTTAAAACTAACACTAGCAATTATTTTATTTTTTAAAAATTTAAATCACTTTTAGCAACTATTGTTAGTTAAAAAAATTTAGAAAAATAAATAAATTAGTTATTTCTCAACGACTATCTATGGAAGGTATATTTTATTTCTGTGTGTATTATTTATTATAATATATTATCCTAAAAAAAAGAAAGGTTCAATCACTTCTAATCACTGGGAATTTCACCTAAAGAGAAATCGAAAAGACGGCGACATGGACTGGTGGGTGGCGATGCCAAAGGTGGAACTTCATGCTCACCTCAACGGTTCTATCAGAGACACCACTCTACTGTAAGTTCTTCTCATTTCTATCTATTATTTTATTCATGAAAAGTGTTTCTAATGCTTTTGTGACTGTGAAATTTAGATTCTTTTGTGGTTTGATAATACTCGTTTTTTTCTTCTTTGATGTACAGTAAGTCATACCTGAATTTCATGTCTGTTGTACTGTTTGCTTTTTTTTGTCGTGATTTTTCGTGTAATCGAAAAGACAAACAGAACATCAAGATGGGTTGCTCTTCCATAGTCGAAACAACTAAACTGTTCATACCTTTTTCAGTTATTAATTTGATTGTTTTGCATTAGTTTTAACTTTTAATCTCATTCTTGAAAGTATTTTCGCTTGAATTTGTTTCTGCATTTTCACTGCTTAATTCTCGTGACATTTTGAGGTTCGGGTATTAGAAGGGTTCTTTTCTTTAGGTTGCGTTGACAACTTGTTATCGGTGTCTCTTTACTTATTATGATGGGTATGAGGTCATCATGCAGGGAACTTGCAAGAGGATTGCAGGAAAAGGGAGTTATTGTTTTTCCTGAACTGGAGGATGTTATATTAAAACGTATGTAAATTTTTCCCTTTCTTATTTTTTTTCAATTTTGATTCTAAACATTCTGATTCTTCAATGATCTGGAATTTACTTGAATGAATCTTGGTAACTTTCTTGAATCTAGATGATCGTTCCCTTCGTGAAGTTTTCAAGTTGTTTGATTTGATTCATATTCTTACAACTGACCATGAAACTGTTACAAGAATTACTAAAGAGGTACATCAAAACATTTTCCCCTCATTTGGCAAGGGTTTTCTAAAATGCTAAATTTTTTTACTGGTGCAAATTTATAGGTAGTTGAAGATTTTGCCGCTGAGAATGTTGTGTATTTGGAACTGAGAACAACTCCAAAGGTAGTGGTTTGTTTAATTGTATTAGCATTTTTACTTGGATAACTTTTGATTTGGATTTGAAATCATGTGGATGATGGTGTTTTTCTCTTGCTTTCGGAGGAGCTAGTAGAAACACTTATCCTAACAACTGTTTGGGTTCTATCTTGGGGGATTAGTTGCTTTGAAGTTATCAACAGTGCTTGGTATTTTTGCATAGGTTTACATGGGCAATTTGCATGTGTAAAAGGTCTGTTTTCTTTCTGATGACATGACACAGAGAAATGATGCAAAAGGGATGAGCAAAAAGTCATACATGCAAGCTGTTTTGGAGGGTTTAAGGGCTGTTGACTCTGTTGACATTGATTTCGTCCCAAATTCAGATGCAAAAACTCTTACGAATTGTCATTCTGGAATGAATTTACACAATGTTCCTCAGAGGAAAAGGATATATGTGAGACTTCTTCTGAGTATTGATAGGCGTGAGACAACTGAGGCGGCCATGGAAACTGTATGTCAGTAACACAACACCGAGAAAAGTGTTTTCACTTTAATGCGTTCCTTAAAGGCTAACTTTTCAATTTTTTTCTTTGCTTTGTTAAGGTTAACCTTGCTCTAGAAATGAAACATTCAGGAGTTGTAGGAATTGATCTTTCTGGCAATCCAGTCATTGGTGAATGGTAAATTGTTTATACTTCGCTGCCTCGTTATAATCCTATCAGATATAGAGTTCTAATGTATCATCTTCTTTTACACTTAGGCAAACATTTTTGCCTGCTTTAAAGTTTGCTAAAGAGCAGGGACTTTCAGTTACTCTTCACTGTGGGGAGGTGGATTTCACTGTCCTTTTACCTGGCTTTCTCTTGCATTTTTTTTTCTTCTGTAAAATGAATCACTATGACTTCTTGTGGGGTATGTTAGTGCTTGTAGGTTCCAAACCCAGGGGAAATTCATGCAATGCTAGATTTTTGTCCTGGAAGAATTGGGCATGCTTGTTGCTTTGAAGATGACCATTGGAGAAAATTGAAGTCGTCTAAGATCCCGGTTAGACTTCTAAGTTACTTTCTATGTTAGGACTGATAGAACACGCCATTTTTAACACAACTTCTGTGTTTCATTAGAAGAATTGGTAGCTCAGATTTTATACGATTATTTTCTTCGCATTACACAGGTTGAAATTTGCTTAACATCCAATATCAAAAGTCTATCAGTATCTTCTCTTGATGTTCATCATTTTGGTATGCATTCCAACCACAACTTCATCTCTCAGTACTTTTGTTCAGTAAAATTTTTCGAACTTCATTACTTTGTGGAAAAGCTTGCTAATAATGTTAATTCCTTCTTTGTGTCTGCGTGTGCAGTTGATTTATATAATTCAGAACACCCACTGATCTTGTGCACAGATGATTCTGGTGTATTTTCTACTAGTGTCTCTGGGGAGTATATTCTCGCTTCTACTAAATTTGGTACGTCTAGTTTTTATTTAAAAATCGATTCTTTTGGCATAAACATTTTAGTGACAAATTTTCCTACTATCTCCAAGATCTGGGACCGAAAAAAATGTTCAAACTTGCAAGCAGGGCAATTGACTTCATTTTTGCTGACAAAGAAGTTAAAAAGGAATTGGAGAAGATATTTGTATCAGCTTCTAAAGAGCTGGACTTATAATTATAATTGCTTTCAGTTCCAGATAGCCATCACTAGTTGTTATATTACCTTATTAAGATTATATATATATATATATATAATATATCATTTTCTAGTGATTATTTAGAAGATGGGAAAAAATATCATTGTAGGATTTGGATACTCTCTATTTGACATTTATCTCTGGTGATTGTCTAGTTGTACTGTTAAATGTGAACTGTACTTTTGTGCAAATCTAAGTTTTTCAATCATAAATTTGAGTTTTGACCGTGACAAATATTGAAGAAAAGAAAATGAAACAATAGTTGAATGACTTAATATCACCAAATTCATAATAATGTTGAATATTTATTATTCTTCAAAGATATTTTTATTTTAGGTATGGTATATTAATAATAATAATAATAATAAAATGCCGACAAGGGAATGGGGTTTACCATGTATATTAAAAGCTAAAGAAAGGGGGAAAAAGAAAAAAAAAAAGGGAAGGAGGAAAAGAAAAAGGGCCAGCTTACGGGAACCAAAAGCAGATACGATGTCAGGGGCCCGTATATGGAGCAGTTTGGACAAGGATTGAGTAAAACGACACCGTATGAGTTGTCTTCTTCCTTCAGCCAAACTCAGTCCTTACAGAGAAGTCCAGTCTCCTCTCTCGTTCTTTCTCTCTAGTTTTATTCTTTGGATTCTTTCATCTACACGCAGTCAATTTACGTAATATAAATTTTAATCTTCAAAAGATTTCATTTTTTTTTCCTTTCTGTTTGTTGTGAAATTTTGTAATGATAAAGGAGATGTGTATTTACTAGACATTTTGTTTTCGTTGCAATTTAATTGGACTTCGATCATAAACCTTATTTCAATTTAACAATGTCGTGGGGATTGGGTTGGAAACGCCCATCGGATTCTTTTCACCTAACATTAAGTTATGGCAGCGATGATGGCTTTGATGATGCTAGTCCTTCGCAATCCAGATCATCAACATCTCCTTCTTCTTCACCATTGTCACCATCGTCCCCCACGGCCACATCCTTCACGGGGAACAATCAGGAACGTTTAGGATTCCGTATAGACCTTGATTGGACGGCAGGTGAGGATGAGGATCAGGTTGCTCTCAGATTGCAGTCACAGGTTATGGTTGCTTTGCCGTCTCCTCAGGATACTGTAGAAGTTGAGCTTAAGGAAAAGTCTGGCAAATCGACGGATGGGGAAGATGGCGCCGATAATTCAGGAAATGTTACAAATGGGCATGGTTCTGATTCTTCCGAGTTTGGGGTAGGTGTGGAGATGAGGGTGGTAAAAAGAAAAGAACCGTTGAAAGGAGCCTTAATGTTCAAGGCAGGAGGATCGGGGCACCAAAGTGATGGAATGGGGGTCTTCACGAGGTTGATGAGGTCCAATTTTGCCAACGGAGCAGGTAGTGGTGGAGTTGGTGAAGGAGTTGGCGTCAAGGTCGGGGTCTGTGCTGAGCATTGGAAAAGTGTCACGGCTATCAGCTTATGTGCTCTTGGATTATCTGTAAGTGCTTCTTTCCTATACTTCTGTAAGTTTGTCCAGTGTGTTAGACATCCGAAATGAGTTGTTCCGCCTATCAGTTTACATATATTTTATGGCTATCTTGCATTTTAGTTCTGTTTCTTGATATTTTCTTGCATTCAATTGGTATCATAATTTAGCAGGTGAATCTTGTATGTCCTTGGGTCTTAAAAAAATGAGTTGGTCTTTTTGATTTTGCTATTTCTGATGGGTAATAAAGGTTAAATGTTGTGTCTAAAGTATACAAAATAAATGAGCAACATTTTTAATTGGATCATCCAAACATAGATTCTGTTGGGAGTCATAGTACCTAATCTTATTCACAGCTAAATTGGTTCTGTAATTTCAATCAGCAATTCTTGATGAAGAAAGCTAGCCTTTCAACTACATTGGGCATGTGAATTCACATGTATACTGCAATTTGGAGCATGACATACTGACACAAAGATGTATTATGTATAATTTTGTTTGGTGGAAGCAAGGAAGTCCCATGAATCATCACAACCCAGGACAATGATTTAGCTACTCAGTGTAATGATCATCTTTATATACCTTAACTGTTGGGACAGTTATTCAAAATTATAAATTTGATCCTTGAAAATGTCATGTGATTGTGATTAGAAAAATTCAAACATTTTTACCTTGGGGTGCATTTAAAGTGAGGAGGTCTGATGAAGAGGCAAATGTTATGTTTTATTTTCTGTGACTTTGCAATATTAAATGCTTCAGGAAGCTCCAGTAATGTCTGTGTTCATCATTTAATAAAATGAATCACAATACGAGTACCCTGGAATTAATCCGTCTGTTACTTAATGCAAAAAGGAAAAAGGAAATGTTAGATCAACTATTTTTATGACCAGTTATCTACAGGTGTTGCCTGTTGAGATAACCCAACTTCCTCTACTTGAGAAGCTATACATTGACAATAACAAGTTATCAACCTTACCACCTGAGCTTGGCGAGTTGAAAAATTTGAAGGTTCTTGCTGCTGACTACAACTTGCTTGTTTCTGTACCTGGTAAGCTCGAATCTTTTAGGATTAAAGAATGGAAACTAGACCTAGAAAGAATACACCTTTAGAAACTGCTCTTGTAGATCCCACCATTAAAAATGAGAAAAGAGACACGTGTAATTTTTTCATGTAGTGATGACTTGTTTACTTTGTTGGCAAAATCAAGCAGTTGAACTGAGGCAATGTGTTGGATTGGTTGAGTTGTCACTGGAGCACAACAAGTTGGTCCGGCCCCTTCTTGATTTCAGGTCTTTCAACCTAAGTGATGCAAGAAATAATTCGTAATCTTTTCTTGTGGTGTGTAATACTTGTCATTTTCTTGATGACAGATCTATGGCTGAGTTACGTGTCCTAAGGCTTTTTGGAAATCCGTTGGAATTTCTTCCTGATATTTTACCATTGCATAAACTTCGACATTTATCTCTTGCAAACATAAGGATTGTCTCAGATGAAAACTTGAGATCAGTCAGTGTGCAGATAGAGGTAATGAGCAACAGAGTCCTGTTTGAAGTTAGGTTGTCACTGCGCTGATTAATACAATTTTCTTCTGGTCTTCATTGCAGATGGAGAACAGTTCTTACTTTGTTGCTTCTCGGCATAAACTGAGTGCTGTCTTCTCGCTCATATTCCGTTTTTCTTCATGCCATCACCCTTTGCTTGCATCTGCCTTGGCCAAGATCATGCTAGATGAAGGAAACAGGGTGGTTGTTGGCAAAGATGAGAATGCTGTGCGGCAGCTGATTAGTATGATAAGTAGCGACAATCAGCATGTGGTGCGGTAGATTATCTCAATTGGAATTCTAGTGATGGACTTTAATCCCATTCAGATTCATTATTAAAATTGTGTCTCTCTTCTTCCAGGTAGAACAAGCTTGTTCTGCTCTTTCAGCTCTGGCTTCAGATGTTTCTGTGGCAATGCAATTGATAAAATCTGATATCATGCAACCCATTGAAAAAGTATTGAAATCTTTTAGCGCAGAAGAAGTGATCTCTGTGTTGAAAATTGTTGTCACATTGGCCTTCTCATCTGACACGGTTTCTCAGAAAATGTTAACCAAAGATATACTGAAATCTTTGAAATTGTTATGCAACCATAAAAACCCAGAGGTAAGCTATCATAAAAGTCATTATGTGTGGCTATGCTTATTTTTTCTTCTTATATGTTTCTTTCTTATCCATTCATCTGCTTGACTTTTACGTTTCATTAGGTGCAAAGACTAGCTTTGTTTGCAGTGGGAAATTTAGCTTTCTGCTTGGAGAACCGCCGTAATCTTGTTACTTCAGAAAGCTTACGAGATCTTCTTCTGCGGCTAACAGTTTCAACTGATCCTCGTGTGAATAAAGCGGCAATTCGTGCTTTGGCAATTCTTGGTTAGTAATGTTGATAACAATGTTTTTGTTATGTGCTTTTGCATACACAAATTATTGAAAACCTTTACTCCATTTAGGGGAGAATGAGGTTTTGCGCCGTGCCATAAGAGGCAAACAAGTTCCAAAGAGAGGGTTGCGTATCCTATCAATGGATGGTGGTGGCATGAAAGGTCTTGCAACCGTGCAGATGCTCAAAGAAATTGAAAAGGGTACTGGGAAGCAGATACATGAGTTGTTTGACCTTATTTGTGGTACTTCAACTGGGGGTATGCTTGCAGTTGCTCTGGGAATCAAACTTATGTCCTTGGAGAAATGTGAAGAAATATACAAAAAGCTTGGTGAGATCTCTGCATAAGACATCCTGTCTTCTTCAATGCTTCAGTGTATGAATAATCATCTCATGACTCCATGGCTTTGCTGTGGTCAGGGAAACTTGTTTTTGCTGAACCTGTTCCCAAAGACAATGAAGCGGCAACTTGGAGAGAAAAATTGGATCAACTTTATAAAAGTTCATCTCAAAATTTAAGAGTTGTTGTTCATGGATCCAAGGTATGTGATGCATCTTTTTAATTTGCATAGTTTCTATTCACTTTTAGTTTCCCCACAGTTATCTAATGAAATCAGTGATTGATATTTTATTGGTTTCCAGCATAGTGCAGATCAATTTGAGCGGCTGTTGAAAGAGATGTGTGCTGATGAGGATGGAGATCTTCTGATAGAGTCAGCTGTGAAAAGAATTCCGAAGGTTTTTGTGGTATCAACTCTGATTAGTGTTATGCCTGCTCAGCCTTTCATATTCCGCAATTACCAGGTGAAATGTGGAAATAGTCATCAGTGATGTTTTAATTTTCAATGTTGATGTGCATTTCAAAAATTAAGAAATTCTGTTTATCACGTTTCTTGTGATGAAGTGCAGTATCCTGCTGGGACATCAGAGATCTCCTCTGTAATTTCTGAGAATTTGGGAAGTGGTAGTCTGGGAGCAGTTACCACTGGAGCTCAAGTTGGATACAAGCGTAATGCATTTCTTGGAAGTTGTAAACACCAAGTGTGGCAAGCTATTAGAGCATCATCTGCCGCACCATATTACCTTGATGATTACTCAGATGGTGCTTATTCTGATCCTTGGTCTACAGCTGAGTCTTTCCTTCAATTTTCTCTTATTTCTCTGTGTTTACCCTACTTTCTTCAGGTGTATATCGCTGGCAAGATGGTGCTATTGTTGCAAACAACCCTACTATTTTTGCAATTCGCGAAGCTCAGCTCTTATGGCCAGATGCCCAGATTGATTGCTTAGTTTCAATTGGATGTTGTTCTGTCCCCACAAAGGTGTTTTTATTTTTCTTTTTTTATTTATTGTTTTTCAGCAATGTTTTATTTTGGACATCTTTTGGTCTTTCCTCACCATCCTTTGAAGTGTTGTGGATTTCTAATTTCTCTTTATTTGTTAAAAGCATAGATTTTATTGGGAAAGCATGCTGTGTCAGAAATAGTCTGTTACAACTTCCTGTTCACTTTATTGTGCTTATAACTTTGTTGTGATGGTGACAGCTGAATTATCTTGTTTTTAAGTTTGGATATTTCTTGATTGTAAACATGTAAAAAACCAACATTTGGGAAGAACATAAAGCTCACATGATGTAATTGACCCACATGTTAATGAAATTTAATTCTTTTCATTAATTGTTTATAACTTGTTCTGTGAACTAATCATCCAAGTCAGAAATCAAAACACTTAGAGAGGTGGCAAGTTTCTCTGATGGTTTTTCTTAACCATCATATTCGGCTAACACTCAATTGCTGACAAATGTATATTATTTCTAGTTCATATAACTATCCCTTCATTTTGTATCTTATCTCTCATATGGTGCTTTGGTGTTATTTTGCTATGCTAGGTTCGGAAAGGTGGATGGCGTTATTTTGATACTGGTCAGGTGTTGATTGAAAGTGCATGCTCAGTTGATCGTGTGGAGGAAGCTTTAAGCACGTTGCTTCCTATGCTTCCTGATGTACAGTACTTTCGCTTTAATCCAGGTATCATTTTACTGATTACCTTGTTCATAGAGTAACTATCCTATACCTCAAGTCTGTTGCTTTGCTTCCGATTGTGTTGTTGGGTACCAATTGCCTCATCCTCCGCACCCCTCCACGAAGGGAAGTATATATATGTTTATAGATGTATTTATTTATATATTTATTATCGGTCTGAAGTTTTGTTGTGCAAAAGCAGTAATGCAGACAGGAAGGTCATTTCACAGCCATAAATTTTCTATTTTAATTTTTCTGAATGATATTTGCAGTTGATGAACGTTGTGACATGGAGCTGGATGAAACTGATCCTACAATCTGGTTGAGATTGGAGGCAGCCACTCAAGATTACATACAGAGTAACTCTAAGTCTTTCAAGAGTCTCTGTGATAAATTGTTGGAGAATTCACATGAGGATAAATTAATAGAAAGTCAGAAGTTTCAGCAGTATATAAAAGCAAAAGGTTCAAAACCATGTAATTACTTTTTATCCTTTTTTTCTTTATATAAATGGCTCATTCTTTTGTGCGAATTCTTTATGGATTTCATCAATTTTCGGTGTTTGCCAGTGCTAGATGAAAATAGCCCTTCTTTAGGGTGGAGAAGAACTGTGCTTCTTGTAGAGGCTTCAAATAGTCCAGATTCTGGAAGATTCTTTTACCATGCTCGGTCACTTGAGAAATTCTGTTCTGAGAATGGTATAAGGTTATCTATGACAAATGGCATATCAGAGACAAACAAGGCAGGTCCAGGACTCCTAACACCATTTGCATCCCCAATGTTCACTGGCAGCTTCCCATCTAGTCCGCTGCTATATAGTCCTGATCTTGGGCCTCTAAGGGCTGCAAGGATTGATTTGGTTCCTCCTCTGAGCTTGGATGGTTCTCAACCTGGGAAAACAATTGCTTCACCACCCGACTCTCCAGCAAAATGCAGGCAGCTTTCTCTACCTATCTTGTCGTTGCATGATAAATTGAAGAGTTCACCACAAGTTGGAATTGTACACTTGGCGCTGCAGAATGATAATTGTGGCTCTATATTAAGGTTCATTTAAACTGACCTTCTCTTTCCTATTCTGCAATACCCAATCCTCTCTTATGAAAGCCTTCCTCCAGGTGTAACCATTCTTTCTTTTATCCCTAAGACACATGTTTTTATGCAGCTGGCAGAATGATGTATTTGTGGTGGCTGAACCTGGAGAACAAGCTGAGAAATTTGTGCAAAGTGTTAAACACAGCTTGATGTGTATGATGCGGTGCCGGCGGAGAAGGAATACATCAATCATTTCCAATATTTCAACTGTTTCTGAGTTGGTTTCTTGTAGGCCATATTTCCAAATTGGAGGCGTTGTTCATCGTTTTATAGGGCGCCAAACTCAAGTAGACTTCAATTATTTCTTTTTTGATCAGTTCATAGGAGTTGATAAACTAATTTTTATTATATTTCTGATTTCTGTGATAATCTTTTGAAGGTTATGGAAGATGATCAAGAAATTGCTGCATATATGTTCCGTAGAACAGTCCCTTCAATGCACCTAACTCCAGATGATGTTCGTATTATGGTATGTACTAAATTTCATTTGGTTTTTTATTTTTTTGTTGTTGTTCAAGTTGATAATGGTTTATGAAAATTTGGCTAAGCTATATAGGTTATGTATTAGGATGATTTGAAACAATATGAATATTTTGCACCATTGAATTAAGAAGTTCATGATGGTTTTTAGAACTTGAGAAAGGTTTTTTGACTCAGCAAATCCTTGTGCTATTAATTCTCTCTTCTCTGCCGCCATGTTATTTCTTTCCCTTCTGTTGCCGCCTGTGGAGATGCTCTCCTTTCTACGCAATATATGAAGTATTCTAATTTTTGTATAGAGGAGGCTTTCAGAGTCCAACTCCTGTAAAAGATGTTGTTAGTCTTGGTCCCTCATCTACCGGAGACTGACATTTTTCCTCGATATGAATTGCAGATTGGGGCTTGGAGGGATAGGATTATAATATTCACGGGGATTTATGGGCCAACCCGACCTTTAATTAAAGCACTTTTGGATTGCGGTGCTAAAGCTGTTATATGCCCATCTGCGGAACCTGAAGAATCACAATTGACAAGGTTGGGATCAACAGAATTTAATGGGTTAGAGAACGGGAAGTTTGAGATTGGAGACGAAGAGGTAGAAGACGAGGATACTGAACCTGCCAGTCCAAGCAGTGACTGGGAAGATATTGAAACTGAGAAAAACGGAGAGCATCCCATGAGCTTTTGGGATGACGAGGAAGAGGAATTATCTCAGTTTGTTTGCCAGCTGTATGAACATCTTTTCAAGGGTGATGCAAGAGTGGACGAAGCCTTACAACTCGCTCGCGCCTCTCATCGGAGCCCTAGATATTCATGCCATGTTCCGGGTTCAATATAAACTAGCCATTCTACAAAAGAAAATCATCGTAAGCTAAAGCAGTGCACAAAGGGTATATTATTGTTCCTCGACAACCATGCTCATGAGACCTCGCCAGAGGAATTTTTGCACTATATGTTATCAGGTTGTAAAAAGAATGTTTTTTATACAGGAAACTTACTGGTAAAAAGTAAACATGTACTTGGAAATGTATATCAGAGCAGGGCCAAAGAAAATGGCCAAAATTAGTGACAAAAATATAAGAAGAAAGCAAAAGAGGGTTAGGGGGAGTTGTTGGATTTAACCATTTGATCCGTATGTATGTAGTAATAATGAAGAGATAACAACAAATTTTGAGGCACATTCTTTTTGTTACTTTCTCTCGGCTATTCTAATAAAAACATAGTCACTTGTTCTGTTCATGGTATGTATTCGTCAAATCCAAGGTTGTGTGGGTATTCCACTACTTAGAATCAATACTATCCGTCGGCAACAGTAGGCGTTCTGTTTCCGAAACAATCTGTGCATTAAATATTCATATTAAAAATGATTCCAATCATTTCACTTTAACAATAAGCAATAATTTAAGGCTTTGAAAAAGCAACAAACATTGAGGACCGGATACCTAAAAGAACATTCAAGTTTGATTATTAGCTTTTGGAAAATACCGCAACTTCCTCCAATATATCCCTGTCCCTCGTAACAAATCCCAATTTTTCAATGCCAATTTCCTCGTGTTTTCCTTTCTCGAAAGCTATACAACTCGATACTGTTAAGGAAAGAAAATATATAGGTGATCTTAAATAGTGGGCATGTGCAATAAATTGAGGGAAAAGAAAGAAAAAGAGAAAGGTTTATGAATTTCAGCATGCTTTGAGTGCAAAAACAAGTATGATGATTGCCCACATTTTACAATTATGCATTCTCATGGGTGTCCACTAAAGCATGCCTAGAAAATGCATAATAAAGAGATGGAAAAAGATATCATCCAATCCAATCCCGATCCCGATCCAACCTCAAAAAAAGCAAATTAAATTGATCTTAAAAGAGTTTTTCTTCAAAACCCATCATTCTTAAACCATAAAAAATCCTCTGGGGAGGAAAAAAAATGTATAGACAAAGTCCTTACAGCTTCAACAACATCACTGATAAAAAAATGAGTACAACTGCTCGTGCCCGTGGTCGTGCTCTTGCTCCGGTCGAGGTTGGCACCAGGGGTACTGTAGGATCACTCCTCAAAAAGGAAATAGACTACTTTCGTAGACTTGAAGAAGTAGATGGCTGCTGCAGTACCTCCCGGCCGAGAAATGTTCCTGAAACTACTTCCACTTCTTCTTCTCGGCCGAGTTTCAGGTTCCCCGGCTTGAGCTTGAATTTGAACTTGAACTTGACGACCTGGAATTGGAGAAGGAAGAAAAGACGATGCAGTAATGGAGGAGGAGGAGGAGTTCGTCCGGCAGGGATATGTTCTATTGTGGAAGTTGCTGATACACATCGGTTGAATGAAATTCCTGGCTTCAGTTACAGAAATCTAAGAATTGATAGTAAAGAATTTGAAATTTCTACTGAAATAGTTTAGTCCCTCATCTTCAATCTTCTTCTCCAAGACAAGGTAAAAATTAATTATGTCTCAGTCAAAAAACTGATCTACCATTCTTTTGCCCTGTTTTTTTTTTTGCTTCCATTTATTTTGGTGATGCATATATTATATTTTGGGGATTCTTATCAGATTTATTTCATTCTTTTTTCCTTTGACATCTGAAAAAGATGACAAAAAGAACAGGCATGAATCATCCCTGCTCTAAATATTATATATTACAAAAAAACACTTCTGATTAATTTGTTCTTTCCATCAGGGATTGGGGGGGGGGGGGGGGGGGGGGTTGTTGATCTTGATACAAAAATTCTTTGAATTTTGAGCTACCTAATCCAAACAAAAAAAAAGAGCTATTATTTATTTATGCCTATTCGAATTCTTTTAAAGCTTCTTCATCTTCACTAGAAAAGCCATCTTTTCCTTCAATGCCAGCTAAATACTCTAAAGCAGTAACAACATCTCCAATCAAAGGTCTTGTGCTAGCTTCATCTTGAAGACACATAGCTGCAATTGCTACTGCTTGATACAGACTTTTTATTGGGTACTTCCCTTCTAGTAATGGATCAGCCAACAATTTGAATTTGCTCTTATCTTTAAACAGTGGTTTTGCCTGCAAAAAAAAAAAAAACACAATAACAATTAAAAGAAGAAAAACCCTAAAATTTTTTAATGATTCAAGAAAACCTAATTTACCCAAGTAACCAGATTCTGTTCCTCAGTTGATCTTGTGTTATCTACGGCTCTTCTTCCTGAGATTATTTCCAGAAAAACAACTCCAAAACTGTAGACATCAGATCTTGAAGTCAGCTGGCCTGTGATTGCATACTCAGGAGCACAGTATCCATAAGTCCCCATAACTCTTGTAGATACATTATCCTTCCCTTCTGTTGAACCTACCTTAGCTAATCCAAAATCAGAAAGCTTAGGATTAAAATCTGCATCTAACAATATATTCGACGTTTTCAAATCGCGGTAAATGATTTGTGGATTGGCTGTATCATGTAAGTATTCTAGTCCTTGAGCTGCCCCTGTTGCTATTTTCATCCTTGTATACCAATCCAATGCCAGCTTGTTTGGCTGCCTCACTGAAAAATATAAACACATAATAATAAGAAAAATATTCTAATGACAGCAATTTCTTTCAAAGATTGAGCAAAAAAAAAAGTACTGATATACCAAACAGGTGATCTTCGAGTGATCCATTTGCCATGAAATCATATACCAGAATTCTTTGACGACCATCAGCACAATATCCTATAAGATTTACAAGATTTGGATGGTGAACAAGGCTCAATGTCAAGACTTCTGCAAGAAATTCCTTGTTTCCTTGAAGTCCATTTCTATCCAGTTGCTTAACTGCAACAACCTAATCACAAAAAATATACATATATATCTCTTTCTGTAAATAAGAACAGTATTAGGAGGGAGGTGGAATTTAGAAACGGAAATATAACATATATATATATATATATATATATATTTATACTTGTTTGGTTGTCTTTAGTTGTCCCCTGTAGACTCTTCCAAATCCTCCTTCTCCGACTAGAAGGTCGGCATTAAAGTTGTCTGTGGCAGCAGCTAGTTCCCGAAATGTGAATACCTCTGCAGCTACTTTCACCTTTCCATATCTGAGTACTTCTTCCGCAATCATCCTCTGTTTTTCTGTCCCTAGAAAAATCATCCAAATTCTTGATTATGTATACAAAATATACCCCAGAAAACTTGATCTGCTAATAACCCATCCTAAATGGAAAATCAAGAAAACATATGAACCAAAATAATAAATGCATCTATGCAATGGAAAATCACATGGATCTTCATGCAAGAAGAGATTTTTTTTTGACAGAAAATAAAAGGGATGGAACATGATACTGACCAGATGCCATAGAGACACTTCTGGCGATGGTGGACAAAGCTTCGGCATCATTATAATTCTTGGATGCCTTGAAATCGTTGATTGAACTCTTGGATGTTTTGAAACCTGTCTTCCTTGTCGTGTTCGCACGATACATGATGCAACAATAGAAAAGGTTCATCTCCCTTTTCTTTTCTTTTTTTCTGCAAGAAACTGAGAATTCTTCCTCTTTCTCAGGTATGGAAAGAAAACTAGGATGGTAGATGAAAAAAAAAAAAAAAAGAGTGTTATGGGCAGTTTATTTTTATTTTCTTGATCAAGAATGCTATTGTTCAACTTTAATGTGTTCATCACCTGATCAGGGAAAATAATAATAATAATAATTTGAAAACACTCTGAAAATCATGATGAATTATTACAAGGTGGAATCAAACAAGGGAAAAAATTAAAAAAGGGAAAATGCATTTTTGATTTGGGAAGAAGTTGTTTTGAATAGAATTAGAAATGGGATCGTGGAAGTAACTACTTTGCTGGAATCTAATGACATGGACGCCTTTTTATCCGTTTATTCCTTAAATAAAATTTGAGACATGTTCCTTTTCTTATGTTTCTTTAGTACCAAAAGTTGACCAAATCCTTATTGTTCTGAAAAAAATGACTATTCATTCCTAAAATTCTGTTCCGTCAATGGTTTTATGTTTAAATAATTCATACAATGAATAAATTATAATAACCAGTCTATTTGTGGTTAATGTAGAATTCTTTTTTAAAAATTTATTTCTTGTTTTGACTTTTAATTTTTTAAATTTATTTATATATTTTTTTCTTAAAACATTCAAAAGTATTTATCCAATTTTTAAAGTAATATGATTTATTATATAATATAGTCTTAAAAACTCCATCAGAACCTAACAGATGTTAAATCCGGCCGGCGGTCGCCCGTCAACCTTTACTATCTGAGCGTAAAAGATGCATAGTTCCCATCTTCTTCAGAAATGGGGTTTTTCAGGCTACTCGTGAAATCGCTGCTATCCGAATCAACCAAAACCCTAAGTCACAATTCTCCTTCGTCGTCGTCTTCTTCTTATTCAAGGAATTTTTTCACTCTCTGTTCCATAGCCAAACCCTCAATCTATCATTGCACTCCCAGGATCATCCACAATCCATTTATCTTTCACCAGAATCACTATAACTTTCGACGTCGTTTTCTTTTTCCTCTTTCGTCCACATTTGGTCCTCTCTTCCTTTCTTTCCCGCCATGGAAACTATCCCAATCTGCTACTCCTCTTCTTTTAGGCGATGTTGTTTCAATCAATCTTCCCAAAGTTCCGTCAGCTCTCAAATTGCCATACAAATTAGGGTTCCCATCTACTCGCATACTATCGAAGAAGAAGGATTCTAAAAAGAACACTGAAAATGGCGAGAGTGCTGAGGAATTTGCCCAATCTAAACTCATTGCCGCTGAAAGTCTCGCTGGTTCTACGTTTGAAGTTGCGGATAGTTATCTTAACCTTCCAAATTTTATTTCATTTAGCCGGTTACTTTCCGGTCCTTTGCTAGGATGGTATATACTTCATTTTTTTTTCTTTCAAGTGCACGTTGAAAAATTGAAATGCTCTATGTATATGACTAACTCTACACATTTTTATGCATTTTGATTTCTAATATTGTGTCTGGAACAACAGCAGATAAAGAGGGTTTGTAGTTAACTTATACATTTTAAGCCATCAACCCCTGGAATTGACTTTCAGAGTCTTAGGGAATCCTTGATGCTCTTGATATTCATTAAGTATTTGTGGAGACTATAAAATTTCCTTTTTATAAGTTTCTGTTATTATGCAAAATTATGGATTTACTAGAACAGTACAGTATTTGTAGTATCCTGGGGTTCGGTTGTTTTAATCAACACTTCAATCATATGTTGGATTCTTAGATATTGATTTATTTCAGTTTTGATTTTTATCTGCTTATCTGATGTCTTTCCCACAATTCTTTTATAGGATGATCGTCCAAGAAATGTATCTTCCAGCATTTGTTGGGCTAGCTATATCCGGGGCATCTGATTGGGTGGGTAACCATTAGATTTCTCTTTCGGGCATTCTAGTCATACAGGATGTCACTATATTTAATTATGTGATTTACATTGTAGCTAGATGGTTATATGGCTCGGAAAATGGGAATCAATTCTGTGGTCGGTTCCTATCTGGATCCTCTTGCTGACAAGGTAACTGTTTGATTCGCATGCACAGATGATAATATTTTGTGTATTAGTTCCATTGTCATTCTACGGATTGACTATTTTCAAGTGTATTTCAGTGGTTCAACTTATTTCATAACTTAAAAACATTTTTCTCTATGCAGGTTCTAATTGGATGCGTTGCTCTTGCTATGGTAGATAGGGGCCTTCTTCACTGTAAGTGGATGCACTACAACTGGTACCCTGCTTATTATTGTTCCTTCTTTTGATAATTAGTTTAACTTGTAAAAATGCCTGAAGTTGCTCCAGTTACATCAAAAACCTTTTATAAAGGAGGAACTAGAAATATGAATGCTTCAAACCTTTCTCTGTTCTTTCCAAGAGAATAATGTTGAAGTTGCTGTATCGTGTTTGTAAAATGAATCTACTGTATCACTTACAAGACTAGGTAACTTTTTTGTTGAGAGTTTTCCTCAGGTGCCACGATGATTAATGAACTGTAAAATTTTCAGTTTAAAATATGATCATATTGCTAAGAAAGTGCATATGTTGGCAGTCTGCTGAATGGAATAGATTGAACTTTATTTTTAGAATTGTTGCTTGAGAAATAAACTTCTACCTACAGGCTATAAGCCCAAGTAACATGAATAAGAATGTTACATTCTCTGAGATACTAACTATGGTATTCAAACTTTGTAGCTGGACTTGTTACAATAGTTGTGCTGCGTGATGTTGCTCTCGTTGGTGGTGCTATGTATAACAGGGGTAGCAATTTGAATTGGCAGGTTGGGAGATTAACTTTTGAGCATCTGTCCTTGTTGTGATGTACTTTTTTGGTTTGCTTACCTTTTATTAACTTTCTATGCTAGTGGAAGAGTTGGGTTGATTTCTTTAACCTGGATGGAACCCAACCTCAGAAAGTAGAACCTCTCTTGATAAGCAAGGTATATGCTTCACACACTCTGGCCTAATTTGTTCTTGGTACAGGAAATCGGTCTATAAGATAGACCTAAACTCTAATGAGAGACTTATTTGTACTGGTATGTTTTTTGTTGGTTTGACCAGAAAAAAATTGGGTAACAATAATTGGTGAAAATCAGTATCAACTTTTTGGATCTGCTTTTGGTGTTATTTCCAGTTGACTTGCGGAATGGAGAGGGAAAGAAAGAAGTGATTCATATAAGAAGATAAAAAAGAATTTTGTTCGTGGCAATTTCATGCTTACAAGAATTGGTTTTTCCTGAAGTTCTTGAATTTCCTGACAGGTTAACACGGTCTTCCAATTGGTTCTGGTTGCTGCTGCACTTCTTCAACCAGATTTTGGAAGTGAGGCTACTCTGACGTACATCACATATTTGAGGTACTTGGAAGTAATGATATTATCCATTCACTTTGTGGCGACGTAGTTTTTTTGTTTCCTCGATTCGACCTGTTATAGTATTTTGACATCTTCGATAACTTCTGTTGGTTATGTTGCAGTTGGTTGGTTGCCTTAACTACTGTGGGTTCAACTGCAGCGTATGGAGCACATCATTTTAGAAATGGATCTACATCACTAAAAAGTAATCTATAATCTGATTTCTGTGTTGTAAATTAGATGATAATAGGTTGAATAATCTTACATTAGATGTTTAGTTTGATATTTTGATCTCTTCTTTTACACTGTTTACAAAATGAAAACGTGATACAATCCTTTATATCTGGAATGTTGTAGAATGTTGTACAAGTACAACGTTTTTTCAAATAGGGGAAAAAAATCAATGGAAATTGCACTTTTCATATCCCTTTAATAAAAGAGAAAATTGTGTAACATCGTATCCCCGGATCTAAATGATTTATTATCCAATAAGTTCTGGAGTAATAATATACTCGAAAAAAGTTTAAAATATAGTTAAAACACAAATAATGTAGAAAATAATAAAACAATCATTCCATGCTAACTGATATGCACAAATTGACTATATGTAAAAAGGCAAAATATCTTTGTAACCTCAATTATAGAAACAGGATATATTAGCATCAGGAACTAGCAGTAAGACAAAGAGCAGAAGAAACCCTCTTAACTGAGTGATTCACAAACATTCCTCGGTTCTACCATTCTACTGATTCTAGAAACTCAAACAGAGTCATTATGAATTGGCATTGGCATACCACTAATCTTCTGAAAACCAATAAAGATTCAGCTTCCGCTCCTCAAGAACAATTCAGGATGAAACATTTGTTAAATTATTCCAAACACTTTGAACACAAAATGTGGCTAAGATTAGATGTTTTGATAATAGTCATGGTATCAAGGAATTGAAGTTACAGCTTACCATGTGTAGGTCTCTCTACTTGGGTAATCCCTCTTCAATTTCAGACCATCTATCAGCATTGCCCGAGAATTTCTCCTTTATTTGCCCAATGAGTTCTCTTGCCTCATCAACCTTTGAATTACTTTCCAATCCCTTCACAAGCAACTTCATGGTTGAGAAATTTGGAACCCATCCCTTCGCCATAGACTCTTTACAGATGCCCAATGCCGCTTCAAAATCCCCTTCTCGACACAAAAAGTGGGCCAGAGTGAAATAACACTCGCTCTGAGGTTCAATCCCACTGTTCACCATCCTTTTATACAAGCTTTTTGCCTCCTCCAAATCTCCTTCCTTACAAAATCCATGAATCAAATGATTGTATGTAACATTATTGGGTTTCATCTGCCTCGCCAAAATTCCCTCGAACAATGCCTTGGCCTCCTTTGACCTCTTGAGCTTACACAAGCCCTGTATTCTAATATTATGGATACCAATCCCAGGCTTTATTCCATGTTGTTTCATCATCTCCATCATTTTCCCAACGTCCTCAAACTTCTCCTCCCTGTAGAACCCGTCGATAGCTGTCCCAAAAGTAACCAGATCCGGCTTAACCTTTCTCTTATCCATCTCGGACAAGATAGAATAAACAGCACTTGTCTCACCTGATACAGAAAACCCTTTAATCATCGTGTTATAAACATCCAAATTCGGAGCGATGCCATAAACTCTAGGAAATTCCACATAAATTCGTTTCATTTCCTTAAAATCTTTCGCTACAAGACAGGAAAATAGCAAAGCATTCAGCGTCTTGGCATTTCTTTCTACTCCCATTTCGTGCATTTTCTCAAACGTCTTTACTGCATCATTGCACATCCCAGCCTGACCATATAAAATCATAACATGAGAAATAGACCGCTCCGATCTCATATCAGGTCGGGTTTTAGACTCTTCCAGGAACTCCCTAATACCATTTAAATAATTCAACTCTCTAAGCTTGAAGATAGCTCTGGAATAAGCAATACGATCGATATGCGACTCGGGAGTAAGTGAAGCCGCGCGACAGATTTCGATGATGCGTTCCGGGTTTTTCTCCGTCCGAAGAAGATTGAGCGCCGCACGTGATTTCTCCTTGCTCGTCAGCGGAGTTTTGGACTCGGGATTAAGTATCGACGTCGAGAATTGGCTGTGGCGTTGAAGAGAAAAGATCGACCGGAGTTTAATTCGGAGGGCCATTTCCAATGACTAGGGTTTTTGGCTTTCAGAGGTTTTAGCTTTAATGCCTTTTCCCACTAGAAAACTAATTTATTTTAGGGTTATGTGGATACCCCCACCCGGAGCGACCGCGACATACGGTGAGGAGTTTTATGTAATTTCATGCTTAATTTGAATTAAGCATAAAACACGCTGAGTCACCCCGCACGTGATGGAGCCATATATAGATTTAATATTTTAATCACTTTATCTAATTTTTGATTATTTAAATTAATTCAATTTTTAAACAAATAAAAAATTGAAAGTTGTCAATGTTGATGAATAATGACACTGTTAAAAGCTGAGGAAAAAAACAAGAAAAGGTGTATATGTATATCGGATGAGGATTCAAAAGGCATATTCTGAGTGTTTTTTTCTTTAAAAATTTAAAAATTTTAATTTTGTACTTACCAAAATGGGACACTTAGGTGGGCTGGGTTCTTAAGACTATCTGGTGCCTTCCTGAATTTTCTCCCACATATGTTTTTCACATTATATTTTATTCCTTTCGTGATTAGGTAACACAGAATTTGATTTTTCTCTCTTTCTCTCTCTATCTCTACACTAATTCTTGGTCCCCTGAAAAGCGAAGAGGAGGTGGAAGAGATTCTGTTGTTACAGTTTTTTTTTTTTTTTTTTTGGAGGGTTTGACTTTGGATAATTCAGAGACCGGTGCCGGTGGTGGAGGAGGAGAAGAAGACGACAGCTTTGATTGAAACATGACGAGAGTATCTCTCATCCTTCCCGTGATTGGAGCTGGACAGATACATCTGTCGTCTAACAACTGGTGGCACGAGATCAACGATTCTGTTCAGTGGCAAGATGGGATCTTCTACACACTTTGTGCTCTCTTTGCCCTCGTCTCCTCCGTTGCCCTCGTAATTACCAGAACTGTTCTTCAATTCTTTTCTCCCATCTTTCAATTATTATCGCATAAAAAAAGTTTAAAAAATTATAAAGGAATTAGAAGAAGACCTTTTTCTTCCGATATTTTTGAAGTTTCCAAGTTTTTGTGTGAGGTTGAGTAAGTGATTGTAGTAGTAAGGAAGTAATAGGAAGAAGAAGAATAATAATTTGGGATTTAATATCTTCTCAATTGAGTGTCTGCAAGTTATTAGGTGAGAACTGAGTAATGTATTGTAGCTTGTTTGGGTTTAGTTACCATTTATATGCATTCTCTAAGGTCTTGAATTGACTTCATACATCTTCCGAGCATATGAACCTGAGACCCTATGATTCTACCTTCAATGTACCCCTGGGATTCTATTTCCTGTCACTTAAAAAGATGATTTTGATAATCGCTGGGAATCTCAGTGAAATTACCTTGTATTGTCTTTGTAATGGGTGTTTACATGATTATCTGTGCTTTCAAAACATTCTTCTTTTTCCAAACTTATTTCTTATTCTGAACTCCTTCCCTCATTCCTGGGGTTGTCAGAATTTCTACTTCTGAGTTTAGTTTTTTGTCCTTTTTAATAAAAGTCATTATTAATTCAAAATTTTATTTTAATGGGAGTATGTATATATATATGTGTGTGTGTGTGTGTGTGTGTGTGTGTGTGTGTGTGTGTGTTTCTTGATCTTACATAAGGTTGTGTTATTAATGTCTTTGCTGCAATCTACATGTGCCTGTGGCATTGGAATTAGTTTGTGGGAGCCCTTAGTGGTTACTTGATATTTATGCAGATTCAACTTATAAGGATTGAACTTAGAGTGCCAGAATATGGTTGGACAACACAAAAGGTTTTCCATCTCATGAACTTCGTTGTGAATGGAGGTAAATAGAGTGCTATTCTGAATCCTGTTACTTTGATGTACACTCTCTAAGTGCTCTTTTTCCTCTCTTTTCAGTGCGTGCCATCGTGTTTGGTTTTCACAAACTTGTGTTTATTTTGCATCCCAAGGTAACATGCATGGAACAGTTTTTCACATTCTAAATGCTTCTACAGTTGCTAACTTCTATGGAAACTTTTCTGAGCAACAGACAACTTATTTATGCTGAATGCTTTCCATGGTCCAGGTTCTGACTTTGTTACTATTGGATCTTCCTGGCCTACTATTTTTCTCAACATATACTCTTCTTGTCCTATTTTGGGCAGAGATTTATCACCAGGCAAGTGAAGAGTTATTGCATTATTTCTTATTATGATTATCTTTAAGCACATTCAATTTTTAACAAGAAAACTTGACTATGACTGCAATTTGTGACATTTTCTTCCTTTCTGATGGACAGGCTAGAAGTTTGCCAACAGACAAGCTCAGAAATTATTATATCTCTATCAACTGTGTGATATATGTTTTACAGGTTTGTACTTTATTTCTCATTCATGCTGCATTCTCCACTTCTGCAATACTTTTGAAAAGGAGCAACGGCACATTTAGCTGATGAAGACAGACAGTTTTAGATTATAGGGAGGCTGTATCCAGACATATTTTTACTGAATGACAAAACTCCCTCTTTGACCTTAGATTTGAATAAATTATAATTTCTTATGACTTCTGTTGGTATGGTTTATATCAAGGACACTGCTTGGCTGGGATGATGCACACTTATTATCTTAAATTGCTTTAGATCAAATTGCCTTAAATTGTAACAAGAAAATCTAATGAAAAGGGCACTTTTACCAGGCTTGTATCTGGATATACCTCTGGATTGATGGCAATGCTGTTATTGAATTAATTGGGAAGATATTTATTGCAGGTTAACTTCTCTCTTTCTCTCACACACATTACTTTGCATTAACTATGGACTAAATGGTATTCCTTTCTCAATTCTGGTCTATTGGTTAACTTACCTTGCCTAACATGCTGGATCTTTCCATCTTTTTTGCAGTGGTATCCTTTCTAGCAGCACTAGGTTTTCTGGTTTATGGAGGAAGGTTTTCATCTGTGCTCCACCTACTACTGTCATTAGCTGCTGTTGTATTATTATTATTATTATTTTAACTTATTAGTGAAAGTATATTTAAACGTGCATTTTTCCCTTATGCTTTTCCTCTTTAAACTTTTAATTTTACTGCATCCAGGTTATTTTTTATGCTAAGACGCTTTCCTATAGAATCTAAGGGAAGAAGAAAGAAACTTCACGAGGTTTGTCCTTTATATCGACCCTTAGGTGCAAACTCTCTATCATTGTTTATCTGGTTTACACATATTTCTTGAGTTTTTTACTTATTCTCTTTCTCCGATATGGAAATACTTTATTGGAACTTTAATGTCAGTTCCTCTCCTAATGGATTCTTAGATACATCTCTGGAACTGGTAGTAATATGTTCAAAACCTGAATTAGGAATTCAACCCCTCAGAAAATGATTTCACATCTTAAATCTATTAGTAAATGCAGTTAGTTAAAAAATACAACGCTATAGTAGTAGATAAATCATACATTGCAACCGTATCTCTATGTTACTCAACAATTTGAGTTAAGCGAATTACCTGCCTATGATACTAAAGACTCTATTTCTTTATGCATGAAGAGGAATCACAGAAACTTTGAAAGCTACTAATATGAATGGCTGGAGGAAAATAGGTCATGTAAAGATGTTCGTCAACCATGTGCATTATGTTTATATGACAACTGTTTTATCTAGATAACTTTAGTACTCTCTAAGAAATGGAAAGGGGTTGAACACATTTACTCTCTCAAATATATGTTCCCATTAATTGGTTTTGCCTGATTTGTTCAATAGGCTCAAAGATTATTCCTTCTAGGTATTCTTTTACAATGGGCTAATTGGCATATTGTTCAGTTGAAGTACATGAGGTATCCTATGTGATTGCAGAGCTAAATTCCTCAAGAGCACTATTCTATAAAATTTGGATTGGTAGTGGTTGATCTATTAATGCTTCTTGTATCATTTCTTCATTACATTTATTGTTTGAGCAATGTTATTACTTAGTATCTTGAAGCACAAGTAGCTTGTGAAACAGTTCAGCTCATTGTCATTTTTATTATCAAGATATTGCATTTTTTTCTTTTTAATGAAATTAGAACAATTTTCCCAGGTTGGATCTGTGACAGCTATATGCTTTGCCTGCTTCCTCATAAGGTGCTTTGTGGTAAGTAGTGCCCAAATCTCTTTTATTATTTCCATGAAGGAATGTTTATACAAAGGTTATTTCCCTAGGAGTTTGAAATTCTAGGTTCAATATATATTCTTACAATTTTCTTCCATGCATATTCCTGTCTCCAGGTTGTGCTATCTGCATTTGATGTAGATGCATCTCTGGATGTATTAGACCATCCCGTTTTGAATTTGATCTATTACACGGTATGGTGATCTAATAATTTGCTTCTGATTACATATCTGAAATATGCTTGAGTAGCCAAGTTCCATTTACTTATTTTATCATCTTCTCTTTTGGTCAAAACAGCTGGTTGAGATCCTTCCTTCAGCTCTTGTCCTCTACATTCTTCGCAAGCTACCTCCAAAAAGAGTATCAGCACAATACCACCCAATCCGATAGCCAAGGGGCATTATGGTTTTTTCTTTGCTTTATTGGATATGGTAAAGGATCACATTGCTTTTGGAGAAGAAGAGCACAACCGGGCAAACCTTTACTGTATTGTATTTTAAATTGGTTGGTTTCTATTATGTCGTTGTGCTTCAGCATTTAGATTGTTTATTGCATCCTAGGTATAGGTCAGCTGGCTGATTTGCCAAATTTTTGTTGTTACTTGTGTGGGTAATGATTGAGGACATCAGGACATAAGATGGTCTTGTGCTTAATATTCGTCCTTACAGATTGTTTCTATTTTGGAATTCTTTAATTTTTGTCAGATGATAAATGAATGATTAAACTTGGCTGTGCCGGTTGTCATTTGCTGAATAATATAAATCCCACTACCATGTACAGATTCTCCTGTAAAATTTGCATATTACGCCCCATATGGCAAGCCTAATTGGCAGTCTTCTAGAATATAGGGTAATTACTTGTATTCAATGAATTTTCCACCTATTCCTGATTAGCAGTCTGTACCATACCAGCTTGTGAAGGAGATGTTCAATGCTGGAGTGAGTTCAAAACCAAATTACAAGAATTGAAGGCAAAAGAAGTATTAAAGATAAAAAGAGATGTAAGTACATTCTCCCGAAATCGTATTAGCTGCTTTTACAATAAACCTTCTGACAAAATCTCCATGATTAAGAGAAAGGCCAGACCTGCACCCACATCTTGAACTTCCTTCAGCGAAGGTTAAATTTAATCTGCTTGTGGTGCAGCAAATCTGACATCAGCTGGACGTGCCACTACTACAGGAACATCAGCAAATAGAGATTTAATAATTGCAGGAGTCTTCAGGGGTCGTCGTCCAGTCATTCGTGGGTATACATCTTCTAGGAAATAGTAGGCATGCCCAGCTATCATTCCCTAGAGTACAAGTCATTGTATAAGTATAAAAACACAGTGGTATAACATAAGAAGCTCATACAGATATATACATATTTCATTTGACTAACGCCAAGCCAGAAACAAGAACTGTATCTAGTATGTTCATACTTTCTCGGGAGATTTCATTCTGGAAAAAGAATCAATGAGCACATCATACAAGCTAGTTCAAGCTCATCTGATGACCTTCTATTTAAGACTTTTCACCCAAACATACATAATGCACACATATAAAATTCTCATAAATTTGTTCCCCTTACGATGGTTCTCTATCTGAAATCGTACTAAAAGTGCAACATTCAGTTGTATCAAATTTTTTAATCCAGTCGAGTCAAAGCACACCTTACTTTCATAAATTAAGGCAACAAAAAAAATGATTACCAATTTCTAGATTTATCTTTGAGGAGATGGTTAAATACCATTTCAATTCTAAAACTTGGGCAAACATGGATGCGAGTGAAAGAAATAGATGCTTAGGGGCTACAGAACAAAATGAAAGTGTACAGTAGCTTTAGCTATCAGGTAACCCGATGAAATGAATGTGATACAAATTTAGTAACAGAAACATACCAGTAGATCTACCCAAGCACTAGCACCAACAAGGATTGAGAAGCCCAATAGAACCTGTGATGTGAAATTCACCTTTAACCATTTAGTCTCTATTTGCAAAATGAAGATGCAGCAAGTATAGCACGAACAAAAATATTAACTATTCTATGTGGGCAACCTCGAGCAAACTATCTTCAGCCAAAATCCTGCAGATCAAACAATGCTACCCTACTAATTTTCACTAATTCTTATGAAATGTAATATAATCTCATTTGTTAAATGTAATACATTGACTAAAGCAGGAAACTGAAATAACAAAAAATATAAGCATTAAGCAATCCACAAAAATCAACTTCCCCTTATAAAAAGGACTCATAATAAAATAACTGAGACATGTGATTTATCTCTAAAGGTATAGATGATAGATAAATGTATGTCAGAAAAACATGAGATATTTTAATCAATCAATGTCCAAAAGAATTTGTTTCAAAAGACATGAGATAATTTTGAACAAACTAAACCATATGGTCCCAAAAGACATGGATATCAAGATGGTAACAAGAAGATGCACTATGAAATCACAAGGATATCAGTTGTTTAACATGATCAGAATCACTAACCCAGGGAAGGTACGCAGCCGTGAAAGTAAATAGGCCAAGGAAGCTCATATGGATAAATGGGTTTTGCTTGCTCCAAACATAAACCTATAAGAGGACCAGGATTGTAAAGAAAACCTGAAAGAGGGTTCAACAGAATCACAACACTACAGATTACAGAAACTAACCATCATGAATGTCAATGAATTGCTAAGGAATATAATCCTTGCAAATGACTCCGACACATAAGGTATCATTCCACCAATAAGGACAATCACTGTTAAGAGACTGGCACCAAAGAGCAACATGTAAAAGAAATCTGCAGTCCTTCCCCTGAAAGAGTTCTCCTCAAGAAGTTTGCAGTATCTAGCTAAGAAAAACATGTGGAACAAAAAGTCCAAATCTGGAAAACCAACAGAAATCAAGTTACTAGGAGAGAATGATATAAGGAGAAAAACTTAAATTGTATTACCATAAGATGATGCAAACAGATATGAATATTGTTATAAGCACAGGAAATAAAAATTGGAATTGACTACTCTAGATGATCAAATTTGAAACTGGCATGTGCATTGTGCATCTAAGATGATGGTAAAACAACAAGACATCATCTATGTTTCATGCCACCATAGAGGAGATACCACTTTTCTTTATACTCTAGACAATACTCATGTAAAGTTATAGAATAAACTACAAGATAGTGATATTAAATAGCCACTTAGAAAAAATTGATTTTCTGCATTATCAATGGCTAGCACATTTTGTAGAAGTTTCTCATTGATTAGGGTACGAGGTCAACTTCAGCAATATCCAAGTAAACATAATGTTTAAAAGCATATTGAAGATTATGATTCATTGGACTAAAATTCACACCTTAAAACATAGCATATTGTTTTAAGTGTTATCAATCTCAAATAATGGAACAGATAGAACATCAATATACAGGAATGTATTACTACTCATTATCAGTCTATAAAAAATGCATGTGATAGGGCTTTTAGTGACAGTATAAACCAAGAGGGGTTAAAGGTAGGTATTCAGTGTTCTATTAAATCCAGAAAATAAAATTATAGAAAAGATGAGAGGAATCAGAAATAAGACAAAACCTTAGTTCTTGATTATAAAATAGAATCTGTATGTTTTCAGCACTCTTTTCTAGGAACTTATCCTAGGTCATGTAGATAAGTAAGGCAACTGACTATCAATCCAAAAAAAATAATAAAAGTCAAGTATAAGACTTCAAAAATTCTAACAGTATACACCTCCACTTCTTCGCACTATGGAAAGGACATTAAACTTACCCATTTTACGAAAATAGAGAAAGTTTGTAATGAGGCGCCAGAATTGATAATGTTTCACCACGAGATTTGGGTTCAAGTATAAGTTGTAAGGAGATATTATCTGCAAAAAAAAAGGAAAACGGAACATCACATTTTTTAGCTGCGAAAACATCATTAATCTTAAAATTCACCCAACTTTGGAACTCATAAGGAAATTAACATCACAATGCATCCAAAACCATCTTGAGCAGTATCAAAAAATCAAGATTCTTAAAAAGGGGAAAAATAAAAGCCCCAAAAAAATTGTATCACTGTGAAACCTAATAATCATCATCAGTCACACAAGAAGTTTCAAGGTTTCTCTACCTAAACCGACTCTACCTAAGAAGAGAAAAAAATGAAAAAACAGATTCACATATAGCACTTACATCAAGCGAACAACCGATGGTGGTAACGATTGCAGCGGTAAGGTAAGAGCGGGTAATGATTGGCATCTGTTTGTACCATTCTTCAACTGCTTGCGCCATTTTCTTTTTTTGTTTACTTCAGAATAATCTTCGATTTTCTCAAATCAAAAGTTTTCCCTATTTCTCTACCAGAAGTATACACCAACCTTTGGCGTTATATACAGAAACTCCCGGAGGGCTTTCCAAATTCCAATCAATCAGCAGCCCCAATATATACAAACATCTTAATCAGAAAAAAATTTCAAACACTTTCCAAATCTTTTTCTCCTATCTTAGAAAATGAAAATGCGATGAAAAAATTCTGAATATTATAAACCAAAGGCAAAAACACTAACCGACCCAAAGGCAGAGTTGGACGGGCCGAACCTGATTTGTGCTAACCCGAATGTTGGACTGAACGACCAAAATGTGTTCGTGGAGCGTGTACGCCACGGACCAATTACAATGTTCGATGAGTCAGAGAATTACCAATTATATGCTTTTGAGTTAATTAGTGATGTCAGAGGAGCGTGGACATAGACTTAGGTTATTGTTTCCGATATTTTTAATAAAAATTGTTATACAAGGATCTAGAAGTACCAATTATCGATTTTAATAAATAAAAGACAAATTAACATAAAAAATTTTAAATTATAAATATTTAATAATATTAATTTCTAAATTATTTTTTTAAATTAGTCTTGGAATTATAAAAAATATTATTATATTAATTTTTTTATTAAAAATTCTATTAAATTATTATTAAATAAAAAAAATTAAAATTATTTATATTATTTAAATATTTAATAATAATTTAATTTAGATATTTTCTACTCCAAAATATAAATGATGAAATTAATCTCAAGCTATAAAAAAATCATAATATTAATCTTTTATTATAATTTTTAAATATTTATCTAATTATATTATTTAAATATATTTAATAATATATTTTTTATATATATAATATTATTTTACCTTCTTCCTCTTCCTCTTGCTTCGAGTAAGCAAAATCAAAACTGAACCATGAAAGCCCCACCCAAATTAATATCTCTTCTCTTCAACCTTAATTCAATCTCTGCAATTTCAAACGTTAATATATTTATTTATTTTTCTAAAAAACACACTAAATTCCCAAACTTCATTTAGAGTTTTGTAAATTTGAATGAAGTGGAAGCATGATTAATTTGGATTTTTTCTTCTTTAAAAAAAAAAAATCAAATTTAGCTTTAGAAAAATAATAAAAAAATTAATGTAAGCGTTAAAAAGAGAGCTTTACCAAACTTTACTAAGTAATCAAATTTAGAATTCAATTTAAAATTTTTATTTTAAAAATTTCAATGAAAATTTATAAATTTTATTTTTTTTAGAGTATATTAATATTATATATATATATTATGTTATTTGAAATTTTTATACGACTTTCGTCTCTATCATTTTTCATTGTATAAGCAGGGATGTTAAATATCTGAACAACGCCTTCTTAACATATAAAATTAATTATATTTAAAAAGAAATTGATTTATTGTTGACTGTTAATAAAATTAACATGAAGATAAAAGTAATCAAAATTATAAAAATAAGGGATAAAATTATTTAATTTTTTTTTAAATAATCAAATTACAAAAATTATATAATTTAAAATTTTAAAATTTATGAACTTTTTATTAAAATAATATTCATCTCAAAATATTTTAACAAATGTCTTTTTTTCTTCTTTAGATTATATTTAAGGTGATATTTCTTTTAACAAAGCAAGATGAAAATAAATATATAATTAAATAGCACTCATTTTCACACTATTAACTCTTTTTTTTTTTAATATTAACATGTGATATTATATATCTTAAATAGAATATTATTTAAAAACACACATTTTAACTGATAACAATTTTAATGATTAGATGTTTGAAATATTTTAGAGTCACAATATTTTAAAATTTAAATATATATAAAAAAATAAAATAATATATATATATATATATTCTAATTCCTTCAATTTATCAACTTTTTCTTATTACCCTTCCACGTTAAATTAACCAATCATCAATATATTTTAATAATGTTGTTTTAAAATTAAATGAGTAAATTGGTATTTTATCGTCAATAAGGTAATTGATATTACTTATAATTTTTAAAAATAAAAAATTCTATAGACAGAAGGAATCCTTATCAAAATTGAAGAAAAAAAAAATGGCGTTTTATCCAATTTGAATTCCGAAAGTAAATGGTCCAAAAATTGCCATCCGCCACTCCACAAAAAAGAAGAATGGAGAAAAAACTTTGGGACCACAAAATAGGAAACGCGGTACAAAAAGGGTTGGGAACGCATTTCGGAAAGTGTCAAAACTAAATCCCAAAGTGCGGAGAAGCGCCATTTCTCACATTCAAATTCAAAACCGAAACGGAAAAAAGCTTCACCGGTCTTCCGACCATTACCGTTTCATTCTTCATAATCTCAGACAGTTCTTGCTCTCCGCTGTCGATTTCCTGCCACCATAATAACCAAGAAACACTGAAAACCCACTCAAATTCGAAGGTAGAAAACTAAAAGAATGGAATCCAGAACTCAGGGGCAACAGCAACAACCAATTTCATCATGTCCGTCGCCACTGCCATCAAATTCTTTTTCCTTACTGAGAGACATTTCAAATATTAGAACACCAAAACAACCCACTAAAAATACTAATGTTCCTTACTCTCCTTATCCTCACAGCCAATCTAAATACTTTACGGCATCCAAAGCCACCCCAATTTCCAACTCATCGCGTCTCCGGACTCTCAAAACATCCGCGACTGTGGCCCGTGCAAAAGTTGCACGGAGACTCAAAGCGTTTGAACTCGAACAGACCAAGTCAGCTCGCAAAGTCCAGATCGATAAAGAAAAATCTCTGAAATCGTTGGCGAAATCACTTACAGTTTGGTTGAATTTTTTGTTCGAGAACCCAAAATCTTGTGGGTGTGAAGTGTCCAGGTTTACGGGAGAATTTGACAGGAGTGATGACGACGACGTGGATGAACTAGGAAGTTCACTTAAGAAGAAGAAGAGGGAAACTAGACCAGGACGTGGAGTTAAGGTTGGAGTTGAGGGACCATGGCGAGTCCCAAAGAGGCAGAAGGATTTAACTTGGGGAGGGGGTTCAGAGAATGGAGAAACAACGTTAGGGTTTTCTGGCTTGAAAGCTTCACTAACGGAGGTCTGTAGTTTTGAGGACTTGAAGGAGAGGATGAGGGCGTACTTGAGTTTGGCAAGTTCTACAGAGATATTTGATACTATGACTCAAGTAACAAAGGTCCGTATTTTATCTTTTACCAGAAAAAAAAAAGTCAGTTTTTTATCTGTTTTATTCAATAATTTTTTTGCTTCACAGGATTTTTTGATTTCCAATTCCCTCCTGCCATGTTAATGCAGTCAAGCCTTGATATTTAGAACCTAAGGATTTTCGGACTTCAGGTGTACAAGAATCTAAAGATAATAAAACCTTGAATTATCATAATGGAGTTGAATTTTTTGAAACTGAAATTCTAGTTACTTTTTGTGTTTATGACTTAATTGCATTCTACTTTTGATCAAATGGCGAATCTTTTTGGTTTGAAGTATGACATCCTGTAGTTTGTAATTCTGATCTAATGTCTTTGAACCCTATTGTGTTTGGAACATTTATAAATCCATATGTTTCTTCATTTTTGATCCTATTGCAGTAGTTGTTGAGAGTTTTGAAAAATGAGGAAACCCTAAATATAGTTTGAACCATATGTCTATTGATTAGCAGCAAATGTTCTAACGGTAATCATTTTCAGACTATTGATGAAGGGCGATTGAAGATGAGGTCTCATTGTCCCATGGTAACTGATGTTGGCATGAAGGAGAGATCTATGAGAGTCCTTATGAGTTATAACCCAATATGGCTGCGGATTGGGTTGTATATTATATTGGGTGGTGACTCCTTGTTGCCTAATGGAGAAGTTAGTTCAGAGCAAGAAATGACATTCTTAAAGATGGTGCTAGAGAAGCAGTTCTTCTCTCATCCTGACCTTGCTAGAGCCTTTGCTTATAACAAGCTGGTTGATGGATTGTATAGGCCAGGTTACTATGAGAAACTGGGAGCAATTATTCTGAAGCGCTTTTTGTTGCTTGTGCTTATACTTGATAGAGTCAAACATCAGAGCAGTCTACCTCTTAAATATGGAATTGACGGATTGGATGGGGGTTCTCCTCTATTATTTTCTCCGCAGTCTAACATTAAGTCAAGCCGCCAAATGATTAATGGTATTTAATGTATTACTCCTGGAATGCCCTTCTTGTTTGTGTATCTTGTTGGCAATATTTAGCTTACGTGAACTGACACTCTCACTTGGGTTCATACTAGACTTCTTGCCTTCTGATATGATGCATGGAGAAGGGAATCTTCTTACACATCTTATGATTGTAGGATATAAAGTCACCTATCTACAGGTACGTGGTTGAGTTATGCATTGAATCACTTCATATTTTTTCTTTTGCTGGTTTAGGGAGTGTATTTCTGGTACATAGTAGTCTCATTTTCTTTTTCATGAAAAGTTTTTTTGGGCTTTTGCATGATTTTTTCCCCCTACATGATTTATGAGATATAAGTGACGATAAATGCAGAAACTAATTAGTTTTATAATGCTCTTTTCATGATGCAGAGTTCCTTGGTTGAGTATAATTTTAGGGTAACAGATATATTTGAAGATCTTCAAGATGGAGTACGCCTATGCAGAGCCATACAGCTCTTGCAGCATGATTCTTCTATTCTCTTGGTTGCTAAAATTTCTTCTTTATTAGATGAACTTTTGCTCTCAATCTTTCTTTGATTGCAGCGTATCAGTATACTAACTCAACTCTTCCGTTCACCTTTTATTTATTGGACAGAAAATGGTAGTCCCATCAGATACCCAGAAAAAGTATCTTGTTAATTGTGGCATTGCTCTTCAATACTTGAGGCAGGCTGGTGTTCCATTATGTGATGAAGATGGAATGTTGATTACAGAAGAAGATGTCGCTAACAGAGAAAAGGAGCTTGTAATATTGTTGTTGTGGAACATGTTTGTCCATTTGCAGGTGTGTCAGCTAAATATTATGCAGTTTATACTCTTTGGACCTATCAAATTTTGCTGCCTTGTTTGCTAAACATGTAATAAAGAAGTCTTCTGTACAGAATTGATGTTTTTATATCCACTGCTTTCTTCTACCGATAACTGATACTTTGCTTGTGAATTACTGCACAATTGAGGTTATTTCTTGCCCGGTTGTTATCTGGAAGCACTATCCAAATTCAATTTGAAATAATAATTGGCTGCTTGTTGACGCTGTTGGTTTCTTTTCTAATCTGCAGTTGCCCCTTTTAATCAGCAAACAATTGTTATCAGAAGAAATTACAAAAATTCGAGGAGTTGTTGAGGTATACTTCTACTGTCATGCTTCAAAAGAAGGATAGTACTTATGATGAATGTGTAGAGTGGAAGATACTTTTGGCTTTATTCTTCATATACCATATATCTATAAAATTAACATTTTTTAAAATTTTTTTTACTGCTATGGACAGAAACATTCAAGCTCTTCTACTCTTATGGACCTGCTTCTTGGTTGGATCCAGGTACTATGAATAGAATATTTATTTGAAATAGCCTCTTAGTATTCTCATATGAGTCAATGGAATATTCTGTATGATTGTAATGACAAATTCAGCAGAAACTACAGTAACATTCTGAATTTTCTGGAAGTATTTCAACATTTATTCAGGGATTATATTGCACATGAGATGATTTAATTTGTTGAGGAACTCTATTTACCTTTTATGAAGGGGAAAAAAAATTCAATTCTTGTTTCCTGATCAAATATATATCATGGCTATTGCTCTGCTTTCGTGTGCCCTAACTTAGATGGTTGTATTTATTTGAGATTTAGAATACAGTCATTTTACTTTTTTGCATTTTGCAGCTAGTCAAGGATTTCAAACACAACTGAGACCACTAATTCTATTTTTGTTTTAAATTGGAATGAGTTCAAAACTACTTCTTGTTTTTTAGGCAGTTGGTGAAAGCTATGATTCCAAGATAGAGAATTTCTCTTCTCTGGTTGATGGAAAAGCAATGTGGTGTTTGCTTGATTACTACTTCCGCAAGGAACATCATGATTCTTCAGTTAAGGTTTTCACCATTTCTTCATATTCTTCTGTTAGTCATTTAATCTTCATGGTTTTATGGAGTCATTGTGCTGAAATGCAATTTGGCAGGATCTAGATGGAACAAATGAAGTAGTTTCTTTAGTTTCAACAAATGAATACACAGATGCAGTGCACAACTTTATATTATCCCAAAAGTTGACATCTCTTCTTGGTAACTTCCCAGAGGTAACAAATACTCTAATATGCTTCCTTTAGAAATGGATTACAATTTATATTTCTTTCTTTTGACCAAGATGCAAACTTTGGTGCTAAATTAATATTTATTATGTCATTTAGAGATTTGAAAACTCTAGCCAATCCAAAGCTTGAAGTCCTGAAAATTTCCATTAACAACTAATCTGAAGACTGGAATAAGATTTGAACAAAAATAATTTATTAACTACTTGTAAGACAATCTGTCCAATTTTTATTCTCATTTTTCCCTATCTCTCTAATACTTCCTTTATGCAAGGTCAATATCTAAGAAATAACTATGTTGGTTAGAAATGGTCATTATGTTACATTGCATATAAGGTTTCTTTTCTTTTACCTGTGTCTTGAAGGAAATTCTGTAGATTAAGCATAAGTAAGGAATGGCATCATAATTTTCTTTTTTTGTATTTTCCTCTGTTGTTATCTTGATAGTTTGGATAATTGAATTGAAAAACCAGAATGTTGGATGTTAATCGTTAGGGACTATTTTAAACATTATATATCTACTATCCACTTAGCAGTTGTTTATTCCGCTTCTCTCGATTTGTTTCTGCTTCACCCCCATGTAAATATGTTTACCTGTGCATGCTACATGTGGCATACTGTATACTGTCACTAAATGAGCACTACATTTCCTTTTATAGGTTTTACAGGTCAGTGATCTTCTTGAACACAATGGTGCATGTAATGAGCGGAGTGTGGTCATCCTCTTGGTGTTCCTGTCATTCCAGTTACTTGTCAAGAGAAACACGGTATTTTGAGAATTTTTAAATGTTATGTTAATAGACTAAAGTTTGGAGACTGTTATTTTGATTCTCTTACTTTTCTTTAACAGGATCAACTGAATTTTCATAAATTGCTGGGATACAATTCTAAAGCTCCAGAAAGGAAACACTTAAGTACCAACCATTGGTTTCTCCATTCAAATGTTGAAGATAAATTACATAATAATGGTGAATGTTTCTTAAAAGTTCATCTAGTTTCAGCATGACACTTTAGAATAAATGCATAATTCCACTTCCTGACTTTTACTTTTGTTTGGATGGCAAATTTCTAACGTTGTGCATAGACAAATCCACATTCTTAAAAGGAAAATGCTCAAAACATTAAAGAAATATCCCTGGTGAAATACTTGGTATCTTTCTATACTATTAGTTCAATGGCAGATGGTAACTAACTTCCTAAACATTTTAAGCAGATGCTTCAAATAAATTTAAGGCCATAATGGCTTGGTGGCAAGAGATGGCTCAACAAAACAACAAATGCAATTTCTCAATTGCTACTTTGCGTCCAAAGTGTATCTTGACTAACAGGAGTAGTAGTATCCAAAGAGGTGAGAAAATAGGCAACTTGAACACTTTTGATTAATGATCTTGATGTAGGGTGTTTGTACTCTTTTTCTTGACAGTTCTTGTTTGATTAATTTTAGAAAATGCTGCCAAGATCATACAATCTCACTTTAGGCGGTCAGTGGGTAGTTCTAGATTTATGTCTATGAAGAAAACAGTTTGCCTTCTGCAAACTGCCATACGGGCCTGGCTATTTGTGAAACTGGACTCATTGCCCAACCAATTTGGTGCAAGTAAAGCTCAAAAATTATCATGTGGTATGTGTTGTTCTTGGCAACCTCCTAATGTGTACTTTTCCTTTTCAGGTATTTCTGCTTCTTACTTGTCTTGTTTATTAATCAAATACATGCAGCTGAAATGAAGGATATAGGAACTCTTGGCACATACACGACATTTCTTGCTGACCGACATTATTTTGTCAAATTGAAAATGTCCGTTTTAGTCATCCAGCGAGTTGTAAGGGCCTGGATCTTTCGAAGACATCATGTTTCAAGAATATTGTTTAAAGATCCGTCTAATGATGATCTTGTGGAAACTTCCATTGTTTCCAGAGAAGATGAATCTAATAGTCTTAAAAGTAGGGCTGCTACCACCATTCAAAAGTTTTGGAGAAAGTTCACTGTGTGCAAATCTCTCCAAAAGCAGCACTCTGCTGCAACTAAAATTCAAAGTCACTTGCGCAGTTGGCTGATGAGAAAGAGTTTCAAGGATAAAAAAGAAGCAATAATAACAATTCAAAGTATTGTAAGATGCTCAATATTGTCTAGGGATATGCAGCGACTTAAGCAAGCAATGAAATCATCTATCCTTATTCAATCTCATGTTCGAGGTTGGATTGTACGTAGGAGTGTTTGTACTCTAGGAATTTCAGCCATCCTGATTCAGTCTCATGTTCGAGGTTGGATTGCACGTAAAAATTTCCATAATGTAAGATCATCAGCAGTCCTGATCCAATCTCATGTTCAAGGGTGGATTGCACGTAGAAATATTTGTAATCTAAGAATTTCAGCAATCAGGATTCAGTCTCATGCTCGAGGTTGGATTGCACAAAGGAATTTCCATAATCTAATATCATCAGCAGTCCTAATTCAATCTCATGTGCGAGGATGGATTGCACGAAGAAGCATCAATAGGCTAAGATGGTTTGTTTTGACAATTCAAGTAAGTTATTCTTGAAGTACTGGTGATTGGTAACCAGTGAATTCTTTTTACTCTCTTTTTTGTTTGTTTATTTCTAATACTTTGCTGCACTCACTCAGCAATAGTTATTATCATTAATGGTAAATGGTCTGGAAGGATGAGTTCTTTATGGATTGATTTATTCTCTACTGATTGTTGAGAAGGATTTCTTCTTTGTCATTCATAATTGATTTACATTTCTTAAAAGCCAGTGGTACTTAATCTCAGAATTTCTTCTACATATTTTTGTTTAGGAAATTCTGGAGCATAATTAAGAGCATTCACGTTCTCCATAGACTAACTTTCTGGTGATTTGAATTCAGAGTCATTTTCGTCGGTGGATGAAGAGGAAGGAGCTGTTGGTTCAGAATGATGCTGCAATAAAGATCCAGAACACTTTCAGGTCCAGGAAACAACATAAGGCATTCTTTCATAAAAGACATGCTGCTATTGAAATTCAGCGCTTAGTTAGGGGGGAGATTACAAAGAAAAAGCTTCTAGGTAATATTTTATCTTCTGTTTGTTTACATGTTTCTGTTCAAGTTTCATGTCATTAATGGTGACTCTTTACATGACAGGGGCTTCTTGCTGCCGTCATACCTCAAATGATAGACTTGTAAACTTTGAACTGAAAATAGTTTTGTGGTCGGTTTTGAAGATACAGAGATGGTGGAGGAGTTTTTTAGAACTAAAACTGAGAATTAGATCAGTAATCATCATCCAATCACATTTTCGGGGTTGGACTGCTCGTAAAATTGCTACTAGAGAAAGACACAGAATAAGAGTGATTCAAGTAAGCTTAAACCCTCACCACTGTGCTTTACAAAGATTATTTACTTGAGATGTTATTGAATATTGTATTTATGCAACAACTTTATTGTTTTGTTCTGAAATAATGTCATCCATGATCATTATCTTTTCTGAGAAGAAGTGCCATTCTCCTGGTGTTTGTGCTTGAAAGATATCTTTGCCTATCCTAATGGTGTGCATGCTTTTTCTGTTTCACTACTCAACAGTATTGTCTTCCCAATTTGTTAGTTGACTGATTTTAAGATGTTGAAGTACTCTATGATCAGAGCTATCAGCATCAGTGCCTTCTCTTTCCTGATTTGCTTTTTTGATTGTCGACATCACAGGCATACTGGAAAGGTTACATAGCAAGAAAAAACTCTAGAGGGCCAATGCTAGATCTACGCTTGAGAGTACAAAAATCTGCTGCAAATGTACATGATAGCATGCGCTTAATAAACAGACTTATTGCAGCAGTTTCTGAACTTCTGAGTATGAAGAGTGTCAGTGGCATTCTCCATACATGTGCAACACTTGGTAAGAATTAATCTTCTGAGAAAGGTTTCAGGCATTTGCTTGTGACAGAGAATAGAAATAACAGATCCAACTTGCTGTTCCACAGATATGGCTACAGAACATTCACAGAGATGTTGTGAAGAACTTGTTGCTGCCGGAGCTGTGAGTACTTTGCTGAAGCTAATACGCTCAGTAAGTCGAAGTATTCCAGATCAAGAAATTCTGAAGCATATACTGTCTACTCTTAGAAACCTTTCTCGCTACCCACACTTGACCGCAGTATTAATTGACACTCGCGGATGTGTTGAGATTATTTTATGGGAGTTAATAAGGTATGCAGTTGAAATTCTTGAGACAAAAGTAAACTTCTTTGTAAAATTATTAGACTTTGTGTTTACATATAAATGTGTATCTTCTTGCAGGAACAAAGAGGAAGGGTACTTCATTTCATGTGAGCTTATGAAAAGGATGTGTCTAGAACGGAAAGGCATTGAAGCAGTCCTGAAATTACCTGCCCTGTTGAAGAGATTACACAACCTTGCTGAAGATCTTGCAAAGAAAGCTGCATATGAGAAGAGGTTTGATGAACAATCTCAACTTCAATTTTTCTTTTTTCAGTTTTTTCTTAATCCATGTTTTAAGTAGCATTTTTATTCATCTTCTATAAATAAAAACACGCAGGAATAATCGGTCACTACCGGTTAGAGAACATCATGTGGATAAAAGATTGAAAGAATCTGTGGAACTCTTGGAATTGATCAAGAACTCTTAGCAGAAAGTGCAGCTTTCAAATTCGGTCCCGTTACCAACTGAGGCTGGTTTTGGTGCGAATTTGTTAGAATACTGTTGTACAAAGTAGTAATTTTGTTATTTTGATTCGGTTCAGTGATTTTCTTGTATAAAGACTTCATTTCTCTTTCTTCCTTTTTCTAACAAAAGAATCCTTTGGCAACTTTTAAATTGCACTATTAGTACTCTCGTCTATGATTTTTTTAGTCAGTGAGAAAAATCACTAAATAGATTTATAATTGGTTCGGTCGGGGCCAAGTTGTAACTTCGGGACAACAATAGATTCGGTGAAGAAGATATTTTTTTTTTCGGCTTCATAGCAAGTTGCAGCTTTATTTTCTCCCGTAATAATTAGTTAAATAATCCGCAAGTTGCAGAGATTGATTTATTAATTATATATATTTTTTGAAATTATTAATTTTGATATTTCTAAAATATATATTCCATGGCCGCCAAAAATATCATCAGCCGATCGTGTGCTAACTACTGCGCCACTAATTCTATTAATGGAAAGCCCTGAGATTTACTCCGGGAAGGATTTTCTTGAAACAGAATCAGATATTATTACAGGGATTCTGCCATTCTTTGCCCGAAACCCAGTCGTAAAATCAACCATTTTTGTTGTGTAGAAGTAGAAATCATAACCCAAGAAGGAAAATCAATCAATCTAGCATTCCAATATCTTTGTACAACAAAGATTCAGGCATAACAATCTTCAAATGAGATAATTAATTTTACAAATGGAAAGCACCTGACAAACAATCTCATACAAATGCATAAATTTTTTTTTGAATAAAAAAAAAAAATCAAGCAGCCCTTGCAGAAATTCCCATCCTTTCTTGCTGCAACTCAGCTGGATTGATAAAGAGCGACCTTCTCACAAAAGATCTCGGCACACTGACGGTTAGTACTCCGTTCTCATAACCGGCAGATATCCCGTTAATATCAACCCTCTCCGGTAGACGAAATTTCCTCATAAAGTTCTTAGCTGGCTCTGTTGACTCGTTCACGGCCTCTGTTCGTATTATCAGGTATCTGGAGTTCTCAATTTCCACTTTTATCTCTTCTTTCCTAACCCCTGTTCAAACAAAGAAGTTTTTTTTTTTTTTTTCAATTTTAAACTACACACAAAAATAGAACAGCTTGTTTATTGAAGTGGGTTCAAGGAATTTTCTTCGTCTTTTTTTTTTTGTACCTGGTAGATCGGCAGAGTAAATGTGAGACTCTGGCGTTTCAGTCCAATGAACATGGTTTTCAGGGATGAAATGGTAAGGATGGAGAAGAGTAGAGGTGAAGAGGGAGTTCCAGGAAGAGGGATGGAATGCTGAGTACTCCATCTCTGTCTGAAAGGGGGATTGAGGAGATTTGATGGCTTTGATAAAGAAAATGGATTGTGATTCAGGGTAGTATTTATAGATGTGGTCCGGTGGGGTGTTTCAGAACTCAGGGGTGGTTGGTCCCTTCAAATTGATAGGTTCCTGATTTCTCTAACAGTGCAAATTATTTCTATCTAAAAAATATATAGGTGCAAAAAATTGAAGTCCAATAATAGAATTGCAAGTCTGTAACTAAGAAATAAATAAGATTGGGAGTGTACAGTGCAAACCAAATGGAATGATTTGTTTGGCTACAAATTTGCCCTCCAAATCAGAAAGTATGGTATGCAATTTGCACTCTTTATGAGGCTAATAGTCTTCTAAATCAAGTGGAGACACCACGTGAAACAGCATCACACAACAGTAAAAATCAAGTTCAACGCATTTTCCTGTTTGTTTTTTAATATTAATTTCGATCCCGGTTTTAAACAAAAAAAAAAAAAAAATGTCATGATTCACTTTCTTCATCTTACGTTTGATTTGGATATATAGCTTCCGTTTAATTTAATAAAAGATTATCGCAATATATTTTAAAAAAACAGAAGTAAAAAAGAGTAGATAATTCAAAGATATTATTTATTTTAACCTGTTTTAAAATAGACAGCGTTGATTTAAAATGCGTTCTTTTGGTTACCAAATATATATCCAAAGTCAGAAGCGTAAGAGAGTTGCGCTCCGCTTTCTAGAAATATCTCTTTCCACCCTTTCCCCTCTAAATATCGGAATTAGTTAGGGGTCCGTTCTCCGACATCTCTCTTTCTTACATAATCGCCGATTAATAAATCTTAGATTTTTCTATTACAATGCAACCGGTGAATTCCATGGTTCCACCACCAATGGCTCCTCAACAGCAATACCAACAACAGCAGTGGATGGGGCCACCTCAGCCACAGTACCAGGTTCCACCGCCACAACAACAGCAGCAGCCACCTGCTCCGCATTACTATTACCAACAACCCTCTTCGCAACTGCCGACGCAGCAGTTCAACGCTGCTGCTCCTGACTCAAACGCTTCTGATGGGATCCGTAGCCTCTGGATCGGAGATCTGCAATACTGGATGGACGAACAATACATAGTTGGCTGCTTTGCCCATACCGGCGAGGTATTCTATTATATTTGATTGTTTGTTTTATTGGTTTTAAGACTTTTCTCTAATTATCTCTTTTGAGGAAAGTGAAATCAGGGTTGGAGTTTCTCGAGTTATGAAATTTGTTTGTTATGTTAAACACCGCTTGTAAATACTATATGGGATGTTTTTGATTTCTTGTTTTTAATCTATTCTATTGCTTGATAGCTTGAAGTACTCATTTGGGAAAGCTATTGCTCTATCTCAAGATGATCTTGATGAAAAATCTTGGTTGAGTTAGCACTGGAGATTGTATGTTTTAAATCAGTGTTCTAATGAAAAGGGTAATTTCTCTGAATATTATAGACCTGGAAGGGGTAGTTTCAAAAGAGGACTTTCTGGGGTGGCTTGATATGACTAATCCTCTTCTTTTCCATCTGTTTTGATGCCAATGTTATTCGTTTTACTGTCATTTAAGCTCTAATTATCTAGACTCCACAATTTTTCTGTTGTTTCTTGCTTTTGAAACTTGATTTTTTTCCCCTTTTAATATTTGCTTTTATATTTTTTTTGCCAAAATGAGCTAAACTTAGCACCCAGTTACCAGGTTTTGATGCTATTACATCATGACAGTTTCTTTCTGAGTGATTTAATCATTTATCATGTATATGTTAAAATTGCATGCACATCGTTGTCTTTTCTTTAACTATGGACAGATGACGTCTACACATATCTTTTAAACTTGTGACCTATTCCTTCCACACTGCATGTATTCTGTGGTAGATCTTATGTTTTGAGTATTATGCCACTCTTTGACACAGGTGGTTTCTGCTAAAGTTATTCGTAACAAGCAAACTGGTCAGTCAGAGGGTTATGGCTTCATTGAGTTTGTGAGTCATGCTGCAGCAGAAAGAACCCTACAGGCATATAATGGCACCCTGATGCCGAATATTGAGCAAAATTTCAGATTAAACTGGGCTTCTATGGGTGCGGGTGAAAAACGTTCAGATGATTCTCCTGATTATACAATTTTTGTTGGAGACTTGGCAGCTGATGTAACTGATTATATGCTTCAAGAGACATTTAGGGCCAACTATCCTTCCATCAAGGGAGCAAAGGTGGTGACAGATAGGTTGACAGGGCGTACTAAAGGTTATGGATTTGTTAGGTTTGGTGATGAAAATGAACAACTGCGGGCTATGACTGACATGAATGGAAAGTTTTGTTCTACTAGACAAATGCGAATAGGTCCAGCTGCTAATAAGAAAGCTGTGGGTGGTCAAACGAAAGGTATGCTTCAACATCACTGGGTCTCTTGACCTTTCCAATTGTTCTTTTAATGATGAATGAAAGTCATTGAATTGTTTCTATGACCATGCTCAAGTCATCCATAGAAGATATATATATCTAGATTTGCTGATTCTGCTACCACGAAGTCCTTTTTCCCTTGTTTTTCAGTTTTAAAAAGTGGGTTGGGGTGACATATTTGTCTTTTCAAGTAATTTTGTTTAGCAAATAGGATCTCGTTCTTTCAGTTATGATCTTGACTATTTGAAGCTGGCCACTGGTTTTCTACAATTCCTTCCAGTACTTTTGAACTTTTCGGATTTGAAATAACATAGCTGACACGATCTCATAGAAATCCGGTTGTCTCAAAGCAGGGTGTCAGGCGGCTCTATCATTTAGGGTCCTGGAGCCAATTTCAGCTGATATGATAACCCTTTTAGTCCGGGGTCTTGCATAGGTCAGTTTTATTTTTGATAACTGTCTTTTATTTTGGTACCTCGTGGAGTTAATTATACTACAGCTTTCAATTTCCCTTTTTTTACCAAGCTTTTCGTCAAGTTACTTTACTATTATCTTTCCAGCCAATTGTACATTTTGATAATAGCTTTAGGCATAAGAAGCAAAGACAGTCTTTTAATTTCCCGCCCCTGATTTTCTTTGCCATCGAACTGTTGTCTTTCTTTATTCACACACACCTATGCTTCTTCAACTAGTTGTCTTTACTGTAGGTTTCATTTAATTTTAGTGTCTGAGAAAGGGGTAACTGAGGAGTTTTGGTTTGGTTAATGCTTGGTCTGTTTCATCAGAGTTGGGGCATGTAGTCTGTTTGATTCAAGACTTTCTTGTTCTCCTAAGGTTATTTTCTTTTTCTTTTTTAATCAATTTTTTTTCTTTTTTTTCTTTTTGGAATTGGCTTGACATACCAACTTTTCTTTAGTACTAGTAAAAGATAACACATGCAGCCAGGGTGTCTTTTCCATACAAAGTTTCGGTCAAGTATAAGCTTGTTATCTAGTTAGGGTCATGCAACCTCTTCTTCACCTGTCTCTACACAACTTAGCTTGTTGCATTCAGCACATTCTATTTTATCCTTTTGGGCCATGATTCTTCTAATGTCTATGTCTGTCTGCGCTATGTGTGTAAGATGTCTTGTCTTTCTGAAAATGTTACACCAGCTATACAGGTATTCTAGAATGATAATCTAGTTGTGTTATGGCCTTTGAAATGAACTACTTTCACTTAGTTCTTGAAGGCTCTAGTGTCAACTTTCCTCAAGTGTGAGCAGAAAATGTCACCTTCTCTTGTTGGCTCAAAGGCTGTAGTGATTATTGATAAGTAGTTTAGTGTTAAGAAGTTTACAGAGTACCTTTTCTACTAATTTCTATCTTATAATTTCTCAAGAAGTGGACTTTTCCTGGCTTAAAATATGATAGATCTTTTAGAACAAAATGATGTAAAAAGAAGACGATCATTTCTGTCTGTCTACCTCCATTGGATTTGCTGGTCAGGATGAGTATATGTTTCTCATGTTGCTGATTCAATAGTATCTAGTTGCATGGTAATGTTGTGTGTTTTGCGTTATGTCTACTTCTTCCATCTCCTAAGCTTGATAGTCTTTTGCAAAGTTTAGTTAATCATAAACTCATTGGAAATGGGGGCATGGTTTATTCTTGACTGGTATTGATTCATATTTTCACTGTTCTTTTTAAAGGAAAAGTGGGTGAGTGGCTTTTTTTCTCTTCCAGTTGATGTTAGGAATGGTATAAAGGTGCTACTGTCATCTATTAATTTTGTGCAATCTATAATGATCTGTGGTGAGCATTTGTGTCTTGCATTTTGTATTTTGTTGTTGAATGTTGTATTCTTTCTTGTGTTGTGTTTGGTGGTACCATGTGTCTAGGCCTGTCCAGGAGATGCCTAGGCCTTTATTAACTTCTGTTCCTAATTGGATGATACTGTGTTATCTGCCCTTCCCCTCATCTTTGCTTCTTATGTTTACAGCTTCAAACCTGGGCACTCAAAATGAAGACGATCCTACTAATACCACTGTTAGTATACCGTTCTATCTTTCAATTTCTGTGCTTAGAGAGAAACATCTCTCATGTTTGGTTCACTTGCAGTTATTTGTCGGGAACTTGGATGCAAATATTACGGATGAACACCTTCGGCAGGTCTTTGGCAACTATGGACAATTGCTGCATGTAAAGATACCAGTAGGCAAGCGATGTGGTTTTGTCCAATTTGCTGATAGGTAATTAATAAACCATTTTCTTTCTTTAGTTGATGCCCTGATTTTACTCCAGTTTTGGTTCTTATCCATTGGTGGTACTGTGTTCTGTGTGAATTGGTGGCAACAGAAGCTGTGCAGAAGAAGCACTAAGGATGTTAAATGGTACCCAGTTGGGTGCGCAAAACATTCGACTTTCGTGGGGACGTAGTCCTTCAAACAAACAGGTACCTTTTTGCTGCTAGTGCTTGACATTGGCAAGTGTGTTCCTACTGTGGTGATATTTTACTTCCCAATGAATCTGGCATAAAGACTGAGCTGTAATCTTTAAAACCTTTCAGCCCCAGGCAGATTCAAGCCAATGGAGTGGTGGCTATTATGGATATGGTCCTGGATATGAGGCCTATGGTTATGCTCCTGCAGCCCAGGATCCGAATATGTACTATGCAGGATACCCTGGCTATGGAGGTTATGCACCACAAGCTCCGCAGCAGTCACAGGCACCACAGTAACATCAGGTATCATCAAACTGTAGCAAATACTCTCTTTGCTCTTGTTTCATTTGTTCACAGTATGTGTTAAATTGTTAAACACTTCTTTTTATAAACACTATAGCCAAATCAATGATTCGCATCCATCTGTTGATTTGCAGTGAGCTGCATGCAAATGGCTAGTGACTGTTTCCAAGGTGTAGAGGCAATCGTGGTTACTGTGCAAAAAATTGTCATACTATAAGGCTAGTTCTCAAGAGTTTTTTTTTCTTCCATCTTTAGTTGCACCCTTTCTCCTTACATTTATCGGCTTGCTGCTTTGTGGTACATTTGGATTGCTGCTGAATTTTTTATTTTTTTCTTTTGGGTTTGCGGTCTCTTAATTAATTTGATTCCTATGAGGGATTTGCTTAATTACGCTGCATTTAATTTGAAAATGTTTGGAAACAAACAAGTGTAGGGGGATTATGATGATTTTTGATAAATTTTAAAAGAATAAATATATAGAGAAATATATACATATATAATATATAATATAGATTTTTCCAATTTTAATAAATCATATTTCAAATATTTTGCATTACTTATAATCAATTAAAATATTAGGTTTATTTTCTTTGCTGTACGCCCTTTCTTAATTTTTTTTAAAAATCTACTCTTATTGAAACGAAATTAAAAAATTTACTATAAACTCTATTATTTTTGAAATTATATTCATTTTAAATTATTTCTTTGGTATTTTAATGGGAGAAAACAATTTGACGGAGAGAAAAAAGAAAAAAAAAAAGAAAAATACTCCAAATATTTATCAAAATATTCATTTTGATAGTATTATTCGTAGTTGATCTCGTTGAGTCAAGTAAAATATTTTCATTATGTAAAATAAGTTACAAATTATAACTCTAAATAAAGTTACATGAAATAAGATTTAAATAACAAAAAAAAAAAGTAAAAAAAAATATCTTAACTAAATAAATTAAGATACAAGTTATAATTCAAAGAAAGTATGATAAAATAAGTTTTAAAAGATAACTTAAAAAAGACTAAGTCAATCAAAATATTTTCCCTACATAAAATAAAGTATAAGTTATAACTCCAAACAAAGTTACATAAAATAAAGTATAAGTTATAACTTCAAACAAAGTTACATAAAATAAAGGTAAATTATTCCAATAGCACTTAAACTTTTTAAAAATTTAATTTTTGCACATTTATTTATTTTTGTTTTGAATTGACACATGAACTACCAAATATCACCTGTTTTGCATTTCCGTTCAAAATTTCCGTCAACGTTTATTTTCTGTCTATTTATCAAGGGCATTTTCGTCTTTTTAATTTAAAAATAAACTATAAATTTTTTTTTCCACCCATCACTCACTTTCCCAATTTCTTTAGGGATTGTTCCTGTCAAATTGTTCTATTTATCACACACATTGACTGGGTTGAAGAGTTTGCACTTGGAAGCAAATCTGTTCAACAGTACATTTCCTGCTGAAATTGGAAATTTATCCAAACTCGAAAATTTAAGAATATCTTATAACGGATTCTCACCGGCTGCTTTACCAGCCGAGTTCGGAAATCTGAGGAATTTGAAGTTTCTTTGGTTGGCCAGAGAAAATCTGATCGGAGAAATACCGAAAACTTTTGCTAGTCTTTCGAATCTTGAGCATTTAGATTTATCTTTGAACTCAATTTCGGGGAAAATCTCAGATGAGATTTTCTTGTTGAAGAATCTCAGAGTTTTTCTACTGTACCATAATCAATTATCAAGTTCAATTCCTTCTTCAATACAGTTATTAAACATGACTTCAAATAAAGTTACACAAAATAAGTTTAAGAATAATTGGTGAGTTTGGTCCAAACAAATTTAGTTTTTACAAGCTTAATTCTAAAATATTTGTCCAAAACTTGTTTTTACGAATTCTGTCAAAAATCCTAAAAATTTAACGATTTTTTTGTCTTTAGTTATCTTTAAAGATAAAAATAAAAAAGTTATTACATTTGAAAATAAAGAAAAAAAGTAATAAAAAATTATTTAAACAAAGAGATAAAATTATCATCGTATTTTTATTTTATATTTTATATTTTTGAAAATATCATCCTATTTAAAATTTTAAAAATAAAAAATCTATCACAATATCAAAAGTCTGTCCTCAATCTTCTTCTTCTCCGACTATATATGTTAATCATATTAAAAAGTTTTAGTTATTAATTTACGTGTTATAAGTTTTTATTAATTTACTAGAGAACAATCACTTTAGTTCAATATTACCTAATGAAGTAGAAGTAGAAACTGATTTGAGGAAAAATAAAAAGAACATTGATTTAGGTGATAAAATTGAGATTGGAAAATAAGGGGAAAATGTTGAAATTGAGATTAGAAAGAAAGAGGAAAATGTTTAAAGAATAATTGAGTATGTCAGTGATGAAGAATTTGAATGGTTATTACAACAACAATATGGTGTACAAAAGAAACAAGTTGAAAATATTGTAAATTTAAGGGAAGATGAGAATAACGTGGACATGGGGACAGAAAATGAAGATTAGAATTTTTTATTTTTTAATTTTAAATAGGAGGACATTTTCAAAAAAATAAAATAAAAATATGATGACATTTTTATCTCTTTATTTAAATATTTTTTTCTTTATTTTCACATGTAATGACTTTTTTATCATTGTCTTTAATTAACTAAAGACAAAAAACCGTTAAATTTTAAGAGTTTTTGACAGAATCCGTAAAAAAAAACTTATCTTAAAAAAAAGTTTGGGACGTTAAAAGTTAAAAAAAATATTTTGAGACTAAACTTGCCAAAACTAAATTTGTTTGGGACCAAACTCACTAATTATTCATAAGTTTAAATAATAGCTCAAATAAAATAAAATAAAATGAGTTCTAAGTGATAACTAAAAAAAATATAAGTCAAGCAAAATATCTTACCCAAATAAAATAAGATATAAATTATAACTCAAACAAAGTTACATAAAATAAGCTTTAATAATAGCTCAAAGAAAGTAAAATAAAATGACTTCTAAGTGATAACATAAAAAAAAAAAGGAGTTAAAGTAAAACATCTTACCTACATAAAATAAGTTACAAATTATAACTCCAAATAAAGTTACATAAATTAAGCTTCAATAATAGATTACAGAAAGTAAAATAAAATGAGTCATAAGTGATAACTAAAAAATAAAAATCAAACAAAACATTTACCTACATAAAATAAGCTATTAGTTATAACTCAAACAAAGAATATGCCAAACAGGTCACAAGTATATTGTGAAAGCCTGCTTTACTACAAAAGCTGGTACTTCTGTGTTCATGGAATTAAATAACCCAAAGGTCATCAGATATTGACTCCTGCTTTACCACTTAAAGTATAAATATAGGCCAGATTAATCTTGCTGTTTTGTTCATTCACATAGAAAACACAAGTACCTCTAGATAATGCATATAAGGTGAGTGTAGAAATTTTAAATTTTGGATAATCTTTAGGCCATAATGAAAACATTGAAGCATTCAGTCATGCAAAACAACTTACCAATATAAAAATAAACTAGTTATAACTCCAAACAAAATTACATATAATAAACTTCAATAATAGTTGGAAGAAAGTAAAATAAAATAAATTCTAAGTGATAACTAAAGAAAAAAAAGTCGAGTCAAGCAAAACATCTTACCTACATAAAAATAAGCTACTAATTATAACTCCAAACAAAATTACAAATAATAAGCTTCAATAATAGCTGGAAGAAAGTAAAATAAAATAAGTTCTAAGTGATAACTACAATTTTTTTTTTTAAATAACAGTTAAACAAAATATCTTACCTACATAAAATAAGCTACAAGTTATAACTCCAAACAAAGTTACGTAAAGTAAACTTCAATAACAGCTCAAAGAAAGTAAAATAAAATGAGTTGTAAATGACAACTTGAAAAAAAAAAAAGTCAAGCAAAATATCTTATCTATGTAAAAATAAGCTACTAGTTATAACTCCCAACAAAGTGACATATAATAAACTTTAATAATAACGGGAAGAAAGTAAAATAAAATAAGTTTTAAGTGATAACTATAAAAAAAAAAGTCAAACAAAACATCTTACCTACCTAAAAATAAGTTAAAAGTTATAACTCCAAACAAAGCTACATGAAATAAACTTCAATAATACCTCCAAGAAAGTAAAACAAAATAAGTTCCCACTGATAACTCAAAAAAAGACGAGTCAAACAAAACATTTTACCAATCTAAAATAAGATGCAAGTTATAACTCCAAACAAACTTGTTATGACAGATGTAAGAGAGATAACAAAATAAAGAAACGACACACAGATTAAACGTGGTTCACCAATAATGTGTTGACTACGTCCACCTAACAGAAGAGAGGAGAGTTTTACTGATTTAGGAGAGAGATTACAGAGGTGTTGTCTAAGTGACTACGATACAATAAATGCCTTACAAATGCACTTATTTATAGAAAATATGGCAGCCACCTTGGCTGCCTTAAACAAGTGGGAAGTGAGCTGTTGACAGCTGGCCACCCACTTGCCCACTAATTTCCTAAACTTAAGGAGAAGTGGGAAAATGGAAACAGAATGTTGACTAACTTCCCACTACTTGGTTGACTAACTTCCCACTACTTGGTTGACTAACTTCCCACTACTTGCCCACCTCACCAACTGGAATTCAAGGCATTCTAACAAATCTCCACCTTGACTTGAATTCTCTCACAATTTACCAGATGCACCTCCTTGGTGCCAGATGTATCCGCTCTCCTCTCTTCTGCCATTTAGCAGCTTGTGATATTTAGCAAGTCCAAACAGTGTTGGAACTTGCTCTGTGGAACTGGCTTGGTGAACATGTCAACAGGATTGTCAGCCGTGCCCACTTTCTTCACCCTGATTCTTTTCTCACTTCTTAGAAAATGATACCTGATATCAATGTGCTTAGTCCTCTCATGATGAACTTGATCTTTGGCTAAGCATATTACACTCAAGCTGTCACAATACACTATAGCCTGATCCTGATGTACGCCTAGATCATTGATTAGTCATTTTAACCAAATTCCCTCATTGGCTGCTTCTGTCAATGCCATGTACTCTGCCTCTGTAGTAGACAAAGTCACAGTAGGCTGTAGAGTTGCCTCCCAACTCACCACAGAACCACCAAGAGTGAAAACATAACCAGTCATGGATCTCCTACTGTCCACATCCCCGGCATAATCAGAATCTGAGTAGCCGGTTACCAAGCACTGTGTATCACTCCCACAAATAAGACCAAGATCTGACGTACCTCTAAGATATCGAAAAATCCTTTTCACAGCCTGCCAATGCTCCTTCCCTAGTTTAGCCATAAATCGACTAACAACACTAACAGCATATGCCAAATCTGGTCGGGTGCACACCAGAGCATACATCAGACTTCCTACTACACTTGCATAAGGAACTCTTGACATGTACTCCTTTTCTTCCTCGGATTGAGGTGCGTACATTACCAACTTGTTAGTAGCCGTTGGAGTGTCTATAGGTTTAGCTGATGACATGCCAAACCTTAACAATATCTTCTTAATGTACCCTTCTTGTGACAAGAAAAGTTTCTTCTGATTTCTATCCCTATAGATTTCCATTCCCAAAATTTTTCGAGCAGCACCCAGATCTTTTATTTCAAATTCTGCACTGAAACGATCCTTCAGTTTCTGAATATCAGACTTGTCCCGAGCAGCAATCAACATATCATCTACATACAGGACCAGACAGATGCGAGAACCATCTTTCAGTTTGTTGTAGTACTGATAACTCTAAAATAATAGAGTTATTCACATATGTTTTGCCCTTAATTTGAACCCAATTTCATGACTTGTGCAGAGGTTTTTGAGTTAAAATGCATCAAATTGCATGATTCCTTTCTCCATTTTAATTTTGTGGATTAATTGTAAAAATGGCCATTTTAATTATTTAAATTCCTAAATTTTATTATAATTAAATTTCATTACTAACATTTAAATTTGTGCAGGATTTCATAGAAAAGGTGATGGAATTTTTGGATCCAATTGAAAAAGGGTAAAAAGGGAATTTTTGATTGAAATGGATCAAAAAGGAATTGGATAAAATGTTGACCAATTTAGAATGAATTGGGAATTGGTGGATGGTTGATTTCTCTGTTGTTCGTTACTAATATATATATATATATATATATATATATATATATATATATATATATGTACATGCAAGTGGACAAGTGGGCACACAAAGGACAAAAGAAAAAGGATAAAAAATGAAGTCTGGAGCAGCTGAGAAGACCAGTGAGTCCAGCCAGAATGCAGAAATTCCAGTAGCTAAAAAAAAATCAGGGGAGCCAAATGCTGCAGCATTCTGGAGATGTTTCAGATGCTATAAATAGCACAATGAGGAGAATGATGAATACTCAGCTTGGCTAGAAGCAAACTCTCAAGATTTCAAATTCAGAGCTCAATTTGAATCTTTGGACTTGTCTTCTAGGGATTTTAAAGTGACAAAACCTTCTGTGAAAGAACCACCCAAGCTGAAATTAAAGTCATTGCCGCAACATTTGAAGTATGGATTTCTAGGGGCAGAATCTACACTGCCAGTGATTATTTCAGCACTGCTGAGTGCGGAACAGGAGGAGAATTGCTTGGAGCTTTGCAACAGCATAAGAGAGCTATGTGCTGGACCATAGCTTATATCAAAGGTATATGACCAACCTTATGCATGCATAAGATAATTTTGGAAGACAACTCCAAAAATTTAATAGAGGGGCAAAAATGATTAAATCCAATTACGAAGGAAGTGGTAAAGAAACAAAATTATCAAGTGGCTAGATTTTGGCATTATTTATCCTATATATAACAACGCTGGGGATGGAGAATTTGCATGGATTACAAGAAGATAAACAAAGCCACAAGAAACGACCACTTCCCACTGCCTTTTATTAATCAAATATTGGATAGGTTGGCTGGACGGGATTCTTATTGCTCTTTGGATGGGTATTCTAGCTACAATCGGATTGCTATAGCACTAGAGGACCAGAACAAAACGACCATCACTTGTCCTTATGGTACTTTAGCATTCAGAAGAATGTCATTCAGACTGTGTAATGCTCCAGCAATGTTCCAACGATATATGATGGCCATTTTCACAGATATGGTGAAGCAATATTTAGAGGTTTTCATGAATGACTTCTCCATATTTGGGGACTCTTTTGAAAAATGCTTAGAGAATGTGGCCAAGGTGCTTAAACGTTGTGAGGACACCAACCTAGTCCTCAATTGGAAGAAGTGTCACTTCATGGTTAAAGAAGACATTGTGCAAAACTCTTCACCTATAATACTTGTCGATGCTAAGTAGTTAATTGAGCACAATCTATAAGTGAACACTTTCATCTATTATTTATTGCATTTCTTTTTATTTTGTTTTTCTTATTTCTTCTTGTTTGTTTTTTTTTTCAGCATTCGATTTCTTTTCCTTGTTTGGTTTTAATTGTTGTTCTTTTATTTTCAGGTGCCTCAATTCGGAATTAATGGCTGTTTACTCCTAAGTTTCTTTCAGAATTTTCAGAATTGGTTTTGAGACTTCAATTTCATATTGCAATGTCGTTCTCTTTCTCTCTTATCGGTACTCTTCTGCTTGTTAATACAGGTATACCTACGGTCAAAGAGCAAAAGGAGTCAAGGCTATTTTATTAAAGAAATGGGACTTGCCACTGCCTCTCGACAGAAATGTTGTGACAACAAGCTGCCACACACCGACAAAGCCATTCAAGGCTGCCTTAGTCCAATTTCAATTTCAAAATTCAGGCGGTGCCATTCAACAAGGGACTGCCATGAATTGACTACTTATGCAAGCAGCCCTAGTTCCTTTCAATTTCAAAATTTTCAATGGGTGGCATACAACTAGAACTTGTTGGAAAACCAAAAAGGTTAGTTTATTTTTTTTTATTTGTGGAGAATGTGTGTGAATTAAAAAGACAAAGAGAGAAAGAAGGGGGGAGTTATCTAAAGGACACAAATTTCTCTACATACACGGTCTTCTACTTTCCTTCTCTTCAAACTCACTTTTCAGCCTTCAACAAACCAGAAGATTCCAGGTTAGTACTCACTTTTCTACATTTTTATTTCTTCTCGGTAATGTGAGTTGGTGTATGGTACTTGCAAAAAAAAAAAATTCTGGTTCATTTCTCTTATCTTAATGTGAGTATACACTCCTTGAGTAGCATGTATAGAATTTTTGGAGTACAATTTTTGCATTACCAATATATAGAGGATTGTATTGGATGTATTTAGGGTTCTAGTTATACTTGAGTTCTTGTGTGTGAGAATGCTTGTAGAAATAACAGATCTGCCAGTTGATGTGTATCTCGGTTTATTGTGTTGGGCAAAAGGGTGGTTATGATTCAAAATGAATTTCATGTCTTAATGGTCTTCATGTTTTTACTTAGTAACAATGACCGCCTGAATTGTTGGTATATTTGTGTTTGCTTTCTTCTCACCCGAGAATTGAGAACTTATGTGCCACTAATGCGTTTGTTTCCCATGCTTCATGTTGAACTAGTTTTCCCTTTTTATGATCAGTCCAATGGCTTGTTTTCCCCCTGTTGCTACAACAATGAGGACATTGCTCTTCCTAAGTTTGGGGGAGGGTGTCCTCTTGTGGCAAAAAGTTCAAAATGGTGCTAATTTTAAATTTTTTTTCTGCTGTCTTTTAAATGCATAAACATCCTCTTTGCTGAAATTCTGAGTGATCTATTTGAATGCATGGACGCCTTGTCTGAATAACTATTTTAGGATGCCTTATAAATTGATTGATCTGGCATAGAAGACCTGTTTGCATCAATGTGGCAGCATTTTTCATATGACCCATTAGAACCTTAGTTTTAGCAGGATTAGCGTAGACTTTTGAGACCCGATTTATGATGATATCTTAAAAACAAAAATACATTCTCGTAGACTTTGTACCTTCTTTCAGAATAATTAGGTATTAGTTGACTCTAAGTGAGAATTATTTCAACTCCCTATCTTTTGCACATAGTCTTACTTGAAAATTTCATGTTTATAAAAAGAGTCACTTTGGTATGAAAGTTCAGAATTTTTAGACTCATCTGTTATAGTCCTTGAGGCGAAATCCTAGTAGATTTGGTACTAAAGAAATGATTGAGGCATGTTCTTGAACCGTTTGAGCCTAGCTTACCCTAATATATTTTGCTTCCTTAGTTAACCCAAGTTGAGCCTAAGCCTAATTTCTTGACACCCTTATTAAATAGCTACTTATCCTAAATGTTTTGCATGTATCCATTCTTTGTTTTCCCTAAACTTGATCTTAGTCTGCTATGAACACTGTTAAACATAAGTTTGGGGGTATGATGAGAATGCTATGAGGAGAAACATAGAAATGTTGCAGCACAATGCTGCAGCATTATCATTTTTTTGGGATTAGTGGTATTTAAGGAAAATTTGAATGCATAATATAAATGCTCTACGTATTGAGGGTATGTGTATGAAAACATGTGTAAAAAAATGAAAGCACCCTCTTTACTTAAAAGAAAAAAAAAAGGAAATATGTGTTATGCTTCTTTGAGGTAAAATGCTAAATACTGATTGTGGTTAAATGTTGCACGTATTTCTAAAGCAGGGTGTAAATATTTATGCTCCTTGAGTTGATTGAAAAAAAAGAAAAAGAAATGTTGTTGCTACAACAATTTGATTCAAAATTTTTTTTTTGGGGAAATGATGGCATTAGTTCCTGGCAGACTATGACTAAGTTTTGAGCCTACTTTTTATCTATATTTTTCCCACATTAGACTTAGCCTACATTACAACCAAATTAAGACCTTTTTGATCTTTATAGCTGAATTTGCTACATTAGTGGAGAGTGGTGTAATAGATTGAGTCTGAAGATGCAAAATGAATCTTAGGATTACCATATGTTGACTTATGAATGAGAGATTGAAAAGGAAAGACTATTCACACACACACGGGAGGAGATCTTTGAGCTTGATTTAGTTAATGTTCTTATATTTGAGGAACTTGGGTCATGAACATATTAGAGTTTTATTTCACATATTTGATCTGAAAATATGAACCCAAAATTTGCCTATGATTGCTGGATGATTCTGGACATGACTTGTTGTATTGTTTGATTGAAGTTTTATTGATCTATCTTAACTGTTGCAACATTGCTCGGGACGAGCAATGAGCTAAGTTTGGGGGTGTGATAATTCTAAAATAATAAAGTTATTCACATATGTTTCGCCCTTAATTTGAACCCAATTTCATGACTTGTGCAGATGTTTTTGAGTTAAAATGCACCAAATTGCATAATTCCTTTATCCATTTTAATTTTGTGGATTAATTGTAAAAATGACCATTTTAATTATTTAAATTTTATTATAATTAAATTTCATTACTAACATTTAAATTTGTGCATGATTTCATAGAAAAGGTGATGGAATTTTTGGATCCAATTGCAAAAGGGTAAAAAGGGAATTTTTGATTGAAATGGGTAAAAAAGGAATTGAATAAAATGTTGACCAATTTAGAATGAATTGGGAATTGGTGGATGGTTGATTTCTCTGTTGTCTGTTACTAATATATATATATATATATGCACATGCAAGTGGACAAGTGGTCACACAAAGGACAAAAGAAAAAGGACAAAGAATGAAGGATGGAACGGCAGTAGGTGCTCAATTCAGGCAGAGTTTTAGGAGGGAAAACAGCTACAATTGTTATATATATATATTCTCAAATTCCAAATCAATTACAGCTGAAGATAAAACAAAATACATACATATTGCAGCTAAACATTCGGTGAAAATGCAGCAGAAGTAAAATTGGAATTTCTGAATTTTTGGATTCAGAAATTAATTGAATCCAGCTGGCGGTGTGACTCACCACTGGAAGAATCGGCAACAACACAAAAATACCGTGCAGTTGTAGGTTGTTTTGGGAGAGTAATGGACAGCTGTCAATTATGCACAACAAGTTCGAGAAGCAAGAAGAGAAATTCAGAGGTTAAAAGGAGAAAAACAGTAGAGAAAAGGTTGGAGAGGAGAAGAGGAGTAGAATAATACCGTAGCTTTTATTTGTTTGTGTTTAGTTCTAGGGCAGCTTAAGACTTAGGCAGTAGGTAGTTTGTTTTGAGTTGTTTTTTAGCTTTAGTTAGAGAGAAAAGATACCTAAGAAGGCTGAGCTACATTGCTGGAATTTTCGGGCTGCTCATGATCGAGGGTAGCAGCACCACGCGGAGGAAACCAAGGACATCAGCAGCTTGATTAAATCCGATTTGGGACAGTAGGGTGATCTCAGACCCGAGTAACCCTCTCTCCATTTCTTTAATTTGCTTCCTGTTTTGTAATCGAATGTTCTTCAAATTGTCACTACTTTGTAATTGAATATTCTTGATGATATGAGAATGTTTACATGTTTTCAAAGATTAATTAAAAGTGTTTTGGGATTGATATGTTTTCCGTCTTGGGATTGACTTGTGTCACTATGGACCTAGGGACTGTTTTTCATATTACTTTAATCCTTGTCTTTCATGATTCGTTTCAGCAAAATTTATATTCATAACCTGAAGGTGTTGTAGCCTAGCAAATTATAAGCATGTGGAAAAACGTAATGTGGTATAAGATGAATAGAATGCATAAGTTTGGTGTATTGTTTTCCTTGTTGATGCTTGTATGGGGCATGCTTAGTTTATTCATGCAATTACTTAAACGAATTAGGAATAACTTGCGATTACGACTGTCCAAGTTATGTATCGAACTAGTATCTGGCTTTCTAACCGAAAGGGGTCTAGTTGACACGTTAATTGCATGGCACTTGCTTGGGACGCATGACCGTGCAGTCAATATTGCAGGGGACACGACCAATTTCACTGTCTTGCGTTGTTCTAGGTTCACGGTACTTCGTACTCCATGAGACAATGTTATCGGGGGTTTAGACTAGTAGGCTAAGTAGTTTGGGTAGAACCAAACCGCTGTAGTGTTAATTTGGAAACCGAAAAGCATGCTTAGCATTCTTGGATTCATTATTGGTTTATGTTTGCATTTTTGGCTTGATTTTTACAGCATTGTATTACCTGTTGTGTTCTGTTGGTAAAATTCCAGTAGGCTGTCCTGTAATTTTATATAACAATTGCAGATGTTTTCCCTCCTGAAATTCTGCCTGAATTGAGCACCTACTGCCATTTCATCCTTCATTATTTGTCCTTTTTCTTTTGTCCTTTGTGTGCCCACTTGTCCACTTGCATGTGCATATATATATATTAGTAACGGACAACAGAGAAATCAACCATCCACCAATTCCCAATTCATTCTAAATTGGTCAATATTTTATCCAATTCCTTTTTGACCCATTTCAATCAAAAATTCCCTTTTTACCCTTTTGCAATTGGATCCAAAAATTCTATCATCTTTTCTATGAAATCCTGCACAAATTTAAATGTTAGTAATGTAATTTAATTATAATAAAATTTAAGAATTTAAATAATTAAAATGACTATTTTTACAATTAATCCACAAAATTAAAATGAAGAAAGAAATTATGCAATTTGGTGTATTTTAACTCAAAAACCTCTGCACAAGTCATGAAATTAGGTTCAAATTAAGGGCAAAACATATGTGAATAACTCTATTATTTTAGAGTTATCAAGTACACACAACAACGAAAAGGACTCCTATTGTAGCCGATCTGCATCATATAGCTGTCAAATCTCTTATACCACTGCCTTGAAGACTACTTAAGCCCATATAAGGACTTCCTCAACTTGCACGCATGATTCTCCTTTCCCGGAACCTGAAAACCATCTGGCTGAGTCATGTATATCTCATCTTCCAACTCTCCGTGTAGAAAAGCAGTCTTCACGTCTAGTTGCTCAAGCTCCAAATCCTTATGTGCAACTATTGCTAGTAGCATCCTGATAGAAGTATGTCTGACCACCTGCGAGAAAATCTCGTTGTAGTCTACTCCCTCTATCTGATGGAACCCTCTTGCAACTACTCGTGCCTTATACTTAATATCCTCAATCGATGATATTCCTTCCTTCTTCTTGAAAACCCATTTGCAAGTGATTACCTTTCTCTGTCGGCAATCTGACCAGCTCCCAAGTCTGATTCTTGTGAAGAGATTCCATTTCGTCTCTCATTGCAGCTAACCACTGTGCTGACTCAGTTCCTGAAATTGCTTCCTTGTAGGTAGACGGCTCATGAAACTCCACTTCCTCAGCAACTTGCAGTGCATAACCCACCATAATATCAAAACCATACCGCTTTGGAGGTCCAACTCCAACCCTTCTTGGTCGGTCAAACGCGATGCTATGCTGAAAACCTTCAGATGTTTGATTTTCTGGTGGTGTAGATTCTGGCAGATTAGTTTCTGGTTGTGGCAGTTGGTCACTGACCAACTTCTGTGCCTTGCTCTCCCCTTGAGTGACTTGCACCTCCACCTGTTCATCAACAGCTCCATTCTTCTCTACAATAATGGGCTTCACCATAGGGTTGAGCATAGAACTCTCATCAAAAATTACACTCCTAGTAAGTATAATCCTATTCTCAGATGGAAACCAAATTATATATCCCTTCACACATTCTCCATAGCCCACGAATATTCCATTTTTAGCCCTTGGCTCTAGCTTACCCTTATTGACATGATAGTAAGCTGTACAACCAAAAACTCTCAGATTTGAGTAATCAGCAGGCTTCCCTGTCCACGCCTTAAGCTGCACCATTCTGCTGTGGTGTATCCCTGACTGTGCGATGTCGAGCAATCCCCTCATCCTTGCAAAACACATCGAACTCAGACGAACAGAATTCCAGACCATTATCAGTTCGCAGCCTCTTGATCTTCTTCCCAGTTTGATTCTCCACTAGCGTCTTCCACTGCCTGAAGTTCTTGAATGCTTCACTTTTATGTTTCATCATGATTACCCAAGTCATCCTTGAGTAATCATCGATTACCGACATAAAAAATCTGTGACCGCCTAAAGACTCAACGCGAGACGAACCCCAGCAGTCTGAATGAATGTAATCCAGCGTGCCCTTTGTTCGGTGAACCGCCTTTGAGAACTTACTGCGATGTAGCTTCCCAAAGACACAATGCTCACAAAATTCAAGGCTCTTGATCTTGCGACCACCAAGAAGATCTTCCTTTGATAGAATCGGCAACCCTCTTTCACCCATGTGACCAAGTCTCATATGCCATAATTTGGTCAAATCATCCCGGTGAACCTCAGATGACGCAACAGCTGCAGAACCAGCAACTGTTGAACCTTGCAAAAAGTACAAAGTTCCTTGTTTGACGCATTTAAGTATCACATTAGAGCCCCTGCAGACATGTATAACTCCACATTCACCCTTGAAGCTGAATCCCTTACTATCCAGCAAGCTCAGGGATATCAGATTCTTCGTCATTAGTGGAACATGTCTAACATTGTGCAATGTGCAGAATTTTCCATCATGTGTCTGAAACTTGATCGAGCCTATTCCAACCGCCTTGCAGACCGAGCTGTTTGTCATAGAGACATTTCCTCCGTCTATTTGCTCATAGGTTGAAAACCACTCTCTACTTAGACATATATGGTAGGATACCCCAAAGTCAAGGACCCACACATCAGCATAATGCGTGTGTTCGTCTGCAACTAGAACGATGTCCTCTTCAGAATTGGTGTCATCCACCGCTACCGCAGCAGATCCAGATCCAAATTTCTGCTCTAGCGGTTGCTTTCTCTTCTTCGGGCATTCATTCTTCCAATACCCTTTCTCCTTGCAGTAGTTACAAATATCATTTGCTTTTGGACCCTTGGAACCCGGTTTCTTGAATTTCTTCTTGCCCAGTTGTCCATGTCCCTTGCTTCCACTGGCTATCAATCCAGCGGCCTGATTGTCTGTCCCTACTCCGGTCGTCTTAGTAGTTACAAATATCATTTGCTTTTGGACCCTTGGAACCCGGTTTCTTGAATTTCTTCTTGCCCAGTTGTCCATGTCCCTTGCTTCCACTGGCTATCAATCCAGCGGGCTGATTGTCTGTCCCTGCTCCGGTCGTCTTATGGCGCAGCTCTCTGGTATGGAGAGATGACCTGACCTCTTCCAGAGACACAGTATCTTTCCCAACAATGAAAGATTGTACGAAATTCTCATACGACAATGGTAGTGAAACCAACAGAATTAAAGCAGCATCTTCATCCTCTACCTTAACATCAATATTACGCAACTCTAAAAGAATTGTATTTAATTGATCTAGATGGTCTCTAAGAGGTATACCTTCCTGCATTTGCAGACCGAACAGACGTTGCTTCAGAAGCAACTTGTTGGTTAAAGACTTTGTCATGTATAGACTTTCCAGCTTCAACCACAGACCAGTGGCAGTTTCTTCATCTACGACCTCAGTGATGACATCATCTGCAAGACACAACATGATAGTCGAATGTGCCTTCTCCAAGGCAGCCAACTTAGCATCGTCAGCCCTGATTTCCTTTGATAATGACATCCATAAGCCTTGTTGTTTCAACAAAGCTCGCATCTTGATCTGCCATAAACTAAAGCTGGGCCACCCACTTGCCCACTAACTTCCTAAACTTAAGGAGAAGTGGGAAAATAGAAACAGAATGTTGACTAACTTCCCACTACTTGCCCACTTCACCATATGGAATTCAAGACATTCTAACAAAACTTATATAAAATAAGCTTCAATAATAGCCCAAAAAAAGTAAAATAAAATGAGGTCTAAGTGATAACCCAAAAAAAAAAAAAAAAAAGAAATCAAGTAAAACATCTTACCTACATAAAATAATTAGAATTCCAAATGAAGTTACACAAAATGCAGATAAAATATCTTACCTACATAAAATAAGCTACAAGTTATAACTCCAAATAAACTAACATAAAATAAGCTTCAATAATAGTCACAAGAAAGTAAAATAAAATGAGTTCTATGTGATAACTCAAAAAAAGAGGAGTCAAGCAAAATATCTTACCTACGTAAAAATAAGTTACTAGTTACAACTCCAAACAAAGTGACATATAAAAAACTTTAATAATAACGGAAAGAAAGTAAAATAAATTAAGTTCTAAGTGATAACTCAAAAAAAGACGAGTCAAGCAAAACATATTACCTACCTAAAATAAGATGCAAGTTAAAACTCCAAACAAACTTACATAAAATAAGATACAATAATAGCTCAAAAAAAGTAAAATAAAATGAAGTCTAAGTAATAACCCAAAAAAAGAGGAACCAAGTAAAACATCTTACCTACATTAAATACGTAGAATTCCAAATAAAGTTAAACAAAATAAGCTTCAATAATAGCTCAAAGAAAGTAAAACAAAATGAGTTCTAAGTGATAACCCCCAAAAAAAGGAGTCAAGCAAAATATCTTACCTACATAAAATAAGCTACAAGTTATAAATCCAAATAAAGTTACACAAAATAAGCTTTAATAATAGCTCAAAGAAAGTAAAATAAAATGAGTTCTATGTGATTACTAAAAAAGACACGAGTTCAAGCAAAATATCTTACCTACATAAAATAAGCTACAAGCTATAACTCCAAACAAAGTTAGATAAAATAAACTTCAATAATAGCTGAAAGAAAGTAAAATAAAACAAAGTTACATAAAATAAACTTCAATAATAGCTGAAAGAAAATAAAATAAAATGAGTTCTAAGTGATAACAGGAAAAAAAAAGTCAAGCAAAACATCTTATCTGAATAAAATATGCTACAAGTTATAACTCCAAATAAAGTTGCACAAAAAAGCTTCAATAATAGCTCAAAAAAAGTAAAATAAAATGAGTTCAAAGTGATATCTCAAAAAAAAAACGAGTCAAGCAAAATATCTTACCTACATAAAAATAAGCTACTAGTTATAACTCCAAACAAAGTGACATATAATAAACTTCAATAATAACTGGAAGAAAGTAAAATAAAATAAGTTTTAAGTGATAACTATAAAAAAAAAAGTCAAACAAAACATCTTACCTACCTAAAAATAAGTTAAAAGTTATAACTCCAAACAAAGCTACATGAAATAAACTTCAATAATAGCTCCAAGAAAGTAAAACAAAATAAGTTCTCAGTGATAACTCAAAAAAAGACGAGTCAAGCAAAACATCTTACCAATCTAAAATAAGATGCAAGTTATAACTCCAAACAAACTTACATAAAATAAGCTTCAATAATAGCCCAAAAAAGTAAAATAAAATGAGGTCTAAGTGATAACCCAAAAAAAAAAAAAAAAAAGAAAAAGAAATCAAGTAAAACATCTTACCTACATAAAATAATTAGAATTCCAAATAAAGTTACACAAAATAAACTTCAATAATAGCTCAAAGAAAGTAAAACAAAATGAGTTCTAAGTGATAATTAAAAAAAATGACGAGTCAAGCAAAACATCTTACCTACATAAAATAAGCTACCAGTTATAACTCCAAACAAAGTTACATAAAATAAGCTTCAATAATAGCTCTAACAAACCAAAACAAAATAAGTTCTAAGTGATAACTCAAAAAAAGACGAGTCAAGCAAAACATATTACCTACCTAAAATAAGCTACAAGTTATAACTCCAAACAAAGTTACATAAAATAAGTTTCAATAATAGCTCCAAGAAAGTAAAACAAAATAAGTTCCAAGTGATAACTAAAAAAAAAAATGAGTCAAGCAAAACATCTTATCTAACTAAAATAAGCTAGAAGTTATAATTCCAAACAAAGTTACATAAAATAAGCTTCAATAATAGCTCAAAAAAGTAAAATAAAATGAGTGCTAAGCGATAAATAAAAAAAAAGTGTCAAGCAAAATATCTTACCTACCTAATAATAAGCTATTAATTATAACTCCAAACAAAGTTACATAAAATAAGCTTCAATAATAACCCCAAAAAAATAAAATAAAATGAGTTATAAGTAATAACTAAAAGAAAGAGGAGTCAAGCAAAACATTTTACCTAATAAAATAAGCTACAAGTTATAACTCCAAACAAAGTAACATAAAATAAGTTTCAATAAGAGTTCAAAGAAAGTAAAATAAAATGAGTTCTAAATGATAACTCAATAAAAGACAAGTCAAGCAAAACAATTTACCTACCTACCATAAGCTACAAGTTATAACTCCAAACAACGTTACATAAAATAAGCTTCAATAATAACTCAAGAAAAGTAAAATAAAATGAGTTCTAAACGATATCTGGAAAAAAAAGGCGTGTCAAGAAACATCTTATCTACCCAAAAATAAACTACAAGTTATAACCCCAAATAAAGTTACACAAAATAAGCTTTAATAATAACTCAAAGAAAGTAAAATAAAATAAGTTCAAAATGATAACTAAAAAAAAGACGATACAAACAAAACATCTTACCTACATAAAATAAGCTATAAGTTAAACTCAAACAAAGCTACATAAAATAAGCTTCAATAATAATTCAAAGAACGTAAAATAAAATGAGTTATAAGTGATAACCCAAAAAAAGAAGTCAAGCAAACCATCTTACCTACATAAAATAAGCTACAAGTTATAACTCCAAATAAAGTTACACAAAATAAGCTTCAATAATAGTTCAAAGAAAGTAAAATAAAATGAGTTCTAAATGATAATTAAAAAAAAAACGAGTCAAGCAAAACATCTTACATACATAAAATAAACTACAAGTTATAACTCCAAACAAAGTTACATATTATAAGCTTTAATAATAGTTGAAAGAAAGTAAAATAAAATAAGTTCTGAGCGATAACTACAAAAAAATAAAAATAAAAATAAAACAAGATATGTCAAGAAAAACATCTTACCTACATAAAATAAGCTACTAGTTATAACTAGTTATATTTGCTTCAATGATAGCTGAAAGTAAAATAAAATAAGTTCTAAGTGATAACTATAAAAAAAAAAAAAAAGACGAGTCAAACAAAACATCTTACCTACCTAAAAATAAGCTACAAGCTATAACTCAAACAAAGTTACACAAAATAAGCTTCAATAATAGCTCAAAGATAGTAAAATAAAATGAGTTCTAAGTGATCACAAAAAAAAAAAAAAAAAAAAAAAAAAAGACATCTTACCTACACAAAATAAGCTACAAGTTATAAATCAAACAAAATTACATAAAATAAACTTCAATAATAGCTCAAGAAAAGTAAAATAAAATGAGTTCTAAGTGATAACCCCCCCCCCCCCCCCCCCCAAAAAAAAAGAGTCAAACAAAACATCTTAATTACATAAAATAAGCTACAAGTTATAATTCCAAATAAAGTTACACAAAATAAGCTTCAAAAATAGCTCAAAGAAAGTAAAATAAAATGAAATCTAAGTGATAATTAAAATAAAAAAGAAAGACGAGTCAAGCAAAACATTTTACATACATAAAATAAGTTCTAAATTATAGCTCTAAAAAAGTAAAACAAAATAAGTTCTAAGTGATAACTCAAAAAAAGACGAGTCAAGCAAAATACCTTACCAACCTCTAAAACAAGATGCAAGTTATTACTCCAAACAAACTTACATAAAATAAGCTTCAATAATAGCTCAAAAAAAGTAAAATAAAATGAGGTCTAAGTGATAACCTCAAAAAAGAGGAATCAAGTAAAATATCTTACCTACGTAAAATAAGCTACAAGTTATAATTCCAAAAAAAGTTACACAAAATAAGCTTCAATAATAGCTCAAAGAAAGTAAAACAAAATGATTTCTAAGTGATAACTAAAAAAAATGACAAGACAAGCAAATCATGTTACCAACATAAAATAAGCTATAAGTTATAATTGTAAACAAAGCTACATAAAATAAGATTTAATAATAGCTCAAAGATAGTAAAATAAAATGAGTTTTAAGGGATCACTAAATAAAGGCGAGTAAAGCAAAACATCTTACCTACAAAAAATAAGCTACAAGTTATAACTCAACAAAATTACATAAAATAAGCTTAAATAATAGCTCAAAGAAAGTAAAATAAAATGAGATCTAAGTGATAACCTCCCAAAAAAAATGGAGTCAAACAAAACATCTTAACTACACATAAAATAAGCTACAAGTTATAATTCCAAATAAAGTTACACAAAATAAGCTTCAAAAATAGCTCAAAGAAAGTAAAATAAAATGAGTTTTAAGCGACAATTAAAATAAAATAAAAAAGAAGAATCAAGCAAAACATCTTACCTACATAAAATAAGCTACAAGTTATAACTCAAAATAAAGTTACACAAAATACGCTTCAATAATAGTTCAAAGAAAGTAAAATAAAATGAGTTCTATGTGATAACTAAAAAAAAAAGATGAGTCAAGCAAAACATCTTACATACATAAAATAAGCTACAAGTTATAACTTCAAATAAAGTTGCATATAATAAGCTTCACTAATAGCTGGAAGAAAGTAAAATAAAATAAGTTCTAAGTGATAACTACAAAAAAAAAAAAAAAAAAAAAACAGTTAAGCAAAACATTTTACCTACATAAAAATAAGCTACTAATTATAACTCCAAACAAAGTTACAAATAATAAGCTTCAATAATAACGGGAAGAAAGTGCTCAAAGAAAGTAAAATAAAATGAGTTCTAAGTTGTAGGGGTACAGAGTGCGGAAGCGGAATAGATTCAACCAAAGATTAGGAGAAATTAATAAAGACAGTAAAATATGCACCAAGGTTTTTAGGTGAAAAAACCCTCTTTAAATAGAGGTAAAAAACCACCGGCAAGAGAGCCAAAAAATTCTACTAAAATTGATAGGAGTACAAAATATTTTCTTCAGGCTAACAAGATAAAATAGCCCTTTACAGATTCTCTACGAGTATAGAAATACTCAACTAAGAAGTAGAGAAAAGAAGAAAATATAAGGGAGATAAATTATGAGGGAGAGATTATGAGAGAGAGATTAAAGGAATTGAAATTCCCAGAGGTTTGTTCTCTCTCGGCTTGTGTGCTTCTCCTCAGCTTGTGTGCTCAAATGAATGTAAAGCATGTATATATATAGGGGTGCGTACTTCCTACTGTTCCTATATATATATATATATATATATATATATATATATATATATATATTATCTATATATATATATTATATATATATAATATATATATATAATATAACCTCAATTTTGGAAGGAAGACTGCAGCAAATTGAGAAGGAAGACCGCAGCAAATTGAGAAGGAAGACCGCCCTCCATATTTGAATGTGGAATTCAAAATTGCTGCCAATTTTGAATGAAAAAAAAGGAGAGCACAACAAATCTCCACATTGATCTCCTTTTGACCGGAAATACTCTCTCGTCATGAAATCCTGTTAACACTGAATGATACCTGCTAAGTCCAAGCAATGATTGAACTTAGCGGCTCTGGAGGGAATTCTCGATGGACCCCAAAGATCTGAATGAATGTAATCCAAGGTACTTTTGGTCCTGTGAATGGCTTTTGAAAAACTAACCTTTCTCTGCTTACCAAAAATGCAATGCTCGCAGGAATCGACCTTACCGGTACAATGGTTGTCAAGATAGCCTTTCCTTTTGAGAATTTGGATTCCCTTTTCACTCATGTGGCCCAACATCAAATGCCACAACTTCGTGTTGTCTTTGTTGGATGAGGCGACGACTGCAGAACCTGTAACAGTTGAACCCTGCAGCAAATACGAACTACCAGATCGAAATGCCTTTAGTAATACAAGAGCTCCTTTGGATACTTTTAAAACTCCACCTTCAGCTGAGTATCTACACCCTTGAGATTCAAGAGTACCTAGAGAAATGAGATTCCGCTTCAAATCAGGGACGTGTCTGACACCGGTCAAAGTTCTGACGACTCCATGTGTCTTGATTTTGATTGTACATTTACCGATAACTTTGCATTGGGCATCGTTGCCCATTAAGACAAGACCACCATTAAGAGATTCATAAGTGGTAAACCAGTCTCTATTAGGAGACATATGAAATGTACAACCAGAATCAAGAACCCACTCATTTTGTGACATTTGTTCAGTACCAGGAGCAATAAAACACTCCCCATCAGATTCAGTTTCTACAAAACTAACTTCGACAGATTTTTCGGGTTGCTTACCCTTATCTTCTCTATTATACTTATTTTTCAATTTATAGCACTCAGAGATTTCATGATTCTTTTTCTTGCAATAACGGCAATACTTAGAGTTTTTACCTCTAGATTTGGATCTGGATCAGTTTTTACCGCTAGCACCTACTTCGTGGTTTCTCCCTCTAATTACTAGTCCCTCACCCGAATTTTCAGAATGAATTTGGGTATCAAATTTTTCTTTGGACAATAAGTTTGACTTACATTATCAAAGCTCAGGGTAACATTATTACCATATAACATAATTTCTTTAAAGTGTTTATATGAGGATGGCAAAGAAACAATAAGTAGTACGGCTTTATCTTCATCATCAATTTTGACATCTAAATTTTCCAAATCAATTATGATGGAATTAAATTCACCAAGATGAGATTGGATGGAAGTACCTTCAGACATACGAAGTGTGAAAAGTCGCTCTTTTAACCGAAGTTTATTTGCAAGATTTTTGGTCATGTACAAAGACTCCAATTTACTCCATATGCCGGCGGCAGTTCTCTCATTGATGACTTCCCGTAGCACTTCACGGGACAAACATAATTGAATGTTGTGCTCTCCTTTTTTTCCATTCAAAATTGGCAGCAATTTTGAATTCCACATTCAAATATGGAGGGCGGTCTTCCTTTTCAATTTGCTGCGGTCTTCCTTCTCAATTTGCTGCAGTCTTCCTTCTAAAATTGAGACTATATATATATATATATATAAGGAACAGTAAGAAGTACGCACCCCTATACATGCTTTACATTCATTTGAGCACACAAGCCGAGGAGAAGCACACAAGCCGAGAAAGAACAAACCTCTGGGAATTTCAATTCCTTTAATCTCTCTCTCATAATCTCTCCCTCATAATTTCTCTCCCTTATATTTTCTTCTTTTCTCTACTTCTTAGTTGAGTATTTCTATACTCGTAGAGAATCTGTAAATGGCTATTTTATCTTGTTAGCCTGAAGAAAATATTTTGTACTCCTATCAATTTTAGTGGAATTTTTTGCTTTCTCGCCGGTGGTTTTTTACCTCTATTTAAAGATGATTTTTCCACATAAAAACCTTGGTGCCTATTTTACTGTCTTTATTAATTTCTCGTAATCTTTGGTTGAGTTTATTTCGCTTCCGCACTCTGTAACCCCTACATAAGTGATGACTAAAAATAAGAGGAGTCAAGCAAAACATCTTACCTACATAAAATAATCTACAAGTTATAACTCCAAACAAAGTTACATAAAGTAAACTTCAATAATAGCTCAAAGAAAGTAAAATAAAATGAGTTCTAAATGATAACTCGAAAAATAAAAAGACGAGTCAAGCAAAACATCTTACCTACAAAAAATAAGCTACAAGTTATAACTCCAAATAGAGTTATACAAAATAAGCTTCAATAATAGCACAAAGAAAGTAAAATAAAATGAGTACTAAGTGATAACTAAAAAAAAACGAGTCAAGCAAAACATCTTAAATACCTAACGTAGGCTACAAATTATAACTCCAAACAACGTTACATAAAATAAGCTTCAATAATATAACTCAAAAAAAGTAAAATAAAATGAGTTCTAAACGATGATATCTAAAAAAAAAAAAAAAAGACATCAACGAAACATCTTACCTACTTAAAAATAAACTACAAGTTATAACTCCAAATAAAGTTACACAAAATAAGCTTCAATAATAACTCAAAGAAAGTAAAATAAAATGAGTTCAAAGTGATAACTAAAAAAAGACGAGTCGAACAAAACATCTTACCTATATAAAATAAGCTATAAGTTAAACTCAAACAAAGTTACATAAAATAAGCTTCAATAATAGTTCAAAGAACGTAAAATAAAATGAGTTCTAAGTGATAACCCAAAAAAAGGAGTCAAACAAATTACCTACATAAAATAAGCTACAAGTTATAACTCCAAATAAAGTTACACAAAATAAGCTTCAATAATAGTTCAAAAAAAGTAAAATAAAATGAGTTCAAAGTGATAATTAAAAAAAAAATGAGTCAAACAAAACATCTTACCTACATAAAATAAGCTACAAGTTATAACTCCAAACAAAGTTACATATAATAAGCTTTAATACTAGTTGGAAGAAAGTAAAATAAAATAAGTTCTGAGCGATAACTACAAAAAGAAAAAAATAAAATAAGACATGTCAAGAAAAATATCTTACCTACATAAAATAAGCTACTAGTTATAACTCCACACAAAGTTACATATAATAAGCTTCAATGATAACTGAAAGTAAAATAAAATAAGTTCTAAGTGATAACTATAAAGAAAAAAAAAGATGAGTCAAACAAAACATTTTACCTACCTAAAAATAAGCTACAAGCTATAACTCAAACAAAGTTACACAAAATAAGTTTCAATAATAGCTCAAAGATAGTAAAATAAAATAAATTCTAAGTGATCACAAAAAAAAAAGACGAGTCAAGCAAAACATCTTACCTACATAAAATAAGCTACAAGTTATAACTCAAACAAAATTACATAAAATAAACTTCAATAATAGCTCAAGGAAAGTAAAATAAAATGAGTTCTAAGTGATAAACCCAAAAAAAAAAAAAGAGTCAAACAAAACATCTTAACTACATAAAATAAGCTACAAGTTATAATTCCAAATAAAGTTACACAAAATAAGCTTCAAATATAGCTCAAAGAAAGTAAAATAAAATGAGTTTTAAGTGATAATTAAAATAAAAAAGAAAGACAAGTCAAGCAAAATATTTTACCTACATAAAATAAGTTCCAAGTTATAGCTCCAAAAAAGTAAAACAAAATAAGTTCTAAGTGATAACTCAAAAAAAGACGAGTCAAGCAAAACATCTTACCAATCTAAAATAAGATGCAAGTTATAACTCCAAACAAACTTACATAAAATAAGCTTCAATAATAGCTTAAAAAAAGTAAAATAAAATGAGGTCTAAGTGATAACCTCAAAAAAGAGGAATCAAGTAAAATATCTTACCTACATAAAATAAGCTACAAGTTATAATTTCAAAAAAAATACACAAAATAAGCTTCAATAATAGCTCAAAGAAAGTAAAACAAAATGAGTTCTAAGTGATAACTAAAAAAAATGACGAGACAAGCAAAACATCTTACCAACATTAAATAAGCTACAAGTTATAACTCTAAACAAAGTTACATAAAATAAGATTCAATAATAGCTCAAAGAAAGTAAAATAAAATGAGTAGTCAAGCAAAACATCTTACCTACATAAAATAAGCTACAAGTTATAACCCAAATAAAGTTACACAAAATAAGCTTCAATATTAGCTCAAAGAAAGTAAAATAAAATGAGTCCTAAGTAATAACTCAAAAAAAGACGAGTCGAGCAAAACATCTTACCTACATAAAATAAACTACAAGTTATAACTCCAAACAAAGTTACATAAAATAAGCTTCAATAATAGTTCAAAAAAAGTAAAATAAAATGAGTTCTAAGTGATAACTAAAAAAAGACAGTCAAGCAAAACATCTTAACTACATAAAATAAGTTACAAGTTATAATTCCAAATAAAGTTACACAAAATAAACTCCGATAATAGCTCAAAGAAAGTAAAATAAAATGAGTTCGTAATGATAACTCTAAAAAAGACAAGTCAAGTAAAATATCTTGCTTACATAAAATAAATTACAATTGAATAATTGCAAACAAAATTAGTACAGTAAAATAACTCAGTTATATAAAATAAACTCCAACAAATAACTCGAAACAAATAAAATAACTTAACTATAAAAAAATAAATAATAATTCGAAGCAAGTCAAAAAAACACAAAATAAGTTTCAAAAAATACCTCAAAGAAGGGTGTAATTTGGCCAGCCACTGCACCGCCGTCTGAATGGGCAGCTATTTGATAATAGCATAGGTGCTGTTCCTTTCAAAAAATAAAAAATAAATAAATAAATAAAGAAGATGGAAACTAAGAGTTTTACTGTTGCAGGTTCAAGAAGGCAGCCCGCTAGATTGAAAATAAAGAAATGGGAAAGACATACCAAAAAAGGAAATTCATCAACAATTTCTTTAAAAATAATTAAAATAATAAGCTCTCAATATCCACGTAAATGTAATATAATGAAGAATGAAAAAATTAGGTTTCACATAAGAGAATTGCCATGGCTGGATTTACAGCGAAGTTGGGGACAATTTTGAGGGATTTTCAGCAACAGCCCAACAGAAACAATAAACCTAGTAAAAAACATGAAAGTTCTAAAATCAACATGAGAACAGAAGAGAAAACAGAGTATCAACATGAAAGTACGAAAATCAGAAGACAGTACAAAGACATAAAGAATTCTTACTCTAAGTATCCTGCCGTAACAAAGACATGAGAGCCTTATGCACTTCATCACACTCCACATTTTCTCCAACATGGCATATGCAACACATTTAATGCGCTACTAAAAGCAAAAATTAGCACAAGAGAGTAAAAAGAAAAGAGGGAGCTTATACACGCACTTGTAGCAATAACAAATACAAATATGAAAACAAATTACTATCCATCAAGCCAAGTTTCTCATATACACAATATAACAGTATCCTGTCATCATTCAAAGACAAATTTCAAATAAAATGTAAGTTGGCTGAAAGTTTCTTGTTTAGATCACATATTATTAGCAATGTGCAGGTTGATTTGTTCATTAGTCCTATTGTTACAAACATGCTGACCTTAAATTCAAATGTAGAGACATGCTGCCCTTAAATTCAAATGGTACAGTTAATGTGTTAATCCAAAGAATCTTAATTTTGAACTATATAATCAACATACAGATAAAGAAACAAAATGTCGAAATTTCAATTTAATAGCTCAAAAACTGACTAACCTTGAGTTCCTCATCTCACATAAGTATAAATGTTGATCGAGAGCTTGGTCAAATAGTTGTGGGAAGTATTTACAGTAATTTGTATAAGCTGCACATCCAATTGCTTCGTCTTCACTCAACCATTCCCAGCAGCAATAATACTCTCATAGTCCGTTTATGAGGGGAAAAAAAAAAAGGTTAAAAGAAGGCACTTCTTACTAATGCAAACAAACCATGCAAAGTATCCAAAACTAAAAAGGTAAACAAATTATTCAAAAAATTTATGAAGTTTTTAAGTTTTGGTAAAATCATTTTAGCTGCAAAATACACACAAATATATCTGCTAAACTAAGTGATGAGTGATAATTTGAAGCATGGAGAGTCAACTAATAACTTAACTATATAACTTTGAAGTATTATAAAAAAAAACAAGTTTTGTGAAATATAACGAAATGATGAAGTTAATATTAAAATTATATATAGTTTAAAATAATATGATAATTTTATTATTCTTGAAAAACAAAAATAAAATAAAATTGTTAAAAAAACTTCAATTCAAAGAGAGAAAAAGGATGACTTTTATTTAATAAGAATAATAATAAAAAAGTTTGAAAGGATATAAAAATATTATGGAGTTAATATTAAAAATATATATAGTTTAAAGATAATAGAAAGTCTGAAAGTAAATTTTGGATTACCAGTGGATTTAGTCTAGACATTTAGGACTTTTATAACATTAATCTCAAACTTAATATTTTTATTTATTAAGTCTGTAACATACTATTTTTTGGTATATTAGGCCATTTTTTACCATAATCATGCCAGAAATATGAATAATGCATGGCACATATGTAAGTCATAATACTTCTCGAACAACAAATACTTCATCAATAGTTCAATTGTGTCCGAGCATATGTGTGAATCTTGGCATGATTTGGACAAAAAAGACATAATTACCAAATCATAAATATGTGAGAGGACCTAAGAAAATAAAAGAGTTAAGTCTAAGGAAATGTACCAAAAATCTAAATATTTAAGACTTAATCAACTAATAATAATAGAAAAAAATAATAATAATAATATTGACATATATAGTTTAAAAATAATATAAAATTTTTTAATAAAACAAATTTTGATGGGATATAAAAATATGAGATAAAAAATATACATAGTTTAAAAATAATAGAAAGTTTGAAAGTAAAATTTGGATTATCAGCTGATTTATTAGTCTAGACATTTAGGACTTTTATAACATTAATCTCAAACTTAATATTTTTATTTATTAAGTCCGTAACATACTATTGTTTTGGTATATTAGATCTTTTTTTACCATAATCATGCCAGAAATATGGATAGTGCATGGCACATATGTAAGTCATAATACTTCTCGAACAACAAATACTTCATCAATAGTTCAATTGTATCCGAGCATATGTGTGAATCTTGGCATGATTTGGACAAAAAAGACATAATTACCAAATCATAAATATGTTAAGAGGACCTAAAAAATAAAAAGTTAAGTCTAAGGAAATGTACTAAAAATCTAAATACTTAAGACTTAAATCAACTAATAATAATAGAAAAAAATAATAATAATATTGAAATATATAGTTTAAAAATAATATAAAATTTTTTAATAAAACAAATTTTGATGGGATATAAATATACAAAGTTTAAAAATAATAGAAAATTTGAAAGTAAAACATCATATTATTAGTGAATTTACTACTGTACATTTAAGATTTTTATACATTAACTTCAAACTTAATATTTTTATTTATTAAGTCTGTAACATACTATTTTCCGGTATATTAAGCCATTTTTTACCATAATCATGCCAAAAATATAAATAGTGCATGGCACATATGTAAGTCATAATACTTCTCGAACAACAAATACTTCATCAATGGTTCAATTGTGTCCGAGCATATGTGTGAATCTTGGCATGATTTGGACAAAAAAGACGTAATCACCAAATCATAAATATGTTAGGAGACCTAAGAAAATAAAAAGTTAAGTCTAAGGAAATGTAACAAAAATCTAAATATTTAAGGCTAAAACCACTAATAATATATGAAAATAATAATACTATAATATTAATTTTAAAAAAAATTTAAAAATCATTTGAAAGATACTAAATAAAATAATAATAATAATAATAATAAAAGGTTTTGAGAGGTATAATAAAATAGTTAATATTAAAAATAATATAAAATATTTTTATTATTTTTGAAATATAGATTTTAAATAAAATTTTGAAGAAAAAATATAAAAATGTCAAAACAAATCAATTGAAAGAGAGAAAATGATGAATTTTATGATAAAAAGCCTTTTATGATAATTAATAAAAAAGTGTATGGAGAGAAAATAAATGTGTCAAAAACTTGCAAGAGTAAAAAGATGACTTGAAAGAAGCCTTTTGAGTTAAAATTGTAACTTTCTTAAAAAGAACAGTGTAATTTCTGCAATATACTGTGATAAAACTAAAGCTTAATCTATAAAATATTAAAGAACATTTTATTTTTTCAAAAATAAAAAATGAGAATAAAACAGCAAAGAGAACCAAAGAAACATCATAAATTGAAAACAAGTAGACACAGAGACAAAAGGAAAAAGGAAAAAAGCATTGGAGGGAGACATTCAATTCCAGAATTATGAGTTTGTGAAGAGAAACTTACTTGATTGTCTGAATATTGGCCCAGCATTACCAAATGGGATGGGACTGAAAGAAGGCCAACAAAATGGATGCATCCTATTTCCACAAAGACAAATTTGTTCAGGAAATAAAAATTAATAACCCAAAAGAAAAAAATTTTAAAATTTTTTAAAAACAGGATTAGAAAAAAAAAAAAAAGTTTCCCAGTCTTCCCCATTACCAGTAAATTCGTTAACTGAGCTTATTATAAAACTATTCTTCTCTTATAAAACCCCCAAAAGAGAGAAAAAAAAAATCTATTTCAGATTACCATGCATGTATCAATTCTTGAATTGAAAGAAGAAATAATCTTGATAATTAAAGCCAAGAAAAAAGGAAGAAAGAAGAAAGAAACTAAAAATCTTTGTGAGTTTTATTCTTGAATTAAGTAAGGCCAAGATAGAAAATAGGAAAAAGAAAAGGAAGGAAAAGCGAACTTACACAGTGAGTAGGCATAAACTATCATTGAAGAACATCAACCCCAAACGAAGAATAGCAGATAATATGCCAAGAAATCAAACAACCGAAATTTTGTGGAGAAATGATGAAATCAGAGAGAAAGAAATGGAAACCCAGTTAATTTTGGGTTAACAAGGTAATATGGAAAAAAATCATCAAAACCCTAATTTTGTTTTTTTGGGGGGAGTTTTAGAGGGGATGAAAACAGAGATACACAGAGAAAGAGGGAAAGAAGAAAGAAAGGCGGTTAACCCAAAGGTATATATACAAAAGCACCCACAGCGGACTCCCTTTCTAAAACCCTCCCCAGCCCAGTCTGTCTCTAACGGCTCTTTTTTACTCTTTTTTTTAATTAAAGTAATTTTAAATTTAAGTAAATTAAAATTAGGAAACATTTTTTTTTTGAAATTTTTTTTTACTGGTAATAATTTTAAATATCAAAATACCATATTTAACTAGTATATATATATTTATTATTTTTGAAAGCAACAATAAAATAATTTTTCTTTTTCATAGGTAAAAAAAATATTTTGCACCTTTAATATATATATATAATATCTAAACATATTCAATACAATGTAAAAAATTAAAAATTTTATATGATTAAAATTTGTTCCACTTTTAATTTGGAATAATAAAAAATTTTATAGTAAATTTATAATTATATTGTAATTTACTAATCAATCATATCTAAATTATAGGTCAATATTCGTGCAGAAGCAATTGACAAAGGTTTCAAAGGTGAATTTCTGAATTTTTTTAATATTTTCCGTTTTAGGGATATGGAATTGAAGTTCTGAATGGTGCAAGATCTAATTGTCCATCGAATTACTTGAGGTCTCGGAAAATTATGATTGATTTTTACATCTTTTGGGTTTTTGATCCACAAATATATTTATCTTCTAAGTGGTGCCGTGCAGCATGCCAGAATAAAATTTGTGTCCTATGCGAGGGTTGAGCAGGATGGCAAAAGAACTGTACTGGATTAGTGTCTAAACCGTGGGAATAAATATTTGAATGTTATAGCTCAAAAACTAAACAATGATAATCACAGTTACATACCAAAAATTGGCTCTCAATCTGGTTTTTTTAAGTTCAAGCAGTCATCCGTAGCTTGCCTGAACAACTCCTGAACCTGCTTCAGCTCCTTCTCTGTGAAACCCAATAAATTTAAGGTTGATTTTTTAGTTTTCTGCCCATCTTGACTAGGGTGAGGTCTTAAAAGACTTGAGAAAATAAAAAGTCTCTTTAATTTTCTATATAATTCATGTCAGATGTGTTAAGATGGTTAAGATTAGATCAAGAACCCTATTTAGTGGTAGGTAAATAAAGGAAATAACATGATCTTACTCCCCCAAAATAGAAGTGGCCATAGTGCAAACACTATAATAGTCTCATTGAATGCAGAGAATTTAAATTAAAAAAAGGCCTAACCTGCAGCATCTAGTTGGTTTTGGAGCTCCTGGCCTATTGCATCATTTTCAGCCTGCAGTATAAAACTTATGAGCATCATAATTTCTGCAATGATTAGATATGATTTAGAGGGCAAATTATAGATGAGAAATATGAATGTAAACTTCTCATTGATTTTAAAAGTTGGTTTATGAAAATATTTCACTTTTACTGGAATCATATGGTGGGATAGATATATTAAGATCTCCAATTTCAAGCTTCAATGACAAAATATATGTGAAGATATTTCAGCATGCCATTGCCAAGATGTATAACAAAATCTACAAGCAATACATCCATCAAAAACATTTGATTTCAATAAGATAACAAAGAGGGGTAGGGGATGCGGAAGCCAAGGTAAACTATTTTGATACCTGAAGTTCTGCAATAGTTTTCAGCTGAGCTTCTTCACCTCCCTCAGCCAATGGTAGTGCAGCAACCAATGAATCAAACTGAATTCAAAGTTCATGCAAGCCATAGTAAGCATGTGGCACATGAAGTTTATTAAGTGAGCAAGATGACAGCACTAAAGGAGAAACAGAGAGATTGAAAAAGGGAAAGTAGACAGTGACAGACATTATAAACTATGTGAGATATAAGCCCATTAGTTGTAGTATGCATCCTCAGTAGCTTGAAAGAGCGCCCATCAAAGGTGCAAATGGGGTTTTGCAGTAAATTAAATGAAAAGGGATTTTATGCATACTTGATGAACGAAGAAACATTCAACACAAGAAATGTGGTTTTAAAAAAAAAATCTGCTATGTGTAGGCAACAAGTTGAAAGGGACCTCATATGATCTCAACCTCAGGAAGCAGCCATGTTATCTGCTTCCTTCTAAGGAAGCTTATGTACACAAAGGAATTTTGCAAGATATGCCAAACAGGTCACAAGTATATTGTGAAAGCCTGCTTTACTACAAAAGCTGGTGCTTCTGTGTTCATGGAATTAAATAACCCAAAGGTCATCAGATATTGACTCCTGCTTTACCACTTAAAGTATAAATATAGGCCAGATAAATATTGCGGTTTTGTTCATTCACATAGAAAACACAAGTACCTCTAGATAATGCATATAAGGTGAGTGTAGAAATTTAAAATTTTGGATAATCTTTAGGCCATAATGAAAACATTGAAGCATTCAGTCAAGTTATATGGTCATCATTGAACAGCAGCATGCACTATACAATTCATAAGTCATTTTTCTTGTGATGATTTTTTTGTAGAAAAAAATATAGATTTACGTGCATATGTCCTGGTAACAGCCAACTATGAGCAGAAAGATGATTCAGAACAAACAGACAATCTTCAGGACAACAGAAATTCACAGTTCCCCAATGATAATATGACTGACCAGCTCATAGCTCTCCCCAAGACTTGGTTAATTACACCCAGAAAAATTAAAAGGAACATACACATCCAACAAGGCCAAATTTTTTAAAATAAGCTATCCAAAAAGGGGGAAAAAACACAAAGCTACCTGCTTGGCAGCCTTGACAAGTGCAGCACTCAAGGCCTTGGGCTGTTCAGAAATAGTGGATGTATCTTCTGCAGCAGTTGGTCCATTAGCAGGAGGTTCAGGATAATTAGGAGACAGCCTAACTGGAGGAGCATCCCTTTGAAGTGTCCCGATGGTATTAAAAGCAATAGATGCAATTGTATTAACCTGTTCTTGAAGTTGGGATATTATATCCATCTTCCAAATTCCCTCCAGAAATCAAGAAAACTTTTCATTAATGGTATAACCAAAATAATTCTTTTATCACAATTTCCCAAAAGCATAAAAAAGATGCATTATTTTCCACTACACACAATTTCAAATTACCAAGATAAAACGGAAGGATAAACATTTTTCAACCAAAAAGATACATACAGTAACGTAATTATAATCGGATACAAGATAAAAGCGGGACGTTAGCTACACTAAAGATTTCCCTTTTGAAACAACAATTAACAAGAAACCAAAATTTGATAGTTAGTAAACAGAGTATCTGACAACTTACTCAAGTAAAAGATGGCTCAACAATGGCCTAAATCTGATAGGGTTTGAAAGGGAGAAAATCTTCGCGAATGTCGGGACAGGTATCGTGATAGGTTTAAGATACCCAAAATGAGGCCGCTAGATTTCCGGTGGAAAGGACTTCGTTTTACCTGCCGCTGGTTTGTCTGGATGAATGTTAGGCGATCAGGCATTCATGGCAACTCCAAATTGATCAGAGATTCCAGCAGCCAAAGAGCAGATACGATATAATTTAAATCCGTAAATTCGATTTGGCCCTAATGTTTATCATTATTTTTATAAATTAAAATAATATTTAGTAAATATAGTTTTAAATAATTTTTTTAAAATTTTTAGAGTTTTAAAACTTTTTTTATTAGAGATAAATAAAATTCTTTTAACAATAACTTAAAAATTTAACGATTTTTATTATTTAGTTAATTAAAAATAAAAAAATAAAAATGTCATTTGAAAAGAAAAAAAAATTAAAATAACAAAGAAAGAGAAGGAATAAAAGAGGAATTTAAAAAAAATTAAATTCTAAATTTATAATTTTGAAAATTACAAATAAAAATGTCAAATAAAAAATTTAGAAACATTTCAATTGCAATTTCGATACGAAAATCCATTCTTTAAATTTTTAAATTTTTTAATTGAATTTATCTAACAAATCTTATTTATTTATAATTTTCTAAATTAAAATAACAAATAAAAATTATTAATTCTTTATTTCTATTTATTTTCAAGAAAAGAAAAAAGACGTGGATTTGTTTATGATAGGAGGCACGTGGTCTCCTTGCGACACTTCTTAAGAACGTATGGCCACGGAGCACAGAGAGATTTCGAAACTATATATATATTATACTATCTATCTGTTATGATTTAAGTTTTTTCACAAAACAAGGAAAGGAAAAGAATATCATTAGAAGTAGAAAAAGGAAAGAAAAAAACACATCGAAAGCCAAATTCTCTGTCAACCACAAAGGCATCTTCCTCCGGAATCCCAGAATGACTTCGCTTCTTGCTAATGGAATTTCTAGGTTTTCTCCACAACCGATTAATGAAACACAAAAGCTTACCAAGGGTGGTTGTCTTTTTCTGAGTCCCAAATCGCTTCCGGATTGTTTAAAGGTTCAACCCAGTTCAAGGAGTTTCAAGATTAGAGCGGACGTTAGCTATGATTCTAAGACCACCACCGACTCCTCCTCAGGTAAAGAATCTTTAAAATCTAACGACGATGATGCTCTTCATAAATTATTGAAAAGAGAATACAAATGGGGGTTTTCCGAAGAAATAGATTCGTTTACAATTCCCAAAGGCTTATCTGAGGAAACTGTTAGGCTAATTTCTTCGAGGAAAGAGGAGCCTGATTGGATGCTTGAGTTTAGGTTGAAGTCTTATGAGAGATTTCTGAATATGAAAGAGCCTAAGTGGTCTGATAACGTGTATCCGGAAATTGATTTTCAAGATATTTGTTATTACTCTGAACCTAAAAAGAAACCTACTTTGGATAGCCTGGATGAGGCAGACCCTGAGCTTATTAGGTATTTTGATAAATTGGGTATACCTTTGAACGAAAAGAATAGATTGGCAAATGTTGCTGTTGATGCTGTGCTTGACAGTGTTTCTATTGCTACTACACATAGGGCGACTTTGGAAAAGTCCGGTGTAATCTTTTGCTCAATATCTGAGGCTATTAGAGAATATCCAGATTTGGTTAGGAAGTATTTGGGGAGAGTTGTGCCTCCTGGTGATAATTTTTATGCAGCTCTCAATTCAGCTGTCTTTAGTGATGGATCATTTGTATACATACCCAAAAATACTAAGTGCCCAATGCCAATATCTACCTACTTCAGGATAAATGCAATGGAGACAGGCCAGTTCGAGAGAACATTGATTATTGCTGATGAAGGTAGTTATGTGGAGTATTTGGAGGGTTGTACAGCACCTTCTTATGATACAAATCAGTTGCATGCTGCTGTCGTGGAGTTGTATTGTCATAAGGGTGCAGAAATCAAGTACTCCACTATGCAGAATTGGTATGCTGGTGATGAGGAAGGAAGAGGAGGAATATATAATTTTGTCACCAAGCGAGGGATTTGTGCAGGGTTTCAATCTAAGATTTCATGGACACAAGTGGAGACAGGGTCAGCAATTACATGGAAGTATCCGAGTGTGATTTTAGAGGGTGATGAATCAATTGGTGAGTTTTACTCAGTTGCATTAACAAATAACTATCAGCAGGCAGACACTGGCACCAAGATGATACATAAGGGTAAGAAGACTAGGAGCAGGATCATTTCTAAAGGTATTTCTGCTGGCCGTTCGAGGAACTGTTATAGGGGGCTTGTTCAGTTTATGTCATCTGCAGATAATGCCAGAAACTTGTCACAGTGTGATTCGATGCTCATTGGTAGTAACTGCTCTGCCAATACTTACCCTTACTGTCAGGTAATGCGTTGCCTTTGTAACTTTCTTCCATGTTTTCTGATTTCTAATTCTTTTGGTAGCCTACCTAATCTCAATTGAAGCTTAATTGACACTACCGTGTAAGACTATGTGAAGCCGTTTTCTATCCCATTTTAAGTATGTAATTCTAAAGAATGCATCTATCTTGCTATTTCCAATTATCCAACATCTACCATCACAATCTATGCCATATTAAGTACTTCCTTTTACAATTGCCCTGAGAGATTTCTTTGTGAGCTTTGTGATTATACTTTGGCCACATGAAGCATTGTTTACTTGATTACATCCAATAAAATATGAGATAATAGATAATTTATGGATGTAAAGTATATATAAAGTTATGAACTTGGAGATTCTTTTGTCAATGAGCACTCCTATATGTACTAAAAAAACGATCAATGCTTTGTACTTGACCTTAAGATGACAACTAGTTTGTAGAATTGGGCGACCATAGTCAATTCTTGTGGATGGTATTTTATTATTATTGTTATATTTTTTCATTCTGGTTGTGACAGGGGTTCTCTCTTACCCCTGATGGACTTGGGCATCTTAGAACAGAAGATAATTTAGAGTGCACATTTGATATCTGTATTCTACTCTTTCCGATAAATAGTTTTTTGAATACTCTTGCCTGCATTTTCAATGAAATTGGGTAGATTTTAATTGACATTGGATACATATGTTAGGTAGCCTATTCTCTAGATTTGCATGTGAGAGCACTGTTCACTTGAAAACTTGAAATTTCATATGGTATTCTTATCTGTATCTATGTGTTAATAATGTGCATTTCTGAGAGAGAGAGAGAGAGACTGAGAGCAGAGCTATATTGGTACTGGCGGAGACATCAATTTGGAATGGGAGGGAAAGAAAACAGACAGACATAAACAAAATTTGAATTGAACTTGTGTTGTATTTTTAAGTTGTTAATGCTGCTTCTATTTCCTTTTTTTTCATGCTATATTAATGCTTGATTAGTTTTTTTAAGCTCTATATTGTTACATGCATGCAAAACATTCTGTGTTCTTGAACATTAACTGGATTGTGGATTGTAACTAAGGTAGTTCGTGAAGGTAATATTAGAATCATCTGAGTTCCTATTGTTATTTTCCATTATGACTGAGTTTGGAATAGCAATTATGTATAGTAGTAAGTATATTAACAAAAAAAAAAACTGTGTTGGCAGATTAGCAATTCCACAGCTCGAATTGAGCATGAAGCCACAACATCAAAAATCGGTGAAGATCAACTATTCTACTTTCAACAGAGAGGAATTGACTACGAAAAAGCAATGGCAGCCATGATATCTGGATTCTGTATGGATGTCTTCAATGAACTTCCTAATGAATTTGGTGCAGAGGTGAAGCAGCTCATGAGTTTGAAGCTTGAAGGATCCGTTGGTTAAAACTTGAAAAACAAACTAGTAATTATATATGTATAATATGGTTTTGTATCTTTACACATTAATGTGTACCACATAAATCTCCTACAAAACCAGGCTTACTTAGTACAAGATTTGTATATGCTGTAGTAGTTGTACTTGGTTGTTTCTAAACTCTTTTAATATATGTATATGTATAATTATTGCAATTAAGGTCAATTTGGCTTTCCATCCATGGGAAAAAACAGCAGGCAGGCAGGCAGGCACAAAAAGGGCCGCCTAACTTTGTGGAATTTGGTCTTCACCTTTACATCAAATAGTCCAACCATATATTTTTTCTATTATTTGTATTTTTTGGACGCTATTATTATTGTTGTGCAAAGCAAGTCAAAGCTCCTTTGTTTCTCTTTCTTTATAAATAAATAAATAAATTATGAGGGTTTTGACTTTAAAGGCTATCCAGAAGTCACAAGACTATACTATTGCTTTCCTTAGCTATTTATAATATCAAATGTTGACCCAATAATTCTCCTAAAGAATTATATACTTCTCAGAAACTACTCAGTGAGGCTTTTCCAGCGCCCCCCCCCCCCCACCACACACACAATATATATATATGTACACGGATTTTAGCTGCTTATCTCAAGGATAAATGATTGATTATTCGATAATAATGCAATTTTTTAAAAAGATTAATATATAAAGAGATTATTAGTAATGGTTGGCATGAGCTATGACGCCTTCTAATGGCAGTGCCGGTGGCGGCATGAACGTGTTTACATCTTTCTTTAATATCATCATCTCCTTACCTAAACTGCAGGCCTTTCTCCCTCTCTCTCTCTCTATCTTTTCTTTTTTTTTTTTTTAATCATATACATTAAATACAAGACAATATATTAAAAATATATATATTAGAAGATTAGAGTATATATATATATATATATATAGAGAGAGAGAGAGAGAGAGAGAGAGTTTAATTTGTCACCTAACGTTTGATGGGATAAATTAACACAAAAAAAAAATCGCAATGCTTAAAAGAATATTTATATTTCTGTACATTATGTAAATGCCATAACATGATTCCAACCACACCTCTTTTTCAGATTTTTAGTAGTTTGATGTGACGAATGCCTACATTTGTACACCACAATAATTTGACTTCAACATATATATATATATATATATATATATATAATATATATATTGTTCTTAAAATATTGTTATATCTAATTTAATTAATTTTTCTTTGTTATTTAATTTAATTATTTAAATATTATAGAAAAATATAAAAATTATAAAAGAAAACGTAATTTAATGAGCACGAATTCAAGAAATTATTATAAGTTTTAACTAATAATGGTGGCAATATATATAATATATACATATTTTGATACTTACAAACACTTTAATGTCATTCATGTATTATACTGGCCAGCAGAAAATGGTCAACTTCTTCTTTCAGTTTGAGTATTATATTAGTAGTGTGTAGTTTTTAGACCGCCGAAGTTGCATTTCTGGGACAGCTCAATTCGCATTTAAAATGGCAATAATTTTTGTAACAAACGCAGTGGTGCACATGAATTGTTTCATCACCACATGACCCAATTTCACACTCTATTTTCAAATTTAATGAATTATATATTCCTTCCCTTTTCCTATAAATACTTTGTTTTTAAGCTCATTATTGCCTTACAATCTCAGTTCACCTTCTTCTCATCTCTTTCTCTACACAAAATATTATCGATCAATCATGAGTAGAAATTCATCAAGGACGTCGGGGATTTTTGCATATTCAAAGATGGAAGTGGAAGATCCTGAGGAAGTAAAGCATAGAAGAGCACAGTTTATGATATACAAGACAATGCAGCAAGTTGATTCTTTGACTACAAGAAGAAGCAGACCGTCGTGGTTGAAGGTTAAAACCTTCAAACTGAAGATTAGGATTGGGAAAAAATTGAAGAAACTGAGGAAAACCATTCTTTGCACCATTAATTCTGCTGCACAACCCACAGCTGCCGCTGGTCTCGTCTACAAGCAACTTCTTACTCAGTTTAGAACTCTTAGACGCTTGTTTCCAACTCGAGAAGCCATTGATAATGTTGCTCTTTTTCCCCCTATCTTCACTTGAACTTTCTTCTTGGATCCACGCCATGGTTCCAATTAATTAAAGCTCCAAGAAAAAAATGGAATTTTTGTTTTTCTTCTTCTAGTATACTCAAATTAATATATATGTATTTTCTTGGATGTTGCTGTTGGTGATGAGAAAAGAAAAAAAAAGATTTTTGTGGTACTACTTACCAGTTTTTATTGGATTCTCCTCATCTAATTCACTCTATTCATTTTGACTATGAGAAGTGCCTTTAGTTTGGCCATCCCAAGACTTTAATAGAGATTTCTCTCCATGTTTTTTGGCTCCCCATGTTCTCCAAAAATCTCTTTTTTTTCTTTATTTCTCTGGACCAAACCCCCGTCTGAAGAGGTTGCAGACAAAGAAAGGGAAGAAAATGAGTAAATAAATAAATAATAAATAAATAATAAATAATATATATATATATATATATATATATATATACACATTCATTTAACCTCAATTTTAACAAAAACCATGCGTCCAAAAAAAGTTGTTTCCTGAGGAAATTAATTAAACTTGTGCGGATTCATTACTTAAAACACTAGATTACTGGAGAGATTTTGCAAGGTCATAATATTAAATTAAGTGGCGTAGTAATTAATGGATGAATTTGTCTACCAATCATTGTTTGACCTAAATCGCCAATAATATATATTTGTTTACATTTTTTTCCTAAATAAAGTGCTTTTAAAACTTTTAATGTTATGGAAAACGCATAATATTATTTCTTTCGATCATAAAAGGAAAAAAAGCCAGTACGTACGCGCAATTTCTTTCTCATAACTGGCATCTCACATGCATTTGGTCTTCCTCCCATCCCCTTCTTCATCAATCCGTATCTTTACATTTTTTTTCCACTACCATTATCTTTTTCTCCCACTCCCATCACTCCGTATCTTTATATATATATATATATATTGAACCGCTACAAATTCCTCAAGGAATTAACAGAAATTTGTGGGCCTATAAAACTCCATAGCGACATAAATAAAGTGAGGGGGTTACTATTTAAGAGGCCCCATTTAAAGTCTACTACCTAAGAGCAAGTAAAAACGACCCATATTCATTAACCAATAACTCTCCAAAAACGTATAAAAGGAAGAGTCCGATTATGAGGTAAGAGGCCAGACTATCCATTACTATACTCATATTCACTCTACTGACTTTAGCATCGGAGAGTTCACAGGGAATCATTCTCCCCTTTGAACTTATCTTTCTTGAAGGAAACTCAACCAGCGAAGTACCCCTCTCACGGACGCGGCACTTCGCGACCCATTTTTCTATTCCCATTTTACCCTGGTAGATTCGAGCAGAATCAGTTTAGTTCCGTTACCGGGAATCGAATTATTTTACCTTTACAATCATCAATCATCATGTCTCGATCAGAAGGACACACTATTCGCCAATCTTCTCTCCGAGGGGAGAGGACGAGGTTGTCCGCTTCCTCTGCCTCTCCAAGCTCCAGTCGACGTCCGATATCAGAAAGGTTGGGGCCACAGTCGGGAACTTCTAGGCGCTCCCCGGACTTGCGAGAACAACTCAATTCAAAAAGAATAGAAGACACGGAAAAAGAATTGAGAAGATTACAAAGAGAGAACGAACAACTCAGGCAAGATCAAGAGGCAAAGCGAGATCAAGAGCTCTCCCAACAATGGCTGAAATTAAGGGACGAGTTTCGGAAAGCTGGAGCTGAGCTGCCACCCCCGAGGGTCTCAGCAAACCCATCAGAAAATCCGCAACGAATTCGGACCACAGCTAAAAGGAATGAAAGATTTGTCCGAACCAGCAAAAAGCAAGCGACTAGCGAGGTTGGAGAGAGCCATCATTCTTCGAGACCCGCTCACAAATAAAGAACCCAGAAACGCTCTCCAGAACGAAGCCTAGAGAATGGAAAACATACCTCCAAGTCCTGCCAGTCGAGAGCAATCGAATTGGGACCCTTCGTCAAATAGATCCAAAACGTCTCCCTGGATCCACATCTTAAAATTCCATAGTTCGTTCTATACTCGGGCTCGTCAAAGCCCATCGAACACATATTCGGTACAAGTCGGCCATGGGACTAGTCACAAACGACGAGACTATCCTATGCAGAGCTTTCCCGACTACTTTATCTGACAAAGCGTTAACCTGGTTCATGTCTCTTAAAAAGGATACCATCGACTCATGGTATACTTTGGAAAAAATGTTCCTGGACAAGTTCAGCATTGCAAGAACAATTCAGAAAACAAGGGGAGATTTAGCCAATATCAAGCAACGGGAAGGTGAAACGTTGCTTTCATTTTTGGAAAGTTCAAGAAAACCTACGAGGACATTGAAGGGATCAGTCAAGACACAGTGATCACGTGTTTTGAAGGAGGATTCAGGTCGCGGATGCTGTACACCGAACTCCAACTCCGAAAGCCGGAGACCATTGGGCAAATGTTCAACGTAGCCAGGAAAGTAGCCCTCGTAGAAGGCAGCGCGACTGAATCAATTTCGAGAAGGAAAGATAAGCAGCTCGAGCACCACAAGGACGTTACTTCGAATTTCTAGGACCGAAAGGACAAAAATCGAGGTAAGAAATTTGAAACATTTACGCCTCTAAATGTTGCTAAAGAAAGTTTGATAACTGTGATCAAGGAAAAATATGGGATCAAGGATCCAGCCCCAATGAGATCTTACTCCACGAGAGATAAATCTAAGTTCTGTGGATTTCATTGCGACTACGGGCATACCACCGACGAATGTTTTCAACTCAAAAGAGCAATTGAAAAACTAATCCAAGAGGGGTACCTGAAGGAATACGTCGCGGGGGTACAACAACAGAAAGAGAAAGGTGAAAGGGTAATCAATATGATCAACCCAGATTCAACGTCCGTCAAAAAACTCAAGAAATGGATATACAATCTTACCAAGTCATACCTCATCCCGAGGTATGAACTTAAGCAGACCGAAGTCATCACTTTTTCTCATGAAGAGTTAGAAAGCAATGAAGAGGTGAAAATAACGCCCATTGTACTGGAAATGCAAATGACGCGAGATGAAATCGACAAATGCACCGTGAAAAGGGTGTTAGTTGACACGGGGGCCACTAAGAACATCATGTACCGGCGGTGCTTCGAAGAAATGGGGTTAAAAGATGAACACCTCAAAACCAGCAGGATGGTGTTGGAAGGATTTACACCCCATAAAATCCCGGTCATGGGAACAGTAAGAATGCAAGTTACAATAGGCGGAGACAAGATGCGGACTGAAGAAATAAAGTTCTATGTCGTAGATCTGGAGTCTCCATACAACGTCATCGTCGGAACCCCGTTTCACGCGGCGTTTGACCTTGCCATCTCAATGTCTCACTAGCAGGTGAAGTTTCACACTTCGCAAGGTGTGGGGTTCGTGAGGAGCAATCCCCGCAGTCTGCTAGGCCAGATTATGAAAATAAAAAGGAAAAGGGATCCTTCTTCCGAAGTAGGCCATATCAGAACACTAATAGAGGATCCTGACCTTAGAATACAACGAGTGCTGGAAAAGCAGATCTGTGACCTTGTTGTCGAAGTATCAAAAGGTGACGAGTTCGAGGAAGTGTTGGTAAACCCGATGTATCCCCAACAACTTGTCAAGATCAGGAAGGAACTGCCAAGTCATCTCCGGCAGGGTATCATCCAATTCCTGAAGGAACACCAAGATAGCTTCGCCTGGCGTACAGAGGATATGCCATGAATCGACACTACGGTTGCCGAGCACGCTTTGAATATAAGTCCAATGTGCAAACCAATCAAGCAAAAGTCCAGACAATTCGGGGAGGACAAAATGCGAGGAATGAAAGAAGAGGTAAGCAAGCTTCTGAAAGCCGGGTTCATATGCGAAGTAAGGTACCCCACATGGCTTGCTAATGTAGTGATGGTTAAGAAATCCACGGGGAAATGGAGAATGTGCGTGGATTACACCGACCTTAATAAAGCATGCCCGAAAGATTGTTATCCACTACCTCAGATAGACGCATTGGTAGACTCCACCTCGGGATTTGAATTCCTGAGTTTCATGGACGCGTTCTCGGGGTATCATCAAATAAAGATGAAACCAAGCGACCAGGTACACACTTCATTCCGAGCAGCCGGTGCCATATACTGTTACAATGTTATACCTTTCGGACTTAAGAATGCAGGCGCAATGTACCAGCGTATGATGAACTATGTCCTCTGAGATCAGATTGGAAGAAACATTGAAGCCTACGTGGATGACATGGTTGTCAAGACCAAGCGCGACGTTTCACACCTGGACGATTTGAAGGAAACGTTCGACAACCTGGCGAAGTATAAACTCAAGCTTAATCCGACAAAATGCACATTCGGAGTGAAATTGGGCAAATGTTTTGGCTTTATGACGTCAGAACGAGGTATCGAAGCTGACCCAGAGAAGTTGGAGGTCATAGCTCGACTAACCAAACCCAGGTGTGTCAAAGATATCCAAAGATTAAACGGGTGCATCGCATCTCTGGGGCGATTTGTCTCGAAGTCAGCGGAAAGGTGTCTTCCCTTCTTTAAGGCGTTAAAAAATTCGAAGAATGCCTTTGCTTGGACTCCGGAGTGCAGCCGTTCCTGGAATGACTTAAAAAATCACCTGCTGAATTTACCCTCGTTACGGCCTCCTACTGTAGGAGAAACGCTTTTCCTCTACTTATCCTTTTCTGATGCAATCGTGGCGTCCGTATTGGTAAAAGAGGAAGGAACAAAGCAGCACCCAGTATACTTCGTCAGCAAAGTCTTGAACGATGCGGAGTCCAGGTACCCAAATATTGAAAAATTAGCATACGCATTGGTGATATCCACACGAAAACTCAAGCCATATTTTGAATCTCATCCCATTGTGGTTTATACTAATGCTCCTCTCAAGCAAATCTTCCATAAGACATATCAATCAAGGAGGATGTTGAGGTGGTCCATCGAACTGTGTGGACAAGAAATCACTTTCAAGCTGCAAACCGCGATCAAAGCCCAGGCTCTGGCAGATTTCTTAGCCGAAGGGTTCTATACAGACACTAGTCCAACAACAGAGCCAGCCAAAGAACCATGGGAACTAAAGGTGGATGGTGCAGCCAATTCTAAAGGAGTCAGAGCATGCCTTGTGTTAACTTCGCCCAACAAGAAATATGTGGAGATGCGGGCAATCAGGCTAAAACCTCATCTCTCAAACAATCAAGCGGAGTACGAAGCGCTGCTAAGAGGGCCAGAATGGGCCTACGAGGCTAATATCAAAGCACTGCAAGTTTACACCGACTCACAGCTAGTGGTGAACCAAATCCAAGGGTCCTATGCGGTTCAATAAGAGGGCTTACTGCCATACGTCGAAAAGGCTCAAGTATGGAAAGAGAAATTCCATCCATTCACTTTATCGTTGCTTAGCCGAAATGAAAATCAGCAAGCAGATAGGCTAGCGAAGATCGCTTCTGGAGAGACCCCAAATGACGAAGGCATTCCCATAGAGGAATTCACAGAGGACTTTATCCATTGCCTGCATCCTACCTCGAAATCCTGGGACAAAGAAATAAAGGACTTCATTCAAAAGGGCGACCTCCCGAGCGACACTGTTCGAGCGAGGCAAATCAGGCGACAATCCACTCGGTATACCGTACCTAACGATGTACTGTAACGACGATCTTTCACAAGGCCCCTACTTCGATGCATCCCGCCTACCCAGGTCAATGACCTCCTTGCGGAAATACATGAAGGAACATGCGGAGGTCACCCCGGGGCTCGAGCTTTGGCCGAGAGGGTAATCAACCAAGGGTACTATTGGCCAACACTCAGAGAAGACACAGCGAAGTATGTCAAAAAATGCGAGACTTGTCAGATCTTTGGAACGATACCTCAGCTACCCATTGTCGAACAAACCCTGGTTGTAGCAGCATGACCATTTGATATGTGGGGCATAGACCTGATGGGAAAATTCCCGAAAACCAGAAATGGATACGAATATTTGGTGGTAGCGGTTAACTATTTCTCAAGATGGGTAGAGGCAAAAGCTCTTACACATCCCACAGAGGAAAGTGTTTCAAAGTTTTTTAGAGAAAACGTCATATGCCGCTTCGGAATACCTAGAGTAGTGGTTACAAATCACGGGGTACAATTTTCAGCCAAATTTTCCGCCGAGTGCCATCGATTACATATTAAACATTGGAAGTCGTTAGTAGCTCATCCGCATGGTAATGGCCAGGCAGAAGCCGCTAACAAGATGGTACTGATGACCCTCAGAAAAAACTTGGAAGGGAAATCCAACAAGTGGGCTGACGAACTGAATCCAGCCCTATGGGCAATCTGTACTTCGACTAGGGGCCCCACCGGTGAAACAGCGTACGCACTGGTATATGGTTTTGAAGCAGTAACACCAGCCGAAGTCGCATTACCCACAGCCAGGGTGACAATGTACAATGAAGAAACCAACAAAGAAAGGAGAAGTACAGAATTAGACCTCCTAGAAGAAAGAAGAATAGCAAGTTGCTTGAGATTAGAATCATTCAAGCAAAAAAACAAAAGAGCTCATGACAAAAAAGTATTCAAACGACCAATAAAAATTGGAGATTGGGTGCTTCGGAAAATAGAAGGTACTGCCAGACATATACAGGCAAACAAACTCACCCCGAACTGGGAAGGACCGTACCTCGTAGAACAAGAGATAAGACTCGGTACTTACAAGCTTATGAATAAAGACGGTGTTTTGTTACCGAATCCGTGGCATGCGAATCACTTGAAAAGGTATTATGTATAAATGTCTTCTAGGAAAATTTGTATAAGTACCAAATCTACAATGCCAAAAAACATCCCGTCGAGTTCTTGAAATTTCACTACGATGTTGTTCATAATTCCGAAGTATCTGGTCTAAAGAATACTTGGCAAAAATTTACTACGATGAAATGTTCGTAGTTTCGAAGTATCAAGTTAAGGAATATACTTGGTAGATTTTATCGCGATTAAGTTATCGTGGGTTCGAAGTATCAAGTTAAAGGATACTTGGTGATAAAATGTCCGTAGCTTCGGAAATACTTGGCAAAATTTAGCCATGAGTAAAGTTTCGCAGTATTAACATGCAAAATCAAAACAGAAAATTTCAAGTTTTACAAAAAATAAATACAAGTCTATGAGGCAGCAAAGCTGGAGCCTGGGGCAGCAGAGCTCGATCCTTCACCCAACATATCCCAAAAAGTAGGAGAAGAAGGCTGAGGCAGTGTCCAAAAAGGTTTTTCCCTCTTTTCATCCCTTTCACGGAGTGCTTCTAACTCCTCGGAAGTGAATGGGACGAAGTCAGCTCCTTGGCGACAAAAATCGTTGTCAAAATTGGATCTGAAGGCTTGAAGGAGAACGGACTTGTCTTCAAAATATGGATGCAGTTGCCTGATGATATGTACACATCCCTTGTCCAAAAAAGAGACAGTTCCACGGCCAATCTCGTCATGATACGCAGGAGAGCTTTTAAAGTCAGCAATGATCTTCTTTTTGAAGTCCTCCGAGTGACAATGCTCAAGCTCCTCCTGCAGGGAAATCCGACTAGCAACAGCTTCATCCCTAGTCGAGTTCAAATCCTTATTTACAAAGAAACAAAGAAACTCACCCGAGCGAGTAAAGCTCCGATTCGATTGGTAGCTTCTTCAACGCCCATATCGCTCATCCCTGCCAAGCTTTCCGCATCATGAGCCCGTTCCAAAATGACTCCACCAACCAAAGTCGCGACATAGGGATTATTAAAACGAAGATTGTTGAGAGGCAGAGTCCTTTCAGAAATCTCCAAGGCCAAGGACCTAAAAGCTTCTTCTTCGGTAGGCAGCTCGAATCCCGGTTGGAGCCAAGAAGGATCGGGGTTCCTTGAATTTACCTCAGGCTCAGTTGTAGAAGCAGCCCCTAAATCGTCATCCGGAGTAGTCTCAAAGGGTCGACGAGCTGCCAGAGGAACTGCATCCAACACATCTTCAGGAGCAGGCGAGACCGAGGGTGAAGTCGTTAAGTCCTCAACAGGCTGCCGAGGTGAGGTCCTTCGTCTTTGACGAGGACGAAGTTGTTCTTCGCCCTCTCCCACCTCCGGGGTAGCATCCCGACGAGGTTCAGGGGCAGAACAAGGAGTCTTATCCCTTACCTCTTCTCGAGGTCTACGCACTCCCCTACCTCGTTTTGAAGGTTCAGCCGAAGAGGAGTAGGTAAGGGGAGTGTCACCAGTAGCACCTCTATCTATAAGGCATGGAGGAAACAGGGGTAAAGAGTTTAAGTGAGACTGTCGAACGTCTCTCTCTTCCACCCGATTTTCCCACGCCTTGCTAAACATGGTCGGACCTACGAACAACAACAAGTCAATATCAAAGTAAGATAAAACCAAAAGAAAAGAAATGTATACAAGCACTATACCTCGGCCAGTCCGACAACCCCGAGCAGTAAGAGAACATGAGTCGCATTGGAAAGAAAAAACACCCTTAGGGTGTATTGTCCAGTTCCTATTCGGCCTCTCCTCCGCAAAGCCTAACTCTTTCTTCCTCTCAGATAAACCAGCTCCTATTCCACACCATTTCAAACTTGACTCGCTAAGTAAATCCACAGAGGAATACACTCGGGTTTGGTTCTAACGGCTCTCTCCTAAGTCTCGAGTGATAATTTCTAGAAAAGCCTTATCAGAATGGCTAAGGACGGAAGGATTTTGAACTAGGGGTCATTGAAAGTTCTCATTGACATATGGACGGAAAGGGAAGCCAATACGAGACTCTACCAGTAGCCATCTCTCCTTAAAATCTACTTTGTTAGGAGGAGAATCGAAGAGCAGAACCTTATTCCTACGGGGACGGATTGAAAGTGTGTTATCCGACATCCGAAGTGGAGAGAAAAACAGTCTAAGGATGTTAGATGATAACTCAAAACCTAATCTACGACAGAGACAAATTAAACAAAAGATAGTACGGACAGCGTTCGGATGAACTTGCCCAGGTTGGACTCGGGCAAAGGTTAAAAATCTGCAAAAGCAGGGTCTATAGGAAGATGGAACCCCACTTCAAAATGAGCCAAAGGAACAAGGATGTGACGAAGAGACATTTTTCCAGCTAAAGGGGCAACAAAGACTCTGTAAATCCTAGGATCAATGCTGTATTTACGGGCAAAAGAAACGGCTTGTTCCCTAGTGATTCTATTCCTCCCTAAGGGAAAGTCAGAAGGAGGTGGACCAGACATTGGTGGTTGGAAAGAGACTCCTACTGGAACTTCACCTCGGGCTGCCCCCGTCACTACGGTAACCTCCGGTTGAGCAGGCTGAGGATTTCCAAAACCCTCATCCATTAAATCCTCAACTTCCCTATCATTTTCTCTTTGAGCAGCCATATCCTACTTGCGAATGGAAGCTCAATGTTTAGAACCCCACTCAAGTATAGAGCTACCCAGAACTAACATCCTAAAACCCTCAAATGCTATAAAAATGCATAACCAATCCATTCCCCAAAAACAGAGCAAAAAGCTTAAACCCACACAGTAATAAATCCAAAACCACAAAAGACAAGACATACCTTTTTTAAGTGTCTGAATCCGAGAAGAAAGACCGAAGGAAAGTGATTAAACTATCGAATGAAAAGAAAACATAAGAATCTTCAGAGTGTGTTAATGGCAGAAGAATTATGCAAATAAGCGTAAAGGAAAAAGTATAGGAGAAGGAAGAAATTAAATACCCAGAAGAAAAAATTTCTGGAATGATTATTTGCTAGAATCAAGGCATCGGGAAGAGAAAAAGTCTTTCTGTCGGCTAACATTCTGTCATTTATGGTAGAAGGAAGGTGAAAAGACAGCTAGTCTCCATCAGAAACCCTAACTCTCCTAGCACCAAAACACGTTAAGTATCGACATGACGCCGAAGCATCTTTAACTTCGCTTCACGATACTTCGACGAGGGGCCACTGAACCACCACAAATTCCTCAAGGAATTAATAGAAATTCGTGAGCCTATAAAACCCCCATAGTGACATAAATACCACTTTATGAACTTCATAAAGTGAGGGGGTTACTATTTAAGAGGCCCCATTTAAAGTCCACTACCTGGGAGCAGGTAAAAACGGCTCACATTCATTAACCAATAACTCTCCAAAAACGTATAAAAGGAAGAGCCCGATTATGAGGTAAGGGGCCAGACTATCCATTACTATACTCATATTCACTCTACTGACTTTAGCATCGGAGAGTTCACGGGGAATCATTCTCTCCTTTGAACTTATCTTTCTTGTAGGAAACTCAACCAGCGAAGTACCCCTCTCACGGATACGGCACTTCACGACCCATTTTTCTATTCCCATTTTTTATTATGGATGTGACGTACCAGTCAAATGTGAATAGATTTGCAGTGTTCTTTGATCATTCAAAGATGTCGGTCGAAGTAACAAGATAGAAGAAAAAAGGAAACATAAGACACCGCCGACAGAGGCAATATGTCCCCTTCTCCCGCCGTTACTGGTTGTCCTACTCAGTACAACCGTACGTACACCTCAATTATTACTATTATTATTTCCTATTTAGCCTGCCTTCAATTCATTATTTTCCACCCAATCCGGCCGCAGTTAGTTGCTCCATCAATTTTATTATTATTCCCACTGGAGGGTTAGAATTTGGAATTAAAAGATTGGAAAAAGAAAACACATGGTTTCATATTATTGGTATCCTATGGAAAAAGATGGATGGAGTTGGGCTTCTGGTACGCTTTCTTTCTGGGTCTAACTCAGGCCATTTTATAATATTATTAAGTCCATAAGGCCCAATTTTTTTATTTTTTATTTTTTAAAAAATATATAAATATCTTATATTTAAAAAAACCAACGCCCAAGTAGAAACAACTCTTCAATAAATTTGAAGACCTCGATTTCAATTTTAAAAACATTTAAAAAAATTGTAAAAAAAAATTACATTTAAAAATGAATAAAATTAATTAATTAATATATAAATCTTTCAATTTTTATTATAGTTTATCTATGAAACAAAAATTTCAATTTAAAACAAGAGAAATTCGCAAGCAAAGGAGTTGTACAGAAAAAACAAATCTTCACCTGGAACATTACTTCGAGTTCCTATGGTATATAAATAGAGAGATCTTCGAAATTGTCTGCTTTTAGTATTCCCGCATTCACGTAGGAGACTTTCTCTCTCCCCCATTAGAATCCGTTATTTTAGGGTTCTTGCTTCGCTCAGGCAGGTGAAGTCCATTGCTCCTTTTTTCTTTTTCTTTTTTATTTATTTATTTTTTTAATTATTACCCATCTGCATCGCAACAATTATATTTTTTATTTGTTATAATGCTTCATTCCAGTGTTTAATTGATCAGGGAAATACAATTTATATTGGTCATATAAGTGTTATCCTATTCTGCATAATTTTTGTGGTTCTTTTCGGGATATTCGAAATTCCACTGCTCTTGTTGCTTGTTTTGGTTTTCGAATTGATGTTAAGTTAATGTATGGGCGATCATATCAACTGATGTATAATTTAATTTTAAAATTTTGTGTTTTCTAGGTAATATATTGAATTTCGTTCTTTTTTGGGCCCAGTTATCATTGAGGGTTGTTTCTGTGTGGATTTTGTCTGGAAATGAGCATCGTAGGATTTGATATTGGAAATGAGAACTGTGTTGTCGCTGTGGCAAAGCAAGGGGGAATTGATGTATTGTTGAATGATGAATCTAAACGTGAAACCCCGGCTGTGGTGTCCTTTGGTGAGAAGCAGAGGTTTATAGGTTCAGCAGGGGCTGCCTCTGCCACTATGAATCCAAGATCCACAATTTCGCAGCTCAAGAGATTGATTGGTAAAAGGTTCACGGAATCGAGCGTGCAGAATGACTTAAAGTTCTTTCCTTTTGAGATTTCCGAGGGGCCTGATGGTGGCGTTTTGATTCATTTGCAGTACTTGAATGAAAAGCATACTTTTAATCCTATTCAACTCATGGCCATGTTGTTTGCACATCTAAAGCAGATTGCCGAGAAAAATGTAGACGCACATGTTTCTGATTCTGTGATCAGTATACCGTCATATTTCACAGATTTGCAAAGGAGAGCATATCTACATGCTGCTGAAATTGCTGGGGTGAAACCTTTGAGATTGTTGCATGACTGTACTGCTACTGCGCTAGGTTATGGCATATACAAGTCAGACTTTAATGGGGGCACAATGAATGTGGTTTTTGTTGACATTGGTCATTGTGATACTCAGGTTGCTATTGTGTCATTTGAACCAGGACACATGAAGGTATTATCTCATGCTTTTGACAGTAATCTAGGAGGAAGAGATTTTGATGACGTCTTGTTCAAATACTTTGCTGCCAATTTCAAGAAACAATATAATATTGATGTTCATTCTAATGCCCGGGCTTCTATACGACTGAGGGCATCATGTGAGAAGTTGAAGAAGGTCTTGAGCGCAAATGCAGAGGCGCCTCTTAATATTGAATGCTTGATGGATGAGAAGGATGTAAAAGGTTTCATTAGAAGAGAGGAATTTGAAAAGTTATCAGCAGAATTGCTGGAGAGATTTAGCATTCCTTGTCGTGAGGCTTTGGCCAGTTCTGGCCTGACTCTGGAAAAGATTCATACAGTTGAGCTTGTTGGATCAGGCTCTCGTGTTCCTGCAGTTACAAAGACCATTAGTTCCCTTTTCCGAAAAGAACCTAGGAGGACACTAAATGCAAGTGAGTGTGTTGCACGCGGTTGTGCTCTTCAGTGTGCAATGATTAGCCCAGCATTCCGTGTCCGAGAATATGAGGTTAGATTATGACAAATATATTTGTGGTTTAGCTTCATACTTAAGTACATGCCTTTTTTGGTTATTTCTCCTGTCTAATCATTCTTTTCTCGCTCTTGAGATGGTTTCTTGGTGTGCTGTAAAACTGAAAAGTAGGCAAATTTTGGATATTATTAAATCTCAACTATAAATATATTTCATAGGCTGTAGTTTGTTTGGATTTATTTCCTCTCTTTGAGGATATTTTGTTCCCAATTAAAAATGTGTAAGAAACCTTTCAGAATATTACATTGACACAAATAGATGGAAAATAACTTGGGGTGTCCTCTGGTTTGCAACTCATATCCTAGTTATTCTGGTGCACATTCATCAGTGATGATATTGTCAAAGATAGATCAACTAGAAAATGCTATACTTTCTTTTTATTCTTTTCTGACGAGTTCTGATTTGATTGCACATGCATGACTGTGAGAGTAGGAAGCCATTATCTGTTGGAAGCTACATGTTTTTTTTTCCTTTTTTAATTAATAAGTTCCTCCTAAAGGAAGGAGGAATCCATCATTTGGAGGAAATTTGCTTTTGCTGTTTTTCACGTCATTGATGCGACGAATAGTTATGTCTTTCTTCTCTGTAATGGTAGGGAAAAACATGATAATTTTCCATTGAGGATTCATCGATTTTTGTTTGAGATTTATTCAGCATGAGGAGAAAAAGCCTTGTCCTTTTCTTCATTTAGTTTCTCACTGTCTATATTATCTTTTCGATAATTTGCAGGTTCAGGATTCTTTTCCCTTTTCTGTAGGATTTTCTCTTAATGGAGGCCCGATTGTTCCACTCTCAAATAGTGTGTTGTTTCCGAAAGGCCACCCTTTTCCAAGTGTGAAGATGCTTTCGTTGCAGAGGAGTAACACATTTCAAGTGGAAGCATTTTACAGTAACCAGAATGAATTGCCTCCTGGCATTCCTGCAAAAATTAGTAATTTCTTGGTATATATTTTTGCATTATTCTACTATTTATTCTTTTCAATATGTTTGATGTCAGATATATATTTGCATTTGTTTTTGTCTGAACTGAATATTTATGCCTGTTGCAACTGTTGAGAGCTAATCACCCAAGATAAACTGACTAAGCCTTCGTTTTTTTTTTTTTTTTTTTTTTTGGTATACATCTGCTGTTTCTTGACCTTTGTTCTTCTGTTCGGGTCCGAAGTCTTTACAGTTCAAAAGATGGATTAAAAAAGTAGTTGAATTGTCAATATTCTCAGTTATAAAGGTAACATACTAAAAGGAAACCTTTGCTGTATCAGTAATTAAAAATGTAAAGAACTCGTGTGGTGGTTTAGTAGAGTAATAAAGGATAAGGCTGAAGTTAGAAAAAAAAATTAAGACATTGATTTTCCAAAATGACAAATGGCAGATGGTTTGGGGAGAAAATACTAAAAAAGGAGACTTTTTTAGATAATTTACCTGAAAAGAATGGATGTGATCATTTTGGGAAGTATTTGAACTGCAGAAGCAAACAGGCTGGTCTTGTCTTTTCTTTTATCCTGATTTACTGGATAAAGTTTTCCAATATCAGGTTGCACTGACAACTTGACAAGAGAATTACTCTTTGTTTGATTATTCCTTCTGAACTGTAGTAGTGGTCATGACTTAATCATTTCAATATATTTTATCATGTAAAAGGACTACTGGTTCTGTCCTATGCCATATTTGCTAATAAATTTGGGTAAATATGTAGTCTAAAATTGTCTGAGTTAGTTTCTTTCCAATTGTTGTCTGAAACTAAAAACCAGGAACCTCTATAGCTATCAGTCATCCATAGCTGTTTGGTGAATGTATACATCTTTATGTTCAGGAGATGAGGGAGAACAAGTATTAGAAACATGGAGGATCACTTTCACATTAAAGAAAATTGTAATTGTTATTGTTTTTATATTGGACCACTTTTCACTGATCTGCCTGATAAATTTTTGGAGTTCATTGTGTGCTTAGAGATTTACTTATTTGAAGAATTAGTAAAGGCTAAAATTAGTATTTTCTGTTCATTTAGGTTGGTCCTTTTCAAGCTTCACAAGAAGAAAAGGCAAAGGTGAAAGTAAGAATTCAGCTAAACCTGCATGGCATTATTACAGTTGAATCGGCTTCAGTAAGTGTGAATCTTCGTTGTAAATTTTGTTGTTCAATGTTGCAATCAACTTTTCATGAATCTTTTATCCTTCTTTCAGCTGTTAGAAGATCAAGCCAATGGCCCTACTTCAAATGATAATGCTCATTCTCTCTCAGGAAAGATAGATTCTGTAAGTTTAGTTATTAAAATTCTGAACATGCATTTTAACTTCGAATTTTTTTAATTGACTTTTCGGGTTCTGCCATCTTGAGGGAAGTGTGCTTTCAGCCTTTACCATAAGCAAGGCTCCTAGTTCTAGGAGTTAAGCTTTCAATTGACAGGACTGAAAATTCATTCTTGAGTATATTGCCGCCATATTTTACTGATATGTAGCTTGATAAGAAACTTTGATGAGTCCTTACAAACAGAATAATTATCTTATTGTATAACAGTTTATGAATGTGCATACAGTAGCACCCCAAGTCTGAGATAGTCTGGAAAAAGATGTTGGTTGTTTCCACTGCTTTTACTGTGTTATATTGGTGTCATGTTGCATGATTCTCATCTGAGGAACTAACTATGAGAGGCAGAGGAGCAAAGTTTTTCCGCTTTGTCCTATCCTTTTTTTTGGTTACAAACAAAAGATGCATAGATTTGATTGGGCAAAGGAGTTATTCATATACATACAGTAAATGTGTTTTTTATACTGTGGAGATATCTGAATGTGGCTAGCTCACACTTTTTCTGGATATTTTATATTTTGTATATGGGGCACTGTGAACAATTCTACCCTTGCAATAAAGAGGGAATTAATAAACTTTCTGTGTGATAGATACATTACGTTGTTGGTGCTCTCATGAAGTCCATTTCTAATTAATGACGAATTTGTATTTGTTGTATTAGCTTTTTTTCTTTAAATCCGAATCAAACAGATTATTTCCTTTTACAGAGTGACGAAATGAAGAGAGCAAGGAGGCAGGATCTACCGGTATGTGAAAACGTGTATGGTTCATTGACATTGGCTGAGCTGTCAGAAGCTCAACAAAAAGAACTTGAACTGGCCCAACAAGACTCACTGGTGGAGCGAACTAAAGACAGAAAAAATTCCCTGGAGTCCTATGTTTATGAAACCCGTAACAAGGTACAGTCTTGAAAACCAGCTGTACATATGGACCATCTGATTTTGAAAACTATCTGGCAAAGTGAGGGACTTCAAAGAAAATCTGAAATCATATTTTGAAAAAGATGTGAAGGCATCATTTAGATGCAAATGCATATTATTCACTATCATGGTCATTAGAGACAACCATGAAATATATCCTCAGCTTGATGCAGTATTCATTAATTCACTTTATAGAATGTAGAAACTCAGATGATTCAGAAGTAAAAATTATTGGGTAATAACTCAAGCGGAAAAAAGAACCATAAAAGATTTAGCTGATTTAGCAAACCTGGTTGACTGAAATTTTGTTTTCTATTTATATTTATTTGTTTTTCTGGAAAAGTAGTGTACCTATTGCTGGCTGCTGCTTTTAGTTGGGTTTTTTGTTTGCTCCATTAAATTTTCAATCATGTACATAACGATACTTCCTTGTTTCCCGTGGTTGTATCTGATCAATTTACTTTTAAATGTTGCTGCAGCTTCTGAATTCGTATCGGAGTTTTGCCAGCGATACAGAAAGGCAAGGACTTTCTAGTAATCTCCAACAAACCGAAGAGTGGCTCTATGATGAAGGAGATGATGAGTCTGAACATGTCTATTCTCAGAAACTTGAAGATCTGAAACAGGTGCTTTTCATTATTTTCTCTGCTGCTCAATTTTTTTTTCTCCCCAGTTGTTGACGTTTATTTCTTCTTCCTGTTGAGTAGATGGTCGATCCCATCGAACATCGTTATAGAGATGAAGAGGCTCGGGCACAAGCAACAAGAGATTTGTTAAATTGTATTGTGGATTATCGAATGGGTGCAGGATTACTTCCACCAAGTGACAGAGATGCTGTACATTCCATTCCATAATTTATTTACTGCGATCATTTCTTTCTTTTTGTAAATACAAACAAATATGTATGTTTCTGGGTTTCTCTGCCATCTTGACACCTTTTCATTTGTAGATCATCAATGAATGTAGTAAGGCAGAGCTTTGGCTTCGAGATAGAACCCAGCAGCAGGATTCTTTGCCCAAAAATGTTGATCCAGTACTATGGTCAAGCGAAATCAAGAAAAGAACTGAGGCATTGAATGCGTGAGTTTCTACTATCCATTAACTGAAATAGTTCATTATTATGCATATCAATAATTGTGGTAAACAAGTGTTTCAACTGTTTATGATGATGCTTGCAACGTGTAACCTTAAATCTTGAATACAGTTGCCAACAGAAACTTTTATTGCGATCTTATGACTCCTCTTCAGCACTAATGTACTGAGCTCTTAATGAATACATATAAAATTGTGATTTGGTTTACACATTGACAAGAGCAATTGAATAGCTTCACGGAAGTTTCTTTCCCTTCCCTTTTTACTGGGGAATCGGGTGATCAATGTTATACCTGATCTTTTCTTGATTTTCTAAATTGTTCAGGTTGTGGAAACATGCAGCAAGATCCAGGTCATCTTCCCCTAGGCCGGAGGAAGTGGATGAATCGCAATTAAGGAACCGAAAGGATGATATGTCAGTAGATTGAGTTCATTAACACTGACCTGGGATGATGAAGAAGTGAATCCTCTTCCTTTGGTCCTCCCATTTGGGTCAAATGGTTATAGTATTACCTCTCTTCCGTGGGGGGTTTTTTTTTTGTTGGATGAAAATAACTCAGTAGATACTAACATAGATGAGATAGATTTGGTCATATGATTTTGCTTTACTGGGGGAATTGTAAACAATTTTGAAGTTCCAGTTAATACTACATATATATTTTTTATATAGTGAAAGTCAAGTATTGGATTGGTTCTTAGAGTGAAAATTTTACAGAAGGATGCTTTGTATAGAAAATTGTCTATTAACATTCAATGTGAAATGTGAAATTTTATTTTTTAATTGCCTTGATTGAAGTGGCCTTTTATTTACTAGTAACACAAGCCAGTGTTCGACTAAAAGCATAATAGAAAGTAGTGGTAGATAAAAACTGCAAATTCTACCATCTTTCACAACTATGAATTAATCCTTCAAAAGAGGCTTCTTAACATCTTCCCATTTGTCCAGCCGGTGTCTGGCTTTCTCTACCTGAAATTTCATTAGTGCCAAATTTCAGAGAATAAAATAAAAATGAAAGACTGGTGGGTGGAATGAATGTCATTGCCCTAACCTCTTTGTTCCAGTCCGTACGAAATGTCACCCATAGCAAAATGATTGTCTGCATCAATGTTCCCCCAATCATTCCAGACCATATTCCCTAATACATCCACACACACGAAGAAGTATCATTAGCATTACTCAGTGTAATTACTTAATCTAATTAGTAGAAAAAGTTGGTTTTTTTTTTTTTATATAAAAATTGGGATTTGTAATCAACCTTTACTCCAAAATCGAACTTGAAGCCGAGAACGCAACCCAGAGGGATGCCTACAATATAGTAACATCCCACATTTACATACGCAACAAATGCTTGCCATCCGCACCCCACTGCTACTCCTGTGAAATTGTGGACACCAAAAAATACCTTGAAATTTGAAGATTCTAACATGTTTTTGGACAAGGAAGATGATTACAATATTGTGACATTTTTTTGTCGTATTTACTTAGAACCTTGTAATCAGCATTATACACAAATTCTAAATAATATAAAGATAAACCTCAAAATTTCAGTTGGATTAGTTAAGCTGACAATTCCTTTTCCCCCACATTCTTGATGGAAGCAAAATAATATAATAAGCTACTATTATTATCAGGTGTAAGTAAGTAAATGACATAATAAAATACAATACAACCATGCATGACAAAATAAATTAGCAGTTGGATTCTTGGATCAAAAAGAGAGAAAAAAGGTACCAGACAGAACTGGTTGGACGCCATTGAGAATTAGAGTCACGGCCAAGAGTGGACAAAGGTCGGACACAGCCTCCGCCACATCTTTACCGTCGGTGAAAGCATAGCTAATAACGTGCCGTAACGCCATAACTATTATAGCAGCACCCACACTTATAACGAAAGAAACAGAATTCACTACCAACACTGAGAAAGCTGCAGACTTTGGATGCCCTGCTCCCAACTCATTTCCTACCCTCACACTGTACGTATATAATATATATATATATCCAACAAACAACTGAACAATATTACAAACTTATTGTGTTCTTATAAATCATTACTAAAAAAAATAAATTTAATTGTTAAATTTTACATGAAAATAGAAAAAGATACTAACCTAGCAGCTGCATTGAAGCCGACAGAAATCATGAAGACAATGGCGTTCACTCCCGTGCTGTAAGTATACAAAAGGTTATAAACGTCATTTCATAGAAGAAAATTTTCATTCAGATAAAAATTTTAACTTCTTCCCAGAAATAATTGCTCAGAAGGGACCCCCTAGATTTGTCATTGCAGAGCAATATTGAAGAAAACCAATGTTCAATTGTGAGGTGTTCATGAATTATCCAAATATTTCTCTCCACACACATATATACATATATACATATATACATATATACATACAACATGCTTTCTATATATTTAATTAGAATATGCAATGACATAAATGGGAATGAAAATAAAAATAATAATAAAACAATAGTTAGATCATATGTTCATAGAAAACTTTCCTATGTTCATGAAAAAGCCAAAAAAATGAACTTTTGCATTATTAGATCATATGTAGGAATTAATAATCGATAATAATTACCAGGCGGATAAAGAAGCCAAGGAAAGTTCAGGATCTGGTAACAATCCAGCAATCAAAACCAAAATCTGAAAATACCAAGTCTCCAAACACAGCATTACAGCAGAAGCAGCTGATAATTTCACAAATTCCCAAAGTCCACTAAAAGCTTCCCAATTGAACCCTTTCCAAGTGACCTTACATTTCTCACTCCTAACTATGTACACAAACTGAGCAACCACTATAATCCACCACGACAAGCTCAGCACTAGGGATGCACCTACTAACCCTAACCCAATCTTGTAAACCGCAATCCAGCTCAGAAGAAGGTGCAGCAATAATGCTGCTAGAGAAATATAAGCGCTGGGTTGGACTATGCTCTGAGCTTGCATGAATTTTTGTATAGGAAAATTAATTGCGTATGCAAATATCTGAGGAATGAGACCGCAGACGAACAATGATGCCGCGGATGCCACGTTCTTGGATTCACCGAGCAATATTAAAATTGGGTAAGAGAATGCGTAGATTAAGACCAAAGGAATTCCGGTTAAGGTAAGAACCACGGTTGCTCTTTGGAGGTAAATTCCTAGCATTTCGTATCTGTGACCGCCGTATGCTTGGCCGCATAATGTCTCCACAGCACTTCCCATCCCAAGCTGAATATTCAAATTCAAATTCCTCACACATATGCATTATATATTCCTAATATCTCTTCACTACTTTCCTAACTCTCTACCACACCAGCTAAATATACATATATATATATATATTCATTCTTTTAAGATTATAACCTTAATCTGGTACCAACTTCATCATCTCAACTTCATGAAAAATAATAATACGATTTTAGTATAGACGGTTGACAATTAATTATTTGATATTATTACCAAGATATAAAAAGATATTTCAAGTTAGAATTTATAATTATATATTTACCATGAGGCCGTAGGCAAACAATTGGATTCCTTGGTTACCAAGAGAAGCAGCAGCGAGTTGGAGAGTGCCAAGGTGACCGGAAAAGCTGCGAGTAGAAAGGGACATGAGGTTGTTTATCACGTACACAGCGACAGCTGGAGCAGCGAGTCGAAACAAGAGTTTGAGTTCGATTTTGGTGGCCTTCCCGAGGCGCTTCAGGTACGGCAACTCAGTGTCCGTTAGCACCACTTCAAGCTCCGAGGTCATTCCATGGCCGGAGGAAGGCGGGGATGACGACGAGCAGTGGGATTCCACTAAGGACGGTACCGGTGCCAGTTGCGAAGACGCTGTATTAATTGTTGTTTCCCGCCTGTTGCCTTCATCTTCGTAGTACTCCATTCTATCCCTACCTCCCTTGCTTTTAGCAATTACAATCCTCGTTACAAACATGTTTCATATATATATATATATATATATATAGTTGAAATTCAAAATTTAAATTTCAAAAAGTTAAAAATAATTTAATTGTATATATATTGATTTTAGTAGTAAGTTTTTCTTATAAATTCTTTTTTATTCTAAAAAGAATATAAAACATTTATTGTGCAATATTCTCTCTTCATTTGTTTTCATAATTATTTTCATTCCTTTTTTATCTCATGACTTTTGTTATATATTAAGACCATATTCTATTTTTGTACTTATCACGAATATTATCAATAAAACAAGAATCATAAATTTTGTTATTTTCATCTAAAAATTATAAATTTAAATTTATAGAATAGCATGTTAACAATTGAATTATGTTTAAATTACAATATAAATAAGTTTAAAAAAAAGAGAAAAAAGGACTGATCACGAGCCATCCACTTTAATTAGATTCCTTAAACAAAACGGGGTAATAAAAGGGTGAGGTAATTGCCATAGTGGTTGGGAATTTGAATCTACAACCGGCTGCCGGTGCTCCCATTTCCTACTGGATAGTCACTGCCTAAACAATATGTGTGTTTTGTCATTAAAAAACATTATTAACATTTGGGGTTCTCTGGTATTTCGTCATGCGTGATGAAGATAGATGACGAGTACTGCTAAATCTCCCATCATTTTCTCGACTCTTCCAGCAGCATTATTGATGATCACAATATGTATGTTGAATTTTTCTTTTTCCAGAAAAATATACATATATGTGTGTAGGTAATTCTTATTTGAACAAGCAAATAATTCAAGAAATATACTGGGGTTTTGTCACCCCAAAGAAGTATCATGACATCCAAGAAGCTAACAAATATATATATATATATATATATATACACACAAAGTTATGCCGGGAAATTAAATCTCGGATATCTTAGGGTTTTCTTCGAGCAGCCCTGATTCCACCTAATCATGTGACTTTTAAGAAAAACAAAAGAGAGCGGTACGTGATCTCCCTAAAAAGCCGAACAACTCAAAGAGGGAAAACGGGTTTTCATATTGTTATTCTTTATTATTGTAGCGGTTACAGAGTGCGGAAGCGAAATAAACTCAACCAAAGATTATGAGAAATTAATAAAGACGGTAAAATTGACACCAATATTTTTAGGTGGAAAACCCTCTTTAAATAGAGATAAAAAACCACCGGCGAGAGAGCCAAAAATTTCACTAAAATTGATAGGAATACAAAATATTTTCTTCAGACTAACAAGATAAAATAGTCCTTTACAGATTCTCTACGAGTATAGAAATACTCAATTTAGAAGTAGAGAAAAGAAGAAAATATAAGGGAGAGAGATTATGAGAGAGAGATTAAAGGAATTGAAATTCCCTGAGGTTTGTTCTCTCTTCGATTTGCTGCGGGTTGTGCTTGAATAAAGGATATATGCATACATATATATATACCTAAGTTAGGTGTTAAAGTTTGACAATGATATATATATATATATATAGGCTGTAATTGTTGAAGTCGTCCAGCAGCTTTTGTTGAAGACCACAGCCATTGTTTTTGAAGGAAGACTGCAGTCATGACAGCAAAGGACGACTTGAATGGCAGCAAAGGAAAACTTGAATCTTGAAAGACAAAGAAGAGCACAACAATTATTATTATTCACTCATTCAAAAAATATCTTAAAAAATCTTAGCTCTCGCCTCTCGAGCATACAACAGATGATTTTTAATGCACAAATTGGGAAAAAGAAAAAGAAAATTTCCGCTTCTAAGAAAGGGCATATCCAGGGGCCGGGAGGTGAACCTTCAGAGATTTTTTCATGTAGGTTTCCATTACATATGTATATGATTAAAGAGGCTCGTCCTTTTTCTCGTTCCACTTATCTAATCGACTCTTTGCTTTCTCCACCTGCATTCCATTTTTTTTTTTTTGTTTTTTTTTAATGTTTGTAGGGTTTAGGTCAGATAAATAATATGTATCATATATATAAAAAATGGTTAGATGGAGGGAAGGGATTTAGTTTTACCTCTGTTTCCCAATTTGTCCGAAGTGTGACCCAAATCAAGATGGCAGTCTGCATGGCCAGACCGCCTATCATTCCTGACCATATTCCCTACAACAAACCAATTAACAATATTAGATTAAAATTTAATTAAGTTGGTGCGAAAATTAATAGAAATATATATGTACCTGGACGCCAAGTTGAAATTTAAATCCGAGTAATAAACCCAAAGGAACGCCCACGAGATAATAGCAACAGACATTGACATACGCAACAAATGTCTGCCATCCACATCCAACAGCAACTCCTTCAATAATTTCACCACACCTCCAATCATCAGTCACTCTCTTTTTTTCTTTTTTTTTTCTTAATTGATAAAGTGAATCCTACTAATTATTCGGTCACCGAAAAAATAAAGGGGGAAAAAACAAAGAAAAATGTAAAATTGGTTACCGGACAAAACAGGCTGAATGCCATTCAGAACAATAGAGATGGCCAGGAAAGGAGACAGATACGAGACGGCATTAGCGACAATTTCTCCCTCTGTGAATGCGTAACTCATGACGTTGCGCAACAGCAGCACCAGAATCGCGCAAATGATTGAGATGATTAACGAATTAGAATTCACCACCAACACAGAAAATGCTGCTGATTTTGGATGCCCTGCTCCCAGTTCGTTACTAACTCTTACACTACGCATATATATATATATATACATACATATATATACATATAGATAGTTTTTGAAAAAATCAAATTAACTTTTGACTAACAAACAAAAACAATTCAATACATGTATTCTATTAATAGATCACACAAAAGTACCTAGCTGCTGCATTGAACCCCACAGAGATCATAAACACCCATCCGAGGATAGTCGTGCTGCAAAAAGGATTCAATATATAAATAATTCTAGACTGCAAAATTTTGAAAAATAAGAAAAAAGGAAAAAATTAATAGTAAAAGTTTTACCAGACAGCAAGAGCATCCAATGCTACTTCGGGATCTGGGAGCAAACCAGCAACTAACATCAGAATCTCCATGTACCAAGTCTCGAGACAGAGCATAATTGCTGATGACGTCGACAATTTCAAAAACTCCCATAGTCCAGAAAAAGCCTGCAAACTGAAACCCGTCCAAGTCTTCTTACACCTATTACTCGTGACAATATAAAAAAATTGTGCCAAAACCACAATCCACCACGACAAACTCAATATAAGGGATGCCCCTAACAGTCCCCAGTCGAATACGAACAACGCCAACCACGACACAAGCAGGTGGACCACAAGTGTGATTGCGGATATGTATGCACTGGGATTAATTATACTCTGCGCCTGTAAGAACTTCTGTATAGGAAAATTTGCTGCGTACGCAAATATTTGTGGGATAAGACCGTAAACGAACAACGCCGCCGCAGATGCTACCTCCTCCGATTCACCTAGGAGAAGCAGGATAGGCTTACAAAATATGTAAACCAGCATAACCAGTAATCCGGTTGCCATTAAAAGGATCGTTGATCTTTGCATATAGATTCCTAGCAACTCGTACTTGTGAGCTCCGTATGCCTGCCCGCATAGCGTCTCCACTGCGCTTCCCATTCCCAGCTGTTCATCCACAGAATTTAATTAATTAATTAATTAATGTTTAGATATTTGATATAGTAGTATTAATTTATAATTAATTACCATAAGTCCATACGCAAAGAGTTGGATGCCATTATTGCCGAGGGAGGAGGCAGCGAGAGCACGATTACCGAGATGACCGCAGAAGATTTGAGTAGACATGGAAACTACATTTCCGAGCAAATAAACCACGCAAGCCGGAGCAGCAAGGCGGTAGAGCGTATGCATTTCGAGGAAGACTGCTTTCCTGTACCGATGAAACGGAGCCAAATTTGTATCCGATAGAATTTCTTCGAGCTCAGAGCTCACTCCCCCGCCAACTGAGTGTTCAGGTGAAAGCAAAGCTTCAGCAATGGTGTCGCCTGCACCGTCCATTCTCTTCCTCCGATCCTTCCTTCCTTCCTTCCTTCCTTACTTCCACAAAGTTGATCGATCGGCTTCAATTTTGAGGAGGATATATATATATATATATCATGTACAAGAGGTTCACGTGATATTTTTATATACATATGGTTTGGTTTATACTAATAAATTTTTTTACAATTTCTATCTATAATACGCCGATATTTTTAGTCAAATGTAAGAACCTTGTTTTTATTTTTAATATATATATATCACGGATAAATTTAAAATTATTTTCAATTATTAGCTCTTATTATCTATTTAAAAATGAAAAAATAATATTTTCATTTATTTAATTAATTATAAAATTGTATTGTATTATTGATATCATAAACATCTTCCATTGCTAGTCGCTTTTACTTGTTTTATTCCAAAACAAAAAAAAGGAAAGAAGAAAACAAACAAACAACTTTCTTGCTAGCTACGATCAGTCAAAGAAACGTGACAACACCTCACCCAGCTTCTGACCCGAACAACCTCGGATCCTATGATATATTCGTCTTCATTTCTAATTATATAAACATTAATTAAAGAGAAAAAAGAAATCGTCAGTACAAAATCTGCAGACCGAATCTAATTATAATTTTTCTTTTTTAAAAGTATCCATATAATAAAGTTTGTACCCGAAACTCAATTCACATGTTCAAAGAAACCAAGGATTAACTTCTTAATATCATATTTAATAAATAATTAGAGCAATTTGGTTGAACATATTTTTCTTTCAATTTGTACAACCAGAAGAAAAAAAATATGAGGGACAATTTTAAATTAATTACACACAGACACAGCCACTACAAACTATACAGGAACTTTCACAGAGCTTCTTTACAAAATTCCCTTTTCTCTTTATTACACAAAACTCGGGAAGAAAGAAAGAATTAAGTCCAGGATTTCTTTATCCTCAGCTAAAAATACTTCCATCCTATTTATTTATACAGGTCAGGACCAAACCTCTTCGGCAACTTGCTTTGATGATGCTAGAGTTGTTTCCCCCAACAGGCAATCTGTGCTTTCTCATTTGTGTGAGAATCAACTGACAGTTTACAGTAGAGAGATAAAAACAGCAGACACGAATAAAAGCACGAAGGTGCCTGTGTTACTGCTGCTGCTGTAGTATGTGCCTGAAAGAGTAGAACAACAACCAAACCACATCAACATGGAAAATTCTGTAAATATATATATATATATCAGTGTATTTTGATCACTATGTCTCTGTTTGATGGCTTACAAGATTTCAGGTAAGGTCCAATGCAAGGGAATCATGAATTCTACTCTAACTAGCGAACTAGGGTTTTAGAAAGCTTTATATATTATGGAAAGAGTCAAGAATATTGAGGAACATCAATGAGTAGAGACAGTGTTCTTACTGCTTTGCCCAGATGCTGCAGCAGGAAGTGCAGGAATCTTGACAGCTGCAATATAGAGAGTTTAGAGACATTATAGTGAGTAACAATAAGGTGAAACGGAATGAAATTATACTAAAACATAAAATAGAGGTCCACATACTCTTATTGCATGACGAAGTTGGTAACTGATTTGGAGAAGGCCATGGAGCTGGTATGTTATCATTCAGATCACAAAGGAAGCTGAGACCGGCAGATCGGTCAAATACTGCATCGGATGGCAAGCTAGGCAAGAGACATCCAGTTGCAACACCTAAATAGATAGTAAGAAGCATGAAGAAAATCAGTAGCCTGTATAAATGGTTCATTTTCTAGTCTGATATTCATTCTTTGGGTTTCAGCATACAGGATGCTGCATCCTTCTTCTAGCAAAGAGTTCAGAGATGCAAACATTTAGAGACGTTGTGATTGGAAGATATACGCAAAGGAAAGCATTACCTTGTGGGGTAACTGGCACGGTATATTGTGATTGCGCATGACAAATGAAAACATTTCATGTTAGAATCAGCTAACTTAAAGAATTAATGATCTTATATTTAAAGTGATAAAAAATAAAGGAAAACTGACCTTGGACAGAAAAGTCTTTGAGACTGATATGGCAGAGATTATAAATATTTTTTGTTATATTAGCCTTTTGCAATTTGAGACCAAGCGTTGCCGCACAATTTAAAGCTTGTAGATTGGTTACAAAACTCTGGTTCTGCAGGTGTGACACAAAGTTCTCTACAGCATTACAGCATGCTTTATGATCATTCATCCCATTTCCGCAGCTTTTTACAACATGGTTTGTACTTGGGAAGGTCAGAGGGCAAACTGAATTAACAATCAAAGGAAAAGAAAAGTCATATAGAAAACAACAAAGATAGAGAGACAGAGAGAAAGACATTTAAGAAGAAATCAAACATTCATCAAAGTGTAAATACATACTAAGGAGGCATTGATTTTCCCCACAAAATTCAGTCCGATGTAAAACAATTAAAAGAAAAAAAATTGACTTCATAATTTCCAATATTGCATTATGTAGAGAACAAAAGCCAAAAAAATTCAAAAAAGAGAAGCATGAGGGGGATTGCAAATGGATGAGCAACTGATACTCATTAAGATTATATCCAGTCTCATGCTAATCTCCCAAAGTCCCATGCATATGACGAAACAAACAAATTAGGTAATTCCAGAGGAGAGGAGAAAAATCCATAGCTGTAACTATGCTTTTCCCAACAATATCCAAGAAGCCAAAGTTAACAGTACAAACCTATAAGTACATATATTTGACATCAAAAGCAAGGATTGTAGCAAAATAGAGATACTTGAATACCTTAATTTGTTGATAGAGGACAAGATAGAAATAAACATAATGTGGTAAATCTTTATTACTAGAAACAAAAACCAGTTTGTAAAACCAGACATATTATAGCTCTCACCTTTATTGATTTTACAATTAGATAGTCCTCGAAGCACTTCTTTTGCCTGGGAAGGATCAAGTTTGCTTGCCAGCCACCTGAGGGCAATAGTTTTGCAATCACTAATCCTAGATGAATGATCAGAGAGTGCCCGAGAAGCATCCACCCCCAGAAGATTATAAGCTTTAGTGACAAGCTTTCCGGCAGCTTCTGCTATAGCATTCTGACAAACTTGCTCACAGCATTCAGTGACAGCGTCAATCTTCTCGCATGCAGCAAGAAGGCTGGACGAATCAACTATTCTCTCAAATTCATCAATGTCCTTAACCGGACAAGATCCTTCAGTAAGATTTGAGGGATGGATGGAACATATCTTGTTCAAAGAGTCATTGGCACCCTGACCAACCAGAATTTGCTCGAAATCAGATAGGCAAGGCTTTGCAAGAGTTCCATTCAAAGCAAGCATATCTGTGTCTTTACTAGATTGGCCAACTAGGATTATAAGATTGGCTTCCACTTGCGGGCAGCATATGACATTAGCAAGAAATGGTGCAAATCCTCCCACACAATCAATAGATGTCATACCCATCACAGTCTCCAGTGCTTCAAAGTTTAATGTACAAAGTCCTGCAAGTAAAATATTGGGGAATAGGAGGAAGGAGGGAGAAAGGTGAGGTAAAAATAAAGGAAAAGGAAGAGATTAAGAAATTACCAAACTTGACTAAAGAATGTAATCCAGGGTAAGAAATAACCAGAAGTGACCAGAGAAAGTAGATTTAATTATTATAGAGAGTTGAAAATAATTCAAGAGAGAAAACTGACCAGATAATTTTGGGACTGTGCTATTTGTGAATGGTGTCAATGGAGAAGGTGCAAGAAGAGGAAGAAGGGGCTGAGGAGCTTCACTTGGGGAGATCTCTGGTAAAGGAACATATTTCCTTTTGGCTGTTATCACAGAACTTCTGAGAAAATTTGATGTACTACAAACAGATCCACATAAATCTGCAGAATAATCAAAATATACCATGAGAGACTAACCCAATTAGCATAATGCTCATATAAGTAATCAGGGGTACATGCATTTTTTTTATATATACAAAAGTCGCATGGGGAAAAGACTTCCCAATCCAAAGAAAACAAATAACTGCAGAATGAAGGAAGTAATATTGACTATTGTACTCCAAAGGAAGGATAAAAAATATTCGTAATGATTCAACTAAACAGTATAAGAATTCTGAGCAACTTTTCCTTTTCATGAATTCCAATACTTGTTTAGTGCCCTACTACCCTGTAAAGTCTAAACAACTTTTGCATGGTTTAATGATTTACAAAACAAGAAAGTAAAATTTGATAATAGAAATTGAATCAAGTAGAGATATTACTGCAATGCATAAACTTAAGGGAATGTCTATTTACACTTCCCATGGCCATTCTGTGTTTCTCTTAATTGTTTAATCAAACAAAAAGATAATTTATTGCAGATAGTGTGCAGGTACCAAGCTAAAGATTGTGTGCTAAGGTTAACTAGAAACCACGAAAGATGGGGATTTATCAAAGTAAAAAGGGTACGGTGGTCAAATAATGGAAGAAGAAATATCACATCCCAATGAAACCATTAACAGAACAGGGAAGGTCAATGTTAGAAATAGAGAGCAAATGACTAAAGAGCAGTAAGACATTTCAAGATATTTGAAGCCAGTATCATGTGTTCTGAACTATGAGTGCTTGGTTTAACAACTATGCCAACACAACCTTTGTTGACTGAGATGAATAATTCTCACCACCTACATTACCCTAAAATCTTCATATATATATATATATATATATATAGGTACTAAGAAGAACTGACATGTGAACACGTTGAACAAAACAATTGCGCCGCAAGAAAGAAATTTATATATATCCTTCCTAATTAGCTATTAACCTGAAGAATTGTAGCAAAGAATAAGCATGAAGAGTTTGGTCCTTATCAGCTTACAAACAGAAGAGCTGAGTTTTAACCTAACATCAAGGACAATGCCAAGAAAATCCTAAATTTCGAAAAACCTCAGTAAAAGACTCGTTTCAAGCTAACCAAATCCCTCCATACAGAGCTAAAATATAGCAAATTCAAGATCAACCAAGTTGCGTAGACATTCTCAATTTTCTAATTAGTTCAAGCTAATTTTGTAGAATAGAATACTAAAATCGGCATTAAAACCCAAAATAACAGCAGATACAAAAAACTCAAGAAATAACTAGAAAACCCAGCTAAGAACTAAACAAGAACTCACAGATAAGCAGCAGCAGCAACACAGAAAGAAGGTAAAAATTGAAACTTTGACCCAACCCTGGTCTCATGCCTGACCTCTTGCCCACTCAGTCCTCCAATAAGAATAATACACAAAAGAGAACAGCAAATGCAAAAGAATACAGACTTCAATCAGCGGAGCTAATTAAGCAACAAAAAAAAGAAAATCAAAGAAAATGGCTGGAAGGTGGGGGAAGATTTCTGACCAAGTATCAAAGGATTAATACAATAAATAAGAGTGTGAACATCAGAAGAGGGTAAAGAAGAAGTTAAGAGAAAAAGAAAAAGAAAAACAGGTTGGGGCAGCCGTGAATGAGCTTGCTTAAGTGTATGTGGGGACAAAAAAGAAAAAAAAGGAAAAAAAGGCAGTCATCAGCAATAGCTGTATAAAATTAAAATCTGGGAAGAAGAAGAAGAAGAAGAAGAAGAAGAAGATGAAGAAGAAGAGTACCCCACAAAAAGGAAAAAAGAAATGATGTAAAGAGGGCAAAAATGGTGTAATAAATAATTTAGGAGGAAAAACAGAGAAATTCCAGATACCATAACAACCCTCCACTCCAACCTCCTCTTCTCTATTGCATTAAATTCCATTCACTGCCTTTTTCCCTTACTTTTTGTTTGTACACTCATTTCTCTCGCTGCATGCTCCTTGCACGTGACTCCTGCAAATCATCCTTCCTTCCTTTCCTTTCCTTTCCTTTCCTTTTTCACCATAGCTAAATCAACCATAATAAATAGTTGTATATAATCCAACTGCTTTATTTACTCCCACTATATATATATATATATAAATAGCGGTGGTATGGCTTTATGCACTGGTTACGTTACTTAGGTCAACTCAGCCAATACTGTCTATAAAAATTGCAAATTTATATGAAAAGAATTTTTCCTATATATATATATATATATATATATTTGCACGTGATGCTTACCCGAAACGCTACTAGACACATGCACATATAAAATATATATATATTAAAATTTATTACAAAACCATGTAAATATCATTTTTATATTCATAATTTAATAGATGTATAAACTTTATATACTCTTTGAATTTTATTTTATTTTTTTGAAATATATATATATATATATATATATATATATATATATATATTAATATGACCATTGGACTCGGAAGACAAGGGGGCCGAAAATCTCCAGCATTTACCTACGTGATCTAGCACGTGACATGTCTGTCGTTACGGAACCTTCCCATCCCATTGTAATCTTTTTTTTAGTATAGGGCTCATAAAATTGGGCTGAATAATGGGCCGTTTTAAGGGCTTTTTTGTCTTATAAGTTATATAAATTATGGGCCCGTTATCCACTACTATCATTAAAAAAGGAAAAAAAATGAAACACTTTTAGTTTTATTTTGAATTTATAAAATAAATTTCAACAAATCATTATTCAACAAATTTCAAAAATCTAAAAGGGGAAAAGGGGAAAAAAGGAGAAAAGTTTATCCGTAATAAATATGAATATCATCTTTGTCAAACAATGGAGAAAGATGTTTGTGTATAAAAAGAGTACAAGTCTTTTGAAAATCTAATAAAATTTGATGTGAAAAATATTTACATTTTAGATCAAAAATAATTTGTTTAAATGTTAGTATAAATATATATATGTGAGGTATTTAATGAATTAAGGTTTCTTGTAAGCAAAGGCAAAAGAAATGGATCATGTATTGACATTAAACCTTTTTGAAGAAATTAATTTCTCAGAGTTTCTTTTGTTTACTTTGTGTTTCATGCGTTGGTTATTATGATTATGTTCCTATAATTACACTGAGAAAAAAGAAAGAGCCTTTTTTTTTCAACTTTTTGCCAGCTTTTAATGTGTACTTACTTAACTTTCATAGCCAGTTAGGGTTTAGTTTTCTGTTTCAAAGTGTACCTTTCTTCCTTCCTTTCTCTTTCTCTCTCTCTTCTAAAAGAAAGGTGGCTGGTGGGATTAAGTGATTTGGTATATTTAGTTAATAATCTTTTTAAACAAAAAATGGGAACATTGAAGGATAAGATGATGAAATTAAAGTAAAAAAAATAGTTTATATATGTGCGTGTGATCCTAGTAAATATAGTAAGGATGAATATTGTGATTAAAATTACTAAAAAAAAGAGAATGTAAATAATAATTGAAGTGAAAAGAAAAAAAGAAATGAAATGAAAGAAGGAAATAGGGTGGGGTTGAAATGTTGGAATTTCACTCAATTAGGTTTGTTGGTGTCCCTGATGGCATATTGGCCACAAAACAAAAAGGAAGAAGGGGTTGGTCCTCTTTATGTATTCTGTTTCAGTTTTTTCTGCCATTCAATTTATTTATATATATGTATGTATATATATATATATATATATATGAGGGTCCATGAAAATATCGATAGTTCAATTCTTGAATTATTATTAGTGGGGATGGATGAGCAACTGAAAATGGAACCACCGGTTCACAGCACTTGTGAGCCCAACCAAATTCACTACCATCACTTTCCCTAAAAGGGTATTCTTCCCCATTTAATTTCTCTTTCTCTCTCCTTCTCAACAACCAGACTCATCTCTCTCTCTCTCTTCTCTCTCTCTCTCTCTCTCTCTCTATATATATATATATATATAATATAATATATATAATATATATTATTTTTTTTTATTTTTTTATTAATTTTTTTTTTTGGATCAAATATTCTCTAATGGTTTTGATCTAATCAATTTAGATATAAGTCATGTCATATCTTTTTAAAAGATAAACATAAATTATTTAGAAAAAAGATAAACATAAATTATTTAGAATTTATTTTGTATGAGAATGATAAATTACTTTTATCTTCTTAAAATGAATGTTTGAATTTTACATGTAAATTCTTTTGAATAAGAATTAAACTATGTGAATATAATCTAGGTAGAATAAAAGAAAAAAAAAGAATATTGTTATAAAACTTCTCAAATAAGGAGAAGAATATAATCAATATAGGAAGAAATATAGAGAGCAATTTTATTGATGTATTCTCTGGTACATGAAACTCACTATTTATAGGGATAAAACCCTAGAGAAAATAAGAATATTAAAACAGGAGATACCGAATATCTCAATGGAGATTCACATATATTTATAACACTCCCCCTTGAATATCCATTGTACAATAAATATTGTATCTACGAGATTCATAACACTCTCCCTTAGATGTCCATTACATAAAGAATATGTCTCGTTAAAACCTTACCAGATAAAAACCCAGTGGAAAAAAAACTCTAGTGAAGGAAAAAAAGTACACTATTCTTTATGTGTATATTTCTCCCCCTGATGAGATGATCTCGCGAAATCTTTAAATTCAAATTCTCGTTTCAAACAATCTATAGCTTCCCGAATCTCTTCTGGAGTTCTGATGAGATTGATATCGTCAACATATATAGTCAGAATCACAAAACCAAAATCTGTTTTCTTAATAAAAACACATTAACAGATTTGGTCATTCTTATATCCCGAATTCAATAAGAATTAAGGCGATTGTACCACATGCGTCTAGATTGTTTAAGCCCATATAATGACTTCTGTAATTTTATAGAATAATTTTCACGAGTACCTTTAGAAACCTTTGGTAATTTGAATCCTTCAGGGATTTTCATATAAATCTCATTTTCAAGGCTTCCGTAAAGATAAGTTGTAACAACATCCATTAGACGCATGTCCACCCTTTCATGAACTGCCAAACATATAAGATATCGGAGTGTAATAACATCAATAACGGGTGAATAAGTTTGATCATAATCAATTCATGGCTTTTGCGAAAAGCCTTGTGCGACAAGTCGTGCTTTATATCTTACGACTTTATTATTCTCATTACGCTTTCGCACAAACACCCATTTATAGCCAACTAGTTTCACGTCCTTTGGCGTTTGGACTACAAGTTCAAAAACTTCTGGCTTCGCAAGCGATTTTAACTCCGATTGAATTGTATCTTTCCATTGAGGCTAATCAGTTCTATGCCGATATTCTTCAACTGATAAATGATCTAAATCCTCATTATCCTTGTAAATATCAAGGACTACGTTGTATGCAAAAGCATTATCAATAACAACGTTTCTTTGATCCCAGCTTTGATTCGAACTGGTATAATTAATAGAGATTTCAGTATTCTCTTCATCATTTGTAGTTGAAATCTTTTCATCAGTTGTCCATTGGTCTTAATTTCCTGTTTCATCAATATAATCTTCTGGATCATTTAATCATCTTTTCTTTCGAGGATTGTTATTTTTGAAACCAATGGGTCGGCCACGCTTCTGGCGTGTTTTTGATTCAATAGCTATAGGATTAATTTTCTGTCCTTCAGGAACTTCTATCCGTATAGGAGCATCTATAGCTGAAATATGCGATTTAGTGACTTTGCTGGAGTCAGCAAAAGAATCTGGCAGTTGATTTGCAATTTGTTGCAAATGTATAATCTTTCGAACTTCAAGTTCACTCATATTTGTGCGTGGATCTAAATGATTTAAAGATGTTTTCCACGCAAATTCAATCTTATGTCATTTATTCTCTCCCCCTAATTTGGGAAATAAATTTTCATCAAAATGGCAATCAGCAAATCTTGCTGTAAACACATCTATCAAAGGTTCAAGATACCTTAAAATTGATGGGGAATCATACCTAACATATATCTCCAATCTTCTTTGTGGACCCATTTTTGTCCGTTGGGATGGTTCAATTGGAACATATACAGCACACCCAAAATTTCTCAAATAAGAAATATTTAGCTCTAAACCAAAAGCCAATTGTATGGGAGAAAATTTATGGTAACTCGATGGCTTTAAATGCACAAGTGCTGCAGCATGCAAAATTGCATGTCCCCAGGCTGCTGTAGGGAGGTTTGTTTTCATCAATAATGGTCTAGCAATTAATTGTAGTCTTTTAATAAATGATTCAGCTAGACCATTCTGTGTGTGAACATGAGCTACAGGATGTTCAACAATTATTCCAATCGACATGCAATAAGAATCAAATGCTTGCGAAGAAAATTCACCAGCACTGTCTAGACGGATTCGCTTAATATGATAATCAGGAAACTGCGCTCTTAGGCGAATTATTTGGGCAAGTAATCTCACAAATGTCAGGTTGCGAGTTGATAATAAACAAACATGCGACCATCGGGTCGATGCATCAATCAAGACCATGAAATATCGAAATTGCCAACATGGTGGACTAATCGGTCCACATATATCTCCATGAATCCGTTCTAGAAATGTAGGACTTTCAGCTCCTACTTTCAATGGTGATGGTCTTATAATCAATTTCCCTTTGGAACATGCAGCATATGAAAGTTTATCAGAAATTAAAATCCTTTGATTTTTCAAAGGATGATCGTGCGTTGTCTCAATAATTTTTCACATCATAATTGATCCCGGATTACCCAAACGATCATGCCAAACTTTAAAAGTAACGGGATTAGTAAACTTCTGATTTACTAAATGCATCTCAATAATAATAATTTCAGCATAATAAAAGCCATAAAAGAGATCATAGTTTATATAAGAGAAACTTATTACCAAATGTTATTTTAGTCAAGCCCAAATATTTATGTCAATTATCTTCCATAGTCTCAACATGATATCCATTACATTGGATATATCTAAAACTCAATAAATTCTTTAGAGACTTGGAGAAAAATCAACAATAATCATATCTCCTCTTGGTAATGATATATAAGCTCTTCTAGAGCTTTTCAGTACCATTTATCATTGTAATACTTGGTCTCCCATATTCAAATGAGAAATATATTTCTCATATTTAAGTGATGTGTGTAGTTCCACTGTCAATTAGACATACATTTATGCCAATAGTTGTCACAATATTATTCAATATATTATTGTTCATAATCAAATTATTTGAACAAATAATCTCACAAACTTTAGGGGTTGTGAGTTACTAATAAATATTTATAAGACCATCTACCATATGCGTCTATTATAATCATATTACAAACATCAGGTTGTGATTCATTAATAAGTATTCACAAGATCATTCTGGTGACATCAAGAGCCACAAATTCGAGTGTAATAAAATTTGACATAATAATAAAAGAAAATGTACCTATAAAAGAAAACGTACCTATAAAAGAAAACGTACCTGATTGATCTTCAAATAAACTTCAAAAATACTTTACCCGGTGGTAGAGACTCGTGCTGATAACGTGTTATAAAACTACTCAAATAAGGATTCAAATAAACTTCAAAAATATTTTATTCTGTGGTAGAAACTCGTGCTAATAACATGTTATAAAATTACTCAAATAAGGAGAAGAATAGAATCAATATAGGAAGAAATATATAAAACAATTTTATTGATGTATTCTCTAGTACAATACTTGTGTATAATCCTTCTATGAAATTCACTATTTATAGAAATAAAACCCTAGAAAAAATAGAAATATAGAAACAGGAGATTTTGAATATCTCCATGGAGATTCACATATATTTATAACAAATATAAGATATAACAAATATAAGATATAGTGTCTATTTAAGAAATTTTCATTAACCATTCAATCAAAGAAAAGGCAACCAAAAGAACATAAATGAGTTGCACTAACCTTTCAATTTTTTTTTTTTTTGGTCCCACATCTATCACATATATATATATAATAAATGGAGGGAAGCTGAAAAATAGTATAGTACATTTTTTGAGGCAAATTTTTTTTGCCCCGAATTCCAACTCGCTAAAAGTTATACATCAGAAAATGAAGCTGCTTCAACCAAAGTGATCGTCGTCGTCTTTACGGTTCACACTAATGCCTGGACTCAACCAAAGCCGAGTCGACTCGTTAGTTCGATCGGATTTCACTCGACTTGAATCACTGTCCAAGAAAAAATCATGGCAATAACATTTTTAAACAGCTAACTTCGTTTTTTACTTCAATTTTCTTTTTCTTTTTTTTACTAATTGGGTAAAATTATCAATAATGGTTGAACCCATTGCTATACGACAAAGAAATGATCGAAAACCCTTTGACGTCTACATAATATATTTTAATTTAATCATAGTTAACCGTCGAATCCCGTCTGGCTCCAAACTGCATCCCTCACTCGGCTCATATCTCGGCCTTTGAGCGTTCTACCCACACCCTCGAATACGGAGTTGGCCGTTTGCCGGCTGCGGGCATACTCACGCGCCAAGTACTCGTGCGGTGGGATCCATTCAGATTCGTGATCGTCAATGCCGTCGTCCGAGTCATGTAATGACTCAACTGAGTCAACTCGATATATTTTTGACCAATCTGGTACATTCACTGGGGCAGATGTCGCCATGTGGCGTCCAGTAGTACGGGCTCGGGGAGATGGCGCGCTTCCATCCTGACCACGGAACTGGTGCACTATCCTGGACGCTGTCGTTTTGCTCGATTCCTCAAAAGCCAATGACAATCCTCCTACCTGGCGGTGATTGTCCGACCGCGGCGGCGGCGGCGGCGGTGGATGTTGACGGCGACTCCTGTAACTGCCCAAGCTTCCGTTGTTGCTCTCTGTGCCTATAGCCCCTGGACTCCATTCATTGCGAGAACCGTCTACGGAAATATCCTCGTCGTTCACCATACCATCAACCATTGACCAAACGTCATCTTCTCCAAGCTCCGATGCTTCGTTGACCATTTCTCGGCCATCGTTGTAACTGTAACTCCCTAACAATCTCTCACTCCGACTCGTAGTCAATTTTCTCCCCTTCGCCATATGCCGCCAGAGATCCGAAATCCTGATAGTGAGGTAAACACAATAAAATAAAATAAAACCAAAAAAATCCTTATACTTTCTACAAATTGGTACCGAATAAATACAATTAATGGCCGCACACACACACACACACGAAATCACTAATCAAACTATCCTAAAGTAGCCGGAATCCTAAATTTCCGATGAACTTTTAGAGAAGAGTTAAATAATTAGTTGTGGCGGTGTATATGAAATAATTTAGTTTTTAAGAGCTAGAGAGATGTGAAGGATGATAGCTCCATTAATTAGGGGAAGCAATCAATGAACATAGACGGAGCATAGAAAGGACGCTGGCGTATATATAAGATTAAAAGTCATGATTGAAGTGGAGAGGATTGGGTATTGAAATAATGAATTTCATTTGAATTTGGAGTTCATTTTGTCTGCATTTCGTAAACGTAATCATCAGAAAGACACTACCAAAAATAATGGTGAAAAATAGATGACGAGCCCGGAGAACTGTAAAAATCAAAAACAATTTGGGACCCACCTCGATGTTGGATCACACGCGCAGCTTTAAATGTGCGTGTCAAATACGTACCAATTAGAATTCCTGACAGAAATCATTCTCTTTTATTTTATTTATATATATTTTTTATAATGAAAGAAAAGTTTATTTCAAATTCTTAGGATATTATATTAATTATATTGTAGGAAATGGATGATTTTGGAGGAACAAAAAGAAATGGTGAAGTCACTGGGTGGGAAGGGGCCGGGCACATTGGACGGTTGAGAATAAATTAGTGGAACCTACAATTTTCTTCTTCTTTTATTTTGTCTTTAATGAAATAAACAAAAACACTTATCAATTTTTTATTTATTTTTTAACAAATAAGGACACCAACTTAATCAAAGATTCAGAGGCCCCTTCTCATTTTAAAAATAAAATAATTCCAAATTTTCCTCTTCACTCGTAAACACTTTCTTCTGTAGTCTATATAGATATTAATATGCACTGTTTTTTTTTTTTTTAATTATATATATTTGTGACGTATTAATTTCCAATTCATAAATAGTTCCTTCATAAATGGATGATGTTACTATAAATGACCATTCCCATCTTACCTTTGTAATGTAGCGGTGAAAATAAATTCCAGGTGTGGACCATTTCATGTTCTTGGACTGTTCTTCCTTCTTAATTAGTATCCTATGTATTATAAAAATGTTTTATAAATTAATTTATATATACGTTTATTTAAAATTTTGGTTATAATTTATAAATTTGAATTGTTTAAAACTCATTTATTGTAGTTGTACGAGAAAAAAATAGAATAAAATAAATGGTGAGCTGGAAAAGAGAGAACGATAACGATGGAGTTGTACTTTGAGCTGGCAAAAAGAAGAATAATATATAATGGAACTGTACTTGTACAATCTTTTTTTTTATTTTTTTATTTTTTGGGAACAGTGTAAAAAAGATCAGTTCATAGTTCAATTCGAAGACACTTTGTTTTGCCTCCAAGTCATTTTCGTGTGTCGTAATAGTAGTAAATGATATAAAATAGTGACTTTTTTCTAGCCAAGTTCAATGGACGGACAATTTGTATTTCTTGGCTTTTACATGCATTATTCCAAGTGAAAAACAAATATGTGTATATATATATATATATCTTTTTGGGACAACTCATTTTCAACGATAACAAGGTTGTATAGTTTTTTCTAAATTTTGTTTTCTTTTTTTTTTTTTTTGGTTGGCGCATCTTATATTATCATTCTCCACCATTCTTTTTGCACACACCCTTGTTCCTCAACCTTCCCTTTTCCACCGTGGAAATTTAAATTATATATATTAAAATTTTAAATATATGTTCACCATTAATATATTTAAAAAATTAAAATTAACGATACTCGAATTATAAATATTTAACTTGTGATAGAGAAACAAAAGTTTTCGTATAGATAAAAATAAAAGTTATTACATATATATTTATTAAAATATTTATCGTCTTTACAAATATTTATATATATACAACATATAATGAAAAAAAATATATATATATATATTTTTTATAAATACATATGCGAGAACTTTTTTCTTTATTATGTTTTAAACTGATGACCTCTCAATTATAAATAAATGTGTTTATCATTCTAACAATATTTTTTGACTAATATTATTTATGATTTTGAGAAATCATAAATTAAAAAAAAAATTATATATATATATATATATAGTAGGAAAAAGAAAATTGATAATGATGAAATAAAATAAAATAAAAAGTTAGACGGTTAAAAACCAACAAAATTACACATGGGAGTTAACTGCAGTAAAGTCAAAAGTGAAAGAAGAAGGAAATCTGAGGAGAGAACAGACGATGGGACCCGCCACCCGTGTCCATACATAAAAACATGACAACCTAAAAGAAAGAAGCGTCATTTTGAAAAAAATAAATTAATTAAAAATATCACTTTTGTACTTTGCCGCCCATTTGATCATGCATTGCAATTTGCCACACACACTTGTTCCAATTTCTATTAAACCCCAATATTTTACATTATAATATATATTACTCCCACCTCTTCTTCTTTTTTCCCCCTCTAATCATCTCACTTTGTATTTTAATTTTTATAAAAAAAATAATAACAATAATATATATAATATATATATATATATATATATATATTGAGTGCAAAAACAAGATTTGGGGTGTGTTTGTGTGTGGATGGAATCAGGATCTCAACTGCTATTCCTCAATTTGATTCGCATCTGATCTTAATCTTTTATTCATGTTTGGTTTGTTCATTCTTTTTTTTCTTTTTTTGTTTCTACTTATATATTTTTATTATTAGTTTTTGGATCCAACTTTAATAGTATCCCATATTGATTATTCTTCGTGAATTTGATTACACATTATTATTATTAAAATATCTATAATTGATAATTAAGTAAAATTTGTAAAGAGTTTTTTTTTTATTTTTTATTGTGTTGCCGGAGCATTATGATTGAATACTAAAGTATCAATTGCGGTGCTTGCCAACCAATTTTTATTTATTTTTAATTATTATTGATGTTGTCTAATTCTTGTTTCTCTAATTCTTTCTCCTTTCTTATTTTTTACAAATCTTATAATTTCTTATCTCTCTTTTCATCTTAAAGGTTTCTTTTTATAGTTGTATTTTGGGTTGTGGGCTTCATATTGAATGAGATATTATTTGTGGGACATTCGAAATATTTTTAATCTGTAATACTAGATATAATAAAATAAAATAAAAATATAATAAGATAAGAAAAAATGTTATAGTTATGAGGATATATTTGTACATGTGTCGGGGTATATTCATACATATACCAATTTTTTTTTCTTGTTTGTTGTTTTGTGATTATTTCTATTTAGGAAAAAAATATATTAAGAAAATAGTTGCTGGATGCTGTCACATGTTTACGTATAACTAAAATATAAATAAAAGAAATATATTTCAGATTTTTTAAAAACTTATTATTAAAATTTTAAAATAAATAAAATTTTGAGTCTATAAAATCATTATATTGTATATAATGATTAAAAATTGGTAATATATATAGAAAAATAGAGTCATAGAATATATTGTGAATTAAAATAATGTGATGAAATATTAGTTTAATTAATTAAAGAAATTCAATGGATGTTGGGCATAATAAATAGTAATAGAAAGATTTGTTTAAGTGGTTTTGTTTTTTAAATAATAATAATAATAATAATGATGAAGGAATTAATTTTTAAAAGGAAAATTAAGTGTGCACAACTGTGGATTCCAGAACCCGAGGAGTTGGAGGATTTCAGGGGTTTTTTGTCAGAATATATATGGTTTAGGGACCAACCCATAAACAGAAAACCCAGCGCCGGCGCGTTAACTCAACTACTTATATAGATTCTATTGGAATATACAACAACAAAAAAACTAACTACTTCCTACGCGCTTCCTCCACCGCGTGAATCTCCCTCACCTCTTCCTCAATGATTGGAGACTAAGGAAGATTCTTTCTTTCTTTCCTTCGACTTGCTTTTTAGCACAAATCAATAATTCTTATTATTAATACCACCCACAAGTTTTAACTTTCCTACGGAATTTTCTTTGAATTCAAATAAATTTTATTTATAGATTTAGATTTCAAATGGATGGAGAGTTTTCCATGTGATTAGTATAATTGGAAGGCTCTTTACAAAAAAAATATACTCCGTTTTAATGTATATCTCACATCTGAAAATAATGTTAGAGTTGACTAATATATAAGAATACCACTAACTCCAAGGTATTTTGAATAATTACCGAAAAATAAAACCGTGAAAGTTTATGCCCAAAACAGATAATATCATACTAATGTGGAATTGGATAGTTACCCAAAAACAAAACCGTGAAGGTTTATGCCCAAGCAGATAATATCATACTAATGCGGAATTGGATGGTTACCAAAAAATAAAACCGTGAAAGCTTAGACCCATAATATCATACTAATGCGAAATTAAGTGTTGAGAGCCTAATCTTGTGGGATTATTCGGGCCTAACATTTATTGGAGGGATTATTTTGGCCCAACATTTATTAGAGAGATGTCAATTTAAATTTTATGATTTTCAGATTGATCATGTCGATGTTCCATAGCCACAAATGCCCTAAAACTTGGAAGACGTCAGCATCTCTCTCTCTTTCACTCTCTCTTTTTTTTTTTCCTTCTTTTCTGAAAGTATATATATACTGAACATTGATTTGATAATATACGTAATCTATCTAATGGTTAATTGAAGAAAAAAGAAGAAGAGATGAGTCGTCCAGCATGCATGCATGTAAATTAAAACTCCAAACAAATTGGGGAAAGCTGAGAGAACAGTATACGGTGGGCCGAGATATATCAACAAGCGTGATTAATCTACAGAAGAAGAGCATTGATGAGTTTGATCAGAGACGTACCCGGGGTGGTGGTGGTGCCGATATATATATATATATATATATATATATATATATTATAGTAGGGTTTGATAATTGATTATATGATTAGATAGGACCTTTCTGTACATGTGCTGTTTTATTCACATTTCATTTTCTTGATGACTCATTCATCCTGTCATCTCTCTCTCTCTCTCTCTCTCTCTCTATATATATATATATATAGAGAGAGAGAGAGAGAGAGATTATTGGTTCAGTGTTTTCCATTCTCATGGTTGGAATTTAAAATCTCAACTATGCCACATCTTGTGATTACACAAATCTTTAAATATAATTAATTAATTAACTTCACTATTGTCTTATAGAAATTATAATTAATGTGAAGACTTGCAAATGAATTAATTCATTCATACATAATTACATACATAATTAACCAAAATTGGTAATAATTCGTTTGGTGAATTTGCATTTTCTTTTTGTCCCCCCACACTAGAATTGGGTGTTAATGGAGGAGGTTAATTAATGATTAGTCAAAGAATAATGCATGTTAATAATATATATATATTTTTTAAGAAAAAAAAAGAAAGAAGAAAGAAGGTAATTATTGAAAATAAAAATGTTATTAAATTAATTTACAACTTTATTGACCATTCCAATATACTAATTATTAATGTATTAATTAAGTAGTGTTGAGGAAAAGAATCAATTCTTAGACGCCATTCTAAATGGACCAACAACTCAACAAAAAAAAAAAAAAAGTACAGAAACAATATTTAATTACTTTGTTGTTTTTGTTACATATTATTATTATAAATTCTGTGCAAGAAATGAATCAAAATTGTACCAAGTATAATTAAATGATGAATGTCCTTTAGATTCCTCACAAGAATGATTCATCATATCACAATTACCACTTTAACCTTTATATATATATATATATATATATATATATATATAGAGAGAGAGAGAGAGAGAGAGAGAATCTTGGCCTTTCGTATGTATTGAGAAATGATCCACTTAAATTGTTGTTGATCATTTTTCCTTTCGAACAGCAGTATTCTGGTACCTAATTTACCATAACTAGATGATTTAAACTATAATCTCCAGATGTGACTAATTAAATTTCAAGTCCACCTTTGCATGAGAGCTACAATAAGCTGCTAACTGATACACACACAGATATATATATATATTCAGAGCTATAAAGACAATTACAAGAAAGAAAGCAAAAGTTGGGTCTCCCCCAACTTGGTAATGGAAAATATATATATATATATATATATATATATATATACACACATAGAATCGGAGGGATGAGGTACTGCGTACTGAGTATCTTGAAATTCACTGTTACCATGTTTGAAAGGTTTTTTATATATATTTTTAATCATCAAGTTGAGAGTCCACTAATTCTTGGTTAGCTGTGCAATATATATTTTTTAATCGAATAGGAAATAGGAAATATGAAAGTTGTAGACGAAAGCTGAGAATTTTCCTATTAAAGTTTAATCCTATATATATACACACTTCACAGATCTATTATATTCTATCTTTAAGATTTGTGTCGGATTTTCACAATTTCACTAGTTTTGATTTATGTTTTTAATGGATTTATTAAGACATTATACCTTAAATTTTACAAACAGAAAAAGAAAAACGATGAATCGGATCCCTTTCAAGAAAAAAAAAAAGAAGAAAAAGAAGAAAGAAATTAGTATGGGCTTCCATGAGATCTGTTGAATAAATTAAGAACTTGGTTCGTACTTGCAAAAGTCCATTATTTCGGCACAAGAAAAGCTACTCAATTATTCCGTCATATGGATCTTTAGTCAACATAATATGCAAAAAGTTAATATTATGAGCCGAAAACCTGAACATAACTATCAATGGTGGGTTTTTGGGTCGCAAATGATCAATCATGTCAAAGAAATTTATTCACTGTTCTGTAAGATCAGACGGAGAAAAGAAAAAAAAACCCTAAATTAATCCTCAGATCGTTTCTTTTTAACTTGGCAAGACATGAAATGGAACTAGAAAAACTTTGGTTGTAAATAGTCTGGGTCCCTCAGCGTGATGGAGTGGGAGGCAGAGACAAAAACATGATAACAATCAGTGTACAGATAGTTTTGAATGCCAACAAATGATTTATGATCCCCACGCCCACCGCCAAATCCCTGTTTATAAGATCAATTTGACAGAAATCTTACAAAAATTGCCATCATCTTCTGCACCCCACATGTCTTAATGTTTGTTTCTCCTAGATCCATGCATCTATGCAATGAACCTTTTTCTTTTCTCAATCTCTCTCTCTCTCTCTCGGGTGAATGATCCATAAAGTGAAAGAAATGGCATTCAAACAAGATACGAAGCTTAAGTTGAAATGTGATTGGTGTTTATTGGATTGGTGTCAAATTAAATACATGAATTTACTTTTTGTTGCTACTATATATATATAATCATGATAGTCAATTAAGCTAGGGATATCTTTTAGGCAACAAGAAAAAACCCCATCAGGGTTCTGTAAATATAGCAAATGGAAAACAATCCTACAGTGCTCTGAAAGCAAAACTGATGCTAAAGATTATGCATTGATATCAAACTGCAGGCAAAATTTTCTCTTGGACGAGTCATTACCTAATCCTCTGTTTAAGGGTATTGCGCACCTGTGTTTTCTGGCTTTCTAAACTGACCTCCAAGAGCTTAGTCTTTGAGCCATACCTTTGGATCCCATTCCCTCGTGGCCATTCTATGCATCCTTTCATAGCTCGTGAAATATGTGGATTTCTTTGACCTTGTGAGTGTGTGCTCCATTGAGTTAAAATCTCCTGTTGGTTGACTACCTCTCTGCCAGTCACTGAAACATCAATGCTGGAAGAATCTATTGTTCTTGATACCCTTTTTTTATTACCATCACTACTGACTGGCGATTTCGATAGTTTGTGAAACGATGATCCTTTACCTCTGAACTGCTGATGGTCTGAGGAGCTCAAAGGTTCCTGATGTTCGTTTTGATCATGACCAGTAACAACAACACATGACATATGCCTATCTTCTTCCCCATTTCCATTGATAAAGTCACTGAAGCTATAACTCGATTGTTCATCATCCGAGCCATGATTTGCAAATTCCTTGACAAAATCAACATTGCTAGACTGCTCATTAGGTTGAGGATTAACGTTTTGGACATCAGAAGAGTGACTGGCAGGGCTAGGTCTCAAGCATTGATCAATTTCACTTTCATTTGTTCTACTATTTCGAATATCCTCCATAATTGTGTATATATCGTACGACTTAGGAGGTGTATAATGCAACTCCTCCTCAATATCTACAACATTAAAAGAATCCAAGGACTGAACAATTCCCATGGCTTCATTCATTTTGGTTGTATCCAAATTAGTAGCACCTCTGGAACTTAAGAAAGTCTCCAGATCCCCAATAAGACTATTCATCTGGTAATATTTTTGTTCCAGAATCAGTTTTGCATCAATCAATTTCATCTGAACACGCTCTTCGCGCCAAACCTCAGCCATTTGCAACATTTTTCTCTCTTCTTCTACTTCATCTTGAATCCTTGTACATTCAGTCTCCATAGATTTCAGTGCTGCTTTACTGCTTTCAATTTCCTTAACTAATTCATTGCATATGTCCTCCAATAATTCCCTGTCTTTCCTTTCTGTCTGGAAATCATCAATCAATTGTCTGGCAGACAACTTAGCATCAGCTAGATCACTCGACAATTTGGAATTAATAATGTCCATCTTTTGACGGTTTCTCTTCTCTCTTCTGAGTTCGTCCTTTAACTCTTTGATTACAGCATTCATTTTCTGCTGTTCAATTCTCATCCAGGAAGCCTTTTCTTCAGAGAGCTTCCTTAGAAGGTGCTTGAGTTTATTATTGAAGAAAAACCGCTCGGTTTCAAGTTCTTTCACTCTGCTCCGAACTCTTACTAGTTCAATTTCTAGGGCAGAGGAAGAAGAAGAAGCAACTGACATTTTCGCTATTCGCTGCTGACCTTTTTTAACATGCCGATCAAAACTCTGAAACTGGTAAACCTCTGTTGGTGCTTTGTTACTGCTTTGGTTCCACTTTGAAGCCCCCTCCTCCATTGCAGGTTCAGGAATTGGCAAAGCAGGGGAATGGAGCTGAAATTTGTTTAGAAAAATCAAAATTCTATAGTCCGTATAGAAAAACAATTCAATTCAGTTCCTTCCTTATCATATTTTCGATGCCATTAAAATTTTTGTAGATATTATTTCTATACAGAGATTCGATTAAAACGGAGAATTATTCATGAAAGCTGAAATTATTTATACCAAACCTCTCTGTTTTTTTTTTTTTTTCTGCAAAAGAACAGAGTACGGGAAAAGCAAAAAGGTATGATTCTAAAACAAAGAGACAACAACTAAGGATTTACAGTACCAATAATACATCAAGGGAAATAAATAAAATGTGAAAAATTTTCGAGAAAAATTACAGATTTACCTCAAAGAGTAACCGACCGAATCGAGAGCGTCGCCAATGCCACGCCATACCATCGGCACCGCCAGGGTTGGACGAGTTTGTCGGCGCTTCCAAATGCCAGAGGCCAGCCGCGAGTTTCCTGGCAGAGACGGAGCGACCATGCTGCCGCCTGTCCGCCACGCGACCGGACCATCCTCCGCCGGTCATCGGTGGTTCAAGTTCGGCACCTCTGAGTCTGAGTAGCCATTTTACAGGTGGAGTTGCGTTTGCGCAGGCACTTCCGTGATCCCGCCTCCCCTTACGTAGAGCTCCGTCTTTTCTCGTCATGGAGCGACGACGACGAAGGCAATGACTATTCTCGTCTGAAATTTCCATCTCCTACTCGATTCCCATTCACAATCCCAAGAAATAATCTTTGATAAAACAAGAACTGAAACGCAGAAAGAAAAAACTCAGAATGTTGTCGCGACGTTGAAATATTGGTATTTGAGATACGCGCTCAATTTATAGCAGTAGCAGGCGAGGCGAGCACGATGTTTGAAGTCACTTAAAATGAAAAAAAATGTCCATAATAATTATTAAACCTTATAATCAACAGATTTTTTTGATTGATGGTGAAATTTAGTTAAATGTCTGAAAAATTTGTGTCCAATCAAAACATAAATTGAAATTTTGCAAGTGGATTTTATTGCATACATATTAGTTATATATTATACCTACAAGAAAACTATAGTCTCTTTAATTTTATTAACCAAATCAAATTTGGTAAATGTTACATCAACATAAATTCTATTTATCTTACATTTTCTTTAGATTTATTCGAACAACCTGAATGGTACAGCATGCCGGGAAATAGACGTATCAAAGAATTAAAGATTGATAAGACTAGTTAGATTGTTGGGTTTAATCCGGTTCATCTATAATAATAAACCAAATTCAATTTTCAATTATTTCCTAGTTATGGGCATCCACCGATCTACTTTCTTCAATTTATATATATGTATAGAAAATTATGTATGTATGGAAAAATATGGTTGGATATGTGCTCACATGTTTGAATGATTAGTTTAATTAATAATGATTTATAGGAAGAAAATATAGTAATTGTAAGATTTAAGACAACAATTGAGATTGAACCAGATGATTGACGCGTGTCCCATTGACAAGACAAGGTCAAATTTCGTGTTAATATAATATATTCTTGGAGTAAGATGCAAATTTGATAATGATCAATAATAATAAGGTTTTTTAATTACTTATTATCCATTAAGTTGTAAAATTAAATAAATAAACTATCTTAGTTGTACTTTTTAGATATCAGAATTCAATTTTTGAGGTTCAAAACGTTCTAATACATGCATATCTATTAAGTCAAACTGTTAAGTCTTTAATTTTGCCGATAGTCAAATTTTTTTCAGTATTTAGCCATATTCCAATCAAAGGCATTTTTGTCCAAATTTTTTTTTATAATTTTTTTTTCTCTCATTCTTCTCTCACAATCATGACCACCATTTCCGCTTTAATCTCTTTGCTATTGTAATTTCCTCATCTACAACTTTCTCCTCGTTCATTGACAAAAACAGTCTTGTATTAATATAATTAGCCCACAACAAACCAAGAGATGCGCAAACCTTTCTTCCAGAAGAGTACAAACACGTGGAATTCCCAATCCTCAATTCATTTGATGGGCAATGGTGAGTTGATGGAGGCGACAGAAAGGAAAAGGGAATTCAGAATGGAGGTAAAGAGATGAGGCAGAAGGGCCACCGTGGGAGGTTGGATATTGAACGAAGAAAAGGAGTTGGAGAGAGATTTGAGTCTTCCCACAATCGCTCTCTGCAACTATTTCAGAGATTGAATTGCAAGGGATTCCTTCGGCGAGGAAATGGTCAAGAACCCGACAATCGGTGGAGCATTTCTGTGTGTAGGTCGGAGTTGTTGAAAGAGACTTTCTGGATTCATTAGTTCATTTGTGTGCCTGTTAGTTTTGAATTTCTGTTGGCTGCAAAAACGAGAGACAAAGAAGGAAGAGGGAGAATGGACGAAAAAAGAAAAAAATATTAAATTAATGGAGAGAGAAAAGAGGAAAAAGAAGGAAATATAAAAAAATAAAAAGAATGAATTTTTTTTTAGAAAAAATTGAACAAAAATATCCTTCATTGGAATAGTGTCTGAGAAAAGGTTGACTAACTGTAAAATTAAAGACTTAACGATTTAACTTAACTGCAAAATTAAAGACTTAACGGTTTGACTTAATAGATAGGTGCATGTAGTGAGACGTGTTGAAACTTCAATGACATTATAAGTGCAAAATCGTTAACTTAACTGCAAAATTAAAGACTTAACAGTTTGACTTAATAGAGAGGTGCATGTAGTGTGACGTGTTGAAACTTCAATGACATTATAAGTGCAAAAAAAATTTGAAGTGCAAAAAATAGATTTTGAAATCGCAATTAAAATAGTTTATCCAAATTAAATTATAAATAAATTTATAGTAATTTTGGTTTGAATTAAATGGTATATAATAAAATTTCTTATGATTATTAAGTTAAAGAAGTTAAGAAAACCAAAGTAGGTGGAAGTATTTCAAGATTCGATTGACAAAATTGTGTTCACATTTTTGTTCATTTCCTCCAAGTATAATTTGATTCCCAATTTGAAACCCTTTTCACACCCTCCTAACCACATTCTATTTTTAGGTGGCTGCTTTCTCTACTTAACTATATTAGATTAATGTATGTCTACAAATAGAAAGCAGCTCCAATTCCATCCCACTAAAACTGGTTTCTTTTCTTTTTTATAAAGAAAAATAATATTTAAGAAAAGAATTTACTTACAAACCTTGATTGACAATTTCAAAACTTCTAGATCCAAGCGATTGGTCAAGTAATTAATCCACGTCTCCTCTGCTGCCAAAACACACCCACCAATACGTGTCTATATATACTGATAAATCAAATGCAGAAGGCCTCTCTCCGCTCTCTCTCTCTGCGTATTTCATTAAATGACCTAATTTAATCAGTTGTTTGTTTACAGTAATAATATATATATATATATATGGGGAACTGTTTTCGCCGGGATTCATCGACGGTATGGGCAGGACACGGCGGCGATTACGACGACGACGACGACGAATATTGGGGAAGTTTTACTAGGCCGATTCATGGTGGATTAGAGAAAGAAGGGCTATTAGCATCTTCGATTAGAGAAATAAAGATAAAAATAAGCAAGAAAGAGCTGGAGGAATTGGTGGGAAGAGTGGAGGATCACCAATTTCCTCGGGATCAAGTTCTGTCTAGATTAATAAACGCTAGCCAACACTGCGAGGAGGTTCTGCGCCAGCGTTCCTGGAGACCCCGCTTACAGAGCATCCCTGAGGTTAATTAATTATAATCAACGGTCCTTTTTCTATATGTATAGAGGGGAATTCTTTTGTAAATAATACCTTCTTCCTTCTCTCTTTTATTTTATTACCATTAATTTAAAAACTTATATATAAAGGAAAAAAATTGAAAAAGAGAATGCGAATCTGTAGGCCCAAAAATGAAAAATTCAAACAAAATCCAGTCCAATGGGCCCTATGATGGAAGTCAAAGTCGACGGCCCAAACAGCCACTTAACATTATTATTATATATATATATATATATTTTAAATTTCAGATATTTCAATTCACAACTTCTTGACAAATATAAAATATTAAGAATTATAACGTTTTGTTTTCTTACCCAAGAGTTATGTTATTACTGACATTATATATTAATCTAAAAATAGTTAGAAATTATAGAAATAGAATATAAAATAATTAATATATTATTACATAATATTTAATATTTAATAGCATTCAATAAATTAAAGTGATGTAACTTTTTTTCATTTTGGGACGAGAATTATGTTTCCTGTAAAAGCGAACAAAAAGAAAAGAAAATACAAAAGAAAGTAAATGAGGAGCAATTTTATATTATATAAAAAATGGAAAAAGGAAGGAAGGAAGGAAGGACGAAGCAAAGAGCAATTTAGGCAAAAACATACGCATTTACTGAGGTTTAGAAGTCAACCAATCCGCCGGTTTTCGGTCTTCGTTTTTCTGATCTGAACAAATCTTCCTTGCTTACTATTCTTTGCGTGTGAAGTCTGAGATTTTTATTTTTATTTTTTCTCTTGCTTTTTTCTTCATTCGTCACAACTGGAATCCAGGATTCCCTTCTGTTCATTGAAGTTGCCTCATCTTCTTCAACAACTTTGCATCCTCAGAAGTTGCGGAACGCGTTAGGGGCACGAAATTTGTATCAGATATAGATATATATATATATATATATTTTTTGGCGATTGAACATAAATTGAATCGATAAAGTTGCAATAGTTCATCTGAGATTCTGGGTCGAATTTTGATGCTTAAAGAATGGGTGGCTGCTTCAGCAAGAAAAAGTACCGACAGTCAAAAGATGTTAATGGGTACAGATCAGATAGAGCAGGGACCGACTATCAACAAAGTTATCAGAGCAATAATCAGAAGCAACCAGTTCAATATACCCCTCAGCAACAACCCCCACAGGAGAGGCCTTATCAGCCACACCCACAGGCGCAGCCGCAGCCGCAGCCGCAGCCGCGGCCGCCATCTACAATTCCTGTAAAACTTGCAGAACCCCAAGGGCCAAGGCCTGTTCAGAGGCTGGAGCCAAACGCTATTTTGGAGAAGCCTTTTGAGGATATTAGGGCTCACTATACTCTAGGAGGAGTATTGGGTAAGGGTCAATTTGGGGTGACTTATCTTTGTACTGAGAAGGCTACTGGCCAAACCTATGCTTGTAAGTCAATACTGAAAAGGAAACTTGTGAGTAAAAATGATAAGGAGGATATGAAGAGAGAAATTCACATCATGCAGCATTTGAGTGGGCAGCCGAACATTGTGGAATTCAAGGGTGCTTATGAGGATAGACAATCTGTGCACATTGTCATGGAGGTTTGTGCCGGGGGAGAGTTGTTCGATAGAATTGTTTCTCGTGGACACTATTCCGAAAGAGATGCCGCTAATCTGATTAGGCAGATTGTTAATGTTGTTCACATTTGTCATTTTATGGGTGTGATGCATAGGGATCTCAAACCAGAGAATTTCTTACTAACCAGTAAGAGTGAAAAGGCAATGCTCAAGGCAACTGACTTTGGACTCTCTGTCTTCATTGAAAAGGGTGAGTATCTTTTTGTTACCTTTTGTGTCTGGTTTATTGAACTTTTAGTTTTGTACTTGTCAAAATTAAAAAGTTTAATTTAATTTTGGTAGGGTCTTGAGTTTGTTTTACCCATTCCACGCGTTAAATTATTGATTACATCTGGAAAAGCCTTTATGATTTATGCTTGAGGCCTATGAAGATGAGTCGTGGTGAATGATTACAGCATATAACAATAATGTTTAGCTAAAGAATGATCTATCACATAGCAGTATAATAATGATGAATAGGTTAAAGCCAGCGGACAGATTCATCTGATAGGCCCTTAATGATTTCTTCATATATTTTTTTTTTAATTTTTAATTTTTTGCTTATTTCCTGTTAAAGTACAATGTAGGTATGTAATCACTATGCTACAGTGGCTTTTCAAGGTATCACTTGGTTTTATAGTTTTCATGAAGAGTATTTTTATGTATTGCAAAAGAAAGGGTCTGCTGATAGAATTCGCTGGGGAGTCAATAATAGTTCTCAGGTCAACACCTAAATCTAATGCCAAACAGAGGAGGATTAGTAACAGTGAGTTTAAAATATCAAAGGAACTAATTGGAAGCAAAAAAATTGAGGTTTTATTAGGTGGGATCAAGCTAAGCTTTTGTAAGAGTTATATTTTTATGGGTTCTTAGATTTTGTTAACATGGGTTTGGAAATGTTACTTTTGTGACTTTGTGTTTTTCATCCTTGCACTGCGGCCATGCTAATATTCTATGTATTGTTAAAATTTTATCAGATGTTGCTGAAGGAACAACCTTTTTTATACTTTTAAAATCATTTCATGCTTGCAATATAATTAACCTCTGGGTTTTTTGAAATCTTTGAGCTCCTCAGTATTTTCCTCTGCTACTTAGATTGGAAATTGACCCCTATTCTGAAGTTTGTATGATGCTGTTGGCTTGTGGTGTTGAATGCCTATTTTAACATAGGATCTTTTTGCTACAAAAAATGACTATTATGCTGGAGCCGTCCACAAGTTTCTTTTCTTGTTATTGTGACTGATTTGGCTGGGGGTGTAGAAGGGCAATTGGTAAATGCCTCTCATTTGTGTTAACCTTGTACTAACTTACTCCTACACATATACAACACTATTAATACCTATGCTGTACCTCCTATCTTCTCTGATTAAGTGGCGTGATTCTCCATTTTTCCCCCTCCCTTTTGGGATTTGTTGCAATGTTAATCATTTGCCTTGTTCTTGCACTGTGTTGACCAATTTCAGGAAAGGTGTATCGGGATATAGTGGGTAGCGCATACTATGTTGCCCCAGAAGTTCTGAGGCGTAGCTATGGGAAGGAAATAGATATCTGGAGTGCAGGTGTAATTTTGTATATTCTACTGAGTGGTGTACCTCCATTTTGGGCTGGTAAGGACAACTGTATTTAGAATGAATTTCTTTTTGGTTCATTATTATCAAATTCTTATAAGATTTGTCCTCTGTGTCCAGAGACTGAAAAAGGTATATTTGATGCGATTCTGGAAGGAGAGATTGATTTTGAAAGCAGCCCATGGCCATCAATATCTCACAGTGCCAAAGATCTAGTTCGTAAAATGCTGACAATGGATCCAAAGAAGAGAATCACTTCTGCTCAAGTTCTTGGTAACTTCCGTTATAGATTTAGAAGCCACATATGTGTTCTTTAATTAGCTCATCATAACTAGATGCATTTTGCACTTGGCACATGGTTGCATATGTCCTGTATATGTTGTCATCAAGATACTCTAATTGGGTGACTGTTAACTTATTTTATCTGCTCTTTCGCGGCATGATAAAGTGGGTAAGAGTCTGAAATACCTCTTCATGCGATCCTTAATTGTACCAGTTTACATCAATATTCGTGCATGCAATTTGAATTTTATTTCTGAACTTTTGGCATGTATTAGATGAAGTCAGGTATTTAGCTTGTCACCATATATATCTTTAAGTTTGTAACATTCTTCACATTCTTCTGTTAAGAGCATCCATGGATTCGGGAAGGTGGTGATGCATCTGACAAGCCTATAGATAGTGCTGTCCTCTCGCGAATGAAGCAATTCAGAGCAATGAACAAGCTCAAACAACTTGCATTGAAGGTATTTTGCTAGTTATGCCCTTTCATGTTAGAAGATAAATCAAGTGCAGTATATTTTTGGACTTATTGATGTTATTTTTCAAAGTTAGGGGAAATTGCCTAGGACTAGAGATATATGCACATGTTCCATTCATAAAAAATTCACCCATACTTGTGGATGGCAGTACTTCGTTGTCTTTCTTCTCTTCCGAACATGCAAAATAACCGTGTAGTTAAAGCTCCAGAACTACTAGGTCTTCCATGGATAAGATGTTACATTTACAGTCTTGCTACTCCCAAGTAAACTCAACATTCTTGTTTGATGGAAATGAGCTGCTCCTCATTTTTCATTATCTTTTCATTTGCTACTTAGGTCATTGCAGAGAATTTATCTGAAGAAGAGATCAAGGGGCTTAAAGAAATGTTTGCAAATATGGACACTGACAATAGTGGCACCATTACATACGAGGAGTTGAAATCTGGACTGGCTCGGCTTGGCTCCAAGTTGTCCGAGGCAGAAGTCAAGCAACTTATGGAAGCTGTAAGAAAAGCCTTTAATTAGAGATGTATATAGCTTTATGACTTTTCACTGATTTGTTGGATAAAATTGCACTTTATTCTATTTTCAGGCTGATGTGGATGGAAATGGGTCAATTGACTACATTGAATTTATTACTGCAACAATGCACAGACACAGACTTGAAAGAGATGAACATCTTTATAAAGCATTTAGGCATTTTGACAAGGATCACAGTGGGTAAGTCCAAAGTTATGGTAAACCTACCTGTTTAGGTTCTCTTGTTGAGTCTATGACAATGTTTAAGTTGTCCAGTTTATTTTTCAACCTTCCAAATATGTTACATATGCGGCCTTCATAATATTGCCTATTTTCATCTTCAGTAAAACTTATGAGGCAAAATGGACCCCATTAGGATATTCAAACTGAAAGCCAGATGCACTATTAAAAGTTTTCTCCTGTAGAGGTTCTTTTGCCATTAGTGCATTCTGTCATGTTCTTGTTTCCACGAATATTCTCTTCATCTTTTTGCAGCTATGGTGAATAGTAATGTAATCTGACAAGAAGTCTGGAGTTAGATATGATCTACTTGAATTCCTTATCCTCAAATTATCCGATTCTAAACCATTTAGCTCATTATTCGATTCTAACATCATTCCATCATGTACCACTGGAAATTAGTGACAACTCTTTTTCATGACAGCTTCATCACAAGAGATGAATTGGAAGCAGCTATGAAGGAGTATGGAATGGGCGATGAGGACACAATCAGGGAAATAATCTCAGAGGTGGACACAGATAACGTAAGCAATCTCAATGCCATCTGGTTTTAATCTTTATTTGGCATTCAACAACTACATATATATACTGACATTTTCTGAGCTTTCCAGGACGGAAGAATCAACTACGAGGAGTTTTGTGCAATGATGAGAAGTGGAACAACACAAACGCAGCCAGGAAACCCTTTTAAACTTTGAACATGAGAAAGTGTAAAGCGGGAGTTTAAATAATTCAGTCATGTCCTGAAATAGGCAGACTCTTGCCAGTGAAGATCCATCCATCTGATGCAGGGAGAGGTACGAGGGAGCTGTCTTTTCTTGAATTTTCTTTAGTTTTTCTCAATGCTTTTCCCCCAAAGAGTGTATCGAAATTCTATGAGAAAGCTTTCAGGTTGGGAGTAGGAGTTAAACTTCCAGTTTCTGTGTATACTTTTTTCCAGTTGTCATAATGTGATATAGTTTTTTTTTTTACATGAATCCTATGTTCACCGAGACATTGAATAATTTAATCAGTTAAAGAATGTCAATTTTATGGCGCTGCTGCAGCTTCTTTGTTTTGATGCAATTAAGCCATTAAACACACAGTTAATAATCACTTACCTGAAGTAGAAATGTCCCTAAGCTTACATAGAGTGATGTCAGACTTAAAAATATTTGTTTCTAAATAAATAATAGAGGCCAATTCCAAGGGACTGGCTGGCACAATGTTTTTAATTCCTTCGGACCTGAAGTTTGTCATAAACTCTGATAAAGGTCCATGGATGGTTGTAAGGAAGCGGTGAGAGATGCCCAAAATTATGAATGTTGTTTAAAAGTAAAGATCTAATTTTTTTTTAAGGATTAGAAGGGATGGAATCCAAGGTTTAGGGTTCTCATATTCCCTGACACAAACAAATTGCATTTAAGACAAACAATTTAGGTAAGCATCGCACGTGGGCTCATTTTCTATGCAACTGTATTTGTAGCATTATTATATGCACGTGTGCACTATTTTTCTTTCCTTCTTTCTTCCGTTTTTTATTTTATTTTAACGATCTTGGGAAAACCGTCTTCCCCCTTTAACCGAGAAAGTCACTCACAGTCACAGACACCACCAAATTTCAATCTTTTCTTCCCCTTACATATATATTAGGTTAAAATTCAAGTCTTTGAACTTAAGTAAAAGAAGTTAGTTTAACTAGCCTCGGATGCTTTCAGTTAGTTTTCTGGGTTCTGACTCTTGTCCGCTAGATTCGCCTGTTCCTTCTTATTATTAAGACGGAATTTGAAATTTGACGTAAGATTTTATAGAAAGAATGTTTAAGTGGGGGAAGAGATAAGAAAGAAAGCACGTGGGAAGTGGGAACTCTGCATCTGCATCTGCATCTGCATGCCTCATTTTACTCGGTGCTTTCTTTTTCTTTCACGAAACCGAAATTAATAACGTATCTGCATATTTAGCAAACCCAAAGCTTCTTTCATCTTCCCATTTCTACTCTCATTTTCAAATTCCCTCTCTCTCTCTCTCTCTCCTGTGAAGAAAGTGGTGAAAAAACTGATAAAGTTTGAATCTTTTTGGAAAAATCACAACTTTCATGCTATAATATATATATGGACGTTGAATTTCATCATCCGTCTTGTCCAAGTTTGGTCATTAGTGCATCCAATACAACATGTGTTAATGGAGGTAAACAGGAACATCATGAAGAAGGGAAAAAAGACAAGGAGGATATCTATGTTGATGTCAATAATGCTGCTGAGATTTCAGCAGAGTTACAAAGGGAAAGACAAAGAAACGCAGAGCTTATGGACAGGATATCTATGCTCGAAGCTCAATTACTTGAAAAAGACAAGGATTACTCTCTTCTTGCCTGTGGACAAGTAATGATTATCATCCCTTTTAACACTAATTCATTTCTCTCTTTCTCAATTTATATATATTAGCAGCTTTAGTTAATTAGTACTACTTGGTTTAGTGTTGGTTCATTTTTCCATGGCATGATGACCAGGTCCTATAGCCAAGATATATATATATATATATATATATATATATATATATATATATTTATATATATATAAATATTGTGGTTTTGTATGATATCCCATGTTTCTAAGAATTTTTAATAGTTTGATGATAGAATAAGGCAGCCCATATGTTCAAGAATAGGTTGTTTATATTGAGAATGCATGCAGAGTAATAAAAATCTTTCAAGACTTGAGCTTTTTTTGTCTACTCTAATTAATTTCAAGTTTATCAACTTATGATAAACTTGTTAGATTATGAAGGATGATGGTAAAGCGAAGAGACAAAAGGTTGCTACAATTAATACTCTAAAGATAGAAGAAGATAAAGACACGAAACCAATCTCAGTGAAAGAAAAGAATGCAGAGAATCGCTTAGTCAATTGGATGAACTTAGATGACACTGAACTATCTTTGCATTCTGAGATATTGAAAGAGAGTGATCATTCTGCTGCAGATGACACTACTGATGATGATGATGATGGTGAAGATGAAGTTGATGAAGAGGTAGTCGGCGAGAATTGTGTTTGCAGCAATAAAATTCCAGCCGAGGAAAATGTGAATCCGAGTACAGATGATATGAGCAAGTGTATGGAAAACCAGAAGCAGGAGGGATCAAGAAACCATCATCATGATATCCGGGGACCTGAAATTAAATTTAAACAAATAGTGCAGAATGTATCTTCACATAAAAAGCATCCAAAGATAGCTTTCTGTCCCAAGGAGGTGAAAAGAATTATAGATTCAGAGGAGCTTTTGTTGAAAAATGCTCAATCCCACACCATCAGGAAAATAATAGTCTTTGCATCTCTTGGCATAAGACATGGATGTGAAGACTTGTATGAACTGGAGTTCAGCCATTTTACCATCTTACGTAAGGGCGAACCATTTGTTTCCTCAAAGGATCCTGGGGTAAGCTTTCTATCTCATTGTATAGTTCTGTAATAACCTTTTCAATCTTGAATCTTGATTGAATGAATGCAAGATTTTCTTTAGGAGCATGTTTTATATGAAAATCCTGGTGTAAGGAGGAAGATATTCTATCCAAATCGTCAGAACTCAACCTTATGTCCAGTTAAAATTCTCGAGGAGGAAAAAGCTATGCGTCCATCAGATGCTGCTAGCTGCCCTTCATTCCTGTTCCTGTGCATTAAATATGGAGGAAGGACCAGAAATATTCCCCAGAATGAGTAATGCTTCTGTTGGGAGGACTTGTGGAAACATAGAGGCATATTTTGATCTGAGTTTCAAGATATTCAGCAATTTCACAAATTTTACATTTTATCTTGTATTGTTTGCAGTTTTTGAATTATGTTTTTTCTTTTTCTATGGTTCCAGATATGTCAGGCAGAGGATGGGAAGAAACAAACTCAAATCCTTTGGTCTGGCAATATGCCGGATGGCAATGCTAGTCCATATTCGTAGCGGTAGCTTCTTTTTTAAGGCTTTAGGCATTACACTTCTGTTTATGGCTGGATTTCCTGATGATTTGGTACAAAGGGAAACCAAAAATAGAAATTTGGATCTTCTACAAAAGTACTACAGGTACTCTCAGCTAGCTTCACTCATACTCTTTTTTTTTTTTTTTTTTAATGCATATCTGCTGAATCTTGTTATGCATAATCTGTCGATCATTTCAGGACAGACGAGGATGCTGAAGGGGAAGAATTATTTCTGTCACGTCCAGCAACTGCTGATCCTGTAAGATCACTTATGGAAAGGCAATTAAGTCTGGTGCAAATAAGATTTCATCAATGTTAGACTTTGACAGAGCTGATCTTCAAGCATCTTATTTTTCAGGATGCTATCCGGATTTCTCAGCAAATAAAAGAAATGGCGAAGAAAACGTCTACAAAATCCAATAGCCTGGGACAAAACAAGGTAGCCATAAAAGATCAGGAGAAAGCTTCATTCCTTCAATCTTAAGATTTCATCAATGTTAGACTTTGACAGAGCTGATCTTCAATCATCTTATTTTTCAGGATGCTATCCGGATTTCTCAGCAAATAAAAGAAATGGTGAAGAAAACGTCTACAAAATCCAATAGCCTGGGACAAAAGGTAGCCATAAAAGATCAGGAGAAAGCTTCATTCCTTCAATCTTAAGATTTCATCAATGTTAGACTTTGACAGAGCTGATCTTCAATCATCTTATTTTTCAGGAGGCTATCCGGATTTCTCAGCAAATAAAAGAAATGGCGAAGAAAACGTCTACAAAATCCAAAAGCCGGGGACAAAAGAAGGTAGCCATAAAAGATCAGGAGAAAGCTTCATTCCTTCAATCTTCCCCTTCCAGCTCTGGACTTCCTTCCAAATTTGAGTTGTTGAGAAATGAATCGATTCAAAGTCGAGGAATTGCAGCAGCACATTGCATAACATCTCAAGAACAAGTGAACCACTCCATCCCGAATCATGTTACAACTGGTATCAACTGTAACATACTCAACGATAGTAACCAGCAATATCCCATATTTTCTCCACATCCTATTCCAATAATATTCTGGCCTCCACCAAATACATTCCTTCCCTATCCTCATCCATCTTCACATGCCTATCCAATTCCGTATCCTATTTCTGGAAATTCCTTATCAAGTTATCCACAACCTTACTATAACCATCCTTCATGTAATAATACTTTGATCCCAAATCCCTTCAAAGAATCTTGGAAGGAAGATCCAGCAGCATCCGTAGCTGGTAATAATGACTCTAAAAGCATCTGTTCAAGCAGTACAGAGCCAAAAAAAGGTTAAAAAGTAGATTACTTTTTTGTGAATAATCATCCTAGGAGGAGTATGCTGTATAGTGTTAAAGCAGAAGCTTCTTGGCACTCTTTTTTTCCACTCTCAGTTCCAGATTTCCTGTAGGAATGAATATATGTGAAGCATTTTTTATAAAGCTTTCATCTTTACATTAGAAGTATGATATACTGTTCAAGCAGATGCAACTCCTCAGTTGCAGCCATGTTCTGGTAAAAAGATGACATTTTAGCTGAGGTATTTTGGTGATTTTTGTTACAGTAACCCATGTCTTATGAGAAACAAAAGAAGGGGTATAATCATCTCTCTCTCAGAATAAGTGAGAATGTGGTCCTTTTTAGTGGGGGTATTTGATTGTTTTATCTTTTTAGAATTTTCTAACATTGGAGGGGGACCCTGTTATGCTTTTTTCTTTGAAATCTTTCTGTTTTTTTTTTTTTAATTATTATAATATCAATCCTTTGGATGGTACAGGAAAAGAACAGCAAAGATTCAATCTTGAAGATGCAAAATAATAATAATTCACTCAAGAAAGCAGGCAAGCATTATGGACCACCATCATCAACTTGATCACAGTCACATATGCATCATCTCTGCCAACATTCACACAAAGGGAAAAAAAAAGACATGAAAAGAAACCTAGAACAAAGATAGTGCAAGTAATCAAAAACCAGCCACCAGCATTATTTACACAACCCATGCCATATTCCTAGGAGTTACTCATTACTTGGACATGGAAACAACTTATTTTGCAGCTTGCAGCCCTCCCATGGTTCTTCTTCCAATCTAATGGTACTTGTTGGCGAGATTGCACTGCTTTCTAATCTCACCTTTAGTGCCAGTAAGAGGGTTGTTCTCTGATAGAATTGTGATGCCTCTTGCAAACTCCTTAAAAAAGTAATCTTGGCTTTTTGCCATTTTCTTGACATATGACTTGGTTCTCTTGTCCGTGGCTAGTTGGTGATCTACCAGCAACAATCCCTTGTTGTCCAAAATGTTTCTGTAGTAATTGTTGTCTAATATCATAGGCGTTCCTCTGTCATTCCTCACATACTGTACTGCCTTTGGGTCAGGAATTGAATCAGGGCACTTCTTCAACATGTGCTCAATATGGTCCTCTGGGAATGCAGGATCCACTTCCGGGTATAAACGGTGAACAAGCTTCACACAGTGTGTTCTACCCACACTGTGAGCACCTGGTAGTTTATTACAACAAACGAACAAACAAACAAACATCAGAACAAAAATAATAATAAAAAAAAACTCTGAGATTCATTCAAGATAAGATCTGTGAAAATGTACCTAGCAAGGCAACTACTCCAGGGGTGTCAATACCGATAGATGCAAACCTCTCAAGCACAACAGTCAAGCTTTCATTATGATCCGGGAGATACTGCTCCAGTATTTCTGCTCTGCTTCTGCGGCCATCTCTTCTTCCAGTTTTAAGAGGGATGTGTGGCCCTCCCAACTGCCATTTTTAAACATGGGATAGCAGCAAGGTAAGATTTTTAACAGAAAAAAGAAAGAAGAAAAAATGGAAAAAAGAAATTTTTTACCGCAACAATGCCATCTCTAGCGGACAAGACAAGAATATCTGCACAAGAAACAACACCAGGACACTCCCTTTCCACGGCTTCTTTAATGTCTTCAAGATATCTGAAGTTTCTCATCCCAAAACTCCTATCAGTTTCCTTTTCAGAAAGAACTCTCCTTGTTGAGTCCAGCAACAAAGAAGCATCACAAGACTGCAAAGTAAACAGAGTGAGTCAATTATAATTATGCAGCGTGTCTTTACTTTTTATGAAAATTAGGAATAGTATTAGGGTACCTCGACAAAGCAGTCATGGAAGATGTTTCTGAGCCAGGAGAAAGCAGTGTTCTTGTGGCGCTTGTAAAGAAGCTTGACTTGTTCACGGATAATATCTTCAGCTTGAGGACAAGAATCCTTGTAAAAGTTCATGAGGAGACTAGGGTCACCTTCATTTTCAGCAAAAGCTGAGTAGAGACCAGAGACGGAGAGAATGACAAAGAAAAAGATAGCTCTGGAAGCCATGGATGAAGTGTCCACAGAACACTGTAAAACAAATGAAGTGAAGAAGAAGAAGAAGAAGGTCACTGCCCTGAGCTCTCTTTTGGACACGAGATACCTGTTTAAATAAAACTGCTGATTTCATGGAAATTATTTTTTTATTTCTCCTTCTTCATTGCAACTCTTGACACGTATCCCTTCCTTTTATCTTTTTTTTATAAATAAAATAAAATATTTTTTAAAAATCTGATACTAATTATAAATAGATAATATTAGTAATTATAATTTTTATTTTAAATTTTCTTTTATTAAAAAATTATAATAGTTTGAAATGACGTGGCATTACTAGGATGTGCCAAATATGAGAAGTCTTACTTGTTTTGGGGAAACGGAAACTGGAAAACTGGAACTCAGCATTTACTGCTACCAAAATCATTGAAAACATATGTAAAAAAAAAATTATATTATTTATTTATTTTTTAAAATTGTTTATGAAAACAAAAGAAAAATAAAGGACCCATTTTGACAAAAGGAATCCTATGCATTTTGTTATTGGAAAACCTTTATTTAATTTTAGATAGTATATAAAAATTAATAAATAAATAAATAAATTTTCAAAAAGGGGTTTTGCATTATTTTGATTTGAAGTGAAAACAGAGTAACATTGACTTAATTATAATGGTTTAAATATTACTACTATTAGCTTTTCAAATTTGTTGTATTATTAATTATTATTATTTTAGTCCCAAAAAAAAAAAGAAAAGAAAAGAAGGGGCACTGATTGATTTTAGCGAAGCTTAAGGAGCCGCCGGGAGACTACAGTGAGAGCACCGACACTTCCGCTCCGACGGTGAAAGGGAAAGTGGGACCCACAAAGAACTTTTTAAAATGCTAGTGGATAAGATTCGTAAGAGCCGTGACCTCAGATAAATATACTTTTTACTATTTTTTTTTCTTATAAAAAAAATATTTGAAATATTTTTATTTCATTCTTGTCTTAAAATCGTAAATTTTAAGATTATTTAACAACTGAACTTGTCAATCCTTAATTTTTAATAAATGAAATAAAAGTTAATATATTTTATTTGTAGTTTATACCTTTTTTTCGCCGGAAAATGATGAAAATAAAAATCGATTTAGTTTTTTTTAAAAATCAGATACAGACAAAAACCTCAATGTCAGAGAAAAATTAATAATCCTGTCGCTAAACTTTTATTTATTTACTATTATTATTATAAGTAGCGTTACCACTGGTATTATTTTATTATCACTTAATACTTACTTCTTTAAAAATTAAATATTAAACTAATTTACTTTTATATTAGAATATAAAATTATTATTTAGTACAAATAATTTTGGAGTGTGATTGAATAATTGAATAAATTCAACAAGTAATGTCAATAGATATTCTCGAGATTCACAAATATGTCCTTTTATAATAATATTTCAGATGTATAAAATAAGCTATGCGTTGGCAGTAGAATTAATTAAATGATAGAATGCGTTTCGTGCAAGTGATAACAACAGTCCCCAATGACTTAATATATCCTAAATAATAATCCTTTTTTCAAGACTAATTTACGATGTGGGAGACAATCAAAGGACCAACCAAATTGAGTTATGCCCAAAAACTCAAAGAGGGAAAAATAATTTTGTAGCCAAACAGAACTTAAAGTTTCCTACATAATACATCTGCAACAAGATGGCGGATGTGAGGAGCATACCATTTCACTCTTTCGATGTGTACCACTGAAACTTCCCAGTAATGACCTGAAAATAAGTCCAGTCCATTTTTGTTTTAATTTCGAAAGCATAGAATTGCTTGCCCGTCAAGCATACAATACATACCTTCTGTTCTAGCAATGTCATGGATGTTTCGGGAAACATGCTCTCTCCATGAACACTCTTCTGTGTCTTTCACGTTACCATGAACGTGCAACATCCCACCATTATTCCTGCAAAAAGTAAGTTTTCAAATTCTTTTTCCTTATATAGAAAAGACTAATAAAGCAAAAGCAAATTCTGGACTAAATATGAGATTAGGAATTAGACCTCAATGCTCTAACTGCTGTTACCCAACTTCCCTCGCTGGTCGGCAGGAGACCGAGACAAACTCGATCAGCAACTCCCTGGGAGTGAGGAACAAGTAACATATTAGCACATTTAAAATAACACATTTCTGCAGTAGGAATGAGGGAAAAATTATACATACTATGGGAGCTGTGATTCGATTATCTCCTTCGAGTATAATACATTGATCTGCAACAGAATTGGCACGAACATTACGGTGCAGTGCCTCAACTGCATGAGGATTCCACTCACAAGCGTAAACCAGCTTTGCTTTTGCCTTTACAAGGAATGGCAGTGTAAAATAACCAATTCCAGAGAATAAATCGACGATAACTTCATTTTTGCAGTCAAGACGAGACATTCGAAGCTTCTCAGAGAGATTGCCCCAGGAAAACATACACTTGGTAGCATCAAAAGAATAAAGGATCCCATTCTCACGGTGTGCAACCCAACCATTATCTCCAACAAGAATCTCCAGTGTACTGTCCCTTGTTCCGTTTGGTGCAATTCGGCCCTAAGATGTATTAGAAGATTTGTTAACCCGGAATTATTTCCAGAAACAATTGCTGCGTTCAACTAGCAACTATTCTTGAAGAAGGTGGTATTATTATTATCAAGCAAATCATGAACACACCACCAACAAGCAGCTTCAAAAATTCAGAGGGTAAGACTTACTTGTCGAGCAAGGCGTCGAGTCCCAAGAGATTGAGCAACAGTATGCCAGAGGTCCTCCTTGAGTAACTCCCATGCCGGATCTCTAAATGATGAAACAGGAAGGACAATAATGTCCCCTAGTTTCTCCCATCTGAGGTAAAGGAGAGATATCAATATACTTAATTAGGCACTACACTTTTGAAAAATAAGGTCACAACAAACACAAAAGTGCACAAGTTTTAAACTGGAACTGATGCTAAAACCAAAAAAATAATATAACCTTAAGGGTAGGTCATCTAGAAGATGAAGAGGCAATCCTCTCTGTTCAATCAAAGCGGAAATGGCTTCCTTCAATAGTTTCGAAGGAGAAATTGCTGTTCTTTTGACCTTGACAACCTTGTCTGAAAGTATTATGGCACCACAAGCAATTAAGAGATTCAAGGCTGCTGAATCAGATATATCCTTTAGATTAATCCCCACAAATTGCACATGCTGAGGATTAACCGGCATTTCTGATGCAGTATCCACGTTAGTTCTCTTCCGGTTGTACAGAGGGCAAAAACATTCTAAGATAGGGAAGCAAATATACTTTCCATCTTCCTGTGAGCACACCTTCCTCTTAAGATCTAACCATCCAAATTTTTTCAGAATATCCTTGGCTAATTTCCCATATTTTCTTTCAAGCCGAAGAATCCAATACGAAGCAGCTGTCAGATGTGCAGCATTTACATCTGAATCACCAATACTAATGCAACAATTAGGACTTTCATCCCTGAGTTGACCATTAGAAAAATGAAAGTCATCAGTTCTATGATGAATGGACCTATTTCTGTAGTAATGGGTGTGTATTTCCTCGTTTTCCATATTCAAAGAATTATCACCGAGAGACATCAATGGAAGCAAGTTAATCTTTACAGGTTCACTGAACTTTGTTCCAAACGCATAACAAGAAGCCCCGCCACCAATCATTATCAACTCATCACCTATTACATTAGCTGTACTACGAACAAAAAGATCAGTACCAATAGAATCCACCATTACATGCTGCCATGAACAAGACTGCAGATCAAAAAGAGATAATTCATTGTGATGTTGATTGACAGGACATCCCCCAATGATGCAAATGTAGTTATTATAAACAAACATGGAATGTGAAAACCTTGCTAGTGGTGCTCTTCCTCCCATCTTTACTTTCTTCCATTCACATGTTTGTATATTGAAAGTGTAAAAATCCCTAAGGGCTTTCTCTCCATTGTATCCTCCAAACATATATAGGTTTGTCCCATGTGCCAACATGGAGTGAGAATGCCGTGGGGATGGCCATTCCCTCGTGCCGTTTATCTCACTCCACTCTAAATTTTGTGTGTCAAAGACGTAGAGAGATGAAGACATTATATCATTGTAAATCCCACCAAATATGTATATTTTTGAACCCACAGCAGCTGCAGCATGACGATGCCTGAGTAACCATAATATCAGTAATAAGTGATTCTTCAAAAGAAAGAAGAAAAGATGCAAGTGAAGGGAGAAAACTTTCTGAAGAAAAATTATCGAAGATGAAAGTAGCAGTATTGGAATATGTTGAAGGAAAGAGATACATATTTAAAAACATAACCTTGGGCTCAATATGGTACCAGTACAGTGTAACAGACTCCATTCCCCTGTCTCCATTCTGAAGACCCACACATCATTCAGAATATTCAGTGGGTCAGCCCTGCCTCCAATCACATATATAGAATCTTCTACTATGGTAGACGTGTGACCCAGGCGGGAAGACGGGGCCTTCTGAACATTGACTGCTTCAATCTTCCAACTTTCTGGATCGAGTTGCAGCAAGTCATTCCTTCGTGCATGCCTTCCAGTACCTCCAAAACCACCAAAAATAAAAATCTTCTTATTGCCTGTACTTCCTACTGCAGAAGTAGAGTGACCCCAGAGGAAAAGTCTCTCGGCAGGTTCACCAACAGTTTGGATTGGAGACATTAACAATTTCATCCTAGGAGCTACTGATGATCCTGTCAATATTTTAAATATTCAGACTGAGCTCAGGTTTAACGGAAAGAATCCTGCAATCACACATATGCTAGAATGTCATTCCACTACTAATACTTGAGCATCTACAGTAACTGAATAATTACTCAGGTGTAGCCATGAAAAGATCACTTAGCATTTACAATTTTTAAATGAGACCAAATTCATGCCAGCAACTATATGGAAACATGAGAAATTAAAATGCTTTTTCAGGTTCCCCCGGAATCATACTTAAAGAGTTTAAATCCTGTCAAAAAGAAAAGAGAACAGTGGTTCCAGCTCCTCTACTTTCCTGGTTAGATTAAAAAAGCCTCATACACTGCACACTCTCAAGCCAATTTAACATACGGGTTTTTAAGTGTGCACTCCAATTCTAACAAGTTTTGCATTCTCTCATAAAAGAAAAAGAACAAACGGCCAGATTACTAAATATCAACCACATCTAGAGATCACATATTTATTCTTTCAATTAATATTTGAGGGACAAATAAAGGATACTGAATTGCAACACTAGTTAGACACATGTTCTGAGATAAAAATTTTCTTCTGTTATGGATAAAAATGCCAACAAACGAAACATTGTGTCTAAATAATTCATATTTACTTTCCTGTTATACTGCACTCAGAACCAAATGTCAAATAAGTAAATGAATCTCAAAGGGTAAAGCAAGAATGCTTGTTACTATGGCCAGTGCAGCTCAGAGAAGACATAACTACACAATACTTTTACAGAACAATCAATAATCTTAGGGTTTTCATTACTCAACAATTCGTACATAACTAATTACCACTTTGACAGTCATCAAGATTTCTCCTTTCCCCATCTTTCTCGTTATAGCCATTATTATTTGAAGACTTCTCGGGTGATTCTAATTTTCCAGAACTGACGCGCACTGATTCTTCATCAGAACCTACTCCGCTATTGGCATGTCTAAAGAAACCATTTTTCAACAATGCATCAAGAAAATTATCGGTTCTTTTCCTATTAGCCTCCATTTTCTCATTTGCAAGTTCAACAAGGTACTTCACATACTCAGCCGACACCATAATCTTCTCAGTATCTCCTAACGGCACTTCCAACCTAATTGAACAGCGTATGGCAATAATGACTCTCTTACTTACGCTAGTAATCCCACTCTCCCTGAACCCACATGAAATAGCTAAAGAAACCAGAGACTGAGCTGCCTCCACATCTCTACACTCCACGGCAATGATCAGCGGCTCAAACCTGAACACAAGGGCATGCGGGCCAGTAAAAGATTGGAGTTCTTGGCGCTCAAAAGATGGGGAGGGGAAAAGGAGACTAATGACTGAATTGGGGTCAACTGGATAATCATGGGAGATGAATAACCAAGTACCACCTTTCGCCTTCTTCTTGGAAGATGGAGAAGGGATGATTGGTTGGGAGAAAATAGAGATGCGACCAGAGCAAGAACTGGTGGTAAAATAAGAAGGATGTGAGTTGAGTGCATTCAGTAGTGGAATAATGGGTGTATCTATGTTTCCTTTAGGTGATTTATCCGGCTCCGGTGAGTTTATGGCGGCCAAGGTGTCTGCTTTTCTCTTCTCAAACTCCATATTCGACCTTCGCCTAAACCCCTCTGCTCTCTACAGTTGCAGAAGTTGGGGTTTATTCCTTTTGCAATTCCGAATTTGGTCTGAAAATCCTCGGCTGCGCACATAGAGATTTCGGACAATTGGTCTGGCCCAAACCCCCCCAAATTACACTAAGGCCTCTCTGAGATATTAGCCCATCTTTCTCGGATCAGATTTTTTCGTAATTATTATAAATAATTCAATTTTTCCTTAAATGTCAAGCAAAAACATTGAAAAATATATTATATCATTTGGGAGCGAAAATTACATTCAAATTCTCTCAAATCGTTTACAAGCGCTTCCACATTATTTCCAACATCAACAACTATATATATATATTAGGACATCTCTGGATTATTCCCTGACACTTGAGGTACCAACTTTCTGATAATCAGTGAAATATTTCTCGATCTCTTCTGCTGTTCTTCCTGGTATTCTTCCAGCAATCAATTTCCACCTACACTAATAATCATTGTTAAAAACAACAAATATATATACTACAAAAATTAACAGTATATATTATATAACCTCGGTCCGACAAGACTATACATTCTTGCCATGAGTGATTCCTCATCTTCTGAGAATTCTAGCTTGCTTTCCTCCCTTTCAGCCTCTGATCATAATAAATATATACGTCAGAAATAAATTTCTGATAAAAACCCTAAAACTCGGCAAGAAAATTAATTAAAGAAATAGAAATATGGCAAAAAAAAAAAAACCTCTTTCGCTTTTAACTGATGTATTGTTATTCCTGAACTGGCTCTTGTCCCCCATTTTTCTGTCAAACAAGTAATACCAACCCAACTGGTTCTACCATACATGTATGCATTGGATAACATATATATATATATATATAATTATATATATATATATATATATATATATTTTTTTTTTTTTTTTTTTTTAATGCATAGATTTGAAGAGAACTCTCTCTCAGAATTATGGTTGTTGACAGTCCAAAATACATAAAGACTGGTAGATATCACTTTGATAGGTGGTTGAAGCTAACGTGAAATTAAGAAAGAATACGAACAGGTAAAATCATCCAATTATATATAATGGCGATTAATTATATATTCATATAAATCTTATCTTCCTAGTCAGTCTCCTATATCTTTTCTCCCTGTATTTTAGTGGCTTTATTATACTATCTATACCAGTTCTTCTTTAATTATATAATATGTCATATATATATAGATATGTATGTATATATGTATATGTGGAAACGTTACTGCAGAATATTAGCAAATTAAAGCTTACTGTTTCAATGTGGTGGTTTTAAAGCTCTTCCATTTTCAAGTACCAAAATCAAGGACGATGATGATGATGAGCTAGCCCTAATTTTCAACTTTAGCCCCAAAATGTCTAAACTAAAAGGACTGAATGAATTTTAATTATAATTAACTTTTTTAATTAATTTTTAAAAATTGAATAAATTCAATTAGAACTATTATACATTTATATTTCTTTTATTTCTTTATCTAAATATAATTATTTTATTAAGATTTTTTAAAAAAATTATTTAAGCGTTGTATTTGTTATGAATCCCGGATATTCATTAAATTAATGGATGTCTATCATATGATCGTTATTATCATTTACTTTCGCGTGACACATATCACCTATTTTAGTGACAAGTGTCACTTAACACTTAATATCGGGTGACAAGTGTCATCCTTAGTGCTTATCTTTATCCCTATTCACCCCTATAAATAGAAGGTCCTATGCCTTTGTAGTTACAATCAACAAGTAACAAGAAATCATATAATAATGTTCTCTCTATTCTCAACATATCTCATTTACTTTTTATATTATTTATGTTTATAGTTTTTTATATAATTTCACAATACGTTATCAGCACGAATCTCTACCACCGGGTAAAGTATTTTTGAAGTTTATCAAGCATGTACGTTTTATATAATTTCACAATACGTTATCAACACGAATCTCTACCACCGGGTAAAGTATTTTTGAAGTTTATCAAATACGTACTTTTTCTGTTATTATTATGGCAAATCTTACTAAACTCTTATTTGTCGCTCTTGATGTCACCGGAAAGAACTACTTGTCGTGGACACTAGATGTCGAAATGCATCTTGCTGCAATGGGTCTGGCAGACACCGTTGTGCAAAATAATGTGTCATCAACACAACACAAGATCGTGTCAAAGCTATAATATTTCTCCGTCGTCATCTTCATGAGGATTTGAAAAATGAATATATTACCGTGAAAGATCCTCTTATTTTGTGGGGGAAATTTGAAAGAAAGATTCGACCACCAAAAGATGGTCGTTCTCCCAAAAGCACGGTATGACTTGTTGCACCTGAGATTGCAAGATTTGAAATCTGTGAGTGAATATAACTCCGCAATGTTTAAAATAGTTTTACAGTTGAAACTATGTGGAGTTGATATAACGGATGATGATATGCTGGAGAAAACATACTCTACTTTTTATGCCACAAATATTGTCCTGCAGCAACACTATCGTGAGAAAGGTTTTAAGAAATACTCCGAATTAATTTATTGTCTTCTTGTTGTGGAACAAAATAATGAATTACTGGTGAAAAATCACGAGATTCGACATACTTGCTCTACTTCATTCCTTGAAGTGAATGCTGTTAGAAATCATGATCACAAAAGAGATCATGGTCGTAGTCGTGGTCGTTATGGTCATGATAAAAAATATGATCATGGACATCGTGATAATAATTTGGCCCTTATAATCGGAATAATAATTTAGATGTCAAAAATGTCAATGACCACCTGAAGTTGACAAAAAGTAATGAGAAAGAAAATATTGTTTCGAGAAATTATGAAGACAAATGTTATCGTTGTGGCATGAAAGGTCACTGGTCTCGTGTTTGCCGCACGGCAAAACATATTGTTGACTTATGTCAAACATCTATTGAAAGAAAGGCAGAGATGTGAGACAAATTTTACTTCTCAAAATTTGTCTTATAAAATAAATGATAACGATATTGAAAATGTTGATGTTGGTGTGACTCACCTATATGTTACTGATTTTTTCAAACATCCAGAAGGAAGAAATGACCACTTAATTAGAGATGGAAGTGTCCAAAATAATTAGAATATTATATTATGTGTTATATATTACTCTTTGTTGTTTAAATATTGTAATATAATATGTTTAATTTTTATGTCTGTAAAAATTTTATTAATAAAATAGATGGTTGTTGTTCAATTTTCTTATATGAATAACAATATCGAAAGTGTTTGTCTTATTGACAGTAGAACTACGCACACCATACTGAAATATGAGAAATATTTTTCTCATTTGAATGTGGAAGAAACAAGTGTTACCACAATAAATGGTAGTGCAAAACTTATTGAAGGCTCCAGAAGAGCTAATATAATATTATAAGGAGGAACTATGACTGTTTTTGATAAAACATTATATTCTTCAAAGTCTCAAAGAAATTTATTAAGTTTTAAAGATATCCGACGTAATAGATATCATGTTGAGACTATGGAGGATAATGGTCATGAATATTTGGGTATCACAAAAGTGACCTCCGGTAATAAATTTTTGTTGAAAAAACTACTATCTCTATCCTCTTGCCTATATTATGCTAAAATAAATGCTATTGAGGCGCATCATTTAACAAACCAGAAGTTTACTAATCTCGATACTTTTAAAGTTTGGCATGACCGTTTGGGTCATCCGGAATCAATTATGATGTTAAAAATTATCGAGACAACACACGGTCATCCTTTGAAAAATCAAAGGATTCTGACCTCCTATAAAATTTCATGTGTTATATGTTCCAAAGGGAAATTGATTATAAAACCATCACCATTAAAAGTAGGAGCTGAAAGTTCTACATTTCTAGAATGGATTAATGGATATATATGTGGACCAATTAGTCCACCTTGTGGGCAATTTCGATATTTCATGGTCTTGATTGATGCATCGACCCGATGGTCGCATGTTTGTTTATTATCAACTCACAACTTGACATTTGAGAGATTACTTGCCCAAATAATTCGCTTAAGAGCGCAGTTTCCTGATTATCCTATTAAGCGAATCCGTCTAGATAATGCTAGTGAATTTTCTTCGCATGCATTTGATTCTTATTGCATGTCGATTGGAATAATTGTTGAACATCTTGTAGGTCATGTTCACACACAGAATGGTCTAGCTGAATCATTTATTAAAAGGCTGCAATTAATTGTTAGACCATTATTAATGAAAACAAATCTCCCTACAGTAGCTTATGGACATGTAATTTTGTATGCTGCAACAGTTGTGCGTTTAAGGTCATTGAGTTACTATAAGTTTTCTCTCATACAGTTGGTTTTTTGTTTAGAGCCAAATATTTCTTATTTAAGAATTTTCGGGTGTGCTATATATGTTCCAATTAAACCATCCCAACGGACAAAGATGGGTCCCCAAAGAAGATTCAGAATATATGTTGGGTATGACTTCCCGTCTATTATAAGGTATCTTGAACCTTTGACATAGGATGTGTTTACAGCAGATTTGTTGATTGCCATTTTGATGAAAATTTGTTTTTCAAATTAGGGGGAGAGAATAAATGGCATAAGATTGAACTTGAGTGGAAAACATCTTTGAATCATTTAGATCCTCGCACAAATATAAGTGAACTTGAAGTTCAAAAGATTATACATTTGAAACAAATTGCAAATCAACTGCCAAATTCTTTTGCTGACTCTAGCAGAATCACTAAATTGCATATTCCAGCTATAGATGCTCTTATACGGATAGAAGTCCTTGAAGGACAGAAAGTAAATCCTATAGTTGTTGAATCAAAATCATGCCAGAAGCGTGGCCGACCCCTTGGTTCCAAAAATAAAAATACTCGAAAGAAAAGATGATTAAATTATCCAGAAGATCATATTGATGAAACAGAAAAAGAAAACCAATGGACAACTGATGAAAAGATTCCAACTATAAATGATGAAAAGAATTATGAAATCTCTATTAATTATACCAGCTCGAATCAAAGTTGAGATCGAAGAAACATTGTTATTGATAATGTTTTTGCATACAACGTAGCCCTTGATATTTTCAAGGATAATGAGGATTTAGATCATTCATCAGTTGTAGAATGTCGGCATAGAATTAATTGGCCTCAATGGGAAGATGTGATTCAATCGGAGTTAAATTCACTTGTGAAGCGAGAAGTTTTTGGACCTGTAGTCCAAACACCAAAGGATGTAAAATCTATTGGCTATAAATGGATGTTTGTGCAAAAACGAAATGAGAATAATGAAGTCGTAAGATATAAAGCACGACTCGTCGCAAAAGTCATGAATTGATTATGATCAAACTTATTCACCCGTTATTGATGCTATTACACTCCAATATCTTATAAGTTTAGCAGTTCATGAAAAAGTGGACATGCGTCTAATGGATGTTGTTACAGCTTATCTTCATGGAAGCCTTGAAAATGAGATTTATATGAAAATCCCTGAAGGATTCAAATTACCAAAGGTTTTTAAAAGCCCTCGTGAAAATTATTTTATAAAATTACAGAAGTCATTATATAGGCTTAAATAATCTGAACGCATGTGGTACAATCGCCTTAGTGAATTCTTATTGAATTCAGGATATAAAAATGACCAAATCTGTCCATGTGTTTTTATTAAAAAAACAGATTTTAGTTTTGCGATTCTTGCTATATATGTTAATGATATCAATCTCATTGAAACTCCAGAAGAGCTTCGAGAAACTATAGATTGTTTGAAACGAGAATTTGAAGTTAAAGATTTTGGAAAAACCAAGGTTTGTCTTGGACTTCAAATTGAACATATGAAAGATGTAATTTTTGTTCATCAATCAACAAATACAACTAAAGTGTTGAAAAGATTTTTCATGGATAAAACATATCCATTGAGTATTCCAATGGTCGTGAGGTCACTAGATATAAATAAAGATATATTTAGACCTTGAGAAAATGATGAAGAACTACTTGGTGTTGAAGTACCATATTTGAGTGATATTGGTGAACTGATATATCTTGCAAATAATACTCGACTTCATATAACATTTATTATAAATCTATTAGCAATATTTAGTTCTTCGCCAACATGACGACATTGAAATGGTGTTAAACACGTCCTTAGATACCTCCAAGGGACAATTGACTTCGAATTATTTTATTCAAATATAAATGACCCAAAACTGATTGGGTATGCAGATGTGTGTTATCTTTCTGATCCGTATAAGACACGTTCTCAAAATTTTATTTACATATGGTAATACTGCTATATCATGACGCTCCACGAAGCAAACAATATCAGCAACTCCCTCTAATCATGCTAAGATAATAACCATTCATGAAGCAAGCTGAGAATGTGTATGGTTGAGGTCAATAATACATTATATTAAGGAGAATTGTGGTTTATCATCTGAAATAGATATTTCAACTCTTCTATATGAAGATAATGCAACTTGTATATCTCAATTAAAAGGAGGGTATATCAAAAGAGATAGGATGAAACATATTTCACCTAAATTCTTCTTTATTCATAAACTTCAAAAGAATGATGAAATTGATGTGCTCCAAATTCGATCATGTGATAATCTTACAGATATATTCACTAAAGCTCTTCGACTGCAACCTTTGAGAAATTGAGAAATAAAATTGATTTGCGTCGGTTTAAAAATCTCGAGAATTCATCTCATCAGGAGAAGAAAAAATAATAGTGTACTCTTTTTTCTTCACTAGAGTTTTTTCCTAAGTTTTTATCTAGTAAAGTTTTAACGAGATATATTCTTTATGTGATGAACATCCAGGGGGAGTGTTATGAATCCCAAAGATTCATTAAATTAGTAGATGTTCATCATCGTTATTATCCTTTAATCCCGAAATAATTACGTACTTAATGAAAGATGATTATCCTTATCTCCTATTCACCCCAATAAAGAGGGCCATATGCCCTTTGTAGTTATAATCAACAACCACCCCTATAAATAGAGGGTTATATGCCCTTTGTAGTTACAATCAACAACCACCCCTATAAATAGAGGGTCATATACTCTTTGTAATTATAATCAACAACCAAAAAAAAAATTATATAATAATATTGTCTCTATTTTGTACATATCTCTCTCGTTTAATTTTTTATATTATTTATTTTTATAATTTTTTATATAATTTCACAATAGTATTTACATAAAAGTTGATTTTTTATTAGTTATATTTAATCAATTGCATTAATTTTGAACAGCAAAAATTAGGAGTTTCCATTTTAGTGGGCGTAAGGAAGCAGTTAACGGCAAATTTGAAATCGGCATTCATGATTCTGCCTCCCCTTGAATTCGTTCCACTTTCAATCACTTCGGCCGGTAAGTTTCTCCAGTTTCCCTCTTTGTTTTCTGTTATACCCAAGTACCTTTCTGTCTGTTAGTAATGGAATCCTGTCTGATGAAGTTTAAGGAATTCTTGTATGATGTTCAGTTTTTTTTTTTTTTTTTTTTTTCTTTGGTGGATTTTAATTTCTATTGCCGCTCACAGTTTTCTAATACCCGTGTCAGTTTTACCTTCTTCTTTTTTTCGAAAGAAGAACAAGATAAACCCTAAATGGGTTAAAAGTTCCTTTATTTGGGAGGCGTAGTGTTTTGAAATGATGAATTGCATATTTAGGTGATCGTTTTCACCTTCTAATGTTTTTTTTTTTAATTCCACTGTTTATCCTGCTAAATCGCAAATCTAGCCTTTGGCTTATAAATTGTATTCGAAGACCATTCTGGTAGTAGCTATATATTGTTTATAATTATCTAAGTCAGAATCTCCACGCATTTATTTATGTATCATCCTCTTCTAGTCTATAATTGAACACTAATTTACATTACGATTGATTATTAGTATTTGTATTAGCCATAATATCTTTTAAAACTAATTTTTGTTACTGTGTTTTTTTTCTATCATCACAGTTGGATGATTAGATTGAATTTCTTGCATTCACAAAGAATAGAAGGTAGCTGCTTCTCAGAGCTTGTGCACAAGCAGTCATGAGGATGATTGCCGGTTTTTGAGGTCATCTTCCCCTTGTTGTATTATTCATCTTCAATCATGACCTCAAGTGGGGTTGAGGACCTCAATGAGCATACTGCTCTTCCTGCTGCTGTATGTTTAGCAAGAAGTAGCAGTGATGATCCCTTGCATCATCGAGAAAGTGTCGAGAAAGGTAAAAATATAGATGCTAATCGTAGTAGGGGTAAGGCTAAAAGTCCGGATGAGGATGAGGATGAGGATGAGTATGAAGATGAGGATGAGGAAGAGGATGTAGATTTCAATCCCTTGCTCAAAGAAACCTTTTCGCATGAAGCTTCTTCTAGCCTGAGCTCTGACATTGAGGGTTTTGATGCTGACAGTGGAGGAAATGTTACTTCAGCCTTTGCTGCTGAATCAAAGGCAAAACCTCTTAACCCAGCTCATGATTGCCGTACTGGAGACACTGACCAGGGTGAAGAGATTATTTCACAAGTTTCACAGTCTTCTCTAGGAGCTTATCCACAAGGCCTTGATGGTGGACTACAACAAGGCAAAACGGATGGATCAAGTGACAAAATGGCCATTAATAATGAGTCGGTGGTTGAGGAGCTCGACAATTTGGGACATTCCAAGAAGCCTGTCATGGATTTGGATGATGATGGTGCAATTTGCATGCGCACAAGAGCACGATATTCACTTGCTAGTTTTACACTCGATGAGTTGGAGACTTTTCTTCAAGAAACTGATGATGATGATGACCTTCAAAATGTTGATGATGAACAGGAGTATAGAAAATTTCTTGCAGCTGTTTTGCAGGGAGGTGATCCTGAATCTCAAAATGTGGAGGCTAATGAAATTGTTGATGATGAAGATGAAGAGAATGATGCTGACTTTGAGCTTGAGCTTGAAGAGGCCCTTGAGAGTGATGTTGATGAAGATGCACGAGATGAGATCCAAGAGCAAGCATACGAAGCTGTTGATCGAAGGCCCAAAACTAGGCAGAATAGACGGCAGAAAGCTTCTATTGAAAGGAACAAGAAGCTTTTGGGACAATTGAAGAGGCCACTGCGTCCTCTTTTACCAAATGCGATAATGACAAGAGAATCTTTTTCAGCGCTTGATAGGAAGACTTTCATGCTTAACCATGCCAGAGAATTTTATCCTCCAGTAAATGATGGGTCTATTAATGGATTTACACCACACCAGATTGGGCAATTGCATTGTCTAATCCATGAGCATGTGCAGCTTCTCATTCAGGTGTTCTCTATTTGTGTGCTTGAGCCTTCTAAACGACCAATTTCTGCAAAAGCTCAAGAAATGATTTTGGAGATGCTTCGCGTACGTGATCACGTATTAGCATGGAGAAGGTCACCCTATCCTAGTTTTTGCTTCTTTCCACCACACGTTTTTCCATCTGTGCCAAATGAATCTTCCAGACTTGTGATGGCACCATGCATCAATGAACCTTCTTCTGTTGTTGATGTATGGAGAAGCTGTTCTCCTGGGAATAATATGGTGCCACCTGACAGCATTTCCTCATCGAAAGGAAGATGTGTGAGTCCTCATAATGGACATAATCCTGATGGTTCCACCTGGGTACCTTGCATTAATGATCCAGTACTCTCTGTTCTGGATGTAGCTCCCCTCAGATTAGTTGGAAACTACATAGAGGAGGTTTCTTCTGGTAAGTTATATAGAAGCAAGGTATCTGAAAATGTTCTCATATATTTGCTTGATTAGTTCAACAGATAATTTTTTTTTTCAGTATATATTTGGGACTTTATTTTTTCTATGTAAACTTTAGCTAAACTATTGCATACTAAATTGGAGCTTTAACAGCTGTGCAAGACTATCATAGGCTACAAGTCAGCGTTTCTTGTGATTCTCGCTTTGAAAAAGAACCATTGTTCCCTTTGCATAGTTTTCAAGCTCCTGCTGAGCCAAGTGATCAAGTTCCAAGAACTGCTCCTAGTTCTGAACTTTCACAATCTAAGAGTGATAAGCTTCCTAAGAGGACAATGGCGTCTGCCCTAGTTGAGAGAGCTAAAAAGCAATCAGTTGCTCCAGTTCCTAAAGAGATTGCTAAATTAGCTCAGAGATTTTATCCTCTGTTTAATCCAGCCCTTTATCCTCATAAGCCACCTCCTGCTCCTGTTGCAAATCGTGTGCTTTTCACCGATGCTGAGGATGAGTGAGTTGTATGCTTTCTTTTACTTTTATCCATTTAATTTGCCAATGTCTCCTAATCTTGAAATGGTTTTTCTGTTTAATTTAAGTGGTCTTCATATTCAGGTGCTAATATTCTTTCTTTTCTCTTTTTTATGTGAAAAGGAAAAATAAAAATTCCCTTTCTACATCAGTGTTTTGTGTTGTTTGTCTTTCTTCTCGAATATATTTTTTATCCTCCTTTCTTTACTTCAGCCATCTGGGGATGAATCTAGCTGATATTCTGATGCTTCTCTTGGAAAATGCACACTCTTTTACCCCATATATTTATTTGTGTTACTGCACTTAAAATTGCCCTTATGTCATTGTCATGAAGTTTCATGTTATAGAGTGAGAGGTGTTGTCCATCCTGCTATTAATGACATTAAGGATGGACGGGAGGCAGTTATAGCCTTTGCATTTGAAATACGCACAGCCGATTTATACATGCTTCATCTAAAACTCATGATATATTCACTTTGCATGTTACCTGTTTGTTATAAAGCAATCAAACACGTGATAGATTTCTATTTGAATCTCTTCATAAGTAATATCTTAATGCATATGTGCTTTTTCAGATCACATTTATGTAACCATGTTTCTTTAATTTCTGGTCTGATTTCTACCTGGAATAAATTTAAAGTTTGGTGCTTGACAGGTTATTGGCATTGGGATTGATGGAGTATAATACTGACTGGAAAGCTATTCAGCAACGCTTTCTTCCTTGCAAGTCAAAGCACCAGGTGATTTCAAGAACCTTGTGAGGCGACTACATTTTACATTATTTCTTTTTGTTTTTTTGTGAGAGTTTGGTAGAGTTGTTCTTATTTTTGCAAATGTGATTACAGTTGTTTTCTAACAGTTTCATAGTTTCCGAGAAGTTCTTATTTAATCTATTGATTTGTATAATCTTTTAAACAGATATTTGTCAGGCAGAAGAATCGTTCATCATCCAAAGCACCTGAAAATCCAATAAAGGTACGTTCGAATTTCATATATGATGAAGGGTCCCTAGTGAATTATATGAACTAGGTAGAGAGCCTCCTGGTAATGCTCTCTCACCCAAACATTCAGAGGAACACAAACCAAAAAAGTGGAATCTGTGGTACAAATTGTTTATCTATTGACAGGTTCTGAAAGATGGTCAAGAACCATCTTCCAGATTCCTTTTAGCTGTTAATTTTGCAAATTGATTCTATGAGAAGTGTATTTAAAGCAACTTGCTTCTGGGTAGGGAAATAAGGACATTGACCTTAAACACGTGGACTTAATTGTTTTGTTCAGATAGATTGAATGTCATTTTGGTCAGATCTAATGCAAATTCTCCATTATCTATTAACATGGACAAGTAGATAGAATCTTCTAGAGTTACCCCTATTAATTTATCATTCTGGCATGTGGATCAGAGTTTTAGATGCTTAGCAGATCTAGTCTCAGTATGGTTTACTGATTAGAAAATAAATTATAAAATTTACTGTTTTTGTAGGCAGTACGCAGAATGAAGAATTCTCCCTTGACAGCAGAAGAGATAGTGCGCATTCAGGAGGTGACTATGCATCTAGCTCTAATCTAAATCTTCTATCTCTTGTCATGTACAGTTATCTGATTTTTGGTAAATATAACTTGAATTATTCAGGGTTTGAAGACATGTAAACTTGATTGGATGTCAATATGGAAGTTTATTGTACCATATAGAGATCCTTCTTTGCTACCTCGTCAGTGGCGCATTGCTAATGGAACTCAAAAGTCATACAAATCAGATGCAAACAAGAAGGCAAAGCGAAAGTTATATGAATTGAGAAGAAGAAATTCCAAACCTGCAGCTTCAGCCAACTGGCATACTTCATCTGAAAAAGAGGTGTACTTCTTCAGCAATATGACATTTTTACATCTTTACAATTTACACCATTTATTTCCATATATCTGGATAACTTAGTTAATTAAGCATGTTAAATATGAGTAAGGTATGTACTCTATGATCTATAGCATCTATATAATATTAAATTGTTAATATTTTACACCTCGGGCCTCAATTATGAATTCTTTACTCTGTGATGGGGATGCTGAATTCAAGAAGAATTTCAGAATTCACAGATGGTTATCCATTTTGTTAAAATGCAGAATTGTACATTTATCAAGATTCTTCAAATAATGTTGCCTTTTGGGCTTAACGTTTTTCTTATTCTCTTTTTTACATGAATTTTGTTTGAATCCAAGAGGCTGCCTTGATAATTTATATGCTGCTGCTACTTCAAATCTGTTAACTGCAGGATAATACCACTGATAAAGCCAGTGAAGAAAATAAAAAGGGTTATAGTCAGGCAGATAGAGAAGAGGATGCTTATGTTCATGAAGCATTTTTAGCAGATTGGAGACCAGGCAGTTCAAATGTCCTGTCCAAAAGTCCCAACTTTAGAGCAGTGGAAAACTCCCCTCCTATTCAGACACTCTTGCCTGAGAGTTCCCAAGTCAGACAATTTGTAAATAACAGTGGAACTGGAGATTTCCAACCCCCAAGTTCCAACGAGTGTCAAACTGTTGCAAGGTATTTCCTCCGGCCTCTTTTGGATTTGTTTTTGAAATCAAGGTGTATCATATAAATTTTTTTCCCTGTTTTAACATTTCCAATCCGTTGGATATTCTTATTCTATACTTGAAGGTCTTCCTCCATCTCACAGTCTTGCTCTCGTGCTTACCAAGCAAGAAGATTTACTGATTCCCCACGTTTGGTAAAATTAGCACCGGACCTCCCTCCTGTGAATCTTCCACCATCTGTTCGTGTAATGTCACAGTCAGCTTTTAAGAGTTATCAAGGTGGGATGTCTTCAAGTGCTTCTGTTCTTACCCCTGCAGCACATAGTGGCGTTCCGAAATTGGTAAAGTGTACTCCAAATTCAGGTCTCACATATGCAGTAAAACCAGGACAAGTTGGAAGAAATCCACTGAACAATGGTTCTGGTACCCAGCAACCTCTTCATTCTCTGATCAGAAAGCAAGTAACAGAAGAAAAAGATGGATCAGATCTTCAGATGCATCCTTTACTCTTCCAGACCCCTGAAGATGGTCATTTTCCATATTACCCTTTGAATTCTGCAACTACTTCCAGTTCTTTTAATTTCTTTCAAGGAAGTTCACCCCTGTTAAATCTGACTCTGTTCCATCATCAGCATCCTTCAAGCCATCCAGTTAATTTCCATGATAAGTCACCGAATCTTAAGGAATCAACTTCATCTTTTGGGGTTGACTTCCATCCCCTTCTTAAAAAACCTGATGATATAATGGTTGGTGCACAATCTGCTCCGTTATCATCTGCTAATCAAGAATCCTCTGAGGATCGATGTGCTCAGTTACGTAGGACCACTTTGATATCACATGTTAATAATAGTTCCTCTGCTGCTTCTGTCATACCGATTAGCCCAACTGAGAAGATTAATGAACTTGACTTGGACATACACCTAAGTTGTTCAGCCAGGAGGCAAAAGGCTCTGGGTATCAGAGATGTAAATCATTGCAATATGGATAATACAGTAGTTGACCCTCTGAAGTTTAGCAGGCTAGGATCTGAAAAGGCAAAGGATTCTTTGGCCCCGTGCAGTCAGTATCTGCCTGCTGCTTGTACTCCTGATAGAACTAGTAGCAAGTTAGCATATGTCCATGCATCAAATGTATCAGGTGATGGAGGAAATCAAAAAAATGTTGATAATTTTGGAGATCAGTCTCCTCCAGAAATTGTAATGGAGCAGGAAGAGTTAAGTGACTCTGAGGATGAAATTGGAGAAAATGTGGAGTTTGAGTGCGAGGAGATGGCAGACTCAGAAGCAGAGGATGGATCTGACTCTGAGCCTACGACTGAAATTCAAAATGAGGTATTGAGTCCCATAATTCCTTTCCTGCTTGAATTAGGACAGGATGATGCCACAAATCCTTCTCTCCAATGTAATTTGAGCATTTATGCGTTTTAATTTTCATAGTATGTGCATTTGACTTCATATAGAATCATCCTTCTTAGACATTTATATTTTTCTAATCAAATCGATTATAGCTTCCTTTGCTAAATTTTGTTTGATTGAGGTAGGTTTATCATTTATGACTGTTTTCAGAATGTATTTGCTAGATTTTCTATGAAAGTGATTTATTGTATTAAATCTTTTGCTAGTACTCTGATTGTTTTTCTTCTTTCCATATAACATTTTTTCTTGTTTCAATTATACATGATTAGGAGGAGGAGAATCTTGATATTAGTGCAGATTTGGATGATGAACAATGCAAGCAGAATGTGGGTGGTGATCCAAATGGAAAGGTCTGTGGCACCTCAGAAGACCACATCAAGGACAGAAAACTGGACAATTCCTCCAGCGTTCAATGTTTGGATTTGTGTTCTTGTCCTCCAAGTGCGCCTCCCACAGAGAACAAGATTGAAGTTTCAAAGCACATTGGAAATTCATGTAGCAGAGATGACACATCATGTTCTAATACAAGTACTGGAAATGTTGCACCGGATGCAAATCAGGCAGCATTACCAGAGCAAGTTTTGGACCAGTCAGAACGACCAAATCCAAATTCCAGTGTTATGCCCCCTGGGAAACCTAGAAAACGCACATTTAATTTAGATTCTCGCTTCAGCAGAAGTGGATCCAAAAGAAGGAAATCGGGAGTGACCTCTGATATGAACTCATCAATCTCCAAGCATGTCAGTGAGAAAGAACCTGCCTAAGCAGGGCTGGCTAAGTTTTACTGATACTAGATATGTTTGATCAACCTTCAACCATTATTGGACGTGCACCAGATGGTATGGTTAATATTAGCACATTGAATTGCAAATGATGGATTGGGTTAATATACATTTGTTCATAATCTTTAGCTCATAGCTCACTTTGCTAATTAAGAGAGAGGAGTAGATCTTGCCAATTCATTTTTGCTTTCTTCTACCTGCACAAAGTTGTAAAAAGGATGTTAAGGATACAGAAAAAGAGTTTTTCCTAAAATGACTCAACTTTTTTAAAATTGTTCGATTTAACATAGTTTATAAAATTATTTCCCAAATTAACTTTAACTCATTCACAAAATGAGTTCTAATTGGACTTATTAAATTTTTTTTAAAATTTTCTCTTTTTTTTTTTTCTATTTTTATCTCTTTTTTTTAATTTTTTAAATCCTCATTATCCTCTCTCCGTTTCCCTTATCCATTTCCCCTCTCATTCCCTTTTCTTTTCATTTTTTTTTATTTCTTTTCTCTTTAAAAAAACATTCTCCTCACTTTCCTTTTTCTTTTCAATTTTTTCTCTTCTCCATTCCACCTCCGTCCCTCTTCTTTCATTTTTTTTTTCTCTTCTCTTCTCCAGTCCACCTCCCGACGTCCCTTTTCTTTTTTTTTTTTTCTCCAATCCACCTCTCCACATAAACCCTAGCCCACCCAAAAGTCAATAGATTTTTTTTAGTGACTGAGTACACCACTTCTCAGTGCTTCAAAATTTCAGGTTAGTATGGCTTGTTTCCCTTTTTTTTTTATGATTATCTAAGTTTTTGTTTGTTTGATAAAATTTGATTCTATTGTCTTTGATGATTTGGTATTTTATTATTATTATTTTTTGAAAGGATGAATGATATTTTTTTCAATCATAATTTTAAAAATAAAAAGTAAAATAAATTTTTTATTTTTATTTTAAAAAAATATATTAAATTTTTATTTACATTTTGTAATTTTGTAGATGACATTGTTGAAGGAACCAATTCGATTAAATATATATTGAGATTCTAACATTTTATACGATGTAAATGACAATCCATATTTTGAAGGACCAGCTAAAAAATCATGGGTTTTTAGAAGACAAATATCATATTTAGACATAGTTCAAAAGGTATGCAACTTTAAAGGTGTTGATATAACAACAAACCTAAAGTTCATACTACGTTATCCGGGTGTTGTAAGGGGTTGTTCATTTGTCCAATATTATATTATTACAATCATGGATGAGGAAAATATGGAACATATTTGGTCTATACCAAGTGACTTCAAGACTGTGGGTGTTTCTATTTTGGTTCAAGAATCTCCAAGACCTCATTCACCACCAATAATTCATGAATCTCCAACTCCAACACCTCTAGTGCAATCAAATTCGAGCTTGTTGAGACCTTTGTTGATGGAAAATATTACATGTGTTGACAATGATTTCACACTTCCAATTCCAAATAATTTGTCAATTCCAAACAATGTTTCAAGATTACATCAAACAACGGAGGATGAAACAACACATATAAATAGTGTTTGACTACAAATCTTTCTGAATCATTAAATAGTGTCTTAAAGAAGTGTCGTGCATTACCTCTAAAGGCTTTGGTTGAGTTTGTATGCGACAAAATTGTTCATTATTTTAGTAAATACCGAGATGAGGCAACACATACTATACATCCTTTTCCACCTATAATTTGGAGGCAATATGTTAAGAATGAAAAAAAAGCAAGAGGACATATTGTTTTCTATTACAATCTTCAAACTGGAATATTTAGGATTACTACACCTTTAAGGGGATATGGAAGGGGAAACAATGTTTACACAATCAACATCAATGATCAATCTTGCAGCTGTAATAAATGGTCCATATTTGGAATACCTTGTTCTCATGTATTTACAGTATGTCGACATCGTGGTTGGGATCCAACTTCATTTGTTATGCCATTTTATTCAACCTCTAATTACAAGTTGATTTATGAGGTAAATTTTTATCCTGTCGCAAATGAAGAAGAATGGAATGAAGAAGGGTTTGTACTTCATTGCTATAAACCTAATATGAAGAGGGGTGGTCCAGGTCGTTTACGATCTCGAAGGTATCGGGGTTCAATGGATGCAAGAAATCCGGACTCACCTCCAAGATGCGGTAACTGTCATATGTCAGGTCATAATAGAAGAACTTGTATCTCTAACCGAAATAACGATGGATGTTGATTTTGCATTTCACTTTTTTTTTATAAAAAACTCATTGTTGTACTTTTATTATATATATATATATTATGATGGACTCAGTATGATTTATATATTTATAATTGACGTTATGTTCCACATAATTTTCAAACGTGAATTATAGGACGCATTTTGAAGATGACTCCTAATGTTCCACATAATTTTTAAACGTGATAAATTTATAGGACGCATTCTGAGCATGAGTCCTAATGTTCCACATAATTTTCAAACCAGTAATAAATTGTAGAACGCATTCTGGCCACGAATTCCCGTACTGAATTATAGGACGCATTGAGAGGATGAGTCCTAATGTTCCACATAATTTTCAAACCAGTAATAAATTGTAGAACGCATTCTGGCCACGAATTCACGTACTGAATTATAGGACGCATTGAGAGGATGAGTCCTAATGTTTCACATAATTTTCAAACGTGATAAATTCCAGTACTGAATTATAGGACTCATTGAGAAGATGAGTCCTAATGTTTGTAGAACGCATTCTGGCCACGAGTCATAATGTTCCAGATAATTTTTCCGTCCTGAATTATAGGACGCATTGAGAGGATGAGTCCTAATGTTCCACATAATTTTCAAACGTGATAAATTCCAGTACTGAATTATAGGACTCATTGAGAAGATGAGTCCTAATATTTGTAGAACGCATTCTGGCCACGAGTCATAATGTTCCAGATAATTTTTCCGTCCTGAATTATAGGACGCATTGAGAGGATGAATCCTAATGTTCCACATAATTTTCAAACGTGATAAATTCCAGTACTGAATTATAGGACTCATTGAGAGATGAGTCCTAATGTTTCACATAATTTTCAAACGTGATAAATTCCAGTACTGAATTATAGGACTCATTGAGAAGATGAGTCCTAATGTTTCACATAATTTTTAAACGTGATAAATTCTAGTACTGAATTATAGGACGCATTGAGAAGATGAGTCCTAATGTTCCACATAATTTTCAAACGTGATAAATTCTAGTACTGAATTATAGGACTCATTGAGAAGATGAGTCCTAATGTTCCACATAATTTTCAAACGTGATAAATTCCAGTACTGAATTATAGGACTCATTGAGAAGATGAGTCCTAATGTTTCACATAATTTTCAAACGTGATAAATTTCAGTACTGAATTATAGGTCTCATTGAGAAGATGAGTCCTAATGTTTCACATAATTTTACTGAATTATAGGACTCATTGAGAAGACGAGTCCTAATGTTTCACATAATTTTCAAACGTGATAAATTCCAGTACTGAATTATAGGACTCATTGAGAAGATGAGTCCTAATGTTTCACATAATTTTCATTATATGACTCATTGAGAAGATGAGTCCTAATGTTTGTAGAACGCATTCTGGCCACGAGTCATAATGTTCCAGATAATGTTTCCGTCCTGAATTATAGGACGCATTGAGAGGATGAGTCCTAATATTCCACATAATTTTCAAACGTGATAAATTCCAATACTGAATTATAGGACGCATTTTGAAGATGAGTCCTAATATTCCACAGAATTTTTAAACGTGATGAATTCCAGTACTGAATTATAGGACGCATAATTTGAAGACTAGTCCTTAAAAGTTATATAAAACCACTTTATATACATCTATATCTATAGAATTAAATATAATTTTACAATAAGGAAAAATGGATCATATAACGAAAAATCGTTGATTTTTGTAAATAATAAAATAGCAATACCAATCTTCAATTTATAGAACAATCACGTCACCCACAACTACCAATTCAAAGCGAGTTGATTTGTAATAAATTAAATATAAATACAACAATGCCAAAACAACAAGTTCATTTATAATAAAGAACACCATCCAGGGGTATATCTATTTATAGTCTTCCGAGCTCGACGAGGCCTAGTTCTAGTATGTGGTATAATCTCTTCAATAGTAAAATCATGAGAATGTTGAGAACCGGAGCCTGAACGAATAACATTTTCTTGACTTGGATTTTCTTGGGAAGTTGAAAATTAAAGCACAAATAAGAAATTCCACAAAGAAACAAGTTCAAATAGTATCATAATTTGATTGAAGTTTGAACTCGAGTTATAAAGATACTATCAATATCTAAAACAATAAATTATCATCAAATCCCTTCGGGATAAGACATGCAATAACAGGGTAGTGAAATCTCATCCGAAAAGTATGTAAATAATTGAATATTCTTCAGTATTGCCCACATGGAGGAAATATTTCAAAAACTTGAAATATTCACTAAAAGACACCCAATTTTATAGAAGTTCAAATTAGGAAGTCAAAAGACCTACTAGGCCCAACTACTACACAATTTCAAAAGAAAAAGGCTAAAATGTCAAACACAAAATAAATAACTATATAACTCATGATACTTAAGAACTATGCATTAAACTATACCATTGCAAAAATTCCACAAAAAAATATAAATATTAATATTTGAAACAGCCCCCAAGAACAGCAACAGCTCCTACAGCTTTTAACTGCAAGTGTGATAGAAAATAAGCTTTGTCAGATGAAAGAAAGGGGTGTGCAGAAGAATAAACAGGATTATTTCCATAAAGGAAAGTGGAAAATACATCATTAAACAAATAGATAATACATCTTCGTCAAAGAAAACTCTAGTCCCGGTGCAAATAAAAGAAATACAACCCCAAATTGAGCAAATGTTTCAACCTGTTCAGAGAAAACTAAACAAATTCAAGGTTACTGAAATCCACTCATATTAGCTCTAAAATGTTGACAAGAGATGATTGGTTACCAAGAAATAATGGACATGCATCAATATAAATATATATATATATATATATGTGTGTGTGTGTGTGTGTGTGTGTGTGTGTACACACACCGTTGTTCTTTTTTATCTCCAATTAATACACACTCTAATCCCCAATATTTTCTCTGTACTATTTAGGCATAAATTTCGTTTAAGACTGCAATGTTAATAAAATATTTTCTTAGAGGCTTAGTACTCTCATTTTGAGGCAAATTAATACCACATCATTATGAGATCTTGACCTACATCTTGGCTCTTCACCACTCATAAGAAAAAAACAACATAATTTCAAGAATTTCCCCCATTTTTCTTTTTCCATTAAAGATGAAACATCTTAATCTAACATTTTTACTTCAAATATTCCAACTTATTAAAACTTAAGATGGGATTGGATAACCATAAGATCTGCCAGATTTCCAAGTATTCACTTTCCAGTTGGATACACACTTCCCAAAAAAAAAAGAAAAAAAATGTTATGGTCTCAGATCAATTTATTGCCCGTTTGGATGATTACAACATTTCTTAATATTCAAGACTTTTAAGGCAACAATCTTAATGTATTATGAACACCCCATGACAATCCCAAGTAATAGTGAAAAAATGCACTGATTCCCGCATCACAGTAACTTGCAAGACTTACCAAACCCCCATCCCATTGTCATTTTGTACTAACTACCTCAAGTGCAAAGTGTTCATAAAAGAAGAAGAGATTATTCATAAAAGAAGCTCCATGATATCAAAACTAACAAGTGTAAAATTATAAAAACAAATAAAGTAAATGAAGTTACGGACCTCATTCAAAATTCGATGGAGTTCATCCATTGCTTGAACAACATGATTCCTATAATTGCTGAGTGTTTTGTTGTGAGCTTGAGGAGTGTTTTGTTGTGAGCTAGGGTTTATGTGGAGAAGAGACAAAAATGAAAAGAAAAGGGAAAGTGGGGGGGGGGGGGGAGGTGGGTTTGGAAGGGAAAAGAAATAAAAAATATGAAAAGAGGGTAAACGGAGAGGGGAAACGGAGAGGATTTGAAAAAAAAAAAAAAAAGAGAGAAAAATATAAAAAGAGAAAAAGAAAAAAAAGAAAATTTTAAAATTTTTTTAGTAGAGCCCATTAAAACTCATTTTGTGAATAAATTAAAGTTAGTTTGGAAAATAGTTTTATAAATTAGGTTAAATCGAGACAAATTTTAAAAAGTTGGATCATTTTAAGAAAAGACTCAGAAAAAAGACTAACTGTGCTCTTCTATTGTTTATTTTTGGTTAATTCGGAATCAAATTTTGATCATTACATAATATCTTCAAATCACATATATCTATATATATTTATTTTAAAAAGAAAAGTTTTGGTTAAATTAAATTGAGCTTTAACATTATCGCAATGGTCACCCTTTAAATTCAACTTGTATATGATGACCACCTCTTTCTCCTCCCTACCCTCTTAATTTTTTTTTTTAATAAAAACCTAAAACAAAACAAAATATTATAATGGACATATGCTTTGGGCCTGACTATGGTAATATACCTGAAGGCAGAAACCTCCTTCCGACAGAACACACGAAGATTGCCGCTTGCTCCTCCTCTCATTAGTGTCTTCCGACCTCTCTATCATTCTCGTACTGGTACGTGAATTATTTTCGTCTGACTGGAATGGATATCTCTTCTTCTACTCCCTATTGTCTCGTCTTTGAATTAAGATTGTGCATAATCGATCATACTGTCAATGTTTTTCTTGTATTGTTGATATAATCTTCTGTTTTTTTTTTCCTTACTGGGGCTGGGGTTGTCAAGAGTTTCAAATTTGAGCAGAGTAATGATTGGGTCTTTTATGGTTACGTTTTTGTTAGCAGTTCTGAAAAAAAAAAAAGGCGGGTTTTGGTGGAGTGAGGGGACTTCTTTTATCATGCTGTTGGCCGAACCAATGTTAATGCGGCCGAGAAGTTTGTTGTAAATCTTGAGACTGGGAAATACTAGGGTGCTCTAATATTTTCTTTTTTCTTTTCCTTTGGTATAGGAGGTCTCCGTTCTTTGAATTCATGGCGTCAATGCAAAACTATGTTTTGGGGAAGACAATTATTTTAGTGAACTATTTAAGTAAAAACTGATTAGCAGATTTTTTTTTTTTTTTTCTTTTCGCTGTATCAACTCCTGAATCACTGAGAATGAAATAGAGAGTTGCTTCAGTAGTTTTACACTTAGCCTCTGCTTCTGTCTTCCCTCATATTATTTTGCTTTACTCTACTTCTCTTCATATCTTTCTCTTATGGCTAGGCTCAGCTTTATCTCATTCCATACTGATTTAGGTTTTTGTCTGTATGGGCAGGTTGCTGGAGATGTTATGAGGTTGGTCTAGTTGTTCTATGTTTTTAGGTTTGTTTTTACAAGGAAGAAGACATTTTTTTGTCAGAAGCCTTCATGTGGGTAAGCAATTTTTAAGCCCAAGTGCTGAAGATATTATTTGTAAGTCCATTTGTGTGAATTTAAGGCAAAACAGATGGAATTTGTTAGAGAAAATGTCATCCAGCCTGACAAACTCCATAGTCTCTCGTGTTTTTCACGATTTCCAGAGCTCTCCAAATGTAATTTTAGAGTTGTACAGACTGATTGGATGGGACAAATATGTATTGGATTCTTTAGATTGCTGTGGTATTCTGATTCATGTGATGGTGAGTTATAGAAAATATGATGACGCTTTGTCCTTGATGAAGAAGATGGTTATAACAAAAGGATATTCTCCACTGGACATTCTGGAGACATTGATTAAATATGATCACAATGTCGTCTCAAGAAAGGCAGTTTACGATGCACTAATTAGGACCTGTACTCAAGTTGGGGCAACAGAGGATGCCTATAAGCTCATAAAAAAGTTGAGTGAGGGTTATCGAGTATCAATTCATGCATGGAATAATTTTTTAAATCATCTATTGAGATTAGATGAAGTAGCTAAGTTTTGGATGACGTATAAAGAAATGGTTTCATATGGATATTTTGAGAATGTGAATACATTTAATTTGATTGTTTATGCTCTTTGTAAGGAATGTAAAGTATCTGAAGCCATTTCAGTTTTCTTTCAAATGTTGAAAGATGGTGTTGTCCCCAATGTTGTTACTCTCAATATGCTTATAGATGGTGCTTGTGAGATAGGTAACCTCGACGGAGCATTGAAGCTTCTCAGGAACATAGGCACCATGTCAAAGGGCTGTGTTGCTCCTGATTTAATATCTTACAATAGTATCATTAAGGGGTATTGCGGGTCCGGAAATGGAGATGTTGCAGAGAAGTTTCTTCATGAAATGATTGAGGTAGGCATTGTGCCAAATGTGAGAACTTATGCAACACTGGTCGATGGATATTCCAGCAATGGTGACTTGGAGCAGGCATTTCGCCTGTGCATGAATATGGTGGAGAGAGGTTTGGTGCCTAATTCAGCTGTTTATAATTCTCTATTGCATTCATTATATATGGAAGGAGATACAAAAGGAGCTTCTTTGTTGTTGTCTAACATGATTAAGATGAATACTTCCCTTGACAAATTCAGCTACTCCATCATCGTAAATGGACTCTGTCTGAATGGTCAGATTAATGAAGCACTTAAATGCTATAAGTGGATGTTAAAGAAAGAGCTCGTGGAAGATGATTTTCCTCACAATATACTTATTAATCATCTTTGCAGGACCAAGAATATAGCAGGATCAAAGCAACTCATAGGCACCATGTTCGTCCGTGGCTTAATTCCGGACATGGTTACATACGGAACAATGATAGATGGGCACTGCAAAGCAGGCAACTTGGATAGTGCACTAGAGTTTTACAATGATATGATAAAGGTAAACAAGAATCCAAATGTGGTGATTTACAATGCTATTTTAGATGGTTTATGCAAAGAATTGTCTGCTGATACTGGAAAACACTTAATGGATGCACTAAAAAGTGCAGATTTCTTTGATGTTGTGTCCTTCAACACACTGTTAAATGGGTATTGCAAATGGGGAAAAGTTGATGAGGCTTTGAATTTGCTTGTGGATATGAGAAAGAAAGGAATCTCATTCAACCAAGTCACTTACAACATATTGATCAACTTCTTATGCAAGGTTGGTTTGATTGAGCAGGCAACTGAAGTTATGAAAACTATGGTTGCAGAGGGACTAATTCCTGATTGTGTTACATACACAACTCTTATTATAAATACAAGTAAGAAGCGTGATGCTGAAGCAGTCATAGAGCTGCATGATTATATGGTGCTTAGAGGAGTAATTCCTGATACTCTAACTCAGAAAGCTCTAGTCAGTCCACTTATGGGATCTCTTGTTTCTGCTGTAGATAAGTCTTGAAATTTGTACATATATTGCAAAAAATTTGAAGTTCAAGGACTTTCAAAGTACTAATTTGCATTTCACTCCTTTTTATTTAATTATTTTTTTTTTGGCTCTGTTCAATATGTGAAGTCAATTAATTTAGATGGGATTTAGGATGTGTTTAAAAATCTAATTTTTATTTATAGGAATGTCATTTCCAAACTCTCTTATAGTATTGTGTCAAGAAAAAGATTTGTTTTTTATTTTTAGACTTACTTTTGTCATAGATTTTTTCAATAGTAAGATCACTATACAAGTCGAAGGAGCACTGAGATTCACTCACGCATTGCCGCATATTCTGACAGTAAAATGGTACATACTGCAATTGAGGGGATGCGGTCCCCATACATATCATTACAGTATGATACAAAGATTAATTATGTGAATAAAAAAAATATCAAAAAATGTTAATATTAAGGTGCCAAAATCCTTTTACAAAACAAAAATTTTCAAATTTCAACCGTAAAAAATCCTTATCCAGAAACCTCATCCAAACGACCAATCCCACTATCTCCCTCCACCTCTCATTTCATTACGCTTTGGCACACCAATTGAATTCATTTCAAAACAACCACCAGTTCCATAGAGATAAGATATCAAGAAACCACATCTTTTTCCTCTCTGAGCTTTCTGTAATCATCTGCCATTGGAACTTTTGATTACAGAGCTCCCAATAATACTTTCAAGAAAAAGAAAGAAAAAAAAAGGTGTCTTTGGTACTTGAAAAACCATGTCTTGCTCGAATTTGACAATGTGGGTATCATCAAAACCTTCTCTTTCTGACTCTTCGGCTCTTTCTTTCCGCTCTTCACTCAATCCTCTTCAGCTTCCTACCAATAACTCAACCGGCGGCGCCAGTCCATCTAGATCTTCATCGGTGACTCCAATTCACTGTGGACTTCGTGAGCTTCGTGATCGTATTGGTTCAGTGAAGAACACCCAGAAAATCACTGAGGCTATGAAGCTTGTGGCTGCTGCTAAAGTGAGAAGAGCCCAAGAAGCAGTGGTAAATTCTAGACCTTTCTCCGAAACTCTTGTTGAAGTTCTTTACAACATCAATGAACAGCTACAAACTGAAGATGTAGATGTTCCTCTAACCAAGGTTAGGCCTGTTAAGAAAGTAGGTCTAGTTGTTGTCACCGGCGACCGTGGGCTGTGCGGCGGTTTCAATAACGCTATTATCAAGAAGGCTGAGAGCAGAATCAGAGAGTTAAAGGCATTAGGCCTTGAGTACACCGTCATCAGTGTTGGTAAAAAGGGTAACTCGTTCTTCATTCGTAGACCTTATATTCCAGTAGATAAGTTTGTTGATGGCAGTAATCTTCCCACTGCTAAAGAAGCTCAGGCAATCGCAGATGATGTCTTTTCACTTTTCTTGAGTGAAGAGGTTGACAAGGTTGAACTTTTATATACCAAGTTTGTGTCTTTGATTAAGTCTGATCCAGTTATCCATACTTTGCTTCCCTTGTCACCAAAAGGAGAGATCTGTGACATAAACGGTGTCTGCGTTGATGCAGCAGAAGATGAATTCTTCAGGTTGACAACTAAGGAAGGAAAACTGACAGTGGAGAGAGATGCTGTGAGGACTCAGACTGCAGAATTTTCTCCAATTTTACAATTTGAGCAGGACCCTGTTCAGATCCTTGATGCTCTACTCCCTCTTTACTTGAACAGTCAGATTTTGAGGGCATTGCAGGAGTCACTTGCTAGTGAACTTGCTGCTCGGATGAGTGCAATGAGCAATGCCACCGACAATGCTATTGAATTGAAGAAGACACTTTCCAGAGTCTACAACAGAGAACGTCAGGCAAAGATTACTGGGGAGATATTGGAGATTGTCTCTGGAGCAAACGCCTTGGGTTAATACTCTTGTCTATGTCTTGTCTCCCCATAATTGTGCTTCTTTGTAGGTATTTTTGTGGGCAATTGTAACTCCCAACTGCATACAAACTTGTTATTAAGATGAGAACCACATGTATTGTCAACATAAGATTATCTCTGTCCATGGCCTGTTTACATGTTTATTCTTTTGGTCTATCCCTGTAATAATACCTCTTGTATTAAAAGTCTCAAAGTTTCAGCTCAAGATGCCCACTTGCTATTGGGGATCAATAATAATCTTTCACTTCTTAATATACAATTTATGCCCCTGTTTTGAGCTATAGTTTTGGTTTTCAACATTCAGCCAAGTTTCTGGGATCAAGTGTGTGTTGGTCTATAATTCAATTTTTCCCTATTGCAAGGTGAAAGAAACAGATTTTAGGTTAAAGGCATATTCATCCATATACAGTTAGTTGAATGAGATTCCTAATAAACAAAAACCATCATAAATTCTTTGATAGAATTTAAAAAGGGCAGCTATTCTGAAGAAATTCCGCCCACTTTCTGCATTTAACAGAACCCTCCGCCACAAATTTGAACGAGGATGTATTCCCAAGCACAAGAATATCAAGAAAATGTTCTAATATAGACCAATTATAGGCAACAGGCATTTGCAGGAACAAGGCATCACTAAACGCATTCAGTAAATTCGTTTCCAGATATTACCAACCCAACCATTCCAAATGCATCTGTTAGATTTGTCACAAACTATGACATAGAATTATAGAAATAATCGAAAGCTGATCAATAACATCATTTTATTGCTATGAAGAATTTATAAGAGTTTTTCATTATCTGTATCAATTACAAGGTATGTAGAACCGAAAAAAAAAAAGAAAAGAAAAACCTAGATTGTGAATTTTGTTCGTGAAACTAAGTGAACAACTATGACCCGGAAAAGACGGGTGCAACGGGGATGAGTTTCTTGCGACGAAGAGAAAGAGGATAGGCGTTCTTGAGTCTCAAAGTGAAACAAGGAACTACATCCATGGTATTGTTATTGTTAGGTTGAGGAGAAGCTAATTCTGAAGTAGGTTTGTGTTGGTAAAGCAAAATCTGCGTCAGAACTTGACCTTCTTTCGCTTTGGATTTTGCCGTGATCTTTGAGTTCCTTAATTGCGCTAATGCTCCAGGCTTCAAGTAGGCTCCAAAAATTGACGAGGATCTCTTGGCTCTGCTTCTGAATCTGGCCTTCATGTTCAAATTATCAAAGTCAGAAAACCCTAGACTTGATAATGGAGGAAGAGAGGAGGAAGAGCGGAGAAGGAGATTAAACAATGGGCGCCAAGATGGTGGGGAATTTTAAATACAGGGGAATCGTAGGCGGGAAATCACAAATAATGCAATCATGGTATTGGGCTTTTAAAATGAGCTTCTTGATCTATGGGCCTTTTGGGCCCAAGTCTACTCCTCTTGGGCTAAAATGACTACTCATGTACAAAGTGGGCTGCAACTCACGTGTCCTGGGCCCCACCGGATTCAGAAAATTCAGAAAATATCAAGACCAAATAAAAAATATACAAAAAATTATTTCTTTTTTCTTTTCTATTTTAAGTAAATAAAATATTCTGTAAAATCATTAAAAAAATATTTCCTAATACGAAAGGTGCAGCAAAGACCAAGAACAACCGTCAAGCTTTACTCTGTCTTCTGATGAACTACTCCTAGCCGTTAGATGTGATTATTTATTACAGAGGAGAGAACCTCGTTACCAAATCTAGATTTATTTGTCAGAATTTTCAGAGATTATAGTATTGAGTGCACACCTCATTTCTTTACATTTTTCTTGCTTAAAAAAAGAAAAAGGATTCCTTTTAATATTCACAAACATCACATCAGAATCATACGACTGCAAGAGAAACTACAGATTTTGTTTTTCTTTATTTCAGAGAATGTAAATTTTTTTTTGATATATTACAGAGATACAGAGAGAGATTGGTTAATTGGGTTAATTAACACAAAGGTTGTCTGTTCTGATTCTGCGTTGAAACACAGAGCTCACAACATTCTTTAGAAGGTTAGGTAACCCCAGAATCAGATATGGAAGTATCTATATCACTACACAAACCATTGAGTCGCAGAACAGAGTTTAGTGGCGAAACCCACTCCAAGATCAAATCTTTTCTGAGGTTTATTCCTCATGGAAGCACAACCCTGTCCTTACAAGTAACTTTACATAATCATTTCTTTTTTCCTCCCTCCGGTTAAAAATTATGTATATATGTACTAATGCTATATGTCTGTCATCTTTATTATTAACCTCGGATTTTGGTTGCTGGTTAAAAATTATTTTTCTTGGAGTCATGATTGGATAATTGGCTACTTTTAGATCTTTGTGCAATATTGTTTCAGTTGATATACAAGTGAAATGAGGTTCTTGTTTTTATGGTATATCATTATGATTGTGTCCTTCAATGTGTGCGGCTGACTGTTAATCCTTTTAAGCATTTAAGAGTCTTGAATCACCTTGAATGATTATGGTTCTTGAGTCATTCATACAAACGTGATCATTTGCTATTATAATACTCCTCCATAGTAACCTATATGCTAGAGATTTGCTGCAGTCTTCTTTATGGAGGAGGGATCACGCATTGGCTGGGGTTTCAAAGCGGATTACGGCAAGTGCGGGTTGGCTTCTTTGATTGTTAAGTTTTTGATTTCAACTACTACTTCTAAGCTACTTTTCCAACTTTCTGAGTTTTTAAAACTTCTAATTTCCTAGATTTTTCAAGGAGACGGCAAAGAAGGGTATCGTCTCCTAGAAATCAAGGATCTTCTCCCAAGGGATTTAAGCCACGACCACAGGTAGGGACAAGCTCCCAGAAAAAGGATCAGAAAAACATCAGTGAGAAAGAAGGTTCTGGCAACTTTCAACCCAAAGAGTTTTCTGGTGCAAGTAAGAATGTGGTTGAAGACAAGCAGGAAGAGACTGTTGATGATGTTCATCAGATGAAGGAAAATGAGGAGGAAGTTCAAATTGAACGTGAGGATGTTGTTGAGGAGAAATCATCAGTCATAGAGCCTGTATCTATTGGTACAATAACTCAATGGATTGAAAATGGAAGAATTAGTCCCCTTGAGTCAAAAGACACAGGGGAAGATCTAAAGGGTGATATTGACATTAGTCTAGGTAAAAGAATATCATCAGGAACTGTCCAATTAAATGCTGTTAGTGCGGCTGAGCATGAACAAAAAGAGAGCACCATATTAGATAATTCACAGGATTCAATTAGGGATTCTGTGGTTTCTACAAACACAAAACTTTCAGAAGGAAATGAAACAGACCCAAGTGATGAGGTCAAACAACATCACAGCACTAAGATTGATCAGTCAATAAATTCAACAATGACTGAAAGCCCTGTAGAAGGTACTGATATCAGAGGTATAAGTGAAGATCAGTCCGTGAATCCAAAATTTGTCAAGAAGGATAACACAATAGTTAAACAAAAGCAAGGAAATCAGTTAAATTTGGAGATGGAAGAGAATTTGCATAAACAGGCAGTGGAAAGGCTTGCTGAGGAAAATTTCTTGAAAGGAAACAAATTATTCTGGTATCCTGTGGTGGTAAAGCCTGATCAAGACATAGAAGTGTTCCTGAACAGAAGTCTTTCCACATTGAATAATGAACCAGATGTTGTACTCATGGGAGCCTTCAATGACTGGAAATGGAAATCTTTTGCATCTAAGTTGAATAAGACCCACCTCAGAGGGGACTGGTGGTCTTGCCAAGTCCATATTCCCAAGGAAGCATACAAGATGGACTTTGTGTTCTTTAATGGAAAAGATGTATATGACAATAATGACAAGAAAGATTTCTCCATAACTGTTGAAGGTGGGATGGGTGTGCTTGAATTTGAGGATTTCTTGCTGGAGGAGAAATGCAAAGAATTGGAGAAGCTCGCCAAAGAGCAAGCTGAAAAGGAAAGAAAAGAAGAAGAACAAAGGAGAGTAGAAGCAGAGAAAGCTGCAAAGGAAGCTGATAGAGCACAGGCCAAAGAGGAAGTCTTGAAGAAAAGGGAAATGTTGAACAAGTTGATAAAAAGGGCAGTTAAGTCCATTGACAATGTTTGGTACATTGAACCTAGAGAATTCAGAGGTGAGGACAAGGTCAGATTATTCTATAACAGGAGCTCAGGTCCTTTGATCAATGCTAATGATTTATGGCTTCATGGAGGCCACAATAATTGGGAAGATGGTCTGTCTATTGTTGCAAAGCTTGTCCGAAGTGATAGAGTAAATGGGGATTGGTGGTATGCTGAAGGTAGGTACAGCTTTCTGTTACATATGTGGTGGCATGTTGGCTATGGTGATTTAATAGAATTTGAAGAATTTGCTAACTAAAGTCTAGCTTCATGAGAAATATGGCTGGATTGGTGATACTTTGAATATGTTAGTTATGCTTTTTTACACTTCACTTAGTTATTGCTTTAGGTCCTGCAAAAATAGAACTGGAGTAGGGATAACATGCTTTTATTCATTTCTTCAAACTTCCCTAATCATAATACTGTTAGTAATGTATCAGTAACTGTTTCAACTAACAAATGTTTGGTTTTGTAGTTGTCATACCTGATGGTTCACATATATTGGACTGGGTTTTTGCTGATGGTCCACCGCATCATGCCAAAGTCTTTGACAATAATGGTCGTTGGGATTTTCATGCTATTGTTCCCCAAGGTGTTCCTGATGAACTCTATTGGATTGATGAGGAACATCAAATTTATCAGAGGCTTCAAGAAGAGAGGCGATTGAGGGAGGAGGCTATTCGTGCTAAGGTCAATTTCTGTAAAATTATGTCAGAAGTTTTTGAGTTTATTAGTTCCTGAAGTCCGTAGACTTTTGTATCTTTCACATAATTGGTTTACTTTCAATTCAAAGCGATTTGATTTTGAATATTTGATAGACAAGGTAATAATTCTATAGGCTTCTCACTTTCTCTTTGTTGGACCTCTAGTACTAATGATCAGCCTTTCCTTAGCATACACATATATATTCAAGGTAGAACAATTTCTGATGGAGGGAGGGCATAAGCAAGCAGATTTACCTAAATGGAGCTCCTAGGAGAAGTAATATCTTTAAATTGCTGACAAAATGGAAAATTTGTTCACTCTTTTGGTTGTGGGAGGAAACTTTTGCTACTTAACTTCTCTTGCCCTAAAAGAAGGGAAAGGAGAAAGGAGAAAGTTGATCAATTTAGCTATTGTTTTGGTGAAGTTTCCTTTCCTTAATAACATTTCTCTTATGATTTTGTCTTCAGGCTGAGAAGACTGCTCAGTTGAAAGCAGGAGCAAAGGAAAGGACTCTGAAAAGCTTTCTGCTGTCTCAAAAGCATATAGTTTATACAGAGCCTCTTGATGTCCAAGCTGGAAGTACTGTGACAGTTTTTTATAACCCTGCCAACACTGTATTGAATGGAAAGCCTGAAGTTTGGTTCAGATGCTCATTCAATCGTTGGACACATCGTATGGGTCCATTGCCACCACAGAAAATGTTGCCTGCAGAAAATGGTTGTCATGTTAAAACAACAGGTGAAAATTTGAGCAATCAAATCTTGAACACTACAAAACTGATCATTCTTGTTATTCTCCAGCATTTCTCTTTAGAGATCAGAAATCTCCAAATTAGTGTTCTTTTTGCTGAAAAATGTTATATTTTCCCGCTTTTGTTGTTTTTGTAGTTAAAGTTCCTTTAGATGCATATATGTTGGACTTTGTTTTCTCTGAAAGAGAGGATGGCGGAATATTTGACAACAAAAATCGTATGGATTATCATGTCCCTGTTTCTGGAGGAGTCACAAAGGAACCACCACTGCATATTGTGCATGTTGCAGTAGAGATGGCACCAATTGCAAAGGTAAAACATAATGATTTTGGTAGTGCCACATAGATAGTAAGTTATTTTATGTTAACTTATCTGTCATAGAACTGCGGAGATGATTTATTCTTCCCTTTTGAATGATTTTCGTTGTTCATATGTTGTTGATGTTGGGCCTGGGGGTTGGGAGGTGGACATGGAGGTCAAATCTCAATGCAAAATTTTTCTAGTTTTTATTCTATAATTTAAAACATTCTCTCTAACAAAAATTAATCGATTCAAATTAAAAGCTCCCTTGAACTTTTGTGCATGGATCCCTTTTATTTGTACTAAATATACTTTTTAAACACTTTCTTTTTTTCTTTTTTTACTTACAGTCATATCTTTAAACCATCAATTGTTAATTATTTAACATTTAATTGAAACTAGCTCAATAATATTCAAATATTTTCGACTCACTGTTAATCAAATTAAATCTTTACACACAGAATTTAGCACCAATCCAATTATTTTTTAGCTTTAATATGTGCAATATACTCGAGGTTTTCCATTCATTTTGCCCACACTTATCATTATGGAATTATGATTATTGAATCATAAAATATTCCTTCTTTTACAGGTGGGAGGCCTGGGTGATGTTGTCACAAGTCTCTCTCGTGCTGTTCAGGACTTGAACCATAATGTAGACATTGTCCTTCCAAAGTACGACTGCTTGAAGCTAAACCATGTAAGCTTTGACCTATTGCTTTGGGTTTTTTTGCTAGTCTCATTCTGATCTTTGCAGTTGGCAATACTGAATTAGTGATCTACCTAATATATTTTCATACTTTAGTACTTCCATTCATGTCACTTTGTGGTGCATCAAACTGGTAGTTGAGGCTTCTTGAGATTATATATTTTTCATATTTTTCTCTGAGAGTGTGATCTTTAATAAATCTCCCACTGGATTTTGAAATCAATGAGGTTAACTGCATGAAAGCATTATGAATAGTAATGGTTTTGGAGGCACGCCTTTGTATTAAAACTACAAAAAAAGTGAAGTAATTTTTTGGGGTTCCATAGTTGTTGCATCATTTGTCTTGTCCCTTTCCTATTATCCCAGTGCGAGAATAACCACGTATGGTTTCTTTAATTGTGCTTGTAGTTGTGTTTATCTACCATATAGACTGATTGGACTTCTCATGGCGCTATGACTTCTTGAGATTTACATGTTTACCATCCTCTAAAATGTTCTGACCTTGATGAGCAATGTTATTTCACTGGTAAAACAAATATCTACTTAAATTCTTTTTTTGCATATATATGGTCAGACTAATAATAATAGATGATCATAATCAGGTTTATTTTCAGATAGTATGGTTCTGACAGTTCATTTACCAAATTATTTTGGATGGTACTCCAAATTGTTTCTATTCCAAAACAGGTTAAGGACTTGCATTATAAGAACAGCTATTCATGGGGTGGGACTGAAGTAAAAGTTTGGCACGGGAAGGTAGAAGGTCTTTCTGTCTACTTTTTGGAGCCTCAAAATGGGTAATTACTTGTCTTCATATATATAATATACTTTCCCCACATGTTATCTTTGTATCTTGTTTCTGTTTATCTACTCAAAGAATACACACATTTTGACAACCTGCATAATCTTTGTAGTCTTTGTTATCATTGAGAAGCGTCTCCTGAAGACTTTCTCTTTATTCATCGCCAAAACACAGGAGCATTTAAATAGGCAGAGAGCTTAGTGGACTTGATTATGTTACACAAAATAAAGCTATTTATAGAATCATGATTCATATTCTCTCTGCAGACATTTTTGGGCAGGATGTATATACGGTCGTGGAAATGATGGGGAAAGATTTGGCTTCTTTTGTCATGCTGCTCTCGAGTTTCTTTTACAAAGTGGATTCCACCCTGTAAGTATACGAATCTTCTGACCAATAGAATGATGGAAGACAACATCAGTGTATTAAGATTATCAGATTATGGGAATTATTTCAATATTTAATTATTGCCTTTGTTTTGCAGGACATCATTCATTGCCATGATTGGTCAAGTGCTCCAGTTGCATGGTTGTTTAAAGATCATTATGCACATTATGGGCTTAGTAAAGTTCGTATTGTTTTTACAATTCATAACCTTGAATTTGGGGAGGCATTAATTAGCAAAGCAATGGCATATGCAGACAAGGCTACAACAGTATGTACCTATGCTACTTCTTTAGAGTTTTTCATTTTTTTCAGGATAAAAAGTTGAGTTAATTCCTGTCATCTATTTATTTCACCATTGGCTGACAATATCCAGTTTCTTTTTACCAAAATAATCAGAAGTTTTATCTTTCTGTTGCTTCTTATTCGTCTTCCTCTCTTGGTGCTTCAGGTCTCCCCAACTTACTCCCAGGAGGTTTCTGGAAACCATGCAATTGCTCCTCACCGTTACAAGTTCCACGGCATCCGGAATGGAATTGACCCAGACATATGGGATCCATATAATGATAAATTCATCCCTGTGAGTGCTAAACATTATCTTTTAGTTTCGTGAATTCTTTATCTTCCACATCATCCATTATTATGCAATGTAATTTTGAAATCTTGAATAATTGCACAGTACTCCTCTGTGACTCTTTATGAGGTCAAGGAAACTTTAAAGGCGTTATTATAACCATATGAGAAATTTAATTTGTCCATCATATGTCATCCAAAATTGACATTTTATTGCCTTACATGTAATCATGTGTCATTGGAATTGCATCAAACAGCGCTTTCATACTCTTGATTCTTAATTTAATTTTTTGCAAAAATAAAATTGTTCTCTGTATTTCTGGAAATTCCAATGTTTCCTGCTTCATACCTGATTTGCATGATATTTGGTTTCTTATGAAGAGTTCTTTTTAAGAATATATATAATCTTAGGCAGAAACATTCTCGGTGATGGAATTGCGTTTTTAGCTGAAAAGTTGAATTAATTGTTTCTGGACATTCTAAATATACCTCTTGACTGGCAGTTTTTACTGATACTTGCAGGAAAAAGGAGAACTTACATATTGTATTTCAAAACTTGGCTTTAAGCACACTAACTGTTAATCTATCACTTATCATTACAGGTTTCATACACTTCAGAAAATGTTGTAGAAGGCAAAAGGGCTGCCAAAGAAACTTTGCAACAGAAGCTTGGATTAAAGAGGGCTGAGCTACCGTTGGTTGGAATTATCACTCGATTAACTCACCAGAAAGGAATTCACCTAATAAAGCATGCAATTTGGAAAATCTTTGGACGCAACGGACAGGTTGTTTTTTATACTTTTCCTATGAGATTGTATTACTGATATATGATGTTAAGAAACGTTGTTGTTCATTATGTTGATTCATGACTTGAGAGATTCTTATATAATCTCGTATGCATCAAAATCTGCACGATGTTCATCTTTATTAGATAAACTGACAAGTATTATATTCAGGTTGTTTTGTTGGGTTCAGCTCCTGATCCTCGCATTCAAAATGATTTTGTTAATTTGGCTAATGAATTGCATTCTTCTTATAATGACCGCGCTCGCCTATGTCTAACCTATGATGAACCTCTTTCTCACCTGGTACTTATCTTTGAAATCCTGTCACTCTTTTTTTTTTTATTTATATCTGAATTTGCACTGTTTGTGCTTGTAAATTACTGGTTCCAAATCAATATGCAGATATATGCTGGAGCGGACTTTATTCTGGTCCCTTCAATTTTTGAGCCGTGTGGACTCACTCAACTTACAGCTATGAGATATGGCTCAATTCCTGTTGTTCGCAAAACTGGAGGTTTGTAAATGGAATTCTAGTGGTTAATTCACTAACCAAAGTACAGAGATATTTTAGTGATCAGTTGGTTTTCATCTATCCAAACACAGTCCCTCGCTTCAAGTTCTTCCTTGGGCATATTTTTACGTTACTCATATGTATATATATATGTCTGAAACTGAGATTTTGAATTAACTTGGTCTGCTTATTGCTGAATTATAGGACTCTATGATACTGTATTTGATGTTGATCATGATAAAGAGCGAGCAGAAGCACAAGGTTTGGAACCTAATGGATTCAATTTCGAGGGAGCTGATGCTGCTGGCGTCGATTATGCTCTAAATAGGTATGTGTCTATTTGCTTTATTTCATTGGAAGAGATCCAACTGTTGTAGGCACTGAGATCTGTGTGTCTCCGGTTGAAACTTGATGGAGAATTGATTCACTTCTACCTCTCAGAGCAATATCTGCTTGGTACGATGGTCGGGAATGGTTCAACTCATTGTGCAAGCGGGTGATGGAGCAAGACTGGTCTTGGAATCGTCCTGCTCTCGATTACTTGGAGCTTTATCACGCTGCTAGAAAGTAAAAGAGTAAAAGAAGCACAGCATAGCTGCAGGTTGAAGAGCAGAACAAGAAGGAACACGGAATCAGACACGGATTTTTCGATTTTCTTAGGAGTTATAACTTTTCTTTGTACAGAATAAGTTCAGTTCTTAGTACCCAAATACAGCTCCTCCTGCTCGTGCATGAAGGAATGCATTAAGCACTGAGCCGACGGAGGAGACAAAAACCATTATCATCAAATTCCATAAAAGAGTCTTTTCCACTTTTTGAGTGGCTTTCTTACTTGAGATCATTATTAGTAAAATCACCATAACAGACTTTCACTTGCCAAGCATATTAAACAAATATATATATATATATATCATTTTAAATAGAGATACCGTAATAGCGGTTCCATGCAAGATAAGAAAAGTGTAAAAAAAAAAAAGAAGAAAAGGAAAACGTTGACCCACAAACACAGTGTGATGTCTCCATCCATATAAAGGTAATCCTACTAGCCTAATCTGTCCCTCTTGGATGCTTGCCACCACATTCCCATACATACATACATATATATACACACACACACACCACATACAACAAAACCCTACTATATACATACATACAAAAGTGTGTATCTATTTTGTTTTGTTGTGACTTTTTGTACATTTCTATACTATTCTTGGTTATAGAGAGATGCAGCGGGCGTGTCATATCCAAGCAATAATCCCAACACTTAATAGAAAGAAAGAAGAGAGGTCTGTTATGGGGCATGGACTTTTAAAAAATCTCTGTACAAAGTTTCTCCATCTCTTTGAAAGTATAAACTGCTGCATGTACTAGTTCCATCATAATGATGATGATGATCATCATCATGATCTCTGCAAATAATCCAAAAACCCAGGAGAGCATTGGGGAAAACGAAACAGTAGTTACTTAAATAATTAAAAAAAAAAAAAAAAAAAAAAAGCTTTGATTTTGGGCATTGAAAGCAGCAGAGCGGATGAGGACGGTGTGTGTAGAGAAAAGGCCACAAATCTCAATGCTTATGAACCAAACCAAACCAAACCAACCCCAAAGTGCTTTTGCTTTTACTACCATTATTAGCAGCACCATCTCCCAGGCTGCTGCCCTTTCAATTTTTCAATTGTAGCTAGTTTCTTGTTCTCATTTCAGTACTTTTTCCTCAACCCTCTTCAATTCATGGTGGTTCTGAGCAATTTTACTACTCCCTACTGTGCTACTAGTACTAGTCTACAGGATGTGGCTAATTATAATCTTCAACTCACACTGTAGTCTATCTGTACGTACCAATATTATATTATCGGAGTGAAGCTGATCACCCTACTTCAAGAAATCTTTTCCAACCCAACTTTTTACCCAAAATGGGGAAAAAATGGTGTCATGATATTTGTTTATATAATATATATATATTTTGGCCCTATTGTATCCTAAATGCCTCATCCTCTCAATCTCCATCATCATCTCCTTTATGTCTCTCTTAAGTCTTACCTCTCTGTTGTCATCCTCATCCTATGTACTACATCTGTGGGCGTTTTGGACTTTTATCGCGCTACAAAAGAAAGGACCCTTTATTTAGTTTTGTAGAACATAGCCAAACAAAAGAAAAAAGGTACAAATTGCGGGAACTGGGATTCTGAAAATTTACTTTTTTCCTACTACTCTGTTTTTCTTTTTGTTTTTTTCTCTGTTTCAAAGTACTCTAATGATCAAGAAAGTTCAAAACTCGTGTGTCATTTTATATTATTAATTGTTTCTTAGTACCTGTGACGGTTGTCTTTTTCCTTGTGGTGGTGGTGGTGGTACCGCAGCGCAGGAGGATACTCGTTTTGAAGTCCTTGAAATCTGTGAATTTGTTTTGTTTGCATGTCTGAGCAAACTGTTCCTTGTGGGCGTTCACTTCACCTTTTTTGTTGTTGGTTCTGTTGGGTTGTGTATTAAAAGAAAGCTCTTTTCTTTTCCAGTTACTGAACTGAAAGCCAAAGGTATAGAGATTCCTGCCAATAATTATTCCCTATTTTCCTCCCCTTCCCTTGACTCTACTCACGGAAAAAACGCTCATCTCTGTTTTCTCTATTACAAATTGATTAAATTCTCTGCACACATATGACCCAAATTCTGATTTGTGCCCATTTCAAAAGCTTTTACCTTTTACAGTTTCAGGGCATTATTAAGCCATTTTCATATGGATATGGACGAGCAGAGGTGCTTTAACCGGATGGTTAGTAGCAGCAGCAGAGGAAAGGCGCCGAGAGATTATAATGAAGATTTCAACGAGGAAGATGTGTGGGCTGTCAATATTATGAAAGACAGAGAAGTTAGTTCAAACTGGAAGGCCAAAAGGGCACTTGAATTCTACTCCTCCTCCTCCTCCTCCTCGGCATGCCGCCGATTTCCTACTGTTCCGTTTCCAAAAGTAATCCCAAGAGTCAACAGTGTCGGTCATCACCTTCAGCAGCCGGTGATCATCACTCATCGTCAATCCTCAGCTCCCTTGAGAATCAAAGACTGGTCCAACGTTGTCGACGGTACTACTACTGGTGCTGCCGATGCATGGTCTGGTAACAATAATTATAACGGATATAATAATTACAGTGCAGTGAACGAAATTAATGTCGTAGATGACGATGAAGAAGACGGCGAGGAAATGGTCCCACCCCACGAGTTCATAGCTAGGAGGGTAGCTAGAAGTCCAGTAGTTTCTTGCTCCATGTGCGAAGGCGTTGGAAGGACTCTAAAAGGAAGAGACCTCAGTAAATTAAGGAACGCCATTTTAACCAAGACTGGTTTTCTCGAATGACCCATCCATCGTCTTCTTCATCATCATCATCATCTGTCCTTTTTCATTAGCTCTTATCATTAATCAGTTCAAAGGGACCCTTTTTTTTCTTTAAAGATAGGATTTTTAAAATTTTGATAATTAAGGTTGTTTTGGGGTCTTACCATCATGGTTTATATAGGTTCATTAACATGGGATTTTGTCTGGAAGATTTTTTTGTACCCAGTACGTACCCTACCCTGTCTGCGGAATATATATATATATAAATCAAAGAAGATTACTTTTCTGTTCTTTATTTTATTTGCTGCTCTGCAAGTATATCTGCTTTGCTTCAATTTTCTGCATCCTCCAGGCTTCAACCTATAGAAGAAGCAGAAACTCATTACCACTACCTAATTTGCCATATATGTATATTTTCCACTAATCTTTTTATAAATTGTAGGTAAGAAAAAAAAAAAAAAAAAAAAAAATATATATATATATATATAATTAATTAAAGGTTACCAGTTAGACATTTGAAAAAATGAACTTTTGTAGGAATGATGAAATTGAAGCTTGAAATCCGCACATCAGCACTTTTTTCTGATGTAATCTCCATTTAATGTCTTGGATAGGAGGACCGCTAAAGAAAAGGTTGTGCATTTTTCTGTATGGCAATTAAAGAAAATGGTGAGAGTAAACAGTAAGGAAAATAAAGGGTTGGTGAGATGAGGAAAGGATGAGTTTGATGATCGTCAGCTCTTGCCGTGAAATGTGTTTTATTGGTCATCTTTCCGGCGAATTTTGCCGGTTTTGATTCTAAACCCATTCAAACGAACAGGATTTGTGATTTCAAGAATTCCCTTAATTTGCTAAATATAAATCTTACAATTTATAACATCAAATCTTGAATTTACTACTTGAGTACGATTGCAGATGTTTCTATGGTTTTGGTGGTCTACTGTTGATATCTATAAGCTTTCCTGTTTTATTTTAAATGTCAATCCTGCCTTTACTACTCCCAGATTTTCTTTCATATCTTTTGCTTCTCAGAATTTTCCTTTCTGCATTTAATGTAGAATCTATAGATTTACTTACTTATTTCTATCTGATTGTTCTAAGGAAATGGAGAGTCAAGATTAAACTTTCTCTTTAATTTTTCTTTTTCTTTTTGCAGGTTCTGTTTCATGGTTTCCAGCAGCAGGAACAGGAGGAGGAAAGCAGAGGTAAAATTAAATGATGATTTCTGAAGGGGGGTGGAGCCCTTACCTCTTTTTATACAACATAAATCTTTTAGTTCTATTCAGGCATGCTATACCAGGGGGCCATATATGTTTTCATCTTTTTGTTCATTTGTCTGCTTTATTTTTAGAAATTTTATCCAAAAAACCATTTTGGCATTGTAGGGAAAGCTTGTTCCATCACAAGTCATAATCAAATAGATTACACACCTTTTGTTTTTTTTTTTTCCATCACAAGTAGTGCATACATACATATATAACATTCCCTTTTTCAAATGATCTGAAAATAGGTCTAATTAGCACCATTATAAGCACACTACACATTTTTCCTAGTGGTTGGATTCTTGATTAACTCATATATTTTGGATTAAGAAGTTTTGTAAGGAGAAAAAAAAGAAAAGAAGAAAAGGTTACCCTTTGAATGGAGTATAATGAATAATGATGGAGACTGAAAAATAGAATTTTCCACCTGCCACACCACTTTGTCAAAAAAGTGGACAACCTTTCTGGTGCAAGTTAATGAATGCAGCAACAATATGAATTATATATATATATATATTGCTTTCATTTTCATTGATTAATATAGTACTAATCCCTTTCTTACAGTGGGAAAGTCATGAAAATACTTTTAATGGTTTGCAGCATATGTCTGGTTTTATATATATATATATATATATATATATATATATATATATATATATATATATATATATATATATATATATATATGCTACATACCCAACATTTATGAGAAAACTTCAGGGAATAAAAGTTTGGTTTTTCTATTCAATTAATGGTACTAATAGCTAGCTATCTTTACCTGTTAACTGCTTACTTTTCTTTTTTCCATATTCAAGAAATCCCAGTTTAATTTAATCTAATCTAATTTCTTGGAAGATCATCATCTTTTCATCTATCTACGAAGCATAAAACTGAAATCTTGGCATGGATGGAACAGCTAGCTCCTACAGATGTATATTGCAGCAGGAAGAATTTGGACAGTGAATAAGTATATATATATATATATATATATATATATATATATATATATTACATATATGTCACCTTAAGGTGACATTTTATTAGTGACAAACAATTTTTCAAAGGTTGTGATAAGGAGAATAATACATACATACATACAGACATATATATGAATGTATAACATACCTGATTATCAGTTACTTATTATATGTTATATATAGATACGTGATATTGGCACGGCTCAATTAAAGAACAGGACTCTAACTGTAAGAGCACGGTTTTCTAATTGAACCGCACCAATATCTCGTAGTAGTAAACACTAACACTAACAAAAGCTTCCACTCCTGCAAACACAAAGAAAAGAAAAGAAAAGAAAAGAAGAACACACTTGTATTCATATACAATTATACATAAACATATATACATATATATATATATATATATATATAGAGAGAGAGAGAGAGAGGGAGAGAGAGAAAGAAGTGAACTTTGCTTTCCTTACCTTTCATTGAGAAAGTAGTGCTACTACAAAATCTTGGTTTTCTTGAAAAATATCCATGCCTTTTAGAAGGAAGAAAGGAAGGGAAGGAGAGTCCATATATATATATATATATATATATATATTTATAAAAAGAGGAAGAGGGAGTTGGGGAGTGGGGGTGGGAAAATATGGTAAATATATATATGTATATGTATATATATATGAGATATATAGAAAAAAGGGAAGAATAGAGAAGGAAGAGGCATTGAATTAGCCCAACAACCCAACAAGAAAAAGGAGGTTGGTATATTTACTCAAAAGCTAAGAAACGATGAAAAAGCTCACTGAAGCAAATCTGGAGCTTTCAATATGCATTTATGAGGTCGGGGAAAAAGGCATGTTCATCCCATGACGCCTGCATTTGAATTTCAAACACACTCATTTTCCATTTCTCTCTTCTTTCATAAATTATATATATATATATATATATATACCCACGTACGTAGCTATATGCGTAACCTTCTGTAACTGCAAATCGAACCCTCATTAATTGCTGCCTCCTTCTCACCGTTTCTTTCTCTATTCGCTTAGAAATGGCTAACATTTTCGCAAATGAACTAAATAATTATTGAACTAAATAATGATAATGGTAGTCACTAACAAACACAATAAGTTAATTTAAAAGATAATGGAACATTAGCTGTTTTTTTAATCCTTTCATAAAAAGTAGCCTATATACCCTTTTTATTCAGCTAACCTAATTCCATTTCAATAAATAATGGTTCCTAATTTGATTTAATTAAAAAGGGGGAAGAAAATGAAGTTCAAAATCCTAATTTTATTTAACAATTTTAAATTAATGTATATTGGAAGTGTCCAACCATGATAATGATTGATTATATATATTACTGTGTTTATAGTTGCATGTCTACCTCGTCCACCACCTTATACGAAGACTAAGAATATATACCCATGTAACGTTATATTAATTTCCTTTTAAGTAGAAAAGTTTGAAGTGGGGGAGTTTTGACTAAAATTGTTGCTCAAACAGCAAACTTGGAAGACAAAATCATTACAAAAAAAAAAAAAAAAAAATGGACAGGAAACAGCCAAATGTAAAGAAAGTACATATAATCTGCAGAAAACCAATGAAACTGTAACAAAATTCTTACCTTTGATTAATTGGCTTTCCCGAGACTCTTGGAACGTTAAAAAATACGAACAAAAAAATAATAATTAATAATAATAACCCATGAAATAATTATTAATACTCTACTTGAGAACACCGACCGCCCAAATCATCACATTGTGACCGGTTTCTGGTTCAAAATTAAGGAAAGGAAGTGAACTTTACACTTATATATATATGTATGTATATTAGGAGTGAAGCAAAAGCAATTTAAAAAAGTTTATTTAAATTAAGATTCTTTTGAGAAAATATCTAGAAACAAAACTTATTTGATAAATGTAAACGTGAAAACCAAAGTCTTTATATATTTGACAAGCTTCCTAACAATTGTAATGGTTAAGACATTATATATATTGATCTGGATAAAATCTGATCGGTATTGAAAGGTTGGATTCTGGCCTAAGCACTTGCAAATTGTAAGTCACACAACGGTGGGATTTCAAAAATAACACTCCGATGATTTTGTTAAAATATATTTTTGTATAATAACTATTAAAAATGGGTAAATAAAAGGAACAAGGCGGAGTGAAGGGCTTTTTTTGATAGAAGATTCCAAAAGTCCTTTACTCTCTCTTTTTCCTCTCTTTTATAGATGAGAAACTTACCTTCTTCTTTCACCATAGGGGTAAACCAAATTCTTGCCATAACTTGCTTAGCCATGTAACAGCTGGCTATTTTCATCATCATATGATGAGTCATCGGACAACTGTCTAGAAAAGGCATCATTACCTGATGAATCATCGAACAGATGTCTGCTTACATCAGCATTGCTCACACTCCGCTGTTCTATGTGTCGGTTGGGTCACCTCGGAGTGTATTTTCAGGAAGTCACGTACTTCGCTTATGATGGTTGTATTAATGGTATCGGAGTGGTATGCACATGATACTTCTTACTCCGAATTCTCCGACTCATTATACTCCGAATATTCCGAACTCACTGTACTTAGACACTCCGACTATTGTCGAATCCTTTCAGTGGCCCCCGAGATTGAGATAACGGACACAGTTGTTTCAATCTCAAAATAAGGGATTCGAATCAGCATCGGTGTTTCGGCAGTTGGTAAATTTCAAATGTTTAGGGATTTAATAATAAAATAATAAATGCGAGAAGGGGAAAATGTTTTTCATCATTACGGTCCCTTTATCGAGGCATTTTGGCATAAAAAGAAAGGGGTTTTTGAAGATGGGAAGTGATGGGTTGCGTGATCGAGTATCCCAAAAATTCTGAAGTCGATTAAGCTTCCCAAATACATTTTAAAATATTGTTAAATAATATTGATACCTACGTACAGATTGGTGTATGTAATACCCCATCTTTCTTCTATAAACACCGCAAAATTCTTCCTCTTCACATTTTCTGCAAATCTTTTGGGCGTTCCTTCTTCTTTCAAATTTCTTCTTCTTCTTTGTGTATACGAGTTTTGTTAAGAACCTGCCGTCTTATCTTCACCACAATCTTCTAAACAAAAAGGTATTGGGGAAACATTGTTTATCATTTTCAGCATTCGAATATTTTGTTTTGTGTGTTTGAATTTTGGGTGAACGGTAGTTTTGTCGGCTCTGTTCTTGGCATTTGTTTAGTTTTCTCGTTTTGAAATACTGAAGGAGACATTGGTTGGAAATTTGAAAAAGGAGGTTTTGGGTATATATTTAGGTTGGATTTTGAGGAAGAGTGTTTTTTAGGGTTTAAAGGTTTTGGGCAGAGTGCTAAACCTTATCATTTTATTCTCAGGTTATCATGTCGAATACTGATAGCACTATGAATCTGTCTACTGAGATTGTCGAAGTGGAGTCTGGTGATTCAACATCTACTTCGGTTGAAAAGATGTTCGAAGAAGGCAATGATACTTCGAGTGAAAAAAGTGTAGGGAGCAAGAAGAGAAAACAGAGTGAGGGAATACCAGTAGCAACCGTTGCTCGAACTTCGACCAATATAACCATTCCAGTAGCCGTCCCTTTGGATCCCAATGTTCCCCAAACCACCTACGCCGGAGTGACTTCGACTGGTTATAATGTCAGGGATATCCCGGGCCCTAGTAATCTAAGTGAAACCAGTAACTCCGATGATTATGAGGTGGCTCCCAAAACCAAAAAATAGTTGTATGGGGATTATGTTCTGAGAGCGAACCAAATCGGCGGGGAGTTAGGTCTATTAAGGGAAGAAATAGACGAGTCTAGGTTTAGAGTGTTCCGTCTGTCCATATGTCCTCCCATGACTGACTATTTTATTCCCATTCCTTTAAAGCATTTTCTTTGCGGAGTGAGTTTACCTATCGACCCCGCATTTTGTGATTTCCTTCAAACCATTCACTCCCAACCAGCCCATATACATCCTAATGGAGTCAGATATTTTTTCTCCTTGACGATTTTGTGTATGCGAATCGGAGTTGAAATTTCCGATGCGTTACTCCGCACATTCTTTTCGGTACTTCGCATGAATAACTTAACCCTGTCACTCCGACCTAGACCAAATGTGGTCACTCTTTTTGAGCTTGCCCCCAGCAAACTCAGTTCTTGGCGGGATAACTGGGTTTGCGTTGAGTCGAACCTGGGTTTTCCATTTTATCCCAAACGTAAATCTCTCCTCTCTCTTAGTAAAGTGTCGAGAAGGATGAAATACTCCGACTCCGATAGGAAATTTCTGGATTATGTCACAAGCGAGTTGGGAGATAATCCCAAAAAACAAACCAAAGTGTTTCATACGAAGGATTTATTAGAGAGGACAAGTAGGCAATTTTGCGGAATAGGGGGTATGAGTGTCGATGCCCGTAGAAGAGAGTTGGGCATGGAAGACAGTAGCGAATACCCAATGTGGAGGCTTCACCCAAATATGGTATTTTCTACAGAGTGTCCGGAGTGTAGTGACTCACGGAGTATCGTGTGTCTTCCTAGGAAAAACAGAGGTTAAATTCCAAGTATATTTACTTCGATGCTTTTTAGTCATTCTGTCTTTATTTGACTCCGTCTTGTTTTCATTCTTACAAAAATGTCTTCCCGCTTTGCCAAACGTAGAGATGCGGCGTTGGGTTCAAGGGAGAGGGGTATAAGTCAGTCCACTCCGAACCCAGCTCGGGCTATTGAGAAGAGCTCTTTGACCGCTGCTCCAGCTTCATCGGAGGATGCCACTAACACTCCGCCTGCAGACGTTCAGGAAGAAGCTTCTGGTTATTTGGTGACCAGAACCGATAAAGGGAAACGACGAAAGACTGTCGGTTCTGGTCCTCAGGGTAAGAGGTGTGCAGAGGAGTCAGAAGTGGATGCTCCTCGCAAACGGCCATCTCATGAGTCCCGTCTTCCTGCTGTTGAAGAGGAAGAGGGGCCCTTGGCTGTTATTCCACGGACTTCTGGTTCCAGTAGAGGGCACGGGGATTCATTTACGCACCCCACTACTTTTTGTTGGACCCAGGAGGGGTTCAAGTTGCCCAAGGATCGAAGGGAACTCTTCCAACTGTCCCAAGACATCCAAAGAGCCACTCCGCCATTGAAGAACTTGATGATTTCCGATTCAATCATGGGGAAATATTTTGGGGGAGCGGTTCTGTCTAGGGCCATGGACTGCGACACGTTTGACCATGTCAAGAGTCATTCTTTTGGAATTGAGGACTCCCTCGGTCACATAGGTGCTTTGCTCTCTCAGGTATGCGTATTAATCTTGCTTGAAAATTGTCAAGGTTTGTTTTCAGCAAACAATTGTCAAGTGTACTCACTTCGATTCTGTTTTCAGGCTTGTGCTTATATTAGTCACGTGGGGAACATGGCCTCTTCTGCTAACGCTTCGAAGACATTATTGATAAGCACGGAGAGGAAGAGCGCAAACTTTGAGAAGCAATTGTCTTTGAAGTTGACAGAGTTGGAGCACTCCGAAGCTAAGCTGAAGTCCGCTGAAGAGAACTTGGCTTCGGTGATAGAGGAGAAGGATAAGCAGTCCGAAGAGCTCAAGTCTTGCCTATCCGCCAATGAAGACCTTAAAGCCCAACTTCGAGAGATGGAAGAAAAATTGAGGGAGTCTGAGGCAGGCAAGCGGACTGCTACGAAGATGGTACAATATCTGAAGTCTGCGGAGTATACCGCTGACCTCATTAAGATGTACCAGGACTCCGAAGAATACGATAACGAGTTGTTCGACAAGAGCTTCAGCTTCTTCGACCGTGGATGTGCACATATACTCCGCAACTTCCACGAGCTCATACCAGATAAGACTCGTATGGTGCATGTGTACTTGGGGAATTATACTGATCCTATCTTCAGAAGTGGGTGCAACTTTGTGCCTTATACTGAAGCGGAGCTGGCTGAAATTCGGGAAAAGGATCAGGAGGATGGAAGAGTTTGGGAACCTCCTGCTCTTACTTCACCAAATTTCCTAGATTTGGTTGAGCAGATAGGGAGGGCTCCTGAGTTAGAGAAGGAGTCAACTGAAGTTGATCCCACTCCGACTGAGCCTCCTGCTGAGAACCCTCAATCTTAAGGGTAATAGCTCCCTAGTTTTTTGGAAATGTACGCATGTACTGTACTTGCTGTAATCTTTTAATGAATGAAACTTCTGTTAAGATTTTGCAAGTTGTTTAACTTCGTCTGTAAAACGAACTTTGAAGGCATTCAACTAACATTGAACGTGAAAACCTTGCAAGTCATTTTACTTCGCGTATATATATGAATATTGAAGGTTTCAACTAACATTAAATGTGAAAGCTCTTCAAGTCACTTCACTCCGATTTTTGATATGAACATTGAAAGTTTCAACTATCATTAAATGTGAAAACTCTTCAAGTCATTTCACTCCGATTTCTCATATGAACATTTGAAAGTTTCAACTATCATTGAATGTGAAAACTCTTCAAGTTATTTTACTCCGGTTATTGAGGTAAGGTAATCATGTATTGTTTAATTATTATGAGTACAAAATGAACTGGAAGAGTATTGCTAAATTTCGACTTTAACAAATCCAAATGTCTATATTGAAGTGAGTCTCGGAATAAACATTGTAATGTATATGCATAAAACTCAATCTTAATAAATTTTGCTACTAGGTCTTAGAGTTAAACATGCTAGGATGATTGAAATCACGTAAAGTATTTCTTCAAATGATCGGAGTGCCAAGGGTTTGGGAGTAAGATCCCTTCCTCATTGATCAGACGATATGTACCTTTTTTAATTTTGTCATGTATCTTGTATGGGCCTTCCCAATTTGGAGTCAATTTATCAGAGTTCAGTGCTCTAGCTGTGCCTTCGATTTTCTGAAGTACCCAATCGCCAATATGTAGTGGTCGGGGTACTACTTTTTTATCATGGCATAGTTTAGTCTTTTCTTTGTAAGCCTCCATTCGGAGTCGAGCTATCTTGCGTCTTTCATCCAGGAGGTCTAAGTCACTTGCTCGATTCTGAATGTTGTCGTTGAGGTTATATGTCGCAACTCGAAGTGTGGGGAAGACCACTTCGGCTGGTGCTACGGCTTCACTTCCATAGACTAAAGAGAATGGTGTTTCCCCAGTTGGCCCCCGAGTCGAAGTGCATGTTGACCACAGTGTGGGGTGTAATTCATCAACCCATCTTTTGGATATGCCTTCGAGATTTTTCTTCAAAGCTCGGAGTACCAATTTATTCGCGGCCTCAGCTTGACCATTGCCTTGGGGGTGTGCTACAGAAGATTTCCAATGTCGAATATGTAATCTTTCACACTCCGCGGTGAAGCTGTTTGAGAACTGGGTGCCATGATCTGTCACTACTGCCCTTGGTACTCCGAATCGACATAAGACTGAGTCGTGGAAGAAAGCGATGACATTTTTCTCTGTAGGGTTGGTTAGTGGTTTGGCTTCAATCCACTTGGAGAAATAGTCGATGGCTACGACTAAGTATTCATGTCCGCTTCGCGACTTTGGGAATTTACCCATTAGGTCCATTCCCCACATGTCGAATGGCCACGTCGTTGTGACCGGTGTTTGAAGTACATAAGGTAGTCATGGAATATCGTCGAAGATCTGGCATGTCTTGCATTTCTTAACAAAAATGAGTGAGTCTTGTTGAAGTGTCGGCCAATAATAACCTTGATGGATGACTCTGGTGGCCAATGCCCTTGAGCCCGGGTGTCCTCCACAGGTTCCTTCGTGTATTTCTTCAATGAGAGGTTGTACCATGTTCGGAGGTACACATCGGAGTAAAAGTTTTGTAAAGGATCTTCGGTAGAGGATTCTTTCATGAATTATATACCGCGCACTCCGATTTCAGATTCTCTTCGCTTCACTTCGGTCTTCTGGTAATGTTCCTTGTTCGATATAATTTTTTAGGAGATCAACCCAAGTTTCTTCGGTCAAGGTGATGACCATTACTGAGTCGTTCTGGTGGGTTGACGGAGAAGTGTGTACTTCGACTTTGATTGACAGATCATTCGGTATATCTCCTGAGGCTATTCTGGCGAGTTGATCTGCCTCCTGGTTCTGTTGCCGATCAATTTTTTCCAACTGAAGGTCATCAAAATTGCTCTTGAGTTGGAGTGCTTTGGCAGCATACGACTTCAAATTATCGGAGTTAACTACGCAACTTGCATTTACTTGGTGAACCACAACTTGTGAATCGCTGAAGATTCGGAGTGAACCTATTCCCACTTTACTTGCCCACAACAAACCTTGGATAAGAGCTTCGTACTCCGCCTGATTGTTGGACATAGGATAATTAAGTCGAATGCTTTTACACTCCGTCTGTCTTTCACCCGGGGTTTTGATGACTATACCTAATCCCACACCTCGTGCATTAACTGACCCATCGACGTACATGGTCCAATGTTCCATCGATTGTCGGGGTGCTGGGCCTTGAGAAGGGATTATTGCAAGTCATGTGTCTTCTGAAAAAGCAGACTCTACTAGAAAGTCCGCTAGGGCTTGTGCCTTGATCACTGTGTGGGGTTTGAATCTAATATCATGCCCACATAATTCTACCGACCATTTTAACATCCTTCCGGATTGATCCATTTTGTGAAAGATTTGTTTGAGCAGCGCATTCGTGTATACTTCAATTGTATGGGCAGCGAAATAGATTCGTAACTTTCATGCAGCGACAACCAAAGAATAAGCCAACTTTTCTATATTCGGATACCTGGACTCAGGTCCGTTTAAGACTTTGCTCATATAATATACAGAGAGTTGTTTATGTGCAACCTCCCGGAGTAATACAGAGGCTACTGCCGAGTTACAAGCTGATAAATATAAGTATAGAACTTCGCCCTTTACAGGCGAACTCAGCAGCGGCAGATTCTGGAGGTACTGTTTCAGTTTTTGCCATTCTTTTTTGCACTCCGCGTCCCATGTGAACATCTTCGCCGCCTGCTTCAAAGTTTTGAAAAAAGGAAGGCATCTCTCTGCTGACTTCGAGATGAACCTTCCAAGTGCTGCGATGCATCCGTTCAATCTTTGCACGTCCTTGATGCATCATGGTTCTACCATGTTGACAAGCGCTTCAATTTTTTCTGGATTTACTTCGATTCCTCGTTCAGTCATCATAAAACCAAGGAATTTTCCGGAGTGCACTCCGAATGTGCACTTGTTTGGATTTAATTTCAACCGGTACTTCGTCAATGTATTGAAGGTTTCACTCAAGTCTTCCAGGTGAGATCTTCATGTCGGAGTCTTGACAACCATATCGTCAACATAGACTTCGACATTTCTCCCAATTTGTTTCTCAAAGACTCTATCCACCATTCTTTGATATGTGGCTCCGGCATTCTTCAGTCCGAATGGCATCACGTTATAACAAAATGTTTTTCCTGCTGCCTGAAACGACGTATGTCTCTGATCCGCTGCATTCATCCTTATCTGATGATAACCCAAAAAAGCATCCAGAAAACTGAGAGTTTTGTATCCCGAAGTTGCATCTACTAATGTGCTTATTTTGGGGAGTGGATAACAATCTTTCGGGCAAGCTTTGTTGAGGTCGGTGAAGTCCACACACATCCTCCATTTCCCTGTAGTCTTTCATACCATCACGACGTTAGCTAACCAAGAAGGATAAGCTATTTCACGAATAAAGTTGGCAAGGAGGAGTTTCTTGACTTCTTCTTCTACTGCCGTTTCCTTTTCGTCCTTGAACCTTGGCAATTTTTGTCGTATCGGAGTGAAGGTTGGATTAACATTCAGTTTGTGCTCCGCTGCCTCTGACTCTATTCCAGGCATGTCGGATGTACACCAAGCGAAGTTGTCTTGATGTTGCATTAAAAATTCTTTCAATTGTTCGGATTCTTCTGTTGGCAGACTTCGTCCAATCTTTATGGTTTGCTCCGGGTATTGGGGGTTGACCATGACTTGTTCATACTCTTGTGCTTGTGAAAGACCGATCCTTTCTTGAGGAAAACCTGTCGAAGTCGAGGGTTCATTTCCTTCATTGATCATCAAGAGTGGTGATGTGGTTTCTTCCAATCCGGTGCTTGCTTTCTTGCTTCTCATCAAGTAATCAAGCATTCCTTTGGGGTTACTCATTTCCACTCCGATACCATTCGAAGTGGGAAATTTCACTCGTTGGTGTGGAACGGATATCACCATGTCGAAGGCTGCCTGAGCCGAAGTGCCTAAAATAAAGTTGTAGACTGATTGCACATCCACAACATAAAATTCAACTTGTTCTGTTCGACCCAAGGCTCCCACTCCGAGGGTAATATTTAGCATCATAATTCCCTTTGTTTGCACTTTGTGAGTTGTGAAGCCTTCGAGGGTCATGGAGGTGGGTCTCAACATCTCCTCTCCTAAACCCATGTCCCAGAAACATTGGTAATATAAAATGTTTGATGATGCCCCGGTGTCCACCAGGGCTCTCCGCACTAAGAATTGCTGAAAATTGGGATGAGTAATCGAAATATCCAAGAGTATTGGGTTCAATTTCTTCCCAATTGTTGGTGCCAACTCTGCCTTAGTGAAGGAGATGACATCCTCCTTCTCTAGGCTTGCTGGTGCGGTGTATGACTCCTTCAACAGATGTATTTGTCTTTTCAACTGGGACATCGATGGAGTTTCATTCAAGATGACATCGATTATTTTTTCTTTTCCTTTCATCGATGTCGATGGCTGTCCTTCCTTCATGAACTCCGCTAATGAACCTTTCTTCTTCAAAGATTCAATAATCTTTTTTAGCTGATAGCAGTACTCCGTACTGTGACCGTGGCTTTGATGGAAGTCACAGTACCTGCTTTGGTCTCTAACTCCTTCAGTATGTGGGTTTAGCGGGGGTGGATTTCTCACTCCGTATCTCTCCTTCAAGACCGCAACCACATTTTCAACAAGAATGTTTAATCCAAAAGGCCTTTCATTCCTGGGATTTTGATTCCTTGCTTGCAGAGTTGAATTGGGTTTTGAGTTCGGCCTGCCTATCGGAGTAAAAGTTTTACTTCTCCCAAATGGTCCTTTAATTGTGTCTGCTCGCTGCCTAAATCGGGGTTTTTCACCTTTCTCTACGTCGATCACATCTTTCGGAGCGATGTGCTTCCGGTCCGGTAGTTAGATAGCCAGGGCCACGTGCTTCGCTGTTTTGAACATTTCTCCTATCGTCCGAGGATGTCGGAGTCCGAACTCCGTTTTGAGGGCGTGAGACTTCAGGCCACCTTCAAAACAAGTAATTACCGTATCCTGACTCAACCCCTCAATTTCGTCGTGAATTCTTTTGAACCGCTCCAAATATTCTAGGAAGGGCTCATCATCTTTCTGCTTAACATTTGTCAAATCTCCCCTGGTCTTTGGTAGTTCGCCGGCAGTGCTAAATTTGTCCAAGAACTTCTTTTCCAGGGTATGCCAGGAATCAATGCTGTTGGCTTTGAGCGAAGTGTACCAGGTTAACGCCTTTTCGGTGAGAGTGCTGGGGAAAGCTTTGCAGAGAATCGCTTCGTTGGCGGTCACCAGGCTCATCAATGATTTGTAGCGGCAAATGTGCTCTTGGGGTTTGGTTCTCCCATTATACAACACAAATTTTGGGAAGTTCAAAGTGGAGTCCGGGAGGACGTCCCTTTCTTTGTTGGCTTAGATCGTACAGCTTGTCTTGGTGTCCGTCTTGGCCCTTCGACGGAGGATTCCTGATAATCCTCTATTGGACTTTACTTTTGTTTGCGATAATACTCTGGTAACGTCTTTGCTCGCGATTTTCTCTCGTCATGCTCAAGATGTCGAGACTCGCCCATTTCACTCCTCTGGGGCGGTTTCATGGTCTCAGCTCTCATTTTATACGATGCTGGATTCACGTTCATCATATCATGTGGGTCTTGTCTTGCACTTTGAGCAATTCGGGAACCTATGGGTTGATGGGCAGGAGGTGCTGCCTGAAAACTCATAGGAGGCAAAGCTTCACCCAAATTAAGTGCTTCTTGTTGCAAACGCATCCAGTCATCCATTAGTTTCTGTCGTTTCTGCAATCTTTCTACCTCTGTCTGTAAACGTCGTATCTCTTCGGCTGCTGGGGTTGCATGCGAAGACATCATGGGTATATCAGGTTCTTGAGGCCTCTTCTTGCCTGGAAGGTCTTTCAGACCCGACAGTGTTTATTGTTGAGGAATAGATTGCGCCTTAGAGATCGACTGGAATGATTGTTGATGTTGATCATTCATTATGGCTTTCACTATTTTTAATATGAATATCTAGAATAAGAATTTTTCTAATTCGATTCCCGGTAACGGAACCAAACTGATTTGGATAAAATCTGATCGGTATTGAAAGGTTGGATTCTGGCCTGAACACCTGCAAATTGTAAATCACACAACGGTGGAATTCCGAAAATGACCCTCCGATGATTTTGTTAGAATATCTTTTTGTATAAGAATAACTATTAAAAATGGGTAAATAAAAGGAACAAGGCGAAGTGAAGGGCTTTTTTTGATAGAAGATTCCAAAAGTCCTTTACTCTCTCCTTTTCCTCTCTTTTATAGATGAGAAACTTACCTTCTTTCACCATAGGGGTAAACCAAATTCTTGCCATAACTTGCTGAGTCATGTAACAGCTGGCTATTTTCATCATCATATGATGAGTCATCGGACAGCTGTCTAGAAAAGGCATCATTACCTGATGAATCATCGAACAGCTGTCTGCTTACATCAGCATTGCTCACACTCCGCTGTTCTATGTGTCGGTTGGGTCACCTCGGAGTGTATTTTCAGGAAGTCACGTACTTCGCTTATGATGGTTGTATTAATGGTATCGGAGTGGTATGCACATGATACTTCTTACTCCGAATTCTCCGACTCATTGTACTCCGAATATTCTGAACTTACTGTACTTAGACACTCCGACTATTGTCGAATCCTTTCAATATATATATATAACAGCAAAATAATTTCAAAGACATGATTGATTTTTCTAAGCTATGGAGTTGTGGACAAAAAAGAGAGAGAAAAAAAAAACAAGTACACGCACACCCCAATGGGACTTGTCCCTCTCCCTAAGTTAAAATATTGTATTTAAAATCTAATTCGATTAATTGAGATTCGATTTAAATTGTGTTCGTAAAATTTAATTCTTATTTAAAAATTATGCTTACAACAATTATCAAAGTTACTTAACACTCTTTCTCTCCAATACGTCTCATGAGTTTCTTTGTTCTTCCTCCTTCTACAAATGTATATAGGATATATATTTATAATCCCATAAAGAAGTAGTAATATTAATTTCCAAGTGAATATTCTGATAATTTATTTCTACCTTAATAAAAAAATACAGCTGATTTATGTATATATATACATATATATATATATATATACATATATATATATACATATATATATATATATATATAGCTATTCAGATGCATATATACACTATATATATAGCTAGCTAATTATATATAAACTTCAACATAAAAAAAAGAAGAATATATATATATAAAGCTTCAGGCAGAAGTAAGAAATAGATTACTCGTTGTTATTGGGGCGGCATCGAAGTAGGAAAATGATGCATCTTCCTAGAATGTATAATCTTGTTTTCTGCTCCTTAGCCAAAACCACACATTTTTTTCTCAAGTTCATGGCGTCCACCTTCTCATCATCACCCTTGTTTTCTTTCCTAGCTGCCTTTCCAAAACAACAAAACTGACCCATTTGTATCATTCTCTGTTTTGCTGCATCTTGTAATCAATTTCTTTATGAAAAGATACGGAAGAGGAAATAAAAATCTGAATATGATGAGAATTTGGACGCACGGACGGATTGCAGAGAAGAACACTTGTCCGGAAATAAGCGCGTAAACAAATGCTGTAGGTGATGGCAAGTTAGTGGTTTAAACCTTAGTATCATTTATCTGCAACTTTACCCAATGATTTGTCTCGCTGGTTATCACAAAAGAAAACCAAGCTTTTTCTAGTCTATTATGCAAAAAAACAAATTTATAAATAATCTCCGTTAATAACGTCTTAAATGTGTGTGATTTATTGTACGTATTAATTTATATTTGATATATAGGTATAAGGTAGAAAAAAAAGTTAAAAAATACGTACAAGGTAGTAATAATCATTGTCTTCTCAATATGTCGGCCGATCGGAATGTGATCCTTGCAAGCTGTCTCCATGCATTGTGCCATATAGTGTGCATAATTACTGTGAAAAGATCGTTGTGGCGCATTACAGTTACTGATTGTCTGATTAAAGATGGAACGGATGAGTAAAAATAAAAAGGCCCAAGAAGGGGAGATGAAGAATATTAGAGGGAGAAATTAGCTTAGGAAAAAAAAAAGAAAAATTGTTGGAATATTTAGTATAAAGATTGAATATAAGTTGAATCAAATAGAGATAGACAGAAAAGATTATGAATTTAGAGGGAATAAGTGTGAAGATTTAGTTTTTGAGGGATCAAACCTCTGCAAACTCGAGCGTTCATACTGAGAGAAGAAAGTCTCCGTTTTGGACACAAAATTAATGTTTTTTTTTTATTATTATTGGTTGGGTTCTGCTTGATTTTCCAGTATTAAGGTTTTTCTTGTTTCCTTTAAAAGCTCTTGGAAATTTCCTCCACATCACTTCTCTATCGCTTTCTTCTTTTTCTTACTCCAACAGAAAAGACTTTATTTGACAACTTACTGGCTATTGCTATTTGTCTGAACGTGTCTATTGGAAATTTGGAGAAGTTTTCCTATCTGATGGTTTTCTAGCGTGACATTTGCAGGAAAAAAAATTAAAAAAAAAATCAAAGTTTGAACCTTTCCATGGAACTCTTCATGCTCCAAAAAACTCCATCGGTATGCATCTCTTTCGTTGTTTGACCTCCATTTATGTGGGTTTGGGAGAAGTTTTGAGTATTTATTTTCATTTTTCTCTTTTTCTTTTCTTCTGTTTTTTTCTACTGGATAGTTGGAATGGATTAATTGGACATAATGTTGAAGTTGATCTTGTAGTAGTGCGTGGATTGTGGTAAATTAATTAGGAAATCTTCGTTGATAATCCGAGTAGAATGCATTCCTTGGCATTATTTTACTGTATTTGGGTGTTTTTTTGTTTAGTTTTGAGGCCTGAGATTCACAAAGATTTTACCTTTTAGTGGTGGTGTTTAATTTACACATTAGACAAATTGATTTGTTTCTCTTGGTATATTTTGTAAGGCCTTTTAGGTTCACTGTGTTTGATTTCTTTTATCTTTGAATTCTAAGGGTGTATTTGGTTAGCAAAGATGTAAAAGAGGAAACCCCTTTTTCCATAATGCTGAAAATTGTACTCCAATATTCTGGTGTATGAAAAGAATGTTCTTTTGTTCATTGCACATATAGGTCTCTCTCCTCTTATTTTTCTCTCAAATATTCATAATATTTTATTTACAATCTTAATTATTGTGCAAGAAACAAACACGAAAATATCTACAAGGTTTCTTTATAAAAGAAAATATACACAGTGAATAAAAAAATCTTTTGAACCATATTCTTTATGGTATCAGAGCAGTAATCATTACGTTCGATCCAAACCCGAATGTTAAAGTCTTTCTTACCATCTCACCGATATGGCAGAAGGTGCAAACAAAGATCTTGCCAAGACCGATGCTAACAGCCCAGACCACAACTCGCCATACTATCTCTACCCCTCCGATTATCCGAGGCAGATGCATGTCAACGACGCCTTGACCGACAACAACTACCTTGATTGGGTCCAAGAGATGGAGAATTTCTTATTTGCCAAGAACAAGATCGACTTCATCGATGGAACCATCAAAAGGCCAGAAGCGGCCAGAAGCGGACAATGCTAGTTATATGGCATGGATGTGATGCGATGATTAAAGGGTGGTGAAAGCAGAGATATCTAATCCTACTCAGCTTAAGGGAGCTTTACACCATAAATAGCAGATTATTCTTTTCTTGTCCTTTAGTACAGCTCATTTATCCGTTGATATTCTGCAGCTCATGCACATTGCATGTGCTAGCTGTAGTTTAGGGTTTTAGGTATTTTGTCACCTATATAAGGTTGTACATGGCAGTAGCCATAATGAAAGAGAGACAATGATATCAATATAGAATACACTCTTATGCCCACTATTCTCTGCAAAATTGCATTTTTATTTTCATGGTATCAGAGCTAGTACGACTTCTGATTACCTAATCTTTAAATATGGCAGATGACGCTGAATCCGAGATAACGGTCCCTTCTAATAATATAGATGGACTCAAATCGCAACTGCTTTATCCGCAAGTTCAGTTGGTTTCATTCAAGCTTAATGAAACAAATTACTTAATATGGAGGACCCAGGTGCTGACTGCCATTAAGGGCTATGGTTTGGAGGATTACATTAGCTCGAGGCCAAGAATTCCAAATCAATATCTCACAGGAGGATCGCAAGCCCAGGTACTGAATCCAGATTATCTATTATGGAATAGGCAAGACCAGATCTTAGCTGCTTGGATTCTTTCCTCTTTGTTTGAAAATATTTTACCTCTCATCATTGGCTTGAGCACATCTAGTGAAATATGGTCTATGTTTGAAGGAAACTTTGCTAGTCAGTCGAAGGCAAAGACCTTACAATACAAATTGCAGCTGCAAACCACTAAGAAAGGAAACCTAAGCATGAGAGAATATCTTGCTAAAATAAAGATGTGTTGCGATTTATTGGCTACTACAGGTAATCATGTAACACAAGGAGATCAAATAATGCATATTTTATTTGGTTTATGCCCTGAATATGATCATGTTGTTGTTACTATAACTGCTGGTGTAAGTTCATTTGGTTTAAGTGATGTTCATGCTTTATTATTGAGTTTTGAGGCCAGGATTGAAAGTATTTCAAGTGTGAGTGGAGCTGTTAATACAGATGGATCTCAACCTTTTGTGAACTATGTGACTCAAGACAATAATCAAAGGAGAAATTTCAATAATCACACTTTCAATCCTATAGGAAGAGCAGGAGGCGGTTTTAGAGGAAGAGGTTTTAGAGGATCATATAGGGGCAGAGGAGGCAGGTTCCAATCTTCAAGAATTACCTGTCAAGTATGTCATATGCATGGACATACTGCTGATAGGTGTTGACACAAATTTGATCAGTCCTATGGAAGTCCAGGAACCAATCAGATTAATGGTGGGAATGAAGGCAATCAGAACAGAAACAACTCTCTGAACATGGTTCATTTGCCTGGTGGAAGCACATCTGAAGATGAAGGCTGGTGGTTCCCAGATTCAAGGGCTTCTACTCATGTCACCTAATAGCTTGCATTCAGCTTCTGAGTATTATGGCTCAAACAAACTGCAGATGGGAAATGGCCAGAATGAAGGAATCAGTCATATAGATAACTCAACTTTTGCCTCACAGTCTAATAGGTTGTTTCATCTCAAGGATATTCTTCATGTCCCTTGCATAACTAAGAACCTTATTAGTGTGTCTAGATTTGCCCATGACAATGATGTTTTCTTTGAGTTTCTTCCCATGTTTTGTGTTGTTAAGGATCAAGCCACACAGGAAGTGCTTCTCAAGGGAATGCTTAAGGATGGATTATATTCCTTCAAGTTTGTTGATCAAGTTGAATCAAGGAATATGGAGTTGTTTTCTAATAATAATTCTCATGTTTTAAGTAGTACTGTCTGTAATAATTTGAACATCAGCTTATGACATAAGAGACTTGGACATACCAGTTACGATATTGTTCAGAGGGCTCTTAAAGACCATAATGTTTCTTTCAGTAATGATAATGAAAATTCCGAAATTTGTGCTCCATGTATTTTGGGTAAAAGCCATAAATTGCCTTTCAATGCTTCAGGTATTTGTTCAGTAGCTGCTTTTGATCTTATACATACATATTTGTGGGGTCCAACACCTATAGATTCTGCAAATAGTTACAGTTACTATGTTTCATACATTGATGATCACACAAAATACACATGGATATATTTGCTTAAGATGAAATCAGAAGTGACTGGAACCTTTATTCACTTCCATAATCAAGTTGAAACTCAGTTTAAAACTAAATTAAAAGTGGTCCAAAGTGATGGAGGAACTGAGTACATGCCTCTTACTAAATTTTTCAAGAACAATGGGATAATTCACATGAAATCTTGCCCCTATACTCCTCAGCAAAATGGTTCAGCAGAGAGAAAGCATAGGCATGTGGTTGAAATGGGCTTATCCTTACTTGCTCAATCCAATATGCCACTAAAATTCTGGGATGATGCATTTGTTACATCAGTTTATCTGATAAATAGAGTTTCTGCCAGAACAATAGAATACATGTCACCTTTTGAGAAACTAACCAAGCAAAAACTTGACTATTCTGCCTTAAGAGTGTTTGGTTGCTTATCTTTCCCACACATCAGGCCCTATAATGATCATAAACTAGAGTACAGATCTACTGCATGTGTTTTCCTTGGTTACAACTCACAATACAAAGGGTACAAGATTCTTCTTCCTTCAGGAAAAGTAAAAATTACAAGGCATGTGATTTTTGATGAAAATGTGTTTTCTTTTGCCAAGAACAAGACTGAGATTACTTCTGACAAGAAATCAGTGAACCATGATTTTGTTACATCTGAACCTACTGTAGATACATTCCCAAGATTTTATCATCAAGAGAAAAAGGCAGCAAGATCAGATGACATTCAAAGTTTTATCAGTCCAGTACTTACTCAAAGTTTTGAGTATGGAGAACTCAACCATGATAATGTGCCCTTAGAAGTATTAATGCCCTTTGATGAATCTACAGATAATTCACCAAGGAGTGTTTCTCAGCCAAAAACAGAAAATCCTAGAAGACCTAATAATCAGCATCCTATGATAACAAGAGCTAAAGCTGGAGTATACAAGCCCAAAATCTTTACTGTTGTTCTCATTGAACAAGAACCTAAGAATGTTGATGAGGCTTTGAAGGATCCTAAATGGCAGCAAGCTATGAAGGAGGAGTATGATGCATTGATTAAAAATAAAACATGGATACTTACAACTCTATCCCCAGGGAGCACATGTTGTAGGAAATAAGTGGGTATTCAAGATAAAGAAGAATTGCAGATGGTGATGTGGAAAGATATAAAGCAAGATTGGTGGCACAAGGTTATACTCAATCAGCTGGTTTTGATTTTAATGAGACCTTTTCACCGGTAGTGAAACCCGCAACAATAAGGATCATGTTAACCATAGCATTGGCTTACTCTTGGGATGTTAAACAACTTGATGTGAGGAATGCTTTTCTGAATGGAGAGTTGGCAGAAGAAATTTACATGAGGCAACCTAAGGGTTTTGAATAAGACAATGTGCAGGTTTGTAAGCTTAAGAAGGCCATCTATGGGCTGAAACAAGCTTCTAGGGCTTGGTATATGAAAGTAAAAAGAACTCTTGATTCCTTTGGGTTTGAAAGCTCCAAGGCTGATAACTCACTGTTTCTATATAACAAGCATAATGTCAAGGTGTACATTTTGATCTATGTGGATGATATTTTGATCACTGGAAATGACAAAGGAGCTATCCAGAAGACAATAGAAAATCTCACGAAATTTTTCTCTATGAAAGATTTGGGCAGTATTCATCATTTCCTTGGTGTAGAAATCTGTAAAATCTCACAAGGAATGCATTTGTGTCAAAAGGAGTATGTCAAAAAATTGTTGCACAAGGCTGGTATGTTGCAGGCAAAAGGATGCAGTACACCTATGATCACTACTCCCAATTTATCCAAATATACAGGAAGTCCAGTTGAGGATGCAGCCAAATATAGAAGCATTGTGGGAGCCTTGCACTATGTAACCATCACCAGACCTGATATTTGCTTTGTTATGAATAAAGTGAGTCAGTTCATGTCCAATCCTCTTGAACCTCACTGAAAGGCAGTAAAAATGATACTAAGGTATCTTGCTGGAACTTTGCACCTTGGATTGAATATGCACAAACCTAAATACTTAAATGTCACAGGTTTTTCAGACAGTGACTGGGTAGGAGATATAGATGATAGAAGATCTGTTACAGGGTACTGTGTATACATTGGAGAGAATTTGGTTTCATGGTCCAGCAAGAAACAACAATGTGTTTCTAGATGAAGTACAGAGGCAGAATACAGAAGCCTGGCACAAGTAACCTCTGAAATTTCTTGGATAAGATACCTTCTTGATGAGCTGAGTGTGAATCAAACCAGAATACCACAGATATGGATTGATAATCAGAGTACTATTTACTTGTCCTCTAATCCTGTTCTTCATGCTAGAACTAAACACATTAAATTGGACTATCATTTCATTAAAGAGAAAGTTGTTGCTGGGATGATACAAGTGAATTATGTACCTTCCATTGATCAAAGTGCAGATGTCCTAACTAAACCTCTTGGTTTGCAATTCTTCACTCGAATGCGAAACAAGCTTACTGTCATAGCACATCCTGAGCTCGAATTGAATGGGGGTGAAAGCAGAGATATCTAATCCTACTCAACTTAAGGGAGCTTTACACCATAAACAGCAGATTATTCTTTTCTTGTCCTTTAGTACAACTCATTTATCCGTTGATATTCTGCAGCTCATGCACATTGCATGTGCTAGCTGTAGTTTAGGGTTTTAGGTATTTTGTCACCTATATAAGGTTGTACATGGCAGTAGCCATAATGAAAGAGAGACAATGATATCAATATAGAATACACTCTTATGCCCACTATTCTCTGCAAAATTGTATTTTTATTTTCAGGTGGCTTACTACAGCCATGGAGAAAGAAATCCGAGGAAGCGTGAAATATGCCAATTCGGCGTCGGAAATCTGGAAGGATCTTAAAAAACGATTCGGTAAAGAAAGCGCACCGCGCGCGTATGAATTGAAACATGCTATGCAGTCCTTCTTGCCTGCTCTGGTTTGCAAATGCAATGGATGTACCTGTGACATTGGAAAATCTCTTAGAGAACTCAAGGAAAAGGAGGTTTAGGAGAGGATATGTTCTTCTTTTGGGGGGAGCTCCTCGACTGAAGCGGAATATCGCGCCATAGTCAACGCCACTAGTGAAATCATGTGGATGTGTTGATTGTTAGAAGGACTAGAAACAAGACAACATAGCCCTACACCTCTCTTCTGTGATAACAATGCGGCACGACATATTGCTAATAACCCGGTATTTCACGAATGAACAAAGCACGTGGAAATGGACTCTTACTTTGTCGGAGAACGAGTTGAGTCACAAGAAATCAAAGTGCTTCACGTTGACACGAAGACACAGATAGCCGATCTTCTTACAAAGGCTTTGGGGACTAAACAACTCAAGTTTCTTCTAGTCAAGGTGGACATGCGGAATCTACACGCTCCACCTTGAGGGGGAGTATTGCGATTGCATATTTCTCTCCCCTTATTTTTCTCTCAAATATCTGACATTTTATTTACAATCTTGATTATTATGCAAGAAACAAATACGAAAATATCCCAAAAGTTTCTTTATAAGAGAAAATATACACTCTGAATAAAAAAACCATTTGAAACATATTCTTTAGAAAGAATATAACTCTTCAGGTTTTTCTTCTAATAAATCTTGAATTTTGTTTCAGAAAAGAGAAAAGCAGATTATGAACTTGTAACATCCTTGATATTATTATATCAAAAATGATATTCTAGATTGACAATTGGTCGATCAGTATCATAGTTATTCCATTACTAACTGTTCTCCCTTACTCTGGTTATGGAGGTAATAGTTGTCTTTCTTCCTTCTAATCATGCAAATGTTTTACAGTATATGTAGATTTGGTTGTTCTCTGTTTTGCATACAAATCCATCTTCAGTAAATCAGTTCAATTTACTGCCAATGGGTTGCATACAAGCTGATCTCGTAACTAATTTCTTCAATAATGCAGAGACATACCTGGTTCCAGAATATATGAATTGACTGTTGGTGTCTATGATTCCGAAGAGGATTAATAATCTTTTCTTCTTCCAAATACCATCTATTATCAATTAATGTTTGTGGCATCATATATATATATATATATATAAAATTCTCAACCAGTCACAACCCAAGAAAAAGTTTTGTGAAAAAAAGAGAGGAGGAAAGCAAATTGTGACAGAAGAAGAATTAAGAAACTGGTAAGTAAAGTTTCTCTTGCAAGAGAGAAAATACATGTTTTTTATATGGATTATTAAGTGGAAGCAGTTTTCTTCTGGCACTTATTTTTGACCCATTTAAAGCTGGTTGAAGTGCCAGACTTCAATTTCAGTGCACCAGCTGTAGCCATAGCTCTTGCCTTACTGAATCCTGATGAGCCTTTCTTGCTGTTCAGTTGCTGGTCTTTACTTCTATTACCACTCTCATCTTCCTCCATTGCACCAAATCCTCCTGCACCCCATTGATCTGCCCAGCTCGGTCCTTCACTAGCCATCACCACCTTCCGGATCTTGTATGTTCATCATAACAGTAAATCAGAACAAAAAAAAAAAAAAGACAGAGAGATCCAGAACTTACTTACCTCTGTAATACTTGAGAAGTGAAAAAAAGTTTCTTTTTTTTTTGTTCATCAAGAGAGAGAAAATACCTGGGTTGAACTAGATGATTGCTTGTGACTCTGCAAATAATGAAACCATGAATGGCAAATGAAAAGCTTGGGGAGAAGAAATTAAGTTTGTCTTTAAGAAAAAAAAAACAAAAAGAAAAAGGTTGATTTAGATAAAGATGGCATGTGGATAGGCTGTCTCTTAGTTTGTCCTCACTTTTTTTAAAGACAACCCAACTCACTCATAACCATCTCTTGAAGCAAAGGTTGTTCAATTTATATTTCTTTTCTTCATACATTGGACATGTAGTAATTATAATAATAATACTAATAAATCATCCACAGATCCCTACTCAAATCAATGATTGAACTTTATATTTCATCATTAATTAAGTCAGGTGTCCACTAATTACTATATGTATATATATATATTATATGTAATAAAGAAAAAAAAAGGGTCACAAAGAAAGGTAAAGTAATAGTTATTGATAAAGCCAATAAGAAGAAGCTATCGTGCATTACAAGTTGCTCATGGAGTTTCTCTGGAAAATGGAGCATTCACCCAAAAAAAATAATAATAATAAAAAATGGGACTAAGGTATTTCTTCTTCTCTTCTCAATTTGCAAAATAATGATCAATTCAAATTGAATGGTCAAAATCAGTCATCAATTTTTACCCAAAACTAAAGAAAAGAAAAGGTACATACCATGTTCTAATTCTTTCCCCGACATAACAAGTGAGGAAAAACTTATAGATTCTTTCTTTATTTACATCATAATCCGTGTTATACTTAGCCAAACTTCCGCTCCAAAATATCTTCTCTACCCTTTCCTAACAGATTTTGATTTTTTGACGCTGTTATTTTTCTTTTCATAATTACTCCAGCTGTATCCACATGGTATTTCAAACGGATTTGCTGTGTGCGCCCCACCGCCATTCCTCTGCTGCTTGCTTCCTCCTCCTGTACCTGATGAACAGGATCGACTGCTACTCCTCGATAACCATCCGAAGGAAGAGGAACTCGACTTCGTCGCCGACTTCTTCTCATCATCCTCCTCCTCGTCCTTCCTGCTTCTTCTTTTTCTTCTGTCAAGAGAAGAAGATTCTACAGGACTCGACATCGGTGTGTAGAACTCCTCAATTGGTTGCAGCTCCACGAATTTAGTGAACGTTATCACCACCCTCACCGTTGGAACCACCGGAATTGCAACCTGTTCCCCATCGGAAATAAAAAACACTTTAACCCGTAGATCTCATCTCAAGAACAGAAAAGAATAGAAAAGGAGTAAGATACGGTCCCTAGGGATTTCAATTACTGATGCCTCTCAAGTAATAAATACGAAAATCATATTTAAATTTTGAAAATATTTATAAAAGTGACCCTATTAATTTCCATGATGTGATTTTTCAAGTAGAGAATTTCTGGCCCCTAATGTACCAGGATCCAGTGGAGCCCACATTACGGTTCTTAACCTATCACAAGTTTTGTGTGATGTGGGGTACACAAAAGCTTCTTTTGTCTCCAGATTTAAGGGTAAGACAAGAGCTTAAGGTCGCATCAAAAGACGGTATTTTGTGCTCTTCTTCGCTTTTTCTTTTCTTTTCTTTTTTTTTTTCTGGAAAAAATAAAACAATAAATAGAATTTCGGATGAGAAAAAGTGAAAAACAAACAAGAATGTGTTCGAGTGTGGGACCAATTGGAGGTCGAGTGACAGATTTGCCCTCCTTACCTTTACGGGAAAAGTTCCGGGAGGAAACGTCGTCGTTAGGAGCTCCCTCATGCGTCTGATTGCCTTTACTTTGTTGGCCAATATGTCCAGTAACGGAAGCAGCTCCTCTGTCTTCAACGGAAAATGCTCCGTTAACCAAATTATCGGGCGTAAGCTCTTCACTAACTCCTTTTCCTTCGTCTGCGGCGGTGGCGCAACGGCTATCGGAACACCAGGAGGCGGCATTCTTCTCCTTGGTTCTGGAATTATATCCACGCTCTTCCTCGATACAGTCACGACTTCTCTCTCCTCATGAACAAAGCTACTGTGCCTTCTCCCTTGTAAATTATTGTTGCTGGAGACGCTAAACCGCGGATTCTCAGCCACTAAGAAGCCTTCGTCTGAGTCTTCCTCCAGCTCTAAATCCAACGGCAGAATCTGTTCGCTTCCGTCAACCGATGTGATTTTCCGCGATCGTAAGCTTACAACCACGTTGTGGACGTCGTAAACCCTAGCTTTCCATTCGCCAACGCTCTCAATCTTCTCTTGCTTTCTCCAATTAGTGCGGCCTACGAGCTCCGCTCTAGTCACGTCCATTCCGGGCCTATGAACACTCGTCTGATTGCAATACTCTGCAATGTCAGAGTCGGACAATGGACTATCGGCGCCTTCGAATGCGTCGAATATTTTCTTGTCGTCGTGGTTTAAGGTCAGAAGTGAACCGGGAGGAATATCGAGACTTTCATCACCGTCACCGAGGAATAGAAAGCTTTGATTCGAGCGCTGAATTTTCAAGCCATCATAGCCAGAAAGAGTAGTATCCGCTCGGAGATTTCCATCTCGTTTCCAGATCTTGTAAGTGTCCGAGGGGGCAACTTTTCCGATGAACGGAACAACAGAGCTCTCAAAGTGAAATGAGATTTCCATGTAGAAGTCCCTCATCCGATGGAGAACAGCCACCAGACGTGGAAGATGGCGGCGCCACTTGGACCAGTTAGCCAAGTGCTGTTGCTGAACAAGAATCTTCGTAATATCCGAGAAGCGGCGTAGGATGGCCTCCTGAACAGGGTACCATCCGGCAGCATTCTGTAAAGCCAGATTAGCGCCTGCAAGAGCAAGGATGCGAACCGCAACGGCATCGTTTAATCGAACGGCAAGATGGATAGGAGTCTCACGATGTGCGTTATCCCGACGGTCGAGAACAGCAGAAATTTTTTCGGAAATATTCTCCTGGGCTAGAGAATCAGACTCATTCCGAACGCGACTGGGGTCATCTAATCGGGGTAAAGTGGAGACGATCTTAGACAAGGTGGCGTGGTCGGCAATTGCAACGGCATAGTGAACTGGGCTGTGGGCGTAGTCTTCGGGCCTCAACGTGGTCGTCGTGGAAGATGAAGAAGACCTACCATTGGTTGAAGCCTTGGACATTGTTGGACATGAAATTGAATGGATTTCTCCTAAATCTCTATCTCCTTCTCCTTCTTGAGGTTTGGGTACTGTGCCTCCACTGCAGTATGTAAAGACTAAAGAAAGGATGGACGATGGAGTGTGGTATCGGGAATGTTTTTGAAGAAAGCGTATGAGGGGGTAAATTGGTACTACAATTCCTTTTACTTTGCGTGCACAGTGTTGAAATATTGTTTGGGCTTTTTTTAAAAATAAATAAAAATCAGCTGAAATATGGGGCGGGGGTAACTTGTCCTTTTAGGAGTAAAACTGAAAATAAATATAATTTTATTTTAAAAAATTAATTTTCAATTAATATATTTTGTGTGTAATCCACGAACCTCTTTTATTCTCTCTCTTTCTTGTTAGATATTATTTGAATTATAATATATATTATATTTATTTGATAATAGGTCCTTAAGAAACGGCCACGACTTTTGGAGAATAATAGGTCTCAAGTAGTACAGTGGCAGTGTCAGGTCTAAAACTGTACGCATTCCGTCCAGTCTTCTGTTTTGTCTTGCTTTTTCCTCCTTTTTCTTTTTCTAAAACTGCACATCCCACCAACTCTTCTTTTCTTTTTCTTTGTTTTTTTTTTTTTTTGGATTTAAGTAAAAATATAGTATCCTCAGTACTAACTATTTTTCTATCACATCTTTGTATTATTTATTTCAAAAATTGGTGGGCGATCAACAAAGCTTTTTTAGTGACAATTTTAATTTATCTTTAGACCTCTTTGAAGAAGATCTTTTAGAAGATTTAGGTTTGAAAGAGAGAGTTGGCCCATCTATCTGGCTGTAAAGATTGGGGGCAATGAGTTTGAACCAACCCAAATAAGGAAGAAACAAATTTGGGAGTGGGACAAGTGGGGTTAACCACTGACTCTGGAGTGGTGACGATCTTATATTTGTTTTATTTTTCGTAATCAATTTTAACAAAATAAAAAATTTAATTTAATACATTTTGTCACAATAAATTAAAGAATGAGGTGTACTAAAAGACAAGTGACATGTGGGAATTAAGACGGATCATTTCGTATATTATTATATTTAAACTCTTGATACATAAATAAAGAAAATACTAAAGAAGTAAATTGTAAAAAATAGTGAGTTTCTTGATATTTTTGGAAAGCATATATATTCAGACAATTTTTCCCTTTGGAAGCACTTTTTTTTTTTTCTTTCTTTTCCGTATCCCACTGCACAGGAAAAGGGTTGGCAGCTCCACACCCAACTATGATTTCAAGGTTTCAAACTCCTATCTCTCTCTCTCTATATGTATATATATATATATAAATCCTAGTGGGAGAAATAAAAGTGTAAAGATCCAAAAGAAACGAAACTAGAATGTTGGTTCTTTTCCTTGGGGACTTTGAATTAAACATGGATCACCTCGTGGACTCCAACGTTTCTTAAAAGAAAAACCTTAATAAAATCGTCAAAATCCAAAGTAATCTTAACTACCGGTACTCCCCAGTCATTTGGGACATTGTTCATAATTTCTTTTTTCCTTTTTCAAATAGAAAAAAAAAATAGAACTTTTTACTTGTTTTAAATTAAATTTCTAAGAAGATTTATTCTATTTTTAAGTGAATTCTTTCATTTATTTTTTATTATTTTTTCTTTTAAAGAAAAAGGTGAAGTTTGGGCTTGATTTTCTTTTTACAAGAACTTAAAATGGGCCAAACCTAGATCTCTCCTCCTTTTTTGGTGGATCTAGAATTAGAAACGTGAAATAAACATTCTTTTGGGCCTTTAAGTAGAAAATTAAACATTGGTACTAATTCCAAAATTTCGAATTTAAACAAATTTCAAATCTTATTTAATCGAGATAAGTAAACTATCAGACAAAAAGTTTAGGTATGCATCCTAAGAGGTTTTGGAACTAGGATTAATTAGAATCCTATGGGACAAAAATAGAGTTGTTAACGAGTTGAACTGTTCGCGAACAAAGCTCGTTTATATTCGGTTCGAGCTCATTTATTTATTAAACAAATAAATACCGAACAAAATTTTAAGCTCGATTACATTTCAAGCTTATTCAAACATTGTTCGCGAACATACCGAGCGTTCGCGAACAAATTATAAATATTTATATATATTATTAAAAATAATATTTAATATTTAAATTATAGATTTTTTTTAATTTTTTTTTTCTAATTTCTAGAGATGATTCAACTTCTTCCAATATTTTTCAAAATGTTAAAGCAATTTATTTCTCTCGTAACCATAAAAAGACTTTTGAATTATAACTCAATCAATTTTCTTTCTATAGAAACCTAAAAAAGTTAATCGTTCTCTTTCCTTTACTTTCTCAAACTCCAGACTCAACTGAAAAAATAAGTTTAAAGGTAAGTATATTATTTTTTATTATATTTATTTTATTGAGATAATTAGATTATATTTGTTTGATATTTTAAATTTTAAAAATTATATTATTCTTCATCGCTATCAGATTTTATTTGAATTGTTATATATATATATATATGTTGATACAGTTGAAATGGTTTTATGTGCATTTGATTGGGTGCGGAATCTTCATGGACTTAAAAAAAATAAGAAACAGGTTTGTTCTTTGTTTTTTTCTTCTCATTTAATTTGTATTTTTTATATTATTAACATTTTTTTTTTTTGCAGACAGAGGATGATAAATTATTTTTTGAAGAAATTGTTTTATCTTAGTTTGAAAACAGGTTTGTTCTTTGTTTTTTTCTTCTCATTTAATTTGTATATATAAAAATAATGATTAATATATTTAAAAATATTCTTTATATATTTAATATTTTTTTTTGTAAATAGAGAATGATGAACTATCTTTTGAAGAAATTGTTTTATCTTAGTTTGAAATTTAATCATTTAAATTATTATATTTAGATTTACTCTTTAAAAGAATCTTTTATTATTATTATTATTAAATAGTTAAATATTTAAATTTTATTTTTTTATTTTATAAATTTGAAATTTTGAAAAAAAAATTAATATTTAAATTCAAATTTAAATTTTAAATTTTTTTTAAATTAATCGAGTGAACCCGAGCTCGAACTCAAACAATAAAAAAAATTAATCAAACAAATTCGAACAGTTTTTTCTGTTCAAAATGTTTAACGAGCGAATTCAAACAGGCTCGAATAATAAACAAACTCTAATTATCCGATGTTCGGTTCGACTCGGCTCGTTAACCGCTCTATACAAAAATCTATTAAAATTAATAATTTTTATATATATTTGAAAAAAAAAAGGCAAAGTTAAGTTTTCTTCATTAATTATGAAAAGAAATGTCAAACCTAAATGAATGCAGCAGATGCATGGTTTTTTTTTTTTTTTTTTTAATGGTGGTTGTAGAGAAGTTGGATTATGGATAGTTACTTGTAGTAGTAATCTCAACTTTCAAGATTGTTAAAATGTCTTTGTTGATTATTGCTAAACACCTTTCACCAAACTTACAAAAACACAAAAAAAAGGACAAAAACTATAATCAAAACACCAATAATATAGTATAAACATTAATTTCAAACCTAGTTGACATTCAATTATTACTTTTAGGACATTGAGATCAAATCAAACCATGTGGATCTACTGTTACATCCAAACCTCTTAAAAGCATAAATCTTTTTTATTATCATTATTACTGTTCTCATTTAAAATTCAACACTAATTGTAGTATTTGATCCCATATGGAATTTCTTACTTTTGGAAATTAAGGTATCACAAGTTTGGTGGATTGGAGAAACATTGCCCTAAACAACTAAAAGTTGAATTAGGAAAGAGGGGAAAAAAGCATTAAAGAAAGAGAGGGATTTTTTCATCCGCTGTTTTTTAACCACTGAAAGCAGTGTGTATTCGGAAATCGGAACTAATTTGCCTAAAGAAAGAAGTACTGTCACAGTTTACCTGAAAAAAATTTCACTTTCTCTTATATAAAGAAAGTGTTCTTTGGTTTCTTGTCCTTCCTCCGCCGCCGTCTCCTCCTGTAGCAGAATGCACCTGAATGGGGAGGAAGTGAAGTGAGAAGAAGACCCTTTGCTTTTCCTCTCTCTTCGTGTGGCCAACATTCTGCTTACCTACTCTTCTTGGTCTCCCTTCTATCTCTCTATTTGAAGACATATTGGTTTTGGGATGAGTGGGTTCCACTTCTTGGCATTGTCATTTCGATTCATTTTCTTCTTTCTCCTGTTTTTGAAAATGTCTCTCTGGTAAGGAGTTTTCCCCCAAAAAGGTCATCCATTTTAGCATAACAAACAGAACCGCCTAAAAGGAAAAGGAAAAAAGGGGGATTTTTTTCGGAAAACACGGCCAATTGTATCTGATTTTTCTCTGTTTTTCCTTTCTCCTTTTTCTCTCTCATGAATCTTAGTCTTCGTGACTGCTGCTACTTTTATAGTACTATACTTTACGTTGGGATTGGTACATTAAAAAAAAGAAGAAATTTGTGATGGCTGCTTTCAAGATTGTACCAATCTGCAAACCCTGTTCTGCCAATAACCGTCATCAGCAGCATTGCCATTATTACTTTTACAATCAACGATTGGGTTTTTCAGATGTTCGTTTTAGGCGGTTGGGCTCTGCTTTCTTGAATTTGAGACTTCACAAGAAATGGGAATGTGCCTTAAGTGCGTTGGTGCAAAGTGAAGGGCCAACTACATCCGTGGAGGAAGATAAGACTTCCGTTTCATCCGGTGGAACCGAGGAGGTTCAGATCACTGAGACCAGGGGTTTTCATAAGGATTTAAATTTGCTCCCGAGTCAGTTTCTTTTAATTTCTTGCTATATTATATAGGGGATTTGAATTTTTCTTGTTCTAAATTTGTGCCTCCTAATTGTGACTTTTTGAAAGCGAATGTGACCATTATTGGTTCTTGAATATATTGGATTTTCTTGAGGTCGGTGTTATCCCATAAGATTCTATTCTGATAGCTAGATTTTGAAAAAGTAGTGTATGTTTTGGATTGCTCTCGTGCATTATGTTGAAATCAGATCGTGTGGACTGTATTCTTTAGATGTAGGAATTTACTCGAAGCCAGTGATTAACTAATGTTCTTTTTCTTTCTTTCTGGTGCTTGGGAAAAAATTGCATTTCCCAAAAAGATTATGTGATCTAGACCCCAAAATGGCTATTGGATATCTTTGTAATTTTGTTCTATCAAGATATTTGCCGTTTAGATGTTGTTATCTTCCTTGAAATATAAAGAGTTTTAAGGAGTTTCCAATCTAACTTTGGTAGGTTCATCAAGATGTTGACATATTGGATTGAAACGCAAAAGTAGTTCTTATTGATTTCATTTACTACTCATTTTATGGTTCTTTGTGCCCTCTTCGATGATTGAGAATTCGTAATTGCAGGACCATTGTCTGCAGCTGATGTTCCTTCTTCAATAAATGATGCTTCACAGGTTCGCGTTGCTTATCAGGTAGGGTCATCAGATAATATCCTGACCTTGAATAATTATGAATTTTCCCCCTGTTATTCTCTTTCCTTCACCTTTTTCTTTGGAATAGGGAGCACCAGGTGCTTATAGTGAAGCTGCTGCACTGAAAGTATACCCCAAGTGTGAGACTGTACCATGTGATCAGTTTGAGGCTGCCTTCAAGGTTCATTTGTTTCTTTAATCCTACTTAACAACATGTTCTTCATTGTTTTCCTTCTATAGTTTGTTCGTTAAAAGTCTGCTTAACAAACAACGGATTGATCATTAAGCTTTAGAGGAAGATGCATAAGTGGTACTAATCTTCAATTGTCAGGCAGTTGAATTGTGGTTAGTGGACAAAGCAGTACTTCCAATTGAAAATTCTGTAGGTGGGAGCATTCACCGCAATTATGACTTGCTTCTTCGCCACAGATTGCATATCGTGGGAGAAGTTCAGCTGGTTGTTAACCACTGTCTCTTGGGATTGCCTGGTGTCAAAAAAGAAGATCTAAAGCATGTCTTAAGCCATCCACAGGTGATTGTTGTGTAGCTACAAGTGTTCTGGATCATTCTCTTGTACTTTCTTATGGATGAGATATGTGCCATAGTTTTTTGGGAAATATTGTCTATTGGTAAATGATTTTCGTAGCTCGGGCTCCTTGAATATCTTACAAATGATCTCAATTGATTTTAGAGAAAAATGTAGAGAAGTTGATATGGAAAAAAGTAAATTGGTAATTTTGTTATATTTCATCATTTGCCAGAAATGAGATCAAAATATTCTGATTTTAAGGATGTTCATTTTCTGCACTTGTCTCTGTTTCTTCTGTTAACGTGAACCCAATATTCAGGCACTCGCTCAGTGTGAATTGACACTGAACAAGTTAGGTGTCGCAAAAGTTACTGCTGATGATACTGCTGGAGCTGCTCAGGTAACCTTCTCATCTTCTTTGAAACCTGATCCATATTGACTTAAAAAGGTTAACACTTACTCCCAAACAGATAGTAGCTACTGAAAGCTTGAGAGACACTGGAGCAATTGCAAGTGCTCGAGCTGCAGAAATTTATGGGCTTAATATCCTTGCTGAAGGAATTCAGGTTTGGGTTTAGCTCTTCATAAGACGTGCATTTACTTGCGAGGGACGAATTTATAGCACCTTCCTTCATTTGATCATCTGTTCCACTTTCTGTTTTTGACCAGGACGAATCTGATAATATTACCCGTTTTTTGATACTTGCGAGGGAACCTATAATTCCAGGAATTGACAGGCCATACAAGGTATGCTATGATTCTCGTTCTCATTTGGTAGGATGATGAATATATGCTGTATAAGTTTTGTGTGTTATTTCTTCCCCAGACTAGCATTGTCTTCACCCTCGAAGAAGGGCCTGGGATGCTATTTAAAGCATTAGCTGTGTTTGCTTTGCGAGGCATTAGTTTGTCTAAGGTAAATTTGACTCCTAAGCTGGTTTCTTGCTGCTATTCCAATTCAGAAACACTCTGAATGATTTCTATTTTCTATGGAAAACAGATTGAAAGCCGTCCACAGAAAAATCGTCCTCTAAGAATCGTTGATGACTCTAACAGTGGAAGTGCCAAGTGAGATCTATTCACCAGATATTTTGATGAACTCTTGTGTTCTTGAAAACTTTCCTATAGGATTCATTACCTGAAACTTTTAAATGATGAAGAATTAGTTTCTCAATTTTCTAATTACAGGGCAGTTGCAAATTGCTTGCTATTTTTGTAACATGGTGGTTGAATTCTTGTTGCAGGTACTTCGATTACCTATTTTACATTGATTTTGAAGCATCCATGGCAGAGCTTCGTGCCCAGTATGCTCTTGGCCATTTGCAGGTGAATACTTAACCTTCTGCTCATATCAGTTGTAGTGCACACTTTGTTTAGATCTATTGTTTGTTTGTTTATATATATATATATATATATATGAGAATTTCCATGATTTCGTACAGGAATTTGCAACATTTATTCGAGTTCTGGGCTGCTATCCTATGGACATAGCTCCATAGATGAAAAACCAAGCTTAGTGCTGGATGGAGTTACAGACTAATTCATCTTTGAATATCAAACTGCGGGCAGGGGAAAAGTAGTGCTGCCTTTTCATGTCTGTAATATATAAATAATTCAACATTTGAAGTTTTAGTTTCTAAAAATTACTCATAGTAGCAAAAGGTTCAAATTCTCCATCTTTACTATGACTCTGTAAAAGGAAGGCCAGTGCTGTGCAATATGATTCATATTATTAAATAAGGATGAGATAAAGAGAATTTGGACAACATTATCTCCACCAAAACATACATCAAACAAAGTAAACTACTATTGTTCACGCCAGAGTAAAATCAAGAGTTTATTTGCAATGTCAAGCATGCTGCCCATAAAGGGCATTCTTTATCTATAAAAGGTCGAGAGATCTTCATCACATGAATCTGAAAGTCTTTCGCTGGTATATTTATTCTTTTGTTTCAAGCTCTTTCAGAAAATCCTGGTTATCAACCAGAACCTGCAAGGAGCAACAGCCACATTGTTATGATCTGGATTAGGAAGTAGAAAGGGAAAAAGTGTTCTGATTCAGTATTTTTGCAACTTACAGTTTTCCATCCATCTGGATCAAGAAAGGAAACAATCTTGGTATTGATTCCAGGGATTGGTCCAGGTTTCCTGGTTATCTTCCCTCCATGCTCTTGAATAGCATGATTTATAACTTCTCCACTCTTGTAAACATCATCAGTGCCAATAGCAACCTGGAAGGCCAGTGCATTAAGAAAGAAGGATCAAAAGAAAGAGAGTTCACAAGTTGCTAAACGAACCTGAGCATATGCATTTCCTTTGGTGTACTCTGTCACACCATAGTTATATGTCAGCTCCAGCACAGTTGTCTCATGCTCCTCAGCATACCCAAGCATTGCAATTGTGTACTAAAATCATGAAGAGATGAGATAATTATTTCCTCTGGTCACACTATAATACTTGAACCCCGCAAGAGAACATGCAATAAGAATTCAATATTACCTTCTGCTCAGGCCTATCAGTCTTCTTCACCACTCTCATCCCTAGTGCCTGTAAACCAAATAAGTACACCAATGAGACTTCTTCTACAATGGGATTAAAATGACAGATGATTAAAGATACCTTTTCATAGAACTTGATAGAGCGTTCAAGATCACCAACACGAAGCATTACTTGGCAAAGTGGTTCAGGTGTAGGTCCACGTTGGATAATCTCAAAAAGGTAACCATCAGGATCTTTGACAAAAGCAATGACAGTTGAGCCACCCTTAACAGGACCAGGCTCCCGAGTGACAGTTCCACCTTTTGCCTTTATGTTCTCAACCATTTTGTAAACCTTGAGAAGGCATCAAAGAACGTCAGGCTGAGTGACCAGCAAGAATAAGGTAAGAAATTTTCTCATCAAGGAGTACTTACATCTTGGGTTGCAATAGCAAAATGGCCAAATCCCGAACCAATATCATACTTATCAACTCCATAGTCTGCAAAGCATTGAAAAAGGCAACCGTGCTCAGTGATCAGACGCAAAACTAGTCGAAACTACATTCAGGTCTGATACATTTATAACATTACATCGCATGTCTCTCTCTGTAATGGCTATTCAGTTACAGACTAATTCATTAAGACTTCATTATTATCCTTACTCATTTGTCTCCCTAGAGAGTGGATCAACAGCGATAAAGATACTTAAGGGACCAATACTACAAAATAAAACATTTCAAGAATGGTGAAATATGATACCTGATAAACAAATTGCAATTCTAACACTACCTCCTACCTACTAGGGTTCAATTGACTATGCAGAATTAAATGTGCAAAGACTCCCACCCAAAAAAATTAAAAAGAAGAGAGAAAACACCAGACATACTGTAAGTTAATTCGACCACAAAGTGAGAGTCCTCTGGGCCAAAACCTAGAAAAGCATTTGAATACTTCTCCTCAGGAATATCCCTCTTCCTCAGGAGCTGCATTCCGAAGCATTCTGTATAAAACCTGCAACACCAGTTTCCTAACAGTAAGTCATCTCAACCAAACTTAATCACCAATTAGCTTATTACATGATGAATCCCAGGCATACTTGATGGTGCGCTCAAGGTCACCGACACGATAAACTGCATGTAGGAATCGACGCTTATCCTTATTAGGCCATTCCAACAACTCAGCAATTGGAACTACAGAAGTTGCAGCCTCAGCCATGTTCTTTCAGCTTTATACAGCACAGAAACAGACACACTAGTTAAGGAAAATAGAAAGGTAAAGAAAATGCATTTCACAAAATATAACTTACAATCAGGAAACAAAGTACCAAAGTTACCAGACCATAAATTCTCTAAAAGGGAAGAAAATTTAGGCAGCAGATCAAAGAATATTATAGCATATCTAACTGGTTTTTAACTCTTATTTTTCTCAAGTACTACTAATATATTCTTATGATTGTTGACATTGTAAATATTTTATTACAAAAATCAAATGTTAAAATATTAAAAGTAATGTATGAGCTCCAACCCCCAAACCCAAGAGGAAAATTTCTTTCAAAAAACCACTTTGTAGAAATACACAATAAACACCTTTCAGAATCCATATGCAGTGCAGGGATTAACTCTTAAACAAAGGGCAAAATTATTATCAGTCCTTCAAACACAAGGAAGAGGACAAAAGAATCCCTTTCCATGGTCCAAAAAAAGAAAAAAAAAATTACATTTCTTTTTTTCCAGACACGAGACCTCAAAAAGTAATTGCTAGATTCTGAGAAAGAATCACAACCTCATTTCAAAATTTCTGCAAGATTGCAAAAAAATAAAAATTCAAGAAACCCGTAACCGAATTAAAATAACTAGACGAAATGTCCAAACAGATCGAATCGCACAAGTACCTGAATCTGAAAAAACTGTAGAAGAAAAAAGCCAACTTTTTCAGAACTTGTAGATATGATTCAAACGAAACAAACCAATTCAGAATACATAGGATATGATCAAATGAGAAAGGCACAAATTTTCGACCGTAAAAGGAAACAAAAAGAACAGAAGAAGAAGAATTAGCCAAGAAAGTTTACCAGAAAGTGAGAGTGTAGGAGTGATCAGAAATGAAGCCAAGTGAAGGTCCTAGAGAATCGTGGCAGTCTTCTCTTGCTATGGTGTCAATATATAGTGCCTCACGGACACCTACAACCATTCCCATAACAACAAAACAAATGGTCCTATAAAATCCTTATTATTTTAAATTACACATATTTTTAACATTCTTGATTTTATTAAATTTATTTTCTCTAGAAACGTTCCAAATCATGCAATGTTCTGTCATTGAATAAACTATGGTACATAGAATTTGATTCTCTCTTTCATTGGAAGATTGGACAAGTGGCTCTACTAAACATATCCTTTTCTAACCCTAAATTCCAGACTTCTAATTCAATTTCCACAAAATTAATTTGAATATAAATTTACCTTAACTATATTTTTTATAATTTAAAACTCATTAACCATAAAAGATACATGGATTCTTTTCTTTCTTTTTTTAATATAATTTTGGGAATTAGTGTATGTATATTTTTAAATATCTTAACTCAAAAAGATGCACATTTTTTAATGTGGACGCTTTTTTAAAATACTAACGAATTATAGGTTAGGATATGGGCAAGATTCAACGTACGCGTGTGATATGAGGAGAAAAAGGTAATTTCATATTATTGGGCCTGAAAATTCACTACAAAGTTTAATATTGTTTTGGATTAATCTACCGACAACCGGACAAGCCAGTCCACTAGGACTAGAAATTCTATACTGTGTAATGGATCATTTCAAAAGAGTACCTTATCCAGTTTCAGTGGATACAGCCCAACATGTTATATGAACTTGAATACCCATTAAGCCCAAAAATAAAAATGGGCCTGTTTTTTTTTTTTTTCATTCACAAATTCTCGAGTTGCATAGTTTTAATGGCAAAATCTCGACTTTGAATTTGAAAAAAAAAATGTGTAGAGAAAATTTTATCTGATAAAAAGATCTAATTTAATTAGGACAAAAAATTAGCAAATAAAATAAAACATAATAGTGGCTAATTATATATAATTGAATAATATAGTATGAAAAAAACCTTTAAGATGCACAAAGAGCTTACCTTTTTAAAACGCTAAAGGGTAGATTAACGAGTGGTGGTTGGGACAAAAAAAGACCAGAAAAATCCACATGATTGTAAGATTCACATTTTCATATAGCCTACCCAAAGAATCCACTCAAATAATATTTTAAAAAGGAACCTCCTTTTTCCTTTTTCCTTTATTCTTTTTCTTTTTTTTAATTAATATTCCATCCTTATTTGTTTTTTTTTATAAACAAATTATTTAATTAAAAAAATTTATGCCGATTTAACTAATGCAATACAATTATCAAAACAACATAATAAAATAAATAAAATCAGACTCAAAACTCAAAAATATTAATAAGCAATCATCCACTTCTTTTTTCTTTCTCTCCTTTTTTTTTTTTCTCATATATTCTTTGAGACAAGATACAAGGAAGATACGTCCATGTAACTTTTTTGACTTCTTTTTTCATAAAAAAAATAAATTAATCCACCTATGCAATATCAAGAATACTCCAACAAAATATTAATATTTGTAAACTAAATAAAGTAACGGTAAATAAGTTGATAAAAAAATTTTATAAAATTATTTCTCTTGTAACTTGAATAAAAATATATCTAGTTTAAAATATAAAAGAAAAGAAATTGAATAAAGTAGTTATTTTTTAATGTTTTTAACGCGATATTCTGGAAGCCAAAGGAGAGAGGGAAGAAAAACGGGGGGCCGCGGGGCAGAGGAAACGAATATTCTATTCATGCTTTTTCAGTGATTTTGGACCATAAACCCACAATAGACTAAAGCCGCCGTAAAATAAACTTTAAAAAAAAAGAAAAAGAAAATACTCACTCTCATGACGTCACTTTCCGATCTCCATAGTTGATTATTAATAATAATAGGACGGATTACCACTTACCAGTTCCGATGCGAATGTCACAGGCTGGAGTGCGGAGATGGCGAATAAGTTAGGGTTTGGACCACCGGACTACAGGACAACCACAAAATTTAATCGACGGTGGTTAGTTAAACAACTCTAATGTTCCATCGCCACCGCCAAACAAAAAAGAGTCAATTTAGAAGTCACTCTCCGTTGTTAATATAAGATACGACGAATTGCCACTTACCTGATTCAGGAGAGGGCGGAGCAGATCTGATGTTAGTGGCAGAGGACGGACGGGCCGGATGCATAAATTAGGGTTTGGACCACACCACACGGACGCCACAGAATTAATCTACGGTGGTTTAGCTTTGATTTTCCGCGGCCAAACAAAAATTAAAAATATCACTACTAAATAATAAATTATTTTATTATATATCTTATATTTATCCCTTTTCTAAAATTAAGACATTTTTAATTAATAATTTATAGTAATTATAAATAAATATTAAGAATACAAAAAAAAAAAATCCAAGAAGAACCTGAGAAGGGTAACGACGAACTTTTTTTTTTTTTTTGACAGGTGAGAAATTAGTAATATATCTCAACCACGGCTCTGATTTTGTAAAGTCCATTTTGTGTTGCGGGTTTGCCACATGACGGAAGTGATGACTCAACAATCTAAATTCACTATTTAATTCTTTTAACCAATCATGCTTCGCCAAGTCGGATTCATAACATTGTTCAATAAAGCGTCCAGGTTCAATGAACCTGTGAGGCTGCAACTCCGCTTTACTCTCCGATTCCGTTTCCTTTTGTTTTCCCTTTTTTTATATATATATTCATCCCTCTTCTTCTCCCTCGTTGTATCCACTGGGCTGAGCTAATCCCATCTTTATTCATAACACTACAGAAAACTAAAAGATTTTTCTCTTTTGCATTTTAGATCTTTGAATTTATCTCTTCTGTCAGATATGGCGTTGGCCTTCACTTCTTCAACAGCAATTCATGGTTCTTTGTCTTCTTCTTTCGAGCAAACAAAAGGTACTTTGCTCTGGGACACGCCTTAATTCTGGAATTGAATTCGCTACATTTTCCTTTAAGGAGTTTAAGTGGGGTTTCTATTTTTCTTGTAATTTGGTTTTGATCTGGTTTATGTTTCTTATGATGTCATTTTCTTGTTTGTTTATTTCTGAATTGCAGCAACGGCGCAGTTTGGATCTTTTCAGCCTTTGGATAGGTCGCAAACTATAGCAACGTCCGTCAATGTGTTCAGAAGGCGTTTGGCTGTCAAGCCATTAAATGCAGAGCCTAAAAGGACCGAGTCCATCGTTTCTTCTGCTGCAACTATCTCTGTTCCTGGTATGTGAAATTTCATCAGGGTGAAATAAGCTAAACATATATAAAAATATGTTTGTGTGTATAGATTTTGTTATTAGTATTGTTTTCTTGTTTGAGAGAGCTGATCTTCTGGTACTTGCTATTACAGAGGTAGGAGAGAAAGTAGACCTGGAGGATTATGAGAAATTGGCTAATGAGCTTGGAAATGCCTCGCCTCTTGAGATCATGGACAGGGCACTGGCCAAATTTGGCAATGATATTGCTATTGCTTTCAGGTACCTTATCATCAGATTTCTGTTTTCGATGCTTCGATGTTGTTCTTTAATGCTTTCCGATTGTTATTCGTTTGGTAGCAGTACAATTGTCCAATGTGGAGCTTATTATGAGTACGAGTTGTTTGTCATCTCAAGCGGTAACTGAACCAAGGTTTATCAGATGTATTTGAGGTTGTTGAATGAAGTATGATTTATAATGAATCCTAGTTTAACGTTAAGGGTTCCGTCTAGACAATCAATAGGCAACTATTAAATATTGGAAATCTTTTTAATAATTTTTAGAGGTTTTTATTTGAATTGATATTCAAATATTTATAGATTTAAATTCTTTTTGAAAGAAAATCCAGAAGTTATTACCTGAAATGTTATCAAAGTTTTTAGAATTTGACCCATAGGGGAAAGAAGTAGGATTCTGTTTTTCGCCTTGATTGGCAATTTAATCATTATTGAATCTGAGGATCTACCTCATTCACTTGTTCCTCTTGTGTTGTGTTAGTTCTCCTGTATGATCACGTCCTCTCAATTGATTCCGTGTGTGAAAAACCATGACAATTTGTGAACTATGTACTTTTTGCTTGTAGATTTGTGTCTTAGATCCGCACAGGAGTCAATTTAATATGGTCGTCAATCAAGTTTCTTGTAAAATTTCAAGTTTTGATTTGATACGAACCAAAATCTTTTTTTTTTTTTTTTACAGTGGTGCTGAAGATGTTGCCTTGATTGAGTATGCACACTTGACTGGTAGACCATTCAGAGTCTTTAGCTTGGACACTGGGAGATTGAACCCGGAAACATACAAATTCTTTGACACAGTTGAGAAGCACTATGGAATTCAGATTGAGTATATGTTTCCTGATGCTGTTGAAGTTCAGGCTTTAGTAAGAAGTAAGGGACTTTTCTCATTCTACGAGGATGGTCACCAAGAGTGCTGCCGTGTTAGGAAGGTCAGGCCCCTGAGGAGGGCACTTAAAGGATTGCGTGCCTGGATCACTGGACAAAGGAAAGATCAATCCCCTGGAACTAGGTCTGAAATTCCAATCGTCCAGGTTGATCCTGTTTTCGAGGGAATGGATGGTGGGGTAGGCAGCTTAGTAAAGTGGAACCCTGTGGCTAATGTGGATGGAAAAGATATCTGGAACTTCCTCCGAGCCATGAATGTACCGGTGAACACACTGCATGCACAAGGTTATGTGTCAATAGGGTGTGAGCCATGCACAAGGCCGGTCCTGCCTGGGCAGCACGAGAGAGAAGGAAGATGGTGGTGGGAAGATGCTAAAGCAAAGGAGTGTGGTCTGCACAAAGGCAACATCAAGGAGGAAAATCTGAATGGTAACGGAAATGGAGCTGTCAATGGTAATGGAGGTGGCACAGATGCAGATATATTCGAAACCGAGAATGTTGTGAGCTTGAGTAGGCCTGGAATTGAGAATTTGCTAAAATTGGAGGACAGGAGAGATCCTTGGGTAGTTGTTCTTTATGCACCTTGGTGCCGTTTTTGTCAGGTAAAGGCTAGTTTTCAAACAAAATGCATGTCTTTTGGTATCCATTTGGTTGCTCTCTCTCATCATTGTTTGAATTATTGTGTGTTATTGCAGGCAATGGAAGGATCATACGTTGAATTGGCTGATAAATTGGCAAGTTCTGGCGTGAAGGTGGGAAAATTTAGGGCAGACGGTGAGCAGAAGGCATTTGCACAGCAGGAGTTGAAGCTAGGTAGCTTCCCAACAATACTCTTCTTCCCTAAACACTCTTCTAGGCCCGTAAAATATCCATCAGAGCAAAGGGACGTTGATTCATTGATGGCTTTTGTCAATGCACTGAGATGAATCTTGTTTTAAGTGCTATTGAAAATGAGGGACTTGATTCCTACTTTCTGAAGTGCTGCAATGAGTAGTTATATATATATATATATATATATATATATATATATATATGAAAGAGGGAGGATACTGTATAATGGGCAGATATAGAGATGGTCTGAGTTGATTCATCATTCAACTTTGCGAGTTCCCTGTCTCTTGGCAATGATTACTCTTATCTGTATGTAGCTTTTCTTCTGTGGATGTTTGTTGAGATGTACATTTTGTAGCTTCTGCAATGAGATGAATTAAATACCGAGTTAACGTTGATTGGATTCACTTTGAGTTTTTGAGTTATCAATGAACCCATTTCAAGTTGTTTTGCAGACATAGTTTGGAACCTTCTCCCCGAAACTTCTGAGACATTAGATAACTAAACTGCCTTTAAAAATAATTGCATATACATCTTAAAATAATAAAAAAAACAGCCGTCCAAAATCCACCATAAATTTCTTATTTCTTAACCTAAACCTTTAAACAAGACGACAGATGAGTCTAACTTTATATTACTTTATGGGGTCGCCGGTCTTAATTGTAAATTAATCAAAATTAAAAAATGACCGAAATTGACCAATCAATTCTCCAGCTGACTTACTCATAAAATTGATCACTAAACACGTCCAGGTTCAATGAACCAGCTGTACTCTCCGTTCTCGTTATATTTTTTTAAATTTTTAATATTTGTTCTTAAGAATAATTCGTGAGTTTGGTCCCAAACAAATTTATGTTTGACAAATTTAGTCCCAAAATATTTTTTTTAACTTTTAAGGTCTCAAACATTTTTTTAAGTGAACAATAAAGTCCTTTTTGACAGATTCTGTCAAAAATCCTAAAAATTTAATGATTTTTATATTTAAATAATTAAGCACGAGGGTAAAAAAATCATTAATATATTTTATCATTTTTAGGTGACTGAGCTTCCTTTCTTTGCATCCAAAGTACGGCTTGATCATAATGGGGTTGAAGAGGTCTACTCACTTGGCCTACTGAATGATTACGAAATGTGAGACATAATTAAAATACTGCGCTTAGATTTTTGTTCATAATCTTATTTTCTTATCATATGATGACTATCCAACATAACCACGAAGTTGATTTGGCAGCCAAGCTTTATTGATTTTCCTACCTTCACGTTGAAGGTAGAAAAAAAATGTCATCTAAAACAAAGAAAAATCTTGAGAACTGACTTGTGATTGTATCAATGCTGCTTTATTTCCTTGCAAAGGTGATCCCTTTCTTGATGCTACTAGCTAACTCTTTCTTGGCTTTTTCCAAGTCTCCCCTGCAAAAGAAAAAAGAGAATAATTAATATTTTAAGCACTTTCATTCACCAGCGAAATAGATGCTATAAATCACCCAATGGGTCATTGCCACAATTAGGCAGCCAAGCTTTTTCCTGAAACTCGGTTGAGTTTACAAAATTGATAAATGACCCAAATCAACTTTGTGGTTATGTTGGATAGTCATCATATGATAAGAAAATAAGATTATGGACAAAAATCTAAGTGCAACATGTTGATTATGTCTCACCTTTTGTAATCATTCAATAGGCCAAGTGAGTAGACCTCCTCAACCCCATTACGATCAAGCCGTACTTTGGATGCAAAGAAAGGAAGCTCAGTCACCTGAAAAATGATAAAATATATTAATTACTTTTTTACCCTTGTGTTTAATTATTTAAATATAAAAATCATTAAATTTCTAGGGTTTTTGACAGAATCTGTCAAAAAGGACTTTATTGTTCACTTAAAAAAATGTTTGGGACATTAAAAGTTAAAAAAAATATTTTAGGATTAAACTTACCAAACATAAATTTGTTTGGGATCAAACTCACCAATTATTCTTGTTCTTATGTTAAATTTTAAAATGAAAATGGAAGAGGCATTTGTCCATTTATTCAAATAAAGGAAAGGCAGTTACTGGATATGGGCCATAATTTAATGGGCCAGGGTCAGGGCCCAGGTGCAAGTGTTTAGTTTTTCAACCCATCTGCCCATTTCAAACTCCGAAGTCAGAACTATAAGCGGAAAAGGAAAAGGACAAAAGCCCGATTTATTACAAATGGATAAATGTTTATTTTATATATTATTAAAATTTATAATATTTTTATTTTTATTTTTATATATTTTAAAATTTCTATAATTATAAATAAAGATGACATCACAGAATAACATATAGTTTAAATATTTTAAGAAAAAACAGAAAAAAGGAAAAAAAGAAAGAGAAAAGGAAACCAGATAGAGCCAGCCTGGACAGGAGGTAATTAAATAATACCATTCGAGATCTAAGTACAAATTTTTTCTATATATATTTTTTAAAAATATTTAATAAATAATTAATTGTATTTAATTATTGTAAAATAAAATAAAACATTTTGAAATAATTAAATTTTTTTTTTTTGAAATAAAAGAAGTTCAATTAAGTGAAAAAATACTAAAAAGACGACTCCGAGTAAAAAGTCGCCCCCAATAATTTAATATCCGCGATTCTAAAACTTTTTGTACCAAAACCCATCATGTTAAAAAAAAAAAAATAATAATAATAAAGCAGAAAGTGATACACCTTACACACGCTTTCTCGCCACTTTTTTAATTGTCGGTCCACAAGGTCATAACTGTCATTTTGACAAAAACACAATTCCAACAAAAAAAATTTCATCAAACACAATTCACTGTTTTTCCACCAAATCAAACAACACTCTCTCTCTCTGGGGGTCTGCAAACTGCAAACTGCAAGCTGAACCACTTGTCTCCATCTTTCACTTCACTGTCATGTTTTCTTCCTCTCATCATTTTCTTCTCCATCTTCTTCCCCTTCCTCTTTTACTAATCCTATTTTTCTACAGAGTCAACACTACATCTGATAATGCAAGCTTTGGCTGACTCTGAACCAGAAGATGGTCCAAGAATACCTCTGCACTTTCTTTAATGGCAAATCTTAAACTAAGCTTCTTTCTGCTTTGTTTTGTCTCTCTTTTCTGCTCTTCCTTCTCCCATTTCAAACCAGGTTTGTAAAACCCATTCCCAACTCCCAAGATTTGATTTTGTGCAAACCCTTTTTATAAATTTTTTTTTTGTTTTTCTTTTAGCAGGTATTATTAAAGTGCAACAAGGTCAAGATGAACCATTTGTGGGAGTGAATATAGGCACGGATGTGTCTAATTCGCTTTCTCCGACAGACTTGGTTTCTTTTCTAAAGGTGCAAAAGATTACCCACGTTAGGCTTTATGATGCGGATACAGATATTCTCAAGGCACTTGCTAATACCAAGATTAGAGTCATTATCAGTGTGCCCAATAACCAACTTCTTGCAATTGGATCATCTAATACTACCGCCGCTACTTGGATTGGCCGCAATGTTGCCGCCTTTTATCCCGAAACCCTCATTACCGCGATTGCTGTGGGTGATGAAGTGTTGACTACTGTTCCCAGTTCAGCCCCTTTGCTAATGCCTGCAATTGAGTCCCTCTACAGTGCTTTAGTCGCTGCAAATCTCCATTCCCAGATCAAGGTTTCGACCCCGAGTACTGCTTCCATCGTTTTGGACCCTTTTCCGCCTTCTCAAGCCTTCTTCAATCAATCCATGGCTCCGGTCCTTTCTCAACTCTTGCAATTTCTGTCAAGAACCAAGTCTCCACTCATGATGAATTTGTATCCTTATTATGTCTTTATGCAGAATAAAGGGGTTGTTCCTCTGGACAATTCGCTTTTCAAGCCTTTGACGCCTTCCAAAGAAATGGTTGATCCTAATACTTTGCTTCATTACACCAATGTGCTTGATGCCATGATAGATTCTGTGTATTTCTCCATGAAGAATCTTAATGTCACCGATGTATTGGTTCTTGTTACTGAAACCGGTTGGCCCTCCAAGGGGGATTCCAAAGAGCCTTACGCTACCTTTGACAATGCAGATACTTACAATTCAAATTTGATTAAACATGTTTTAGACCGTGGTGGGACTCCATTGCATCCTGAAATTACTTCAAGTGTTTATATATACGAGTTGTTCAACGAAGATTTGAGGTCACCACCAGTCTCTGAGGCTAACTGGGGACTCTTTTACGGAAATTCAACACCAGTATACCTACTTCACGTTTCTGGAAGTGGTACATTTTTAGCTAATGATACAACCAATCAAACTTATTGTATAGTCATGGATGGAGGAGGAGTGGATGCAAAGACTTTGCAAGCTGCTTTAGATTGGGCCTGTGGACCTGGGAGGGCCAATTGTTCAGAAATTCAACCTGGGGAAAGTTGTTATCAGCCTAATAATGTGAAGAACCATGCTTCATATGCTTTTGATAGCTATTATCAGAAGGAGGGAAAAGCTGCTGGTTCTTGTGACTTCAAGGGCCTGGCCATGATCACCACTACTGATCCGAGTAAGTCTTTTTAATAGATATTAGCTCTGCAAGTTGGTTGCATGCACCATTATGTCTTTCACATTTGAGGAAAACTTTCAAGATTTTGCATTTGTTAGTTTCTTTTTCCCTGCCTACCTGTGTATAATATTCATTTTATCTAAATTATCAGCATACTTGCATGGTCTTAGTTAAGCAAGTGTATTATTGTGTTTAGTCAAAATATGCAGAACAGCCAATTCCACAATGTTCTTGATAGGTTTTCTTGCTTGATTTCAATCCCACTATAGGAGAGTAGTGTATGGTAAATAAAATAATTATACTTCACTAGATGAAAAGGCACAGTAACAAAGGCACAAACTTTCTTGCATCATAATGCTATTAGTCAGCTTAAAAACTGTGCTTGGGTAACTTTTTCTTGATGATATTAGTTACAGCTTGCCGATCAAAATAAGATTATTTACATTTCTAAGCATTGGAACTGCATCACTTCTTTATACTGCTAAACTTTTATAGATAAATCCAAACAATTCATGGCTCCACTTATTTGGACTGTACTCTTCTCTTGTTAAATACTTTTTCTGAAGAATGTCATTCTTTTGTGGGGAATTCTTTTGCAGGTCACGGGAGTTGCATATTTCCTGGAAGGTTAGCTGGATGCTTCTGCTTTGTGTGCCTTGTTTGTCTTTTTATCTTTCTCAATTCCCAATGATTAGTATTAGTGGTAGTTGAAGTAGTGTCATTTGAAATTTTGAGGAGATGAACAACACTCCATTATTACCATCTACCTATTGGGGAATTAATTGCCTTTTAGATCCTACTTCTAATCTGTGTTTTGTATAAATGCAGTAAGATGGTGAGCAATAAAACAAGCCAGGTTGTGAACTCAACAGAAACTAGTGACTCAGGTAGAACAAGACTCAGCGGCATCCACGGTACCGGATTAAATGCTCTCCACCATCACATCTTAGGAATCATCCTCCGGGTTTCTTTTTGTTTATGGTATTTGTTGTTCCTTCTATGACCACCTACCCTCCATCCATTGCCAATTGTGTGATTCATCCTTGTTCAGATTCATTATTGGATTCATTCCAGTTAAAGATTGCTGGTTCTGTGGATTGGATGCCTATTCTTTTGGGAGGGTCCTTGTGGAAATATTGCATTTAGTTTGATTTCTTGATAGCATGACAGTCCAAAGCTTCCATGGAAGTGGGGTTTGGAGACATGACCACCCTATGGTGTTTGTTTCCTTCAAAAATAAAAATTATGAATTCCTTCATTATTCTTTTTCCTCCCCCTGAAATGATGAGAAAATTGAGGAATGAATAAGTGCTCCTTTTTTGTAATTTACTGAGATTTGAATTAAGTGAACTTTTGGTCCAATAGTGAAGAGATATCAAAGCTTGGCATTCATTGTTGATTCTTCTTCCTTTCAAAATTTTGCAAAACAGTGTGAATATCTGTAAAGTTTATTGTTATTGTTGGGAAGAAGAACAGAATCTGCCAATTAAGAAGGAAAAAGATATGGATTCCAACCAAACCAAATTGAGAAAGGTATTAAATCACATAATGGAAACATTCCACGTTGATGCACAAAAAAAAAAAAAAAAGGCACAACAATTAAATGAATGCAACGACAATTATGGTCATATCAGTGCTAGTGACCGCCACATGGAGGGTGGGCACCGCACATTACAAATTAATATCATCACACTCTTTCTTATTTCTAGTAAAAGCATAGCATCCAATGCTCTTTTATTTTTATTCATTGTTTCTTTTTAAAAATTTTCTATGATGTTTTATATTTTAAATTTATTCAAAAGCGCGAACGCACGATACAAATGCGTTCGAATAGGTAATATGGTCAGTCGGTCCGCAACGGTATAAGCAATAGAAAATAATAGGGTTTTCAAAATCAAACGGGTGATTTACTCTCTCCCCATTGATGCTCCGATCAAAGGTTCTTCCTTTACTGATGTCTTGGACTTGTTCAAAATGCACTTTTATCAATCCGTCATCTCAAAAATCTGTTTGCAAAATCTGCCTTTCTACCCAGTCATCATCTTCTTCTTCTTCTTCTTCTTCTTCATCTTTCTCGCCATCTCTACAATTGCCCAAATGGGCGTGCAAGGCATGCACTTTCTTGAACCACTATGATAACACAAGCTGTGAAGTCTGTGCCAATACAAGCTCAGCTTCTCTGCTATCAGCGCTCGCAGATGATGATGATGAATTGGAGGCGCTGGAATCTTCTGTTGGCGATGTTTTCTTCCCTTTGAAGGGTTGCACTAGTAATAAAAATAAAAACAAGAGAAAAATGGATGAAGACTATCAGCCGGATGCTTCCACGGAATTTCGCGGCTCTAAGTCCACAAAAAGGGAACCTGAACCAATGGGTAGGTTTCTTTCGCTCCTGCTTCGTTCAAGACAATTTTTATTATAATTTTCTTGGAATTTTCTGTTTGATTATTATGAGTTCATTCGATATATTTGCTGAATTTTGTATTAATTACTCAGGTGGAAACTGGAAAGACGAACGCTAGTTTCCAATTTTGGGTTTCATTCTAATGCATTCGATTCGAGTGCTCATTTTCCTTAGTAGAATCAAGAATTTGATTTGTTTTAGAGTTGAGAACTGTTTGATTTAATTACTTATAAGAGAAAATTAAACTGTTTTCATGGTGCAGAATTTGGCTGAGTTTCTGAACTGACGAAATGTTATGATTTTTAATGACAAATATCTGGGTAAACTATGAAAAAGAATGCAAGAAGTAGGGTGCATCTAATCTTTTGCCCAAAAACTACGACTTCAGAAGTTCAGAAATTTTCTTAAAATGTAATTATTTTGGGATCACTTGACAGAATTGTACATTTTATAACTACTTTCTTGCTAAGTTTGCTTGCTCTGGAATGATGTGGTATTTCTGAAGTCTGGGTTATTATAGAATAGGTTGCTGTATCCCTTGCAAATGCAAGGTTTCCTACTCGAGTACATCGTTATGCCTGCTACTATGAGAATTATATACAACAATTGCTATATATAGGGTTTCATTAGAAAGATAAATTTTTATTTCTTTTCCCCTATTCTCATCATCTTAGTTGTCTTATAGTGCTCCATGAAGCTTCAAGAGAATCTACACCATTGAAGATTTTGAGCTATAATATTTGGTTCCGAGAAGACATGGAGATGCATGCAAGAATGAGGGCCCTAAGTGACCTTATTCAACTGCATAGCCCAGACATAATATGCTTTCAGGTTCTCCTTTATCCGACCTCTGTCTTAAACTGATTTTTTCTGAAGGAAAAGATTGAGTCTTCAAGTTAATTTTCTGCAGGAGGTTACACCTAATCTTTATGAGCTATTACAGCAATCGAGCTGGTGGAAGTCGTATTGTTGCTCAGTCACGTACGACATGTCATTTACAAGGCCATACTTCTGTATGCAGGTTAATTTTTGTTATCTCACTGCAATGCATGCACATTAGGTTCTTTATTTTGTTTTAGAATAGATAAAGATACTTTTGCTCTTTGAGTATGATCGAGCAGTATTCTGCTTCTGCCTTCTTGAGTTTAGGAATTTGTGGTTCAACAGGTTCCTTGCCAGGTTCTTCTAAAAGTCATCATTTGTCCTTGTGTTTGTGATTTTTTCTATTGCCTAGCTGATTTAGCTTATCTGCAGCTATCTAAACTCTCAGTGAAATCCTATGCTTGCAAACCTTTTGCTAATTCTGCAATGGGAAGAGAATTATGTGTTGGTGAGGTAGATGTTGAGAACGATAAGGCTCTGGTGGTAGCAACTAGCCATCTTGAAAGTCCCTGCCCAGCCCCTCCAACATGGAACCAGATGTTCAGTAAGGAACGCGTTCAACAGGCAAATGAGGCCATAAAAATTCTTGAGAAACATCCGAATGTTATCTTTTGTGGTGATATGAACTGGGATGATAAATTGGATGGTCAATTTCCTATGTCCGATGGTTGGATTGATGCTTGGAAGCAGCTTCGGCCTCTAGAAAATGGTTGGACCTACGACACTAAAACAAACAAGATGTTGACTGGTAACAGAACACTTCAAAAGCGGTTGGATCGATTTGTATGCAAATTGAGAGATTTCAGAATAAGTCAGATTGAGATGATTGGGATGGATGAAATTCCAGGTTTATCATACTGCAAGGAGAAGAAAGTGAAAAAGGAAGTTAAGAAATTGGTTCTTCCTGTTTTGCCTAGTGATCATTATGGCTTGCTCTTGACCATCTGTCCTAATTAGTATGATTTTATTGAGTTAAGGATTCTCCCTCTTTTTGATCTTCTATGTAGCAGCCTTGTATATGTACATAAGATGATGTAAAAGACTGCCATTTCCACCCAATATTTTGTTATATGAATGAAGAAATGGATCAAAAATTTCCCATCTTATGAGTTGAACTTTTATATCATAGGTGTAAAGGAATATAGAATGCTTGAAGAAGACACGTGTCTCATAGCAATTGCAAACTTTTTTCTGCAATAATTTTCCATGGAATGATTTCCAATTTTCCATGACAAATATAAAGTATTGGGAATGAAGATTCTCCCCTAGTAAGCAAAGCAGATTACTGTATCAAGAAAAGCATACCAAAGGACATCTTATTTCCTTAATTACTGCTGTTCCTCCTTTGATGATGGTCTACTCTGTTTCCTCCTTGGCAGTCAACACCTATCTCTCTCATTGTACGGTCACTTCTTCTACTTCTTTCTCTAATTCTTACAGATTTTGAAGAGTAAACTAGAGAGTTATGGATTGTGACTATGAATTAGAGGATGAATCCACTCTTGCGAAGAGACTTAAGTTGGAGACTCAGATTAGGGTCACAAAACAGGGAGACAAATCCATACAGGAGTTTTCCGATGTTATGGCTAGGTTGTGGGATCAAATGGGGAGATTAGAACCAGAAGAATTGAAGAAATCGAGCAAGTACAGGAAATTTCAAGAGGAAAGACGCCTAATCCAATTCCTCTTGGCTCTGAGAGATGACTTTGAATCTGTCAAGAGGTCGTTGCTTAGTAGGGATCCGGTTCCTTCTCTTGAAGAATCTGTGTGCGATCTAAAAGCTGAGGAGGCAAGACTCGTCAGCAAGTCTTCATCTGGATTATACTTAAAAGGCAAAAATGCTTCCGTCCATGACAAGGATGGTTTAGCATCTAAGTTCTCATCATCTCTGTCAGTGAAGAATAGTACAGAGGAACATCGCGATGTACCTACCTCCTCCTCCTCCTCCTCCTCCTCTGGAGATGTAAATGTAACGGATAACGTGGCGGCGAAGGTTGCTGGAGTTTCACGGGCAGTCGCTGATTACACCGGTTAGCTTTCCTTAAACATCCTCCTGCTATATTTAATTCATTAATCTTGGGATTTTTGCAACTTCCTATTATAATTAAATTTTAAAATCAAAGAATGTTTTACTTTTTACATAGAGTGATGTAGGGTTTCGGACTTTTTTCTTGTATATTTAGCCACTGTGTTATATATGAAATTTGGACATGGCAGAGGAGGAATCTGACCCAAGTAAGGATTCAAGTATTATCAAAATATTGACTTACAATGTTTGCTTCTGGGAGCTGGAGCAGCAAGAGAGAATGAAAGCAGTGGGTGAACTCATTGAATTGCATAAACCAGATATCATTTGCTTCCAGGTCTAATTGATTTATAACTCTCTTTTTTCTCTTAAATCCTGATCTCCCATGTCTGTATATATAAGAATACTAGAAAGCTTTTGCAGGAGGTCACGGCCGACATATACAATCTTTTCAAACAGTCGGATTGGTGGGATTCTTATAATTGCTCAGTTTCCCTTGAGGAGGCCACAGGACGTATATATTTCTGCGTACAGGTAACTTAATTAGCCAGCAACTTCTTACAGAAAAACATATTTGCTGTGAATTAAACTCATTAATTAATTAATTGCAGCTAAGCAGACTACCAGTAAAATCATTCAGCACGAAGCTCTTCAGAAATTCTAGAATGGGAAGAGAACTGTGCGTGGCTGAAATAGAACTCAACCGTAGAAAAAATGGTAAATCATTATTGACGGTTGCCACAAGCCATCTGGAGAGTCCAACACCAGACCCTTCTAATTACAATCAAATGAATTGGAACAGCGAAGAACGAGTAAATCAGGCAAAGAAATCTTTAAATTTTCTTCAGGATTATTCTCAACAGCAAGGGGACGTGATTTTCTGTGGGGATATGAACTGGGATGATCAAATAGATGGACCGTTTCCTCTTCCTCTTGGATGGGTTGATGCATGGAGAATGCTGAGGCCGTGGTTGAAAGGGTGGACTTACGACACACAGTCTAATAAAATGCTGGTTGCCAATAAACCATTGCAGAAGAGATTAGATCGATTCTTGTGCAAATTGAATGATTTCAAATTGAAAAAGATAAACATGATTGGTATGGATCCAATCCCTGGAGTCTCTTACTTGAAGGAGAAGCGAGTTAGGAACAGGGTGCAAACTCTGGAGCTTCCAGTTTTGCCGAGTGATCACTTTGGATTGCTTTTAGAGATTCACAGCAACTAAAAAATAAATCCATAGTAGTATTGTTTTTATTATCAGTTCTTAAATTTTTGGTTGTTTATTCAACTTTAAAGAATATGGTTCAAAAGATTTTGTTTATTCAATGTGTATATTTTTTGATATAATAAACAAGAAGATACAGATCTAAATAGGCAATACAAGAAATGCAAAGAAAAAATTGGAAACAATAATGAATGGTAGCTAAAATATATGGCTGTAAATGAGCATGGAAATATCTATGGATATTTGATTGAGAGAAAATAAGGGGAGAGAAATATGCAATCTCAATACTCCCCTCAAAGTGGAGTGTGTAGATTTCGCATGCCCATCTTGACTAGAAGAAACTCGAGTTGTTTAGCTCCCAAAGCCTTTGTGAGAAGATCGGCTATCTGTGTCTTCGTGTCAACGTGAAGCGACTTGATTTCTTATGACTCGACTCGTTCCCTGACAAAGTAACAGTCCATTTCCACTTGCTTTGTTCGTTCGTGAAAGACCGGGTTATTAGCAATATGTCGTGCTACATTGTTATTACTGAAGAGAGGTGTAGGGCTATGTTGTCTTGTTTCTAGTCCTTCTAACAACCAACGCATCCACATGATTTCACTAGTGGCATTGGCCATGACGCGATATTGCGCTTCAGTCGAGGAGCGAGAAACGATTGATTGCTTCTTTGATTTCCACGAGATAGGAGCTCCCCCCAAAAGAAGAACATATCCTGTCCTAGACCTCCGAGTGAGTGAGCATCCCATCCAGTCCGCATCACAGTATGCTACCAAATCCATTCCTCCTTCTTTCGGGAAGAAAATACCTTGTCCCGGAGTTGCTTTTAGGTAGCGAAGAACTCTCATAGCTGCGTCCATGTGTTTCTGTCGAGGGTCAGAGATGAACTGGCTTAGGACGTTTACCGAGTAGGCAAGATCTGGTCTCGTGGCTTGGAGGTAGAGCAATCGGCCAACTAGTCTTCGATATTTGCTAGCATCGACACGAACGTCCTCTTCTCCTTTATCCAGCTTCACATTCTGTTCCATTGGGAAGTTGCATGGTCTACATCCTAGCATTCCACTATCTTCAAGGATGTCAAGGGTGTATTTTCGTTGACTTAGCACTATCTAGTCTTTGGTTCGAGCGGCTTCTATCCCGAGAAAATACTTCAGTGGCCCAAGATCTTTGATGCTAAACTTGTCATTCAGGAACTTCTTTGTTTCTTTGATTTTGTGTTCATCATTTCCAGCCATAATGACGTCGTCTACGTATATGAGGGCGGTGACAAAGATGCTTCATTCCTTGTATATAAAGAGCGAGTGGTCCACAACGGATTACTTGTAATTGAGTTCCAAAAGGGCCGATGTAAATTTTTGATACGAATTTCTTGAGGCCTGCTTCAACTCATATAGTGATTTCCTTAGCCTACACATCTTTGTGCCTCCCCCTTTATTGTAACCTTGTGGTATTCGCATGTATACCTCTTCATGTAAGTCACCGTGCAAGAACGCATTGTTCACGTCAAGTTGATGAATACTCCAATCCTTTTTTATGGCGACGACAATGAGGCTTCTTACGGTTACCAACTTTGCTACGGGGGCAAACATGTCGTGGTAATCGACACCTTCCATTTGTGTGTAACCTTTGGCGACGAGTCTTGCCTTGTACCTTTCGACTTCACCATTCGGTTTAAATTTCATTTTGTACACCCACTTCGAGTTTATAACTCGTTTGCCATCGGGCAGATCTTCGATTGTCCAAGTACCATTTTCTTCAAGGGCCTTTATCTCACTTTGCATGGCATCCCTCCAATGTTGGTCTTGTACGTCTTGTTTAAAACTTTTTGGCTCATCATTTTCAGTGATGGCAGCTAGGAAGGCTTTATGAGATTTCGAAAAAATTTCATAAGAAACAAGTTGGCAATGGGACATACCGTTGAGGGTTCTTGATTGGAGGCGGGGGGTGGATGGTCTATAGATGGCGGAAGCTTCACATCATAGTCTTTAAGTCGTGCAGGTCTAGTTCGAGTTCGTCTCTCCCTTGTGCGGCATTTTCACCATTTTCATTTTGGGTTTCACCAACAGAAGGCTCATTTGTTGTTTCTGTTTGAGGAGTGGTATTACTCGGCCCATCAAAAATCGGCCCAGTATCACCATCACTTGGACTGAGTTGGTTTGACACTTTCTAGTTCTTCTTCACTTCTTCTTCATCATGTTGGTCTTCTGGATTGCCTAAATCCAAATTTTCGGTGCTTGCTTCGTTGGGCCTGCTGGCCCATCTTCTTCATCTATGAACGTGGTAAAAACATCCTCCTCTTCATATTTAACCTATTTGATTTTTGTGGCAAATGGAAAAGTCTTTTCAGCAAATCGAACATCTCTTGAAGTAATAATTTTTCCACTTTTTGGGTCATAAATTTTGTATCCTTTTGTTCCATTAGGATACCCCATGAATACACCCGGTCTCTCTCTTATCTCAAATTTGTCTCTATTTATTTCAATGCTTCGATAGTATGCCAAACAACCTAGGACCCTCATATGATCGTAGTTCGGTTTCTCGCTGTGTAGCAACTCGTATGGAGTTTTGTCTTCAATGACTTTTGAGGGTAACCTATTTATGATGTATGTTGCGGTCAAGACGCATTCCCTCCAAAATCTTTTCGGGAGACTTGCTTCGAACATGAGGGCACGCGCCGTATCAAGCAAGTGCCTATGTTTTCTTTCTACGATTCCATTTTGTTGCGGAGTATGTGGACACGTTGTTTCCAACATGATTCCTCGTTCTTCATAGAAGTTCATCATTTGGTTGGAAATGAATTCCCCACCGTTGTCGCACCTTATTCTTTTTATTTTCTTTTCAAATTGTGTTTTGACCATCTCGTAAAAATGCGTTATGCATGTGTTTGCTTCATGTTTATGTTTGAGAAGGTAGACCCATACGTTCCTACTATAGTCATCAACTATTGTTAGAAAATAGTTGGCCTTTGTAAACGAAGGCGTACGGTACTTACCCCATATATCACAATGAATGAGTTCGAAACAAGCATTTGTTTTGATCATGCTAGTGGGAAAAGGTAATCTAGTAAATTTAGACTTCATGCAAGAATCACAAACATTGTTACTGTTCTTAAAAGAAAAATTACTAAGAAACTTTATTTGGGATAACTTCTCATCACCCGCATGTCCTAGCCGTTTATGCCATAAATCACTAGTCACCATCATTGCCTTCCTCCTAGCCCCAAGCATCCCCATTTGATATAAACCATCTTCGCACCTACCAGCTCCAATCAATTTCCTCGAACGCAGTCCCTGCATAACAAAGAAATTTGGAAAAAAGGTTATGGCACAACTTAGATCCTTTGTGAGTTTGCTTATTGACAAGAGATTAAAAGTGAATTGTGGAACATGCAACACATCTTGCACTTTTGTCCCATTTTGTAAAGTATGGCTACCCCTTCCTTTGACTAGTATGCTTTCTCCATTCGGTATGATTACAGGTGGTTCGTCTCTCGATTTGATTCGATTTTCGAGAGCATCAGACCTGTGTGTTATATGTTCCGTACATCCGAAATCGACTATCTATTTATCATTGTGTCTAAACTTACCAGCCATATTTGCGGTGCATGGAGGCTCACTATGTGCCGGTTTACCTTCAGTAGCGAAATGCTTTTGGAACTACTCATATTGCTCTTTTCAGGTTCGTAATCAGGTTCGGTTCCTTTTCCGCGCAGGCCGCCTTTGGCTTTACTTTTTCTCGTTTATTCTTCACGTTCCACCATTTCGGGTAGCTGACTATCTTGAAACAACCGTCTCGTGTATGTCTGCCTCTGCCATAGTGATCATAGTGGCCTTTGTTTTCTTTATGGTCTACCCGGTTCGGTGTCCTACCGTGTTTTACAGAGGCTTGAAAATCCATTGTTTCATTCACAGGTTTCTTCCCGCCGGATATGGATCTTTGCTGCTCATCCTCGGCAACGAGATGGTATGCATTTCCCAAAGATGGGATTGGTTTAGTAGCAAGTATTTGGGTTCTAATGATGGAGAATTCACCATCTAGACCCATAAGAAACTCATAGAGCTGCTCCTTTTCCCTGAGTTCTCTAAGAGATTTTCCAATGCCACAGGTACATCCATTGCATTTGCAAACCGGAGCAGACAAGAAGGACTACATCTCATCCATAATCCACGCAGTTTCGTGTAATAGGTTGAAATGGTCATCCCTTCTTGTCTAGTGTTCGAGATAGTCTGCTTCAATTCACGCGCGGTGCGCTTTCTTTACCGAATCGTTCTTTAAGATCCTTCAAGATTTCTGACGCTGAATTGGCGTATTTCACACTTCCTCGGATTTCTTTCTCCATGGCTGTAGTAAGCCACCCTTTAATCATTGCATCGCATCACATCTGTGCCATATAACTAGCATCGTCCGCTTCTGGCCTATTGATGGTTCCATCGATGAAGCCGATCTTGTTCTTGGCGAACTAGAAATTCTCCATCTCTTGGACCCAATCAAGGTAGTTGTTGTCGGTCAAGGCGTCGTTGACATGCATCTGCCTCGGATAATCGGAGGGGTGGAGATAGTATGGCGAGTTGTGGTCTGGGCTGTTAGCATTGGTCTTGACAAGATTTTTGTTTGCACCTTCTGCCATATCTATTTGGATTGAGCGTAATGATTACTGCTCTGATACCATAAAGAATATGATTCAAAATGTTTTGTTTATTCACTGTGTATATTTTCGGATACAATGAATAAGAAGATACAAGTCTAAATAGGCAATACAAGAAATGCAAAGATAAAATTGAAAACATAATGAATGGTAGCCAAAATATATGGCTGTAAATGAGTATAAAATTATTCATGGATATTTAATTGAGAGAAAAATATCATGAATATTTGATTGAAAAAAAATAAGAAGAGAGAAATATGCAATCTCAATAAACCTGAATTTTCTGCCTTATCTTTGTTTTATCTGTTTATCTTTTTTATATTTGCTAGTAATTAAAGAAGAGAGAAATCTTAGGGACGAAGAAAGACAATAATAGTACAAAGCAGAGAATTGTTTGCTAGCTTTTTCATGTATTCTTTGCTCCAAATCAAATCTTACTGTTAGTATAATTTATTAAAAAAAAAAAAAGTTAAAAGTGTGTTTAATGAAGTAAAGCAAGGAAACGTCATTTTCTGACTTTTTCCAAAGCAACTGAAAGGGCATCTGACTGTTGTTCTTCTCGGTCGTCAACTATTTTCACTCTTCCCCAACACTTTGTACCGATCGATTACTGATTACATCTCTTCTTATTTCAGGTACGAACATTCTTCAGGAATTTCTCTCTCGTACTCATATTGAAGGCATGGAGATGGAGTGGTTCGGCGATTTAAAGGAGGATGAAGTCGCTTCTGCCGAGGAACTTCATGAGCGGAACCCTTTTCGTGCTATGTATAAGTTGTGGACTCAAGTCCCTTTAAATGTGAAACTTCAATTGGAGAGTAAGGTCAGGACCACCAAACAGAGAGGGAGAAGCATAGAAGAGCTGTTTTATTATATGGATTGGATGTGGTTTCAAATGAGATCCAGGGAATTGATGAAATCAAGCACTTTCAGAAAATTTGAAGAGGAAAATCACCTAATACAATTTCTCCTGGCATTGCGTGATGAATTTGAACCGTTGAAGAGATCGCTGCTCAGTAGATCTCCTATTCCCACCCTTGCAGAGGCGATCCTTGAGCTACAAGAAGAGGAGGCAAGACTTAGATCTTCGAATGGGTACAAAGAAACCAACGCTACTGAAGTTAAAGAAGATGATGAACCGTTATCTGCTTACTTAGAGAGGAGACTTACATTTGATGATGAAGATGAATTAGAACTATCTAACCTCTTCTCCTTTCGATCAATGACTAATGAAGAAATTCGTGAATCAATCTACTCTGGCTCGGGAAGTACAGTCTGCAACGTGGAAGAGCTTGCAGCAGCAATTTCACCCGCGCGTGATCGCTGCGCCATTTCTGGTTAGCTTTCCGTGAACATATTTCTTCCTTAAATTGTTTCTATATTGTCTTAAATCTTAATTCATTCATCGCTGTTTGTGTTTTTGCAATTTGTTTGTTCATGATATCTTAATCCTAGTCTAGTAATTTGAATTATTTCAGGAGCTTATAGTATGGCCTTTATGCAGAATTTAATCACTTTTGATTATAAATTTTGGTTTACAGAGAGGTATTGATTATCCTTGTTACAATAATTGTTTCAAAAACTAAAGAATAGTTGTTTAATTTCCACCCACAACCCATTTCATATGTGAAATTTTTTGGCTAAATGTTGGTTAAATCTTCAAAGCCTCTCCACAAGTAAATAGTACTAATTGATAAACAGAGTCGAGTCAAAACACTGATGCCTTTGATGAGTCCTCTGAAATTTGTCCATGGCAGCGGAATTCCACTTCCAGTACTATCAAAATTTTGACTTACAACGTTTGCATCTGGGACGTGGAGCTAGATGAGAGAATGAAAGCTTTGTGCGACTTGATTGAATTGCATACGCCAGATATCATTTGCTTTCAGGTTTATTTCTACCAACCAATGCCAAAGTTTTTCTCGTTTAACATAATTGGACTTATATATTGCTATATATATATATATATACACACACGATAGGAGGTCTTGTTAGAGAGTTACAACATTTTCAGGCAGTCCAGTTGGTGGAATGAATATAAAAGCTCAATTATACCTGAAGAGGCGGCTGAGGCAGGTAGATTAGGTTCACATTTCCGAGTGCAGGTGAAAGCTTTAATCATTTACCTGAGCCCTTTTATTTTATCCTCTATTAGTTTATATATAGAGAAATGGGAACAATCTTTAATTATGCAATTGCAGCTGAGCAAACTACCAGTAGAATCATTCAGCACCTGGCCCTTCAAAAACTCTATAATGGGAAGAGAGCTCTGCGTTGCAGAGATACGTGTTAGCAGAGGAAAATCGTTGATTGTAGCCACTTGCCATCTGGAGAGTCCAGACCCTTTCCGTCGAATGTACACCCAGGAGCGGGTAGCTCAGGCAAAAAAGGCGCTGAGGTGCTTGGAGTGTTTTCCGAACGTGGTTTTAGCCGGAGACATGAATTGGAGCGAAGAACAGGCAGGAGAGTTTCCCATACGAGAAGGATGGGTGGATGCGTGGCAGAAACTGAGGCCGGGGCTGAAAGGGTTGACATGTGACACGGATTCTAACCCAATGTTGGCTGCGAATAGACCCTTGAGGTTAAGATCAGATCGATGCTTGTGCAAATTGAATGACTTCAAATTGGTAGAGATAAGCATGATTGGGACTGAGCCAATCCCAGGAGTCTCTTACTCCAGGCAGAAGCGAGAAGGGGATCGTGTTCGGACTTTGAAACGCCCTGTTTTGCCAAGCGATCACTATGGATTGCTGCTTGAGATTTCCAGCAATTAACTTCTTTCCTTCCTTAATATCGTATGTATTCTAACATTGGATCTTTATTCAAGAAACCCTTAATATAATATGCACTCCTACTCCTACTCCTACTCCTACTCCTACTCCTACTTAAGCAATCAGAATCATCCACGTGTAAAGTAGAGAAACCCCCACGTGGAGCCATCTCGAAGGGAAAAAGATTCAATACCTCTCTCGGAGGTGGGCACGAATAAAGGAAAATACCAGACCAAATAAGGGCAAAGAACAAGAAAAATCTTGCACGGATCATTATAGATATACACAGTCATCTAAAGCGAGGATCATTTTTAAAAACTAACCAACCTTATTAATAATTTTAAGTTAATTTAAAATTAATTCAGACAGCAATTTTATGTAGAAAGTCGTATCTTAGTATCAAATTAGGTTAGTATTTTCCTTTTAAAGAAGAATAGAAATAAAATCAAAAGCAAAAGTACAAATCAGAGTCGAATAATGAGTAAGTTTGATTCTAAACAAATTTAACTTTGACAAGTTTAATCATGAATTTTTTTTTTTAACTTTTAAGGTCTCAAAATTTTTTTAATGAACAATAAGATCTTTTGAATAATTGGTGACTTTGGTCCAAACAAATTTATATTTGGGCAAACTTAGTTTCAAATTTTTTTTTTTAAAGTTTTAAAGTCCAAAACTTTTTTTTAAGTGAACAATAAAGTCCCCTTGAACGGATTCTGTTAAAAACATTAAAAATTTATTGATTTTTAAATTTAATTAATTAAAAATAAAGATAAAAAAATTAAGGACAAAATTAAAAATAATATTTAAAGAAAAAGATAAAATTGTGTTCACATTTAAAATTTAAAATTTAAAAAATTAAAAATTTATCAAATTCTTCGTCAATCTTCATCTTATACAAATCATATTTTTATGGTTTTCTAACATTTAAAAATATATATATATATATAAAAAAGAAGAACAACATGGACATTTTTTTTATTAATAATAATATTTTTTTTCTAACAAAAATATATTAATAAAAAGGTTTTTTTTACAATTTTTTTTTTTCTTTTTCATATATGTATAAAAATCTTATTTGTAACCGGAGAAGAAATGAATCTAATAGATTTTTTTTAATTTAAAAATATTTTTATCTGTTTATTTTAAAAAAAATTTGTTTCTTTTTACATGTAAAAACTTTTTTACCCTTATTTTTAATTAATTGAATGTAAAAAGCGTTAAATTTTTAGAGTTTTTAATAGAATTCGTCGAAAAAGACCTTATTGTTCCCTTAAAAAAATGTTTGGGACCTTAAAAGTCAAAAACAAATTTTGGGAATTTTTTTTTGTTTCTTTTTACATGTAAAAACTTTTTTACCCTTATTTTTAATTAATTAAATGTAAAAACCGTTAAATTTTTAGGGTTTTTGACAGAATCCGTCGAAAAGGACCTTATTGTTCCATTAAAAAAATGTTTGGGACCTTAAAAGTCAAAAAAAGAATTTTGGGACTAAACTTGCCAAACATAAATTTGTTTTGGACCAAATTTACCAATTATTCAAGATCTTTAGGACGGATTCTGTCAAAAATCTTAAAAATTTAACGATTTTTTGTCTTTAGTTTAATTAAAGATAATGATAAAAAATTCATTACATGTGAAAATAAAGAAAAAATATTAAAAAAAATATTTAAACAAAAAGATTAAAAATATTACGAAATTATATAAAAACAATAAAACAAGATGAGAAGTAAACGAGAGACGTAGAAAATAGATAAAATATTATTATGTGATTTCTTATTGTTTTTTGTTGTGTCTTACAAAAGGGTAGAAGGTCATCTATTTATAGGGGTGAATAGGGGATAATGATAAACATTAAGGGGTGACACTTGTTATCCGGGATTAAGGATTAAGGGATATGTGACAATTGTCACCAAAATTATAAATATTATGTGATATGTGTCACCTTAGAGATAGGCATCATGTGATATTTATCACGTTTTATTAAGTACGTAATTTTTCGGGATTCATAACACTCCCCCTTGGATGTCCATTATATAAAGAATATACCTCGTTAAAACCTTACTAGATAAAAACCCAATGGAAAAAAAACTCTAGTGAAGGAAAAAGAGTACACTATTCTTTATGTGTAGATTTCTCATTCTGATGAGATGATCACTCGAAATCTTTAAACCGACGCAAACCAATTTTATATCTCAATTTCTCAAAGGTTACAGTCGGAAGAGTTTTAGTGAATATATCTGCAAAATTATCACATGATTGAATTTGGAGCACATCAATTTCACCATTCTTTTGAAGTTCATGAGTAAAGAAGAATTTAGGTGAAATATGTTTCGTCCTATCTTCCTTGATATATCATCATTTTAATTGAGTTATACAAGCTGCATTATCTTCATATAGAGGGGTTGGAATCTCTCTTCCGGAGGATAAACCACAACTCTCTCTAATATAATGTATTATTGACCTCAACCATACACATTCTCAACTTGCTTCATGAATGACTATTATCTCAGCATGATTAGAAGAAGTTGCTGCTATTGTTTGCTTCGTGGAGCGCCATGATATAGCAGTATTACCATATGTAAATAAATAACCATTTTGAGAACGTGCCTTATGCGGATTCAAAAGATAACCCGCATCTGCATACCCAATCAGTTTTGGGTTATTTATATTTGAATAAAATAATCCGAGGTCAATTGTCCCTTGGAGGTATCTAAGGACGTGTTTAACACCATTCCATTGTCGTCGTGTTGGCGAAGAACTAAATATTGCTAATAGATTTATAGCAAATGCTATATCAGGTCGAATATTATTTGCAAGATACATCAATGCACCAATAGCACTCAAATATGGTACTTCAGGACCAAGTAGTTCTTCATTATTTTCTCGAGGTCTAAATATATCTTTATTTATATCTAGCGACCTCACGACCATTGGAATACTCAATGGATATGCTTTATCCATGAAAAATCTTTTCAACACTTTAGCTGTATATGTTGACTGATGAATAAAAATTTCATCTTTCATATGTTCAATTTGAAGCCCAAGATAAAACTTGGTTTTTCCAAAATCTTTAACTTCAAATTCTCGTTTCAAACAATCTATAGCTTCTAGAAGCTCTTCTGGAGTTCTGATGAGATTGATATCGTCAACATATATAGCAAGAATCACAAAATCAAAATCTATTTTCTTAATAAAAACACATGGACAGATTTGGTCATTCTTGAATTCAATAAGAATTCACTAAGGCGATTGTACCACATGCGTCCAGACTGTTTAAGCCCATATAATGACTTCTGTAATTTGATAGAATAATTTTCACGAGGGCCTTTAGAAGCCTTTGGTAATTTGAATTCTTCAGGGATTTTCATATAAATCTCATTTACAAGGCTTCCATAAAGATAAACTGTAACAACATCCATTAGACGCATGTCCACCTTTTCATGAACTGCCAAACTTATAAGATATCGAAGTGTAATATCATCAATAACGGATGAATAAGTTTGATCATAATCAATTCCTAGCTTTTGCGTAAAACCTTGTGCGACGAGTCGTGCTTTATATCTTACAACTTCATTATTCTCAGTTCGTTTTCGCACAAACACCCATTTATAGCCAACAGGTTTTACATCCTTTGGCGTTTGGACTACAGGTCCAAAAACTTCTCGCTTCGCAAGCGAATTTAATTCCGATTGAATCACATCTTTCCATTGAGGCCAATCAATTCTATGCCGACATTCTTCAACTGATAAAGGATCTAAATCCTCATTATCCTTGAAAATATCAAGGGCTACGTTGTATGCAAATGCATTATCAATAATAACGTTTCTTCGATCTCAACTTTGATTTGAACTGGTATAATTAATAGAGATTTCAAAATTCTCTTCATCATTTGTATTGGAATCTTTTCATCAGTTGTCCCTTGGTTTTCTTTTTATGTTTCATCAATATGATCTTATGGATCATTTAATCCTCTTTTCTTTCGAGGATTTTTATTTTTGGAACCAAGGGGTCGGCCACGCTTCTGGCGTGTTTTTGATTCAATAGCTATAAGATTAACTTTCTATCCTTCAGGAACTTCTATCCGTATAGGAGCATCTATAGCTGGAATATGCGATTTAGTGACTCTGCTGGAGTCAGCAAAAGAATCTGGCAGTTGATTTGCAATTTGTTGCAAATGTATAATCTTTTGAACTTCAAGTTCACTCATATTTGTGCGTGGATCTAAATGATTCAAAGATGTTTTCCACTCAAGTTCAATCTTAATGCCATTTATTCTCTCCCCCTAATTTGGGAAACAAATTTTCATCAAAATGGCATTAAGCAAATCTTGCTGTAAACACCTCATCTATCAAAGGTTCAAGATACCTTATAATGGACGAGAAGTCATATCCAACATATATCCCCAATCTTCTCTGCAGACCTATTTTTGTTCGTTGGGGTTGTTCAATTGGAACATACACAACACACTAAAAAATTATCAAATAAGAAATATTTGGTTCTGAATCAAAAGCCAATTGTATGGGAGAAAATTTATGATAACTCGATGGCCTTAAACGCAACATTCAAAATTGCATGTCCCCAAGCTGCTGTAGAGAGATTTGTTTTCATCAACAATGATCTAACAATTAATTGTAGCCTTTTAATAAATGATTCGGCTAGACTATTCTGTGTGTGAACATGAGCTATAGGATGTTCAACAATTATTCCAATCGACATGCAATAAGAGTCAAATGCATGTGAAGAAAATTTACCAGCATTGTCTAGACGGATTCACTTAATAGGATAATCAGAAAACTGCGCTCTTAAGCTAATTATTTGGGCAAGTAATCTCGCAAACGCGAGGTTGCGAGTTGATAATAAACAAACATGAGACCATCGGGTCGATGCATCAATCAAGACCATGAAATATCGAAATTGCCCACATGGTGGACTAATCGGTCCACATATATCTCCATGAATCCGTTCTAGAAATGTAGGACTTTCAGCTCCTACTTTCAATGGTGCTGGTCTTATAATCAATTTCCCTTTGGAACATGCAGCACATGAAAGTTTATCAGAAGTCAAAATCCTTTGATTTTTCAAAGAATGACCGTGCGTTGTCTCGATAATTTTTCGCATCATAATTAATTTCGGATGACCCAAACGGTCATGCCAAACTTTAAAAGTTACGGGATTAGTAAACTTCTAGTTTACTAAATGATGCGTCTCAATAACATTTATTTTCGCATAATATAGGCCAGAGGGTAGAGATGGTAGTCTTTCCAACAAAAATTTATTACCGGAGGTCACTTTTGTGATACCCAAAAATTCATGACCATTATCCTCCATAGTCTCAACATAATATCCATTATGTCGGATATCTTTAAAACTCAATAAATTTCTTTGAGACTTTGAGGAATATAATGCTTTATCAATAGCAATCATAGTTCCTCCCGGTAATATTATATTAACTCTTCCGGAGCCTTCAATAAATTTTGCACTACCATTTATTGTGGTAACACTTGTTTCTCTCACATTCAAATGAGAAAATATTTCTAATATTTTAGTATAGTGTACGTAGTTTCACTGTCAATAAGACAAACACTTTCGATATGTTATTCATACTAGAAAATTTGAACAACAGCCATCTGTTTCATTAACAAAAAATTTAAAAACAAAATAAAAATTAAACATATCATAACAAAAAGTAATATAAACATATGACATATAATATTAATATTCTTAATTATTTTGGACACTTTCATCTCCAATTAAGTGGTCAATTCTTCCTTCTGAATGTTCGAAAAAATCAGCAACATCAAGGTGAGTCACACCAATATCAACATTTTCAAGATCGTCATCATTTCTTTCATGAGACAAATTTTGAGAAGTAAAATTTGCCTCAGCTTCTTTGCCTTTCTTTTCAATAGATGCTTGATATAAGTCAACAAGATGTTTTGCCGTGAGACAAACACGAGACCAGTAACCTTTCATGCCACAACGATAACATTTGTCTTCATAATTTTTCGGAACAATATTTCATTTCTCATTATGTTTTGTCTACTTCAGGTGGTCATTAACATTTTTGGCACCTAAAGTATTATTACGACTATAAGGACCAAATTTATCACGGCGTCCATGATTATATTTTCGACCATGACCACGGTAACGACCACGACCACGATCTCTTCTGGGATCATAATTTCTAACATTATTCACTTCAGGGAATGGAGTAGAACCAGTAGGTCGAGTCTCGTAATTTTTCATCAGTAGTTCATTATTATATTTCGCAACATGAAGACAAGAAATCAATTCAAAGTATTTCTTAAAACCTTTCTCACGATATTGTTGCTGCATGATAATATTCGTGGCATGAAAAGTGGAGTATGTTTTCTCCAGCATATATCATCATCAGTTATATCAACTCCACATAGTTTCAACTGTGAAATTATTTTAAACGTTGCGGAGTTATACTCACTTACAGATTTGAAATCTTGCAACCTCAGGTGCAACCAGTCATACCCTGCTTTTGGGAGAACGACCATCTTCTGGTGGTCGGATCTTTCTTTCAAATTTCCCCACAAAACAAGAGGATCTTTCACGGTAAGATATTCATTTTTCAGATCTTCATGAAGATGATGATGGAGAAATATTATAGCTTTGGCACGATCTTGTGTTGATGACACATTATTTTGCATAACGGTGTCTGCCGGACCCATTGCAGCAAGATGCATTTCGGCATCTAGTGTCCATGACAAGTAGTTCTTTTTTGTGACGTCAAGAGCCACAAATTCGAGTTTAGTAAGATTTGCCATAATAATAGAAAACGTACATGTTTGATAAACTTCAAAAATACTTGACCCGGTGGTAGAGATTCGTGCTGATAACATATTACGAAATTATATAAAAATAATAAAACAAGATGAGAAGTAAACGAGAGACGTAGAAAATAGAAAGAATATTATTATGTGATTTCTTGTTGTTTTTTGTTGTGTCTTACAAAAGGGTAAAAGGTCCTCTATTTATAGGGGTAAATATGGGATAAAGATAAACATTAAGGTTGACACTAGTTACCCGAGATTAAGTGATAGGTAACACTTGTCACCAAAATTATAAATATTAGGTGATATGTGTCACCTTAGAGATAGACATCATGTGATATTTATCACCTTTCATTAAGTACGTAATTTCCTGGGATAAAAGGATAATAACGATTATACGATCGATATCCACTAATTAATGAATCTTTCTATTTAAAATTTAAAAAGTAAAAAAATTTATCAGTGAGAATATCAAAAGTTTGTCGTCAATCTTCTGCTAATCTTCTTCTTCTTCGACTATATGTGTTAAGCATATTAAAAAAGTTTTCAATTATTAATTTACATGTTATAAGTGTTTATTAATTTACATTCTATGAAATAATAATAATAATATATGTATTGTAGATGAATAAAGATTGGTTAAACTGTTGTGGTGTCAACCCATGTCCCACATCTGAAGATAATGCTAGAGGTGACTAGCATATAAGAGTTCCATTAACTCTATGAGGCCTTTTGGGATGTTGCCCAAGAATAAAACCGTGAGGGCTTAGGCCCAGAGCGGATAGTATCATACTAATGTTGAGTTAAGTGGTGGAAGCTCAACCTTGTGGGTATATGTGGGCTCAACAAATGGTATCAGAGCTTAAGGTTAATGAGCTTGTTTGTAAGAGATGTGTGGGGAGGCTCTCATTGTTGAAGACCTAGAGATTATGGGTGCCTTGTGCCGCCTTGTGTGTCGAAGGAGCGGCTAGCGATTATGGGTGCCTTGTGCCGCCTTGTGTGTCAAAGGAGCGGCATTGGTACAATTTCGTCTAGGGGAGACCCTCATTGTTGAAAACCTAGCGATTATGGGTGCCTTGTGCCGCCTTGTGTGTCGAAGGAGTGGCAGTGGTACGATTTCGTCTAGGGAGACCCACGAGTATGTGGTCCTTGGTTTGAGGGGAAGATTGTTGGGGTCTCAACCCATATCCACATCTGAAGATAATGCTAGATGTGACTAGCATATAAGAGTTCCATTAACTCCATTAGTATGAGGCATTTTGGGATGTTGCCCAAGAATAACAACCGTGAGGACTTGGCTCAGATCGAACAGTACATCCTAATGTGGAAGTAAGTGGTAACGCAACCTTGTGGGTATAGTGGGCCAACATAAACCTCTTAGTTTGTCTATAGTGCTCCATGAAGCTTCAAGAGATCTAGAGCATTGAGATTTTGGGCTATTATTTGGTTCCGAGAACCTGGAGATGCAAACGCAAGAATGAGGGCCCTAAGTGACCTTATTCAACTGCATAGCCCAGACATAATATGCTTTCAGGTTCTCCTTTATCCAACCTCTGTCTTAAACTGATTTTTTCTGAAGGAAAAGATTGAGTCTTCAAGTTAATTTTCTGCAGAAGGTTACACCTAATCTTTATGAGCTATTACAGCAATCGAGCTGGTGGAAGTCGTATTGTTGCTCAGTCACGTACGACATGTCATTTACAAGGCCATACTTCTGTATGCAGGTTAATTTTTGTTATCTCACTGCAATGCATGCACATTAGGTTCTTTATTTTGTTTTAGAATAGATAAAGATACTTTTGCTCTTTGAGTATGATCGAGCAGTATTCTGCTTCTGCCTTCTTGAGTTTAGGAATTTGTGGTTCAACAGGTTCCTTGCCAGGTTCTAAAAGTCATCATTTGTCCTTGTGTTTGTGATTTTTTCTATTGCCTAGCTGATTTAGCTTGTCTGCAGCTATATAAACTCTCAGTGAAATCCTATACTTGCAAACCTTTTGCTAATTCTGCAATGGGAAGAGAATTATGTGTTGGTGAGGTAGATGTTGAGAACGATAAGGCTCTGGTGGTAGCAACTAGCCATCTTGAAAGTCCCTGCCCAGCCCCTCCAACATGGAACCAGATGTTCAGTAAGGAACGCGTTCAACAGGCAAATGAGGCCATAAACATTCTTGAGAAACATCCGAAGGTTATCTTTTGTGGTGATATGAACTGGGATGATAAATTGGATGGTCAATTTCCTATGTCCGATGGTTGGATTGATGCTTGGAAGCAGCTTCGGCCTCTAGAAAATGGTTGGACCTACGACACTAAAACAAACAAAATGTTGACTGGTAACAGAACACTTGAAAAGCGGTTGGATCGATTTGTGTGCAAATTGAGAGATTTCAGAATAAGTCAGACTGAGATGATTGGGATGGATGAAATTCCAGGTTTATCATACTGCAAGGAGAAGAGAGTGAAAAAGGAAGTTAAGAAATTGGTTCTTCCTGTTTTGCCTAGTGATCATTATGGCTTGCTCTTGACCATCTGTCCTAATTAGTATGATTTTATTGAGTTAAGGATTCTCCCTCTTTTTGATCTTCTATGTAGCAGCCTTGTATATGTACATAAGATGATGTAAAAGACTGCCATTTCCACCCAATATTTTGTTATATGAATGAAGAAATGGATCAAAAATTTCCCATCTTATGAGTTGAACTTTTATATCATAGGTGTAAAGGAATATAGAATGCTTGAAGAAGACACGTGTCTCATAGCAATTGCAAACTTTTTTCTGCAATAATTTTCCATGGAATGATTTCCAATTTTCCATGACAAATATAAAGTATTGGGAATGAAGATTCTCCCCTAGTAAGCAAAGCAGATTACTGTATCAAGAAAAGCATACCAAAGGACATCTTATTTCCTTAATTACTGCTGTTCCTCCTTTGATGATGGTCTACTCTGTTTCCTCCTTGGCAGTCAACACCTATCTCTCTCATTGTACGGTCACTTCTTCTACTTCTTTCTCTAATTCTTACAGATTTTGAAGAGTAAACTAGAGAGTTATGGATTGTGACTATGAATTAGAGGATGAATCCACTCTTGCGAAGAGACTTAAGTTGGAGACTCAGATTAGGGTCACAAAACAGGGAGACAAATCCATACAGGAGTTTTCCGATGTTATGGCTAGGTTGTGGGATCAAATGGGGAGATTAGAACCAGAAGAATTGAAGAAATCGAGCAAGTACAGGAAATTTCAAGAGGAAAGACGCCTAATCCAATTCCTCTTGTCTCTGAGAGATGACTTTGAATCTGTCAAGAGGTCGTTGCTTATTAAGGATCCGGTTCCCTCTCTTGAAGAATCTGTGTGCGAACTAAAAGCAGAGGAGGCAAGACTCGTCGGCAAGTCTTCATCTGGATTATACTTAAAAGGCAAAAATGCTTCCGTCCATGACAAGGATGGTTTAGCATCTATGTTCTCATCATCTCTGTCAGTGAAGAATAGTACAGAGGAAAATCGCGATGTACCTACCTCCTCCTCCTCCTCTGGAGATGTAAATGTAACGGATAACGTGGCGGCGAAGGTTGCTGGAGTTTCACGGGCAGTCGCTGATTACACCGGTTAGCTTTCCGTAAACATCCTCCTGCTATATTTAATTCATTAATCTTGGGATTTTTGCAACTTTTCCCATTATAATTAAATTTTAAAATCAAAGAATGTTTTACTTTTTACATAGAGTGAAGTAGCGTTTCGGACTTTTTTCTTGTATATTTAGCCACTGTGTTATATATGAAATTTGGACATGGCAGAGGAGGAATCTGACCCAAGTAAGGATTCAAGTATTATCAAAATATTGACTTACAATGTTTGCTTCTGGGAGCTGGAGCAGCAACTCTTTTTTATAACTTTTCCCAGATATCATTTGCTTCCAGGTCTAATTGATTTATAACTCTTTTTTTTTTCTCTTAAATCCAGATCTCCCATGTCTGTATATATAAGAATACTAGAAAGCTTCTGCAGGAGGTCACGGCCGACATATACAATCTTTTCAAACAGTCGGATTGGTGGGATTCTTATAATTGCTCAGTTTCCCTTGAGGAGGCCACAGAACGTATATATTTCTGCATACAGGTAACTTAATTAGCCAGTAACTTCTTACAGAAAAACATATTTGCTGTGAATTAAATTCATTAATTAATTAATTGCAGCTAAGCAGACTACCAGTAAAATCATTCAGCAAGAAGCTCTTCAGAAATTCTAGAATGGGAAGAGAACTGTGCGTGGCTGAAATAGAACTCAGCAACAACAGTAGAAAAAATGGTAAATCATTATTGACGGTTGCCACAAGCCATCTGGAGAGTCCAACACCAGACCCTTCTAATTACAATCAAATGAATTGGAACAGCGAAGAACGAGTAAATCAGGCAAAGAAATCTTTAAATTTTCTTCAGGATTATTCTCAACAGCAAGGGGACGTGATTTTCTGTGGGGATATGAACTGGGATGATCAAATAGATGGACCGTTTCCTCTTCCTCTTGGATGGGTTGATGCATGGAGAATGCTGAGGCCGTGGTTGAAAGGGTGGACTTACGACACACAGTCTAATAAATGCTGGTTGCCAATAAACCATTGCAGAGAGAGATTAGATCGATTCTTGTGCAAATTGAATGATTTCAAATTGAAAAAGATAAACATGATTGGTATGGATCCAATCCCTGGAGTCTCTTACTTGAAGAGAGAAGCGAGTTAGGAACAGGGTGCAAACTCTGGAGCTTCCAGTTTTGCCGAGTGATCACTTGGATTGCTTTTAGAGATTCACAGCAACTAAAAAATAAATCCATAGTAGTATTGTTTTTATTATCAGTTCTTAAATTTTTGGTTGTTTATTCAACAACCTGGATTTCTTCGTTCTGTAATGAATGATCTTTGTTTTATCTGTTTATCGTTTTCATATATTTGCTAGTAATTAAAGAAGAGAGAAATCTTAGGGACGAAGAAAGACAATAACAGTACAAAGCAGAGAATTGTTTGCTTGCTTTTTCATGTATTCTTTGCTCCCAATCAAATCTAACTGTTAGTTTTATTTTTAAAAAAAAAAAAAAAAAAAAGTTAAAAGTGTGTTTAATGAAGTAAAGCAACTGAAAGGGCATCTGACTGTTGTTCTTCTCGGTCGTCCACTATTTTCACCCTTCCCCAACACTTTGTACCGATCGATTACTGATTACATCTCTTCTTATTTCACGTACGAACATTCTTCAGGAATTTCTCTCTCGTACACATATTGAAGGCATGGAGATGGAGTGTTTCGGCGATTTAAAGCAGGATGAAGTCGCTTCTGAGGAAACTTCATGAGCGGAACCCTTTTCGTGCTATGCATAAGTTGTGGACTCAAGTCCCTTTAGATGAGAAACTTCAATTGGAGAGTGAGGTCAGGACCACCAAACAGAGAGGGAGAAGCATAGAAGAGCTGTTTTATGATATGGATGGGATGTGGTTTCAAATGAGATCCAGGTAATTGATGAAATCAAGCACTTTCAGAAAATTTGAAGAGGAAAATCACCTAATACAATTTCTCCTGGCATTGCGTGATGAATTTGAACCGTTGAAGAGATCGCTGCTCAGTAGATCTCCTATTCCCACCCTTGGAGAGGCGATCCTTGAGCTACAAGAAGAGGAGGCAAGACTTAGATCTTCGAATAGGTACATAGAAACCAACGCTACTGAAGTTGAGAAGATGATGAACCGTTATCTGCTTACTTAGAGAGGAGACTTACATTTGATGATGAAGATGAATTAGAACTATCTAACCTCTTCTCCTTTCGATCAATGACTAATGAAGAAATTCGTGAATCAATCTACTCTGGCTCGGGAAGTACAGTCTGCAACGTGGAAGAGCTTGCAGCAGCAATTTCACCCGCGCGTGATCGCTGCGCCATTTCTGGTTAGCTTTCCGTGAACATATTTCTCCCTTAAATTGTTTCTATATTGTCTTAAATCTTAATTCATTCATCGCTGTTTGTGTTTTTGCAACTTGTTTGTTCATGATATCTTAATCCTAGTCTAGTAATTTGAATTATTTCAGGAGCTTATAGTATGGCCTTTATGCAGAATTTAATCACTTTTGATTATAAATTCTGGTTTACAGAGAGGTATTGATTATCCTTGTTACAATAATTGTTTCAAAAACTAAAGAATAGTTGTTTAATTTCCACCCACAACCCATTTCATATGTGAAATGTTTTGGCTAAATGTTGGTTAAATCTTCAAAGCCTCTCCACAAGTAAATAGTACTAATTGATAAACAGAGTCGAGTCAAAACACTGATGCCTTTGATGAGTCCTCTGAAATTTGTCCATGGCAGCGGAATCTCATTCTGGTAAGGATTCCACTTCCAGTACTATCAAAATTTTGACTTACAACGTTTGCATCTGGGACGTGGAGCTAGATGAGAGAATGAAAGCTTTGTGCGACTTGATTGAATTGCATACGCCAGATATCATTTGCTTTCAGGTTTATTTCTACCAACCAATGCCAAAGTTTTTCTCGTTTAACATAATTGGACTTATATATTGCTATATATATATATATAACACACACACGATAGGAGGTCTTATTAGAGAGTTACAACATTTTCAGGCAGTCCAGTTGGTGGAATGAATATAAAAGCTCAATTATACCTGAAGAGGCGGCCGAGGCAGGTAGATTAGGTTCACATTTTATCCTCTATTAGTTTATATATAGAGAAATGGGAACAATCTTTAATTATGCAATTGCCGCTGAGCAAACTACCAGTAGAATCATTCAGCACCTGGCCCTTCGAAAACTCTAGAATGGGAAGAGAGCTATGCGTTGCAGAGATACATGTTAGCAGAGGAAAATCGTTGATTGTAGCCACTTGCCATCTGGAGAGTCCAGACCCTTTCCGTCGAATGTTCACCCAGGAGCGGGTAGCTCAGGCAAAAAAGGCGCTGAGGTGCTTGGAGTGTTTTCCGAACGTGGTTTTAGCCGGAGACATGAATTGGAACGAAGAACTGGCAGGAGAGTTTCCCATACGAGAAGGATGGGTGGATGCGTGGCAGAAACTGAGGCCGGGGCTGAAAGGGTGGACATGTGACACGGATTCTAACCCAATGTTGGCTGCGAATAGACCCTTGAGGTTAAGATTAGATCGATGCTTGTGCAAATTGAATGACTTCAAATTGGTAGAGATAAGCATGATTGGGACTGAGCCAATCCCAGGAGTCTCTTACTCCAAGCAGAAGCGAGAAGGGGATCGTGTTCGGACTTTGAAACTCCCTGTTTTGCCAAGCGATCACTATGGATTGCTGCTTGAGATTTCCAGCAATTAACTTCTTTCCTTCCTTAATATCGTATGTATTCTATCATTGGATCTTTATTCAAGAAACCCTTAATATAATATGCACTCCTACTCCTACGTAAGCAATCAGAATCATCCACGTGTAAAGTAGAGAAACTCCCACGTGGAGCCATCTCGAAGGGAAAAAGATTCAATACCTCTCTCGGGGTGGGCACAAAAAAGGAAAATACCAGACCAAATAAGGGGAAAGAACAAGAAAAATCTTGCACGGATCATTATAGATTACACAGTCATCTAAAGCGAGGATCATTTTTAAAACTAACCAACCTTATTAATAATTTTAAGTTAATTTAAAATTAATTCAGACAGCAATTTTATGTAGAAAGGCGTATCTTAGTATCAAATTAGGTTAGAATTTCCCTTTTAAAGAACAATCCATAAATAAAATTCAAAAGCAAAACCCATAAATAAAATTCAAAAGCAAAACCCTGTGGACAAAAGTACAAATCAGAGTCGAATAATTGGTGAGTTTGGTCTCAAATAAATTTAGTTTTAGCATATTTATTCACAATTTTTTTTAACTTTTAAGATTTCAAAATTTTTTGAGTGGATAATAAGATCTTTGGACAGATTCGGTCAAAAATCTTAAAATTTTAACGATTTTTGTTTTTAGTTTAATTAAAAACAATAATAAAAAAGTTTTTACATGTAAAAAAAGAAATATAATAATAATAAAATATTTAAACAAAAAGATAAAAATTTCTTCATATATATATTTAAAAAATCTATCAGTGATGAGAATAGAGTAAATTATCATAATATCACATAATTTGCCATTCCGTTCAAAATTTCTGTCGTACTTTATTTTTATTTTTCGTCCAATTCACAGTGCATTTTCATCTTTTTACAAATACAATTATGAGCATTTTTTAATTATTAAGGTTTTATTTTCAAAGGTAATTTTGTCATTTCATTTACTATTAAAAGTCTGAAAAATAATTTTTTATAATCTCAAGGGTTTGATCCTATAATCACGCGTTTAATTAAACCATATCTATCCATTGAGACAACTATAAATATATAAATTTATTTGGAACTTATATTTTATATTATAATTACAAAAATAATAAATATGCATTTTATATTGCTATTACATTTTATATTTTAAATATAAACATTCTCAAAAAAATTATTATCAAATGACACAATTCAAACCACAAGTTTTTGTTTTTGTCACCTTCCTCAAACCGTACACTAAAGTTCTTCTTCAACTCTTTTATTTCGAATTCATCGTAGAACATAAATTTCAATGTATTTTTTTATATAATATCATTGCTGACACTAATAATGTAATAATGTCATTGTAAAAAAAAAAATTTAATTTGTATTCTGCAACGAATTCAAAGTTGAATTTTTTTTTCAAAGTTTGAGGAAGGAAATGGCTACGAAGACATATTGTTTAAATTGTGTTGTTTGAATAATATTTTTTCAGAATCTTTATATTTAATATAATTTTCAAATAATATAAATTTTTGTATTTGTCAAATGATAAATGTTTATTTATTGTTTATACGGTTGTAGTTCAAATATACGGGTTCACAAATATAATTATGTTAAATTTATTTTGGCATTATCTAGTATGCAATATAAAATATAAGTTTCATATAAATTAATATGTTAATAGTTGCTCTAGTAGATTAATATATTTTTGTCACGTGTATGGTTGAGGGATCGAATCCCTGTAATTTAAGAAGATTTTTTAAATTTTTTTTAAAAATTTATGAAAAGACAAAATTATCCATAAAAATAAAATCTTAATAAATTAAAAATATTAATGATTTAAAAAGACGAAAATGCCTTAAGAATTAGATGAAAAATGAAGAGGGATCGAATCCCTGTAATTTAAGAAGATTTTTTAAATTTTTTTTAAAAATTTATGAAATGACAAAATTATCCATAAAAATAAAATCTTAATAAATTAAAAATATTAATGATTTAAAAAGACGAAAATGCCCTTAAGAATTGGATGAAAAATGAAGTCTGACAGAAATTTTGGACGGAAGGGCAAAAGATGTGATATTTTATAGTTCACATGTCATTTCAACAAAAATAAATATAGGTGCAAAAGCTGAATTTTTTAAAAGTTTAAGTGTTAGTAAGATAATTTACCCGTGAGAATATCAAAAGTCTGTCGTCAATCTTCTGCTAATCTTCTTCTTCTCCGACTATATCTGTTAAACATATTAAAAAAATTTAATTATTAATTTACATGTTATAAGTTTTTATTAATTTACATTTTATTTTATGAACTAATAATAATAATAATATATGCATTATAGATCGATAAAGATTGGTTCTAATATGTTATTCTCATCATCTTAATTGTCTTATAGTGCTCCATGAAGCTTCAAGAGTATCTAGACCATTGAAGATTTTGAGCTATAATATTTGGTTCCGAGAAGACATGGAGATGCACGCAAGAATGTGGGCCCTAAGTGACCTTATTCAACTGCATAGCCCAGACATAATATGCTTTCAGGTTCTCCTTTATCCAACCTCTGTCTTAAACTGATTTTTTCTGAAGGAAAAGATTGAGTCTTCAAGTTAATTTTCTGCAGGAGGTTACACCTAATCTTTATGAGCTATTACAGCAATCGAGCTGGTGGAAGTCGTATTGTTGCTCAGTCACGTACGACATGTCATTTACAAGGCCATACTTCTGTATGCAGGTTAATTTTTGTTATCTCACTGCAATGCATGCACATTAGGTTCTTTATTTTGTTTTAGAATAGATAAAGATACTTTTGCTCTTTGAGTATGATCGAGCAGTATTCTGCTTCTGCCTTCTTGAGTTTAGGAATTTGTGGTTCAACAGGTTCCTTGCCAGGTTCTAAAAGTCATCATTTGTCCTTGTGTTTGTGATTTTTTCTATTGCCTAGCTGATTTAGCTTATCTGCAGCTATCTAAACTCTCAGTGAAATCCTATACTTGCAAACCTTTTGCTAATTCTGCAATGGGAAGAGAATTATGTGTTGGTGAGGTAGATGTTGAGAACGATAAGGCTCTGGTGGTAGCAACTAGCCATCTTGAAAGTCCCCTGCCCAGCCCCTCCAACATGGAACCAGATGTTCAGTAAGGAAAGCGTTCAACAGGCAAATGAGGCCATAAAAATTCTCGAGAAACATCCGAATGTTATCTTTTGTGGTGATATGAACTGGGATGATAAATTGGATGGTCAATTTCCTATGTCCGATGGTTGGATTGATGCTTGGAAGCAGCTTCGGCCTCTAGAAAATGGTTGGACCTACGACACTAAAACAAACAAGATGTTGACTGGTAACAGAACACTTCAAAAGCGGTTGGGTCGATTTGTATGCAAATTGAGAGATTTCAGAATAAGTCAGATTGAGATGATTGGGATGGATGAAATTCCAGGTTTATCATACTGCAAGGAGAAGAGAGTGAAAAAGGAAGTTAAGAAATTGGTTCTTCCTGTTTTGCCTAGTGATCATTATGGCTTGCTCTTGACCATCTGTCCTAATTAGTATGATTTTATTGAGTTAAGGATTCTCCCTCTTTTTGATCTTCTATGTAGCAGCCTTGTATATGTACATAAGATGATGTAAAAGACTGCCATTTCCACCCAATATTTTGTTATATGAATGAAGAAATGGATCAAAAATTTCCCATCTTATGAGTTGAACTTTTATATCATACGTGTAAAGGAATATAGAATGCTTGAAGAAGACACGTGTCTCATAGCAATTGCAAACTTTTTCCTGCAATAATTTTCCATGGAATGATTTTCAATTTTCCATGACAAATATAAAGTATTGGGAATGAAGATTCTCCCTAGTAAGCAAAGCCGATTACTTTATCAAGAAAAGCATACTAAAGGACATCTTATTTCCTTAATTACTGCTGTTCCTCCTTTGATGATGGTCTACTCTGTTTCCTCCTTGGCAGTCAACACCTATCTCTCTCATTGTACGGTCACTTCTTCTACTTCTTTCTCTAATTCTTACAGATTTTGAAGAGTAAACTAGAGAGTTATGGATTGTGACTATGAATTAGAGGATGAATCCACTCTTGCGAAGAGACTTAAGTTGGAGACTCAGATTAGGGTCACAAAACAGGGAGACAAATCCATACAGGAGTTTTTCGATGTTATAGCTAGGTTTTGGGATCAAATGGGGAGATTAGAACCAGAAGAATTGAAGAAATCGAGCAAGTACAGGAAATTTCAAGAGGAAAGACGCCTAATCCAATTCCTCTTGGCTCTGAGATATGACTTTGAATCTGTCAAGAGGTCGTTGCTTAGTAGGGATCCGGTTCCCTCTCTTGAAGAATCTGTGTGCGAACTAAAAGCAGAGGAGGCAAGACTCGTCGGCAAGTCTTCATCTGGATTATACTTAAAAGGCAAAAATGCTTCCGTCCATGACAAGGATGGTTTAGCATCTAAGTTCTCATCATCTCTGTCAGTGAAGAATAGTACAGAGGAAAATCGCGATGAACCTACCTCCTCCTCCTCCTCCTCCTCTGGAGATGTAAATGTAACGGATAACATGGCGGCGAAGGTTGCTGGAGTTTCACGGGCAGTCGCTGATTACACCGGTTAGCTTTCCTTAAACATCCTCCAGCTATATTTAATTCATTAATCTTGGGATTTTTGCAACTTCCTATTATAATTAAATTTTAAAATCAAAGAATGTTTTACTTTTTACATAGAGTGAAGTAGGGTTTCGGACTTTTTTCTTATATATTTAGCCACTGTGTTATATATGAAATTTGGACATGGCAGAGGAGGAATCTGACCCAAGTAAGGATTCAAGTATTATCAAAATATTGACTTACAATGTTTGCTTCTGGGAGCTGGAGCAGCAAGAGAGAATGAAAGCAGTGGGTGAACTCATTGAATTGCATAAACCAGATATCATTTGCTTCCAGGTCTAATTGATTTATAACTCTCTTTTTTCTCTTAAATCCTGATCTCCCATGTCTGTATATATAAGAATACTAGAAAGCTTTTGCAGGAGGTCACGGCCGACATATACAATCTTTTCAAACAGTCGGATTGGTGGGATTCTTATAATTGCTCAGTTTCCCTTGAGGAGGCCACAGGACGTATATATTTCTGCGTACAGGTAACTTAATTAGCCAGCAACTTCTTACAGAAAAACATATTTGCTGTGAATTAAACTCATTAATTAATTAATTGCAGCTAAGCAGACTACCAGTAAAATCATTCAGCACGAAGCTCTTCAGAAATTCTAGAATGGGAAGAGAACTGTGCGTGGCTGAAATAGAACTCAACCGTAGAAAAAATGGTAAATCATTATTGACGGTTGCCACAAGCCATCTGGAGAGTCCAACACCAGACCCTTCTAATTACAATCAAATGAATTGGAACAGCGAAGAACGAGTAAATCAGGCGAAGAAATCTTTAAATTTTCTTCAGGATTATTCTCAACAGCAAGGGGACGTGATTTTCTGTGGGGATATGAACTGGGATGATCAAATAGATGGACCGTTTCCTCTTCCTCTTGGATGGGTTGATGCATGGAGAACGCTGAGGCCGTGGTTGAAAGGGTGGACTTACGACACACAGTCTAATAAAATGTTGGTTGCCAATAAACCATTGCAGAAGAGATTAGATCGATTCTTGTGCAAATTGAATGATTTCAAATTGAAAAAGATAAACATGATTGGTATGGATCCAATCCCTGGAGTCTCTTACTTGAAGGAGAAGCGAGTGCAAACTCTGGAGCTTCCAGTTTTGCCGAGTGATCACTTTGGATTGCTTTTAGAGATTCACAGCAATTAAAAAATAAATCCATAGTAGTATTGTTTTTATTATCAGTTCTTAACTTTTTGGTTGTTTATTCAACAACCTGGATTTTCTGCGTTCTGTAATGAATGATCTTTGTTTTATCTGTTTATCGTTTTCATATATTTGCTAAGTAATTAAAGAATAGAGAAATCTTAGGGACTAAGAAAGACAATAACAGTACAAAGCAGAGAATTGTTGGCTAGCTTTTTCATGTATTCTTTGCTCCCAATCAAATCTAACTGTTAGTATAATATTTTTGAAAAAAAAAAAAAAAAAGAAAAGTTAAAAGTGTGTTTAATGAAGTAAAGCAACTGAAAGGTCATCTGACTGTTGTTCTTCTCGGTCGTCCACTACTTTCACTCTTCCCCAACACTTTGTACCGATCGATTACTGATTACATCTCTTCTTATTTCACGTACGAACATTCTTCAGGAATTTCTCTCTCGTACACATATTGAAGGCATGGAGATGGAGTGTTTCGGCGATTTAAAGCAGGATGAAGTCGCTTCTGCCGAGGAACTTCATGAGCGGAACCCTTTTCGTGCTATGCATAAGTTGTGGACTCAAGTCCCTTTAGATGAGAAACTTCAATTGGAGAGTAAGGTCAGGACCACCAAACAGAGAGGGAGAAGCATAGAAGAGCTGTTTTATGATATGGATGGGATGTGGTTACAAATGAGATCCAGGGAATTGATGAAATCAAGCACTTTCAGAAAATTTGAAGAGGAAAATCACCTAATACAATTTCTCCTGGCATTGCGTGATGAATTTGAACCGTTGAAGAGATCGCTGCTCAGTAGATCTCCTATTCCCACGCTTGCAGAGGCGATCCTTGAGCTACAAGCAGAGGAGGCAAGACTTAGATCTTCGAATAGGTACATAGAAACCAACGCTACTGAAGTTGAAGAAGAAGATGAACCGTTATCAGCTTACTTAGAGAGGAGACTTACATTTGATGATGAAGATGAATTAGAACTATCTAACCTCTTCTCCTTTCGATCAATGACTAATGAAGAAATTCGTGAATCAATCTACTCTGGCTCGGGAAGTACAGTCTGCAACGTGGAAGAGCTTGCAGCAGCAATTTCACCCGCGCGTGATCGCTGTGCCATTTCTGGTTAGCTTTCCGTGAACATATTTCTCCCTTAAATTGTTTCTATATTGTCTTAAATCTTAATTCATTCATCGCTGTTTGTGTTTTTGCAACTTGTTTGTTCATGATATCTTAATCCTAGTCTAGTAATTTGAATTATTTCAGGAGCTTATAGTATGGCCTTTATGCAGAATTTAATCACTTTTGATTATAAATTTTGGTTTACAGAAAGGTATTGATTATCCTTTGTTACAATAAATGTTTCAAAAACTAAAGAATAGTTGTTTAATTTCCACCCACAACCCATTTCATATGTGAAATTTTTTGGCTAAATGTTGGTTAAATCTTCAAAGCCTCTCCACAAGTAAATAGTACTAATTGATAAACAGAGTCGAGTCAAAACACTGATGCCTTTGATGAGTCCTCTGAAATTTGTCCATGGCAGCGGAATCTCATTCTGGTAAGGATTCCACTTCCAGTACTATCAAAATTTTGACTTACAACGTTTGCATCTGGAACGTGGAGCTAGATGAGAGAATGAAAGCTTTGTGCGACTTGATTGAATTGCATACGCCAGATATCATTTGCTTTCAGGTTTATTTCTGCCAACCAATGCCAAATTTTTTCTCGTTTAACATAATTGGACTTATATATTGCTATATATATATATATATATATATATATACACACACGTTAGGAGGTCGTGTTAGAGAGTTACAACATTTTCAGGCAGTCCAGTTGGTGGAATGAATATAAAAGCTCAATTATACCTGAAGAGGCTGAGGCAGGTAGATTAGGTTCAAATTTCCGAGTGCAGGTGAAAGCTTTAATCATTTACCTGAGCCCTTTTATTTTATCGTCTATTAGTTTATATATAGAGAAATGGGAACAATCTTTAATTATGCAATTGCAGCTGAGCAAACTACCAGTAGAATCATTCAGCACCTGGCCCTTCGAAAACTCTAGAATGGGAAGAGAGCTATGCGTTGCAGAGATACGTGTTAGCAGAGGAAAATCGTTGATTGTAGCCACTTGCCATCTGGAGAGTCGAGACCGTTTCCGTGGAATGTACACCCAGGAGCGGGTAGCTCAGGCAAAAAAGGCGCTGAGGTGCTTGGAGTGTTTTCCGAACGTGGTTTTAGCCGGGGACATGAATTGGAGCGAAGAACAGGCAGGAGAGTTTCCCATACGAGAAGGATGGGTGGATGGGTGGCAGAAACTGAGGCCGGGGCTGAAAGGGTGGACATGGGACACGGATTCTAACCCAATGTTGGCTGCGAATAGACCCTTGAGGTTAAGATCAGATCGATGCTTGTGCAAATTGAATGACTTCAAATTGGTAGAGATAAGCATGATTGGGACTGAGCCAATCCCAGGAGTCTCTTACTCCAAGCAGAAGCGAGAAGGGGATCGTGTTCGGACTTTGAAACGCCCTGTTTTGCCAAGCGATCATTATGGATTGCTGGTTGAGATTTCCGGCAATTAACTTCTTTCCTTCCTTAATATGGTATGTATTCTAACATTGGATCTTTATTCAAGAAACCCTTAATATAATATGCACTCCTACTCCTACTCCTACGTAAGCAATCAGAATCATCCACGTGTAAAGTAGAGAAACCCCCACGTGGAGCCATCTCGAAGGGAAAAAGATTCAATACCTCTCTCGGAGGTGGGCACAAAAAAGGAAAATACCAGACGAAATAAGGGGAAAGAACAAGAAAAATCTTGCCACGGATCATTATAGATATACACAGTCATTTAAAGCGAAGATTATTTTTAAAAACTAACCAAGCTTATTAATAATTTTAAGTTAATTTAAAATTAATTCAGACAGCAATTTTATGTAGAAAGGCGTATCTTAGTATCAAATTAGGTTAGAATTTTCCTTTTAAAAAGAATCATAAATAAAATTCAAAAACAAAAGTACAAATCAGAGTTTAATAATGGATAAGTTTGATTTAAACAAATTTAACTTTGAGAAGTTTAGTCATAAAATATTTTTTTTAACTTTTAAGGTCTCAAAATTTTTTTAGTGAACAATAAGATCTTTTGAATAATTGGTGACTTTTGTCCCAAACAAATTTATGTTTGACAAACTTAGTCCCAAAATATTTTTTTTAAGTTTTAAAGTCCCAAATATTTTTTTAAGTAAACAATAAAGTCCCTTGAACGGATTCTGTCAAAAACATTAAAAATTTAACGATTTTTAAATTTAATTAATTAAAAATAAAGATAAAAAATTATTACAAAAGGATAAACTTAAAAATAATATTTAAAGAAAAAGATAAAAATATCTTCACATTTAAATTTTAAAATTTTAAAAATAAAAATTCTATCAAATTCTTGATCAATCTTATCTTCTTCAAATACAAATCATATTTTTATGATTTTCTAACATTTAAATATATATATATATATATATATATATATATATATATATATAAGAAAAGAAAAGAAAAAGAAGAGCATGAACATTTTGTTATTAATAATAAATATTTTTTTCCAAACAAAAATATGTCAATAAAAAACTTTTTTTTTACAAAATTTTTTTTTTCTTTTTCTTTCTTCATATATGTATAAAAATCTTATTTGTAGCCGGAGAAGAAAGAAATTTTGATATTCTCACTATTTTGATAGATTTTTTTTAAATTTAAAAATATTTTTATCTCTTTATTTAATTTTTTTTTTGTTTTTACATGTAATAACTTTTTTACCCTTATTGTTAATTAAGTAAATGTAAAAATCGTTAAATTTTTAGGGTTTTTGATAGAACCCGTCGAAAAAAACTTTATTGTTCACTTAAAAAATTGTTTGGGACCTTAAAAGTCAAAAAAATATTTTGGGACTAAACTTGCGAAACATAAATTTGTTTGGGACCAAATTTACCAAGTATTCAAGATCTTTAGGGCGGATTCTGTCAAAAACCTTAAATATTTAACGATTTTTTTGTCTTTAGTTTAATTAAAGACAAGGATAAAAAATTCATTACATGTAAAAATAAAGAAAAAATAAAAAAAATATTTAAACAAAAAGATTAAAAATATTACGAAATTATATAAAAACAATAAAACAAGATGAGAAGTAAATGAGAGACGTAGAAAATAGAGAGAATATTATTATGTGATTTCTTGTTGTTTTTTGTTGTGTCTTACAAAATGGTATAGGGGTGCATCGAGAATAAGGATAAATATTAAGGGGTGACACTTGTTACCCGGGATTAAGGGATATGTGACACTTGTAACCAAAATTATAAATATTAGGTGATATGTGTCACCTTAGAGATAGACATCCGGTGATATTTATTACCTTTCATTAAATATGTAATTTTCCGGGATTCATAACACCCCCCTTGGATGTCCATTATATAAAGAATATGACTCGTTAAAACCTTACTAGATAAAAACCCAGTGGGAAAAAAAATTCTAGTGAAGGAAAAAGAGTACATTATTCTTTATGTGTAGATTTCTCCCTCTGATGAGATGATCACTCGAAATCTTTAAACCGACACAAACCAATTTTATATCTCAATTTCTCAAATGTTGTAGTAGGAAGAGCTTTAGTAAATATATCTGCAATATTATCACATGATTGAATTTGGAGCACATCAATTTCACCATTCTTTTGAAGTTCATGAGTAAAGAAGAATTTAGGTGAAATATGTTTCGTCATATCTCTCTTGATATATCCTCCTTTTAATTGAGATATACAGGCTGCATTATCTTCATATAGAAGAGTTGAAATCTCTCTTCCGGAGGATAAACCACAACTTTCTTTAATATAATGTATTATTGACCTCAACCATACACATTTTTTACTTGCATCATGAATGACTATTATCTCAGCATTATTAGAAGAAGTTGTTGTTATTGTTTACTTCGTGGAGTGTCATGATATAGCAGTATTACCATATGTAAATAAATAATCATTTTGAGAACGTGCTTTATGCGGATCCGAAAGATAACCCGCATCTGCATACCCAATCAGTTTTGGGTTATTTACATTTGAATAAAATAATCCGAGGTCAATTGTCCCTTGGAGGTATCTAAGGACGTGTTTAACACCATTCCAATGTCGTCGTGTTGGCAAAGAACTAAATCTTGCTAATAGATTTATAGCAAATGCTATATCAGGTCGAGTATTATTTGCAAGATACATCAGTGCACCAATAGCACTCAAATATGGTACTTCAGGACCAAGTAGTTCTTCATTATTTTCTTGAGGTCTAAATATATCGTTATTTATATCGAGCGACCTCACCACCATTGGAATACTCAATGGATATGCTTTATCCATGAAAAATCTTTTCAACACTTTAGCTGTATATGTTGACTGATGAATAAAAATTTCATCTTTCATATGTTCAATTTGAAGCCCAAGACAAAACTTGGTTTTTCCAAAATCTTTAACTTCAAATTCTCGTTTCAAACAATCTATAGCTTCTCGAAGCTCTTCTGGAGTTCCGATGAGATTGATATCGTCAACATATATAGCAAGAATCACAAAATCAAAATCTGTTTTCTTAATAAAAACACATGGACAAATTTGGTCATTCTTGAATTCAATAAGAATTCACTAAGGCAATTGTACCACATGCGTCCAGACTGTTTAAGCCCATAGAATGACTTCTGTAATTTGATATAATAATTTTCACGAGGGCCTTTAGAAGCCTTTGGTAATTTGAATCCTTCAGGGATTTTCATATAAATCTCATTTTCAAGGCTTCTATAAAGATAAGCTGTAACAACATCCATTAGACGCATGTTCACCTTTTCATGAACTGTCAAACTCATAAGATATCGGAGTGTAATAGCATCAATAACGGATGAATAAGTTTGATCATAATCAATTCCTGGCTTTTGCGTAAAACCTTGTGCGATGAGTCGGGCTTTATATCTTACGACTTCATTATTCTCATTTCGTTTTCGCACAAACACACATTTATAGCCAACAGGTTTTACATCCTTTGGCGTTTGGACTACAGGTCCAAAAACTTCTCATTTCGCAAGCGAATTTAACTCCGATTGAATCACATCTTTCCATTGAGGCCAATCAATTCTATGCCGACATTCTTCAACTGATAAAGGATCTAAATCCTCATTATCCTTGAAAATATCAAGGGCTATGTTGTATGCAAATGCATTATCAATAGCAACGTTTCTTCGATCCCAATTTTGATTTGAACTGGTATAATTAATAGAGATTTCAGAATTCTCTTCATCATTTGTAGTTGAAATCTTTTCATCAGTTGTCCCTTGGTTTTCTTTTTCTGTTTCATCAATATGATCTTCTGGATCATTTAATCCTCTTTTCTTTCGAGGATTTTTATTTTTGGAACCAAGGGGTTGGCCACGTTGGCCACGCTTCTGGCATGTTTTTGATTCAATAGCTATAAGATTAACTTTCTGTCCTTCATGAACTTCTATCCATATAGGAGCATCTATAGCTGTAATATGAGACTTAGTGACTCTGCTGGAGTCAGCAAAAGAATCTGGCAGTTGATTTGCAATTTGTTGCAAATGTATAATCTTTTGAACTTCAAGTTCACTCATATTTGTGTGTGGATCTAAATGATTCAAAGACGTTTTCCACGCAAGTTCAATCTTATGCCATTTATTCTCTCCCCCTAATTTGGGAAACAAATTTTCATCAAAATGGCAATCAACAAATCTTGTTGTAAACACCTCCCCTATCAAAGGTTCAAGATACCTTATAATGGATGGGAAGTCATACCCAACATATATCCACAATCTTCTCTGCGGACCCATTTTTGACCGTTGGGGTGGTTCAATTAGAACATATACAACACACTAAAAAATTATCAAATAAGAAATATTTGGTTCTCAACCAAAAGCCAATTGTATGGGAGAAAATTTATGATAACTCGATGACCTTAAACGCAGCATGCAAAATTGCATGTCCCCAAGCTGCTGTAGGGAGATTTGTTTTCATCAACAATGGTCTAACAATTAATTGCAGCATTTTAATAAATTATTCAGCTAGATCATTCTGTGTGTGAACATGAGCTATAGGATGTTCAACAATCATTCCAATCGACATGCAATAAGAGTCAAATGCATGTGAAGAAAATTCACGAGCATTGTCTAGACGGATTCACTTAATAGGATAATCAGAAAACTGCGCTCTTAAGCTAATTATTTGGGCAAGTAATCTCGTATACGTCAGGTTGTGAGTTGATAATAAATAAACATGCGACCATCGGGTCGATGCGTCAATCAAGACCATGAAATATTGAAATTGCCCACATGGTGGACTAATCGGTCCACATATATCTCCATGAATCCGTTCTAGAAATGTAGGACTTTCATCTCCTACTTTCAGTGCTGGTCTTATAATCAATTTCCCTTTGGAACATGCAGCACATGAAAGTTTATCAGAAGTCAAAATCCTTTGATTTTTCAAAGGATGACTGTGCTTTGTCTCGATAATTTTTCGCATCATAATTGATCCCGGATGACCCAAACGGTCATGCCAAACTTTAAAAGTAACGGGATTAGTAAACTTCCGGTTTACTAAATGATGTGTCTCAATAACATTTATTTTCACATAATATAGGCCAGAGGATAGAGACGGTAGTTTTTCCAACAAAAATTTATTACCGGAGGTCACTTTTGTCATACCCAAAACTTCATGACCATTATCCTCCATAGTCTCAACATGATATCCATTACGTTGTATATCTTTAAAACTCAATAAATTTCTTTGAGACTTTGAGGAATATAATGCTTTAATCATAGTTCCTTCCAATAATATTATATTAGCTCTTCCGGAGCCTTCAATAAGTTTTGCACTACCATTTATTGTGATAACACTTGTTTCTTTCACATTCAAATGAGAAAAATATTTCTCATATTTTAGTATGGTGTGCGTAGTTCCACTGTCAATAAGACAGACACTTTCGATATCGTTATTCATACCAGAAAATTTGAACAACAGTCATCTGTTTCATTAACAAAATATTTACAGAAATAAAAATTAAACATATCATAACAAAAAGTAATATAAACATATAACATATAATATTAATATTCTTAATTATTTTGGACACTTCCATCTCCAATTAAGTGGTCAATTCTTCCTTCTGAATGTTTGAAAAAATCAGCAACATCAAGGTGAGTCACACCAACATCAACATTTTTAAGATCGTCATCATTTCTTTCATTAGACAAATTTTAAGAAGTAAAATTTGTCTCGGCATCTTTGCCTTTCTTTTCAATAGATGCTTGATATAAGTCAACAAGATGTTTTGCCATGCGACAAACACGAGACCAGTGACCTTTCATGCCACAACGATAACATTTGTCTTCATAATTTTTCGGAACAATATTTCCTTTCTCATTATGTTTTGTCCACTTCAGGTGGTCATTAACATTTTTGGCACCTAAAGTATTATTACGACTGTAAGGGCCAAATTTATCACAGCATCCATGATCATATTTTCAACCATGACCACGGTAACGACCACGACCACGACCACGATCTCTTCTGGGATCATAATTTCTAACAGCATTCACTTCAGGGAATGGAGTAGAACCAGTAGGTCGAGTCTCATGATTTTTCATCAGTAGTTCATTATTATGTTCCGCAACAAGAAGACAAGAAATCAATTCGAAATATTTCTTAAAACCTTTCTCACGATATTGTTGTTGCATGACAATATTCGTGGCATGAAAAGTGGAGTATGTTTTCTCCAGCATATCATAATCTGTTATATCAACTCCACATAGTTTCAACTGTGGAATTATTTTAAACGTTGCGGAGTTATACTCACTTACGGATTTGAAATCTTGCAACCTCAAGTGCAACCAGTCATACCGTACTTTTGGGAGAACGACCATCTTCTGGTGGTCGAATCTTTCTTTCAAATTTTCCCACAAAACAAGAGGATCTTTTACGGTAAGATATTCATTTTTCAGATCTTCATGAAGATGATGACGGAGAAATATTATAGCTTTGGCATCTTGTGTTGATGACACATTATTTTGCATAACGGTGTCTGTCAGACCCATCGCAGCGCAAGATGCATTTCGGCATCTAGTGTTCATGACAAGTAGTTCGTTCTGGTGACATCAAGAGCCACAAATTCGAGTTTAGTAAGATTTGCCATAATAATAATAGAAAACGTACCTGTTTGATAAACTTAAAAAATATTTTACCCGGTGGTAGAGATTCGTGCTGATAACGTATTATCAAATTATATAAAAATAATAAAATAAGATGAGAAGTAAACGAGAAACGTAGAAAATAGAGAAAATATTATTATGTGATTTCTTGTTATTTTTTTGTTGTAAAAGTCCTCTATTTATAGGGGTGAATAGAGGATAAAGATAAACATTAAGGGTGACACTTGTTATCGGGGATTAAGTGATAGGTGACACTTGTTACCAAAATTATAAATATTAGGTGATATGTGTCACCTTAGAGATAGACATCAGATTATATTTATCACCTTTCATTAAGTAGGTAATTTCCCGGGATAAAAGGATAATAACAATTATACGATCGACATCCACTATATATATATATATATATATTATATATTTATATTTATATTATATTTATATTTTTTAAAAAAAATGTCTTTTTATTTAAAATTTAAAAAGTAAAAAATTTATCAGTGAGAATATCAAAAGTCTGTCGTCAATCTTTTACTAATCTTCTTCTTCGATTATATGTGTTAAGCATATTAAAAAAAATAGTTATTAATTTACGTGTTATAAATTTTTATTAATTTACATTCTATAAACTAATAATAATAATATATGTATTGTAGATGAATAAAGATTGGTTGAACATCTTAGTTGTCTTATAGTGCTCCATGAAGCTTCAAGAGAATCTAGAGCATTGAAGATTTTGAGCTATAATATTTGGTTCCGAGAAGACATGGAGATGCACGCAAGAATGAGGGCCCTAAGTGACCTTATTCAACTGCATAGCCCGGACAAAATATGCTTTCAGGTTCTCCTTTATCCAACCTCTGTCTTAAACTGATTTTTTCTGAAGGAAAAGATTGAGTCTTCAAGTTAATTTTCTGCAGGAGGTTACACCTAATCTTTATGAGCTATTACAGCAATCGAGCTGGTGGAAGTCGTATTGTTGCTCAGTCACGTACGACATGTCATTTACAAGGCCATACTTCTGTATGCAGGTTAATTTTTGTTATCTCACTGCAATGCATGCACATTAGGTTCTTTATTTTGTTTTAGAATAGATAAAGATACTTTTGCTCTTTGAGTATGATCGAGCAGTATTCTGCTTCTGCCTTCTTGAGTTTAGGAATTTGTGGTTCAACAGGTTCCTTGCCAGGTTCTTCTAAGAGTCATCATTTGTCCTTGTGTTTGTGATTTTTTCTATTGCCTAGCTGATTTAGCTTATCTGCAGCTATCTAAACTCTCAGTGAAATCCTATGCTTGCAAACCTTTTGCTAATTCTGCAATGGGAAGAGAATTATGTGTTGGTGAGGTAGATGTTGAGAACGATAAGGCTCTGGTGGTAGCAACTAGCCATCTTGAAAGTCCATGCCCAGCCCCTCCAACATGGAACCAGATGTTCAGTAAGGAACGCGTTCAACAGGCAAATGAGGCCATAAAAATTCTTGAGAAACATCCGAATGTTATCTTTTGTGGTGATATGAACTGGGATGATAAATTGGATGGTCAATTTCCTATGCCCGATGGTTGGATTGATGCTTGGAAGCAGCTTCAGCCTCTAGAAAATGGTTGGACCTACGACACTAAAACAAACAAGATGTTGACTGGTAACAGAACACTTCAAAAGCGGTTGGATCGATTTGTGTGCAAATTGAGAGATTTCAGAATAAGTCAGATTGAGATGATTGGGATGGATGAAATTCCAGGTTTATCATACTGCAAGGAGAAGAGAGTGAAAAAGGAAGTTAAGAAATTGGTTCTTCCTGTTTTGCCTAGTGATCATTATGGCTTGCTCTTGACCATCTGTCCTAATTAGTATGATTTTATTGAGTTAAGGATTCTCCCTCTTTTTGATCTTCTATGTAGCAGCCTTGTATATGTACATAAGATGATGTAAAAGACTGCCATTTCCACCCAATATTTTGTTATATGAATGAAGAAATGGATCAAAAATTTCCCATCTTATGAGTTGAACTTTTATATCATACGTGTAAAGGAATATAGAATGCTTGAAGAAGACACGTGTCTCATAGCAATTGCAAACTTTTTTCTGCAATAATTTTCCATGGAATGATTTTCAATTTTCCATGACAAATATAAAGTATTGGGAATGAAGATTCTCCCTAGTAAGCAAAGCCGATTACTTTATCAAGAAAAGCATACCAAAGGACATCTTATTTCCTTAATTACTGCTGTTCCTCCTTTGATGACGGTCTACTCTGTTTCCTCCTTGGCAGTCAACACCTATCTCTCTCATTGTACGGTCACTTCTTCTACTTCTTTCTCTAATTCTTACAGATTTTGAAGAGTAAACTAGAGAGTTATGGATTGTGACTATGAATTGGAGGATGAATCCACTCTTGCGAAGAGACTTAAGTTGGAGACTCAGATTAGGGTCACAAAACAGGGAGACAAATCCATACAGGAGTTTTCCGATGTTATGGCTAGGTTGTGGGATCAAATGGGGAGATTAGAACCAGAAGAATTGAAGAAATCGAGCAAGTACAGGAAATTTCAAGAGGAAAGACGCCTAATCCAATTCCTCTTGGCTCTGAGAGATGACTTTGAATCTGTCAAGAGGTCGTTGCTTAGTAGGGATCCGGTTCCCTCTCTTGAAGAATCTGTGTGCGAACTAAAAGCAGAGGAGGCAAGACTCGTCGGCAAGTCTTCATCTGGATTATACTTAAAAGGCAAAAATGCTTCCGTCCATGACAAGGATGGTTTAGCATCTAAGTTCTCATCATCTCTGTCAGTGAAGAATAGTACAGTGGAAAATCGCGATGTACCTACCTCCTCTGGAGATGTAAATGTAACGGATAACGTGGCGGCGAAGGATGCTGGAGTTTCACGGGCAGTCGCTGATTACACCGGTTAGCTTTCCGTAAACATCCTCCTGCTATATTTAATTCATTAATCTTGGGATTTTTGCAACTTTTCCTATTATAATTAAATTTTAAAATCAAAGAATGTTTTACTTTTTACATAGAGTGAAGTAGGGTTTCGGACTTTTTTCTTGTATATTTAGCCACTGTGTTATATATGAAATTTGGACATGGCAGAGGAGGAATCTGACCCAAGTAAGGATTCAAGTATTATCAAAATATTGACTTACAATGTTTGCTTCTGGGAGCTGGAGCAGCAAGAGAGAATGAAAGCAGTGGGTGAACTCATTGAATTGCATAAACCAGATATCATTTGCTTCCAGGTCTAATTGATTTATAACTCTTTTTTTTTCTCTTAAATCCTGATCTCCCATGTCTGTATATATAAGAATACTAGAAAGCTTTTGCAGGAGGTCACGGCCGACATAAACAATCTTTTCAAACAGTCGGATTGGTGGGATTCTTATAATTGCTCAGTTTCCCTTGAGGAGGCCACAGAACGTATATATTTCTGCATACAGGTAACTTAATTAGCCAGTAACTTCTTACAGAAAAACATATTTGCTGTGAATTAAATTCATTAATTAATTAATTGCAGCTAAGCAGACTACCAGTAAAATCATTCAGCAAGAAGCTCTTCAGAAATTCTAGAATGGGAAGAGAACTGTGCGTGGCTGAAATAGAACTCAGCAACAACAGTAGAAAAAATGGTAAATCATTATTGACGGTTGCCACAAGCCATCTGGAGAGTCCAACACCAGACCCTTCTAATTACAATCAAATGAACTGGAACAGCGAAGAACGAGTAAATCAGGCGAAGAAATCTTTAAATTTTCTTCAGGATTATTCTCAACAGCAAGGGGGCGTGATTTTCTGTGGGGATATGAACTGGGATGATCAAGTAGATGGACCGTTTCCTCTTCCTCTTGGATGGGTTGATGCATGGAGAATGCTGAGGCCGTGGTTGAAAGGGTGGACTTACGACACACAGTCTAATAAAATGCTGGTTGCCAATAAACCATTGCAGAAGAGATTAGATCGATTCTTGTGCAAATTGAATTATTTCAAATTGAAAAAGATAAACATGATTGGTATGGATCCAATCCCTGGAGTCTCTTACTTGAAGGAGAAGCGAGTTAGGAACAGGGTGCAAACTCTGGAGCTTCCAGTTTTGCCGAGTGATCACTTTGGATTGCTTTTAGAGATTCACAGCAACTAAAAAATAAATCCGTAGTAGTATTGTTTTTATTATCAGTTCTTAAATTTTTGGTTGTTTATTCAACAACCTTAAAGAATATGGTTCAAAGGTTTTGTTTATTCACTATGTATATTTTCGGATACAATGAATAAGAAGATACAGACCTAAATAAGCAATACAAGAAATGCAAAGAAAAAATTGGAAACATAATGAATGGTAACCAAAATATATGGCTGTAAATGAGCATGGAGATATCCATGGATATTTGACTAGAAGAAACTCGAGTTGTTTAGTCCTCAAAGCCTTTGTGAGAAGATCGACTGTCTGTGACTTCGTGTCAATGTGAAGCGGCTTGATTTCCTGTGACTCGACTCGTTCCCTGACAAAGTAACAGTCCATTTTCACATGCTTTGTTTGTTCGTGAAAGACCGGGTTACTAGAAATATGTCGTGCCGCATTGTTATCACAGAAGAGAGGTGTATGACTATGTTGTCTTGTTTCTAGTCCTTCTAACAACTAACGCATCTACAGAATTTCACTAGTGGCGTTGGCTATGGCGCGATATTCCGCTTCAGCCGAGGAGCGAGAAACGACTGATTGCTTCTTTGATTTCTACGAAATAGGAGCTCCCCCAAAAGAAGAACATATCCTGTCCTAGACCTCCGAGTGAGTGAGCATCCCATCCAGTCCGCATCATAGTATGCTACCAAATCCATTCCTCCTTTCGAGAAGAAAATACCTTGTCCCGGAGTTGCTTTTAGGTAGCGAAGAACTCTCATGGCTGCGTCCATGTGTTTCTGTCGAGGGTCCGAGACGAACTCGCTTAGGACGTTTACCGAGTAGGCAAGATTTGGTCTTGTGGCTTGGAGGTAGAGCAATCAGCCAACTAGTCTTTGATATTTGCTAGCATCGACACGAACGTCCTCTTCTCCTTTATCCAGCTTCATATTCTGTTCCATTGGGAAGGTGTATAGTCTACATCCTAGCATTCCACTATCTTCAAGGATGTCAAGGGTGTATTTTCGTTGACTTAGCACTATCCCGTTTTGGTTCGAGCGGCTTCTATCCCAAGAAAATACTTCAGTGGCCCGAGATCTTTGATGCTAAACTTGTCATTCAGGAACTTCTTTGTTTCTTTGATTTTGTGTTCATCATTTCCTGCCATAATGACGTCATCTACGTATATGAGGGCGGTGACAAAGATGCTTCCTTCCTTGTATATAAAGAGTGAGTGGTCCACAGCGGATTGCTTGTAATTGAGTTCCAAAAGGGCCGATGTAAATTTTTGATACGAATTTCTTGAGGCCTACTTCAACTCATATAGTGATTTCCTTAGTCTACACACCTTTGTTCCTCCCCCTTTATTGTAACCTTGTGGTATTCGCATGTATACCTCTTCATGTAAGTCACCGTGCAAGAACGCATTGTGCATGCCAAGTTGATGAATACTCCAATCCTTTTTTATGGCGACGACAATGAGGCTTCTTACGGTTACCAACTTTGCTACGGGGGCAAACATGTCGTGGTAATCGACACCTTCCATTTGTGTGTAACCTTTGGTAACGAGTCTTGCCTTGTACCTTTCGACTTCACCATTCGGTTTAAATTTCATTTTGTACACCCACTTCGAGTTTATAACTCGTTTGCCATCGGGCAAATCTTCGATGGTCCAAGTACCATTTTCTTCAAGGGCCTTTATCTCACTTTGCATGGCATCCCTCCAATGTTGGTCCTGTACGTCTTGTTTAAAACTTTTTGGTTCGTCATTTTCAGTGATGGCAGCTAGGAAGGCTTTATGAGATTTCGAAAAAATTTCATAAGAAACAAAGTTGGCAATGGGACATACCGTTGAGGGTTCTTGATTGGAGGCGGGGGGTGGATGGTCTATAGATGGCGGAAGCTTCACATCATAGTCTTTAAGTCGTGCAGGTCTAGTTCGAGTTCGTCTCTCCCTTGTGCGACATTTTCACCATTTTTATTTTGGGTTTCACCAACAGAAGACTCATTTGTTGTTTCTGTTTGAGGAGTGGTATTACTCGGCCCATCAAAAATCGGCCCAGTATCACCATCACTTGGACTGAGTTGGTTTGACACTTTCTAGTTCTTCTTCACTTCTTCTTCATCATGTTGGTCTTCTGGATTGCCTAAATCCAAATTTTTGGTGCTTGCTTCGTTGGGCCTGCTGGCCCATCTTCTTCATCTATGAACGTAGTAAAAACATCATCCTCTTCATATTTAACCTGTTTGATTTTTGTGGCAAATGGAAAAGTCTTTTCAGCAAATTGAACATCTCTTGAAGTAATAATTTTCCCACTTTTTGGGTCATAAATTTTGTATCCTTTTGTTCCATTAGGATACCCCATTAATACACCCGGTCTCCCTCTTATCTCAAATTTGTCTCCATTTATTTCAATGCTTCGATAGTATGCCAAACAACCTAGGACCCTCATGTGATCGTAGTTCGGTTTCTCGCTGTGTAGCAACTCGTATGGAGTTTTGTCTTCAATGACTTTTGAGGGTAACTTATTTATGATGTATGTTGCGGTCAAGACGCATTCCCTCCAAAATCTTTTTGGGAGACTTGCTTCGAACATGAGGGCACACGCCGTATCAAGCAAGTACCTATGTTTTCTTTCTATGATTCCGTTTTGTTGCGGAGTATGTGGACACGTTGTTTCCAACATGATTCCTCGTTCTTCATAGAAGTTCATCATTCTGTTGGAAATGAATTCCCCACCGTTGTCGCACCTTATTCTTTTTATTTTCTTTTCAAATTGTGTTTTGACCATCTCGTAAAAATGCGTTATGCACGTGCTTGCTTCATGTTTATGTTTGAGAAGGTAGACCCATACGTTCCTACTATAGTCATCAACTATTGTTAGAAAATAGTTGGCCTTTGTAAACGAAGGCGTACGGTACTTACCCCATATATCACAATGAATGAGTTCGAAACAAGCATTTGTTTTGATCATGCTAGTGGGAAAAGGTAATCTAGTAAATTTAGACTTCATGCAAGAATCACAAACATTGTTACTGTTCTTAAAAGAAAAATTACTAAGAAACTTTATTTGGGATAACTTCTCATCACCCGCATGTCCTAGCCGTTTATGCCATAAATCACTAGTCACCATCATTGCCTTCCTCCTAGCCCCAAGTATCTCCATTTGATATAGACTATCTTCGCACCTACCCGCTCCAATCAATTTCCTCGAATGCAGTCCCTACATAACAAAGAAATTTAGAAAAAAAGGTTATGGCACAACTTAGATCCTTTGTGAGTTTGCTTACTGACAAGAGATTAAAAGTGAATTGTGGAACATGCAACACATCTTGCACTTTTGTCCCATTTTGTAAAGTATGGTTGCCCCTTCCTTTGACTAGTATGTTTTCTCCATTGGGGTAAATTATCATACTAACACTTGAACTTTTCAAAAATTCAGCTTTTACATCTGTACTTATTTTTGCTTTGAACTGACACTTGAATTATAAAATATCACCTCTTTTGCCCTTCCGTCCAAAATTTCAGTCAGACTTCATTTTCCATCCAATTCTTAGGGGCATTTTCGTCTTTTTACAATTATGAACATTTTTTAATTATTAGAGTTTTATTTTCAAGGATAATTTTGTCATTTCACTTTATGTGCATTTTCATATTTTTACAATTATGAGCATTTTTTAATGGGTAAATTATCTCAGTAGCATTTGAACTTTTCAAAAATTCAGCTTTTGCACCTCTATTTATTTTTGCTTTGAATTGACACTCGAACTACCAAATATCACCTATTTTGCACTTCCGTTCAAAATTTCCATCAACCTTTATTTTCTGTCTATTTATCAAGGGCATTTTCATCTTTTTAATTTAAAAATAAATTATAAAATTTTTTTTTTCCACCCATCACTCACTTTCCCTAAATATCTCTTTGTTCTTCTAAATCTCTCCCCCTTTCCCTATCTATTCTTCAACTCTTTTTTTAAAATTATTTCGATTTAATCTCAGATTGTTCGGTTCTTTCAAATTAAATTACTTATTTTTGCAGAATATCCAATACCCAGTAGGCAAGAGTTGTTGTTACGCTTTGTTTTATCCCGAAATTATAGTCGATTAGTTTAAAATTTTTTCATACTTTTTCCCCAAAATTCATAGTGAGCAAGATTTATCATTACCATATTGTTATTGAGGTCGAATTTGTCGGATAAGAACATCATAATTTAAGATGTTCTTATCGTTATAATAAAATAAAAATCTCCAGCTCTTTCTTCTTTCTTTCTTGAAAAAAAAACAGCAAAAGCAAGAAAGAGAGAGAGAGTGTGTGTGTGAGAGACAGACATATAGAACTGATAAAGGAAAGAAAAAAGAAGAAAGAAGAAAAAGAGAGGCATTGAGGTGGGGCTGCTCTTTTTTTGCCTTCCCTTCCTTCCTTTCTTCTTCTAACCCTACGCCATCCTTCAATAACCAAAAAAGAAAAATGACTACCAGAATCTCAAACAACATCAATGACAACCATCCACCAACACACTATTACCTACATCATTCTTCTTCATCATCTTCCTCTTCTTTTGCTTCTTTCAAAGGCTGCTGTTGCTGTCTTTTCCTCCTATTCGCTTTCCTCTTATTCCTCGCTGTCGCCGTAATCCTCGTCATTGTCTTAGCCGTTAAACCTAAAAAGCCACAGTTCAACCTGCAATCCGTCCGCGTACAGTATCTCGGAATTAACCCCGCGCCAATCGCTCAAACTCCTGTAACCACAGCTAATGCCGCCGCCGCATCCGCTTCCGTTTCCCTCACTATTCTCATGCTCTTCCGCTTCCGTTCAGAATTTGTCGGGTAAGAACAAAAATAAGTAATTTAATTTGAAAGAAACGAACAATCTGAGATTAAATCGAAATAATTTTTTAAAAAAAAAGAGTTGAAGAATAGATAGGGAAAGGGGGGAGAGATTTAGAAGAACTGAGAGATATTTAGGGAAAGTGAGTGATGAGTGGAAATTTTTTTTTTATAATTTATTTTTAAATTAAAAAGACAAAAATGCCCTTGATAAATAGACAGAAAATAAAGGTTGACGGAAATTTTGAACGGAAGTGCAAAACATGTGATATTTGGTAGTTCGAGTGTTAATTCAAAGCAAAAATAAATAGAGGTGCAAAAGCTGGATTTTTGAAAAGTTCAAGTGTTACTGGGATAATTTACCCTTTTTTAATTATTAAGGTTTTATTTTCAAGGGTAATTTTGTCATTTCACTTTATTATTAAAAATTTGAAAAATATTTTTTTGGTAATGGATTCGATCCTACAACCACACCCCTAAATAAATTATATCTATCCACTGAGACAACTATAAATATATAAAATTATTTGAAACATATATTTTATATTATAATTACGAAAATAATAAATACACATGTTATATTGCGATTATATTTTATATTTTAAATATAAATTATATTAAATATAAATATTCTCAAAAAAATATTATCAAATTACACAATTCAAACCACAAATTTTTATTATTGTCACGTTTCTCTGCACTAAAGTTCTTCTTTAACTCTTTTGTTTCGAATTTGTCGCAGAACATGAATTTTGAGGTATTTTTTATAGAATATCATTCATGACACTAATAATATAATAATGTCATTGTAAAAAAAACTCAAAATCTGTATTCTACAACGAATTCAAAGTTAAAAAAATAAATTTAAGGTTTGAGGAAGGGAATGACAAGGAAGACATATGATTTAAATTGTATTGTTTGGATAATATTTTTTTCAGAATTTTTATATTTAATATAATTTTCAAATAATATAAATTTTTATATTGTATCCAAATGGTAAATGCTTATTTATTGTTTATACGGTTGTGGTTCAAATTTAGGGGTTCAAAAATATAATTATGTTAAATTTATTTTGGTATCATCTAGTATGCAATATAAAATATAAGTTTTATACAAATTAACATATTAATAGTTGTTCTAGTTGGTTAATATAATTTTGTCATTTGTGTGGTTGAGGGATCAAATCCCTCTAATTTAAGAAGATTTTTCAAAAATTTTAAAATTTTATGAAAAGACAAAATTATCCCTAAAAATAAAACTTTAATAATTTTAAAATATTAATGATTTTAAAAGACGAAAATGCCCATAAAAATTGGATGGAAAATAAAGTCTGACGGAAATTTTGGACGGAAGGGCAAAGGAGCTAATATTTTATAATTCAAGCATTAGTTCAAAGCAAAAATAAATACAGGTGCAAAAGCTGGATTTTTTAAAAGTTGAAGTGTTAGTAAGATAAATTACCCTACTGACAAGAGATTAAAAGTGAATTGTGGAACATGCAACACATCTTGCACTTTTGTCCCATTTTGTAAAGTATGGCTGCCCCTTCCTTTGACTAGTATTCTTTCTCCATTCGGTATCATTACAGGTGGTTTGTCTCTCGATTCGATTCTATTTTCGAGAGCATCGGACTTGTGTGTTATATGTTCCGTACATCCGGAATCGACTATCCATTTATCATTGTGTCTAAACTTACCAGCCATATTTGCGGTGCGTGGAGGCTCACTATGTGCCGATTTACCTTTAGTAGTGAAATGCTTCTGGAACTGCTCGTATTGCTCTTTTGTCAGGTTCGTAATCAGGTCCGGTTCTGTTTCCGCGCAGGCTGCCTTTGGCTTTACTTTTTCTCGTTTATTCTTCACGTTCCACCATTTCGGGTAGCCGACAATCTTGAAACAACCGTCTCGTGTATGTCCGCCTATGCCACAGTGATCACAGTGGCCTTTGTTTTCTTTCTGGCCGACCCGGTTCGATGTCCCGCCGCGTTTTGCGGAGGCTTGGAAAGCCATTGTTTCATTCACAGGTTTCTTCTCGCCGGCTATAGATCTTTGCTGCTCATCCTCGGCAACGAGATGATATGCATTTCCCAAAGATGGGATTGGTTTAGTGGCAAGTATTTGGGTTCTAATGATGGAGAACTCACCATCTAGACCCATAAGAAACTCATAGAGCTGCTCCTTTTCCCGAGTTCTCTAAGAGATTTTCCAATGCCACAAGTACATCAATTGCATTTGCAAATCGAAGCAGGCAAGAAGGACTGCATCTCATCCCACAATCCACGCAGTTTCGTGTAATAGGCTGAAACAGTCATCCCTTCTTGTCTAGTGTTCGAGATAGCCTGCTTCAATTCATACGTGCGCGGTGCGCTTTCTTTACCTAATCGTTCTTTAAGATCCTTCCAGATTTCTGATGCCGAATTGGTGTATTTCACGTTTCTTCGGATTTCTTTCTCCATGGCTGTAGTAAGCCACCCTTTAATCATCGCATTGCATCGCATCCATGCCATATAACTAGCATCGTCCGCTTCTGGCCTTTTGATGGTTCTATCGATGAAGCCGATCTTGTTCTTGACGAACAAGAAATTCTCCATCTCTTGGACCCAATCAAGGTAGTTGTTGTCGGTCAAGGCGTCGTTGACATGCATCTGCCTCGGATAATCAGAGGGGTGGAGATAGTATGGCGAGTTGTGGTATGGGCTATTAGCATTGGTCTTGGCAAGATTTTTGTTTGCACCTTCTGCCATATCGGTGAGATAGTTAAAAAGACTTTAGAATTCGGGTATGGATCAAGCGTAATAATTACTGTTCTAATACCCTAAAGAATATGGTTCAAAAGATTTTGTTTATTTATTGTGTATATTTTTTGATACAATGAACAAGAAAATACAGACCTAAATAGGCAATACAAGAAATACAAAGAAAAAGTTAGAAACATAATGAATGATAGCCAAAATATATGGCTGTAAATGAGTATAAAAATATCTATGAATATTTGATTAAAAAAAAAAAAAAAATGCAATCTCAATAAACTTCGATTTTCTATATTCTGTAGTGAATGATCTTTGTTTTATGTGTTTATGATTTTTATATTTGCTAGTAATTAAAGAAGAGAGAAATCTTAGGGACGAAGAAAGACAATAATAGTACAAAGCAGATAATTGTTTGCTAGCTTTTTCATGTATTCTTTGCTCCCAATCAAATCTTAACTGTTAGTATAATTTATTTATTTAAAAAAAAAAAAAAAAGTTAAAAGTGTGTTTAATGAAGTAAAGCAAGGAAATGTCATTTTCTAACTTTTTCCAAAGCAACTGAAAGGGCATCTGACTGTTGTTCTTCTCGGTCGTCCACTATTTTCACTCTTCCCCAACACTTTGTACCGATCGATTACTGATTACATCTCTTCTTATTTCAGGTACGAACATTCTTCAGGAATTTCTCTCTCGTACTCATATTGAAGGCATGGAGATGGAGTGTTTCGGCGATTTAAAGGAGGATGAAGTCGCTTCTGCCGAGGAACTTCATGAGCGGAACCCTTTTCGTGCTATGTTTAAGTTGTGGACTCAAGTCCCTTTATATGTGAAACTTCAATTGGAGAGTAAGGTCAGGACCACCAAACAGAGAGGGAGAAGCATAGAAGAGCTGTTTTATTATATGGATTGGATGTGGTTTCAAATGAGATCCAGGGAATTGATGAAATCAAGCACTTTCAGAAAATTTGAAGAGGAAAATCACCTTATACAATTTCTCCTGGCATTGCGTGATGAATTTGAACCGTTGAAGAGATCGCTGCTCAGTAGATCTCCTATCCCCACCCTTGCAGAGGCGATCCTTGAGCTACAAGAAGAGGAGGCAAGACTTAGATCTTCGAATGGGTACATAGAAACCAACGCTACTGAAGTTGAAGAAGATGATGAACCGTTTTCTGCTTACTTAGAGAGGAGACTTACATTTTATGATGAAGATGAATTAGAACTATCTAACCTCTTCTCCTTTCGATCAATGACTAATGAAGAAATTCGTGAATCAATCTACTCTGGCTCGGGAAGTACAGTCTGCAAAGTGGAAGAGCTTGCAGCAGCAATTTCACCCGCGGGTGATCGCTGCGCCATTTCTGGTTAGCTTTCCTTGAACATATTTCTCCCTTAAATTGTTTCTATATTGTCTTGAATCTTAATTCATTCATCGCTTTGTGTTTTTGCAATTTGTTTGTTCATGATATCTTAATCCTAGTCTAGTAATTTGAATTATTTCAGGAGCTTATAGTATGGCCTTTATGCAGAATTTAATCACTTTTGATTATAAATTTTGGTTTACAGAGAGGTATTGATTATCCTTGTTACAATAATTGTTTCAAAAACTAAAGAATAGTTGTTTAATTTCCACCCACAACCCATTTCATATGTGAAATTTTTTGGCTAAATGTTGGTTAAGTCTTCAAAGCCTCTCCCCAAGTAAATAGTACTAATTGATAAACAGAGTCGAGTCAAAACACTGATGCCTTTGATGAGTCCTCTGAAATTTGTCCATGGCAGCGGAATCTCATTCTGGTAAGGATTCCACTTCCAGTACTATCAAAATTTTGACTTACAACGTTTGCATCTGGGACGTGGAGCTAGATGAGAGAATGAAAGCTTTGTGCGACTTGATTCAATTGCATACGCCAGATATCATTTGCTTTCAGGTTTATTTCTGCCAACCAATGCCAAAATTTTTCTCCTTTAACATAATTGGACTTATATATTGCTATATATATATATACACACACACACGATAGGAGGTCTTATTAGAGAGTTACAACATTTTCAGGCAGTCCAGTTGGTGGAATGAATATAAAAGCTCAATTATACCTGAAGAGGCTGAGGCAGGTAGATTAGGTTCACATTTCCGAGTGCAGGTGAAAGCTTTAATCATTTACCTGAGCCCTTTTATTTTATCCTCTATTAGTTTATATATAGAGATATGGGAACAATCTTTAATTATGCAATTGCAGCTGAGCAAACTACCAGTAGAATCATTCAGCACCTGGCCCTTCAAAAACTCTAGAATGGGAAGAGAGCTATGCGTTGCAGAGATACGTGTTAGCAGAGGAAAATCGTTGATTGTAGCCACTTGCCATCTGGAGAGTCCAGATCGTTTCCGTGGAATGTACACCAAGGAGCGGGTAGCTCAGGCAAAAAAGGCGCTGAGGTGCTTGGAGTGTTTTCCGAACGTGGTTTTAGCCGGAGACATGAATTGGAACGAAGAACTGGCAGGAGAGTTTCCCATACGAGAAGGATGGGTGGATGCGTGGCAGAAACTGAGGCCGGGGCTGAAAGGGTGGACATGTGACACGGATTCTAACCCAATGTTGGCTGCGAATAGACCCTTGAGGGTAAGATCAGATCGATGCTTGTGCAAATTGAATGACTTCAAATTGGTAGAGATAAGCATGATTGGGACTGAGCCAATCCCAGGAGTCTCTTACTCCAAGCAGAAGCGAGAAGGGGATCGTGTTCGGACTTTGAAACGCCCTGTTTTGCCAAGCGATCACTATGGATTGCTGCTTGAGATTTCCAGCAATTAACTTCTTTCCTTCCTTAATATGGTATGTATTCTAACATTGGATCTTTATTCAAGAAACCCTTAATATAATATGCACTCCTACTCCTACTCCTACTCCTACGTAAGCAATCAGAATCATCCACGTGTAAAGTTGAGAGACCCCCACGTGGAGCCATCTCGAAGGGAAAAAGATTCAATACCTCTCTCGGAGGTGGGCACAAAAAAGGAAAATACCAGACCAAATAAGGGGAAAGAACAAGAAAAATCTTGCACGGATCATTATAGATATATACACAGTCATCTAAAGCGAGGATCATTTTTAAAAACTAACCAACCTTATTAATAATTTTAAGTTAATTTAAAATTAATTCAGACAGCAATTTTTGTAGAAAGGCGTATCTTAGTATCAAATTAGGTTAGAATTTTCCTTTTAAAGAAGAATAAGAAATAAAATTCAAAAGTAAAAGTATAAATTAGAGTGGAATAATGGGTAAGTTTGATTCTAAACAAATTTAACTTTACCAAATTTAGTCATAAATTTTTTTTTAACTTATAAGGTCTCAAAATGTTTTTTTAGTGAACAATAAAATCTTTTAAATAATTGGTAACTTTGGTCCCAAACAAATTTATGTTTGGCAAACTTAGTCTCAAAATATTGTTTTTAAGTTTTAAAGTCCCAAACTTTTTTTTAGTGAACAATAAAGTCACTTGAACGGATTCTGTAAAAAACATTAAAAATGTAACGATTTTTAAATTTAATTAATTAAAAATAAGAATAAAAAAATCATTACAAAAGTATAAAATTAAAAATAATATTTAAAGAAAATGATAAAAATTTAAAATTTAAAATTTAAAAAATAAAAAATCTATCAAATTCTTCGTGAATCTTTGTCTTTTTCGAATATAAATCATATTTTTATGGTTTTCTATCATTTTAAAAAATATATATATAAAAAAAGAAAAGAAAAAAAAAGAGCATGAACAATTTTTATTAATAATAAATATTTTTTTCCCAACAAAAATATGTCAATAAAAAGCTTTTTTTACAAAGATTCTTTTTTCTTTTTCTTTCTTCATATATGTTTAAAAATCTTATTTGTAGCTAGAGAATAAAGGAATTTTGATATTCTCACTATTCAGATACATTTTTTTTAATTTAAAAATATTTTTATCTCTTTATTTAAATTTTTTTTGTTTCATTTTACATGTAATAACTTTTTTACCCTTATTTTTAATTAAGTAAATGTTAAATTTTTAGGGTTTTTGACAGAATCGATCGAAAAGGACCTTATTGTTCACTTAAAAAATTATTTGGGACCTTACAAGTCAAAATAATATTTTGGGACTAAACTTGCCAAACATAAATTTATTTGAGACTAAATTTACCAATTATTCAAGATCTTTAGAACGGATTTCTGTCAAAAATCTTAAAAATTTAACGATTTTTTTGTCTTTAGTTTAATTAAAGACAAGGATAAAAAAATTATTACATGTGAAAATAAAGAAAAAATAATAAAAAAATATTTAAGCAAAAAGATTAAAAATATTACGAAATTATATAAAAATAATAAAATAAGATAAGAAGTAAACGAGAGACGTAGAAAATAGAGAAAATATTATTATGTGATTTCTTGTTGTTTTTTGTTGTGTCTTACAAAATGGTAGAAGGTGTTCTATTTATAGGGGTGAATAGGGGATAAAGATAAACATTAAGGGGTGACACTTGTTACCCGAGATTAAGGGATATGTGACACTTGTAACCAAAATTATAAATATTAGGTGATATGTGTCACCTTAGAGATAGACATCAAGTGATATTTATCACCTTTCATTAACTACGTAATTTCCCGGGATTCATAACACTTCCCCTTGGATGTCTATTATATAAAGAATATGTCTTGTTAAAACCTTATTAGATAAAAACCCAGTGGGAAAAAAACTCTAGTGAAGGAAAAATAGTACATTATTCTTTATGTGTAGATTTCTCTCTCTGATGAGATGATCACTTGAAATCTTTAAACCGACGCAAACCAATTTTATATCTCAATTTCTCAAAGATTGCAGTCGGAAGAGTTTTAGTGAATATATCTGCAAGATTATCACATGATTGAATTTGGAGCACATCAATTTCACCATTCTTTTGAAGTTCATGAGTAAAGAATAATTTAGGTGAAATATGTTTCGTCATATCTCCCTTGATATATCCTCCTTTTAATAGAGCTATACAAGCTGCATTATCTTCATATAGAGGGGTTGGAATCTCTCTTCCGGAGGATAAACCACAACTCTCTCTAATATAATGTATTATTGACCTCAACCAAACACATTCTCGACTTGCTTCATGAATGACTATTATCTTAGCATGATTAGAAGAAGTTGCTGCTATTGTTTGCTTCGTAGAGCGCCATGATATAGCAGTATTACCATATGTAAATAAATAACCATTTTGAGAATGTGCCTTATGCGGATCCGAAAGATAACCCGCATCTGCATACCCAATCAGTTTTGGGTTATTTACATTTGAATAAAATAATTCGAGGTCAATTATCCCTTGGAGGTATCTAAGGACGTGTTTAACACCATTCCAATATCTTCGTGTTGGCGAAGAACTAAATCTTGCTAATAGATTTATAGCAAATGCTATATCAGTTCGAGTATTATTTGCAAGATACATCAGTGCATCAATAGCACTCAAATATGGTACTTCAGGACTAAGTAGTTCTTCATTATTTTCTCGAGGTCTAAATATATCTTTATTTATATCTAGCGACTTCACAACCATTGGAATACTCAATGGATATGCTTTATCCATGAAAAATCTTTTCAACACTTTAGCTGTATATGTTGACTGATGAATAAAAATTTCATCTTTCATATGTTCAATTTGAAGCCCAAGATAAAACTTGGTTTTTCCAAAATCTTTAACTTCAAATTCTTATTTCAAACAATCTATAGCTTCTCGAAGCTCTTCTGGAGTTCCGATGAGATTGATATCGTCAACATATATAGCAAGAATCACAAAATCAAAATCTGTTTTCTTAATAAAAACACATGGACAGATTTGGTCATTCTTGAATTCAATATGAATTCACTAAGGCGATTGTACCACATGCGTCCAGACTGTTTAAGCCCATATAATGACTTCTGTAATTTGATAGAATAATTTTCACGAGGGCCTTTAGAAGCCTTTGGTAATTTGAATCCTTCAGGGATTTTCATATAAATGTCATTTTCAAGGCTTCCATAAAGATAAGTTGTAAAAACATTCATTAGACGCATGTCCACCTTTTCATGAACTGCCAAACTTATAAGATAAGGGAGTGTAATAGCATCAATAACGGATGAATAAGTTTGATCATAATCAATTCCTGGCTTTTGCGTAAAACCTTGTGCGACGAGCCGTGCTTTATATCTTACGACTTCATTATTCTCATTTCGTTTTCGCACAAGCACTCATTTATAGCCAACAGGTTTTACCTCCTTTGGCGTTTGGACTACAGGTCCAAAAACTTCTCGCTTCGCAAGCGAATTTAACTCCGATTAAATTGCATCTTTCTATTGAGGCCAATCAATTCTATACCGACATTCTTCAACTGATAAAGGATCTAAATCCTCATTATCCTTGAAAATATCAAGGGCTACGTTGTATGCAAATGCATTATCAATAACAACGTTTCTTCGATCCCAATTTTGAATTGAATTGGTATAATTAATAGAGATTTCAGAATTCTCTTCATCATTTGTAGTTGAAATCTTTTCATCAGTTGTCCTTTGATTTTCTTTTTTTGTTTCATCAATATAATCTTCTGGATCATTTAATCCTCTTTTCTTTCGAGGATTTTTATTTTTGGAACCAAGGGGTCGGCCACGCTTCTGACATGTTTTTGATTCAATAGCTATAAGATTAACTTTCTGTCCTTCAGGAACTTCTATCCGTATAGGAGCATCTATAGCTGGAATATGAGACTTAGTGACTCTGCTGGAGTCAGCAAAAGAATCTGGCAGTTGATTTGCAATTTGTTGCAAATGTATAATCTTTTGCACTTCAAGTTCACTCATATTTGTGCGTGGATCTAAATGATTCAAAGATGTTTTCCACGCAAGTTCAATCTTATGTCATTTATTCTCTCCCCCTAATTTGGAAAACAAATTTTCATTAAAATGGCAATCAGCAAATCTTGCTGTAAGCACCTCCCATGTCAAAGGTTCAAAATACCTTATAATGGACAGGGAGTCATACCCAACATATATCACCAATCTTCTCTGCGGACCCATTTTTGTCCGTTGGGGTGGTTCAATTGGAACATATACAACACACTCAAAAATTCTCAAATAAGAAATATTTGGTTCTGAACCAAAAGCCAATTGTATGGGAGAAAATTTATGATAACTCGATGACCTTAAACGCAGCATGAAAAATTGCATGTCCCCAAGCTGCTGTAGGGAGATTTGTTTTCATCAACAATGGTCTAACAATTAATTGCAACCTTTTAATAAATGATTCAGCTAGACCATTCTGTGTGTGAACATGAGCTATAGGATGTTCAACAAATATTCCAATCGACATGCAATAAGAATCAAATGCATGTGAAGAAAATTCACGAGCATTGTCTAGACGGATTCGCTTAATAGGATAATAAGGAAACTGTGCTCTTAAGCGAATTATTTGGGCAAGTAATCTCGCAAACGCCAGGTTGTGAGTTGATAATAAACAAGCATGCGACCATCGGGCCAATGCATCAATCAAGACCATGAAATATCGAAATTGCCCACATGGTGGACTAATCGGTCCACATATATCTCCATGAATCCGTTCTAGAAACGTAGGACTTTCAGCTCCTACTTTCAATGGTGCTGGTCTTATAATCAATTTCCCTTTGGAACATGCAGCACATGAAAGTTTATCAGAAGTCAAAATCCTTTGATTTTTCAAAGGATGACCGTGCGTTGTCTCGATAATTTTTTGCATCATAATTAATCCCAGATGACCCAAACGGTCATGCCAAACTTTAAAAGTAACAGGATTAGTAAACTTCTGGTTTACTAAATGATGCGTCTCAATAACATTTATTTTCACATAATATAGGCCAGAGGATAAAGATGGTAGTTTTTCCAACAAAAATTTATTACCGGAGGTCACTTTTATGATACCCAAAAATTCAACCATTATCCTCCATAGTCTCAACATGATATCCATTACGTCGGATATCTTTAAAACTCAATAAATTTCTTTAAGACTTTGAGGAATATAATGTTTTATCAATAGCAATCATAGTTCCTCCCGGTAATATTATATTAGCTCTTCCGGAGCTTTCAATAAGTTTTGCACTATCATTTATTGTGGTAACACTTGTTTCTCCCACATTCAAATGAGAAAAATATTTCTCATATTTTAGTATGGTGTGCGTAGTTCCACTGTCAATAAGACAGACACTTTCGATATCGTTATTCATACCAGAAAATTTGAACAACAGCCATCTGTTTCATTAACAAAATATTTACAGAAATAAAAATTAAACATATCATAACAAAAAGTAATATAAATATATAACATATAATATTAATATTCTTAATTATTTTGGACACTTCCATCTCCAATTAAGTGGTCAATTCTTCCTTCTGAATGTTCGAAAAAATCAGCAACATCAAGGTGAGTCACACCAACATCAACATTTTCAAGATCGTCATCATTTCTTTCATGAGACAAATTTTGAGAAGTAAAATTTGTATCAGCATCTTTGCCTTTCTTTTCAATAGATGCTTGATATAAATCAACAAGATGTTTTGTCGTGCGACAAACATGAGACTAGTGACCTTTCATGCCACAACGATAACATTTGTCTTCATAATTTTTTGGAACAATATTTCCTTTCTCATTATGTTTTGTCCACTTCAGGTGGTCATTAACATTTTTTGCACCTAAAGTATTATTACGACCACGACCACGATCTCTTCTGGGATAATAATTTCTAACAGCATTTACTTCAGGGAATGGAGTAGAACCAGTAGGTCGAGTCTCGTGATTTTCCATCAATAGTTCATTATTATGTTCCGCAACAAGAAGACAAGAAATCAATTCAAAGTATTTCTTAAAACCTTTCTCACGATATTGTTGTTGCAGGACAATATTCGTGGCATGAAAAGTGGAGTATGTTTTCTCCAGCATATCATCATCTGTTATATCAACTCCACATAGTTTCAACTGTGAAATTATTTTAAACGTTGCGGAGTTATACTCACTTACGGATTTGAAATCTTGCAACCTCAGGTGCAACCAGTCGTACCGTGCTTTTGGGAGAACCACCATCTTCTGGTGGTCGAATCTTTCTTTCAAATTTCCCCACAAAACAAGAGGATGCAAGATATTTATTTTTCAGATCTTCATGAAGATGATGACGGAGAAATATTATAGCTTTGGCACGATCTTGTGTTGATGACACATTATTTTGCATAACGGTGTCTGCCAGACCCATCGCATCAAGATGCATTTCGGCATCTAGGTGTCCATGACAAGTAGTTCTTTTTGGTAACATCAAGAGCCACAAATTCGAGTTTAGTAAGATTTGCCATAATAATAATATAAAACGTACTGTTTGATAAACTTCAAAAATACTTTACCCAGTGGTAGAGATTCATGCTGATAACGTATTACAAAATTATATAAAAACAATAAAATAAGATGAGAAGTAAACGAGAGACGTAGAAAATAGAGATAATATTATTATGTGATTTCTTATTATTTTTGGTTGCGTCTTACAAAAGGGTAGAAGATCCTCTATTTATAGGGGTGAATAAGGGATAAAGATAAACATTAAGGGTGACACTTGTTACCCGGGATTAAGTGATAGGTGACAGTTGTCACCAAAATTATAAATATTAGGTGATATGTGTAACCTTAGAGATAGACATCATGTGATATTTATCACATTTCATTAAGTACCTAATTTTTCGGAATAAAAGGATAATAACGATTATACGATCAACATCTACTAATTAATGAATCTTTGAGATTCATAACAAAATTTGTTTTTTGATATATATATATATATTTATATTTATATTTTTTTTGAAAATGTCCTTCTATTTAAAATTTAAAAGTAAAAAATTTATCAGTGGGAATATCAAAAGTCTATCGTCAATCTTATGCTAATCTTCTTCTTTTTCGACTATATGTGTTAAGTATATTAAAAAGTTTTTAGTTATTAATTTACGTGTTATAAGTTTTATTAATTTACATTCTATGAACTAATAATAATAATATATGTATTGTAGATGAATAAAGATTGGTTAAACATCTTAGTTGTCTTATAGTGCTCCATGAAGCTTCAAGAGAATCTAGAGCATTGAAGATTTTGAGCTATAATATTTGGTTCCGGAAAGACATGGAGATGCACGCAAGAATGAGGGCCCTAAGTGACCTTATTCAACTGCATAGCCCGGACATAATATGCTTTCAGGTTCTCCTTTATCCAACCTCTGTCTTAAACTGATTTTTTCTGAAGGAAAATATTGAGTCTTCAAGTTAATTTTCTGCAGGAGGTTACACCTAATCTTTATGAGCTATTACAGCAATCGAGCTGGTGGAAGTCGTATTGTTGCTCAGTCACGTACGACATGTCATTTACAAGGCCATACTTCTGTATGCAGGTTAATTTTTGTTATCTCACTGCAATGCATGCACATTAGGTTCTTTATTTTGTTTTAGAATAGATAAAGTTACTTTGCTGTTTGAGTATGATTGAGCAGTATTCTGCTTCTGCCTTCTTGAGTTTAGGAATTTGTGGTTCAACAGGTTCCTTGCCAGGTTCTTCTAAAAGTCATCATCTGTCCTTGTGTTTGTGATTTTTTCTATTGCCTAGCTGATTTAACTTATCTGCAGCTATCTAAACTCTCAGTGAAATCCTATACTTGCAAACCTTTTGCTAATTCTGCAATGGGAAGAGAATTATGTGTTGGTGAGGTAGATGTTGAGAACGATAAGGCTCTGGTGGTAGCAACTAGCCATCTTGAAAGTCCCTGCCCAGCCCCTCCAACATGGAACCAGATGTTCAGTAAGGAACGCGTCAACAGGCAAATGAGCAATAAAAATTCTGGAGAAACATCCGAATGTTATCTTTTGTGGAGATATGAACTGGGATGATAAATTGGATGGTCAATTTCCTATGTCCGATGGTTGGATTGATGCTTGGAAGCAGCTTGAAAAGCGGTTGGATCGATTTGTATGCAAATTGAGAGATTTCAGAATAAGTCAGATTGAGATGATTGGGATGGATGAAATTCCAGGTTTATCATACTGCAAGGAGAAGAGAGTGAAAAAGGAAGTTAAGAAATTGGTTCTTCCTGTTTTGCCTAGTGATCATTATGGCTTGCTCTTGACCATCTGTCCTAATTAGTATGATTTTATTGAGTTAAGGATTCTCCCTCTTTTTGATCTTCTATGTAGCAGCCTTGTATATGTACATAAGATGATGTAAAAGACTAACATTTCCACCCAATATTTTGTTATATGAATGAAGAAGAAATGGATCAAAAATTTCCCATCTTATGAGTTGAACTTTTATATCATATTCATACGTGTAAAGGAATATAGAATGCTTGAAGAAGACACGTGTCTCATAGCAATTGCAAACTTTTTTCTGCAATAATTTTCCATGGAATGATTTCCAATTTTCCATGACAAATATAAAGAATTGGGAATGAAGATTCTCCCCTAGTAAGCGAAGCAGATTACTTTATCAAGAAAAGCATACCAAAGGACATCTTTTTTCCTTAATTACTGCTGTTCCTCCTTTGATTATGGTCTACTCTGTTTCCTCCTTGGCAGTCAACACCTATCTCTCTCATTGTACGGTCAGTTCTTCTACTTCTTTCTCTAATTCCTACAGATTTTGAAGATTAAACTAGAGAGTTATGGATTATGACTATGAATTAGAGGATGAATCCACTCTTGCGAAGAGACTTAAGTTGGAGACTCAGATTAGGGTCACAAAACAGGGAGACAAATCCATACAGGAGTTTTTCGATGTTATGGCTAGGTTTTGGGATCAAATGGGGAGATTAGAACCAGAAGAATTGAAGAAATCGAGCAAGTACAGGAAATTTCAAGAGGAAAGACGCCTAATCCAATTCCACTTGGCTCTGAGAGATGACTTTGAATCTGTCAAGAGGTCGTTGCTTAGTAGGGATCCGGTTCCCTCTCTTGAAGAATCTGTGTTCGAACTAAAAGCAGAAGAGGCAAGACTCGTCGGCAAGTCTTCATCTGGATTATACTTAAAAGGCAAAAATGCTTCCGTCCATGACAAGGATGGTTTAGCATCTAAGTTCTCATCATCTCTGTCAGTGAAGAATAGTACAGAGGAAAATCGCGATGTACCTACCTCCTCCTCCTCCTCTGGAGATGTAAATGTAACGGATAACGTGGCGGCGAAGGTTGCTGGAGTTTCACGGGCAGTCGCTGATTACACCAGTTAGCTTTCCTTAAACATCCTCCTGCTATTTAATTCATTAATCTTGGGATTTTTGCAACTTCCTATTATAATTAAATTTTAAAATCAAACAATGTTTTACTTTTTACATAAGAGTGAAGTAGGGTTTCGGACTTTTTTCTTGTATATTTAGCCACTGTGTTATATATGAAATTTGGACATGGCAGAGGAGGAATCTGACCCAAGTAAGGATTCAAGTATTATCAAAATATTGACTTACAATGTTTGCTTCTGGGAGCTGGAGCAGCAAGAGAGAATGAAAGCAGTGGGTGAACTCATTGAATTGCATAAACCAGATATCATTTGCTTCCAGGTCTAATTGATTTATAACTCTTTTTTTTTTCTCTTAAATCCTGATCTCCCATGTCTGTATATATAAGAATACTAGAAAGCTTTTGCAGGAGGTCACGGCCGACATATACAATCTTTTCAAACAGTCGGATTGGTGGGATTCTTATAATTGCTCAGTTTCCCTTGAGGAGGCCACAGAACGTATATATTTCTGCATACAGGTAACTTAATTAGCCAGTAACTTCTTACAGAAAAACATATTTGCTGTGAATTAAATTCATTAATTAATTAATTGCAGCTAAGCAGACTACCAGTAAAATCATTCAGCAAGAAGCTCTTCAGAAATTCTAGAATGGGAAGAGAACTGTGCGTGGCTGAAATAGAACTCAGCAACAACAGTAGAAACAATGGTAAATCATTATTGACGGTTGCCACAAGCCATCTGGAGAGTCCAACACCAGACCCTTCTAATTACAATCAAATGAATTGGAACAGCGAAGAACGAGTAAATCAGGCGAAGAAATCTTTAAATTTTCTTCAGGATTATTCTCAACAGCAAGGGGACGTGATTTTCTGTGGGGATATGAACTGGGATGATCAAGTAGATGGACCGTTTCCTCTTCCACTTGGATGGGTTGATGCATGGAGAATGCTGAGGCCGTGGTTGAAAGGGTGGACTTACGACACACAGTCTAATAAAATGTTGGTTGCCAATAAACCATTGCAGAAGAGATTAGATCGATTCTTGTGCAAATTGAATGATTTCAAATTGAAAAAGATAAACATGATTGGTATGGATCCAATCCCTGGAGTCTCTTACTTGAAGGAGAAGCGAGTTAGGAACAGGGTGCAAACTCTGGAGCTTCCAGTTTTGCCGAGTGATCACTTTGGATTGCTTTTAGAGATTCACAGCAACTAAAAAATAAATCCGTAGTAGTATTGTTTTTATTATCAGTTCTTAACTTTTTGGTTGTTTATTCAACAACCTGGATTTCTGCGTTCTGTAATGAATGATCTTTGTTTTATCTGTTTATCGTTTTCATATATTTGCTAAGTAATTAAAGAATAGAGAAATCTTAGGGACTAAGAAAGACAATAACAGTACAAAGCAGAGAATTGTTTGCTAGCTTTTTCATGTATTCTTTGCTCCCAATCAAATCTAAGTGTTAGTATAATTTATTATTTAATAATCTCTTTTTTTATTATTTAGCATTGTTTAGTGTATTTTTGTCTAATTTACTCAAAATAAAATATAATTTTTTTCTTATTCTTTTTTTTTTTTTTTTTCTTTCTCTTCATTCTTTCTCTTTCCTCTCTCTAATAATTTAATTTTTTTCTCAGTTTTTTCTTTTTTTCTTTCTCCTTTCTCTTTCTCCCTTTTTTCTCCCTCATTTTTTCCCTATTTTCTATCTCATTCATCGACAATGAACACCACTCGTTGGTTCTTTTCAACTTAAAGTTTCTATTTCTAAAATTTAAAGCGAATGATAAAAGTGATGACAATTATTCAGACGACGGTGGCGAAAGAAGGTTTAAAAAGACTCTGAATAAAAAATAGTGAAATGGTGGCATGGGAAAGTTTCAATGAAAATTGAATTGGAAATTGATTTTAAAAAGTGAAGCATTCCACTTTACAAGAGAAAAAAGGGAAGGAAAAAAAATTAAATTATTGGAAAGATGAAAGAGGAAGAAGGTGGAGAGAAAAAAAAATAAATAAAAAAATTAAGAAAAAAAATGTAGTTTAGAAATTTGAAATAAATTGAAATGAGAGAAAAAAAAGAGGAAGAAGAAAGAAAGGGAAAATGAAGAGAGAGAAAAAATTTAAATTATTTGAGAGAGGAGAGAGAAATAAGGAAGAGAGAGAAATTTTTTATAAAAAAAATTACATTTTATTTTGAGTAAATTTGACAAAAATATCACGAATTGAAATATTTAAAAAAATTTATTTAATAAAAATGTAAATAATGACACATTTTAAAATGTTAATTATTGTTTCCAAAGCAAGGAAACGTCATTTTCTGACTTTTTCCAAAGCAACCGAAAGGGCATCTGACTGTTGTTCTTCTCGATCGTCGACTATTTTCACTCTTCCGCAACCCTTTGTACCGATCGATTACTGATTACGTCTCTTCTTATTTCAGGTACGAACATTCTTCAGGAATTTCTCTCTCGTACTCATATTGAAGGCATGGAGATGGAGTGTTTCGGCGATTTAAAGGAGGATGAAGTCGCTTCTGCCGAGGAACTTCATGAGCGGAACCCTTTTCGTGCTATGTATAAGTTGTGGACTCAAGTCCCTTTAGATGAGAAACTTCAATTGGAGAGTAAGGTCAGGACCACCAAACAGAGAGGGAGAAGCATAGAAGAGCTGTTTTATTATATGGATTGGATGTGGTTTCAAATGAGATCCAGGGAATTGATGAAATCAAGCACTTTCAGAAAATTTGAAGAGGAAAATCACCTAATACAATTTCTCCTGGCATTGCGTGATGAATTTGAACCGTTGAAGAGATCGCTGCTCAGTAGATCTCCTATTCCCACCCTTGCAGAGGCGATCCTTGAGCTACAAGAAGAGGAGGCAAGACTTAGATCTTCGAATGGGTACATAGAAACCAACGCTACTGAAGTTAAAGAAGATGATGAACCGTTATCTGCTTACTTAGAGAGGAGACTTACATTTGATGATGAAGATGAATTAGAACTCTCTAACCTCTTCTCCTTTCGATCAATGACTAATGAAGAAATTTGTGAATCAATCTACTCTGGCTCGGGAAGTACAGTCTGCAACGTGGAAGAGCTTGCAGCAGCAATTTCACCCGCGCGTGATCGCTGCCCCATTTCTGGTTAGCTTTCCTTGAACATATTTCTCCCTTAAATTGTTTCTATATTGTCTTAAATCTTAATTCATTCATCGCTGTTTGGTGTTTTTTGCAATTTGTTTGTTCATGATATCTTAATCCTAGTCTAGTAATTTGAATTATTTCAGGAGCTTATAGTATGGCCTTTATGCAGAATATAATCACTTTTGATTATAAATTTTGGTTTACAGAGAGGTATTGATTATCCTTGTTACAATAATTGTTTCAAAAACTAAAGAATAGTTGTTTAATTTCAACCCACAACCCATTTCATATGTGAAATTTTTTGGCTAAATGTTGGTTAAATCTTCAAAGCCTCTCCACAAGTAAATAGTACTAATTGATAAACAGAGTCGAGTCAAAACACTGATGCCTTTGATGAGTCCTCTGAAATTTGTCCATGGCAGCGGAATCTCATTCTGGTAAGGATTCCACTTCCAGTACTATCAAAATTTTGACTTACAACGTTTGCATCTGGGACGTGGAGCTAGATGAGAGAATGAAAGCTTTGTGCGACTTGATTCAATTGCATACGCCAGATATCATTTGCTTTCAGGTTTATTTCTGCCAACCAATGCCAAATTTTTTCTCGTTTAACATAATTGGACTTATATATTGCTATATATATATATATATATACACACACGATAGGAGGTCAGGTTAGAGAGTTACAACATTTTCAGGCAGTCCAGTTGGTGGAATGAATATAAAAGCTCAATTATACCTGAAGAGGCTGAGGCAGGTAGATTAGGTTCACATTTCCGAGTGCAGGTGAAAGCTTTAATCATTTACCTAAGCCCTTTTATTTTATCCTCTATTAGTTTATATATAGAGAAATGGGATCAATCTTTAATTATGCAATTGCAGCTGAGCAAACTACCAGTAGAATCATTCAGCACCTGGCCCTTCAAAAACTCTATAATGGGAAGAGAGCTATGCGTTGCAGAGATACGTGTTTGCAGAGGAAAATCGTTGATTGTAGCCACTTGCCATCTGGAGAGTCCAGACCCTTTCCGTCGAATGTACACCCAGGAGCGGGTAGCTCAGGCAAAAAAGGCGCTGAGGTGCTTGGAGTGTTTTCCGAACGTGGTTTTAGCCGGAGACATGAATTGGAACGAAGAACAGGCAGGAGAGTTTCCCATACGAGAAGGATGGGTGGATGCGTGGCAGAAACTGAGGCCGGGGCTGAAAGGGTGGACATGTAACACGGATTCTAACCCAATGTTGGCTGCGAATAGACCCTTGAGGTTAAGATTAGATCGATGCTTGTGCAAATTGAATGACTTCAAATTGGTAGAGATAAGCATGATTGGGACTGAGCCAATCCCAGGAGTCTCTTACTCCAAGCAGAAGCGACAAGGGAATCGTGTTCGGACTTTGAAACTCCCTGTTTTGCCAAGTGATCACTATGGATTGCTGCTTGAGATTTCCAGCAATTAACTTCTTTCCTTCCTTAATATGGTATGTGTTCTATCATTAGATCTTTATTCAAGAAACCCTTAATATAATATGCACTTCTACTCCTACTCCTACTCCTACTCCTACTCCTACTCCTACTCTTACGTAAGCAATCAGAATCATCCACGTGTAAAGAAGAGAAACCCCCACGTGGAGCCATCTCGAAGGGAAAAAGATTCAATATCTCTCTCGGAGGTGGGAACAAAAAAAAGAAAATACCAGGCCAATAAGGGGAAAGAACAAAGAAAAATCTTGCACGGATCATTATAGATATACACAGTCATCTAAAACGAGGATCATTTTTAAAAACTAACCAACCTTATTAATAATTTTAAGTTAATTTAAAAATAATTCAGACAGCAATTTTATGTAGAAAGGCGTATCTTAGTATCAAATTAGGTTAGAATTTTCCTTTTAAAGAAGAATCCAGAAATAAAATTCAAAAGCAAAACCCTGTGGACAAAAATACAAAATAGAGTCGAATAATTGTGAGTTTGATTCTAAACAAATCTAGTTTTGGTAAGTTTAGTTCAAAATATTTTTTTTAACTTTTAAGGTTCTAAATTTTTTTTAGTGAACAATAAGATTTTTTTGGACGAATTTTGTCAAAAACGGATTCTGTCAAAAAACCTAAAAAAAAATTTATCTTTAATTTAATTAAAGGCAATGATAAAAAAGTCATTATATGTGAAAATAAATAAATAATAATAAAAAAATTTAATAAAGAGATAAAAATTTCTTTATATATATATATTTATATTTTTTTAAAAAAAATGTCTTCCTATTTAAAATTTAAATAGTAAAAAATTAACAGTGAGAATATCGAAAGTCTATCGTCAATCTTCTTCTTCTCAAACTAATCTTCTTTTTCTCCGACTATATGTGTTAAGCATGTAAAAAAGTTTTAGTTGTTAATTTACATGTTATAAGTTATTATTAATTTATATTTTATGAATTAATAATAATGATATATGCATTGTAGATAGTTAAAGATTAACTCAATATTATTGAATTTGATGAATTTAAACAGAAGATGATATTGATGCAATCCACATCAATAGAGAATAATCACCTTAGTTCAACATTATCGAATGAAATATAAGTAAAAACTAATTTGAGAACATTGATTTAGCTGATAAAATTGAGATTGAAAACCAAGGAAAAGAGGCTGATGTTGAGATTGAAATTAGAAAGAAAGAGGAAAATGTTGAAAGAATAATTGAGTATGTCAGTGATGAAAAAATTAAATAGTTATTACAACAAGAATGCGTACAAAAGAAATAAGTTGAAAATGTTGTAAATTAAAAAGAAGATGAGATTAATGTGGACATGGAGACAAAAAATGAACATGAGCCGAAAAAGAAAAGATTGACGACGAACTTTTGATATTTTTACTATTGATAAATATTTTTTTATTATTTGTTTCTTTATTTATTTTCACATGTAATGACCTTTTTTATCATTGTCTTTAATTAAATTAAAGATAAAAAACCATTAAAATTTTAAGGTTTTTGATATAATCTGTCCAAAAAGATTTTATTGGTCATTTAAAAAAAAATTTTGAGACTTTAAAAATTAAAAAAATATTTTGAGACTAAATTTATCAAAACTAAATTTGTTTGTGACTAAAATCACCAATTATTCAATCACAGTCACTTTTGTTAGTATCTTTCTTTATCTCGGTAATGCAATTCTGCTCAGAATCCCTTCTCTTATTTCTGAATTTTATCCTCCTCCCAACACACATACAAAAACAAAATATATAATAAAACCAACACACCTCAATAAGGCTATTGTCGGTGATCAAATATATATATATATATATATACACTTATATAAACCTTATCCTTGTCTCTAGTAATAATTTTAATAAATAATAATTTTTATTTTATTTTATCTTTTTTTAAAAAAAGTTGAATTTTTGATGGGTTAAAGTATTTTTACTTTTATACTGACAACTAACAGAACAAGCCCACATGGTCCAGTTGGCGTCGATATGGGGTTGTCGAACCCAATGTCAAATTATTTTTCTATTTTTTATGTAATATTTATAATGTAATTAAAAAAGTTAATTGATAATTATAAAAGTAATTTATTTGGTATCCATGTGCCTGTCCAGACACCAAGTTTGGAGTTGACCTTTTTCACTTGACTTTGTCATCATTCCAATTATTACAGCCACATGTGGTATAACAGCTGATACGTCTATTTTCTTTTTTCTTCTTTATAATCCTCATTTTAATTTTATTATAAAAATATTAATATATACCACAAACAAAAATTTTTTTTTTCTTAAAAAAAGAAAAGAAAGGTAATTGCCTAGGATAGAATTTTTCTGAAGAAGACAGCAGAACCAAAAAAGAAGAGGGATTCCCCTGGTCGTAGGGCACGTGATAAGGGGGGCAATCTCGTCATTTCAACATGCTATTGAGTTTAGGCGGGTTTGTAAATAATTAACCGTATTTTATTCAAATCTTTCATTTCTCACTGACAAATCACAAGCCTTACATATTTGTCTTTTGCCTCTGCTCTGTTCTGCTCTGCTACTTTCTCCCTCACGAGAACGACTCCAAGAAATATAAATCTTTTTCTGTTTTCTACTTGTTTAGTGTTCATTGATTTTTCAACAAGCTGGGTAGAAGGAATGAATCAGGGAAGGAAGATGGGAGAGTACAAGAATTTGTGTTCTCTCATTAGCATTCTTTTTTTCCTTTCTTTGCACAGTGTTAATGCCGGTAATCCTTATAGATTTTACACTTGGAAAGTCACTTATGGCAATATCTATCCCTTGGGTGTCAAGCAGCAGGTATATACTTCTTCCTTTCAACTGTATTATTAATTTTTTTTTTTAATCTAGAAATGGTCGGATAAGCTGATCTGTGCTTGTGTGAAAAAAGAAAAAAGATGGCGCTGATTGATTTTCTTGAATTTGTTTTCGGTTTGGTCGTAATAAATGAGATCTTTTTTTTTATTTGGCTGCAGGGAATCTTGATAAATGGGCAGTTTCCAGGGCCAATGATTGATTGCGTTACCAATGATAACTTGATTATCAGTGTTTACAACTACTTAAATGAGCCATTTCTTCTTTCTTGGTAAGTTTTTCTCAGATATATATATATGAAAAAGAAGTAATCTTTTTTTTTTTTTTGTTTTTTTAAACTTTTGAATGTCTTTGGATTCTGATAATCTTTCCATTTTTTCACAAACAGTAGTGTGTTTGCTATCAGATCTATTTAGCTTCTTCTTCTTTTCCTCGTTCTGTGCTCTTTCAGTTTAAAGAATGTAATGCAGCTTTTTATTCTTCTTGAGTTGTGAGACCTATAAGCTAATCCTATTACTTAACTGTATATATATTATAGGTGATATTATAGCACGTCTATGAGTCAATAATTGTGTGAATTAGAAAGTGCTGGTGGTACTAAGGGATTTATTATCCGGCCAGTTAGCCCCCTCACTGTTAAAAACTTTCAAGTGTACAAATGGTGGTCCTTCTTTACTTGAACTGTGTCAGTATGTATAAAGGATCCCACATTCAAAGATCTACAGATCTCAAGACATTTTAATATGTATATAGCATCTTTACATCTGCAATGGCATCTTTATGTTTTTCTTTATTTTAGTTTTGATGAAATTAAACCAACGGGTGTCAGTAGAAGAAAGTGACATTTTTCTTTTTGGGGGCATAGACATTTTCTTGTCTGGAAAAAAAGAAATTACTTTCCCAGCAGGAATAGTTTGAAAAACTTCAACAAACACAATCTGTGTATATTTGCCTCTGCAAGAATTATCTTTCACAGAGGAACACGACATATTATTTCCTGGATAACAAAGAATTTAGTTTGTTAATGTCATGGTTGTGGGGTGCAGGAATGGCTTACAGCAGAGAAAGAACTCATGGATGGATGGTGTATTTGGCACCTCTTGTCCAATACCACCTGGCAAAAACTTCACTTACATTCTACAGGCAAAAGATCAGATAGGAAGCTATTACTACTTCCCATCACTTGGACTCCACAAGGCTGCTGGGGGCTTTGGTGCCATCAGAATTTCAAGCCGTCCTGGGATTCCTGTACCTTTCCCTCCACCTGCTGGAGATTTTTCCATATTGGCCGGAGATTGGTTCAAGAGAGGTCACAGGGTAAAGTGCACATGTTTACCTTTTAAGCTTTGCATGAAGTTCAGTGATAGTATTCATAATAATTAGTTGTTTCTTTTGAATTTTTGCAGCAATTAAGGTATATCCTCGATACTGGACACAGTCTGCCATTTCCAGATGGACTTTTGATTAATGGTCGCGGATGGAATGGCTATACATTTACAGTTGATCAAGGTGTGTATATCTTGATTTTGAAGTTAGCCTTGATTCATTAGCTATACATCTCATGAATGATGAAAATAAATTTTGCAGGTAAAACATACAGATTTAGAATATCAAATGTCGGGCTTGCAACGTCCATAAACTTCAGAATTCAGGGACATACTATGAAACTAGTGGAGGTAGAAGGATCTCACACGCTGCAGAACACCTATGCTGCCCTTGACATTCATCTAGGACAGTCTTATTCCGTCTTAGTCACTGCTAACCAGCCCGCAAAGGACTACTACATTGTTGTTTCTTCACGTTTTACCTCAAGAGTACTTACCACAACTGCTGTTCTCCATTACAGTAATTCATTCACAAAGGTTTGGGGTCCTCCTCCTGGAGGACCAACCACACAAATTGATTGGTCCCTGAACCAAGCTAGATCAATACGGTAATTCTCTTTGTTTTTTTTTACCTTTTAATTTCACTTTGAATGCTACATGATGGTTAGTAATTTACTTATTCAACAATGTTCCATGTTATCAGCTGGAACTTGACAGCAAGTGGTCCGAGACCTAATCCACAAGGTTCTTACCACTATGGAATGATCAAGACTGCCCGTACCATTGTACTTGCCAACTCTGCTCCATATATGAATGGAAAACAAAGATATGCAGTCAACAGTGTGTCTTATATTTCGGGCAACACTCCTCTGAAACTAGCGGATTACTTCAAGATTCCGGGAGTATTCAGTCTGGGAAGCATTCCGGATAGAGCTACATGGGGAAATCCCTACCTTGCAACCTCTGTTATGCATGCTGATTACAGAACATTTGTGGAGGTCATTTTTCAAAATTGGGAAAACACAGTCCAATCGTGGCATATGGATGGCTATTCTTTCTTTGTTGTCGGGTAAAGTTCAATTCTTTAACATTTTCTTGATGATTATGATTTCCCAGTACTTCTTGACTAATAGTCATGTGAAAAACACACAGAATGGACGGTGGGCAATGGACAGCCGCGAGTAGATCTGGATACAATCTGAGAGACACTGTTGCTAGATGCACAACTCAGGTGTGTAAGATTTAGAATCAGATCCATTGATTCATTTACTATAAGAATATAGAATTCTCATGTGTTTTTTTTTTGGAAAATTCAGGTGTACCCAAAATCATGGACAGCAATTTACGTGGCATTGGACAACGTGGGAATGTGGAACATAAGATCCGAGAATTGGGAGAGACAATATTTGGGACAACAATTGTACATGAGAGTTTACACACCTTCAACTTCATTGAGAGATGAATATCCCATTCCTAAGAACGCCTTTCTCTGCGGACGTGCAAGAGGTCGCCATACCAGACCTCTTTGAACATTTCTTTCTTTTTTTTTTTTTTTTCTTTACAAAGAGAGTCACGAGAGGGTGACTTCCACAGACCAGCCGCCTTATTAGTAGGAAGGAATCAAAGCAAAAAAAACAAATAAAATTAGATCAGCTTTAGTTCTTGATTAATGAGTCTTAGTTCTACGCCCGGAATTTTCTTTCTTGTATTTTATCGTTTGCGAGTTGTTTTTGATTCTGTCAAAAAAAACAACATATGAATTCAATATTCATGAATGGTGATGATCTGAATATTGACTCGGTATAAGTAAAATAAGTAAAATTAAAATTGTTTTTTCTCAACTATTTTATTGATATATATATATATATTTTTAAAAGTTATATTATTTTTTAATATTTTAAATATATAAAAAAGGTTATAAAACAAATTCAAAGTTATCATGATTTAATTTATTATTTTAAATATTTTATAAATTATTAAATATTTCTAGAATAATTTAATATATTTTAAGAATTAGAGAAAAAATGAAGTTCGAAAGTACTGAACACTTATAACTTAATAGTTTTAAAATTTTAAATATAAATAAATATGGAGAGCAGTATATTATATACTGTGAAGTCGAATTTACTGAATTTGTTTTCCTAAAAAAAGATTTTTTAAAACCATTTAATTGATAAAAAAAATATATAATTATTTAACAAAATAATATATACACTCTAAAAATTTAAGCGTCTTTCATTTTTTAATATGTAGCATGAATTTTTCTTTTAATTCATTACAAAATTGAATGTGGATTATATCACTCAATCTCCGGTCTGATATGTGTATTTATTTGATTTCCATATTTAATTATAATTTAACTTTATTTTTTTATTTTTTTATTTAATCTAAATATTTTAAACCTTCACGATTTTGAGGGCGGGCATTAAAAATTTCTATCTAAACGATTGTGTAAACATTTAAAAGATAAATTATACAAAACAAATCCTATATTTTATTTTTCAATTTATTAAAATTTATTAAATTTTAATAAAATTATTTATAATTATTATTTTTTTTTAATATATATAATTATTTATAATTTAATAATTATTTCTAATATTAATGTTTTCAAATAATATTTTGTGGGAAGTACCAATTTATAGTGAAATGTTAAATTCATTTCTAAATACGTATATAAAAAATTACATTGTTTCCTTGTTGAAATAAATGGGTAAGTATATATTATTTAGAAACCCAAGTCTTTTTTTATATGAAATGTATCCAATGTTTAATTTAATATTAACTTTTTTTTAAAGATAATAAGAAAAATCAATTTAAAAAAAAAAATAAAAAAATTCTGGCATGCAGCATGAGAAGAGAGAAACATGTTTCCAAAACGTACATTTGCAAGGGATACAAACAATAGACGAAAAAGGATAACAACTACTGCAAAAGCACATCAAGAATTTAGTTCTTTTATATATATATACAGTAAAAGAAACCGATGGATCCAAGAACCATTCTTATTTTTGGATTTATATGTATATATATTTCTTTGCTGAACTCATATATATATATATATATATATATATATCATCTCTCCCTCCAACAAACTTCCATAACTCATTGATTACGATATTGTAGACACCTGTCCACGCTTCTGGCTGTCCATTTAAAGAATATTCCTCATTCCCAAACCGCTTCTCTGCATTTTTCCTCCCTTTTTCTCTGTCACCATATATATATATATATATATATGTAGATGGATGAATACTAGTTTTGCTTCACCCATTTTGGAACTTGCTCCAGAGCCACCATATATATCTATATATATATATAGCAAATGCGTTATCAAAATGGTCCACTCTAAACCCTATTGCTTATTATCAATTAATTATTATATATATATCATAGAAAAAAGAGGGATATATAGAAGAATTTCTTCTTTCCTAAATCTTTTTATATATATATATGGAGAACAATTGTTTTATGGTTAAATCTATCTACTTAGTCAAAGAAAAAGTGGCAAATTATTCATTTCTCTCAAGAAATGAGGAACAGCCACCAATCAAACACGTAAAGCTAAATTAAGTTAGAATTGTGTGTATATATATATATAGAGTGTGTGTGTGTGTTTATGAATGAGGTGGGTTTGTGGTGGACGTGTCCTGAGCAGGGGAATGTGTTGCACGCGGAGGATGTTCAACCTTTTTCTAATTTCTTAAATACTTACATCATACTTTTGTTTCTTTTTATCAGTACCAAAGTATATATATATATATATATATATATATATATATTAATTCGTGACACAAGAATTATCTAAAAATTGTAGAGAAAATGAGGGAAATATTCAAGTTGTTGGACAAAATTCCGGCTGGATAAGAGGAAGGAATTAAGATCCTCTAGAGGAATGATGACTTTTAGGGTTTTTGTTATGTAGGTTGAATTAAGTTCCTTCTATAAAGACATTATTTCTTTTCCTTCTCTACATGTCACCCCTTCATCTTTTTATTTCATATATTTATTTATATAATCTATGGATTTTTATTAAATTTTTAATTAAAAAAACAGTTTTTTCTGTTTAATTCATAATTAAATCATTTGATTTGTTTATTATTTGATTTTTTTTATTATAAGATGTTTTTATTAAGGCATTGATTGTGAATGATAAACAACTTTTATTTTATATTTTAAAAAAAATTATTATTATTTAATATCAAGAAAAGACACTAAAGAACATTAAAATTATCCACTAATTACAGTTGATTGTGATGTATTTAAGAGAAAAAAATTAATGACAACTCCAACTGTTAGTCAAAATTTAAGGTTAAAGTTTATTTGAGATGCTAAAGATGTATTTTAAAATTTATACTTTATCCTTTTATTTTTTTAAGAAAAAGTAAGATTTTGAGTTCAAATTATCATAAAAACTTATATTGCACATAAATTCTTCCATTATATAAAAGAGAAAAAAAGGGGGGAAAAAGTTGTCATTTTTGAAAAAAGGAAAGATCATTCTCATAAAAGGAAAAAGAAATTGATAAGCAGGGAGTGAATGAATTTAATGCATGTACACATTCTTAATATCAGACATGTGAAAATAATTCTTCTATGGTTTAGATGCAAGAAAAGTAAATGATCTTTTAAGTTGAAGTTATCTCTCTCAAACATGGGATCTATACTTTACTATTCCAAAAAGGTTCTTACATATATATATATATAATATAAAGTGAAATTATTTGTTTCAAAAATCAAACACTAGAATGTTTTGATACTGACTTGAAGAAAGAATGTCCTAAGAACAAGTCATATCATCATTGGGAACCACCTAAATAGGAGATTAATTTTATATATATATATAGCACAATTTTCAGGAAATCATGAATGCAAATTTGAACACATCTGATGAGATCAGAGATTGAGGAGTCTGGAATTCCGTGACGAATTATTTTCCACTGCATAATCAAGATTTAGAGACTAAACTGGCCTTTCCTCCCGGGGGTTGAAGAAAGCTGCAAATAAGGACAAAATATGAGAACAGTCTCAAGAATATTTATTCCATCTTTGTTTTGACACGGACCAAGTACTCTTTCTTTCTTTCTTTCTTTCTTTCTACCACTTTCTTAAATTCTTTTTTAATTCTACCATTTTTATAGCTTTTTGTCCCTGCAGGTGTTCCTTCTCATAAATTAAAAAGAAGAAGAATTCGTCCATGGCTGGTGGTGGTTTCAGGCAGAATAAAACGGAGAGCCACCATGGTGGTGGTGTTAGACCTTATGTTAGGCCATACTGCAGATCCAAAATGCCCAGACTTAGATGGACTAATGATCTTCACCAGAGTTTTGTGCATGCTGTTGACCGTCTTGGTGGAGAAGACAGTACTATCTATAACTCTCTTTCTGTTTAAAAATTCATAATTTTAATTAAGAAGAATATTGTGTACTTACTTACAAGCAAGAAAATCTCTTAGGAGCAACACCAAAAGCTGTGCTGCAGTTGATGGATGTTAGAGGCTTAACAATATCTCATGTAAAGAGTCACCTTCAGGTAATTTTATTCATTTTATTTCTTCATTCTCATTTTTCAATACATGTTCATTTTATATCTTTCTCAACAGATGTACAGAAGCATGAAACATGAACAAGTGATTAGAGGTATGCCTAATTAATTCTCAATTTTTTTAATGCTTCATTCTACTACACTGCTATTTCTCTCTCTTCTCACATAAATTTAGATTCTCTAAGTAACAAAAAAAAAAAAAAAAATCAAAACCGTGGGTAGACAGACTTCAGAATGCAAAAATGTTTTTACTTCTTAATTACCACTTTCATCACTTCCTTTTGTTTTTTTTAAGGTTACAAAAGTGTACATTAATTATTGTAAATGGAGCATTAATGGCTAAGGAAATTCAATATGCTTCTTTCTTCCACCACTAAATGCACTCTCTTGAAAAAAAAAAAAATTAATTTATAAATGTTATTGAATATTCAGAAGCAGAAGCAGCAGCAAAGAATGCTAATATGAAGGAGTTTCAGCAAGCAAACTTCCTTCTGCAACACACACCTCGTCGCTACTATGAAGACCTTGCAATTCCTATAACTAGTAACTTCCCAATTATGTGGTATACATACATACATACATATATATATATATATATGCTATAATTTAATCAACAAGATATATATATGCATGTTTTGCTAAGTAATTAATTAATTGATACAGGAATGAAGCACCAATCCCAGGGAATCAAAGAAATGTAGTCATGGGTGGTGGTGGTCAGCCACTTTCCATTCCAGATGGGACAAGCAGTACCTGTTCTTACAAGGAATTTTTGGAGTGCATCGATGATGGCCATGTAAATGTAACTATATATATAGATTGTATGAGTTAAATAGGATTATGGGAGTTAAAGAATATTTATTAATCTTGGCTTGTAATATTATTATTGTTCAGAGATCAGCAAAAGGGAAAGGAGTTGTAGCAGATAATGATGATGACGATGATGGAAACAACATTTGCAAGAATCCAATTGCTTTAATGGAAGGAGGAGGAGGATCAAGCTGCACCATGTCTGGATCATCTGATCATTCTCAATCTGCCACCACAGATCAATCGAATCATATCTCTCTCGAGCTCACTCTTGGCTAATACATAATCTATTAATTTTCAGGAGTACTCTCTCTCTCTCTCTCTCTATCTCTCTCTCTCTCTAATTAGCTTTTTTTTTTTTTTTTTTTTTTACAAAATTTCTCTAGGCCAGTGCTTATAATTAATAATTTATAGGTTTCTAACTATACTGTACTGGAAAGTCAAAGACAAAACTAGCCGTTGACCTAATTAATTAAAGTATATTTCTTTTATTTGGGCTATCAATTAATATTATTATTATTATTTTATTGTAATTCACCCGAATTTCTTTGTGACGCTGACGACGTAAAAATGGGTTAAGACAGACTTTGGTTGTTCATGTGCATTGTAACATGTAAAAAGTAGTTTCGCGACCGTTGGGACATGGATTATACATGAAATTGGATCTATATATAATCTTCTTCATTTCATCTTTTTTCCACAACCCACATTAATTCCAAGGATTATCAGAATCCCTAAATTGGAAAAGAAAATGGCGACTACTAAGATTCTGGCTCACCTGATTGTTATTGTTATGGTGGGAGTAGCATGCCTCGTCACTGGCTCCGCCAGCACTAGGACAATACCGTTGGAAAAAGATGATTCAGTGGAAATGCAGACGACTTTCTTTCATCCCTTTTTTCCTCCGGCATTAGGTTATCGTGGAGGAAAAGTTATCCCTGGCTTTACTGGAGGTTTTCCTACTGCAGGTGCAGGTGCTAGAGCCGCCGGAGGTAGTGCTGAAGGTGCAATCGGCGGTACTGGTGCTGCCATGGGCGGCGAGGATAGTGCTCTGCGTGCTCTTGGCAATGGGAAACGTCCATGATCCATTGATCAATCATCGTGATCCTTCCTTAAATATATAATGTGACGTCGTTTTATTATGTTTCTTGTTTTTTAAGGTTTGTCTTGCTCTAATCTAATCTGGTGTTTGTACAACGTATGAAAAAATAAGAAACCCTACTGGATACCAAATCCTATTAATACTATCTTTATGTTAATTTCCAGCAGCAATTTTCTTTCTTTTTCTTCTTCTAACCTTCCTCAATTTTGAGTGAACGCTTTTGACCTAATCGAATATCGAGACAAACTTGGAGAGAGAGAAAAATAGAGGATCGAATATTTTTTTTTTTTATTACAGGTAAATATATATAGATTGTTTATTTCTGTAGTCCCAAGAATGAATTTAGAAGAGATGAGTTGAATACAGAAAATTATAACAGGTGTATTAGAAAAATGTTTGAGCTTAAACTCTGGGCCATTGTGGACTAACAACCTGCAAAAATCATCAAAATCAAAAGCAAGAATTCAACATTATTACAACATTAAAAATCATCTAAAACTTTGCTCTGAAACAATAGACTGACCTCAAGTGTACTAAATACCAGTCTCATCCTGCTAGCAACCAACGATGGCTCTTCGGCACGACCAACCACTGCCATCTGCTCCAGTTGAAGAGTCTTCACAGGAAGCCTTGACAAAAAAAAAAAAAAAATTGAAGAAATTATGACCAAAAAAATGGAATCATCATCAAGAATTCAAGATATGATGAATGAAGTGACACACCATGCCATTCCTCTCATGTAATATGCATTTGCTATAATTGCACAAAAGCCTTTCCACTGCATCATCATTTCTTCCCCCACAGGTGGCGTTGAAGACCATCGGACTATTGTTGGTTGTGGTGTACACAAGATCGTAATGAATATAATGCTCACCCATAAAATACACTCCTCAACCTGCAACACAAGACTATATCAAATATGAAAAATAATAATACTACACCTAAAAGGAATGTTAGACCCTGTTTTGTTCTTGAGTTATCAATCCAACATTTCCAAGGATATATATTCTATAAGGGACTTTCATTTGATATTTATTTGACCAACATTCAATCATTCACATGTTGTTTGTGAAGAGCTACCTCTTTATTGAAAATCTTGGACTTAAGACCAGTGCTTCCACCATAGGTTTGAAATGCTTCAATTTCGACACCTGATTCTTTCAATTGAATAAGTTCCTTCCTTAATCCTTCGTCAGTACACCCCAGCGCATATGCATTAACTCCGGCGCTTATGAACTCCTACAACTTACCATGTTCACGTTATGCTGAAGATAGGAAAGTATTGACATTAGAGAGAGTAAAAAAAAGTGTGAAATCAGGTATACTTTTAAGTTGTCACCTCCTCCACGCTCTACAAAACTTCTATAGCGGCGGAACAAGCTGATTGCAATATTTCGTGATGAGCGGTACTCGTCATCGGCTGAAACAGAGTCTTGTGATCGGCACTAAAATATTAACATGTAAGAATACTTAATTGCACAAGTTAAAACCATAAAAAAAAAAAAGGAGAAAAAATAAGCAATTTAATTCTTACCAGCCATGTCCTCCAAGGATTCTGATTCTGGTTGGACAGGTGATGGATCTTGAGATGACTAAAATAATCTCGAGAAAAAGCACAATTCTGAACTGCATTAGCACGGGGTGGTACCCTATGAGGGTAATTGGAACTGAAATTACAGTTCAGGGGATTGATCTGTCTCAATTTGCCCAACAAAGTATCATTCAATGGAATAGTGTCCAAAGCTCCCAGCATATCTACCCTCAACATGCCTCAACCATCATAGTGATATCTTCATCACAAATATATATATATATATAAGAGAGAGACTGTAAGCTTTACATAAAATCAAGGCTAAGACAAATAAAAACCAAGATTTCTAGTGGAAACCTCTGCATAGGTAAAATCTCAAAGACAAAGAGAACATGTGTTAGAAAAATTAGCATTCCACTGATAATCAGACCATATAATCAATTTAGCTAAAAAGATCAGACAATATTTCCACTCTTCTTTTTAATTATCACCAGACAAAATCACATGCCTTGCAAAGAAAAAAAAAAGTTCAAAATGCTAAAATTAAAGTTAATACACATGGGTATAAACTTTTAGTAGAAGAAAAATCAAGATTGTAGAAACTAACCCTTATTTTAGGATTTAGATGATCTCATCTGAAACAAAAAAAGAAAGATACCCTTCCAAGAATAAAGCTTAAGGTGAGTTCAGTAGGAAACACGAACAAAATCAAGAATTTAACCAGGAAAGATGTATAAGATTATTTGCTACACGAAACAACTTGGATACAAAGATATCTTTGCAGATTCCTAATAAGAATTTACTGGGGGCCACGAATTTCACGAATGGTTCTGGAGCTTCTTCTTTGAATCACCAGAAAGAGTATTTTCAAGAATCAAAAACTTCTGGCTATTGATTGCTCCACTCCTTTGTGGGTTTCCCGAACTTCGCTTGACTAAGCATTTAGCGTCATTTTCAAATGATACGTGTCCCTTCAGACAATCCTCACTCTCAACACAGCTGGGCTGATTTATCGCGCAGCCCTCTTCCCTTTCAGGCCAACACTACTGACGTTTCGCAAACCCAACAATCTCCCATTCAAGCCCGTGAAAGAAAATTCGTACACCTTTTTCTTTTTCTTTTCTTTTTGGGCTTAGGATTATTTGATTATAAGTCCCAAAGTAAAAAAAAAAAAAAAAAAAAAGAATTCATCTTTACCAAACACCAAGTACCAACAACCGCGGGAACAAAGAGAGAGATAAAGAGAAAGATATGGGGTATCCAATTTCTCCAGCACCACTCACTAGGGATGGGTCTTGATTGGGAAGAGAAAGCCTCCTCCACCCACTCCCTCTGTTCCACCAAACATCCTTCATTTTTTTTATTCATTTATATATATATATATATATATATATTATTGCTGCAAAATAAAGAATGCAGCAGTCTCTTCCGTTAATTTACCATAATCTTTTGAGTGAAAAACCAATTTAAATATACCCTTACATTCATAATCTTTATAAATAAAAGGTAATCTTTTTTTTTTCTTTTCCTTTTCTCTTTCCTTATAAGCAATTATAATATATAATATTGCCCATATGGGCTTTCAGATTTCTTTTTCCTAGACTAGCAGTTTCAGCTTTCCTCGTTGTGAGTATTCTTTGGTCTCGTTTTCTGCTTCTTGTATTTGGATTGCCAGGATTTTCTGATCCACAGATTTGTATAAAGTTTGTAACTTTTATGTTCTTCATTATCTTTTGTTTCTATTTTCTTGGACACTTTTATGGATTGTATGTGCATGTCCTCTCTGGGTCCTGAAGATCCAATGTTGATTTATTTCACAATAAATTGCTAATACTCCTATATTTGAATATGTCTTCTGTGTATTACGCTTTCTTTATTATGTTCTCCATGAGGTTATCAAATCTCACTTTATTGTAGAATGCTGAAATGAATCTTGGAAAGGAAGGTGAAGAGTGGATTTTTTTTTTTTTTTTCTAACTTTAAAAGAACTGTTTTGAGTTGAACTATAATCTTTTGACGATGCATATAAATGTATAATCTTTAGACTTTCTAGTGTAATAATACTCGGTGTGTAATGGATTAGGTGTACTCATAAGGTGTTGACGGAAGATTTAGTGTTGGATCCTTTTTATCCTCTTATCGCAGCATTTCATTGTCTTTAAATCACCTTTACCACATTCACTAGGAAATGCCATGATACTATCTATTAGACAATTTAAGGGTTTTTTTTTTACATCCTATGCTAGCATGATTCACTGTAACACAATTCAATTTTTTTTTTTTTTTTTTGATAAGTAACACAATTCAATTTAGACAAGCATCTTTCATCTTTTACCATTGAGTGATTTATGATTCTTAATTATCGATGAAATACATAAGTATACTTTGATGTTGAAATGGTAAGATGATTTCTGTTTTGTTGATAGTTCATGCTAAAACTGGTATATGGATTAGGTTTCTGAAAAAATGAGAGGAGGACTCTGGCAACTTGGTCAGTCAATTACACGTCGTCTGGCTCAGGCTGATAAAAAGACTATAGCTCGAAGATGCTTTTCATCAGAGGCTGATCTGAAGAAAACAGCTTTGTATGACTTCCACGTTGAGAATGGAGGAAAAATGGTGCCTTTTGCTGGTTGGAGTATGCCAATTCAGTACAAGGACACAATAATGGAGTCCACAGTGAATTGTAGGGAGAATGGTAGCCTCTTTGATGTTTCCCACATGTGTGGCCTGAGTCTTAAGGGAAAGGATTGCATTCCCTTTCTGGAGAAGCTTGTCATTGCTGATGTTGCTGGACTTGCTCCAGGAAATGGAACTTTAACTGTTTTCACAAATGAGAAGGGAGGAGCAATTGATGACTCTGTGATTACCAAGGTAACAAATGAGCATTTATACTTGGTTGTAAATGCAGGATGCAGGGATAAGGATCTTGCCCACATTGAAGCACATATGAAGGCATTCAAGTCCAAAGGCGGTGATGTCTCTTGGCATATCCATGATGAGCGATCTCTTCTCGCCTTGCAGGTCAGTTGCTATCATTTCATCACTGGTTCCTTGTGGAAATTGATACTCATCTACTTCTGTGTATCTATGTGTGAGACTTAGTTTCGTTCCAAGTTGCTGCAAGTTATATGTTTAGAAGTTAATAGAAAAGTTACACTGAACTTTGTTTTCATCATCAAATTCTTGTTTCATTGAAAGCAGCTATCTGAAATCATTTTCCTCGGGGTTTTGAAGCTAATAGCAAAAAAAAAAAAGGAGTAGAATAGTAGTTCAAGACAACTCCTGTAATACATTTTTTTCCCCTCATAAAGAAATTTTTTTTTTGGTTGATTCAGAGGATTTGGAGCTAGGTTACAATGTGACAACAGATAACTCTATTCTAATGTTCATCAAACACAATCAGCAGTTGTTGTCGTGCATCTCCATATGTTTTAATGATAGTTATCCTTATCAGTCGTGGCTGTGAGAAAACCTCATAGTCATCCATCCATCAAAATGTGTGAAGTTTCTCTTCTTGATTCTTTTTGGTGCAGGGTCCGCTTGCTGCACCAGTTCTGCAACACCTTACAAAAGATGATCTAAGCAAGCTTTACTTTGGGGAATTTAAGATGTTAGACATTAATGGCGTCCACTGCTATCTAACAAGAACAGGGTACATTCATTTTCATTTGAATTCTTTCTGAGAATGCCATTGTGTTTCTTGTAGAGTGGCTAATAGACTAATATTTTGTCTACCAAGTAATAAGCTCTGGATACCTTCTTAGTAAGATCTTTCTTTTCAGATTGGGAAGGGACAAGGTATTCATTCATATACTCTACATATCATGAATTTCCAGGTATACAGGTGAAGATGGATTTGAAATTTCAGTTCCTTCAGAGAATGCTGTTGATCTTGCAAAAGCAATTATAGAGAAATCTGAAGGGAAGGTGAGATTGACTGGATTGGGTGCTCGAGACAGTCTTCGACTTGAGGCTGGTTTGTGCTTGTATGGAAATGACATGGAACAGCACACTACACCAGTTGAGGCCGGACTCACGTGGGCAATAGGTAAAAGAAGAAGGGCAGAAGGAGGGTTTCTTGGTGCTGATGTAATACTAAAACAACTTGAAGCAGGCCCTCCAGTAAGGAGAGTAGGATTTTTCTCATCTGGTCCACCTGCCAGAAGTCACAGTGAGATTCAGAATGATAAAGGTGAAAATGTTGGTGAAGTTACAAGTGGAGGTTTTAGCCCATGCCTTAAGAAGAACATAGGAATGGGATATGTAAAATCTGGATCACACAAGACTGGCACTAAGCTTAAGTTTGTTGTCAGAGGAAAGGTATATGATGGAGTTCTTACAAAGATGCCTTTTGTGCCTACCAAGTACTATAAGCCACCATCATAATCATTGGACAGAACTATTTGACTTTCTGAACTGTCAAAGTTTTATTCCCAAATGTTGCCACATTTTGAAAGTTTTTCTGTCAACATCTTTATCTTTTCTGTTTTCATTTGGGATTTGTGACTTGGTATGCAATTCCCTTTTAAATGTTCTGCAATTCTTGAGTCTGAAATTTTCAGGAGCTTGAAGAAGCACTGACATTGACTGTGGAATACTGTTCTGCATCTCAAACTTTTTACTATGATACAGCCCCATTGCATCATCAACTATTGAACTAGTTTCCATGATTTTAGATTAAGAATTTAGAACTAAATACTCTGTCATTGCTGAAGAACTTGCAAATGATCTTGAATGCCATTTGAACACAAGAATGCATAGAGGCAAACCAAGAAAAGCCAAAAGGAACTAACTTGGAAAAATTAATTTTTTATATATATAAGTGGGTATTATGATTTAAATATTATTTATTTTGATTAATGAACTTTACAAATTTAAAATCTTTTATTTAATAAAAGTGTCAAAGGTTTTAGATCTGATAGGTAAGCCATGTGGGACTTCACAAAATTTTTATTTTTTTGGTATTTAAGTTATTTTAAACTGTTTTAGTGCAAGGTAAGACAAAATCTAAAAGTATATCCCTGGGATAATCGTGAATAACGTGTATAGAGAGATGTCTCACCAAACATAATAATGTAATTTTTTCATAGGGAAAGGGTTCTATTTAGATTTTTCTTTTTCGGTTGACGGAGTCATTCGGCTTCCCAACCAAAGAGCGGTAGGAAACGCAGTCTCTCCCAGGCTTTGAGGAGATTTCTTTTCTATTGCTTTCTCTCACAGAATTCGGACTAAGAGAGTGAAAACATGGGGTCTTTGCCAAAAAAGAGTCTGCAACAGTATATGGAGCAGCTTCAGAAGCATCCATTAAGGACAAAGGTTTAATCTTGATTTCTTTCGCTTTTCTTGATGAAAATTAATCTCTTTTTTGACTAATTGGGTTTACTAGTTAATTTTGGTGTTCATCAATAATCTGGGTTGTTAATTTCTTTTCGGATTCTTGAATCATAGGTGATCACTGCTGGAGTGCTATCTGCGATCAGCGATATAGTGTCCCAGAAACTCTCTGGCATTCAGAAGCTTCAAGTCAAACGCATTCTTCTCAAAGTGGTACTGTACTTTCAACAGTAGCTTCTTTGTCTGTATTTAGCTTAGAGAGAGTACCAGTTCCTCTTCGTTAAATTGAATCTGTTTCACTCTGGTAGCGGTTTACCATTCAATTATTCTTGTGGGTTGCTAAATGAATTCGAAATTCTTTGTCTGAAATGTGTTTTTGGAAAAATCAAGAATCCCCAATATTTGTTCAGAGTTTCTCAAATTCCTTCTCTCATATGTGTAAGTATTCATCATGAATATGTTAGCTAGTATTTTACCCTGTGACTGGCTAACAAATACGTCCTGAAGAAATGTGGCAATTCAATGTATGCACTGGAGGGATTTATATTTATATGCTTGTAATCAGCCCGGGTCCTACCTCTAGAGAGAATCTGGAGCACATTTTACCTTCCTTATTTCTTTTATATGGTTTGACATTTTAAATTTCCCATGTTTTTGAATAGGTTCAAATTGTTAGTGTTTTGGGAAGGAGTTAAAAGTGTTTATTTGTGTTACTCCTCATCATCTAGAATCAAGAGAAATATATCCACCTTCGCTACGTTGAAGTTGGAAGAAACTTTCTCTAGTTCTTCTCATGGAAAATGCTGATCTTTCCTTTAGTTAAGTATTCTAAAAGATTGTTGTTATCATTCATTCACAATTATAGTTTAGCAAAGCACACATTTTTTTTGTAGGTGCCAGGAGAATATGTGTTGGGCACTTAAAAGTCACTGTATTTTCATCATATCTATTACAAGATCTGGTTTTTTTCTCCAAAATTTTAGCCTGCTTTTTAAATTCTATTAGCAAGAACATTGAACTTTTACACATATTAACTGGATATCTGAGGTTGAAATCATGCAAAAGTTATTGAGTAATGTTTCCTCTAGTTAACGGATATGTTAATTTCTTTCTTCTTCTCTTCTTTATATGTTCCTCTTTGTAGCTTTTTGGTGCTGCCTATCTTGGACCACTGGGACACTTTTTCCACTCGTTCCTAGATAAGCTTTTTAAAGGCAAAAGGGATAACAAAACCGTTGCCAAGAAGGTACGTTTGTTTTGATCTTGCTCTGCAAAGGAGGACCTAGCAATCTCACTATTTGCACGTTCTATGTCAACTTTGGATTGTCAATATCTGATCTTCAACTCCATGAAGCAGCTGAAATGACCTAATTTCCTTGCTTCTTCCAATCTAATTTAAGTAGTAAAAATTTGGAGGACAAAGGTGAGATGTAAAAATGGAAAGGATTATATATGATAATGAAGTATCAACAATATTTTTCAGGTTTTGCTGGAACAAGTAATGATTTCTCCTGTGAACAACTTGTTTTTCATGATTTACTATGGACTAGTAATTGAGGGTAAGCTCCTTATATTACTTGTCAATTTGTTATGCTTTTTTGTTTACTGTAATTGAATGTAAAACTGGAGGGGGGAAAGTGAAGATAAGTTATGGTTGAAATCTTAGGGCCAGAAAAATGGAGGAAATAATTGTATCCACGAGTCATATGGTTATAATTCTTTTCTGTGTGGGAGTTGTGTTCATCATTTGAATCACTGTTATACAGGAAGACCTTGGATGAATGTAAAATCCAAAATCAAGAAGGAATATCCAGCCGTACAATACACAGCATGGACAGTATGATTTTTAACTTCTTTTATCCCTATCCGTTCTGTTCTTCTCTATACATTGTGTTATCTTTGTTATACCAATTGAAAAGTTGTATGACTTGAACATACAAATGTGCAGTTTTGGCCAGTAGTTGGATGGATAAATCATCGGTTTCTGCCACTTCAGCTCCGAGTTGTATTCCAGAGTTTGGTGGCATTTGCATGGTAAAAAAAAAGCCCACTTCACTAAAAAGAGAATCAATTAACTTGATCTGATCTCTAACTATATGTTTCATTGTGCAGGGGAATATTCTTGAATCTGCGAGCAAGATCTTTGACATTGACCAAGTAAAAGAAGAGGGGAATAATCTTCCTTCCTATTGTTTCTTGCCAATTACAAATATAGATGAAAAAACACAGCTTTGAACCAAACTTATTGCATCAACACTTTTCAGTTATAATATTTTTATTGCATAAGTTGATTTCTTCTCATTCAATATGGGACTTATTTATGTTGAAGTAGTCGTACACTTGTGTATGTATGTATATATACATAAGGTTCATATGCACGGGGATCTGAGTTTTTTCTTTGTTTTGGAACTGAAACTGGGAATCGCCTTTTGTTGAAGCATTTTTTTAGGCTTTGAACAATTCCATCCATGAAATATGGTCGTCAAAAAATTCGACTGCGGTATCAAAAATGGAACAAACAACAAACTAAAACACCTGATTCCCGTCTTCTTGGGGATGTCTTGTCTACTCTATTTCCTGGAATACAACATCATTCAATTTGCATTATTTTTTTATTTTTTTTTATGAAATTCAAAAATATTTTATTAAAATTATAAATAAAACTACAAACTGAATTATACTTGTTTTATATATTTTTTAAAATTTAAAATATATATTTTCTTATTCAAGTATATCTTGTAATAAAATATCTGAAAATTAATTTAGACAAATTTAAAGCTCTCAAAAATATATTTATTTTAATTTTATGTCTAAAAGTTTCTGCAAAAAAAAAAAATCTTTGAGGCATTCAAATGTTACTCGGTAAGACAATTTATAGTAATAATAATACCACAAACAATTTGATAATTTTTGAATAAGTTTAATGTACGACTAAATTTCAGGATTCAGTCAACTATGTATTATAAAAGGATAGCGTAAATATATTTGGTCAAAATAAAGGGATAGAATTAAATAAAAAATATGGTGAGCAGTAGCTGATCATAACCCATATCAAAGCTGAAGTTGGAGCATCCGTCATCCAATTGATGCATATTTTAGACCCGGTCGGGCGTTTCAAATAATTAACAGAGTAAACTGACCGTATTTCAGTACAGGAACCAATTCAAGGCTAATAATAATAGTAAAAACTTACGGAAAAGTCTAAACAGGAACCAATTCAAACGTTGAATTCTTTATTTTATTTTCGTGGCTGCCTATGTTTAATTGTTTGCATGTCAACAATATAAATACAACCTCAAACCGTTCCAATATCCCATTGTCATTTCACTACAACCTCAAATTAACTTCATTCATCAACATAATTATAACCAACACATTCTACATACATATAGATATTGTATAAAGATGGCATCTTTTAGAGCTTCTAACTTATTGTATTCTTCCATCTATGCTCCACAGTTGAGGCAGCAGAAAAGAAGCATTAAGGCTACTCTTCATATCCCAAAACAAAAACAAAAACCAAAACCATCAAATCTATCGCTTTCGAATTTCCAGGCTGCAAACAATGGTTTGGCAGAGGAGTTGGAGTTAGGCAGAGGAGGTTGCAGCACAACTTTCACAGGGATTAACGTTGAGAATGTAAAACACTTGGAAATCCCTCGTGATGACACGATAGAAAAGCTTTATGTAATCTTGGAAGCAGTTTCAGACAGGATTGAGATGCACAAGAATGTTGGGGAACAGAGAGATCACTGGAACAGCTTACTATTGACTTCCATCAATGGAATGACACTTGCTGCTACAACAATGTCTGGAATTAGTATTGCAAGTTCAAGTCATAATCTAGCTTCTACTTTATTGTATTTGGCTGCAACTGGATTCTTGATTATTGTGAACAAAATTCAACCATCTCAGCTGGCGGAAGAGCAAAGAAATGCTGCTAGGCTGTTCCAACAATTGTATAATCAAGTTGAGAGAATTATTACAATAGGGAATCCCACAAACGAGGATGCAAAAGCAGCTATGGACAAAGTGTTGGCTCTTGACAGAGCTTATCCACTTCCTTTACTAGGTGTAATGCTGGAGAAATTCCCATCTGTTATGGAACCAGCTGTGTGGTGGCCTCTGCCAGGAAGGAAATCTAACAAAGACAAGAACACCAAGGAGAAGAATGTTTCATCAAATGGTTGGAATGTGAATCTTGAAGAAGAAATGAAAGAAATCGTTAAGGTTATAAGGAGAAAGGACAAAGCAGAGTATATGAGATTGGGTGGAAAAGCCTTGAAACTGAACAAATTGTTAGCTATATCTGGACCTCTGTTAACCGGCCTTGCAGCCATTGGTTCTGCATTGGGAGGTGATCATGGAGGTTGGGGATCAATGATCGGAGTTGTTGCCGGAGCATTGGCTACGGGTGTGAACACATTAGAGCACGGGGGACAAGTAGGGATGGTGTTTGAAATGTACAGGAACAATGCTGGATTCTTTAAAGAAATGGAAGAGTCCATAGAATCAAACTTGATGGAAGAAGATGTTGAGAGAAGAGAAAGAGGTGAATTACTGGAAATGAAAGTTGCTTTGCAATTGGGAAGGAGCTTATCAGAGCTAAGAGATCTGGCTGCACTTTCTTCTTCTTCTTCTTCTTCTTCAAGACAAGGAGAACTTGATAATAATACAGAAGAATTTGCAAGCAAGTTATTTTAGAAGAAAAAAAAAACATGAAAAATCTGTAAATCAATTGAACACCTGACCATTCATTCATTCAATCCTTTATTCGTTGTAGATCCAGTGGTTATTTGTATTATTTTTATTTTTTTTTGTCTTTAATCAAATTAGTACCACAAATTTGGTCAGTTTGTTCATCGGACAACAATTTTTTTTATCAAAGTGTACATTTCATTTTTATTAAAATATCCAGCTGTCATCGTTATTGTTTTTTTTTTGCTCGTTGTCTTGATCGGACATATTTTTTATTGGAGAAAACAATTTATAATAATTTTTTTAAAGAACTAAATCCAAAAACATGATTGTATTTATTAGCGAAACGAATGCGATAATCAGTGATCTGTTACACCTAAAAAAATTTAAAATATCCGAAAACTAATACGCAGAACCACGTGGACAATAAAATATTGTTTATTGTTTTACATCAAAAACTTATAAATTTTAATTATTTTAATTATACTGTGTAATTACTATTAGATACCGTGTAATCACATGGGCAAGGTAGTTAGTTATAAGTATCTTATTGTTGACTAAAACAATAATAATAATTATTAAAAATAAATATTTTAATTAATAACAGTTCAAAACTTATAATTTTATATTATAAAATAAAATGATAGATTATTGTTATAAAAAATACTTCAATAAAAGTAAAAAATTTACTACTAGTAGTATGTTATTACTTGTTCTAAAATGTTGACGGTCAACCTTACAAGCTGCTAAATCTAGGAATTATCAAATCTCAAGAAACAGTCTACGTTCTAACCAATTCAAAGTTGGACTTTTTCTGCATTTTTTTTTTGTCAACTCTCTATATATACACCATCTTCAATACTCTCCCAGATATATCAATCTTCATTCTTCTTCTCCACCATAAAAAAAAACATACATATATATATATATATATATAAACATATACAAACGGTGCAGTGAACAATTTCCAATCTTTTTTTCAGATCTGCATGGCGATGATGGCAGCCCATATTCAAAATACTTCATCCTCATGTATTCCCAGGCTCCAAATAATGATGAACCAGAGAAGAATAAATATGAGCAGCAGGGCATCACTTAACATTCCAAACTCCATTAGGAGAAAATATGTTTCATTCCCAAATCTTTCTTCAACCTTAGTGGAGGAACTCAAATCTGGTAATACTGATACTTTTACTAATATCAGTATCATTGAGAAACAAATTTCTACCTCCATTGATCAAGATAATTCAGTAGCATTGGAAAAAATGTATGCAATCTTGGAATCAGTTTCAGACAGAGTAGAAATGCACAACAACATTGGAGAACAGAGAGATAGATGGAACACCTTATTTTTCACATCTATTAATACAATCACTCTTACTGCTACAACTTTATTGTCTATTGCATCCAATTCCAATTCCACCTCATCATCATCATCTTCTTGTTTGAACCTTTCTTCCACTCTGTTATTTTTGGCGGCGACCGGAATGTTGACCATAGTCAACAAAATTCAACCTTCCCAACTTGTAGAAGAGCAGAGAAATGCAGCCAGGTTGTTTAAGCAGCTTCACAATCATATTCAGACAATTATAAAAATGGGTAATCCCACGTCACGTGACGTAATGGAATCCATGGACAAAGTCTTGGCTCTTGATAAGGCCTACCCACTTCCTCTTCTCGGCTCCATGCTCGATAAATTCCCATCCACTGTCGAGCCAGCCGTGTGGTGGCCGACCCCGTCTAATAATAATAATAATAAGAAGAAGAAGGATATTTGGAACGGGTGGAATGGGAAATTGGAGGAGGAAATGAGAAGAATTGTTGAAGTGATAAAAAAGAAGGATAAATCTGAATATTTGAGGTTAGGTGAAAAGGCTTTGAAGCTGAACAAGATGCTAGCTTTGACTGGTCCTTTACTAACCGGCTTGGCTGCAGTGGGTTCGGCTTACGCCAGCTCCAGTACGTTGTCGACGTCGTCTTCGTGGGGAGGAATGGTGGGAATGGTGGCGGGGGTGTTGGCTAGCGTGGTGAATACGATTGAACACGGTGGACAAGTTGGGATGGTGTTTGAAATGTACAGAAACAATGCCGGTTTCTTTAAACTCATGGAAGAGACCATTGAATCTAACCTGTCGGAAAGAGAAGTGGAGAAGAGAGAAAACGGCGAGTTGTTTGAAATGAAAATGGCTCTGCAATTGGGTCGGAGTTTATCGGAGCTCAGGGAACTTGGATCGAGTACTAGTCTTCAAGAAGATGAGTTCGCAAGCAAATTATTCTAAGATTTTTTTTTAGTAAATTTCTGTATAGTTTGTAACATCATTTTTTTAAATCCAATTCTTTCATTCTTTTTCAAATGTTCATAAATATTATTTTACTAATTATTACATGACTTCAGCTACGTGTTATAAATTTTATTAGTAAAAAAGAGAAATAGAAAATTGTTTGCCCGACCCGACAATACAGACACGACCAAAACGCGGTCTTGACGCTTTCTCTGAAACTGGGTTCAATTAGAAATTCTCCGGGAGTTGGAGATTCCAATTTTTCAACGATATCCCTTCTTAGGATCTGCGTTTTTCGCTCCCACCTAAAACCCTCGATAATTTCTTTCTAAGAAATTTGGTAATGATGTCTCAATTATTATTTGGTCTAATATTTTCAGAGATGCTTCTGATCGTGATCTTTGTGTTCAAGACGCCGTTAAGGAAGCTTGTAATTCTAGGCATCGACAGGGTTAAGAGAGGTCGAGGTCCAATCGTAGTCAAGACTGTGTGTGCTACAGTTTTTGTGGTCATGATGTCCAGTATATACAATGTAATGTCGATCCATAACCGCTGGTCTCAAGATGGGGAGATTAATCCGACCGATCAGATTCTTTTTGCTAAACACCTTCTTGATGCTTCTTTAATGGGCAAGTATTATTCTTCTTGTCTATCTTTTTTCTTTTGCTTTTTTTTCAATCACTGATTTGAATTTGGATGGATGTCTTAATTACATTAAGAAGGCATGTCTGGTTTTGTGGAACTGAAATCGAACTAATAAATGTCAAGGTTCAGTTTAAAAAAAAAAAAAAAACTGCATTATTGTTGATTTAGGTTCTTTTGCCCTTTTTGATTGGAGAAGGTGATTTTGTGAATGTTATACTGCTATAGCTCAATCTGGGATCACTTCTGATATACTGATTAATTTGAAAAAATTTCATGTGAAATTACAGCATCTTTTTTCTCGTTCAATTTAATTGATACTAATAGTTAGGTTTTTCTTAGTATATGTAGGCAATCAAATAGGCTTATTTGATAAGCCTCTGACATCAATTGCAGGAAGATCAAAATAACCCAAAAAGAGTAATTTGGAATAGAAGCTTTATCTCAGCATATATGATAGTGGTGAAAGTCTAATAAATAATCAGACAATATCTTAATTCTGAATGGTGCACAGACTCATACTTTCGCAGTTTTGTATTTTACCAAATAATAACTAAGACTTAACAATTCACCACACCACATACGTCTAAAACATCATGCGACACCTGTGTGCTGAGCATTTACTAGGTGGCTTTGTTTTCTTCCCCAATATTTGTGGTAAGACTAGTTTGCAGTTAAGAGAGTAAAACTTGCATCTTTGAACCAATTTTCTCGGTTAAGGGACTTTGCCCCTGAAGATTCACCAGTAATACCATGAGCTACAGTTTGGGAGATATCTTCTCCAATTCACTAACTGGTACTTTCACCCAATTAGAATATGGATATAGCCATGGGCTCCTGAGTCACTTCGGCTGTTAAATCATGCTTATATTGCTCGTCACTTAGCTCCAAGATGGTGGTTGCCATTGGGAATAGATAGGTGTTATTCATTTGAGATATGGTATGCTAATGCACTGATTTTGCTTCATAAGCCTTCTAAGTTCCTTTCTACGTCAGCTGTAAACTACATGGATTGAAAATTCTTTGCTTTTCCTACCCCAGTCCCATGGATGTGATAGACGCCTGAGCATTTATTGTTGCCTTCATTTGCTACCATGTTTCTACTATAGTATATGTTTTTGGTTTCTTGTTGAAAATATGCCCTCTTTCATCTGATTGGTAGTTCGCATATGATTTGAGCAACAACAGTTTAAAAGTTAACAAAAGACCTCATTTATTTTCGGACTTCTGTTTTTAAGAACAAATGTATTCATATATTTTGCACTGTGTTCTAATTTTCAATGTTATACGAATTTTTGCTACATATTCTCAAATGATATGTGACTTGGTATTCTGTAAAGTTTGCAAATTCAGGTTATATACTTTCTAGGCTCTGATTGCACTAAACTTGTACACCTGATTCTATGCAGGATTCTCCCTCTTCCTCGCATTAATGATTGATAGGCTACACCATTACATGAGAGAACTCCGCATTCGGAGAAAGAGCGTGGAAGCTGCAAAGAAACTGAACCAAGCAGTCGAGGACCAGAAAGCATCATGTTCTTCTGAGGCCAAAACTTTAGAAGCTGAATTATCTTCATTGCAAGCAAAGCTCAGGAACTTGGAGTTGGAAATTGGTGAAAAGACTAAAGAAGCAAACGGTGCTGAAGCAAATGCGTTGGCATTGAAAAAGCAATCAGAAGGCTTTCTTCTTGAATATGACCGTTTGCTCGAGGAAAATCAAAACCTTCGAGCTCAATTGCAATCCTTGGACTGGAGGTTGTCACATTCTGATAGCAAGAAGAGTATGTAAGAAAAACGGTGTAGGGATTCATCTGGTACTATTTGTTGCTTTTGCTTGTGAGGATTAATATCTGAATTCCTAAAAAGTGTGGTAAAGCAAGAGAAAGTGTAAAGAAATTAAGGAAGGAGAAATTGCTTGTGTTTCTGATTGGCATTTTAATTCTAGGGGTTTCATTGAATCAATACTAAGAAATAGCTCTGGTCTGAGTTGCTGGGTTCATTTGATCTTTTTCACTGTTTTGAACCCCATGAAAATTTTGGAAGATCTTGTAACAATCAAAGATATGATATTCAATTTAGAAATGAACCCTTCTAATTTGGTTCTTTTTCTACTGAATTGTTGTTACTATATGCATTTATCTGTTTACTTTTTCTGGTGGCAGCATATTTATAGATAATTAATTATACATAATTCTATACTCTTTCCTTCTAATTGAAAGAAGCTCTTTTATTCGTGAATTTTGATGAGATAAACATTTAATTTCATAATGTATTAAATTAATAAATTCTCACTTATAATAGAGAATAAGAAGGAAGAATGATTTGTGTTTTATTATACAATAACTATTTTTTCCTGAGAGGTTCCCTTGGAATAAGAAGGGGATCTCTTCTCTGGCAAAAAATTGCTCGTAACAGAGTAAGATTATGGACAAGGAGAATCATTGTATGCGGAGGGGTTTTTAGACAACACATTACATGCGATGAGAGACTGCCAAAGAAGTATGGTCTGCTCTGAATTTTGGGATAAGGATGTTCCGGAGGAATGCAGAAATCAGTATGGCTACACTGGCCCTATGTTTTTAGACTAAGTGGACAAGCGAAAAATGAGAAGATATATCAGCAAAAGCCTATCTGATGGCAAAGAGGCGGATAGAACTAATCCTGTATAGAACATGCAACTAACTAACAAATTTTCATCCTAATTTACCATCTTAATGACAACTTCCTTTCTGGAAGAGTTGTATAATTGTTTTCTGGTTAATGAGAAATTATTTTTTAGCTAAAATAAATAAATAAATAAAAACCTATTTTTTGCCTCTCTTTTTTAGCACGTTGTACTTCATTGTTTTTCCTCCCTCAAACTGCACTTATTTTTTCTCGATTTTATGTCCAATTTTGCACTTCTTTAATTCAAAACAACTAACATACAACAGTTAAGATCTGAGGGGAAAAAACCCGGAACTATATTTTCACCATGTACACTAAAAAACAACGAAAATATTGAGAGTTTCTCCAATACCTGGAACTCTCTTTTCTTTTGCCTTCCCGGTTTTGCGATGCACCATCACGCATAAACCATATCCAGACATTGGCCAAAACCTTCAATTATACAGGCAATATAGAATTGGAAGAAAGAGTAATATCATTTACAAGTGATACGGCATATCTGTCTATACATTTTATCATAAAGTCAGTTTTCCGTCTGACTATCAACAAGAAGCACAAGGAAGATGAAATCAAAAACTAAGAAAACAATAACGGCGGAAATCATCTTAAGCTGCTTCAGCAAATCCAACTCTTACATTGCCGAAGTCAAATATGGTGTGATAGCGACCCATAAACACATCCCCCAAAATCCTGCACAGCAGTCACAAAAATACAAAATTGTTAATACTTTGTACCGAAAACAACAAATCAGAAATTGGATATTAGAGAGAGGAAGAAAAAGATTCAGGAGATTTACCAAAGGGGACCACGAGGGGGAGGAACATCAAGGCCAGTAAAACCACTAATGCACTGAGTAGCAGCACCCTCACCCACCTTCAATATATACTGCTCAGATGCAAAGAAAGAAGAAAAAAAATCACAATTAGAGCACGGAAATCTGGAAAATCCAATGAACACAAGATTCTACTTTAAACAATTTAATTAAGCCTCATTCGCGAGAAGTGAGGACGGATTTCATGGGCAAAATAACCCTCTTTTTTGTTACTATAGGGGGTCATCAGATCTGGGCTAGAGAAGCCCTCATCGGATGAAGTAAATAGTTTCACTGTTGAGTAAACAATATCATAGGATACAACGCTGGTATGATCATTTTCATGTCGAGGGTTGCCAGAGAATGTAGTTCCAAAAAGCATTTAGATAAAGAGATAAATACTTCAGGGAAGTTCATTAGAAGATGTTCAGGTTGATGCGCCCTTCAACTCACTTATACCCTGTTAAAAGACAAAGAAGGTGATGAACATAACAAGTAATAAGGACTTCTTAGTATACCTCTTTAGATGTAAGATGGAACGGTTTTCCACCAATTGTGAAGGCGATATTAGGCATTGAAGATATTTTATCACAATCAACAGCAGATTCTCCCATGGGGCTAGGCAGCTTCTCGCAGAGCTGTAGAGTCTATGTGTGAGCAAGTCTGCCTAACAGAGAATGCATACACAATAATAAATTAGGAAACTTGTTAACAAACCTCATTTGCATAGTTCAATATGCGTTCTTGGGTCTGATTCTGATTCAATTGGTTCTGCATCCATACAACTGCCATTTCACAAGCAGAACACATAGCATCACGAAACCCAGCTGATTTTCCGGCTTTATCATCTACTACACTCTCGATACCCTGACTGTACACATAACGGCAAGAAAAGATACTTTTTTTGTAAATAAAGTTAAATGATCCCTCAAAAGTAAGTAAAACATGCACACAGAATATGAACATGAGAAAGATCAAGATCACAACCTCACACTATGAGTTCCATCAAAAGTGCAGAGCCCAACCTGGGAGCATATTTTTTTAGGCCGTGCCTGTAAGAATGAGAAAATTACTTTTGGTAAGTGTTTACAATTTATGCAATAAATTGAAGACCTGAAAGGAAATTGTAACTATGAAACGAAGACACAAGGCAATAAACATAGGAATTGGACTATAGAAGTGATAACACAAGTACCTGAGCTGCTAATAAATCCATGATTGTCTGGCCATACTGTTGCACAACAGTTTTGCATTCTTGACTAACTACACCAGAAGCTCCAATAGCATGATTGATCATGGTAACAATGGACTACAAAAGCATGTGTGTCAGAACTATTATAAAAGATAAACAACATAAATAACCAGATAGAAAATTCATTTTGATGTTGCACTTTGCTTCCAACATGATCAAAAGTAACATCCTAGGCAAAGAAATGTCCCATTGATCAGGAGCAACACAAACACGTGCAAGAAATGGATTAATTAATCCAGTCCACTGGGAACAACAATATTTGCACTTACCGTTGGACCTGCTACGAGCGAAGTGCCAGAATCAGCGATTGCTGAACAGCCGGCAGTACAGTAACCTAAGACAATAGGTATGGAGAACTTACATCAAATAAAATTAGACATACTTCAGTAACAGGAGAAAGGTGTTATATCCAAGGAAGAAGTTGATGTATCCACACACACTCATCTACTAGTTTCTCTATTTAGTATAAGTATGCATCCAAGAGCTCGTACCAGTTGGCTTATCATCAATCAGAACATCACCCATATCAAACTGTCAGGAACATGAAGTCAGATTAGTACACCAAAAAATGTTACACTTCATTTGCAAAAAAAAATATCTGGATAACCAACCTGCCAATAGCCTTTCCTTGTGACAGGAACAAAGGTATGTTTTCCCTTGAAATGATTTGGATCAGCACCACCAAACACAATCTCACCCCCTTCTTCCGCGTTTGGATCTCGGTTGAGCCAAAATGAGAACACTTTTTCCTTGACAAGACCTTGTTTTACCATGTTATACCTGAGATAGATATATCAGTGTCATTCCAGAAAACAAACTCATGAACACAACATTTAGGAAAATGAGGATGCAAAAGACGTCCAATAAAAAGAACTATGCAGTGGCAAAATTAAAGCATACCACACTGGAACAGAATTTCCAACTGATATCTCTTGAAAACCAAGACCCAATATGCCATCAAATTTGGCAACCAAGAAAGTAATACTAGGCTCCCGTGTTGCTTCAATAAATTCCTATAAATGTCCACAAGCTTGAATCATGCAGATTTTAACACAGAACAGGATCAAATTAAAGGTGAAGAGGCATAAATCACCTGATTCTTAACAACCAGGTCACCAACTTCGATGTTATCCTGACTAAAAAATCCAGATATAGCTCCAGTACCATAGTGAATTTCAGCTGTCTTCCCTGCATTCACAGACAATTCAAAACAATTCCAAAAGAAATACAATAATATGGGTGTAATTACTCCCTTGCATCTTTATGTACATGTGCGTTGACAAGACTTCAAAGAGTCCATTACTATAGAACGGGTCTAGCACAATTAGATCATCAGGACCCAACCGTTCATAAAACCACACAGAAAAGTAAGGGCTTCTTTTCCTTACTCTTGGTGGGATTTCTGAAGGATTAAACGCAATAAGAAATTTTATCTCCTTCTAAAATAAAACAAAATGTGCTAAGTTCAAAGAACGTGTACTTCAAACTAAGAGTCAATCAAATTAATCCTCAGGCAAAATTAGATCCTATATGTACTGCCAAAAGAAAAAAAAAATGGGAATAAGACAAACCATTCTTCTGGTAAGTGCTAGATTGGGTTGACTTGTACTTGGAATGGAAGAAACAGGGAAGCTGCATGAACATACACAGGTATAAAAAAATTTTAAACTATAATAATAAGTTTCCAAAGTCTAATTGATGATATTTACAATCAATTAATTACATCCCTTCTTCCATTCACAGTGTTCTAACTTCAGATGCTTACCGAGAAATAGCACTTGGCTGAGGGTACCCATAAATTAGAACTGCCAGTGTCAAAGATCACGGTAAATTTCTGAGGGGGAGTGCCAACACCGATCTCCCCAAAGTACTGAGCATCCATGTAGTTCTTTAGTGCAACTATGTCAGTGTCAGCAGAGTCCCCAAGTTTAGGGAATCTATATTTCCTAATGGAGGTCCTCAACATTTCTCCTTCCTTAGACTCAAGGCGAGCAGCAAGTCGATTATTCTGATCAAATTTCATCTTCTTTAGGCCAATTCTAATCAAGCCATCATTTGAAGCCGATACAGCCAGAGGAGATAACAGCAATGAGATGAGCAGAGTGACGAGAACATCTTTTAACTGAACTCCCATTTTGACCTGAAAAATATCTCAAATGTCCATTTATTTCAATACTATGGTCTGATTATAAGTAAAGGACAAATTCATATGAAAAAGTTAAATATAGATGTTGTTAAAAGTTGACAAGAGCCAGCTATAATAATTGCAATAAAATTACGGAAGAACAAATTCATATGACATTGAAGTTCATTTCAGCTATAAAAACTCTTTCAACTCGGAAAAAGAAAAGGAAACATTCAGTTGCAGTGAATATATCCCTACAATCTGCAATAAATCCACACTTGGCCTCTTGACTCCAAATTTACCAAAAAAAAAAAAAAAAAAAAGAAGACCTAATTTTAGATGCCTAAACCCCTGGAATGGATAAACACGAATACTACCTCTCTTTTCCATGTAATACTCTTGAACTGATTAATGCACACTAAAAAACCAGGAGGAATAACCAGCCCCTATTGAGTGTAATAATTTCCTTTTTCCCCATCACTCATTCCTTGTTGGGAAGGACATGTTCCATCAACCGAGAAATTTTCAGAGTTACAAAGCCTAAACCCGTGTAAAATTATTTTAAAAACTTAGTTAAAACCCTACAGAATCCATACAATAAAATCAAACATAAAAACGCATACATCATCACGGGTAAAAAATAAACATATATAAAAGCAAATCAAAAGACTGATCAAATAAAACGAACAATCACATTATAAATACACAACAATTATTTTTTAAAAAAATAAAAAAAAAAATGAAAATGAGATGAAAAACTTGGAACTGAAAATTCCGGACGAACTCAGAAATATCACCTTAAAAAGTACCGAAAACCCTAAGAAAAGAGAAAAAACTCACCAGTATCAGAGGATGCGATGAATGAATTGCGGAAAGAGAAAGCTAAGAGAATATTTGCAGAGGCTTTGCATGCGGTTGTTCATTTTATAGGTAAGACTTAAAAAAAAATGAACAAACATGGTGCTTGCGAAAATTCTCCACCGTTGGATCAGAAACAAAATTGATTAACAAAAGCCGTTGGATCATTTCATGAAATAAAAAGTGTCGCTTTCACGAGGTGCTCGATTTTCGGGAATCATAAAAAGATATTAATCGCGGATATAGTTAGGAGGAGGAAAAGAATATTTAGTTTGGAATGCATATTGTCCATCCGTACCGTTGATTTATAGATCCAACGGTAGTGAAGAACCGCGGGAAGGGTGACGAGGCAAGAGATATCAGGTAGGTCCGTGATAAGGATGCGTTAGCGTGACGGAAAACGACTGGAAGCGAAAGAAGCGGGCCCCACTAATTTGTAACGGATTGAGAGTGCGCTTACGTGTCAAGAAAGCATGCAAATAATGTTTGCGTAGTTGCGCTCCACACGCGACACCTGCACTTCGCTTCCTTCCTTCTTTTCTTCTAAATATTTTGTTAATATATTCATCGAATTCTCCTAATTTAAATTGAAAATATCTTAATTATAAATAAAATTGCTTAACCTTATTATTTACATTTTAATCTTTTTAATTTAAAACTTTACAGAAAACGACTTCTTACCTATGTGTAAGTTAAGCTGAGAAGCAGTCTAAACGTGGAGCATACCTCAAGATATATATATATATATATTATTCTTTTGTAATTAGAAGAAAAACAAAATTAATTATCGACTTCTTCTAATTCTTTAAACATTTTTAGCTTTAATTGGCAAATTTATTAGGCCTAAATTTGAAATAGAAACCTATAAAAAGAGGAATATCATATGTATTTGGCATCGGTTTGCTTCACTTACTACGCAAGTAAGTACGTAGTTTGTCAATTATTTTGAACATGCATAGCTGAATCCGCGTTTTTAAAAGTTCGAAATTGCAAATACAAATTGGAAACAAACTTACAAAATTATTGACAGACTTTCTTTTGAAACAATTTAAGAGTAATGTATTTTTACCTTATGTAATTTTTTATATATTTTAGGGTAAATTATCCTACTAACATTTAAATTTTTAAAAAATCTAACTTTTGCACATGTTTATTTTTGCTTTGAATTGACATTTGAACTATAAAATATCACCTCTTTACCCTTCAGCTCCAAAATTTCCATCACACTTCATTTTCCATCCAATTTTTAGGGGCATTTTCGTCTTTGTACAATTATAAGCATTTCTAATTATTAGCATTTTATTTTCAAGGATAATTTTGTCATTTCACTTTATTATTAAAAATCTAAAAAATATTTTTTTGTAATCTCAAGAATTTGATCTTGGAATCACATATTTAACTAAACTATATCTACCCACTGAAACAACTATAAATATATGAATTTATTTGGAACTTATATTTTATATTGTAATTACAAAAATAATAAATATGCATTTTATATTGAGATTATATTTTATATTTTAAATATAAATATTCTCAAAAAAATATTATCAAATGACACAATTCAAACCACAAGTTTTTATTGTTGTTACCTTCCTCAAACCTTGCACTGAAGTTCTTCTTCAACTCTTTTGTTTCGAATTGGTGCAAAACATGAATTTCGAGGTATTTTTTTATACAATATTATTGCTGACAATAATAATGTAATAATGTCATTGTAAAAAAAACTTAAAATTTGTATTATGCAACGAATTCAAAGTTAAAAAAATTCAAGATTTGAGGAAGGGAGGAAGACATGGTTTAAATTGTGTTGTTTGGATAATATTTTTTCAGAATTTTTATATTTAATATAATTTTCAAATAATATAAATTTTTGTATTTGTTCAAATGGTAAATATTTATTTATTGTTTATACGGCTGTGGTTCAAATCTAGGGGTTGACAAATATAATTATGTTAAATTTATTTTGGAATCATCTAGTATGCAATATAAAACATAAGTTCATATAAAGTAAAATGTTAATAGTTGTTCTAGGGGATAAATATAATTTTGCTATTTGTGTGGTTGACGAATCGAATCCCTCCAATTTAAAAAGATTTTTTAGATTTTTTAAAATTTTATGAAAAGACAAAATTATCCTTAAAATTAAAATCTTAATAATTTTAAAATATTAATAATTTTAAAAGACGAAAATACTTCTAAGAATTGGATGAAAAATGAAGTCTGACGGAAATTTTGGACGGAAGGACAAATGAGGTGATATTTTATAATTCAAGTATCAATTCAAAGCAAAAATAAATACAAATGCAAAAACTGAATTTTTGAAAAGTTCAAGTGTTAGTAAGATAATTTACCCTATATTTTAAATTTTTTTCTTTTAAAATTATTTAATGTTGGATAGTCACAACTAAATTAAATGCAAGTAGAACGGTAAACGAGTTAAACTGTTCGTAAACAAAACTCGTTGGAGTTCGTTTATGTTCGGTTCATATTTCATTCTTTTATTAAACAAATAAACTCGAACAAAATTTTAAATTCAATTAAATTTCAAGTTTAATAATATATAATATTTAAATTAGAGATTTTTAAAAAGATTTCGATAATTTAATGTTTTTCTAAGAATTTATTCAATAATTAAATATTTAGATTATAAATTTGAATTGTTTTTAAAAAAGAAATTAATATTTAAATTTAAATTTAAAATTAAAATTTTTTAAATTTAAACAAACGAACTCGAACAATTAAAAAAGTACAAATTCAAATAAATATTTCTGTGCTTAAATAATAAATAAATAAATTCAAAATATTTCATATTGAATTCGAGTTGACTCGAGCTCGACTCTCGTCAAAACTCTTATTCAACAAGCTTTTCTTATTTTGTCCAAAGGCAAAAATACACTTGAGCCAACAGGTGGCGGATTTTAAAATCATTTAAGATTTTGTACCATTAACAATGACTTTGGGCTTTTTAAATGGGCTGAAACAACTTTCACATCAAATGTTCAGCAAAAGGCAATCCCTTAATCTAAGGCTTTTTTTTGGCCCGCATCAAAAAAATAAAATAAAAATTGCGCAACCTTGAAAGAGCTTGGTTCTATTCGCTCGAATTAAAAATAAGTGTAGGAGAATTTCAGTTATTGAATGTCAAATCTAAAAAATGATAATGCGCTATATAATAGATATTTAAAATAAATTATTAAATTATATATATATTTTTCTTAGAAGAATGATTTTGATTCATGATAATTTGTAAATTATCATAATTATTATATTTAATTCTCTTATATTTTTATTAAATATTAAGCCAATTTATATCATTTATTCTTGATAATAAAAATGAAATATTGAAAATTTAACTGAATTTAGATAAAGATATATTTATTATTATAAATTAAAAAAATTATTTAGAAAAAATATCAAAATTTGAAAATATTCTCAATATAATCTAAATTTATTATTATTTTATTAATAAAAGGATGTATCCTTACAATATTATTTTATTATTTTATTTTATCATCTATTATTATTTTATAAATATGATATTTTTACCCAGATTTAATATAATTGTCGACGGACAAAAAACAAGTTGAAGAATTTTCATATGACGGGGCAAGACAAGTTCCCAACACAATTTACGGGTTCTAATTTCTATACTTTAAATTTTATTAATAATTTTATTAATATTTTAATATTTATATGATTGGATTAAATATTGAATAAATTTTATTTGATTCTGTCTGAAATTTTTCGATTCAATTAAATAGAGATATTATTATTATAATTAAATTTATGTTTAAACAATTATGTAGTTCACGAATTGCTTTAATTTTTTCAATTAATTATTTGATATTTGTCTTAACTATCTCTTGTATTTGTATGTTTAATCGAATTCTAGCGATTTTTTTTATTTCGTTAATAAGTGATATAAATTCTGACGGCTTTATCAGAATTCAAATTAAATTTTTGATTTTTAATTTAAAAATAAAATTATAGAACAAGAAATCATTTGAATTAAAACATTTTTGACTAAAATTTTCTCATATTTAAATTTTATAATTGTTAGTTTTGTTTTTATATTATCCTTATTTAAAAATCTCACCCTTTTTTTTTCTTCATGATTTAGATATAATTTTTCAAGGAAAAGAGAGAATCAAACTAGATCCCACTCGTAAGACGTGGCTTTGAGATTAATGAGAGATAGTAAGCTATATTGGCGCTGTTAGTTGGACTTCAACTTCAGAACTTTGACTGGTTGCATTTATATAAAATCAGATAATATTTGAACGAATGAATCAATATTTCATTAAAATATAGAATGCATACATCATCTCATAATTAATAATATATATATATATACCCACCTAAACTAAGTATAAGGGAAAAAAGAAAAGGAAGAAGAAAAGGTCAAAGAATTAACACAAGAAGGTTTCCAAAAATGAAAATTCTTGATCACTTGTTCGTGTTGTTACTATTTGTATTCAAGTTGTCGCGGTTATCATTGTTGTTGGCGGGATGAGAGGCACCAATAATGCTATTGATGGCGGCTACTAGAGCAGCCATCAAGTTAGGATTGGCCGTCAGGACATCCGTGGTAGCTCTCACTGTATCAGCAAAAGAAGTGTGCTGGTCTTGGTGGGAATGGGATAGTTGCAAACCAGAGAATTTTGATTGGTTACCACTATATGAGGTTGATGTTTGACCCAAAATTTGAGCCATATTCCCATGGTGATGGGTTGGTACTTGAAATTGATTTTGGAGTTTTCGAAGCTGTAAATAATTTGAATCGTGAGTAAGATCTAATGTAACGGTGGGAAATGGGGCTGAGGCGGATATTGTAGCCATATTCCAAGAACTAGGAAGAATAGTTCTAGCTAAAATATTAGGGTTCATCATACCATCTCCACTTGATGTGGAACCAGAAAGTAGCATATTTGCTGCGGCCGATGTTGTTTTCGCCATGACCATGGCAGCCGGAGGTAGTGGATGAGTGTGAAAACCTTCGTATGTGGTTATAAGAATTGTTGTATCCTCAGCACATCTTTGTACCTATACCAAAAATGTTCATAATCCCAATCCTTAGTCTCCTTTTTTTTTTTTTGCTCAAAAATTTTCATCTTTCAAAATAAAATTGATAAAATTTTATACTTGTTTGCGCACTGGACAACCATTAGCCATTGTACATCTGTAATAAGCTCTCGGACATGGATTACCTTTCGCCATCTTTTGTCCATATTTTCGCCAATGACATCCGTCACTAATCTGTGCAATATATAAGCAAGTGGATTTTAGTAAAGGAATTTCATTTTCTTAGTAGTAAATAATCTTGTTGAAACTGTTACTAACCATGGTAGCGTCTGATCGGGCACGTACAGAAACACGAGCTTTTCTCATGCTAGCATCACCACTATTATCAATTACAACTTCAGAATTGGAATTGGAATTGGAATTGTTATTGTTCAATTTAGGATTCCATCCTTCCGATCCTGGACTATCTTCCCTACTCATAATACCTTTATTTTTAGATAATTTCATATTATTATTATTATTATTTACCAATCCAGAAACTGTTCTTTCTCCGGATGAAGAATGGGAATGAGATATTTCCTCCATTAATTCGGTTTTACCCCTGCCCGCGCCTGTACCAGTCGGGACCAAGTCAATAAATTCTCTAACTTTCTTCTCGTCTATCTAACAAAATTCAAAAAATCAATTAATTATCTCGCACGCGTTAATTAAATAAATAATTAATTAATTAATTTTTTACCTCATTTTCTTGTTTTCCTTTTGCGTTCTGTTGCTGTTGCATCATCAGCGTGTCGTACGCAGTACGGAGAACATTATAATTGTGGTTAGTGACCAATAGCAAATTTCTTAACCTTCCATTTTCCATTTTCAAATTCTCCAAATTGGATTGCAGTTGATCTTTCTGAAAACAAGAATTAATTAATTCCGTCAGAAAAAAAATTTAAATCAAAATAATTATACCACGAAATCCCAGTAACAACCACGAAATTTCATCATCTACCGTTGATGGATCACTACTGGAATGAGCCGTTGTAGTTAAAAGTTGCAAGCCAGTCTTTATCGGGGAAAAAAACAACAAAAAAATTAAGAAAAATAAACAACCGTCAAAACATGCTTTAAAGAAAAAGGGGGAAAAGAATTTTATTTTTTTTTAAGATTTGAAACAACTTACATTAACATCCAAATTTGCCCTCGTACTACTTGTTTCTCTGCTCCAATAATCTTCTTCCTTAACCGGAATACCGTGACTGGGTCCCCCTATACAAGAGAAGAACTCAACTTCACCGGCTACCGGCCTTTTTTCACCTTCCGGCGGTGAAGAAGTTTCGGGCAGAAGCTGCTGAAGCTGAAGATGATAATCTTCTTTATGATTCTGATTAGCCAAGTAAGCTGTGGTGGATGGAATCATGCTACTTTTTCCAAAGAAACCCAAGTTTCTCAGAATTATCAATGGCAATCAGCCTTTGTTGAAACTTTTAAGCGAAAATGAAGGAAAAATGAGTTTAAGGAGTTTGAAGTCTTTTACTGGTCAAATGTGAAGTGGTATAAATAGAGTTGGAAAGGAGAAGACTTTTGCTCCAACTTTTGACTACGTCAGATGGTGCGTCAGTAATTTGCTGAGGTTTCATTTATCTTTTAACTCTTTTTTTTAATTATTATTTATTATCGTTTGAAAAAAAAAATAAATCTCAATAACTAAGTTTAGAGTCATAATGCTACTTTTTTGCCTATTTTCTAGTAAAATTTACTTTAAATTTAATTCTTACTATTTTTAATAAAATATTTACAATCTACTTTATTAAATTAAATTTTTATTTTTTTAATAAAATATTATGATCAATTTTATCAAACCCTTATTTTTTTAAAAAAAAAAATACTTACAAAATTTTAATTATCCAATAATTATAATTTATGTAATATAGATAATTTTTATTAATAATTCTTTTAAAAAATAATATATATTTTATAATCACAATATATATATATATATTGATTCGGCCTAAATCGATTTGGTGACACGTGGCTATTATCCGGCGTCGTTTGGGAGTTTCTACCAACGCTCCTCAGAGAGGTTCCCCAAGCGGTATATGCAAAACAGAGAGGTTCAGGGTGGAGGGTGAGGGACCTCCGATAAACCTTCCGACGATCAAGTCAGTAAACAGAATATTGATCGAAGATTTAGGAGGTTTGATAGAGAATTGATAGAAGTATCTGGCTTTACCTTTTGTCCTCTTTAGGGAGGTATTTATAGGAAATGACGAAATGTGTATAGAGAATCTGATATTTGTTAGATTCTGAAATATCCCTCTTGAATAGAGATATGGATGAGATATTTGTACCTAAATAATCTTTAAAATAATAGTCGGTCATAAGATATTATTCGTGGAAGAATCTAGAAGAATCTGGATCAGTCGATAGTCGAGATATTCGCGCTGCGAAGTCAGAGGCAAGAACTCACACTTCGTCCTCGTTCTACGGAGTGGTGGAGACTTGGCAAGTTTGGTGGGTGGACACATGAAGACACGTCACCCTCTTTACTCTAGGTCAGACTGAAATTTTTATGACCTTTTAATATATGAATAATTGGTGAGTTTGATCCCAAACAAATTTATGTTTGTCAAGTTCAGTCCCAAAATATTTTTTTTAACTTTTAAGGTCCCAAATATTTTTTTAAGTGAACAATAAAGTTCTTTTTGACAGATTCTGTCAAAAACCCTAAAAATTTAACGATTTTTATATTTAAATAATTAAACACGAGGGTAAAAAAGTCATTAATATATTTTATCATTTTCAAGTGACTGAGCTTCCTTTCTTTGCATCCAAAGTACGGCTTGATCGTAATGGGGTTGAAGAGGTCTACTCACTTGGCCTACTTAATGATTACAAAATGTGAGACAGAATCAAAATGTTGCGCTTACATTTTTGTCCATAATCTTATTTTCTTATCATATGATGACTATCCAACATAACCACGAAATTAATTTGGGTCATTTATCAATTTTGTAAACTCAGTCGAGTTTCAGGAAAAAGCTTGGTTGCCTAATTGTGGCAATGATCCATTGGGTGATTTATAGCATTCATCTCCCTGGTGAATGGAAATGCTTAAAATATTAACTATTCTCTTTTTTCTTTTGCAGATGAGGCTTGGAAAAAGTCAAGAAAGAGTTAGCTGGTAGCATCGAGAAAGGGATCACCTTTGCAAGGAAATAAAGCGACAGTGATACAATCACAAGTCAGATATCAGAGTTTTTCTTTGTTTTAGATGACATTTTTGTTCCTACATTCAACATGAAGGTAGGAAAATCAATAAAGCTTGGCTGCCAAATCAACTTCGTGGTTATGTTGGATAGTCATCATATGATAAGAAAATAAGATTATGGAAAAAAATTTAAGCACAGTATTTTGATTCTGTCTCACATTTCGTAATCATTCAGTAGGTCAAGTGAGTAGACCTCCTCAACCCCATTACGATCAAGCCGTACTTTGGATGCAAAGAAAGGAAGCCCAGTCACCTGAAAAATGATAAAATATGTTAATGACTTTTTTACTCTCGTGTTTAATTATTTAAATATAAAAATCGTTAAATTTTTAGGGTTTTTAACAGAATCTGTCAAAAAGAACTTTATTGTTCACTTAAAACAATGTTTGAGACCTTAAAAGTTAAAAACCATATTTTGAGACTAAACTTGATAAACATAAATTTGTTTGGGACCAAACTCACCAATTATTCTTTAATATATATATATAATATATATATATAAAATTTTTTGTTTGAAAGATTTTAAATTATTAATATTAATAATAAAATTTATTAGAGAACAATTATTATTATTATTATTTTTAGTACTATCATTTTTTTTACTTTTTAAAACAAATTTTTTAATTTAATTTTATAATTCTTAATAAATATAATTTATATTATGTAAATTATAATAAAAATATTATTTATAAATTATTAAATTACTTTTTTTAAAAAAATAAGGATCTATTCGACAAAATAGATCTAAATATTTTATTAAAAAAATAACATAATTTTTTTTTTAAAAAAATATTATTTTGATAAATAACTCGTAGTGATTCGAAAAAAAAAAAGGAAAAAGAAAACAATACATAAAGAAAGAAATCCACCGCCCGAAGTGTGCGGTGCGTTCCACGTGTTGAAAATGTAAAACGAAGAAAGATGAAGTCAAAGGGATTTACGAATGAATGACATTAATAGTTATTAATTATTAGTACTAAATTCTCTTCAGATAAATAGAAGTCGAAAAAAATTTAAAAAATATTAAAACTTCCCTAAACCACCGTTCATCGACGGCAGCTAAAAACACAGTTTAGGAGATCTATCTAAACTAAGACGAATCTAGTGTGTTCTGTTTTTTTGCATGGGTCTTTCTTCCTAAAAAAATATATTATATAAATTTGAATTTATTATAATTCTATTAATTTCATAATTGAATTTTATTTATTTTTATTTATGTAATTAATTAATTAATCTTATTATTAAATGGAATTACTTCAAATTCAAAAATATTCATCGTATGTATTTGTTTCGCCGACCCGATGTTTCGTGAAAGACCAGAAAATTTCTAACTTTTTAATTTTAATTAGTTTTTCAAACTGCACGACTCTGCTTTGGTCTTTATTGGCAGCTATTGTGGAAGAATTTTTCTTTTTTCTTTTTCCTTTTTCTTGGTTCTTTCCTTTCTGTTTCTACTAGAACAAACATTTTCCCCTTTTGTATTGTTGTATTGCCTGCCACTACTAAAAAAAATTTCATTCAAAATATTCTCCCACAGTACACCACTGTACAGGAATATCAGCCGTTTTAATTCAAAAAATATATTATATTACACTATTAACAAAAATATCAATTTTTATAACGATCAAATTTGTTACAAATTAATTTTTATAATTGTGACGAATTTAATTAATATTTTCATCACAATTTTTAACATGAAACTAATTACTCTGAAGGAATCAAACTGTGGATCATCTTCCCTGAAAAATATTTATAAATAATTGATCTTAAATTAAAATTAGATAAGATTATATTTTTAATGATGGTATATATATATATATAATGTTACACCAAACATACGTAAACTTTATGTTCTTTTCCATAAACACCAATTTGGCCAATTCGATTATTCTTTACCATAATATTAAATAGATTATTAATTAATATCTCTATTTCTACTACGATTTAGAATAATCGTGCAAGTAAACAAATCTGATATACATACATATATATATTAACGTGCTTTCGTTTCTCACATCCTACGGTGGAGATGAAGAGTTATTTGTTGTAAGAAAAAAATCCATCTGCAATTCGGGACCAAGCCAAAACAAACAAGAGTTGACTGAGATATTTGATTGACTAGTTTTGTACCAACTCCCACGTGGGTTACTTCTTAACGTAGAAAATTCGTGCTTTTGATTAGGTTTAATTGGACCATCAACCTCCTTGCAGCTTATGACTTTTGAAATTAATGCATCTACTTTCTGTGGAAGAATTAAGCCTTGCATTTCTATTCTCCATTTACTTTTAATTAAAAATTTTCAAAAATATAGTATTATCAAAATTCATGTTTAGAGTTGAATTATATTCTGAATTCAATTTAAAAAAATAAAATTATCACTTATTCTTTTTGTTAGGTAAGTTACAAGATGGTTCCATGAGCAGCCCAAACTTTTTCTACTTTTTCTTTACTTTTCTTTTTGATTTGTGGTTTGTCAAAGAACGTTGGCTTGCGTTCCATACTAATCTACTACTACTGTAGTAATAAAGTTCAAAATGGTTTCAACATATTTCAAACGTTTTTCCACGACCGACAAACTACTATCGGATTCATACAAACTTTGTATCATTGGCTTTCTATATTTTGGCATCAAAATTCAAAATTTAATTTTCACCTGTAGCTTTAATTTTATTATATTAATTACTAGCTAGGCATTTAATATCAACCGTATGCCAGTTGGTTTTTTTTTCCAATTTCTTGAATAACCCAATTGCTTGACAGGGACGACAAAGACAATTAAGGAAGAAAAAGATATCTTAATGTATCCAAATCAAGAAAGTTGTTTTCTTGACTAATAATACATTTCCATGCATGCAAGGAGCCATATTAGTCAACCTCTCTTTATCTGCCTGGAATTTAATTTTTCTCTAATAAATTGAGTTGCAGATGCCATACGTACTTACGTTGTAGTTGTTTTTTTCTTGAGAAAGTCGCCACCCTTTTACAATTTTAATGCTTCCAAGAAGTAAAAATCACATCACCGTTTCATGAATCATGATATCGACTGTACGTCCGCAATTGCAAAAAAAAAAAAATAATAAAAAATAAAAAAAATTCAAAGGCTGCGTCATTTGAGATGGACTTGGAAAGATCACAACTGTGTTTTCATTACCTACTCCCCATTTTTTCTGAAGGTAGTGCGTGTATACATATATATATATATATTTTATATTTGCATGCGCACGAATTTGAAAATGTATCGTCTGTTGGAAAGAATAAGAATAACGTATGTACGTACGTGGAATCTTGAAAGAGCTAACGTCATTTTATACAGGTCGGAACATATATATATATATATGTGACCGTCGTAAAGAAGTTGTGAAAATTGAATGGAAAATAATAAATTACAAGAAACGTGAAGCACGTAGGTTGAAGGAGCGGAAATAATGAATTAATTCTGTGGGGAGAGCTGTAAAGTTGAAATTTGGAAGCATGGCGAGTTGGACCAAATGGTCTAAACCCTAGAAAAACAGTAGACTTGTTGATTTTTATAAGTCATATATATCGAAGCTAGATACTTTTCACACCAAACACAAACGCCCCAAAACAGACATAACTTAATTGACAAATTCAAACCAAAAAGAAAAAAATTAAAATTAAGGTAGGTATATATCATCATAGATCTTTCCCAACTTTATATAGATACAATGTTCTGTGTGGACTGTGGGCGCTACTAGAAAACAAACCCTTTGGGGTTTTCCATTTTTGATCTCTCTCTCTCTCTCTATATATATATATATACACACACGTACTCGATCGTTATCTTATTCTTGATCACATCAAATGGCAACTTTTGTCAAAATTTCTTTATCTTTTTCCAGAAATATTAAAAATGGGAGTCTGACCTTTTAGTACTAAAACGGAACAAAATTAGCATCTGCTAGAGAAAATAACAGCACTATAATAACAAGTTTTATTTTTGAAGCAGGAAACATTGACTATATCATGCTCTCTTTTTTTTCATTGGATCCCGTAACTTGAATTTTTTCCAAAAAGCTGGACCATATATATCTTATCTTTATATAATTTTGAAGTCCTAGATGGAAGTTGCCATCTTTAGAAAAAAGAAAAAGCATGAGTTCTTATAATACTTGCATATATATATGTAATTAGTTAGATCTTGTTCTTATAATAAGGTAACAACAGTGTACTTTGCTTTCATTGAATTAAGGCTATATGTAAGTAAAGGTTTAAATTTTATTTTTATTATTATTATTATTTTTTTTTCACTCATTGTTATGTCTTTGAAGATGGTAGACAATATCTATATATATTTTGAATTTAATTGTTAATAGATATATATGGTTGTGCCAAATTCACAAGTGGCACCAGTGGTCTAGTGGTAGAATAGTACCCTGCCACGGTACAGACCCGGGTTCGATTCCCGGCTGGTGCATGTTTTTTATCTTTTTAACTAAATTAAATTAATAGGTAAATGGGCCGTCGTTCTTTATATGTAAATTAAAGATGAATATGAAGGAAACTGGTCATATCTTAAAGGGCTTTATTCTTTCAGATTGGGTTTATCATCTTAGCCCATTAAAGCCCACTCATGAAGATCCAAATAAATATCTAAATCCATCCTGAAAGCCCAAGTATGTTTTTTCATTTGGCAAATCATATTTCATATTTGGAGAGAATATAATCTTTATCCAAATATATTTATTTTTTTTGATTTTATAAAAGTAAAAGCCAGCAGATGGAACAAAGTGTCCACTGAAAAAAGTAAAAGTAAAAGTGAAAGATATATATAGATATATAGATATATAAAGAACTCTGCCCCCATGATTAATTCATGCTGAAGCATTCTTGAACTATTATTCAGAGATCTTTCTTCTTCCTCTTCTTCTTCTTTATTCCTTGCATCAGACTAATTAATATATAATTTCATGGCTTCCGCACTATTATTCCTCACCACATTACTACTTCCATTTCATAATTTGTTTATAGGTTCTGCAGAAGCTCAAGCAAAGCTCTGCAGAACATCTTGTGGTGATATTCCCATCAGATACCCTTTTGGTATTGATGATGGCTGCGGTAGTCCTTACTACAGACACATTCTTGTTTGTTCCAATTCAAGGCAAAATCTTGAACTCAGAACTCCTTCAGGAAGATATCCAGTTAAAAATGTCACTTATTCTGATCCTCATATTCTAGTTACTGATCCCTTCATGTGGAAATGCCAAGATGGTGAAAATTTTCGTCCCCCTATGCCATTTAGTCTTGACATTAGCACTCATTTCACTCTCTCCTCCCAAAATGATTACTTGTTCTTCAACTGCAGTCATAAAGATGTCATAATGGAATCAAAGCCCATCTTCTGTGAACGATTTCCAGAGCAATGTGATTCAACATGTGACAGTTCTAGTTATCTTTGCAGACACTTGCCTGAATGTGCTTTTGCTTTGAGGGGAAGTTCTTGCTGTTCTTACTATCCAAAAGCAACTGAATCTTTGAGGTTGATGTTGAAGCACTGCGCAACTTATACTAGTATTTACTGGAAAAATCTTGGTGTTACACCTCCTTATAATCAGATTCCCGAGTATGGGATCAGAGTTGATTTTGAAATTCCGGTTACTACTCGCTGCCTTCAGTGCCAAGATACCTCTAAGGGTGCTGGAATCTGTGGTTTTGATACAGAAACTCAGAATTTTCTGTGTCTTTGCAAGAAGGGAAATGTCACAACTTATTGCAATGGTAACTTTGGAGGGCCATTTTCTTTTCTTTAATTTATGATACTTTTATGACCTTTTATTCTTCTCATCAATGTACAGATAGCAATAATTCTGGGCATATGAGTTCAGGGGCTGTGGCAGGTGAGATATACATTAGCTAAAAAGGGCTCTCTCTGTTTCATGACAATATATATATATATTTGTGTGTGATTGTTGTTGTTATGTTCTAAAATGTAACACATTTCTTGGACTGGATCAGGAACTGCAACTGCAGTTTCAGTAGCTGGTGCATTTGGAATAGGAGCTGGAGTATGGTACTTGAAGAAAGTGAGATCAAAAGCTCCAGTAAGCCACGGTGTTCAAAGCAATGAGAATAGATTCTTTTGATTACTTCCCAAGCATTCTCATATTCTTTACCTTTCCTTTACTTCCCTGTTCTTTATTAATTAGAACTGTGTTTTTTTATGTCCTTATTCTTTCCTTTTCAATTAAGCAAACTCTACAAATCTCAAGTATTCTGGAAAAAAACAAAAGGACTAAATTAATCCAGACGAACCAAGATAAAATTAAGGTATAAACAAAAAATGACGGACTCTGTTTAATTAAGAGATCACCAAGAACATGGTTTATTAGGAATGCAGGAAAGAGGCCCTGCATTTGCTGTTAAAGCAGGCACCAAAGATCCATCAGCTACTGGAAAAGACTGAGACTTGGTGTAACCTGGTGCACAGCTTCCATATCCAGATTGTACAAAGTAAGCTCCGTTCATGAATTTATCTCTAGAAGATCTCCATTTCCAATTCTTCCATCCTTTCTCAACTTCTCGCTTTGTAACCTGCAGTGTAATCCCACGTTTGATTCATTCTTCCTCCCTCTAATAATTAAACATTTACATTTACATCAATTTTCTTACTTGTTTGTGGTATGCATCATTATTATTAGGAGCCACAAAATAATTTCCTTCACTGAAAATACTCGGATTTGCACTTCCACCTATTGCATACATTTTCCATTCATCGTACCTATTGTTTGCCACGTGTGCATACCCATACCTCACCCTGCACCCATAATTTCATCATTAATTTCCCTTAATTAAAAATAAAATATTATTTCAAGCAAATTAACCTTGGCATCCTCTGGACAAGACCCGCCCCAAATCGGTTGAAAGCTACCGTCACCTTAATTGCTTTGTCTTCTATGTTTTTATCATCGTGTCCAAATAACATCACCTGACACCCACATATATATATATATATATAAAATAAACAAACAAAAAGTAATTAATTAATAATATTGTACCTTATCGTGTTGGGTGAAGTAATTGTTGGAAATGGTAATGGAAGTGGAAGCATGGATGACGTCAATAAGGCCGTCATGACTACGTGCAAGATAACAATGATCAATCCAAATAAAAGAGGAAGCAAAAATATCAATAGCATCACCATCTGAGCCACGACGATGTCCAGTATGATCAATACTACTTTCCACAACTCCATTTTTTTTACCAGGTTTGCAATCATGAATACTGATCCCATGTATAATTATATGACTAACACGTTGAATAGTAATGCACGGACCGTAAGCAATTTCCAATTTAACTCCTCTGCCGTCAATTGTTTTGTAACTGTTCATTATGAGTTCGTTTTTTAGCGTGATTACCATATCTCTAGCGAAAATAATCCAAAGTGGCTTTTTTTGAATTACACCGTAACGTAGTGTTCCTGGTTTGGGATTCGTGGGTTGGTCTGATGGATCAGTGACTACGTACGTTGCACCGTACTTCCCTCCGATTGCGTCTTTACCGAAACCAATAGCGCATTCCGCCAATGCGCGACGATTAGCTGCCCAATTTGATTTCCTTCGCCAGCATGAATCTATGACGTTCATGGTTTTCTGAGAGGAGCTATATTTGGCTGCCTGCAAAAGGGTTGTTGAAGTATTTGTGATTATAAGAAGACTCCATAGAAAAAGTAGGAGAGAATTAGCTTGGAAGCTCGCCATTTATTATGTCCTATGTGATTATGATCAAGAATGTTCATTTCTTGGTTATATATACAGAGAGAGAGAGAGAGAGGTTCATGAGCAGTGGCAGCCACGACAGTCGGGAGGATTTTGTTTGGAAAACATATGACATAGGAGACGTGATAGCACGAGGAGGGAGTTGACTTTTATCATCACATACACAGTGTTATAATTATTATTTGACCACAAAGTTTGTGAAGATTATTTATTTTTTATAAGGAGGAAAATGTCTAATGAGATTTCTTAATTCCTTTGACATTTCCACTAAAAGAAGATGAACTGTACGGAAAATTGGATGAATTGAACACAAAAAAATTGTTATATTAAAGAAAAAATAAAACACAAAATTCACAAACTAATTTACTATCAGCAACAAATTAAAGGATATATATATTTCGTATCATTAACAAAGTAAATGAATTTAGCAGCAATATTACAAGGCTATAGCTAGCTTTTATTTCAATGTTACAAAAACGAATTAATTATATATATATTTCTATGCGTAGCTGCACATTCCGTACATGCAAGAACTGCCGTTTTTGCACTTATTATTGCATCCTCCACAATGCTTCTTGTTGGAAAATGGATTAACGCATTTTCCTTTGCAGCAAGTTTCATAGTACTTGCACTTTAGCCCACATTTCCCACAGTTAAGTCTGTCCGTTGAGACGTTCACGCATTTCTTCTTACAACAATCTGGTCCCGGGCTGCCCTTCACCCGACACATTCTGGGATAATTATTGCACGTCATCTTGTTTCTGCTCTCTTTTCCTGGCTGATTCTGCCCAAAGAATCCTCGCCCGCTTATCCCACCCGCTGCTTGCAGCAGTACTCTATTTCTTGGATGTTCTAGTTCAGTATTAATGGCCATGGCCATTATTACCATTGTTAATAGCAGAAAAAACTTAATTAGGCAACTCATGATGATGATGAATATTATTTTATTTTTTTTGGCTTCAAGAAATCGAAGATAAAGAATGAACAATGTCTAAGAGTAAAGGAAGGAAAATTGGGATTTGGATAAAGATGGGAGGTGAAGAAGATAGCATGCATATATATATATAGCCAGAGGAACTCACTGCATCAAAACTCTTGGGATTGTCCTTAGTGGAGTAGTCTAATTCAACGGCGAGAAACAAATTAAGTTAAACCTAAGTTAGGCACTCAAAAGAAATGTATACCAGCTCCTTAATTAATTACCTAATTGTAAATATTACCACCAATTTTATGGACTAAGTTTTGATATATAAATTGTTACAATTATGTATGTATTAATATATGTTGCAATATTTGTAAGTTTTTAATGTTAAAAAGTTAAAACTTTTTGATTTTGTATATTCTGAGAATATATAATTTGATACTCGTTAAAAATTAGAATAAAAGAATTAAATTTTATAGATATAATTAAATGTAATTAAAAATAAAAAAACGTTGAATTTGGGGAAGCTCAACAGGGGATAGCGGTTGGGGTTTATGTGGAAGGGAGAAAATAGGTAGCCGCTATAGACGTCTTTTTTTGAAAGGCCATTTTTTTTTTTAAATTTCTTCTCTAATTCCTAATTCTGTGTCTGGACTTCAAAAATCTGTTACAGAAGCACTTTAAGAGTTCCAATTGTTTCTCATTTTGACTTGCAATTATATAATATATATTTATTGGGGAACAATCAAACTCAAGGTCTTAAAATATATATATTTGGACGGATTCTGTCAAAATGAGTTTAGTCCTAAACAAATTTAATATATTAATGAGTTTAATCCTAAATAATTAATGGACTAAACTCATTAATTATTCATTAATTTAATATATTTACTTGGGGAACAATCAAACTCAAGGTCTTAAAATTAATGAATAATTAATGAGTTTAGTCCTAAACAAATTTATGTTTGACAAGTTTAGTCTTAAAATATATATATTTTTTAAACTTTTAAGGTCTCAAACTATTTTTTAAGTGAATAATAAAGTCCATTAGACGGATTCTGTCAAAAACCTACAAATTTATACAATTTTAACGATTTTTAAATTTAATTAATTAAAAATAAAGACAAAAAAGTCATTACAAAAAAATAAAAATAAAAAATATATTTAAATAAAAGGATAAAAATGTCCCCACATTTAAAATTTTAAAAATAAAAAATTTATCAAATCCTTCATCAATTTTCATCTTCTTCGATACAAATCTAATTTTTATCGTTTTTTGACATTTTTAAAGAAAAAAATATTAAAAAAAAAAAGAAAAAAAAGAAAAGAAGAAGTGTATCAACATTTTTTTTTATTAATAATAAAAGTTTTTCTCCTAACAAAAATATTTTAATTGAAAGTTTTTCTTTTTAAGGAAAATTTCCTTTTTCTTTTCTTTTCTTTTCTTTTCTTTCTTGAGAAATGTTAGAAAATAATAAAAATCTTGTTTGTAGTCGAAGAATAAGATTGACAAATTTTTTTTGATATTCTCACTATTCTGATAGATTTTTTATTTTTAAAATTTAAAATTTAAAATATAAAAATATTTTTATCTTTTTATTTAAATATTTCTTTTTATTATTATTTATTTTTACATATAATGACTTTTTACCTTGTTTTTAATTAATTAAATGTAAAAATCATTAAATTTTTAGAGTTTTTGGAACTAAACTTGCTAAGAATAAATTTGTTTGGATCAAACTCAGAAAACTCGTGTACTTACATAAATCTCATGCATAATTAATTATTTTTTAGTTATATATATATCTTGATTAATTTAGGGAAACATTATTTTTTGATTAAATATTCTTTTCAACAAAGAATAAGATTTTTTTTATGGGATTGTTTTCTCGATACAATTATTACTATTATTATAATTTCTACATAAATTTTTTCGAAAATGACTTGAATTGTACTGTAATGTCTTAATTGAGTATAATCTCCAAAAGAAAAAGAGAGAGAAAAACAGAAATGGATACGTAAAATTGGAGTATTGAAACGGAAATATAACATTACAAATAATAATGAAGTACAGATCTATTACATAACCTATATATCTTCAATAATCATTAACCTCAAACAAAGAAATAAACAAGACAATTATGACGATTTGAGAATATTATACTAAGTATAATCTATATATATATTATGATTAAGCATAGCTGCACATGCCAAAGCGACACTGGCTTCTTTTCTTGCATCTGTGGTTGCAGCTGCCGCAGTGTCTTTCATCCCATGATGGATTCACACACCACCCATTGCAGCAAACCTCCGAGTATTTGCACTTCTTACCGCACCTTCCACAGTTATTTCGATCCTTCATAACGTTAACACATTTCTTCTTGCAGCAATCGGGGACCTTGGAATCACAAACCCTAGGGTACTTGTCACATCTTCTTCTAGTCATGCGTGCAGCTTCTTGGTGAAGAAGAAACCTACCCTCTGCCTTATTTTGAGGAACATGATCAAAATCATCATCAACATCAACATCATGATGAAATGTTAAATGATCATCAGGTGCTGGCATGGATAAATTTATGGATATGAGTAACAAGATCAAAATGGTGGAGAGCTTTGAAGAGTACATATTGCATGCAAAGGGATGTGATTATAATTATATGTATTTGTGAATTTGTGTATGCAGAAATCTATTTATAGATAGATAAAATGAGTGGAAAAATAAAAATGGAGGTCTTTTTCGATTTGTTACTTGTAATTCAAGTAAATTAAAGTTAGGTTTTTGCAATTTCTTCCACACCTCAAATTTATTGACTCGAATCAGGGAAAAGGGAGATGAACTACTTAATTGCCTGTATTTTAGATGACTGGTGCTTGCTTAAGAGAAAATACACATTTAACAGTAGTTTTGAACAAAATGGAAAAGTAATGGAACTGCCGCGATAGACTTATCTACATTGCTGTTCAAAATTAGCTAAACCAGCACTTGTTTTTTTATTCCATTAATTCATTGCATTTGTTTAAATGTTCACGGGTAACTTCGTTGACTTTTATAATCTCATTTGCAACATGCGTTGTTGAGGCCTAGTAATTAGCTACTTCATGAACTTGGCAAGAACAGCAAATACAGAGAGATTTTCTGAATGTTCCCACGTAAGTACGTACGTCTCTTATTTCTTTTCTTCACTGAATTATAGCAATGCAAAATGCAAGTGTAGTAGTGTACAAAAAAAGAAAAATAAAAATTGAATCTTGATAATATAATTATGCATAACTGCACATTCCATAAGCACAAACATCTCCCTTTTTGCATTTGATGCCACATCCGCCACAATTCTTTCTATCAAAACGAGAATTTGCACATTTCTTATTGCAGCAGATTTCATTATACCTACACTTAAGTCCACACATACCACAGTTTAAGGGATCATTTTTGACATTGACACATTTCTTCTTGCAACAGTCTGGTCCAGAACTGCCCTTCACATGGCACACTCTTGGAAATACGTTGCAGGTATAGTTTTGTGGTATCTTTTGGGCAAGAACACGGCTTACCCTTCTCAGTGCTTCAGTAGTATGATCATCAGACATGCTAAAATTAGTACTATCATCCTTCATCTTTGCTGACTCATCATCTGCACTCGATACTTGTGTTAATACAATTATAACAGTTGCTGCATAGAGGAACAACAGCATTATGGTGAGGATTTTGAGGGACTCCATATATACTACTTTTAGACTAATAAAAATTGACAGAAAAAGCAGGATTTTATATAGGCAAAACGGAGTCAAGAGTTGACTTAAGTTAATCCTTGGAATTTACTACTAAAGATTTTCCCTGGTTTAGAAATGAAGGAAAGTGATCCGCCTAGAGGATCTGCATCCCCAGAATGATGAATATTTATCTTGATTTGGGTCAAAGTAAGACCCGACTCCTCCGGGTCAACGTGAAGAATCTGCTGCCTGTGATTCTTCCCACCAGATATTATTAAATTAAGATTCCCTAACAAACTTTATTACAAACAAATCTTTTCTTACAGTTATCACAATCAAAATAAAATTAAGATTTCAATTCTATATTTTGTACCATAAATATCAGATAATTAATTGCCCAACACACCACTTATAAGATTGTTAGTAATTCTCTTTTTTTTTCTTCAGAAAAGAATCTAAAGTTGTTCAGATAATGCTAGGTTTTTGGCTGATGGACAGAGTAACTGAATATGGCATGGCGTTGTCGTTTATGTTGGGAAATAAGGATATTTGAATGAAGAAATTAACAATCAAAATAGAAGAGATTTTGTGATAGGATAGTGTATCTTTAAAATGAGACGTGTGTTAGAGAATAAAGATTTGAAAGTAGACAATTTTATTTCTCAATTTTCTTTATTGCATCTACAAAGGCTTGCTAGCCGCCTATTTATACTACTACTATGTCGGTTTAACCGACTTAAACTTATATTTAGGCTAATCTAAATTATTTCTAAAGTACATTTTATTGTCATACATCTCTCAACCATTCTAGAATATTAAATGCTCGTATTTTGCCAATTGCAAGCTCTTGATTTCTCTAGAATACTCAACAAAAATTTGTGGAGATAATTCAACAGTTTACTTCATAATTCTCATAATAGCAAATATCTTTGAAGGGATTAATCAGAATGTGAGTCTTCCATCCAAGAAATGGACTTGGTTTGGAGGTGTTCCGGTGGATTAGATTTAGATTTCATGAAATTGATTTTGTGTAGCGAACTAATTATTTGATCCAATCTTTTGTAAATTTATATTTTAATTGGATTTTATTAGTATCTCGTTTTTTAAAAAAAAAATAAAAAAATAAAAAATTAGAAGGGCCTAATTTTATATTTTGTTGTCTCCAATTTATAATTACAAAAAGTAAATTTTCTATATTATTTTATATTATTGCAAAAAAAAAAAAATGTAAATGAGTATTAATTATTCTGGTTGTTCATGGTAATTGGTGGACAGCGCAACAGATAATTTTTACCGCAGAAACCCAAAATTGTTGATGGAGGAGCAAGTAGCATCGCCGGCGGCAGCAGAGAATCAGAAATTAGAGAAAGAAGGAACTGAATATACTGAAATGGCTGCTTCTTCCGTAGATGGAGTGGCTGCGGCGGCACTGCAGTCTGTACTTCAACGCGTTCGCCGATCTGCCGAGAGATGCGGCCGTGGACCGGACAGGATTCGAGTAGTCGCGGTGAGCAAGACCAAGCCGGTTTCCCTCATCCGCCAAGTTTACGACGTTGGCCACCGCTGTTTTGGTGAGAATTATGTTCAAGAAATCGTCGAAAAAGCCCCTCAGGTCTTTTAGACCTCCCTCTTTTCTCCTTTATTTTATTTTATTTTTAATAAAATACAAAGTAATTCATCGTTTCTAAATTGTTACTGAAAGTTGCTATCTTTCTCTCTAAATTGCAGCTGCCGGAGGATATAGAATGGCATTTTATCGGGAATTTGCAGAGCAACAAAGTGAAGCCCCTCTTGAGTATGTTGCCAATTCCTTCTCCTTTCTCTATAGTTTATATGTATACCATGTGCTAAATGCATTCGAGGAAAGTCACTCGTGTGGTAATTGAATTTTAAGACTTTTTAAGTGTTTCAGTGAGATGAACCATATGATGATTATACATACAAATGGCAAATACAGTTGCATTTGCATTATAGACGAGAGGAGGATCAAAAGTGCGGTGAACTATGTAAATCTATCATCATCATATGCTGATCGTCATTCTTTTGTTTAAAAATGTACTGCAGGTGTACCTAATCTTGCCATGGTGGAGACCGTTGATGATGAGAAGGTATAGGAACATCAAATATAATGTCATTTATTTCTACTGGATTAGCCTAAAGCGTTATGCAAGTTGTCACTTTCCACCAAATGCTCTATGTTTTTGACTTAAGTCCCTGTAAGATGAACTGTACTATTGAAGCAAGACATGTATTGACCCTTTTCATATTTTTCCTATTGGCTGCCAATGCAGCTTACTGTAACCGAGTAAGCAGCCACCATTTAGTCCTTCTATGCAAGCCCATCCACCCACTGGCACACACACACACAAAATCTTCAATAACCAGAGTACACTACAGCAGAGTCTCCTTCTCTAGCCATGTAAATGAGTTTCTCTTTTGATTTCTTTTTTATGGTATTATAAGTAATACTATCCTTTTGGGTTTCACAGATTGCCAGTGTTCTTAATCGTGTGGTTGGGACAATTGGAAGAAAGCCTCTGAAAGTACTGGTCCAAGTTAATACTAGTGGAGAAGAATGTGAGTAACAGGATCACTGATATTGTTGCATTACTCTATACCTTTAATTGCTTTACTGCCCTATCCAAATTTATTTGTCTGTTTTCCTCTATACTAAGTAAAATAGTTAAGCAAAATACTAGGCCAAACACCCAGAGGAAAGAGTGGACTGATTAGAGAGGTATATAGGTCAGTGACAAAAAGCTAAAGTGATTGTCTCTCTTATTGCAGCTAAATATGGTGTGGATCCAGCTGGTTGTTTAGAGCTTGTCAAACATGTTAGTTCAAGTTGCCCAAATCTTGAATTTTGTGGTCTAATGACTATAGGAATGCCAGACTATACCTCAACCCCAGAGAATTTCAAGGTGGTGGTTTGTTTATAATATTAGTGATCAGTTCTCTACTTCTATTCCTTGCTCAACCAATTCTGATGTTAGTACGTATTGGTCTCTTAGACATTGGCAAACTGTAAAACTGAGGTCTGCAAGGCACTTGGAATACCTGAAGACCAATGTGAGCTCTCTATGGGCATGTCTGGTGACTTCGAGCTTGCAGTAAGTGAACTATTTTTGTTCTATGTTTTTCTTTTCGGTATAGGTCAAAACTAACTTGTCAATGTGATGACATTTTCAGATTGAAATGGGCAGCACTAATATTAGAGTTGGATCCACCATATTTGGAGCAAGGGAGTATCCAAAGAAGTCAAACTAACACCATTGCTGTCTGCCCCTCGAAGAGTTTGTAGCACGGCACTTTTCCTTTTGCCAAGACATGTTTTTTCTTGTTTTCCATAATCATCCTGCATATGGACTTATCCCTTGGATGAGATGTGTTTACTATACTATAGCATTTTTAACCTATTTTATATGGATACAGCCTTGGGGACCACTAAGACTCTGTAAATTTTTTCTTTGTTTTAAGAATGGAATCAGATACCAATATACTTATTGAAATTTTATTTGAATAATTGAAGTGGTGGCAATCTTTGGAAAATGGGATGTGGAAGAGTAAAAACCCTTTTTTATTACTATTTCAGCTATGCTCTCTAGAGTTCCCGAGATTTTTCCAGGTGGAGCGTTTGCATACTTGTGGGGGTAAAGAATGGAATGAGCAATATGAGTTGGCATTAGGGGTATTTCAGCAAATGCAAGCAAATATCTGGAGTGATGTATTGATGCTAACTAGGCCTTTTTGTTGATGCTTTGGGCATAATTCTTGGCTTCATATCAATCATAAGGCATCCAAGAATGGACCAAATATTACTCCGTGAAATTCTAGGGAAAATACTCCGCTGCTATCTTCAAGTGGAGCAAAGAGCAAATTTTGTGATCAGGTGGAGACTGGTTCTCCAACTCCCACCGTTTTACCAATTCCAAAATCCACATTTAGATCCTTAAAATTCTCTTGCAAGTACAATGAGTTAGGTCAGTTTGGAATTCTGAGAGACGAGTAACAACAATGAATCTACAACAGCATAAACAACAAGGAACATGCAGTCCCAAGATGCTGAGGCTGACAACAGGGTTGATTGGTATGTGCCTTGCAGGCTACATTGCAGGCCCTCCGATCTACTGGCATCTGTCCGAGTTCAATATATCAGAAGACCATTATCTTTGTCCCCCTTGCCACTGTGATTGCAACGATCATCCCCTTGTTCTCCCCCAGCAACAAGGTACTCCCTCTCTTTCACTCATATTATAGCAGACACATCAAGATTAATCTTGCGCGTTACATATCAAAATTAATGAAGGAGAGGATCTATAATGCAAGTTTATTTTATGTTTATGATATTGTTGTGGTCACCTGATTTTCTGTTCAATTTTCCAGTAAGACGTAAAATTCAAGAGTGGGTTAAAATTTTGAAAAAATCTGATGGTTTCTTTCCCAATCCAAAAGAAGAAAGCTAGATTTATTTAACGTTACTTTCTGGTTCTCTTGCTGCAGGCTTGAATTTCAATTTCAGTTCCTTCGTAGGTCAGTTCTCAATCATTCTTTCTGCTTCCACTTTTTCTAATCGTGAAAGTAGTGTCCATGGCATTGATGAACTCGCGTTTAATATGATTTAAACTGTATGAATTCAGGCATATAAATAAGTGATACATTATTTTCTCTTCTCTCCAGCTGCTCTGCACTTTATTTTTCTTACTGTACATCATCTTCTTCTTCTTCTGTCCGACTCATTTAAGGTAAGATAATCAAAGATGATAAAATGTGAAAATGAAACTTGACCTTTCCTTTCCCAATGCAGATTGCATGAAGCATGATCCTTATATGACTCAAGACATGGAAAGGAACTACACCCATTTACTAACAAACGAATTGAGGATAAAAGAAGCTGAAGCACAAGAAAACCAGCAGCGTGCTGATATTGCATTACTTGAGGCTAAAAGGATGGCTTCACAGTTTCAGAAAGAAGCAGATAAGTGCAGCTCGGGGATGGAGACCTGCGAGTTGGCAAGGGAAAGAGCTGAAGAGATTTTAGAAAGGCAGAGAGATCTTAGTGCAATGTGGGAGCTGCGAGCTAAACAAAAGGGTTGGAGAGAAGAGATGGAGTCTGAAGAAGTGGGCATCGTTGTTGATACCAACTAGCTGTTGCACCTGCCAACTAGTTTTACCCATCTTGATGATGATTCATTGGATTTGATAGGAAAAGACCATATATTGATATTACATTCAATTAGGGTTACATTTTTCACCTTGTAACTAGTGTTTGCTCCAGCAGTTTTTACAAACACTGCGTACTTTCCAGGCAGGACACAGTTACAAGCAAACCTCTGGTGTGGTCAGATATGATTAATAACAAACAATAATGTTCAGGCTTACTGTCCAGAAGTGGGATGTCTTGAGAAAAATTGTAGCTTCAACCAAACAATGTAACTTCATAAACAAAAAGTTTGGGGAAATGGCATCATAAGTTTATGGCCCTTTGTGATTTTCCTGGTTATATATAAATAAATATATATATATATATATATCAACAATTCCCTCATCTCTACAAGCCTCAACTGAGCAGTGCTGAAAGAATCAGCTTCAATGACTGAAAGAATCGAACCTACTATTTCAACCTAATCCCGGTATCTAACTCCTTGTTATATCTCTAGATTCTCATTTTGTAACCTCACTCTAACCTGTGGATATTCCAACATTCGGAGCCTGCATCAATAAGCGCTGCAAAATAACAAAAGATCATGGTACTGAGTCCATCAGTGTGGTGATATCAAATTCATTAGTTACTCCTGCACTTAAAAGGCGCATTGCAGCTCCTCGAGAGAATTTCCTAGCGAACAAAAAGCAAGGAACAGATGTTGAATTGTTCTTGCACCACTCCGACCTAAATTCTTTCTCATGGTATATATGGTTAATTTCCTGTAGAATGAAGAGAAGAGAAAAGATGGAAAACAGATTTAGTTTTATTGAAAATATACGATGGATCACATGAAATCTATTCAATAATACCAACCAAAAGGAGGTGTCATATGAATTTTTTTTTTTTTTTTGGGTGGGGGAAGTTAACAAATTAGGTATTAAGTTGGTTGCAAATATACAAAGCGGTCCATATTGCACATTATACAGATTTAAATCATATAGCCAAAGAAGAAAAGATTAAGCAAGTATACCTTTATTTTTTTTATCTGTTCAGGCCTAGCATCTGCATAGCTAAAGGTAATAGGATGCCAGCCTGTTTCTGTCATGCTCGTGGATTGGTTCCATAAAGTGTACGTGACAGCTCTTCTTTCAAGTTCATCCTCAACAGAATTCATCTGTCCAGAAATAGTGGAAAGAAAGCAGATAAAGAGTATTGATAAGCTTACAAAAAATAATGCCAGCAACTGCATCAAGTTCAGTTGCTTAAATATATAACATGCAATTTTTTGAAGAATAAAATGAATGCAGAGAGTACACGATAGCATTCATCTTTAATCAGATATATAAATTGTTATGTACTCACCGCAAGTAGTGTCTGCACGTAATGTTCATCTGGGATACAGTTATGCTGCTTCTGAAGTTTCTGCATTTAGCATCTAAAACATCTTAGGACAGGTATATTCGCTAAAAAAACACGTACCAATTGCCTATAACTCAACTGGAATACAAGTAACATCATAGACAGAAATCAATGCGCCAGAAAACAACGCAAGAAACAAAATTCCAAATAAACACCACTGGATGTTGGCAAGTTGACCCCAATGAAGCCCTTTTCATTTTGCATTGCTATTTCTATATGATTGTGGACAAAATTATTAAAACAGAACAATCCAAAGATCCACCACCATTTAGTCTCAGGAGATAAGAAAACATTTTAGCATTAAAAATAATGACATAATAGTAACTTAGTGACATAAACAGATAGAAGGAGAATTGAAAAAACATTGATATTAATCTCATCTCATAGTATTTTAAAATGCTCTATTATTAGAGTAGGCAACAAAAGAAGAAAGATAGCTTACAAGATTTAGCTTCCCCTTACTGGCATCTACAGGTGGACGTCTCTGCACAAATCAACATAAGTACAATTAGATCATTTCGAATGGAAGCTTATTCCTCAGTATTACACAGAATTTGCAGAATAGATCAAAAGAAGAAGAATGCAATCATGTCATTCATTCCCAATCATTTTCAACTCAAAAATAAGAAGTCACTGGTTTAAGGGAAAAAATATTTGTTGTTAGAGATTAAACAGTGATTCATGCGTAGTAGCATATATGATAAAACAAGTTAGTTGTCTTGTGTTACTTGGGGATAGATGGGATATGTCCTGAAAAAATTGGCAACTCATTAGATGCATCACCAGAATGTATCAATACCAAATAAAAGACTTCCATCAACACTGAAAATAATGAAGGAGTCCTTGTAACATGATTCATCATGATCGCATACTTATAGACAATCACATACTGTGCTATGTATAATATGAAGGTGTACCAAAGAGAGACTTAAGACGCAACAACCAAACAACTAAAAAAAAAAAAAAGCTTTTCACCCACCTTGCAAAACTTTCCAAAGAGTGGAAAGACAACTTCGTCATCCACAATAAGGTCTGCATGCTTTCGGGTTAAAGCAATCCACTGAAACAATCAAGCAAAGCCGAGTTAAATAATCAATAATATAAGCTATAATTGAGAGCAAATACACAGTTTCCACCAATAACAAAGACAGTGCCAGCAGCAACCCATTGAACTAACAGAGTCAAGTCAACTGAACAATGGGAATCCATAAAATATTCTAGAACATTTGTATTGACTAAGAAAATAAAACAAGCGATTGAAATATTAGATTGTGAAAGTCCATGCTGAAATATCAGAAAACTATAACTGATTGTCCCCGATCAGTCTTAGAAGAGGTAAAGTACAGTTCTCCTGCAACATATGTTCAGTGGAAAAATCACAAGAAAGGTTATCTTTCTGGGAAAGAATTCTTTATAGATATACTTAAAGATCCTTAGAAGAAAGGTAAAATATGAATCTAGTCCTAGGCGGTCAAAAATCTTTTAAGTTCTCAAAATGAATAAACATTTCATGCCAACAGATAAAGAAACAGACACATAAAGTCCGAAAGAACATGTACTAATTATAGGTTAAGTATATTCAAGCTCCACACAGCAACCAACAACTTAGTTTGAATGGGTAATGTTCCAGTCAAGGACAGATATGTCACTGCAAAGATCCATAGAGGAGAAACTGTAGAGAGACATTTTTCATGCTTCTTTTATTTTCGGAATTAAAACCCTTAGATAACATCATAGGATCAGTCATCTTTTCTTATCTTTCCTCATCAAGAATAGATTCCATCCACCTTTTTGTATATAAGCTGAATTGAAGGCAGTGAAAATTACCTGGGATCCTTTCCGCCATTTGCTTTGTGGTATAACTGGAGACATCTTTGGGTTGTAGCGGCTTTCTTTCTTATCCTTTTCAAGAAAACTTAAAGAAAAAGACAGAATCAAATTTACTGTTAGCAACAAATGATCAATATCACTTTATAACCATAACCCAATAGTCCACCATAAATCACCATGTGAATGTCAAAAACCTAATACAACAAATTTACCTGTCAACAAAACTCCTTGGAGAAGCCATTAGATAGTTGTATATGTAGCTAAAGTTGTACAATGGGACACAACTGCAGAATTAAGATGATACAGCGCTGTTAAGAGCATATCTAACTGTTCATAAATAGAAGTGAGATCTAAACTGGTTGCAGCAGTAAAATATCAAATGCTCTTGATGCCGGTCTATACAGAAAAAATTGCACCTCCACAGAGCCTAGCAAGAATTTATAACATTCCACCTAAAATACCAACCTGAACCATCTTTCCTGAGATAATGTTTCAAGACACATGAGAAACTCATGCCCTCTACCAAAAGAAGAGTTGTAGATGAAAAAGAAATTTCTCATGCCCTCAACATCACATTGAGCAAATCAGGTCATGCATGTAATAATAAATTCTAATGCACATATTCATACAAATGTAAAATACAACCACCTATCAGATAAGAGAACGAATCTCTGATTAGCTGGATCCTCAAGAGCTGCTCCAAGTAACAACCTCTCAGCCTGAATCATGCTAGACTCTCCCCATGCTACCTACATAACCATTCTTGGTATCAATACTATCGAAAATATAATTTTGCAGCTTCAACAGGAACAGAAAAAAGAAAGAAAGATCAACAGGGACTACATCTAAAGTCTAAATTCTAATATATTCTCTGCCTACAACCACATTCTTTACCTCCAAAACAGCATATGCCATCAGAAGTGTTGGTACTACTTACTCATGAGAACTTCCTAAGGGACTGACACCAATCTAGTAAGTACTGCATATCCTGCCTCAGCAACAGGCAATTAATGGACAAAGGAAATTACCTTAATGCTATTCTTCAGTTGGCGATTATAAAAGAAAGCCGACCTAGTGGTTGATTCATCAAATACAAATCCAGGCTCTGAATGTATATAAATTGAAAAATTTGCCACCGCCACGTTCTGCAAGAAACCAAAGGATACTCTAAGAAAATATCCCAGTTTAAACTCACTTGTTTAGATGATAATGTGCTCAATATATCTGAAGAGTAAGTCAAGGATGTAAAACTTAAGGAGCGTTGAACTTCAGGTATTTGACAACTAAATTGCCTTTGAATATAAATAACGAAAACATCAACGACCAACGCCATAATCTATCAAAATTTGTAACTTCAGAAGAAAATTGGGGAGAAGCTCGGTCCAACAATGAATTACAGGCATGAAAGCTCAGAATGTGAAAAGTTTTCACCCAGGAAGAATCCAAACTATCAGATATGTAAAATTAGCATACCGCAGGATCAAAGAAAACTAGATAGTTTCGGGTATTACAGAAATTTAAACATAAAAATTCAGATAATCAGGATTCTCGATTCGTTATAAACAGTAGTAATACTAGTATTTTGTTGATTACTGGCCAGTTTAAGTCTTACCTCGAAAAAACTTCCCCAAAGGAAATCTAGAGGCAAATCTTTCCTCGTGAGAAAGAGAAACGCAACCTTAGCATTGCCATTGAATTCGTAAGTATTGATGAATCGCGATCGAGCAAAAGAAGAAGATGTATTATGAAGTTGGCGAGAATAGCTATGCAGCCTGAGAAAAGCCATGATGCAAATTATGACTGACAACGCAATCAACAATTTCCATCCCAACCACAACGGAAGGCGCATTTTAGTCAACGCCGGTAATCCCACTCCTCCAGCTACTCCTCCGCCAACCGCCACCTTCTTCTTCATGCCTCCTCCTATTATATAAACACATACAGTTGCAGTAAAACATATCAATATATACCGGGGAAGAGCACGTGGGGAAATTAAAGAGAAAAATATTACATTGAAGAATTTACAAGGAGCAAAGATTCTTATTATTTTGAATTTTTCTGTTAATGAAAGCTTTGACGTTTTCACGCAACCGTCAGGAGAACTGTACTGGAGGCGTGCCGGAAGAATTATCCAAAAAGTGTATGTTACGATTTCGTTTAGTGATGCTCTTTTGCCTTCTTTACTCCCTTGGAAAATTGTAGTTGAGAATCATCAAATAGAGGATTTTCATCCTATTTATTTTCGATCGGCGAATTTAATTGAAGATTTGTTTCCTTACTGTTTGAACAGTGAATCAAGACGATATCCAATTCACTCTGCAAAATTGGGGGTTGAGGAAATTCCAGTTGATGGCGGTGGGCGCCGACTTAAATAAGAAATGAATCTAATTCTAGAAGTATCGTATCATACACGCAATTAACAGCGAAGATCATTTTAAAAATCAGAGATCATTCTTAGGATAACACGATCCGTCTATTCATTATAAATAAATACTTTTTAAATTATAATTTCAAGGTCGCCTGATGAAATTTTTTTCTTGACCAAATTCCTTGGTCCTCTCCTACCCCACAGCCCCAAGCCCCAAGCATGTTCTGCAGAAACTTGAATTTCAGATGAAAATGGATCTTCACCAACGCTTACGTTTTTAACTTAAGAAAACAGTGACTGACATGAAATTTGATGAAAAACCTAACTTGAAATAATGAACTCCAACCGATTCTTTTTATTTGTTTTTTCCTTTTCTTTGGGGGAGAGGATCAATATTCAAAGCTCTGAAATACCGCAATACGTACCACAGCTCTAAAATTTTGCCCTTATTGATTGATTGACTGACTATCTCTGGCTGACCTTGGCGGCATTTTGAGCATCTAAGATAACATTCAATATTTTACCAGGAACATATATTCTCTTCTTGATTGTTTTACCATCAAGAAACTTGGACAGTTTTGTATCCATTGAAGCTAGCTTGAAAGCATCCTCCTCAGTACAGGCTTTATCAACCTGTATTGTACCCCTAGTCTTTCCATTTATCTGGACAGGAAGGACAATAGTTGATTCCCTCAGGTATTCAGGATTTGCCTGTAATTTCAAGAAGCAATTAACTCTTAAGGAAGTTAGTTATCATATACGCAAATGTATTGCAGAGTTTCTAGTTCTTATTGGCAAAAATGAATACATTAATAAATGGCGTCATACCTTGGGAAAAGGCTCATACGCCAATGAATTCGAGTGCCCCAAACGAGACCAGAGTTCCTCCGCCATGTGAGGTGCATAAGGAGAAAGCAGCAAAACAAATGCTTCAGCAATTGACCTTGGAAGTTTTTCCCACTAGACACAAACAGAAGTAGAAAGAATATATGATACTCTACTAACAGAGAACGGAAATCAAAGTTCTGGCTGGTTCGAATAGTTTCTAAGCCTTCTATTTTCCACTAAGTATAAACTAGTCAAACAGGCATTCTGATATCTTCTATCACAATTAAACATTTTTCAAATCCTAAAGAACAACCATTTCATCCCTCAAAAATTCTGGAGCAAGAGAGCACCTTATATGCAGCATTGATGAACTCCATCATTGCAGAAATTCCAGTATTGAATCGTGTTGCTTCAATTTCTTCTGTTACCTATGAAGATGAGAAAAAATATAATAAAAGGGGGCAAAACTTCAGATGTAAAACTTACTTTTTATGGAAGAGAAGGCTATATAAATAGTCAAGAGACTACCTTATCAATGCATTTATGAAGACTGCGAAACTGTTCCATAGAAGGTTTCTCATCAACTCCTACAGATCCATCTCTAAATTCACCATCAACTGATGGTGAACCAACAATCAATCTCCAAGCTCTGGCTAAGAAGCGATGAACCCCTTCAATACCACTAGTGTTCCATTGTTTCGAGTCTCTGAAATGCAAGAAGGTCAGTAGTTTATATTACACAGTTTTGGAGTAGATTCTAAATCAGTTGTTCACTAAAAGAGGGAGAAAGGCACCTTAATGGCCCCATAAACATTTCATACAGACGGAGAGAGTCTGCACCATACTCTAATACAACATCATCAGGATTTATGACATTTCCCCTACTTTTACTCATCTTGTGTGCTCGGGCAACTAATCGCACACTAGGATTGCCTTTGAGCACAAAAGAATCACCAGATTTTGTAACCTATACACGCAGTACAATGGCAGTAAAAATAGTGGGCAAAAAATCTATATAATTCAGATACAGATGCTTATCTGCAGAAATCAAGAAATAGAGAGAAGCAGGAGGGAGAAGATGATCAAAAAATTCATTCCACAGGGAAAAAAAGGTACCTCATCCTCAGGTACCCTCTCTTGACTGTACTCATTAAGCTCAACAACAGAATCTGCAGATATCAAGCTTCCATCAGGCCCTCTGCATACCATATATTCAACCTGCAATAGAAAATATTAGTTACTCTTGAGAATATACATATATCATCTTAAGTTGCGCAAGTAACATATACTTCTCCAAGGATGATTCCTTGATTGATGACACATTTGAAGGGTTCCATAGTTGATACTACTCCAATGTCGTAAAGAACCTGAAAAGAACCAATAAGGATAATCAGCTTAACATCAAACAAATTCAATGAACCGTCTACATGGATTTAGGGAGGTACTACTATGTATGTTATCAGTGACAAAATTCTAACTTAAACGAATGCAATCAGGGCTCTGGTCTGGCTTCTGGGATCTCATGAAATTTATGACCAATTAACATAGTCTATGGACAAATGTTCTTAATGTCCTCATGTTATCTAACTAATAAAAGGATAAATTATGGCCCTAAGCTGTTTCAGCTGTTTCTTGCCAGGAAGAGAAGTTCACTTCAAAACTATTGAAAAAAAATATGGCGTGGGAATGTAGGTGAAGTGAGGTGATAACTGCAAATGCAGAGAGAGCAGCAAAAGCCAATTTATTAGTACAAACCTTGTGCCAGAACCGAGCATAAAGCAAATGAAGAACAGCATGCTCAGCACCTCCAACATAGACATCAACTGGACTCCAATACCTGATATGCAGCAGAAATTAGGGAAAATGTGAAAAAGAATGTTGTGGTCCAGGACTTAAAACTACAGAACAAATACAACTAAAAAAAAATTGAGTTGAAACAAGACAACTTATAAGGCAAAACCTGAACTTACATTTCTTTTGCTCTATCAACCAACGCACTGGAATTATTAGGGTCCATAAATCTCAAATAATACCTGCAAAATTAGTAAAAAGTGTCATATATCTTTGAATTCCTCGTCGTCATGAACTTGATAAAAAAATATAGATTACCAGCAAGAACCAGCCCACTGAGGCATAGTGCTCGTCTCTCGTTTGGCAGGCTTCCCAGATTGAGAATCAACTGTTTTAACCTGAACTCACATGCAATGGGAAAAAAATAAAAATGGAAGCTTGAAACACAGAAAATATCAAATAAGAGAAGGAAATAAAAGAATGAAAAGCAGGCAATGACCTGTACAAGAGGTTTTAGTTAAAGCAAGAATCTTTTCCATCTAAACAGCAATTAACAGTAGGAAGCTAAAAGGGCTACTTCTTATTGAATCAGTGTATCTTTTAACTTCTGAATTTTAAAAGATAGTGTGTTAGAAAGTTCAACATACCCAAGATGCTGCTTTTGAAAGTGGTGGATCTCCTGTACCAGTGGGAGTAAAATCATCCAACTCGGGGAGGGTGAGAGGCAGCTCACTTTCAGGAAGAGGAACAGTTTCACCAGTATCATCTAAAAAAATGACTGGGATAGGTTCACCCCAATACCGCTGCCGAGCAAAAAGCCAGTCCCTCAACTTGTAATTAACCTAAAAAAAACTATATCTGTTAAAGGAAAGTCATAAAAGAGTTCCTTGTCTGCACTTAAAACAGACCATTCTTCTAAGAATTGGATCATACTGCAATAGGAACAAAACTATTCTCCACATTGATAGTCAAAACACATGCCTTTTTCTTTCCATTTCCAGTTTTCTCAAGCCATTCGATAACTTTGGAAGCACCTTCTTTGTTGGACCATCCATTGATGTCAATCCCTGCTGCCAGATTTGATGAATTTATCATGGTACCATCACCAGAATAAGACTTTCCAACATCACTTGAACTTTCACCATTTGGCATCACAACGCAACGGATTGGGATGTTATACTTCAAAGCAAACTCATGATCACGTGCATCATGAGCAGGTACAGCCATGATTGCACCTGTCCCATAGCTGCATAATTTATACAACTCTCTAGTCAAAAGTATTTAAAATAGAAGAAAATAACTAGTAACTTAACAAAATAAATACACTAAAATTCAACTCAAAGAGAAGGGACCACAAAGAATTACAAAAAAGAAAAGAAATGGAATCACCTTCCTAGAACATAATCTGCCACCCAAATAGGAATGGCTTCACCATTGGCCGGATTTCTAGCATAAGAACCAGTAAAGACTCCTGTTTTTTCCTTTTGAAGCTCAGTCCTTTCAAGATCACTCTTTCTAGCTGCAAGTTCTTTGTATTGCTCCACCTGTGATCAAGGACATTCTCTGTTCATTATTCATGGGAATCAAATTCCCAATTAACTTTAAAAAGTGCATGAGCATACAACTGTGCTTTGGGCCTCAGAGGCTACTGATGACAACAAGGCATTCTCTGGTGCCAGGACCAAGTAGCTGTATGAAATGACGAAAAACACACATATAAGGCGAGGCTTAGTCGTAAAGAAGGACAATTATGATGATTGGAGGTCAATTTCATACGTTGCCCCAAAGATGGTATCTGGCCTAGTGGTATATACTCTAATTCTCCTATCACTTTCTTGACCATCTTTGTTGATCAGAGAAAACTCCAACTCTGCTCCTTCTGACCTCCCTATCCAGTTCCTTTGCATTTCCTTAACACTTTCAGGCCAGTCAAGATCATCTAAATCTTCAAGAAGACGGTCAGCATATGCAGTAATCTTCAGCATCCACTGCCGCATAGGCTGCTTGGTAATAAACAATGAACTGTAAAATCATACAGCCATTGAATGAAAGAAAATAAGGGAAGTAGCAAAGTTAGTAATGCATTTAACAATCATAGATGATAAAAGAGCGAGCATACCTTTCTAATGACTGGGTGCCCTCCACGTTCGCTTACACCATCCACCACTTCTTCATTTGCCAGCACAGTGCCAAGTGCAGGACACCAATTTACAGGCACTTCCGCCTAGAAATATAATTCGAAGGTTGTCAACTCTACTTCCAAATAAATCTTAGATAACATATCACATGTGTGTACCTGGTATGCTAAACCCCTCTTCAAGAGCTGCAGAAATATCCACTGCGTCCATTTATAATATTCAGGTTCAGTTGTAGAAATTTCTCGGTCCCAGTCATATGAAAAGCCTAAAGATTGAAGCTGAGGCACAGTATGAATATCAGTGATTAAAATAGATAAGACTGAAGAGACTGGTTGTACTACAAGAATCACCAAGAAAGAAAAGACTATAAAACAAAACAAAACAAAAAAAATGGGCTATCAACTGCAGCAGGGAAACTCGATCACATATGTAAGAGCTGGATAAAAGTCAGAAGTACATTGGCAGGCTAAGTGATTAAACAGAAATGTCAAACATTGATTCATATGTGCTTTTCTAGGTTTTAAACAACACAGAAATAGGTTTAATTCTTGAAATTGGCTTGCATAAAGTTTAGAAGAATAGTGATCTTAGTATAGGGACCTACAGAGCCATTTGATAAACTGTAGAAGAAACTAATCACCTGGTTGCGAAAACGTTCTATGTTTCTCAGTGTCGTGATTTTTGGGTGTGTTCCAGTCTGTCAAAAGTATTAACGAAGAATAACCAGTCAAATAGCACTAGCAATAACTGAATTAGTAGAAATAAACTCCTAAAGTGCTAACAGACCTCAATTGCATACTGTTCTGCAGGTAACCCAAACGCATCCCATCCCATGGGATGCAATACATTGAAACCCTGCATGCGCTTGAATCTAGCAAGGATATCTGTAGCAGTATAGCCTAGAGGATGGCCCACGTGTAAACCAGCTCCACTGTAATAAGGAGCAAGTTGTGATGCCACAGAACAGCACACCAAAGACAGGAAACATCAAATTTTTTAAAACAAAGAATTTCTGTACAAATCTAACCATGATGTTTAGACCTCAAACAACATACAAATTTCTATTTTGTCCACATAATTCAGACAGGAACTTTCGTAAAATTCTTGCATTTCCTACCGCGTAGCAACTAGGATCTCGTTAGTACAATCTACATTTTGTGCCACAAGCAGCAAGGTAACAACATCTACCACCTTCTACACTAAATTAACTTCTCTCGAGACCGGAGTAGAATTTATCACAAAGCTATCAACTTTTTCCATTTTAAGAGTAACCCGATTAACATAACTTCGCTTTCATTTTCAAGGTATAAAATTCCAAAAAGGAAGCAGCTTTCTTTCTACACACAAAGAAAACAATTAGTAATAAATTCCAAAAAAGACAAAATAAATAGAACCTGGGATAAGGGAACATGTCAAGAACATAGTACTTGGGCTTCGAAGTATCAATATCATCATCAGGTGTTCTAAAAGTCTTATTTTGCTCCCAATATCTCTGCCATTTTCGTTCAATTTCATGAAACGGATAGGCTCTCACTCTCTTAGTATTACCCTTTTGCTCTTCTTCAGCAATTGAAGGACTTCTTCCACTAAGACTACTACTAATACTGCCGCCATCATCATTATTCTTATCAGTGACAGTATTGATAGAGTTAGAAACTCTGAAGGGGAAAAGAGAAGTCGAGGGTCTGCAGAGGAGCGGTGGCCGGTACTTTGGGGAGATGAAGAGCGTGCGGCTGCGCAGCCTAGCAGGAGGAGGAGGAAGAGGAAGAGTATTTCGAGGGATCACAGTGAGGTTTGTGAAGGCCTGAATTTGAGCATACATCGCTGGATTTTGGATATGAGAGGAGAGCGGTTAGGATAGGGGAGAGAATTTAGAGAAATGGACATTGTGAAATAGATAAAATCTAGCACAAACTTAAAAGAATTTAGTATCAAACAAATTTTATTTCGACAAATAAACTCTAAATTATATTTTTTAACTTTTAAATTTCAAATTTTTTAATACATAAAGTCTTTTTTAAAATTAAAATAAAATTAATTAAACAAATGACTAAGAATTTTAGGTTGAATTTCTCTTCCTCTCCATTCCTAATTAGCTGCCTCTATGTTTATTGTCTGCTAAAACATAATTCGATAGATTCTTTTTCTTTGCTGTTAGATGGCCCGCAGCACCAAGACTAGGGAGTAGTGAGTAGTCTGGGTGGGAGTGAAGGTAGTTACATCTCAATCTCAAGGTGTGTAGATTCATGGTTCAAAGTATATGTTGAGTCGCCGAGTTGTATCCATCTCAAAATTTACCGAGATAAAGATATAGATAAAAACAAATATGATATTAACTCGGTCCTACTTGCCCGTAACTCAGTGTCCTAACTCGGCTAACCATGGAAGATTAGAAAGAAAAGAAGGAAGAAATAGAAAAAGTGGTACATGAATCAATATATATATATATTACATTAATATTAAGGTAAATTATTTTTAAGACACCTAAACATTTTGAAAATATAAGTTTAACACCTAAATTTTTTTTTGTCGCACTAACGACACTCCAACTTTCAAATCGTATCACAATGTGTCATTCCATCCATTTTAGTCGTTAAAAACTTAACAATGAATTGGTTCAAATTTTTCAAAAATTCAATCCTTCTCCAATATTTTTTTTAAATCATCCAAATATTCAAAATGCTCAGATCTCTTCTTTAAAAAAATCGTGACAAACAATTCAGAATTTTGGATTCATTATTACTCATTTGCAAATATGAAATCTGAAGTACATAATTTTTATTGTTTTGTTTGGTTCCAAAATTCAAAGCCAATTCAACACAATTTATTTTTGGGTTTATGGAATTGGCTAATTAAAAAAAATAAATTATTTAATTTAATGTTTTTCATTAAAAAAATATTATTTAATTTTATTGGTCTTGCATTTTGGATAATGTGTGAATTTTGGAAAAGTTTCACGTGTTGTGAAAATAATTTACCTTAATATTATGCACAAAATTCAATAAAAGAGAGGTTTGCTGACAATGCTAATGGCATGAGAATCCCCACATATCTTGAGATACAACTTCCTTAATTCCACTCAAACTAAAGTATGGGAAAAATAGAGTTTGACTTGGTCCATAAAATACGTCGAGAAGAGCAACTGTGAAAGAATCTATCATTACTGGGACATATATTATGACGTTTTTACCTTTTTCTATAATTAATTAAACAATATAAACAATTAAATTTTTAACATTTTTAACGGAATCTCTTAAAAAAGGATCTTATCTATTACTAGTAAAAAAAGTTTGGGACTTTAAAAGTTAAAAAAAAATAGTTTGGGACTAAAACAAATTTATCTTTGAGAAGTTTAGTCTAAAAAAAAGATTTTTTTTGAGAAGTGATAACATTGGGTAGAAGCTCATGAGAGACTAGGACTAAGTTTTGAACCTACTTTTTATCCATATTTTTCCTACCTTAGCCCTAGCCTACATTACAACCAAATTAAGACCTCTTTGATCTTTATTGCTGAATTTGCTACATTAGTGGAGAGAGGTGTAATAGATTGAGTTTGAAGATGCAAAATGAACCTTAGGATTACCATATGTTGACTTATGAACGAGAGATTGAAAAGGAAAGACTATTCACACACACACTGGAGTGGAAATTCTTTGAGCTTGGGTTGGTTAATATTTGGTTATTCACCTAAGGATGGAACATTATGTCTGCTTGAATTTTTGAATTTTCTCTTTCTGAAATCACTGGTCCCAGGGTTGGTTGAAACTGCTGAGCAAAATTTTTATGTGGGTATGTATATTCCTGGTTGCTTCTGCATTGCTGCAGCATTGCTCGGGACGAGCAATGATTTAAGTTTGGGGGTGTGATAACTCTACAATAGTAGAGTTATTTGCAGTTGTTTTGCCTAGTTTCTAGCTCAATTTGCTTAACTTGTTCATGATTTTGAGTTAGATTTTGTTAAATTGCATAATTCCTTTCCCAATTTTAATTTTGTGGGTTAATTGTTAAAAAGGGCCATTTTAATTAAAGAATTCCTAAATTTTATTATTCCATTGTTAACATTTCAATTTGTGTAGAATTTCACAAGATGATGGAATTTTTTGATTCAATTGCCAAGGGTAAAAAGGGAATTTTGATGGTTGAAATTGGTGAAAGGAGACTGGATAAAAGTTGACCGTGAAGAAATTGAAATATTTGTGGATGATTCATCAAGAGGGAAAATGGGACATTAAATTCCAAAAGGCACATATACGTGTGTATATATATATATAATGTGCACCCACACACTATTTGCAACTTAAAATCCAACTTGACACCTTCGGTACTATATATTTCTTTTGTCCTATCCATTATACATACATACACACACACACACACACACATATATATATATATATATAATTATATATATATATGCTTGTTTGTGAAAGTGCATGGCGACAAGGTGGACAAGAAAGTAGAAGAAAAAGACAAGAATTTCAGGAAAGCAGCTAGAATGTTGCTGCTGACCCTGCAACAATCAGAAGAAAAAGACAAAAATCTTGCAGAAAGCATATGGAATTCTGTTGCAGATCATGCGGCAGTCAGGAGAAAAAGACAAAAATCCTGCAGAAAGCATATGGAATTCTGTTGCAGATCATGCGGCAGTCAGGAGAAAAAGACAAAAACTCTGCTGAAAATGCTGCAGCAGCAGAGGAAAAAGACAAAGACCACAGAAAGCAGCTGGAATTCGGCTGCAGATGCTACAGCAATCAGAGGAAGAAGACAACAACTTCAGAAGGCAGCTGGAATTTATTCAGATTATTTGCTGGAATTTTTGGAGAAAATTCCAAAATTATGGACATATGGCAGCTTGGTAATGGCTCTCGGTACACAAAGAGGCTATATATATGTGAAAAAACCGAGAGCATAAGGCTAGGCGAGGCTAGGTTAATTTTCTTAGATAGTTTAGTAGTCTTTCGATAGGATAGTTTAGTTTTTTTTAGGTTTAGATTAACTTTTAGGAGGGAAAAACCCAAGAGTGAGCAGGGTGACTTGCTGAAGCATTCATCAGCTGAGCAGTAGAGACGCAGCATCATCAAGCAGAGGAAACGAAGGGCAGCAGTACGTTGATTAAACCGATTTGGGCAGTAGGGTGATCTCCGATCCAGAGTAATCCTCTCTCCATTTCTTCAATTTACTACTGTTTTGTAATTAAATGTTCTTTGTAATATGAGAATATTTACATGGGTTTAAGGATTGATTAAAAATGTTTTGGGAGTGATATGTTTTCCGTCTTGGGATTGATTCCGTTGATTGGTGTCACTATGGACCTAGAGACTGTTTTTCCTATTACGTTGATCATTGTCTTTCATGATTCGTTTCAGCAAAATATATAGTTTTAACCTAAAGATGTTGTGGTGTAGTTAAGTATGAGCATGTTGAATACACTGTTTTGATTATGATGACGAGTATGTTGTAGCATTGCTTTCTGTTTTTATGTTTGGTGCTTGTATGAGGCGATGGTGTAGTTAAGTATGAGCATGTTGAATACACTGTTTTGATTATGATGATGAGTATGTTGTAGCATTGCTTTCTGTTTTTATGTTTGGTGCTTGTATGAGGCGATGCTTGGTTTATTCATGTAATTACATTAAACTGATTTAACATCACTTGCGGTTACGACTGTCCAATGTATGAATCGAGCTAGTGTCTGGCCTTCTAACGGAGGGGAGCTAGTGGACGTGATAATTATGTGGTGCTAGATTGAGATTGCGGAAGCGGTAAGACACGAGAGTGCACTCAATATTGCAGTGGAAATGACCAAATTCACTGACTAGCATTGCGCTAGGTCAACGGTACTTCGTACTCCATGAGACGATGCTATCGAGGATCTAGCCTAGTAGATCAAGTAGTCTGGGTAGAACCAGACATGCTGTAGCATCGATATGGAAACTGAAAGCATGCTTTGTATATTTAGATTCATCTCTGGTTTGTACTTACATTTTTTGGCGTGAATGTCGCAACATTGTATTACCTGCAGTACTCTTGTGGTTATTTCCAGTAGGCTAACCCTTAACTGTTAGTGTAGTTAGGAGTAGGAATGTCGTAGCATTAGACCAATCTCTGTTCATCATTTATCATTCTTTATTCTTTTATTCTTTACGATTCATTATTCATTATTCTTTTATTTTTTTAACCATTTGTACAATCGTATTTGCATTTGTAATTGGCATACATAGTCCCTGTGGGATCGATAATCTTGTACTTAGGTACATATATTACTTGTTGATCGGTGTATACTTGCACTTGTTAAGATTGCGTTGATCTATTCTATTTTCTTTATTTTTACAAATTGTGACACACGCACACCACGCAACAAGTTTTTGGCGCTTTTCTCTCCCACAGATTCGGTCAAAAACCCTAAAACTTTAACGATTTTTAGATTTAATTAATTAAAAAAATGATAAAAAGTTATTACATGAGAAAAGAAAGAAAAATATACAAAAGAAATATTTAAACAAAAGGATAAAAATGTCCTCACATTTAAAATTTAAAATTTAAAAAATAAAAAATCTATCAAATCCTTCGGTCCTTCTTTAATCTTTCTTCTCGTCCGAATACAAACAAGATTTTTATAAAAAAATAGCAATATAAAGAAACTTTAATTAGTAAAATGTACAGGAAACATGACCACAGTCAAATGATAGGACAATATTTTCAATACAAACTTATGTCAAGGAGAAATGTTTATTTGTGTACATGTTTCTCCACCCCTAACCCCACTTCCAACAAATGTAAGAGAACATTAAATGATTTACATGCGTTTGAAAGAGAAAAAAAAATGTGTATATTGCTGGTGATTTAGTAAAGCCTACAACCATTGTAGAGGAAGGTATTCCCATTACTAAATTATTTTTATTCTGATCTGCAATTAGCGTGATGATTTATAAATATTCATGTTTTGATAGCCTCTTATAAAAAACAGGATTATGGGTTTCCCTGTAATTGATGATGATTGGTTGTGGACTTCCTACGTTAACTTAGGGTGTAATATTTCGATATGTTCTATAACATCATTTTAAAAAGTAAATTTTCTGATCGTCGTCTGAGTACATAATTATTAGATGGTGGCATCTAGTATCATCAATTTTAATGAAGAGTCAACATCTTTCTTTGATGAATGGATCGCAAGTGAGTGAGAATCTGAGTAAGAAAATGATGAATCAGAATTTAAACTCCGAGTCATATAAATCACTAAATCAAAGACATATTTTAGAATTTTCTTCTTTTATTTTTCTTTTTAAGGAAGATTCTCTTCTTCTTTTCTTTTTTTTTCTTTAAAGATATCAGAAAACGATAAAAAATTTATTTGTAGTCAGAGAAGAAGAAGATTGACAAAAGAATTTTGATATTTTCACTATTCCTATAGATTTTTTATTTTTTAAATTTTAAAGTTTAAATGTGAAGACATTTTTATCCCTTTATTTAAATATTTCTTTTATTATTATTATTATTTTATTTTTAGTATAATGACTTTTTTACCCTTATCTTTAATTAATTAAATATAAAAACTGTTTTTAGGGTTTTTGACCAAATCTGTGGAAAAAGATTTTATTGTTCACTTAAATAAATTTAGAACCTTACAAATTTTAAAAAATATTTTAAAATTAAACTTGTCAAAGATAAATTTATTTGGGACTCAATTCACCAATTATTTTATATATATATTTAGAAGAAGTCAATGCAATCTTCTATATATATAATAAAAAATATGTCTATCTATTATTTTGGTAAATATAAAATTTGAAAATTAGTAATCAGATTTTATTGATAAAATTTAAAGTCACAATACTTTTATATTTAATAGGAAATCTCAAAAGTAATCTTGAAAATATATATATATATATATATATCTTCATAACTTTTTTTTCTCCCTTTTCAATTTCAAGAATTATGTAATTAAAAGTTTCATCATCAAGGAGATAAAAGATTCATCATCAAGTTGATTCAAAAAAGGTATTTTTGTTTCTCTAATTCAAAATATTGGTTTAAAGATTTTGTTAATAATGTAGTATTATTTGTTTTTCATTAGCCTAATTTTTTTTTTGAATTTTTTAAATTGGAATAAGTATGTGTAATTAATATATTTGATTGTATTGATTTGTGCTATTTTATAGTGTTGAAGATGAATTGGAGTTTTAGTATTTTATTGTTGTTGTTTCATATTATTTTAAAATAAGGATTTGACACCAACCTTGTGTGATTAATATAATTAAAATATTAGTTTGAATAGGAGTTTGATATATTAGTTTGAATAGGAGTTTGATTGTGGATGAAGATTTTTATAACTAAGAATTGAATAGGAGGATGCCTTTGGTTTAGCAAAAGAGCATTGTTAATTAGTGTTTGCCCTATCTATATGGGTTAGGGTTGGCGCTTGCCCTATCTGTATGGGTTAGGGTTGGCGCCTTCCCTATCTGTATGGGTTAGGGGTGGCGCTTTCCCTGTCTGTATGGGTTAGGGGTGGCGCTTTCCCTGTCTGTATGGGTTAGGGTGGGCGCTTTCCCTGTCTGTATGGGTTAGGGTGGGCGCTTGCCCTGTCTGTATGGGTTAGGGGTGGCGCTTGCCCTGTCTGTATGGGTTAGGGGTGGCGCTTGCCCTGTCTGTATGGGTTAGGGTTGGCGCTTGCCCTGTCTGTATGGGTTAGGGTTGGCGCTTGTCCTGTCTGTATGGGTTCGGGTTGGCGCTTGTCCTGTCTGTATGGGTTCGGGTTGACGCTTGTCCTGTCTGTATGGGTTCGGGTTGGCGCTTGCCCTGTCTGTATGGGTTCGGGTTGGCGCTCTCTTCTCTGAGTAAGATTAGAGTTGACGCTCGCTTCTCTGAGTAAGATTAGAGTTGGCGCTCGCTTCTCTGAGTAAGATTAGAGTTGGCGCTCGCTTCTCTGAGTAAGATTAGAGTTGGCGCTCACTTCTCTGAGTAAGATTAGAGTTGACGCTCACTTCTCTGAGTAAGATTAGAGTTAGTCCAATTCGTGATTGTTATATAGATCATATGATTGATAGTTTTACCCAATGAATAGGAAGAGTATTATTATGGACAATAACTTTCATAATTAATAAGAGTGCTAATTTAGATTAGTTAAAAATATTTAATTAAATATATCATTTGATCGAAATAGTTTAATTATATGATTTTTTTTTATAATGATATTAACTATTTATTATAAAAAATTATTTTATTAAAAAAAATAAATAGATATTTACTGTTGAAATGATTTTTGTTTCTTATTTAAATTTATAAAATATGGTTTTTCTACAAATTTTGAAATTTTGATTTATTTAGGAATCTTCTATTGAATTCGATATCCTACGAGAAATATTGGAAAAAATCTTAGGAAATCGAGAGCTAGTAGAAAGAATTTTTTAGGATTACTAATTCGGAAAAAATATCGATGTATATCCTTATAATTGTAGGAAGAATCTTGAATACTAATTGGGAAAGGAGATCCATTGGAAGGGGCCTAAAATTAAGGAAGGTAAATTATTACATATAATATAATTATATTACATTTATATCTAACATGACTGATGCTTGTGACTTGAAAATGTTGTTTTAATAGTTCAGCTAAGCATTGACTCTTGTCTATGAAAATCAAAGTAACTGACATCCTTTTATTACTTGTATTATTCTATTATTAACTGAATTGTTCAGAAATACGTATCCCTCAGTGCACATATATAACTCAATGTAAAGGGATCTTAAATTTGTCATCCCTATTCAGTATGGACTTCAAATCCATAAACAATTGCCCTATAGTTCCTACAAAAATTAGTTCTTTGCTCTACTAACAACAAAGATCAAAGAATTGTGAGCTGCTCCATCTTGGAAGATTTCTCCCGTAGTTAACAAAATTCTCCTAAAGCTTGTTGAGGTTGTCATACTTGACATGAGTTAAATGCATATCCAATTATGACAGCAGCTGTTCAAGTTCTTCCACTGCTTGGTTTAACCCATAGAGGATCATTTTGCTGATCTGTGATGAAGTCAGAAAGATTAGTTAGACAAGGCTACCAATTATGTGTATCCGTTACTACTCATGCAAGTACAAGAAAGAGAAAGGACCTCCAATTTGTCTTCTCTGGCTTTGTGGTACTTTGGAAGCGTCCTAAACTCCTTGGTTAGGCGAATGCACTCATGTAAATTCTCGGGAGAGACAAAGTCGGCAGCAACTTTGGTACATGACTGAAATTTGCAAAGATTATATTATGACTGAACTTAATTTTTCTATGCTTAAGGTAGTAATATGGCTTAAGTATCTTAATTTACCTTGAGATTCCGAACTTGGTGTGGGCATCCAGCAGGAATGAAAACTGCATCTCCAAGACTCTGTTCAAATGTCCAAGCTTCTATACCTGCAATAACCCATATATTCATTAGAGTGCTGCATTTTGTCATATCCAGCAGTTCCATGGTGCATTCAAATTTAGCAGGGTTATTACCAAAAAGGAAAATTGGAATATCACACACTAACCATATTCTTCCTTGAGCTTCCTTTTGTGTTCTATATTGAGGTAGAAGGATTGGTCATGAATTGGATGAATCACCTGTGCACATAGAATTAGAGGTTAAGCTAAAGATCAGATAAGAGACATACTTAATGTTTAGTTTTTCAATATAAGTTACCTGATCAACTGTACCACAATAGGTGTGCCTGAACTCTTTTGAATGTTTTACAAGATACTCATTCAATTTGGGTACATCTTCCCTCCTGAAAATGTCCCAAAGAGCACCTCCAGATTCATCTTCTTGTTCTATGGATGAAGTTTTCAGAAAAGGTGGTTCTTTGTCCACTTCTTGTTTTGCACGCCCAGAATAAAAATCCTTGCAAAATTGTTTCTCCATAATGATTCCATTATCGAGTTCGGTTGAGCTTTGCTTCATTTGCCTCTCAAGGTGCTCTCTTGCATCCTGGGCTTTGTGTTTCTTCTTCAAATCATCAATTGCAATGCGCTGCTCATCACTTATTTTTACTTCTGCTGTGTGTGTCAAGATATTCACCTGAATCGGTTCAAGGCTACAAAATTAGTTTTTGAAATTGCAGAAGGTAGAAACTAAATTTTAAGATAAGAGAATGCAACATATGCTCCTTTTAATACCTTATCTACACAAGGACAACTACAAATGCAACCAAAATACCATATCCTGAGATTACTGAATTGGACCACTAATTAAATAACTAGATAAAAAATCAATACATGTCGTCTACTTGTGAAAAAAAACATATTATCAAAGTTCTCAAGATTTTGTTATCTCCAAGGAAAACGTCCCTTGTGCGTGATGTACTCTCTCAGGCGAGATATATATATATATATATTCTAGCTACAGAAGTTCTTAAGAGAGATATACCTAACAAGATATAAGAAAAGATAGAAAGAATGCAATTCTATGGGCATACATACCGCATCTGACATGTCACAGTGAAGCCTAGTCACAGAATCCCCTCTTCCAAGTTCCTCTTTGAATCCATAAGCTATATATGTCTTTGGACCCAGATCGGGTTTTAAGATATTTGCAGGAAGCTTCACAGCCAGATTGAGAAAGCCAGCTCTTGGATCTGTGTATTCTGGGAAGGGCAATGCACTAATGAACTCATCACAATGACGGGGCAAGAGATCATCAAATTTATCAGATGGAGGCCAGTCCTTAAGTTTCAGCATCTCAGGCCAAAAGTTTTTATATGTCCGCCCTTCCACATAACCTTTAAAGAACTTACGAGTATTAATTTCAACCTGCAAAACGCATAGGCATGAGATTAATAATAAACATAACATTTTGAGGGAAAACATGTGTATATCAAAACCAGGGAGGATATGGTGCACTTCCAAAGTAGTATTTCAAAGCAGAAGTTAATTCACTAGTTCATAAAAGAAGAAAGATGTCAAACTCACCTCACAACCAGCAAGACAATCAATAGCTTTTACTTCTGACATTTTAGAGCTGACAAAGGAATCCATGTGCTGGCACAATGCTCGCCACATAACCATTGGTTCCCAACTTAATCCACTTGTTCTCTCCAGCATATTCCGAACTATTACCGGTTCCCCTTTTGCCCAGTGACTGCGAAAACGGAAAATCTCTTCTTCCTGTAGGACATCTCTAGAATCTGGGCAGTACAAGAAGTTATCACTGGAACCTTCTCGAAAGGCTGCTCTATGTAACTTTTCAGGTTCAGTAAATATTGGTGATACAGTTTTATTAATCTTATCACATTTTGCAAGGTTTTTCTGTACTCTTTCTTCTAAACTTGGGATCCAGTCTTTTGGGAGGAGACGCCTGAGCTCTAGCACACACCTGCCACATCCGCCCATTTCCACTGGGGCACATTTGATACTTCCATCATCTTCAACTCCCCATCTAATCAGTGGTTTTATGTTTTCCTTTAAACTTCTTGTATCACACAATTCTTGCAACGGATCTCCACCATGCAGGTAGTCAACGCCCTTATCCTGATACTGAAAAGCCACTTTATTGGAATCCTCAAAAAACTTTTGTTTTCGAATCTCGTTGCAACAGCTAAGACATAGTTCATATGAACAACTTGGACAACTCCGGTGCATATCAGGTATTGAGGTTGAGCAGTTATCGCTGCTCCAAGGTCCAGAAGAATATTATAATAAGATCTCTACAGTGTACATGATAACATAAAAATAGCTAAAAGAAAGGGTAACCTACCAATAAACCCGTTCATCACTATAGTAAGTCGACTGCTTCACATCAATTAAAAGTGATGCCATCCCTAAGAATAGATATTCCCATTAGTAACATATATCAACAAAATAAAAGAGAGAGAAAAAAGAAAGAGGCCCTCACAGATACATGCCTTGAATGTGAGATTCTGTTTCTATCTCCTTGACTTGATCCTGATGAATACTTTTCAAGAACGGTAGAAGTAAACTAGCAAAATAGTGAAGATGCTGAACCTTCATTTCATCACTGAGATCTTGTTGTGATGTCTAACATCAAATCACAAGAAAATAATCAGGAAATGTGTCATGCATAAGAAAATAGGAGTATGGCAACACTGACTGAATAAGACAAACCTTATACATGCCACTGCTGTGTAAGCACAAATTGCAATTGCAATTTCCACGGCAAACTGGACACTTCTCGGAAATTTCTAATTCCTTCAAATTGGGATACCTATACAATTAAGTGATGACTTAGTAACTCAAGTACTAAATAGTTAGTAGAAAATAACAAGGCAGTGAACTAATTAGAAGTAGCATGTAGGTAAGTTACCTACCATTCCCTAATGCACTGTATACAGTAACATTTCTCTTTGCAGTTTATGCAAGGAACAACACATAATCTATCATTTCTCTGGCACTGATGACACTTCAAGGTCTTCTTTTTATTCACCTGATTTTGAGATTTTTCAATTAAAGATAGTTTTTAAAATAATTTTAAATCCTAAAAAGAAAATGAAAATTTAGAATTTACCTCTGTCTTCTGATCTGTTGATCTATAACTGTGCCTTCTATTTCTTTTCAGAGAAGATACTAAAGAAGGTGAACATGAGTTAGGCACAGAAAGTTTCAAGAAATCACCCTCAGTTTTTGTCACCTCTACTTTCCTTTTTCTAGTCTTCTTCGATTTTCTTGTTTCACTACCCCATTTCTTTTCATTAAGTGCTAAAGTCAGGTCTTCTTCATCATCTATCCAGTCTCCAACTAAATAGTAGCTTTCGGAACTATATTTCTTGTTTGGTGCTGCTCTGCATCTTTCAGACTTTCTCCTATTATTTGAGCTTTCAAATTCTTGAGTTTCCTGGACTTCTGAATTTATTGATTTTTCCTTCCCCTTGAATTCATTCCATTCTTCACTGTTTCCTTCCCCTGTATGCCGGGACAATGTGATTAGAGAAGTTTCTTCTTTCTTTGAAGTAGTGAAAAAATATTTCTTACAAGAAAATTCAACTGCTTGAGCCATTTCACTAGTCCTTCTGTTAGCTGACAACATCATATTGCATTTATTGTCCATGTCATGTTCCCCTTCATTTGGCTGGCATTTATCAGGAAGACAAAACTTCTCGTTTGAAGCATAGCCACAGTTGTTGTAATTTGAAACTTTAAGTGCAGAGAGACTGCTATCATCTAATTCTGTATTCCCACAAGTGGTCTTTATTTCCCTTTGCCAAACTTTAGATGTATCTTCCACAACTCTCTTCTTGTTCCCAAACGGCTTTATAGTTCCATCCCTGGAGAATCCCATGTTCTCATGTGGATTTGTTTCCTCAAGAGAAATTTGCTCCCGATTTAGTTGAGTTCCAGCAAAGTCATCCTCTTCGTCATCAGACATCAAGATAAGCTTTCTTTTTTTAAGGAAAGCAGTACTTTTTCTCTGGGTTTTCTGAATCATTTTAGGTTTGGTCGGTCCCAAGCCTTGCTGATTTGAGCCTAGCACATGGAAACTACGAAACATAGGAGGGAAGCGCCTCTAAGTTCCCAAATTCACTGATGTATGCTATGCTGCATAAATCAACAAACAACGCATAAAGAAAAATTAAAAGACGCGTACAAACCAGTAATTTATATATACATCTCTGTGTGTGGTTCGCAATCATGGAAGTTTTCGCATAGAAATAAACTAGCATGTATATTTCCTTTGCCACTGTAGTTCATCACTAGTTCTAACCAGTCATACAGGATTCATATCTTATAAACACTTACTACGCATCATAAACTGATAAAACAGGAGAAAAACCTGGAGAAACTGAAAGATAATAGAAATTGACTCGAGTTAAAAATTACGTAAAATAAATTCAACATTTTCTTGATCATATCATAAAGAATTTAAAAATCAGGGATGAAAAAAAAGAAAAGAGGACTTCTTTTTTCCCTCTTCTGTCGCCAGCATTGAAATTCATCTCAATCCACTCAATTGATCAACTTCCAGCATACTACCAAACCATCCCCATTCCCGAACCACGGACAAAAACCAATTGCAGAAACAATGTGAAAAACAGAAAGTCGAAGAAAAACTTCATGTAAATTCTTCATATAGAAATCATTTTATGAAAATTCAATCACCTAGTGCATCCAAAACAAGAAGTAGGAAAAGAACACTACCGCAACAGCTTCAATCAAGCAGCGGCTGCTTAATGTATTTCACGGCGGGAATTTGAATTGATATCAGAGGTTTTTCATAAACCCTAGTAGAATCAAATGCTATCTATAAGGATTATAAAAAGAGAAATTTTCTGCCGAACTATAAGTCTCCGAAGAATAGCGGCAGTGAAACTAACTGAAACCGCGGCCGTTTATAAATTAAATACTCCGCCTTTTTTTTTTTCCTTTGTGGATAGATTCTCTTTCAACATACTTTACTTCGTTAAATAATTAGTAAATTGTATTAATTAATACTAATTTATTCTTTTTCTTTTCTTTTCTTTTTTTCATCTTAAAGTTTATTGTTTTACGAAAAAATACTATTTTATTTTAAAATATTTTTAATATATATTATATCCATAACAATTTTTTTATAATATAATAAAGAATTGTTAAATTTCAAAAAAAAAAAAAAACAGTTTCGATTACACCAAAGAAAAATCTCAGACAAATCTATATCATTATTTCTGTTTCCATATTAAGATATTATCGCCGATTTTGAAGGAGTTCTCCACCAAGTAAAAAAGATTATATCACATAAAAGATTTTCTTTCCTAATAAACAACGATAGAGATTTTTCCGTACAATTATATTAAAATTATAGTTTTTTTCTCAATCATGTGATTAAATATATGATATCTCCACATCTTTTAAATAGATTTATTTATAAGATATACTATAAAAAATGATATTATTGTTATGAATCTCGAAGATTCATTACATTAATGGATGTCCATCATCCCAGAAAATTACGGTGATAAATATCACCTAATATTTTTTATATTGGATATATATATATATATATGTTAATGGATTGAGAAAGTGGAGCACTTGTTGGTGCTCCACTAGTGTATGATTATATATGTATATATATATGTGTATATATATGTATGTTTGGAATGGAAATGAAAAGGTAAGAAAGAAAAATTTTGAAGAAGAAACTCTCCCCTCTCTCTTTCCCTCTTTTATCCCGAGAGCATCCCTTCTCTCAATTCTCTCTTCTCTACTCTCTCCCTCCCTTTATATCATAGTATATATTGTTATATATTATTATATATATATTCAATTTTATAACACGTTATCAGCACGAGTCTCTACCACCGGGTAAGGTATTTTTTGAAGTTTATTTGAAGAAAAATCAGGTACGTTTTTTACGGGTACGTTTTCTATTATTATTATGTCAAATTTTATTAAACTCAAATTTGTGATTCTTGATGTCATCGGAAAGAATTATTTGTTATGGACACTAGATGCCAGAATGCATCTTGCTACAACGGGTCCGGCAGACACCGTTGTATAAAATAAAAGTATCATCAACACAAGATCGTGTTCATGAAGATCTGAAAAAAAAAATGAATAAATTACCGTGAAAGAAAAAATTCGACCACCAGAAGATGGTCGTTATCCCGAAAGCACGGTATGATTAGTTGCACCTGAGATTTCAAGATTTCAAATTCGTGAGTGAGTATAACTCCTCAATGTTTAAAATAGTTTCACAGCTGAAACTGTGTAACAGATGATGATATGTTGGAGAAAACATACTCCACTTTTCATGCCACGAATATTGTCATGCAGTAACAATATCGTGAGAAAGTTTTAAGAAATACTTTGAATTAATTTTTATCTTCTGCGGAACAGAATAATGAATTACTGATAAAAATCACGAAACTCGACCTACTGGTTCTATTCCATTCCCTGAAGTGAATGATGATCCTAGAAGAGATCATGGTAGTGGTCGTTACCGTGGTCATGATCATGGACGCCATGATAAAATTGGCCCTTATAATCGTGATAATAATTTAAGTGCCAAAATTATTTATGACCACCTGAAGTGGACAAAACATAATGAGAAAGGAAATGTTGTTCCGAAAAATTATGAAGACAAATATTATCGTTGTGGCATGAAAGGTCACTGATCTCGTGCCTGTAGCACGACAAAATATCTCGTGCTTGTAGCACGACAAAATATCTCGTGCTTGTAGCACGACAAAATATCTCGTGCCTGTAGCACGACAAAATATCTTGTGCCTGTAGCACGACAAAATATCTTGTTGAGTTATTTCTCAAAACTTGTCTCATGAAATAAAAGATGACGATCTTGAAAATATTGATGTTGATGTGGCTCACCTGGATGTTACTGATCTTTTCGAACATCCAAAAGAAATAATTGACCACTTGATTGGAAATTAAAGTGTCCAAAATAATTAAAATATTAATATTATATATTATATGTTTATATTACTTTTGTAATTATATGCTTAATTTTATTTTTGTAAAAATTTTGTTAATCAAACAATGACTGTTGTTCAAATTTCTGGTATGAACAACGATATCGAAAGTGTCTGTCTTATTGACAGTGGAACTACGCACACCATATTGAAATACTAGAAGTATTTTTCTCACCTGAATGTGGGAGAAACATGTGTTACCACAATAAATGGTAGTGCAAAACTTATTGAAGGCTCCGGAAGAGCTAATATAATATTACCGGGAGGAACTATAATTGCTATTGATAAAGCATTATATTCCTCAAAATCTCAAAGAAATTTATTGAGTTTTAAAGATATCCGACGGAATGGATATCATGTTGAGACTATAGAAGAAATGGTCATGAATATTTGGGATCACAAAATGACCTCCGGTAATAAGTTTTGTTGGAAAAACTACCATCTCTATCCTCTGGCCTATATTATGCAAAAATAATGCTATTGAGGCATCATTTAGTAAACCAGAAGTTTACTAATCCCGTTACTTTTAAAGTTTGGCATGACCGTTTGGGTCATCCGGGATCAATTATGATGCGAAAAATTATCGAAACAACGCACGGTCATCCTTTGAAAAATCAAAGGATTTTGACTTCTGATAAACTTTCATGTGCTGCATGTTCCAAAGGGAAACTAATTATAAAACCAGCACCATTGAAAGTAGGAGCTGAAAGTCCTACATTTCTAGAACGGATTCATGGAGATATATGTGGACCGATTAGTCCACCGTGTGGGCAATTTCGATATTTCATGGTTTTAATTGATGCATCGACCCGATGGTCGCATGTTTGTTTAATATCGACTCGCAACCTGGCGTTTGCGAGATTACTTGCCCAAATAATTCGCTTAAGAGCGCAATTTCCTGATTATCCTATTAAACGAATCCGTCTAGACAATGCTGGTGAATTTACTTCACATGCATTTAATTCTTATTGCATGTCGATTGGAATAATTGTTGAACATCCTGTAGCTCATGTTCACACACAAAATGGTCTAGCCGAATCATTTATTAAAAGGCTGCAATTAATTGCTAGACCATTATTAATGAAAACAAATCTCCCTACAGCAGCCTGGGGACATGCAATTTTGCATGCTGCAGCACTTGTGCGTTTAAGGCCATCGAGTTATCATAAATTTTCTCCCATACAATTGGCTTTTGGTTCAGAGCCAAATATTTCTTATTTGAGAATTTTTGGGTGTGCTGTATATGTCCCAATTGAACCACCCCAACGGACAAAAATGGGTCCGCAAAGAAGATTGGGGATATATGTTGGGTATGACTCCCCGTCCATTATAAGGTATCTTGAACCTTTGACGGGGATGTATTTACAGCAAGATTTGCTGATTGCCATTTTGATGAAAATTTGTTCCCCAAATTAGGGGGAGAGAATAAATGGCATAAAATTGAACTTGCGTGGAAAACATCTTTGAATCATTTAGATCCACGCACAAATATAAGTGAACTTGAAGTTCAAAAGATTATACATTTGCAACAAATTGCAAATCAACTGCCAGATTCTTTTGCTGACTAGCAGAGTCACTAAATCGCATATTCCAGCTATAGATGCTCCTATACGGATAGAAGTTCCTGAAGGACAGAAAATTAATCCTATAGCTATCGAATCAAAAACACGTCAGAAGCGTGGCCGACCCCTTGGTTCCAAAAATAAAAATCCTCGAAAGAAAAGAGGAACAAATGATCTAGAAGATCATATTGATGAAACAGAAAAAGAAAACCAAGGGACAACTGATGAAAATATTCCAACTATAAATGATGATGAGAATTCTGAAATAATTATACCAGTTCGAATCAAAGTTGGGATCGAAGAAACGTTGTTATTGATAATGCTTTTGCATACAACGTAGCCCTTGATATTTTCAAGGATAATGAGGATTTAGATCCTTTATCAGTTGAGGAATGTCGGCATAGAATTGATTGGCCTCAATGGAAAAATGCGATTCAATCGGAGTTAAATTCGCTTGCGAAGCGAGAAGTTTTTGGACCTGTAGTCCAAACGCCAAAGGATATAAAACCTGTTGGCTATAAATGGGTGTTTGTGCGAAAACGAAATGAGAATAATGAAGTCGTAAAATATAAAGCACGACTTGTCGCACAAGGCTTTTCGCAAAAGCCAGGAATTGATTATGATCAAACTTATTCACCCGTTATTGATGCTATTACACTCCGATATCTAATAAGTATGGCAGTTCATGAAAAGGTGGACATGCGTCTAATGGATGTTATTACAGCTTATCTTTATGGAAGCCTTGAAAATGAATTTATATGAAAATCCCTGAAGGATTCAAATTACCAAAGGCTTCTAAAGGCCCTCATGAAAATTATTCTATCAAATTACAGAAATCATTATATGGGCTTAAACAGTCTGGACGCATGTGGTACAATCGCCTTAGTGAATTCCTGTTGAATTCAGGATATAAAAATGACCAAATCTGTCCATGTGTTTTTATTAAGAAAACAGATTTTGGTTTTGTGATTCTTGCTATATATGTTGACGATATCAATCTAATAGGAACTCCAGAAGAGCTTCGAGAAGCTATAGATTGTTTGAAACGAGAATTTGAAGTTAAAGATTTTGGAAAAACCAAGTTTTGTCTTGGGCTTCAAATTGAACATATGAATGATGGAATTTTTGTTCATCAGTCAACATATACAGCTAAAGTATTAAAAAGATTTTTCATGGATAAAGCATATCCATTGAGTATTCCAATGGTCGTGAGGTCGCTAGATATAAATAAAGACATATTTAGACCTCGAGAAAATGGTGAAAAACTACTTGGTCCTGAAGTACCATATTTGAGTGCTATTGGTGCACTGATGTATCTTGCAAATAATACTAGACCGGATATAGCATTTGCTATAAATCTATTAGCAAGATTTAGTTCTTCACCAACACAACGACATTGGAATGGTATTAAACACGTCCTTAGATACCTCCAAGGGACAACTGACCTCGGATTATTTTATTCAAATGTAAATGATCCAGAACTGATTGGATATGCAGATGCGGGTTATCTTTCGGATCCGCATAAGGCACGTTCTCAAAATGGCTATTTATTTACATATGGTAATACTGCTATATCATGGCGCTCTACGAAGCAAACAATAGCAGCAACTTCTTCTAATCATGCTGAAATAATAGCCATTCATGAAGCAAGTCGAGAATGTGTATGGTTGAGGTCAATGATACATTATATTAGAGAGAGTTGTGGTTTATCCTCCAGAAGAGAGATTCCAACTCCTCTATATGAAGATAATGCAGCTTGTATAGCTCAATTAAAGGGAGGATATATTAAGGGAGATAGGACGAAACACATTTCACCTAAATTCTTCTTTACTCATGAACTTCAAAAGAACGGTGAAATTGATGTGCTTCAAATTCGATCACGTGATAATCTTGCAGATATATTCACTAAATCTCTTCCGACAGCAACCTTTGAAAAATTGAGATATAAAATTGGTTTGCGTCGATTTAAAGATTTCAAGAAATCATCTCATCAGAGGGAGAAATCTACACATGAAGAATAATGTACTCTTTTTCCTTCACTAGATTTTTTTCTCACTGGGTTTTTATCTAGTAAGGTTTTAACGAGGCCTATTCTTTATGTAATGGACATCCAAGGGGGAGTGTTATGAATCCCGAAGATTCATTACATTAATGGATGTCCATCATCCCAAAAAATTACGAAAGGTGATAAATATCACCTAATATTTTTGATATTAGATATATATATATATATATATATATATATATATGTTAATGGATTGAGAAAGTGGAGCACTTGTTGGTGCTCCACTAATGTATGATTATATATGTATATATATATGTGTATATATATGTATGTTTGGAATGGAAATGAAAAGGTAAGAAAGAAAAATTTTGAAGAAGAAACTCTCCCCTCTCTCTTTCCCTCTTTTATCTCGAGAGCATCTCTTCTCTCAATTCTCTCTTCTCTACTCTCTCCCTCCCTTTATATCATAGTATATATTGTTATATATTATTATATATATATTCAATTTTATAACAATTATAAATTAATCATAAAGATTTAAAATCATTTATAAAAAATATTTGTAGGTACTTAAATTTAATTATATATTTTAAATATATAATGAAATTTTATTTAAATATTTTAATATATAAATATTTATATATTAATATATAATATATAAATTTTATTTAAATATTTTAGTGATACTTGACATCATATTAGTCATTTATTGTCATTCTATCCAACTTATCTCGTAAAAAGACAAAGAGAGAACTGAAATTTAGAGAATACTAAAATTATGAGGATCTTCTTCCCTCGTTGTTTTGGATCTTCCTCTCTGTATTCTGTCGTTTTATATCTTCTCTCCTATTCTGTCGTTTAAAGTCCATTTTGAGAAAATCAAAGATATCTGAAAGGCCTATGAAGAAATCCATAGTTGTTCAATAGTCGGATATCAACCCAAAATGCCAAAATCAAAGGCTTCATAGTTATTCAACAGTCCCATATCAATCCAAAATGCCAAAATCAAAAGTTTCTAAGAAATCCATAGTTGTTCAACATGTTATGACGGATGTGAGAAAGATAACAGAAATGTAAAGAAACGACACACAGATTTAACGTGGTTCACCAACAATGTGTTGGCTACGTCCACCTAACAGAAGAGAGGAGAACTTTTATTGATTTTCAGAGAGATTACAGAGGTAGTTGTAGGTGACTACAATACAACGAATGCTTTACAAATGAACCTATTTATAGAAAAGATGGTAGCCACCTTTGAATATAAAATAGATCTAGAATATAAAATATTATATTAGTCAAATATTATAATATTTGACTAATATAAAATATTATAATAATAGATATTATAATATTTGACTAACTTCCTAATCCCAAGGAGAAGTAACAGATTTGACTAATTCAAGGCATTCTAACAAATCTCCACCTTGACTTGAATTCTCTCACAATTTACCAGATGCACCTCCTTGGTGCCAGATGTATCCGCTCCCCTCTCTTCTGCCATTTAAGAGCTTGTAATATTTAGCAAGTCCAAACAGTGTTGGAACTTGCTCTGTGGAACTGGCTTGGTAAACATGTCAGCAGGGTTGTCAGTCGTGCCTACTTTCTTCACCCCTTCTCCATAGCCCACGAATATTCCTCTTTTAGCCCTTGGCTCCAGCTTACCCTCATTGACATGATAGTAAGTTGTACAGTCAAAAACTCTCAGATTTGAGTAATCAGCAGGCTTCCCTGTCCACACCTTAAACGGTGTTTTACAGTTGATGCCTGTGTATGGTCCCTGATTTGTTATGTAGCATGCCGTTGTAACTGCTTCTGCCCAGAAGCGTCTAGTTAGACCAGCGTTAGAGAGCATGCACCTCGCTCTCTCCAGAAGTGTCTGGTTCATGCGCTCAGCTGCACCATTCTGCTGTGGTGTATCCCTGATTGTGCGATGTCGAGCAATCCTCTCATCCTTGCAAAACACATCGGACTCAGACAAACAGAATTTCAGACCATTATCAGTTCGTAGCCTCTTGATCTTCTTACCACCAAGAAGATCTTCCTTTGACAGAATATGCAACCCTCTTTCACCCATGTGACCAAGTCTCATATGCCATAACTTGGTCAAATCATCTCAGTGAACCTCAGATGACGCAACAGCTGCAGAACCAGCAACTATTGAACCTTGCAAAAAATACAAAGTTCCCTGTTTGACGCCCTTAAGTATCACATTAGAGCCCCTGTAGACATGTATAACTCCACCTTCACCCTTGAAGCTGAACCCCTTACTATCCAGCAAGCTCAGGGATATCAGATTCTTCGTCATTAGTGGAACATGTCTAACATTGTGCAATGTGCAAAATTTACCATCATGCGTCCGAATCTTGATCGAGCCTATTCCAACCGCCTTGCATACCGAGCTGTTTGCCATAGAGACATTTTCCCTGTCTATCTGCTCATAGGTTGAAAACCACTCTCTCCTTGGACATATATGGTAGGACGCCCCAGAGTCAAGGACCCACACATCAGCATGATGCGTGTGTTCGTCTGCAACTAGAGCGATGTCCTCTTCGGAATTGGTGCCATCCACCGCTACCGCAGCAGATCCAGATCTAGGTTTCTGATCCAGCGGTTGTTTTCTCTTCTTCGGGCATTCATTCTTCCAATGCCCTTTCTCCTTGCAGTAGTTACAAATATCATTTGCTTTTGGACCCTTGGAACCCGGCTTCTTGAATTTCTTCTTGCCCAGTTGTCCATGTCCCTTGCTTCCACTGGCTATCAATCCAGCAGCCTGATTGTCTGTCCCTGCTCTGGTCGCCTTATGGCGCAGCTCTCTGGTATGGAGAGATGACCTGACCTCTTCCAGAGACACGGTATCTTTCCCAACAATGAAAGATTGTACGAAATTCTCATACGACAATGGTAGTGAAACCAACAGAATTAAGGCAGCATCTTCATCCTCTACCTTAACATCAATATTATGCAACTCTAAAAGAATTGTATTTAATTGATTCAGATGGTCTCTAAGAGGTGTACCTTCCTGCATTCGCAGACCGAACAGACGTTGCTTCAGAAATAACTTGTTGGTTAAAGACTTTGTCATGTATAGACTTTCCAGCTTCAACCACAGACCAGCGGCAGTTTCTTCATCTGCGACCTCAGTGATGACATCATCCGCAAGACACAACATGATAGTCGAATGTGCCTTCTCCTCCAAGGCAGCCAACTCAGCATTGTCAGCCTTGACTTCCTTTGATAATGACATCCATAAGCCTTGTTGTTTCAACAAAGCTCGCATCTTGATCTGCCATAAACTAAAGTTGTTCCTCCCCGTGAATTTGTCAATCTTTACGTTCAACGCAGACATCTTTCTCACCAGATTACAAACCTCGATTACCCGAGCTCTGATACCAGTTTGTTATGACGGATGTAAGAAAGATAACAAAAAATGTAAAGAAACGACACACAGATTTAACGTGGTTCACCAACAATGTGTTGGCTACGTCCACCTAACAGAAGAGAGGAGAACTTTTACTGATTTTCAGAGAGATTACAGAGGTAGTTGTAGGTGATTACAATACAACGAATGCTTTACAAATGAACATATTTATAGAAAAGATGGCAGCCACCTTTGAATATAAAATAGATCTAGAATATAAAATATTATATTAGTCAAATATTATAATATTTGACTAATATAAAATATTATAATAATAGATATTATAATATTTGACTAACTTCCTAATCCCAAGGAGAAGTAACAGATTTGACTAATTCAAAGCATTCTAAGAAATCCATAGTTGTTCAACACTATCTAAAAAATTGAATAATTAGTGACTTTGGTCCCAAACAAATTTATGTTTGGCAAGCTTAGTCTCAAAATATTTTTTTTAACTTTTAAGGTCCCAAACTTTTTTTAAAGTGAACAATAAAGTCCCCTTCAACGGATTCTGTCAAAAACTTTAAAAATTTAACAGTTTTTAAATTTAATTAATTAAAATAAGGATAAAAAAGTCATTATAAAATGACAAAACTAAAAATAATATTTAAACAAAAACATAAAAATGTCATCACATTTAAAATTTAAAAAATAAAAAATCTATCAAATTCTTCGTCAATCTTCATCTTCTTCTAATACAAATCGATTTTGATTGTTTTCTAACATTTTAAATATATATATATATATATATTATATATAAATGAAAAAAAAGAAGAAGATATGAATATTTTTTTATAATAATGAAAGTTTTTATCCCAACAAAAATATTTTAATACAAAGTTTTTCTTTTTACAAAAATTCTCTTTGTCTTTTTTTTTCCTTTATTTAGAGATGTCATAAAAAGTTTTTCTTTACAAAGATTCTCTTTTTTTTCCCTTTATTTAGAGATGTTATAAAATAATAAAAATCTTGTTTGTAATCGGAGAAGAAGAAGATTGACCAAGAAATTTTGATATTCTCACTATTCTGATAAATTTTTTATTTTTAAAATTTAAATATAAAAATATTTTTATTCCTTTATTTAAATATTTTTTTATTTTTTTCTTTCTTTTTACATGTAATGATTTTTTACCGTCAAGAGATTTTATTATTTATTTAAAAAAAATATTTGAAACATTAAAAGTTAAAAAAAATATTTTAATATTAAACTTGCCGATATTCATACTCAACAGGCCAATATCAACCCAAAACACCCGTTTTTCAGAGCCCAAAAAGACCCTCAACCGGTCATAATCCATAGTTGTTCAACAATTCCGCATCAACCCAAAACACCCACCTGCCTATTCGAGAAATTAAAATTCAATTAAAACTAAAAAAATCCTCGACCAGCGAATAGAAAAAATAGGACACATAAAAATTTATTGTAATTTGTTTATATAGTAACTCATTTTCTTTGTAATTTTGAATTTGTAAAAAATTATTTATAAAAAATATTGTTTACAACATTATAGAAAAAAAGATATTAAAAGTTATTTATAAAAATTTGGAATTATTGCAGTTATATATATTTTTCTATGTGGGACAAATGTATTTCGCATAGACACGAGAAAAATGAAACTTTGGTTAGCCAATCAATCATCAATCTGAAGGAATTTACACAGCTTCTGTCAAAAAAAAAAAAAGAAAAAAAAAGAAAAAAGTTGAGTACAGATTTTTTGCTAAGCAATTATTGATTCTCACGGTTCTTAGCAATGGCGCAGACAGGCTGATGAGTTATTAATTAATTTCTGTGCCTCTCTGGTCCATGCATTTTCTCTGGACGAGTAAAAGCAAACATGGCGGTAGCTGTACAAATTCTGCTTCTTCTCACAGCCTCAAAATCACAGCTCAAGTATCATTGATATACACAAAAAGAAAAAGAAAAAAAAAAGGAAAAAAAGAGGGACTTTGGTGGCTTCTACTAAGGAACTGAATTTTCTTGAATAACATCTGGTAATGATGGTGGTGAAGATCCACCACTGACTTTGCTAGGTACAGGTGTGTTTCTTCTTGACTGTCGTTTAGTAGGGACCAATTCAGATTGGTTCAATTTTTCGAACACTTGATCGTCTTCATCATCATCTTCTTCGCCTTTGAATATGGGATGAACATAAGCATTTTGAAGGTAACCTTTCAGGTTTAAGTGTGGTTCACGTGCACGTTCTAATGTATCTTTCCTCATTGCTTCCTGCAAAATCCATTCTTGGATCTGAGAAGAGCAGTAGTGTATGGTGGTAATGGAATAATATAAGAAAGAACAGAAAAAGGAACCTGTAAGGGATATCTGATAAAAGCTGGCTCATAACGGCCTTTGCAATAGTAGTAAAATGCAATGGTCACCACTGGAAGTGCTATAAGGAATGGTGTGGATGAAGTAGCATGCTTTGTACTCATTAATCCCATTAGAAGTAGTTGTGAGATGACCAAGGCAGAGATTATACGTCCATGAACATCTGGCCAAAATGCTGCAGCACTTTCATATTCTTGATTGTATACATTTATGATCTGAAAACAATGACACAGAAAGAAAGAAAATTTCATAAATCTGTTTGACAATTTGCTGCACAAATGAATAACATTATTACCTGATGGCGAAACACAACGTAAGCCAGACCGAAGAAAATCAAAATGAATGGAAGCAGAAGAGGAGTCACAACTGCATAGACTAGGCCGAGTAGGAAATACAGTTGTATTTGAGGTTCCCCTGTATTGAAACCAAGACTTCCTGGATTCATAGCCTCCTCTCTGTCTTTCTCAGTCTTCACCAAGAAAAAGTTCTTCAAATGGAAAAATATCAGTGGCTTCAGCCTCAAGATTTCCCCGGCAACGCCAGCCCATCCATCGACCATTATGTAAGTAATGAAGAAAGTGGCTTTCATCGGGATTGCAACACCAATGGTTTTCGGAATACTGCAGTGAAGTAAACACACACCATTTAGTTGGAATACTTGCAGAGTAAGGAAAAAGTGTAATAATTACTTACTCATTTGCTGACTGGTGAAGAAAAGTATTCAGTTGTTGAAAGGCAGTTCCTGCAATTATGCTCCCAAGGAAAACATTCACGAAGTTGAAAATATAGTATTTCTTTGCTGATTTTCTTTCCAGACTTGATATGCTCAGATAGCCTTCAAACTTAGACATCATCATTAAAATAGTAGGCAATACTATAAGGAAAATCTTCAGAGCAATCCCAGGTAGAAAACCTTGGATGAACGACTTGATGAAAGGACTGCATTAACAGAGGCATAGAAACAACAGGAGGACAATCAATATTCAAAACGAAAACTAAAGAAATATAAGAATACCAGGTTCAGATTACTGTGAATGAACGAGGGGAACTTACACATCAATAATGACTTTCAGAAATGGTAATTTCTTCTCAATGCCTTCAATATTTGCAAGGGATTGCACAAAAGTGATTGGTATCATGAAGAAGAATGTGAGGAAAAAGAAGGCAACTGCAATTATAAGTCTCCTGATTGTCAATGAAACATAGGGAATTGCTAAATTATTCCAGTAAACGTCCCGTGGCTCAGGAGCCCACTCTGTTAACCATAATGTTGGATTTCTGGACAGCTGTGTTTGTGCACAGACAGCAGCACCCCACCGAGTTTTAAAGGACACAAATGAAGCTGGCACGAGGGCCTTGGGATCGTTCAGAACTCTTTTTCTTTCTTCAGCAATCTGCATTTTTTAGATTTCTTTAGAATATCAAAAGATTAAACACAAGATTCTCTATCTTCAGTTGGAAGACAAGACCACAACAAAATGACCAAAGTAAAAAAATCATGATAAAAAAGAAAACATAGAAAGGTTTTAATGTAATCCACAATAATCAGGCAGAAAATTATTACTTCTTTTGATAATCTTTCAATTTCTGCAGTCTGATGATCAATTGCATCGACTTTAGCTCCACAGAGGCCAAGAAAACCAGTCTGTCAGTTAAGGAGAGCACAACTGTATCAGTGAAAGGACAGAATGCACTATAGAGAAAAAAAAGGAGAAGAGTAAGAAACTGAAAGTGCACAAGAATAAAAATAAAAATGCAGCAAATAAGTTACCTTCATTGTTGGCCGTTGTGATGGCTTTCGACTATATTTTAATTGGTAATAATCAAGCCAATTCTGCTTACTTTTCTTTTCCTCAACCAACTTTGCTAGTTTGTTGGCATTGCACACAACCTGCATAACATTTCCGTTATATTACATTAATAGTTACACCAAAATTCTACGACAAGTCCAGACCATCGAAGCATATCGACAGGAACATTAAAAGGGCATCATCCCCTTTTATATAGAGCCATATTATTATGAGGAAGAAACAAAGACAAGACTAATATCAGCACCAACCTGATTACTAAGGTAGTGGTCTGGATGGTTGACAAGAAAGAAGTGTTCAACACTTTCAGTAATTGTTTCATCTGGATCTGGTGGCACATTCTTAACAAGGACCTGCAAATTCAACTCAAATTAGGGAAGCACCTTGATTGATTCTTACCCCACAAAGTGAAAACAAATTAACAAGCAAACAGGTTGTGTAATTTTGCACGAATACATAAGCTGGAACAAGTAAACAGGATGTTTCTTGGGACCTATCAGGATGCTATTTTAAGTTTTAAATATATGTATGTTGTCTCTCACCTTACATTACATCCATCTCCTTTCTAGAGAATCAGAAATTTATGTTCATCCTTATCATGCTTAAAATCAAACCAACAATTTAGCTTCTTACTGTGAACTGATCAGGACGTCGTCTTTCGGAAGCAATGAAGTGCAATCTCATAATGGAAACTGTTTCATATTCCTTCCGCAAGATATAACAAGTCCAAAAGGTAAATGCATAGGCCATTACAATATGAGTCCAGAACCTGCAAAATTGAGGCACATTATCAGGCAAGGACTCAGCATCTGCGGCGTAATATATAAGATAAACAGCACTACTGATAGCAATGAATGAACTCTACTGATAACTAACACCTATACAATACAGCTACAGACCTCTGTGATCCAAGTGGAATGTTTGAAATAGAGAGCTTATCAATCTCACTGTAATCTACATTTGATTTTTCTAAGGTGCTATTCGTCCAGTTAACTGGAACAAGGACGGAAAAAGCTAGCATTGTTACGGGAACAAAAATTTTGAGTCTGCAGAAAACATCAGATAACAAAATCTTAGCACCAACATATAAGTTTAATGGTAAAAAATAAAATTCATCTTAGAATATGGGAAGCCATACCCCAGCAAGTATATCCGCAAATAAACAGCAGAATCTAATCCGGCATGATCGATAAGTTCAGCTTCTGGCATCTTTAGCGCATCAGGTATCCAGTTAAGAAATCTTATATATGATCTCCAGTCCAAATTGACAAACTTTTTCACAAAGGTCCCAGAGTGTGTGGGACTGTTTCTTAAACCTTTAAGATACCATTTAGGGAAATAAACTCTATCATTGAAAGGTTGAAGCCGTAGTATGGCAAAGGCGATCAAGAAAACTAATGCAGTCAGTATATTTATAGCAGCAGAAAGCCCTATATCTCCAAGTGTCGCCATCTAGCACCTATACCAAAAAGAATTAAAATTTTTTGTTAGAAAATTTCAATTAGCATAATCCCATATTAATTAACCACAGCATGGAAAATTTGATGAAATCAACAGTCCAAAACCTGGGAACAGAACATTAATATTGATGCATACTTTTAAAAAAAGATCAAAAGCCCCACTTTGTAGAGCAAAATTAACATAGAGACTATTCCAATTACAGCCTCTGAAACAAGGAAAAGGAAGACACGACATAACAAACTTAACTGAACAACCAAGAAAAACAAAAGAAAAGAAAATCCTATTGGAACTCAAACATATTTTTCCAAGAATAGTCATATATTAAACATTCTCACAAACTTCACCACTGATCCATACAGATAAACAAGCAGAAAGTATACAAGAAAAATTCTTACTATTTTTCAGATATTATCTGATTTCCAAGCAACAATTTGCAGAGTAAGGCCTCCAAGAAAATCTGGGCAGAAGAAAGAAAAAGGAAAAAAAAGAAAGAAAATCAAGAGAAACAAACAGCAGAGCAGTTGCCGATCGGGCGAGTGTTTGGGTAGCTTCAAGCAATCAACATATATCAAATTAAAAACATTCTCCAGTTTCCTCTCCCTCTTAATCTCTCCAAGCTTAAGTTAACTCCAACACAAGCCATGTGTAGCAAGACAGAGAGAGATAACCATAAAAAAGCAAACTTTATGCTATTCTTTGGGTAGAATCTAAAGAAGATTACTTAATTATCTTTGTTGGCCTATACAAGAACTACTATTATACACATAAAGTTCCCAATGTGCTGTTTTCTTTAGCTTTTCTGGGATGTTCTTACTGTGAGAAGAAAAGAAGAGCAAAGGAAGAGAAAAAAAAGAAACAAGAACAAGAGAGAGAAAGAAAGAAAGAAAGAAGAATTGAGACTTTTTGAGCGTTGAGGGGAAATGGAGTGATTTGATGCCAACGTTATAGTTATAGTGGGGAAATGTAGTTATCTCAGTTAATGGGGAAAAAGAAAAAAAAAGTTAGAGAATTAAAAACTACTTAATAAATAAATAAAATGGCGTTATTATATTTGTATAATACCCAATATATGTAATATAAATAATAAAAAATATAGGAAGATGTAACAGGTGGCGGCAATTAATTAGTTTTAATATCTATTTATAGGTGTTTTGACTACTCATTGTCGGCAAGGCCCCACGTGCCTCATTATGCGACAACGGCTATATTTTCTTTTTATTTGTTTGTTTACACCTTACTTTTTATGTCTGATCTTCATGCATCTCATAAATAAGAATTTGTAGAATTATATATAATTATGACTATTTAATTTCATAAATGTCATTATATATATATATATATATATATATATATATATATAAGAAACAGTAAAAGTGGGGAACCAAAAGGAAAGGAATTGAAAAAGACAAAGAAAATATATACATATCAAAATATCCCTACCAACAGGGGAATATAAATATGTGATACACGATGAATCCACTTCATCACATTAGGAAAAAATCTTACTTGTATATATATATATATATATATATATGTATGGATGGATAAAAAGATAAAAGATTTAAAGAATTTAATTTTTTTAGAAGTTTAACATTTTATTACTTTGACTAAAAGTAATAGTCATAATACAAGAACCATTAATAAGATTTAAGTAAGTGAATTATATTTTTGTATGTTACAAAATTGATAGCTTTATTGCAATTAGAGTTACAAATTTTTTTTTTTTTTTTTTAATGTCTGTTTGAAAGGGAAAAAAAAGTTGTAAGACATTTGATTGAGAATAAATTGCAGAATGGAGTTGGTGAAATGGCAATTAAGCAACGTGCAAAGTTGGTTTCATGTGTATTTTTATTTTTATTTTTTTCTAAATTTGAAATGTTGAATATGGGAATCCAATATCATTTACTTTTTCTTTTTTTCATAATAGTCAAATTATACACCATGTGACAATTGAAAACAAGAAATAAAATAAAATAAAAAAGGAGAGAAAGCCGTTATATGGAAGAGGACGGCGGTCCCGCGTGCATTTAGCGTCCGGAGCGCATTTTTGGCGGCGGGAATTTATAGCAAACTCCGACAAAGTTCAGTTCAGACTCATTTTATGTATGCCACTGCGTGTTTTCTCGTTTTTATTTTTTATTTTATAATTACCCTTCGCATGTAAAACGTTCTTGTATCTAACATTTATATATATTGAAATGAAATAATAATAGTCGGAGTATAAGAAATTCAGGGACACTTGGAGTGCAAGGAAACCATATACCTTGAACTTCGACTATTCATTTAGCCCGCAATAAATGAATGATCAAGCTTCTCAGATCTACACTTCGAAGTAAGAAGTAACGGAGTGCAATTATCTCATCACCTCCCAAAGGATGTTGGATCCCCAAAGGGAAATGGTGATGCAAGCGGACAGGTGTCCAATGACTCATCAAGTAATGATGCACTTCACAGACAGGTGTCCAGTGATTTATTGAGTAATGATGCAAGCAGACAGGTGTATGATGACTCACCAAGTAATGATGAAAACAAAATTACCTTCCAAAGGTAAAAATGTAAGTTTTTCCACTATAAAGGAGAGGAAAAAGGGAGGAGAAAGGACTTTTCGGGTTTTTTACTTTTTCCAAAGACTTCACTCTGCCCATATCTCTTCTTTGTCATATTCTCTTTGCTTATTTACTAGAAAATCATTATTCTAACAAAATTATCGGAGGGTCATCTTTGAAAATCCACCGTTGCATGACTTTTTCTTTGTAGGTATCAAATCTAGATTCAACCAATCCAAATTTACACAAATTTACCCGATCAGTTTGGTTCCGTTACCGGGAAATCGATTGAGAAATCTTTCTCATTCCAGATATTCAAAAACAAAAAATAGTGAAAGCCAACATGAGTGACCAAAAATCATCTCAGTCTACATCCAAAGCTATACCCAAAGTAGCCTCAGTGTCGAAACCACAACAATCAAAGTCTGACATAAGAGACTTTCCAAATGAGAAAAACGTTCGAGAACCAGCAGCCCCTATGACGTCGATACATGCTGCGCCAGTTTCTGTAGATATGCAACGTTTGCAACAAGAAGTTGAGAGACTGCAAAAACGTCATAAGTTACTTGATAATTGGATTCAACTTCAACAAGAGACTGCCAATCTAGGGGAAACTCTGCCTCCTATAAGTTTCTAGGCAGTACCACATGTTTATCAACTTGTATATTCACAGGTAGCTCAGAGCGTGTTACGGAATCCTCCTGTTCCTTCTCATGAATTCCAAGGAGACCCCCAAAATATGATGAATATGAGTCCCGCTTTATACAAAATAAGAGGCAAGACATCAAGAGGACCCCAAAGAAGTGAAGTTGGAGAGACAGGACATGTTTGTGCGAAGATGTCACCCGACAACGATCAAAGGCAAAAGGTTAAGACAACACCAAAACATCGAATTTCAGTTACGAAATTTCTACCAAAATCCACTCCGAAAAAGAATTCGCAGCAGAGATCGGCGAAGAAAGGGACGGAAATTATCCATAAAGCGTTCGAAATGGGGCCATTCGAAAAGTGGATTAGAGACGTTCTCCAGGATAGCCGCTTGAAACTACCTCAATTTGTTCTGTACAATGGCAGAACGAAGCCACATGAGCATATTTGCAGATATAAAGCAGCAATGGGTCTGGTTTCTAGTAATGAAGTCGTATTGTGTAAAGCTTTTCCTTGTACTCTGACAGAAAAGACCTTAACATGGTTCACTTCCTTGAATGAAAATAGCATTGATTCTTGGTACACATTGGAGAAAAGTTTTTTAGACAAGTTCAGTACAGTTGGCGAGCTCCCGAAAATGAGAGGAGATCTGACAAATGTTAAACAAAAGGATGATGAACCACTCTTGGAGTACTTGGAGAGGTTTAAAAAGATTTTCGACGAAATTGAGGGTCTGAGCCAAGATACTATTATTACCTGCTTCGAAGGAGGGTTAACATCTCATACTCTCAAGACGGAGTTCGGACTCCGACACCCTCTAACAATCGGAGAAATATTTAAAACGGCAAAGCATGTGGCTCTAGCCATAGAGCATTCTGATAGAAGGATGGCTGCACTGAAAGACGTAGTCGACTTTAATAAGGGCGAGAAACCCAAGTTCGATTCACGTCTTGATATACCAAGGGGAGCTCTCAACAAAGGAAGGTCCTTCACTCCGGTAAGCAGATCGAACCCTAAGACAAATTTCAACACAGGAGGAAAGAACCGAACTCAGAAAACAGAGAAGCCTTTTGGTTTGAACATACTGGTGGAAAATATAGTCACGGTGTTGAAAGAGAAGTACAGGGTGAAAGACCCACCTCCTTTGAATCCACACACGGACGGAGTACGAGATCGAAGTAGGTACTGCGATTTTCATCAGAACTATGGTCACAATACAGAGTATTGTTATCAGTTAAAAAAGATCATTGAATCTTTGAAAATGAAGGGATTATTAGCAGAATTCTTGAAGGACGAGCCACAGCGGGAGCAGCAGTCATTGAAGGGAAAGAAAAAGGCGATTGATGTGATCTTAAACGAAGTCCCCTCAATGGCACAATTAAAATGACAGATTCATTTGTTAAAGGAATCATACGTTACCTCGAAAAGTCTGGAGAAAGAGGATATTATTTCCTTCACAAAAGCAGAGTTGGCACCAACAAAAGGAAAGAAGCTTAATCCGGTGATTCTGGATGTGTCAATGACTCATCCAAATTTTCAACAATTTTTGATTAAGCGAGTCCTGATAGACTCCGGTGCTTCATCAAATATTTTGTATTATCAATGTTTTCAGGATATAGGACTTGGAGAAGAGATGCTTCGGCCCACGTCGATGAAATTAGAAGGATTCACTACGCATAAAGTACCAACGAAGGGAATCATGATTTTGAATGTAACCCTTGTTGTCGGATTACTAAGCCGGACAGAAGAGGTAGAGTTCTATGTGGTAGATGTACAGTTAGTGTACAATGCAATAATGGGCACACCGGCACAGACAGCGTTTGATATCATAGTTTCAATCCCGCACCAACGAGTTAAGGTCCCCACCAATAGAGGAATTGGGACAGAAATGAGCAATCCAAAGGGAATACTGGATTATTTGGTTAAATATAAAAATATCAATCCTGAAGCAGAGAGTACATCATCCCAGATGGCGGTAATATGCGAAGTAGCCACTACTTCGACTCCAAGACAAGCTCCTGAGGAAGATCTTCATAACTCTCAGGGGTATGAGGAAATTGTGATTCACTAGCAATACCCCGAGCAGAAAGTCAGAATTGGGCAAAGTTTGCCGAAAAAAGAAATGGAACAACTGAGGAAATTTTTGACAAAGCATCAGGATAACTTCGCCTGGTGCACTTCGGATATGCCTGGAATCGACCCGAATGTTGCTAAACATAGGCTGAATATTGATCCCGCAATTACTCTGGTGCAACAAAAGCTGAGAAGGTTTAAAGATGAGAAAAATGGTGCAATTAAAAAGGAGGTTGGAAAACTCCTCCGAGCCAAATTTATTCATGAAATAGCCTATCTATCTTGGTTGGCGAATGTTGTCATGGTTAAGAAGGCCAACGAAAAATGGAGGATGTGCGTAGATTTCACTGATCTGAATAGAGCTTGCCCAAAAGATTGTTATCCGCTCCCGAAGATTAGTTCATTAGTAGATGCGACTGCGGGTTACAAGACTTTTAGTTACTTGGACGCATTCTCAGGTTATCACCAGATAAAGATGAGAGAGGCATACCAAAGACACACCTCCTTTCAAGTCGCAGGAAAAGTCTTTTGTTATAATGTCATGCCGTTTGAGTTAAAGAATGACAGGGCAACGTATCAAAGGATGGTTGACCGAGTTTTTGAAGAGCAGATCGGAAGAAATGTCGAAGTGTACGTTGATGACATGGTAGTTAAAACTTCGACGAATAAATCCCATTTGAAGGATCTGAAAGAGACTTTCGATACTCTGACGAAGTACCAACTAAAGTTAAACCCAAGTAAGTGAACGTTTGGGGTACACTCAGGGAAGTTTCTTGATTTTATGATGACGGAACGAGGAATTGAAGCCAATCCTGAAAAAATCGAGGCACTTGTCAATATGATGGAACCTCGATGCGTGAAGGATGTGCAAAGGCTTAATGGATGTATTGCAGCATTGGAAAGATTTATCTCAAAATCAGCCGAAAGATGTCTTCCGTTTTTCAAGGTCTTAAAGCAAGCTGCAAGGACTTTTACATGGAATTCGGAGTGCAGAGAAGAGTGGGAAAAGCTGAAAACTTACCTCCAGAACCCACCTCTTCTAAGTTCGCCAAGAACCGGTGAAGTTTTGTGTCTATATTTATCAGCATGTAATTTAGTTGTTGCTTCAGTTTTACTTCGGAAAGTTGATCATAAACAACTCCCCTTATACTATGTAAGCAAAGTTCTGAATGGACTTGAATCCAAGTACCCTAATATAGAGAAATTGGCTTATTCTTTGGTTGTTGCTGCCAGAAAATTACGAATTTATTTCACCGCCCACACCATCGTAGTATATACGAACTCACCACTTAAACAGATTTTTCATAAGATGGACCAGTCCGGAAGAATGTTAAAATGGTCAATCGAGTTATGTGGTTATGATATTAAGTTCAAGTCGCGAACAGCCATTAAAGCACAAGCGTTGGCAGATTTTTTGGTAGAGGCCTCCTTTACAGAAGACTAAGGGTCGACAATGATTCCATATGAAGAGCCTCCACCTCGACAACTGCCAGAACATTGGACCATGTTTGTTGATGGGTCTGTAAATATTCGAGGTGCAGGAGTTGGAATCATCATAAAATCCCCAAGCGAAGAGCTAGTGGATCATAAGAGTATTCGTCTTAATTATCCCACATCCAATAATCAGGCCGAGTATCAAGCTCTTATTCAAGGTATGCTTTGGGTGATTGAAGCAGGGATAAAATTGATTCTTGTGTATAGTGATTCACAGGTAGTTGTCCGACAGATGAATGAAAATTACATGGTCAATTCTGAAAACTTAAAGAAGTATTCAGAAAAAGCTTCCCAACTGAAAGGTTCATTCGACTATTTCCAAATAGATAAAATAGATCGGCAACATAATAGAGAGGTGGATCAGCTCTCTCGCATTGCTTAGGGGGATGTTCTAAATAACCTCAATATCAAAATCGAAGTCCATACTTCGTCTTCAATTGATCTAGGAAGTTCGGTGATGATGGTAACCTCAAGTAAAGATACTTGGATTGACGAAATTAGAAACTATATTGAGAGGGACAAACTCCCAGAATATCAAAACGAAGCACGAAGAGTCCGAAAACAAAGTGCTCGATATATAATTCACGAAGGAATCTTATATCGAAGGTCATTTACCAAACCTTCACTCCGCCTATATCTCTTCTTTGTCATATTCTCTTTGCTTATTTCCTAGAAAATTATTATTCTAACAAAATTATCGGAGGGTCATATTCAAAAACTCATTGTTGCGTGACTTTTTCCTTGCAGGTATCAGATCTAGATTCAACCAATCCAAATTTACACAAATTTACCGGATCAATATATATATATATATATATATATATATATATATATATATATATATATATATATATATACTTATAATAGTTTAATAATAAAAGCATGGGATATTATAAGGAGTCAATGATGTGGGTAAAAGGAAGATTATAAAAAGAAAAAAAAAAGAAGAAAAAGATGGTGTCATCGTAACCTGCTGCTTTTGACCATAAAATCTGCAGGAACTGAGCTGTTTATTTAATTTGGGGTGCACCAAATTTGATTTCGTCACCTTTTTCCGTTATCATCTTTAGTAAGAGGGGACGAATTTGGTGATCTATGTTTTTTTAACTCCTACTTTTCTCCTTTTATTATTATTTTTTTTTTCAAAAAGGATAATTGGCGATGATTTAACTTTCCAAAGTAAAAATTTAGTAAAAAATATAAAAATTTGTTGAAATGAAATAAATTAATTATATTACAATAATTGTCCAAAATCAAACATTTTTATTTTTTTTGGAAAATTAAATGGAACGAGTGTCTAACCTGTCAGCGTTACCTAATCCAAAAATTGGCACATTACTAAATTCAGGAATAGTCCAATTCTTATTTTAAAACTATTTAAGTACTTGTTTATCTACTGCTGGCGATGATGACTTAGAAGTGACATTAATTAAAATATATCATTAATTTTTTTGTTTCTCAAAGTATTATTACATTTTGAACAAATAAATAATAATAATATTACTTATGGAGCAGAGAATTGTCAATATTAGCATTTGTTCGAGGGAGAGGATCTTTTTTGTTCGGACAACATCATTATTGTGTTTATAGTTCGAGTACACTAAATAATGTGTGAGCCACAAGCTTCACTCGAAGCTTTATGCTTTAACAGTGGCGTAGACTGAAAGCAAAATTTCAGGCAATTATATAGTTTCCTTTTTTTTCTTTTTTTTTTTTCTAGACAATTCTAATTATACTTCTTAAATGAACTTCATTCACATATCTTTAAATAATAAAATAAAATCCATTAATAATTTAAACGAAACTATTTTTAAAGATATTTTCTATACCACACCATGACTAGTCCCTACCAAGAAAGCTTGATAGAAACCCTTGGTTTTTTCCACTGTTTTTCTAGTAATGAAATTTCTCAAAATTGTCCAAAATGGAAAAATAAAAAGAACAAGAACAAGACAAAAGTAGTATATCTTGGTGGCAAACATGTGTGTTAGATTTTAGTGGTCACAAATCACAATATGCTAAAATGCTTTCTTATCTTTCTATATTTCCAACTCAACAATCATTTGTTATATTCAACAAAATAATTTAAAAATGAATAGCCCGAAAGCCCACTAAATGAATAGAGTCTTTATCTTATAATTCTGGGCTTGGCCATATCTAGCTTTAATGCTTAAAGCCCAATTTTCTCGCAAAACGACGGATCTCCTACATCCTTCTTGGACTAGGGTTTAAGCTCTGTTCTTCTGCGGCTGAGCATTTTCTGAGTACTGAAATCGGAGTAACCATGGCGAGCACGAAAGTACAACGTATTATGACCCAACCGATCAACCTGATCTTCAGGTTTCTTCAGAGCAAAGCGCGAATTCAGATTTGGCTTTTTGAGCAGAAGGATCTGAGGATTGAAGGACGGATCATTGGGTTCGATGAGTACATGAATTTGGTCCTCGATGATGCTGAGGAAGTCAGCATTAAGAAGAATACCAGAAAAGAGCTGGGAAGGATACTTCTGAAGGGCGACAATATCACCCTGATGATGAACACCGGAAAATAGTCTTTTCTTTCTTTCTTTCTTCATTTCAGTAGAATATCCTATTTCAATGTTGAAGATGATGTATTTTGTCAATAGAATTTCTCCTAATTTACTGCTTTATGTTAACCATCTCTCCTTAATTCTTCTTATTAATACATTAGTGTTTGTCAGAATTGTTGTGAATTCAGCTTATATGGGGAAGCATTTCTTTGTTACGTGAAAATTAGGAATATGTAATTTCTTTTCCAAACTAGCAGAGATGGTTGTAGTTTAACTCTTGATATCATTAATTAATGTACATTGTGATTCTACTAAAACTTTTAGTTTACTTCGTAGAGATGCCCGTGTGCATAATTTACAGATTACATTCTCTTATATTTACAAGACAAATTGACAGGAATAGTATTCAATGCAGCTTCACTCAGCAGCCAAGATACTGCGATGAGAACGCTATCTTCCAGACATTAGATGGCCAAGACCTTGGTTCTCGTAGAAGGAACCAATATCCCAGTCCTCAGTTGAGGATGACAGTGTCATTAGTGCAACCACAATAGATCTCATGCTTGGCCTCAGCTGAGGATTTTCGTGTGTGCAGGCCTTGGCTAGCTGAGCCATCTGTAGACAAAACAAGAAGTAGAAGAAGAAGAGGAAACAAAGGTGTTATTCCGCAAATCTCATCTCACACTAGAAAGAGATCTTGATTTATCAATCTATTCATTACCTTTCGAACTGATTCAATTGGATAATCATCTCCTATCCTGGGATCAACCAGTTTGCGAAGACATTCCTGAGGATCAGGCTGATTAAAGGTATCCTCGAACTGTTCAATTATCAAACATTGGATGGGATTAGTTTGTATTTCAGTAAAGCTGCAGATATATATATATATACACATATATAGAGGTTAGAACTAGATGACAGTGAGAGTACCAAAGCAACAAGGCCCTTTGATTCAGAAACAACTTCATTGGTCTTGATAATGGCTTCTTTTGCAGATATAAGCTCATAAAGAACTACTCCGAAAGCATATACATCCATTTTGGGTGAAACATCCCCGTACTGAGCATACCTATGTTAGTGTTCATGAGTTAGAGATGCAATTCTTGAAATCCTTTACAGTAGTAAAGTTTTAATTTTTATTTCTTTTTGAGGTTGAGGGAGAAAAGATAAAAGAAATGTCATACTCTGGTGGCATGTAACCAAAAGTACCCACTACACGTGTATGGAATGATGCACTTCCAACTTCAGTGAGTTTCGCAAGACCAAAATCAGCAACCTGCAGAAGAGGAAGAAATCCCATTTTCATTGCAGGAAAAAAATCAAAGCATGAATGCGCCGCCAGTCGGAGAAAATTATGACAACCTTTGCTCGGAAATTTATGTCAATGAGAATGTTTGCCGGTTTAATGTCACGATGAATGTAAACAGGAACAGTGTGCTCGTGAATATATTCAAGTCCTCTAGCAGAATCAAGTGCAATCTGGACTCTGGTCGCCCACGACAAAGGTTCCCTACCTGAGAGCAACATAAGATAACGAAAATTATGGTGTACCAGAATGTTTTTTCTGGTAAAAAAATCAGAGAGAAACTGAAACATGCTCCCCACCGGAACCGCGCAAATGTTGAGTCAGATTGCCATTGTCAATGTATTCATAGACTAAAAACAAAGAACCCTCGACACAATATCCGATTAATCGAACCTACAATAATATATATAAATTCATGGTTATTTCTCTACCACAGTCTGGAAATATATACAGAAACAAGGACTTTGTAAGATTGAAGTAAAACTTGTGACTAATTACCAGGTTTAAGTGATGAACATGAGTTAGAACCTTGAGTTCTGCAAGGAATTCTTTCGAAGCTTGCATATCCATCTGCTTAACAGCAGCTTTCTATATATATATATTTGCAGAAAAAAGAAGGGTTACACTTTAGTAAGCATGGTTTTGAAGATGTAAAGAGAGAGATCATGAACAAACCTCGCCTCTTAACTCTCCATAGAACACTGATCCAAATCCACCTTGACCTATTTTGTTAGACAGATTAAAATCATTAGTAGCATTAGCAAGTTCTTCATATGAGAATTCAACTGATCTGTCCACTGTGATCCCATTGAGCCTTGGGGAATTGCCAATGGCAAGAGAACCATCGGATTCAGTATTTTTCTCCAAAGATGCAGGACCTGAATTGGCAACAATTAATGAAATATAATATAATATACATACATCAACAAGAAGCATTAGTATAGTATAATGAGAGAAATGAACGGATTTTTATGAATTACTAACCATGCACATGTTCTTGATTTTGATCATAAGTTTCTGTGGGAAGAAATGGTAGTTTTGACATTTTCTTCCTCTCCCTGTAGATTAAAAAATAAAAACAGAGAGCCAAGAAAGTAGCCCCAATAATTGCAGCAACTGAAATTCCAGCAATAGCTCCACCTGAAATTCCTGCCCAAATCAAAAAAAAAAGAAAGAAAAAACTCTGTTCTTACATACATTGCAGAGAAGAAATCCATCAGATCCACTGGCTAAAAAGTAGAACTAACTAACCACTTGAGCTGCAAAACAAAGCAAAAAGAAACAAGATTTAATTTTGTATATGAAAAACCAAATGCCAGAAATAGGATTAACACTAGCTACTATATACACTGTACAAGCTTACCTTGACTTCTTCAATGGAGGAAAAGTTCCATTTTGATCTGCAAATTGAGAAAAAAATAAACTTAGTAGTCTGAGAACTAATTTGTTCGTGCTAATTGACTTAATTAAATTACCTTTCCCAGGAACAAAAATCAAACCACTTCCACTACCAAAATCCACACCAGGATTATAGTCTTCCAATAATTTCTCAGGTAGGTCAAATTCATTAGCTACAGAGGAAAGACTCTCACCAACACGAAGAGGATACGATATGAACAGACCATAATCCTTGGACACTTTACTGTTCCCACACGAGCAATTCACAATAACATTAACAAGCTGAGAATTATTATTATTATTAAACTTCTCTAACATTTCAACAGTAGTGAGATTGGAATAAACAAGACTTGAAATTCTCTGATAAGTATTTCCAGGCCTACTCTGATAAACAAACTGATGAGCCATAAACTCCCCATTTAAGCAACCACAAGAAAAGGGAACGTTGACTCTGCTACCCATCTGAATCAAATCTGGATTTGTTATTTGAGGATTGTAATCAAGAATGGAGTTGATGGTTGTAGAAAGAACTCTGGCTATCACTGTCAGGGTAGCACCATCCCATAAATAATACGATGCTAAAGCTTCACATCCATCATCACCTCCACATTTTGATGATTCAACTACTACTCCTCCTCCTCCAACCCAGAAAATTATTAACACCAAAGACAAAGAGTAAGCTAGTAGTAATCTAGGGCTAATTCCATTTTTCAGCACAAGCATATTTCTTGCTGGATATTCTCACCTAGCTGAGGTAATCTAGAAGAACAACAGAAATGATGAATATATATATATATATATATATGTCTGGAAGAAGGAATTAAGGTGAATGTGTATTATTAGAACGGTTTCTTGGTTATATTAGACGACTGATTCATGTTTACTCCATATATATAGATATATATATATATTGTCTTCTTATAATAATGGAAAAAGGGTTTCTGTGCTACAAGTGTTCCTCTAAGGATTATGTACCACGATCAACTGCATCTTGAGAAAACCATTTCTTGAATTATATAATTATTGAGTAGAGTGGCTACGAACACTGGGTGGGTCGGTGGGTTAATGTCCAGGAGACAAATGGTATGAATAGTTGACTTTTATGTCCTCTCTGGATTGTTAGTAAGGAAGGTCATTTACAAATGGTATGTAATGACCCATTTCATTACATCTTCAAATTTCTTAGGAGTTTCATAAAAACTATTTTTAAATATTTAGGTTGACCTAATCATAAGACACAATTAATATTAAGTTAAACTATCTTAATTACACTTCTTAGATATCACAATCTAATTTTTGCACATCAAAATTTTTTTACATTTATAGTGTCATTGAAATTTCAAAATATCTCGTTACAAGCATTTCTATTAACTTTTTTCAATGCTTAGCACTATTCTAATCAGGAATTTTTGTCCAATTTACTCAAAATAAACTACAATTTTTTTATAATTTTTTTTTTCTTTCTCCTCCTTCTTCCTCTTTTCTCCTTTTTCCTTTTTTCTCTCTACTTAATTTAATTTTTTTTTTCTCTTCCTTCTTTCTTTCTCATTTTTCTTCCTCCTTTCTCTCTCTTCCCTCTTTCTCTCATTTTTCTTACTCTTTTCTCTCTCCTTTAATCTTACCTTAGAAAGTTGTATTAGAATTGGGGATTGTCGAACAGTCTAATAATTTTAGAATCGCGGACAGATTAAAACAAATTAAAACAATTGGTCGATCTGTTAATGCCGATATCAGAAAAAACATATCTTTAATTAAAAACGGAGAAAGATGATGGACAAAAATCATCCAAGTTGTCTAATTAGACATTTTTAGAAAAGATGAAGAGAGAGAAAAGAGAAAGAAGAAGAGAGAGAAAAAATTAAAAATTTTTTTAAAAAAATTGTATTTTATTTTGGACAAATTGAACAAAAATGTCATTGACTTGACTGATCAATACTAAACAGTGAAAAATGTTGACTAACGACAAAATTGAAGAAACCTCAATGACACTATAAATGCAAAAAAAAATTGATATGCAAAAGTTAAATTTTGATATTTAAGAAGTATAACTAAGATAATTTACTCAAATTACTATATAACTTTAAGACTAAAAAAATTTATTTTAATCTAAAATAAAAGTTCTAAGATTAATTTGTTGGTGTCCTAATAGGATTTGCTTATCTTGCTCTTACTCTGTCAAAGGACCAAAGATGGAAAAGATGACCGTTTCAAATGATGTTTACTGATGATATATATATATATATATATATATATATATTGGGGAACAAAATGCTTGGAGAGTACGTATAAGGAAGAAAATAGTGACATGTAAGTGATACCAGGTTGTCTGAATGAGCATAAGTCATTAACAATTAATTAAGAAAAAGATGATCAATTAAAAAAAACAAAAAGGTAAGGACAAGAATTAAAATAATATTTTGGTATATGATTATCGAATATTTTATTATGGTTTCTTGAATCGTGAAGCTACAGTGTTTACAATTAAAAGTCTAATTCCACCTTCCCTTTGTTTTAAAAAACCCTAAATATATCAAATTTTTATTAAAAAAATATTTAATTGGGTCAGCCCAGCCCATTATGCTAAAGGATACTATTATGGGCTGTAATTTAATTTTTTAATTATGTGGGCCAATCCAATTATAGATATTAGACAATGAAATGGAAACATAAACAAAAGAAGGCTGTCGTTGATTAATTTTACTCACTGACCTTTTGCCGGCACAAACACGATCCCGGACCCGGAACTGAAGTTAGATTTTGGATTGAACCTTTGCAGCAAGTCCGCCGGAATACCTGCCGCCGTTGCCACCGACGATAAATTATCATCAGCACGTAAAGGATACGTTGCGAATAATCCATAATCCTTGGACACTTTACTTTCACCGCACGAACAATTAACTGTTACATTGATGATTGCAAAATCTGGTATTCTGGTTGGGTCGTAAGTATTCACCGATTGCATCCAATAGGAGTTGGTGAGATTAGAGAACGCCATTCTCGAAATCTTAACATATGTATCCCCGATCTGAGTTCTGTACTCGAATGTATGACCTAAGAAATCACCATTCAAGCAATCGCAGGAGAACGGAACATTGATTCTGGTTCCCATGCGAATGCTATCTGGACTCGAAACGTGAGGATTGTATTCCAGAATTTGTGCGATTTTCTGGTCGAAGATGGTGCTTATGTAACTGAGATTTGAACCTCCCCAAACATAGTAGGAAGCCAAAGTTAGTCCACAACCAGTGCTGCACTTGGCTTCTGCTGCAGTACAACCTACAATTGCGAGAAGCAAATAAAACCTGTTCATATTGGGGAATTCAAAATTCAGACCTCTGATGATTCAAGATGCCATATATATCTATATATATATAAACAAAAGACAGAAGAAAGTGCTTTAGCGGGCATTTTTAATTTTGTCAGCTTTGATTAATTTACATTTTATATGGCCGTCTTCAATTGAATTGGTTGTTTGTTTTTATTAGTCCCTAAACCACGAGGCCCGGATTATTTTGTCCGCATCTTCTGCATCCTGATTCTTTACTTCAAATGAGAAGTATAGTTGACTTAACAAAATAGTAAATAGAAGATATTTTGAGTGCTCTTCTTCCAAAAGAGCTTCTGGCCTTAAAAAAAGCATTACTGTACAGCAGTTTCAATATCATCATCGGCTACAAATGGAATGCTGCCCAGTCGTCCCACTGACATCAATTTTACTTAAGAAATTCCAATTCCAATCCCAATCCCAGAGAAGAAGTTTTGGAGCTTATCCCTTTAAGCCATCATGGAAGCAGAGAACTTCGCAGCCTACCCGTTTCCAGTGTCAAAAGATGTACGTCCCTGGTCGGTAAATTCAATTTCATGACTCTTTGTTCTCAATGGACAATTTCATTATCAGAGTTTCTATAAACAAACAATATGCAGGATTTGGGGAAGCTTCGCCGGAGAGAAAAGCAGCTAAGCACCTTCATGATTTTTTCACATATGTGGCTGTTAGAATCGTCACAGCCCAGTTGCAGGTTCTTTCCTTTTTAGTTCCATTAGATTAAGAAAAGAAACATTTTTAATATATAAGTCTCTCTCTCTCTCTCTATATATATATATATATATGTATGTATGTTTATTTGGATAAGAGCAGAGCTACAATCCTGAGGCATATGAGGAGCTGATGGAATTCTTGGATGAGCACTCACTGAATGATGGGGATAAATTTTGTGCTGATTTGATGAGGGTATCGTCAAGACATAAAACTATAGGTATGGGCAATCAATTTTGAGGCTTTCCTTTTTCAAAACCTATCTTGGACATTCTCTCATGTTCTCTTTTTTGTTTTTTCCTTTTCTTTCCCCTTACTTTCATCTCTTGCAGCTCTGCGGATAATGGAGGTTAGTACTTACGAAACATTTCACTCTTGATTCTTTTTTGCTCTGAATATACCATTTTCACCTCCATTTGTGGTTTTTTTTTTTCAACATTGAATCAGGTTCGTGCTGCATATTGTAAGAACGATTTTGAATGGGACAACTTGAAGAGATTATCTCAGAAGGTGGGGAAAACCTAGGAGAAACAAACATATTACTTGAAGATGAGTATTTTTTCTTTTCTGATATATATATATATATATTTTTTGTTGCAATTTTCATAATCCTGCAGATGGTAAATGACTATAATACGCGCCTCATGAGGGACTACCTTGAAGAGACTACCAGTCAGGTCGAGCGTGAAAAGTAAATCTTTTCGCGGGAGAATTCATACGATATATTTCTTAGTAATACATACATTGTTAGGTGAATTTTGATACTCTTTGTACCATATGGATTTTCACCATTTGTTCCTTGGGATTCCTAATCTCTTGTTTCTTCCTGCAAATGCCAAAAGTAAAATCCACTCAGTAGTAGAAGGCACTAGCAAAAAGAAACTATTAAAAAGGACAAAAACTGCACAGTAGAAATGGCATGTCTCATGATTCATTCTCCTAAGTTACCTCAAGGTAGGTGGTCACATCTGAAGTTGCTTGAATTTTTCCTTCTCCATAATATTTTTGAGCATTTTCTTCAATGCTTTCCACCCTGAAACCAAATACAAACGTAAAACACAGTGCTAAATAAAGATTTGCACTGATCATTCCAAATAGAAGTTTTACCTATAAATGTAGCTCACCATAATCCCTCCACTCTGTAGAAGACCCTTCTGTGACCGATCGGCCATCCAATTCAGTCTTCCAATCATCTAAACAGAAATAAAAGTGCACAATTATATACACCAGGGGTTGCCCCATCCCTGGTATTTGGTGTTCCAGGTAATAGAATTTGAAGGACAGTGCTCAGAACTAGTGCATTCTAGCTAATTATTTAATTTTGAGGCTATCTACTCTGAGCATATTCTAGAGAGTCAAAATTTACAAAATTTTGAAACCAATTCCAAAATTCACAAGGAGGCAGTATACAAGATATAGATTCTCATACCAGCAATACCCACATTAACCAATTAATAACATACCGCTCCATTTTGTAAGTGGAAATTTGCCACTGAGTCTAGTGCTTTCCCCCTCTTCTTCTCTTTTAAAAGGTATCTGGAATCATGAAATATAAGGCATACTTAGATAACTGAATCAACAAAATACACAGATGTCTATATCTGCATTTGTTCATATGCTTGACAATCTGTTCTTTCCATCTTAAGTCTACTTTCACGTTTGAACTACCAGAAACATGAAAATGACCAAATATGCTCATGCGTCTTTTTCTCTTTCACATATGTAAATTCCTAACCAGACAAAGTTATTCAGTTTGATATGCTATACCTGGCACAAAGTCGCAATAGAGGAGTTCTTAGTACTGAAACTAACTTGTCAGAGTTTGTCCATTCATAATTGGTTGATGTCAATAAGTTCAGCATGACTTCTGTGCCATTTTTCCTAGAAGTATATCCTCTGAAAAGAGATTTCAGAAAGTAAGAAATATGAAAGTAAATAACGCATAGGCCAGACTCAGAAATCAGAGTAAGAACCCAAAAATTTCAGCAGTTCAAAAGTCATATCCTCAGTGAGCATAGTCCTTGGAGGTTCATATATTTTATTCAAGAAACCATCAGCAAAAATAAGGGGTTAATCTAATTAATTTGTGCAACGGTACATTCTATCTCAGTTTGTTTTCCATGAACAAAAGCTCTGAACATTTAAATCCCTGGATTCAGATCAATGGGACCTGCCAAACAACAACACAAACAAATACTTACCCCGATGCATCTAAAAGTATTTTTTCTTCTTCAGGTTTGAGCAAGTTTTCCCTAAAGGTGGATTCAGATTTCTCTGCTGATGCCAATTTTGCTAAAAGCCATTGCATATAGGCTGGAATAGGACTAAGTGTGGCAAATGTCTGCAGGAAAATTTTCATAAATTGATATCAGAATTAAAACTATGGAGCTATTAGGAACATGCATCCCAATTGACTAACCTGTATACTGTAGCCATCAATAGATAGAAGAGAACTATTTCAGTGCCATTTGGATTTTTATTGCATTCAGAAGAAGGGAAAAAGTTATAATTTCAATAAAAGTTTTGATTCTGCAGCTCCCAAGTGAAACTTCAACCCTAGACTGTTCTCAGATTAGCAAGCCTCCAGTACACTTCTAGTTTTCTTGATGCACTTATATGTAACATAGTTCATAACCATATCAAATGGCTACATGATAGATTTCAGAGGAAATAATTAACTACTATTATGAATACAATTTGAGGGGGAAAATATGACTTTTTTTCCCCTTTTAAAGAGACCTTATTAAGTAAGGAGCATATCAATTAATACCAAATGTTTAATACAAAAAATGTTTGAAGTTCTATTCATTTTGTCATGTCATCTCTATTGCCAAGAAGGAATTAGCCATAAACATACACGATTTACATGAGGGCGAAGTGATTAATCCAAAAAGAAATTAGAGCTCATAGAACTTGTGAAGAAAGTAACCATCACAAGAATCCTAGACAACAGTAACTTGCATATATGACGGAGTTTAACACAAATTTTTGGCTTCCTTTTGTGTCAAGCAGTAGGTAAAGTATGTAACTGTAGGCAAATACAGAACTTACTGATATATATGGCATATCCTTCTTCACAACATCAATCACACGTTTAATAAGAAACTTTCCCAGGTTGATTCCTGATAAGCCAGGCTGTACAGATAAATAGTACAATTTCTCTGTCAAATGAAAATTTAGCCATGATCATTAAAGAAAAATGCTTTATCCTATTCTCGAGAGGAAAAGACCACAAAAAAATAATAATGACAATAATAAAAGAAGAAGAAAATAAAATGGCAGGACTAGGTAGAATATGAATTGAATCTGAATAAGAAGAGCAACAGACCTAGTATCCTTTCTTTTCTTTATTTTGTTTACATATTGGACAGGACAAAGATGAACAAAAAAAATCCAATGCGATTTAACCTTCCCCTACCCCCTTTTCATTTTCCCCTTTTTACAGGACAAGTGAAGTTGACTATTCTTCTGGAAATATCTATCAAATAACAAAATTACAAGCAAAGCATGTCAAGATAGATCGCTAGAATGAGATAGAAGCATCTGGACATTTGATCATAAGTTTAAGAAAGGAAATAGTGAGGCTTCATCATAGCAAATGCTCAAACTAATCAAAAGAATAAACATGTAAATTAATTCAAAAATGAAATTATTTGAAGAAGAAGGAAAAGAAATAGGATAAATATAAAAAATGAATATAACACTAGAAACTGACACCAATCATCGTGAACACCAGCTGGTGGAGATAATTTTCAGATATTTGCACAAGAAAGTCAACATATCTATTCTCAATTATGTGACTAGGACCTGTTAAGTACAAGATTTAGAAGTGAATGATAACTAAAGCATATAATGTTGAGGAGCTTACCTGTGTGGATGATATAGAATAAAAGAGTGCACATGTTGCCTCAGGTTCAGGTATTGGAGGATCATCCCAGAGGACCTCCTACAATGGAAAGTTGGCTGATAACTATATAATGGCACTATTGTTTTTAACACACGAAATATAGAGTACTCACCTGAATCGTCTCAGCCATGTTCTTCATCAATGCAACTTCGATAAATATAAGTGGTTCCCCTGAAGGAAAATACATTATCAAAGCTTCATTCGAAGAACATCATATCTACAGGGGTGTCAAAATATCAACCTGTGAAAGTAAAGTTCAAGCAATTGATGGAATTAAAAAATATGCATCAATTTAAGCAAATCAGCAAAATTAATGTCCCTGGACCTGTTACACAGACTGGAAGAAAGTTCAGACAAATCGTTTGGTCAACCTAGAAAAGTACGTAACCTGGAATTGCAGGATGTAGATATCCAAAACAACGACGGCCTACCCCAAGCCTTCTCTTCAAATCCAGAAGATTGCTGATTGGATGCACAGCCTGAGAAAAGGATGGCTACAAAAGTTACAGATAGCGGCCAAAAGTGATTATTGTACAATATCAACAACAAATTTATAATACTGAAAAGGAAAATACACCTCATATGCTACAATCTTCTCCAACAAAGAAGCAGGATCATCCCATGTAATGTTGTGAAGTTCAAGATTTGCAGGACTAAGCCATGTATTTAGCTTCTCTTTAAGGTAAGAATCAAGTGCCCGCAATGAAGCAAGATTTTGCTCCCTGCAGGTTCAAAGAAACTATCATTTCAATAATTCAGTATTACCAATTACTAATGTTCAGAAGAAGTTCTGGTTTGGAGTCCTTATGTCATAATCAAGAACATTGATACTAAAGATAAATGATACTCCAAGGCACAGATTGAAGACCACACTTTTCTGAGGTACAAATACAATAACTGAGAAAGTTTTAAGAACTTCAGAAAATGTTTCAATATTAGTTATTCATGTGATCTTATGTGAAAAGCTATGCGCTAGCTTCGTCAAAATATCACAGAGATAAAAAGGATATAAATTTATGAAATCAGAGCATAACCTTACCTGAGAAAAGATAGAATATCAGCACGCATGATGGACAGGAACTTTAAGCCTCCAGGGTGCTTATTCAACCTTTCAAATAGAACTTCGTAGTTGGGCTTAAGGGCATGTCTTAAATTACGCTCGATCCTATAAAACGCTGAAAATGACCACTCTTCATCATGTCCACTCTCTTGAGTTTTGCCACCTAAAACCATAAATGTCAAATTAAATTGAGAAATATCCAGAAATGAGAAATTTTACTTCATAAGTTAAAACTAACCATCAGGAAGCTTGAGTCCAAGATATTGCTTCATTAATTCCCCAACTTGCATCCTGTCAAGATCATACTCTATAGAAAGTGCAACAAGCAACTTTCGCCGGTGTTCTTCAGAAAGGCTAAAATAACCCTGCACATTAAATACATAAGCACGCAGACACACAAAAAAAGTAATGTACCCCAAATTCCCTCATAATATTAAAAAATAAAAATAAATAAACCATCAAGATTGAGTAGGAATCTACCTCATTGAAATTTCTAAGTGCTGCATCCAGAATCTCTGTCTTATTCATTGATATAGCAAAGTGCATTGACTGTTTTACATGCTCGAAATCCCTGAAAAACGACCAATACAAACTCCAAAATTCGGAGTGTTTTGAGAGACAACGTGATCACTTTTCAATCTACACATTGGAACACAAGAATATAAAATGTACTTCAGAGAATCAAATATCCACATATAAACATCATATCGGTTCATCTTTATTATAGCAGAAAAATAATTAAATATTCTTAAACATTCATGAGAAATCAGTAAATTCCAAGAACTCATGGTATATATTATATGTCACTTACATCTCGTTACTATTGGAATCCTTCTTAAGATTCTCCTGATATGCAACTTGCATCTGATTGATTTTACTCTGTCAAATCAAAAGGCAAAACTTATACAACAGGGGAAATTGGATAATAATTCAAAATCAAGCAAAAAGAACACGAATCTAATCAATTAACGGAAAGCGGTCACAAGGTTGGAACTCACAGAGGAAGGAGAAAGAGAGCGCATTTTGGTTCGCAGGAAAATTGCCAGTGCTTTCTTGTTTAAAGTCATCTTCCTTTTAGGAAACTGAGAGTGGAAAAGTTTAATCCTCTCTCCCACGAAATCATTTTTATTTTTCCACTTTTAAATTTTTTTCTCCTTTCTTTTTTTCCTTTTTCGGGACTGGGGCATAAAGCATAATATTTTTTTAAATAATAATAATAATAATAATAATAATAAATTAATTAAAATCAAGCAAGAAAATTAGATGATCTAGCCCAACTAGAACCCAAAAAGGAGCCCAATAAAAATGGGCTAATAGCCCAACTAGACATCTATCATTTTGTTACTGCCGTCGTGGTGCGAGTCTATGGTGAACCAGATTAGCCGCCGTCGGACTGGATTTCCCTCGTCCTCCGTTTCTTTGCCAAGCAATCGGCGACTTGGTTCTGCTCCCGGAACATCAGTGTGAAAGTCTGTGGTGAACCAGAAGAGACAGCAGAGTACTGCATTCAGTAACAATATTAGCTAATTTAGGTTTATCATTTTGGAGGATGCCCCAATAAAGGTTTCCGCCACCGCTGCTGCCGTTTGTCTTTGAAATTCTTGACAGCTTTTTCAATCTCTCTTGTCGCCTACTTGACAGATAAAGGTATCGGAGCTTCTTCCCCAAATATATTATTAGTGTAGCTACACAGTACTAAGTTTTCCTTTGATAATTGATTTGATTCTGGATGAGATTTGTCGCATAAAGGTGTTTCATTTGATACTCGTTAATTGACTTTTTTTTTTTTTTTTTCATCTAGATGCTTTAGTCTACTTTCTTGTGATGTTGAACAGAAGGATGAAAATTTCCATGAAATTATTTTAGGTTCTTTTGTTTGTGCTCCTTTTCCCTTTGGAGAAATCTTATAATTTTCCACTTCAAACTTCGATAAATTTGGGAAAGCTATTGATTTATGCCTTGTGAAGTCCTAAAAAGTTAATGATAGCTATGCAAATAAATCTCGAAGAAATATCTCTGTTTGATGATTAAACGTGAGGAAATATGCAATAAGATCTTATTTATATAATATTAGGTACAATTTTGTAATATATTATGTGCAATAGATAATGCAAACTACTTATTTGTTAAATTATTTTTATTGTAGTCTTCCAGGAAAGAACAGTAACAACTGGTAATATTTTTCTTGTTATAATTAGATAATTTATATAATTTATTTGGGTTATCTGTCTGATTAGTGTCTGCTTTTATTTCTCAGGTTCTTATCTATCCTAAATAGTAAGACAATGAATCACGCTGCATCCATATTCAGGAGATTAAACATCAGAGAACTAGTTTCAAGTTCTCCTATATACAGTTCTGTTACTGGTATACAAACCTTGCCATTCTTTTATATTGAATGCTCAACATTTTATTGTGTTTATCAAGTTTTTTATTTCATTGGGATAACATTCAAACATGAACTTGTAGAGGTATCGGGAGAGGGATTGACCTTGACATTCAGACGTTGGGCTACCAAAAAGACAGCTGGATCAACAAAGAATGGCCGTGATTCAAAACCCAAGAATCTCGGAGTTAAGAAATTTGGTGGAGAGGTGAGAAGAATATTATTGTCACAGGAGAGGGACATAGTAATAGTAGCTGTTTTCTTTGTATCTTTTTCATGTTAATGTTAATGTTTTATTGTTCACCCCTGTTCTGGCTGAAATACTCTTTGCTAATGGAACAGAGAGTAGTGCCTGGAAACATCATTGTTCGTCAAAGAGGAACCCGTTTTCACCCTGGAGATTATGTTGGAATTGGAAAAGATCACACTCTTTTTGCTTTAAAAGAAGGTAATGTCAAATTTGAACACAACAAATTGACTGGACGTAAGTGGGTGCATGTTGAGCCCAAGGAAGGTCATGAGGTTCACCCTGTGTATTCAACTGCTGCTGCTTCAACTAAGATGAAGACAACTGCTTAGATATTTTCTGACCAATGTATGCTATACTTCTAGAAGGCAGACTTGCACCTAGTTAAAAAGTTTCAAGATGATATGACTTGGGCTAAGGTACATTACTTTATTTCTTGCTCGTTTTGTTTCTTAATTATATACCCACCCACCTGTTCTTTTGTGTAGCTACTACTTCTGATTCCGTATAGAGAACTTATTATGATAAATTTCAGCAACTTCTGAGGAGTTGTTCAATTGCATGAGGCTCTGTTAGAATGAGGGAAATTTTTTGGGGGGGGGGGGGGGGGGGGGGAGAGGCAATTGTATTAAAATGAGGGAATTAAGATGAAAAGCATCCTTGGCAATATGTTAACCCTCTGGGGAAGCTCTGGATTATCCCAGGTTGGGATTGTTCTCCCCCACGACCAATTGTATGTGTATGTATGTATATATACTGGAGTGGGGGGTGGAAGAGAAAAAAGGAATCAGAAATTTTTTTTTTTAATAATATTTTTTTATAAATAAAAGAACAGATTAATTCGTCTTGTATGTATTCTCTCCTATCATCAATCATGTGTCTCTCTCCTTATTTTTCGGAACAAAGATTACAATGAGTCAACACCTCTGGGCATCAGCACTGAACTATAGCGAGGCCAACAGGTTGTGCCATTGTTGCCATTGTAGCTCGTGCTACCACGTTCGTGTATTAACCAAATAAAAGGGACAATAATATTACTGGAGAATCGACTGAAACATGGCAACCACCTTCTTAGATTATCCCGACCTATATTTATTCTTCTTACTACATCCAAATTATTCAATCAATCCTTGGCCATGGCAAAATCAATCTCCTTCCTATGTTTTTCTTGCATTCTTTTGTTTAGTTTTTCAGGCTACGAAGCCCACAAGATACACATAAACCCAAATCCAAATGACACATCATTGCATACCTCCACCCCTAAGTACAACCAATACCCTCTGAAGAAAACCATGAACGTCATTGATTCTTGCTGGAGATCGGACCCGGACTGGGCTTCCAATCGCCAAGCTTTAGCCGATTGTGCCAAAGGTTTCGGAAGTGGTGCACTTGGAGGAAAGAATGGTGCAATATACGTGGTCAATGACCCTTCTGATGACCCTGTAAATCCCAAACCAGGTACACTTAGATACGGTGCAATCCAGGACAAACCCCTCTGGATCATTTTCGAAAAAGACATGGTTATTGAGCTGGGAAATGTACTGATGGTGAATAGCTATAAGAGCATAGATGGAAGAGGTGCTAAAGTTGAGATTGCAAATGGACCTTGCATTACAATAGAAGATGTCAACCATGTCATTATCCATGGAATTAGCATTCATGATTGCAAACCTGCCAAACCAGGCATGCTTCTCAGGTCACCTGGTAATCTTAGCAAGAGAGAAGGTAGTGATGGTGATGGCATCACTGTTTTTGCATCTTCTTATATTTGGATCGATCACTGTTATCTGGCTAGCTGCACCGATGGTCTTCTTGATGTTATCCACGCTTCCACTTTCGTAACCGTTTCCAACAACTACTTCACGAAACATAACAAGGTATTTCATAAAAGTTATCAATAAATATATATATCTTATAAGACAACAAAAACATAAATAATGGACAAGATTTTTGACGATCGGATTTGTCAGGTGATGTTGCTTGGACATCAAGACGGTTATACAGCTGACAAAGTTATGAAGACAACGGTGGCTTTCAACCATTTTGGTCCACAACTAGTTCAAAGAATGCCCAGGTACGCATGTGTGTTTTTGCTGGGTCGGGTCGGGTCGGGTCGGTTCGTAATTTAACTAGTAATACATATCGGATCCTGATCTTTTAATCATCGCAGGGTGAGATACGGATATGCTCACGTGGCAAACAATTACTACGACAAATGGCTAATGTATGCCATTGGCGGGAGTTCGAATCCAACTATATTAAGCGAGGGAAACTATTTCGTAGCCCCAGAAAACAGTTACTTTAAAGATGTAACCGTCCTCCCTAGTTTTTTTTTTTTTTTTTTACAACGTTGGAAAACACGAATATTTAATTCTTTTTTATTGTAATGAAAAAAAAAATAAACAGGTAACGAAGAGAGACGTTGAAGAAGGACCGTGGTTTTGGAAGAATTGGAAATGGAGGACTTCTAGAGACGTATTTCTGAACGGAGCTTATTTTGTTCCTTCTGGAATGGGAAGCTGCGCTCCTCAGTATTATGGATCTCAAGCTTTCGCCGTCGCTCCTGGATCCATGGTTCCTGCTTTGACTTCAGATGCTGGTCCTCTCCATTGCCTTGCTGACACACCCTGTTATTAATATTTTTTTTTTCGGGGAAATTATCGTTATTTGATTTTCTTACAGCCCTTTTATTTATAATGGGAGATACTAAAAAGTGATATTTAACATCTGAATTAAAAATTGATAAATATACATGATTTGAGATATTAATTAAGGTATATTTGTCCATATTTAGTGTAGTTTTTTCCAGGTTATATCTAGCATGAACGGTACCTACGTTATCAAAATCTTCACTTTAATAACCTTTTTCATGGGTACAATGATGCATGTTTACGTCTCGCTAGAAACTACATATATATATATATATATATATATATATTATGACTCTTTTTGAACATGCTAAAAGTTCAAACAATCATTTGTTCCAAATATATATTATGTAATAAATCTTCCTTTTTTTTTGCCCTTTAATACATTATTAGCCCTTTCAAGTACCTCAATTTGTGTGGGTAATAAATGTTCCACCTTAATTGTGTCCCCTTTTAAGAATTAAAAACGAGATAAATTAAGGAAGTATCTTTCTCTATATTTATATTTTTTATTATTTTCAATTACGTTTTTATAATTAAATAAATAAATAAATAAATAAATATATATATATATATATATATATATATAAAATATGGAAAATAGGAGAATTACAAATTTCAAGAAAGAGAATAATAAGGAAACAATAATTGAGCAGAAAACAGTACATTACATGATGGAACGTAAAGACCTGCTACCTTGAATTGAATCAATAAGCAGAGCCCCCTCTCTCTGTCTGTCTGAATTTCATCAGTTTTTTTCCCACTTTTCACTGCCCTTTCCCATCTTTAATTTCTCATATATATAATAATTTTATAAAATCATTTCTTGCAATATATATATATATATATCCTTAACAGCAATTTCTGGGTAATACGATATCCAACCACTACAAGTGAATTATTTAGCAATTATTGCTTAAAAAAAAACAAGAATATTAATAATCAGTGGCAGTAAGAAGAAAGCATCTTGAAGAGGAATTTAGGTGGCTTGCTACCTCAAGGAAAAAGAAAAAAAGAAACATTGCCTTTATTTTATTTTATTTCTATTGAAAGAAAAAGTTGAAAGGATCGAATCTAATACAAGACGAAGGGTTGGTGGGAAACATTGTCTTATAAACTGGGAGGATGCTTCCTTGCCTCTGATGCCAAGTCCAGTAAAGTTGAACTAATTCTTGCATGCCCCAAAACCCAAGTTTCAAATCTTTTTTCCACAAATTCTTTCTTTAAACTTACTGTATTTTCTTGGTGTAATGTAATTTTTTATTTTTGGTTTGAACCCACCACCGACTAGTTTGACATTGAAAACTTACCAAGTCTTTATGTCCAAGTATTAAGAAATTAAATAGATTTATAGTTAAAAGACTTTTGGTTTGGATTCTTGACTTTGTATATTAGCTAAATTGGAAGTGGACAGTTCTTCCCATCCCCTCAAAAGCTCAAAAGTTACACCTCCCAGGAGAAAAGATGATCAGAGAACATGCAATTTGCAGAGACAAATACTCTTACAAGCAAGAATGAAACTAAATTATTTCACATGAAACCCATTATTTTTTGTCATTTTCAAGAAAAAAAATTTATGTATGAAAAAAACACATTTTAAATACTAAAGCAGTCATCAAACCAAAATTTTTTTTTTAATCATTCAAAATTTTGAAAAGAAAAAAGGAGCAGTTGACTGTTGAACAACTATTTATGGGTGCCATTTGTTTGTTTGGACAGAAGAGAAGTAAGCATTAAAAAAGTGTGTGCCATAGGGTGCATGCTCATTCCCCACTAAACTTTTTCTCTATTATTCACACATAAATAAATATACTTGTAATTAATAACAACAACCATTTACCAAAAAAATAATAGCAACAACCAAAATTCACTCTCTAACGAATCTTTTCTTTTGGGCAATTAGTATTTACTGCTAAAAGGATTTTGCCTAAGTAGAATTAGAATTAAGAGGTATACAGGCAATTCTACTGTTTTTCCAGTTTTCGCCGACAATCAGATTGATTCACACATCTCTCTCTCACACACAGTAACTGTTGTGAGTGTGTGAGAGAGAAAGGGGTAGTAGCTTGACTGAAGAAGAGTACTGCTACTGCTTTGTGTAGCATATAATAAATTATTTAATTTTTCTCTCTCTTCATAACTCAATAAGCTTGAAATCTCCAGCTTCCCTTTTAACGATGGTGACGCCCAACCCGGGCGATCTCAGTTTCTTCTTCTCTTCTTCTCTGCTTGTCAATGTGGCTCACATTTTTCAGTCTCCCTCATTGGCATGATGTGGGCAGCCCCACTATTTTCTGATTTCTTTTGAGTTTTGACTATTGAACCTCCTTCTGCTCTTTCTTCACAAAGTTTTCTTCTTTTCACTCTGAAAAGTTCATTTGATGGAGACAAGCAAACCCACCTGCCACCGGAGCTCTATGCATTTCCTTCTTTTGATCTTTCTCATTGTTTCTTCCTTCATTTCTCTGTTTGTCCAAGGAACCACTGATCCTAATGATCGTAAGTATTCTTCAAGCTCTGTGCTGTCCGTGACTCTGGGTCTTTCTCTGTTTTTTTGTTTTTTTTTGTTTCACCAAGATGCATTTTTTATTTATTTTCGTTTTAGATAGAGTTCATTGCAAATCAAAGATCAGATTTTTTATTTTTTTTTCTTTTTCGCCCTCCCCTTCTCTCTGTCTGTGAGCGAGGGATCAATATTGGTATTTGTGATTTAAAAAGAAAAAATAAAAAATTGAGACTTTTGAGGTTCAATGGTAGTCAAAATTGGGATTTTCCAGATGTAGAAGTAAGCTTGATTTTTGGTGCAAGTATTGATTGTATCTTTTGACGAGACTATGTGTGAAATGCAGATTTGAAGATTAAAAAAGAGAAAAGTTGCAATCTTTGCCTCGTTTGACAAACTTACTTTTTTTACACAACTTTTGCAGTTCAAAGTCTTCAGGTTTTATATGCTGCATTTAATAGTCCTTCGCAGTTAACTGGTTGGAAATCTAATGGCGGTGATCCATGTGGGGAGTCATGGAAAGGAATCACCTGTCAAGGCTCTGCTGTGGTATCTATGTGAGTGTTTACTGGACCACAAACTCACTTGGTTTTACTGTTTAAAATTTTGTCTTTGGTTAGAAGTTAAATGTTTTTCTTTTATGCGAACAGTGAAATTTCTGGACTGGGAGTTAATGGAACCATGGGATATGCGCTGAACACTCTCATGTCACTTAAAACATTGTAAGTTTATTGTTTTGCCTAGAATTGTTATTGATCCTCAAACTAATGAGGTTGATCTTGATCTTATATTTTGTATTAGGGATTTGAGTGGCAACAACATACACGATTCAATTCCATATCAGCTTCCAATCAACCTTACAACCCTGTAATTTTCATTCATTTATGAAACTTTTCTATTTTGTTTACAGGGCTCTTTTTTCTCCTTGATTGTTTGATTTACTAAGAACTAAAATCAAATCATTTATTTATTCTTAATACAGAAACCTTGCAAACAATAACCTGAGTGGGAATCTTCCTTACTCAATTGCTGCTATGACCTCTCTAAATTATTTGTGGGTGACGTTTCTTTCATCTTTTCAGCTTTGTGGTTAAATTAACTATTTATTTGCTGATTTTGGAACAGAGTGGGATTGTTCTTCAGTTTCTAACCATATATTTAATGGTCTATAGAAACATTAGTCACAATTCACTTTCCCAATCAATTGGAGATATGTTTGCCAATCATTCCAATCTTGCTGCACTGTAAGCAATCTTATTGCTCAAAATTATATGTTCTTCAGTTTCTTTATATATATGTATTGTTTATCATCATTACCAATCATTTGCAAAGAGCAAGCGAGTCCATACAATGTACTGTTCTACTTATCAGTAACAGATAGATTCACTTTACAAATTTTGGTTGTTTGGAATTACAGGGATATTTCTCTCAATAATCTTACTGGAGACCTTCCCCCTTCATTCAGTTCATTGTCAAATCTTTCTACTCTGTAAGTGGTTTCTCCTTATTGAGATGTTCTCAATTTTTATTTTATTTTGTTTTGTGTTTGATATTTCTGTTCTTGCAGTAATGTGCAAAATAATCAATTAACTGGCTCGCTCAATATTTTGGTTGGCTTGCCTTTAACTGATTTGTAAGTGACTCTTTTCACCTAGAAACGAGACTGATGTTCGAAAGCAGGGTGGTTTATGTTTTATAAAAGTTTTCAAACTTTTTTTGGCAGAAATGTTGCAAACAATAATTTCAGCGGATGGATACCAAGAGAACTTATTTCCATCCCCAACTTTAGGTAATTTATGATTTGATTATCATTAGTTGTAGTAGTCGAGCTGGTACTCACATTATTTTGTTATTTAGAATTTCTCTTTGGATGATGAAACAGATATAATGGTAATTCATTTACCAATAGTCCTGCCCCTCCTCCTCCGCCGTATACCCCACCTCCTCATGGTAGATCTGGCAACAACCGGAGCCGTTCTCCTGCGCATGAAACTCCTGGTTCTGTTGGCCTGCCATCTAGTCCTAAAGATGAAAATGGAAAAAAGGGGCTGAAAGCTGGGCCTGTTGTAGGCATAGTTCTGGGTTCTTCAGTAGTTGCTTTCCTTGCACTTATTGCACTTGTTTTCTGCCTTCGCAAGGCCAAAAGAAAGGAGGTTGCTACTAGACCCTCTACTGGAAGTGTTTCTGCTAGCACAGGTCAGTTTTGATCTTTCCCTTTGCTGTGTATTCTATGTGTCCTTAGCCAGAAAGGCCTACTATATATATATATATATGTATCTGGGTTCTTGTTAATTTCCTAGCCAGTATTTCAGCACGGTAAAGTATTATGTTTTGTGTTGTCTAGTAGTGAATAAGGAGGTGCAAGAACCAAGGGCACAAACTACAGCTACCGTGATTGACTTGAAGCCGCCTCCTGCCGAAAAAGTAACTGTTGAAAAGTTACAAGGGAGAAATGGATCCATGAAGAGAACTAAGTCCCCCATAACTGCCACATCTTACACAGTTGCTGCACTCCAAACTGCAACAAATAGCTTTACACAAGAAAATCTTATCGGTGAAGGTTCTCTAGGTCGTGTTTATAGAGCAGAATTTCCTAATGGAAAGGTAATTTCATGTTCTCAGGAAATTCTTATTTTTCTTTTTCAGTACAAATTGTCATTCATTTGCACCTTCTTTCAAAATTATCTTTCACTGTCAACACGTTGCTGCATATTCTATATTAACTGGTTACTATTATAAATGTTTCTCAATTCTCAACTCTTCTTCATGTTTCTAGATCATGGCTATAAAGAAGATCGACAATGCAGCACTATCACTTCAGGAAGAAGATAATTTTCTCGAAGCAACCTCAAATATGTCAAGATTGCGGCATCCAAATATCGTTCAGCTCTCGGGTTATTGTGGTGAGCACGGACAACGCCTTCTAGTTTACGATTATATTGGGAATGGAAGCTTGCATGATATGCTGCACTTTGCTGATGAGAGAAGCAAGTTGCTGACTTGGAACGCACGCGTTAGAGTAGCCCTTGGCACTGCTCGAGCCCTAGAGTATGTTTATTTTTGTACAATATCATTCTTCTGCCACAGAACAAGCATATATATATATACCTTATACCTGCTCCATCTCTGTTTTAGGTACTTGCATGAAGTATGCCTGCCTTCTGTTGTACATAGAAACTTGAAAACAGCTAATATATTACTGGACGAGGAGCTGAATCCGCATCTATCAGATTGTGGGTTAGCTGCTTTAACACCAAATACAGAACGACAGGTATGGTATATCTTCCATCTTCCCCAGAAAACGCCGTAAATTATAACACTTTTTCTCATTATTTTCTGCATGCCCTTGCAATTTGGCAGATGTCGTCAACGCAGATGGTTGGTTCATTTGGTTATAGTGCTCCCGAGTTTGCCTTATCTGGCATATACACCGTAAAGAGTGACGTATATAGTTTTGGCGTGGTTATGCTGGAGCTCTTGACAGGTCGAAAACCACTTGATAGGTATGTTCTTACCTCCTCAATAATAATATGTTAACATAATTATTGCTAAAAAATGTTGTTCAATCAGCTCAAGAGTAAGATCAGAACAATCGCTCGTGCGCTGGGCTACTCCTCAACTTCATGATATAGATGCCTTGGCTAAAATGGTTGATCCTACCCTAAATGGCATGTATCCTGCAAAGTCTTTGTCCCGTTTTGCTGATATAATTGCAATTTGTGTTCAGGTAAGTTAGCTACCTAACTCCTCCTCCAGTTTCTTAGCAGCATTTGTTTTATGTACTGTTAATTAATGAAAGAATTTGGTTGCAGCCTGAACCAGAATTTCGGCCTCCCATGTCTGAAGTTGTACAAGCACTTGTACGATTAATGCAAAGAGCAAGTGCCGTGACAAGGAGATCTAGCGATGAGTCTAGTTTTTCTTACAAGACACCACCTGATCAAGACCTATACGATTTCTCATAATACCAATCACTTGTTTTCTTGTTATTTTATGAAACCTTTGCAATTTTGTACACAAATTCTGCAGAGGTTTTATTTTAGTGTGTGACTAAATTGTAAAAAAGACACCAACTTTCATTCCAACCTTTCACAGTTTAATTTAAGGTACATAAATATGTTATTATGTTAAAGAAATTTGTCAAGAATAAAAGGCAGACATTGTTTCTTCCTAAAATAATGAAAATAATATTTCTAATTCATGATTGTGGATTGGATTTAAATTCTGATGATACTATAAAATTAGTTTTACGTCGTCGTTCTAACGCTTTCCATCCTTGAAAAGGAAAGTGCCTCCCTTTCTCGCGGTTAACGTTGTTTTTTTCCCTTCCCTTCGATTCTTCTTACATTGGATCTCTGCTGTTCTTAATCTCTCCCTTATCTTTCGTTAATTGTATTAAAATTCCATAAAAAGGGAAAACAAATGAAATCAATGATTTCGGAACCCAAATTTTACTAGTACGAGAAGAATCGATCTGAATTGGGGAAAATAGAAAATGTCCAATAATAGTGTTTCCAGTTCAACAGAAGCCAACGATGACAACGAAGATTCGGAAATTCGGCGACCAACAAGCCCAAACTTTAGAACCCGACAGAGCACGCCTTCGCCTTCGCTGTCGTCCGAGAGCTCACCGGGATCTTTTCCTGCACCTCGATTCTCAATTGGGTCTGGTACGTCACTATCGACAATCTCCTCCTCCTCGTCGTTTAATGGTTGGCTAGGGTATGTGTTGCTTCCCACAAAGACGGGTAAGAAAAGGAAACCCTGGTACCGGAGGAGAATGGCGTTGGGTGTGGTTTTATTGGTTACTTTATTTTTTCTTGTGAATTCTTGGATGCTTTATCGGATCCAAGATTCTGTTCGAATTGGTGGGATGCATGTTAACTTCTTGAAAGTGACATCTTCTGAGTTATCCATTCAGGTATGCCTTCCATTTTTCCTTACCATATCGTCCTCTTTTGGGAAATTAAGTTTATATCTCTCATTCAGTTCCGTTGAAATTTGTTCGAATTTAAGCAAGTAAAAGGGTTTGCCTTTTGGCTGCGGAGAAGTAGGATATAGAAAAGCTCAGTTTAATAACAAAGTTGATTTAATCGAATAGTATGTCTCTAAATATTAAATATCAGAATTTTAATTTTTTTTTGATTAACTGTAAAGAAGCAAATGTGAATATATGAAAGGGTCCAATCTTTGTTGATTTGGGAAAAAGTATTTTGTTAGAAAGTTATATAGATTGAATTTGTTTCGTTTTGGGGTTGGAATGAATTTTAAATTTCAAAATAATTAGATTATTAAAATTCAGTTTTTTTCCCAAAATAAAAGGGAGAGTGTTGAAACTTTTATATAGATCAGATCAGCAAGGACATAGAAAAAGGCAAGGCAATAACTCTGGTATAATTTTTGCTATAATCATGTTGCAGTGCTTTGTTTAAAGCTTTGACAATTTTATAGAGATGTTCCTCCTTCGTATGTTTTAAATCTTCTACAAATAAAATCCTTGGCATGCAGGCAGAACTAGATAAGCTGAGTAAAGGAAAAAGACCTCAGAAAACTATATATGCAAGGTTGTTAGCAAAAGCTGTACATGCATTGGCTGAGGTATGCCAAGTAACATGAAGTTATATTACTTGTTTAAATGTTTATCACAAGTCAAAACTTAATTATTTGGTTGCCATTGTAGCCTCTGAAACTTGAATTTCATCCTTCAGGGATACTACAAACCAGAACCTAAGGACTTGTGGAATGAGCCTTACCTCCGTGCTTCTTTCTGGAAACCATGCGCTGAGCAGCGTGAATGGGAACCTAGTGGTCTGTTTGTGTCGCCTTTTTCTTCTCCCTAGCCTGCATTCTCTTTGTCTTTTTAAACTCCAACATTCATGCTAGTTGTTGCAACATGATTTGAACTGATAATGATTCTCTACGGTCTTTTTTCAGAGGGAAATAATGGTTATATAATGGTCAGTGCAAATGGTGGGATAAACCAGCAGCGAGTTGCTGTAAGTCACATCACTTTTAGATTTCCTGCTTCCTTTTGATGTTCTTCTTCCTGTATAGTTTGTAGAAGTTGAATGTTGCAACTATTTTTATTATTTCGTGCCATTTACAACATTAAGAATGAACTAATGCTTTCCTGTGAACAGGTATGCAATGCTGTTGCTGTTGCTAGATTACTTAATGCAACACTCGTCCTCCCCCACTTCTTGTTCAGCAGTGTATGGAAAGACACAAGGTGGAAACTTACTTCTTATTACGTCTGAAACTACTTTCCTATTAGTCTAGGAGTAGTGCTTCTTGTGGCATTACAGTCTGATCTAGACAGGTCTAGTTTCTTGTGTAGTTGACTTTTAAGCAGCCCACCGTTCCTGTTTTATTTAAATCTGCATTCACTTAGCAATTATAGGAAACTGGAACTATGAAGGAGCAGTATTGCTCTTCCTATGTGCCTTATTCAATATCTTATATACTCTTCGCATGCACATTATAGCAGTTGCATTGTGTTCCACTTTTAATTGCTGGCATGGTTTTTAATTGGGAGATTGATGGGAAAATTTGTATACTTTCTTAGCCAGTTTGGAGATATCTATCAGGAAGACCATTTTATTGACTCTTTGAAGCCCGATGTTCAAATAGTAAAGGAGCTTCCTAAGGAGTTACAATCATTAGATCTGGAAGCCATTGGCAGTGTGGTATTTATTCTGAACAATTTATATGTTTCTTGTCTAGCATCAATTCTGTATACATAATAATGTGTATACGCTTTGACTTTTTGGCATTTTTCTCAGGTAACAGATGCAGATATAGTGAAAGAGGCTAAGCCAGGTTTTTATAGAAAGTACATCCTTCCCATTTTACATCTCAATGGAGTTATTCATTTTGTTGGATTTGGGAATCGTTTGGCATCGGACCCCATACCATTTGAGTTGCAGGTAACTCTTTTGCTCTTCGTTTTTCTTTATTTTGGGGTTGTTATTTTTGGAAGTTCTAGTCCCTAGATCTGTTTGTCAAAATCTATTTCTTCATTTCTTATTGTCCTTTTAATACTCCCCCTTCTACCTTGCTTCCTAATTTAAGGACTTCATCTAGAGACTTCGATGCAGATGCAACTTTCATGCGCTGAGATTTGTTCCAAAAATACAAGAAACTGGAGCATTACTTGTTAAGCGAATGCGTCAAAATATGACCCGGTTGGGGCCATTAGATAATTACCTTCTTGGTCCATTTGCAAAACAAAAAAAGAAGGGCCGTAGAGGCCACACAACAAATGCTTCTAGATATTTGGCCTTGCACCTGAGATTTGAAATTGACATGGTGGCTCATTCATTGTGTGAGTTTGGCGGGGGCGAAGAAGAAAGTAGGGAATTGGAAGCTTATCGTAAAATACACTTCCCTGGCTTATTGGAGCTGAAAAGGAGCAAAAAGTAAGTCATAATTTGTCACCAATAGCTCCTTTCTTTTCTTTCATTATGTATTCCTATAGACTGAAAAAAATTGCGGCTGACTAAAAAATTCATTTGTTTCTTAACATTCTTCAACACTTATCATGATGATATAGATACGAGCAAGTTTAGATACTTGAGAAAATTTGTTTCTTAAGCTTAAATAAAACCGGATGCTGAGAAAATTTTCAAGAATGTTTGTTGTGTTTGGCAAAAATGATAGGGGTTTTTTACTATTCAGTGTTGGTTCTAAATGTCTTGAGGATTACTTACATTTTCAAATTTGATGTTTCTACAGGTTACCTTCCCCAGCAGCACAAAGATCAGAAGGGTTTTGTCCTTTGATGCCTGAGGAAACAGTGCTCATGCTTGCAGCCCTTGGCTTCAATCGTGGAACACACATATATCTGGCAGGATCACACATTTATGGAGGGAAGTCCAGATTAGCTGTGTTAACAACTTTGTTTCCGAATTTGGTCACCAAAGAAAATCTACTCTCTTCCCAAGAAATTGAACCATTCATGAATTTTTCATCCCAGGTATCATTGAACATTTGGAAACTCTAAAATTGCATACCGGTGATTTTATCGTTTTCAGTACATTTATCTTTCTGGATTATGGTGATTTAGTTAGAGCTGAAACTTAATTGCAGTTAGCAGCACTGGATTTCATAGCCTGCACAGCTGCAGATTTGTTTGCCATGACGGACTCAGGAAGTCAGTTTTCATCTCTGATATCTGGTTACAGAGTTTACTATGGTGGTGGTAAAATGCCTACAATTCGACCAAATAAGCGCAGACTTGCTGACATTTATTCTAAGAACAACACAATAGAATGGAAGGTGTTCGAGCAAAGAGTTAGAAAAGCTGTTAGACAAAACAAAAGGGTTTTCTCCCGCCCAATTGGACGCAGTGTATATAGATACCCCAGATGTCGCGAATGTATGTGCAACACAGAAGAAGAATTGATTGCCTAATTAGGTTTTTTTTCTGTCCTTTCCTTGTAAAAAGAGAACAGGAAAACTTCTTTTTATCCCCAGTTTTCTTCTTGTCCACAATTCAACTGTACATGTTATTCTTTTGTTCTTTTGTCCCCTTAAGTATTGATTTGATAGAAATCAATCCCGGGTGTCATATAAATATACGTTTGGTTTTGATTTGAGAATCAAATTTTAGTTTTCGAGGTTTCCTAGAAGAGAGAAATAGGAAATTGTTCTGATTCTTTATTATGAATTGGATACATATCATTTTTTACATGAGTATTGAATTATGAACTGTATAAAGAAACGAAAGTCTCTTTCTTTGTGTTCAGTTTCAGGTTATGACAAGGAACGAGCTAAAACTGACAATGGCATTCGGACAATATGATTTTGATTACCAGTTAAGACAACTTCACCAAAACTGAAGGTACGGAGAACTTGTACGACTGTGAGTTTTATCTCTAAATCTTGGGTGCCCTGTGGAGCAATTGTAAACCAGCGTGGACTGAAATCAACGGTGACTCCCTTTGGAGGTAACACTGCACATACATATGTCTCCGATTGGTTCCCCACATTCTTGACCCTCCTGTGTACGGATTGAGATCCCACGAGCCCTGATATTGTTACAGAAGGCAGGTTTAGGTCAAATGGAAATGCCAAGGAGGACGGCGTCGTGCATGATCCTCCGGTTGCTGTTTTGATTGCTGCCGGATCAATGTTGGGAAGAGAGCAGAGGAAACTGATGTAGTCTTCGTACTCTGTTGTTTTTTCCACAGAAAAATGTTAAAGAACTCGGCTTTTGAGAGTAATGGTAGTGGAGAGATTTTTATCCAAGAAATTTACCAGCAGGGAAAACTAAGCCTGGATTCAGGGCAGGCATTGGGTTTACAAGGCCAGCACCGAAGCCAAATGGAGCAGAGGGATACAAGGTGTCAATGCCAAATCCTCTCGCCATTATAGGATCTCCAAGATTGTCGTGCCGGATTGCAGTAGTTGACATTGCTGAAGCTATCATTGATGGAGTCCAGGAAGGATTATTTTGCTTGATCAGGGCTGCTATGCCTGCAATATGAGGTGTCGCCATGCTTGTGCCAGATATCAGAGCAAAATTATTTCCTGAAACTCATCATCATCAGCAACAATTCATGTTTAGGTTATGGAGAAAATCCAGGCAGTGCAAGTGAAATCAAGATAGGATCACCTGCTAGAATAGGATCTAAAACACTCATGGGACTCCAAGCTCCCCAAATCTGATGTCCTGGAGCCAAAATATCAGGCTTAAGTACATCAGCAGGATTCCTGTTTTGGTCAATGTAATCAGGTCCTCTTGAAGAGAATCTGCTCACTACAGGCGTTCGACCATTGAAAGTAGCAGTTCTTCCCTCTTCTATGGCTGCTCTTCCACTGTAAGCTAATGCCAATCCTTTCTCATTTCTGGATGTATGTCCTTCATAATATCGAGAAATTATCTGAAAAATATTTCACAGTTTTAAAATAATAAAGACTGAAAAAATACTAATATTAAGAAATAAATACTGATAAAAGTTTTATACAAGTGCATCACTTGCTCTTGGAATCAATATTCCAGGAACAGAGAATGGAATAGGTTCAGCTATAAAATCCCCATAGCTTGGATTGGCGACAAGTACAAATCCCATAAAACCAAGAAGCTTTGCAGTTTGTATAATGGAAGTCAGAGAAGAAGTTCCATTCTTGAATCCAGCCGAAAATGTGCAGATCACTACACTCCCTTGCACCACATCTTTATCCAGTGCTTCTGGATACTGACATTCTTCCACATACTGAGGTGTTCTCGGAAATTCTCCCTTTAAATTCACTGCATCTCTAGCCAGTACCAACTTATACTGTAGCATTCCTTGTCCAAAACTCGATCCTGCATTAATATATATATAAACTAATATGTATATATATATATATATATAGAGAGAGAGAGAGAGAGAGAGAGTAAAGATTGTTTTAGATAAGTACCTGATAAACCGACACCTGGAATTTTTTGACCATCTCCAAGAACTAGAAAACCAGGGTAAGTTCTATCAGTATCACAAGCAGCAACACCAATAGTCCAAGGGCTATAGGAGACAATGGTATAAGGTGCTGGACCCTGGTTTCCGGCAGCTTGGACAATCAAAGTTCCAGCCCTGCGTGCGGCTAACATGAATATATCAAACATTCCTAGAAATGTAATTGTATCTTTTGGTGGTTCATCAGGTCCTATGGAAAGTGTTAGTATATCCACTTTATCCATCACTGCCTGCAAATAGACATCAGTCATAACCATTTGCTTCTCACTCACATTTGACTTTTTTTTTTGTCTTTTTTGAGTTGCTTACTTGGTCAATTGCAGCTAACACATCTGTCATAGTACCTATGCTGGGATAAATAGCTTTGTACATAGCAATCCTTACATAGATGAAGAGAACACAACGCATTATCAAAACTCGCTAAAAACATTACTGACTTTTTATATCTATACATATATATTATTACTAACCGAGCTTGGGGTGCCATTCCACTTGCTCTTCCATAGTAAAATCCATCAACCACAACTGGAACTCCGTAGTTTCCAGCAGCAATTGAAGCCACATGACTGCATATACATACATACATACATACATACATACATACATACATATATATATATATATAAATAAAGGAAACATTCATGCTTCTTTATTTATTTATTTATTAAAATATATTAATTACCTGCCATGACCAACAGCATCATAGGGAGAGAGATAATCAGATGTATTAAGAGTAACAGCTGCTTTTGCACCAGCAGCAAAGAACCTTGCTGACACAATTTTACCGTTACAAGAATTTTCAGGAAAAAGAGGACCAATTTCACAAGCCCCAGAAAAACGAGAAAGATTAGTCTTGAAAGTAGGATTAACGGTCGGATCATAAGCAAAGCTAGGATGAAGCGGGTTGATCCCAGAATCCACAAAACCAATCACTATCCCTTCCCCAGCATCTCTACTTCCTCCCTGCTGTGTCCAAACTGCCTGTAACCCTAAAAACTCAGGAGTATAACTCGTCATCAATTTCGTCCTCCTGTCCTTTTCCACCCGCATAACACCCGGTGCATTCTTTAATTTTTCCACCTGAGAAAGTGTAGTGTGGACTGAAAACCCGTTGACTATGTGTTTGAAGCTGTAAAGCTTCTTGTATCTTCCATCATCGAGTGTATTATCAAGTAGTTCATCGTGAGTGCTGACCAGTTGCTCAGCACGAGCCTTAGAACTGTTACAAATTAATTAAATACCATAAATACACACATACATACATATATACATATATATATATATATATATGTATATATATATCACTACCTGATTATAGGATCTTGATGAAATGCAACAGGTTCGCCTTCCATTTGGACCAAGTAGATATCTCTGATCTCTTCGGGAATGCATGTCGTGATCATAACCGTAACGGATAATGAGATGAGAAGAAGTAAGATAGTCTGCTGAAGGGTCCCCATTTCTTCCACGCAGTCGATATTGTCGTACCAGAATTAATATTTCGTGCAAGCTAGCTAGGGTTCCTTTTTTTTTTTTTTTTGTTTTTGTTTTCGATGAAGAATGGCAGAATAAAGAAGCCATGCAGAACATTGTTGGCGTGAAAAAAAGATACGAGGAAAGTAATAACCGTTACGTACCTTTTCGATCTTCTTTATATAATATATGTTACATGCAAGAAAAACATGAAAACTACAACGTAGTTAGTCCTTGTAACTGTTACTGTTTACTCATGATTCACGCGGAATTAGAACAAATAAATCTCGTGTCATCATTATTCTTTTTCCTGATAACAGTTACAACTCCCCCTGATTGTGTTGTTAATTACTAAATAATAATTAATCTAACCACAGAAGGATTAATGTAAACTAATTATATGCTTTCTTATATGTCTTGTCGGCAAATTAATTGAAGTCGTATAATAATTTACAGAACTAAAAAAAGACAAATTTTCAGCACAAAAATTTCTATAATAATATGATTAATAAAAACAGAAGTCGGTCGAAGAGTAAAACCGAGAACTGGGTTTTTTTCACCTTTACTTCCAGAGTATATAAAGCTAAAGAAAATTTACAAACTAAGCAAAGACAGAAAGTAAAACCCTGCACTGTACAGTAGTTTTACATTACAACAATACTAGAAAAAACCCCCAAAAAATGGGAGAAACTCTTCGACGGCCATTCATGATCAGCAAGGTTAATTTGCTTCAAGTCTTTTGCCGTTTAGGGGAATCCACCTGCAGAGTATTATTAAAAGTAACAAAAATTGAAGCTTTTATTATATGACTCATTCTAAAAAGGAATTTCTTAATTAAAAACCACAATAAAGATAATGAATATTTTGTATGTGTTACCTTGCCATTTGCCAGAGTTGATTCAGCTACTTCCTTTGGTTGTTTCTTGACATCTTCAGATGTGCACTCAGAGCAAATAAAATGTTCCAATAGCCTCGCCTGTTCAACAGTCATTCCAACACAAGCCGGATGATACCTATCAACAAAAGTTGATCATCATAGAACAAAAGTTGAGTTGAAATATAATATAAGACTAGAAGGATTTGCAAACACAAGTACTAGAAAAGTGATGAAGACAGGAAGACACAATTTTTATTCCATCTACATGAAGACAAGGAAAAGAGAAGAAGGTTTGGCAGTTTATTCAAATAACATACACAACTTCCTAATTGTCAAATAGTAGACTAAAACTCATCAAAACGAAGAATACATAGATGAAAGGTCTCTTTTAAGGCAGCAAGAAAGACAACTTCTTTGGTAAGGAGCATTCTTTTAGTTCATTAATAATAAATTCATCACTGAAACTGAAGAATATATATATATATATATATATATATATATATAAAAATGAGGTCCCATACCAGTCTTTGCAGCCCTCGCATTGCACCATTAGGTCATCAGGATTATATGGCAGCTCGCACTTGCAATACCTTTAAATATGAGCATAGACAAGCATTTAAACTTCGTGAAAGAGACAATTTGAAGGGAAAAAACATAAAGGAAAAATATAAATACATAGCAAGCAAGCAAGCATCGATCAGTGAAACTCACACAGCAACACGGTCTGGAATAAAACCTCCATTAGCAGTCTTATATTCAAATCGGCAAAAGTAATCTTCAGGACCAACATCTTCAAGTTTGGTGTATTTCTTGAAATTGTGAACAGTGCACTTCCCTTCAACTGTATGAGCACTCTGAACATCATAATGGTCAGACAAGAATAACTCTTTTGCGCCATGGAACTGCCTACGCCCTCCTGATGACTCCTCAGGTCTGTAATACCACCTCACATGAACCTTCACACTGTTGCGGTTATCAGCTTCAATCTTTTCCACACGTGCAACGTAGGGTGCACTACTAGTTTCAGGAGGCCGCATCAAGATACAATCTCCAGCTATAATTCCACAATCATAATACATTATCGAAACAGAGCCAATTACTCAGAGTAATGCAGGGAACTTTCTTAATTTGACTAACATACCTAAGTATATTTTACTCATCAAAGCAAGTAAATTTAGAAAAACAATTTCATCAGACTACAATTTCTACTTGCCATAAAGATAATAATTTCATGGACCAACTTATCTCTACTTTCTTTTATTTTATTTTTATTATTATTAGTATTATTGTTTTGGTTTGGGAGGGGTAGAACAGTAGAAAGAGATAGCACTTTCAAGTCTCCATATAAACACCCCCATCTTTTTTCCAAAAAGAAAAAGGCAAACACTAATTGACAAATGGGTTAATTATATATAAGTATACATGCATGCACAAAAGATAGGAGCCCCATTATCCATCAACAAGAAAAGGAAAAAAAAAAAAACCCACCTTCGAAACCTCTAGAAACCATTAAAAAACAGTAGATTCATTCACCTGGGAACTATAACACAAATCTGGAATGTGCAATATTAGTGGTAAATTACAGCAGCATAAAATATAAAACTCATAAACATGTACCTTTAGTACATGCATGTAAACCGAATTTATCCCCTTATATAACTAAAAGGGCATTAAAAACATTAATGTTCCCCAAAAAAACCACGCAAGATTCAGTCACCCAAAAGAACAAAAATTAAACCCTTGGAAAATTTTACTACAGATAGACAGAATCAGATGCAGCAAAGATGTCGATATACACTTACCCTTGAATTTTTTATTTGTGCCTCTAATGGTGTAAGAATCCAACTCCCGCTTGCCAGGTCTGGTCTTCGCCATGAGTAAGGAGAGGGTTCTTCAGCAAATGGTTGGTTCAAAGACTGAGTCTTTATTTTTTTTCAGAGGAAAAATAAAGAATCTGACTCGCTCGTTGGTAAAGCTCGGACTTTATAAGAAAAGATTTTCAATTGAGATATAAAAAATCCAGAGTCATTCTTCTAGAATTTTCGATGATTTATGAAGATTTGGGGGCTTTTGCAGCACTCATAATGAAAAATAGAGGACCCTCTCTGAAGCAAAGATTTTGGGATAAAATTTTACAGCTTGCTGCAGTAATGGCACCTTGTTTTATAACCCCCCAGTCTTACAATTATGGCAAATCGGTAATCGGGTATGGGCGGGCCTAAAAGATCAATGGGCTGAGATTGGGAATTTTTTCCCCTGATTTTTAACTCTCTTAACACTTGTCTGGACAGGTGTAGGCGTAGACTTCCCCTGATAGAATTTATTAGATATTTAATCTTCTTTTTACTTCAAATAATTTTCAAAATATCTTTGAAAATTTAGGACAATTAAAATTTCAACAAACTTAATAATGACGTATACTTAGTCAACCTTTAAATATAAATGCTTAACAAGAAAATTTGTCCCTTTCATTTTAATATTTATAGTCTTCTTTTCCTTTTCACCCCCCATCCGTCCCTCCACCTTTTTCTGTTACCCATTAACTACAGTGATAAATAATTTTTGAATTCAATATTTATTTATCCTGATTTTACCATTACATATAAATAAATAAAAAAAAATCATACAAGAGAGAGAGAGGATATATCCACTTGGAGCCCTTTAGGCCCTCTTCAATGTGACCTCTGCCAGGCCCAAAATCCTTCCTCCAACACACACATATATATATATATATATATATATATATTTTTTTTTTTTTTTTTTTTAAGGTCAGTTTCTCTAGTTTTTGTTATATATATATATATATATATATATATGAAGAAAGACATATAAATTGCAGGGGTTGGGGTTGAAATGACACCTTTAGTGAGTGATAATGGTGGGTGCTGGAGGCTGATCAGACGCCGTTATTCCGACAAGGACTCCAACACTATCTTTTGTGGGAGAAATGGCCAAAGGATATCCGTCCACTGATAGAACTCAGGCTGGAGCTAAGGGAGCTTTCGGTCCACTAAATTAATTATTGGAGAGAGCCATTTCTTATCATATATATATATATATATATATATATATGAGCATTTCCAGTATATCAAGGGATGGATACTTAACGAATATATATATTTAGAGGATAAACATGTGTTTATGTTATCATAATTTTAATTAATTTAAATTTAATTTAAAATGTGTCGCAAAAGTTAATTCTTACTTAAAAAAAATTTTATTTGTCTAAAAGAGTTAATGATAAGCATTCTACTAAGAGGTCATGAGTATAAGACATGGTAAAGACGAAAGTTATCGTATAAGTATTTATCAAAACAAGAACTTTATTTAGAATTATCACAATTTTAATTAATTTAGATTTAACCCAAATTGTGTCGCAAAAGTCAATTCTTATTAAAAAAAATCTTGTCCATAATTATCACAATTTTAATTAATTTAAATTTAACTTAAATTGTGTCGCAAAAACCAATTCTTATTAAAAAAATCTTATTCAGAATTATCACAATTTTAATTATTTTAAATTTGACCTAAATTGTGTCGCAAAAGTCAATTCTTACTAAAAACAATCTTATCCAAAATTATCACAATTTTAATTAATTTAAATTTGACTCAAATTATGTCGCAAAAACCAATTCTTACTCAAGAAAAATCCTTATCCAAAATTATCACAATTTTAATTAATTTAAATTTGACTTAAATTGTGTCGCAAAAGTCAATTCTTATTTTTTTAAAAAAAAAAAAAATCTTATTCAGAATTATCACAATTTTAATTAATTTAAATTTGACCTAAATTGTGTCGCAAAAAACCAATTCTTACTCAAGAAAAACCTTATACATAATTATCATAATTTTAATTAATTTTAATTTGACCTAAATTGTGTCGTAAAAACCAACTCTTATTCAAAAAAAACTTTATCCAGGATTATCACAATTTTAATTCAAATTTAACCTAAATTGTGTCGCAAAAGCCAATTCTTACTCAATAAAAACCTTATTAGAGAGAGCTAAGGGAGCTTTCGGTCCACTAAATTAATTATTGGAGAGAGCCATTTCTTATCATATATATATATGCAAGAATTTTGAGCAATACAACTAGATATATATATATATATATATATATATATATATGAGCATTTCCACTATATCGAGGGATGGATACTTAACGAATATATATATATTTAGAGGATAAAGATGTGTTTATTTAGAGTTATCATAATTTTAATTAATTTAAATTTAATTAAAAATGTGTCGCAAAAGTCAATTTTTACTTAAGAAAAATTTTATTTGTCTAAAAGCGTTAATGATAAGCACTCTACTGAGAAGTCATGAGTTCAAGACATGGTAAAGACGAAAGTCATCATATAAGTATTTATCAAAACAAGAACCTTATTTAGAATTATCACAAATTTAATTAATTCAGATTTAACCTAAATTGTGTCGCAAAAGCTAATTCTTATTAAAAAAATCTTATCCAGAATTATCATAATTTTAATTAATTTAAATTTGACTCAGATTATGTCGCAAAAGTTAATTCTTATTATAAAAAAACATTATTCAGAATTATCACAATTTTAATTAATTTAAATATAACCTAAATTGTGTCGCAAAAGCATTCTTATTATAAAAAAAAAACCTTTATCACAATTTTAATTATTTTAAATTTAACCTAAATTATGTGGTAAAAAACTAATTCTTACTCAAAAAAAATCTTATCCAAAATTATCACAATTTTAATTAATTTAAATTTAACATAAATTGTGTCGCAAAAGTCAATTCTTATTATAAAAAAAACCTTATTCAGAATTATCACAATTTTAATTATTTTAAATTTAACCTAAATTGTGTGGCAAAAAACTAATTCTTACTCAAGAAAAACCTTATTCAGAATTATCACAATTTTAATTAATTTAAATTTGACCTAAATTATGTTGCAAAAACCAACTCTTACTCAAGAAAAACCTTATCTAGGATTATCACAATTTTAATTCAAATTTAACCTAAATTGTGTCGCAAAAGACAATTCTTACTCAAGAAAAATCTTATTCAGAATTAACTTAAATTGTGTTGCAAAAGCCAACCCTTACTCAAGAAAAACCTTACCCTTTGTAAAAATGAAAGAATTCACAATCTAGGGCTTACTTAGCTAATATTTTCAATAGCTCGTGAGATGGCAAATATCAAACAAACAATTGCTTTTCAAAAAAGATACATTCTTGATTTGAATAATATATATATATATATATATATATATATATATATATATATATATAGACTGATGTGAATGATCTGTGAAATTATATGCCTAACAAATAATATGGTAACATATATAATGAAGAACAAATATATCAATATTTTACATGGAATTAATTAATTATAAGTAGCCTGAATACAGTATCAAGAACCATCTTCTTCTTCTACTACTCTTTCCCCTTGTCCATGGCTAGGGTAAACAAAGCAACAACAGCATGCATGCTTTGCATAATATAATTAATAATACATAAAAGAAAGAAACAGTACTAAATAATATATATATATATATATATATATATAAAGATTACATCTTTTTTGATCACCAGGCAACCAAGGTAGTAGCATCATCAGATCAGATCAGATCAGATCAGAGCAGAGCAGGAGAGATATCCATGGGAAAAGGATTACCCAAAACATTATCCATATAATAATGTGGATGAGTAGCATCCATCACCACAAATTGCATATCTTCCGATGGCTTCCAATGCCTTTTCCTTTGATTTATGAACCAATTGTTAATTTGCTTCTGGTCTAAACCTGTGGATTCAGCTAATGCCAGCTTCTGTGATTCCTGTTCAACAGAATTATTATTATTATTATTATTATTATAGGTTTCATTCAAGAAATTATTAATTAATTAGTTACCGATGGATATGGCCATTTGTAGTGTCTGCTCCACCAGTCCAATAATTGTTGCCTAGCTTCTTTTGGCAACTTTCCTTTCTTCCTTTTCTTCATGAATTCCTGCTTCAAGCTTCCAAGATATCCACTGTACTTCCGCAGAAGCTGCCCTTTCAGCTCCCGATCTTCTGCTTGAGGATCTATGAAACTGTTATTCACATCAACATCCTCTTCTGATGATCCATTTCGATCCACACCCTCCGCAATACCTGTTTATCAAGTTAAATATACACATAAAATAGATGATTATTATTCACAATGTAACATACATATACACATATATATATATACAAGAAGTACCAAACAAATGTAGTTTAACTAGAGAACAAATTTTGGTCACTTCAGTAATGTCAAGGCTTTATAGTAAATCAGTACAACTTTACAGAAATTTCTGCACTTCCCTGATAACCAGTCATTTCAAAACATCTTTTTAAGTATTGACTAAGATTATGGTCATAATTGAATTACAAATAAAATATTATCTTATGGATAACGACAACAAACTACATTATAGATACAATATAATGTATACATGTATAAAGACACTTTCCTCCCCATTATATTAATTTTCAGAAATAATGTACATAAACTAACTTGTTTTACAATGTGTCTGAGACAATGGCGGCTACTGATCACTGTATAATAGTTTTCAAAATGATTCATTTATTTCATGAAGTTATATATATATACATACATATTAATATACATGCATGTATGTATGTATATATATATATATATATGTCAACAAGGGTAAAATCAAGAAACATCTAAATTTGAACACCGATCTAAAGTTTGACAGTTCAAATTGGTCAGTTGGTATGTATGTTTTGAAAGAAACTACATATAGTAAGAATGATGTAAAACATTCATATATATATATATATATATATATATATATATGGCTCATTACCATATAAACTAGGTTGAATTGAAAATATTGAATCTAAAATTAAGTCATAGCCTTTTTACTTTTTACCTAGTCACGTTACAGAAAACCTTGAGGAATGAATGAGAAGAAACCTAAAAACCTAAAAATTTTATATTGTTTTATTTCCAGCTCTAGAAATAAAATAAAAAAAAAAGCCTAGCCTGCTACTTCTGGTAGAGTTCATAAAAAGAAAGGGTTTTTATTAGTCCAAAGTCCAGAAAACTTTAACTTTAGATGAACAATGAGTCTGAAACTAGAAATTACTGGCAAGGAGAAAGGCTCATGAGAAAACACCAACATCGAGAAAGAATCAAACACAGAACTATTCCTAATAACGAATATATATATTGAAAAAAGACAGGTGTTGTTCTAGGGCACAGATTTGGTTACAAAGCCTAAACCAACAGTGAAGCAAAAAAATAAAGAAAAAACAAATAGAGGGACAGAAAAAAAAAAAAAAAGACAGAGAGAGATAGTAAAATAATTGGGACAAAGCTCTTTCCCATTATTATAATTGAAACATGCAAACACAAGGAGAAAACAGTTAATAGATCTGTAAACTGGTGCAAGAAAGAATAAATTAAATGTCGTTCAAGCAAATCAAGGCAGGAGAGAGAGAGAGAGAGAGAGAGGGGTTTTCATTATCACCAGATTCTGAGGATGAAAGAGTAAGGGCTTTAAACTGGCACTCAATTCTTGAGAGAAAAAGCATGGCTTCCTTGAAAGGCTTAGAGAGTTCTTGCTCGTACTTAGTCAGCATTTCACAATATGCTTCCATAAATTGATCAAGGGCTGGATCTTCTCCAATACAGCTACTGCTGTTGCTGTTGCTGTTGATGTTAGTGTTATTATTGTTTCTAACCATAGTTGCAGCTGATGCACAAGCTTCCTCTAGCCTTGCCACCACTTCAGGAGGTGCTCCTATCTACATAAAACCAAACAAACAAAAAAAGGAGTTTCATTTCTCAATCAACTTAATTAATCAGTCATATATTCCAAAAGGGCTATCTTTCTTCTTTTTTTTTTTTTTTTTTTTTTTTGGGGAGCGTAGATCGAGCATATGGACCTTCTGGCAATTGATATAAGCAGCCAAAAGACGATGATAATGAGGATGAGACATGATTTTTGCTTTAACAGAAGAAGAACAAGTGGTGGAATCAGTATTAGTGGAAGTGTCCATGAAGTAGCAACCATCAGCTGCTGCAGCGGTGTTGTTGTTGTTGTTGTTGTGTACTTCCAGCATCATAGAAGCCGCAGATGAAGAAGAAGTGGTGGCGTTACGATTGTTTAGAATTAGGTTTTGTGGAGAAAGAAATAGGGTATTTGTTTGTGTAGTAGTAGTAGGCATCATCATGATCATAGGACTAGAAGGACATAAAGAAGCATTACTTTGATGATCATGGTCTCCAAAACCCATCAAGCACGAAGTGGAAGAACTTGTTATTCCTCCTCCCCCACATCCCTCCTCCATTCTCTCTCTCTCTCTCTTCCTTTCTTCTATGGTATAATATTATATATATAATATATATATATATATATATATATAATATATATATTATATATATCTTATTTTGATGATGTATAAAACCTTAACAATATCTCCCTGTGTCATCCATTAATTACTAAAAAGAAATTAAAATAAAAAAGAAAAAATAAAAAGAAAGAAAAAGAAAATCTTTTTCTCTTTTTGAAGGATGCGTGCAGTGCCCTCCCGAGTTTATGCTTACTAGTTTTCAGCCTTTTTGCAGAAAATCCTAAATAGTATTAGTAGTGGTAGTGGTAGTCAGATATATATATATATATATATATATATATATATATATATATATTATATATATGTGGTGGTGGTAATGGGGTTTTTTCTTTCTTTCTCTGTTATCATAAGAAGAAAGCCTGCTCAGGTTTTTTCCCCCATGGAAATGTGTGTTTTTTATCTTTCTCGTATTACCAGCGGCAGCATTCATTCATTTTCTCCATTTCCCTCTATATATATATATATGACTCTTTAAAACTCTCTGTCTCCTTGTATAAACTTTTCTCACACTACAGTGCTTATTCAGACAAGGGTTTGTAATTATTAATTATAAGTCTTGTAAATTATATATATATATATATATATATATATAGAGAGAGAGAGAGAGAGAGAGAAAGAAAAAGTATAGTTTAGTAATGTTTGTTACTACATGATTGAGTGTGGAAGAAAAAGAAAAAAAGAGCAGGTCTGTGTGATGCTTGCGGTTCAAAGCTTTACCTTCCCAATGAAAAACTCTCTCCCTCTTTTCTTGCACTGCCATTACTGCCAAAACTAGAGAGAGAAACAATTGAATTGAAGGAACGATCGATCAAATCGAGGTGCGTGTAGTTTTGTGTATCGTAGCGCTGATGGCTGACCAGAGATAAAACAAATACTACTACTACAAACCCTTCCTTCCTTCCCTCTCCTGTACCCTTTGTACTCACCACTCAACCTCTTTTTTCTTTTCTCTTTTCCTTATTATTATTATTATTCCCTCCTTTTATTTTTCATAAATATTGTACAACCTTTTTTTTTGCTAAACAAATTTATAACATTGAATATATATATATATAATAAGAATTGGATCGTCCACCAAAAATTCCCTTGTCAATGGCTAAGTTTGTCCGTGAGCTGTTCCTCCACATACACAAATTATGCCCGTGTAAGGGGGAAAAGACCAAATCACTTTCAGACTTTATTAATTTTCATTCTATATTTTCCCCATTTTCATCTATAAAATGGGTGTAACACCATAAAAAGGAATCATCCGTGTAATTCCCTACATATATATACACATTTAAATTTAATTATATATTATTTTAATATAAAAATATTGATACAGTAAAATATTGAGTGACATATAATATCATAACAGTGATTGATTGTTATTCTCTCTAATTATAAATAGATGATCAAATTCTCTTGAGAAAGAGAAAAACGAAGTTGTAGAAGCTCTGAACAAGATGAACGGAAAGTTGATATATAGAAGCTCACGAAAGGTGATACAGAGAAATGCGGACAAATACCAAAATTATATCGTCTTAGATATTCTTTTAGTTGAAAATCATACAAAAACTCTGTTAAAGTTGGTTTCGAGAAAATCAAAGGTATCTGAAGAAAAATCTAGAAGTCTTCAAAATAAATTCATAACTGTTCAACAAATGGAGATCAAATCAACGGCCCTCGAAGTTAAATCTAATTCGATATCAGTCTAAAATTAAGATAAAACTCAAAAAAAGAACATATAACAAATCATTTATAATTTATTTACACATAACTTATTTTCTCTATAATATTTATTTTATAGAAATTATGCGAAATTTTTTTGTTTACAATATATATTATACTAAATTTTCATGTAAAATTGTCTTCTTCTTTTTTCAAATTATTTCAAACGTGTTAGCTATTGTTAATCATTTTATAAGTATTGAAAGCATTAAAATTATGTTACATTTTTATAGTTGAAGGTGACAAACTCTTACATTATTATTAATATATATATATACATTATATAAGAATTGATAATTTTCAAAAGTAACAGTTTCATTATAATTAAAAATTGAAAGTAGCATAGTGTATAATCAAATATGAATGACAAAGCTAAATTATATATACTTCTCCAAATCCAAATATAAAAAGCATTAAATTTACATATTTTAATTTTATAAATTAATAAATTTCATTGCTTAAATTATATAATTTATTATTATTATTATAACTTTTATTACTAAAAATTAACTTAAAATTATTACAATAATAAATGAAGTTATATAAAAAATAAAATTACAATATTTATAAAAATTAAGAAATGAAATATTTTTAAAAAAAATCAAATCACATATATTTATTATGATTTTGGTGACGTAATGAATTAATTATGAGTTGAGGTACTTAATGATCTATCACTTCTGCTGCAAACGAAAAGATTATTTTTTGTAATAATAATATTCTTTAATCCTACTGAGCAAAGTAAAGTAAAGTAAAGGATTACATGGAATAAGACCGAGAAAGAAGATTTGATCATTGACCACAGAATATATATTTTGTCCACAGAGAAAATACAAGAACCAACCATCATCATCCTCAGCTTATTAATCTGTATATATATATATATATATATATATACATAGGGAAAAAGTTTTAAAAAGTTTATTAAAAAAAATCATAAACAATTATAAATTTATTTTTAAAAATTAATAGATGAATAATTGGTGAGTTTCATCCCAAACAAATTTATGTTTGATAAGTTTAGTACCAAAATATATTTTTAAATTTTTAAGATTCCAAACATTTTTTTAAATGAACAATAAAGTCTTTTTGACGAATTCTGTCAAAAATTCTAAAAATTTAAGGGTTTTTACATTTAGTTAGTTAAAAGTAAGAGTAAAAAAGTCATTATATGTAATAAGAAAAAAAATATTTAAATAAAGGGATAAAAATATTTTTATATTTTAAATTTTAAATTTTAAAAATAAAATATCTATCAAATAGTGATAATATCAAAATTCATCGATCAATTTTCTTCTTCTTCGCTACAAACAATATTTTTATTATTTTTTGACATCTCTGGAAAAAAAAGACAGAAAATCTTTGTAAAAAGAAAAATTTTCTATTGAAATATTTTTGTTAGTAGAAAAAATTTCATTATTCATAAAAAGAAATGTTCATTATCTTTTATATATATATTAAAAATGTTAGAAAACGATAAAAATCGAATTTGTATTCAAAGAAGGTGAAAATTGAGGAAGAATTTGATAGATTTTTTATTTTTTAAATTTTAAATTTTAAATGTGAGGATATTTTTAGCCTTTTGTTTAGATATTATTTTTAGTTTTATTTTTTGTAATGACTTTTTTATTATTGTTTTTAATTAATTAAATTTAAAAATCGTTAAATTTTTAAAATTTTTGACAGAATCGTCTAAGGGAACTTTATTGTTCACTTTAAAAAAGTTTGGGACCTTAAAATTAAAAAAAAAATATTTTAGAACTAAATTTATCAAACATAAATTTGTTTGAGATCAAAGTCACCACCAATGAATTTAAAAAAGGAAAAAAAAAAGTGAGGAAGAGAGAGAAAGAGAGTGGGACAGTCCGAATGTCTCTTCTCATCATCTCTATTGAAAATAATAAGAAGGTAGCATCTGGTGTCCACTGCTTCATATCTCTAGCTAGCTTTTACAACTGATGATAGCAAAACCAAACAAAACTTTCTTCCTTTTTCTTAAATGTAAAACTAATAATACTGCTCACCTGTATATATATATATTATATATATATATATATATATATATATATGTATCTGTAGTAACACTGACATAAACAGTAGCGTTACTCCAAATACTATATCTATTACAAATATATATGTGTGTGTGATTGCACACGAATACTGTTACTGTTACTGTTATGTATGGTTATGTTATCAAACTTCTTGAACGGGACTTGAGAGAGAATTAAGATCCATGGAAGTGACCCTTTACGTACTCACAACGAAAAGACACGATATATTTTATTTTTATTGAAAAAAGAAAAAAAAAATTTGAATGAAGGAACTTCTCTGAATTGAAAAAACAATGTCACTTCACTTGTTTAATTCTCGCCACTTTTCTTTTCTTTAAAATATATGGTCAGCATAATTTAAATTCAGCAGTCATTTGGGAGATTTTAAATAAAATTGGGAAATATATTTAAAGAAAAAAAAGGTAACAAATGCGTATTCAATTGCAGGAGCAGCCGCACCAGAACATATTATTACATGAGGTAAAAGAGACAGTAAGAACATTTAGGGTTAGGGTTTGGGAGCGCTAGAGAGAGAGAGAGAGAAAGAGAAAGAGTACAAGAATACGTCAAAACAGCGTAAGAATAAAAATCATAGAGATGAGAAACGGAAACGTCATTGCTATTGCAATAGCTGCTACGACGAAAGGTGAAGACTTTTTATTTATTTAAGGGATATATATATATATATATATATCGGTACGTGGGTAAAGAGAATAGGAATAGAAGTAGGGGAAGCTAATATCTATAGAGGCCATTTACCCAAAAACAAAATACATACATATACATATATATATAGGTCCCATTTCAAGCAATTAGGAAAAATAAAGGTCTTCATATACATACATATATATATATATATATATATATATATATTGCATATTGCTTTACGTCATGTCCATGAGCAGTAGGCATGATCGAAAATGGCAAAAGGAGGAACAACTCGATGCTCCATTGGTACATTGCCAAATTCACTTTTTCATCTCTTTCTTGCATTGGTCAAGAAATTTATTCACTATAATGCTCCACCTTTTTTTTCATTATTTTATGAATTAAACCTAGCTAGATTTGTTTTAATTAAGAAAAAAAGTAGTAATTTATTATCAGTTAATAGTATAATCAGAAAGAAAAGTCACTTTTTGAATGGATGAAAAACCCTAATCATCAAAATCTCGAGTGATCAAAAGGGTTTTATTCTTCTTTTTATGGATAGGGAGGGAATAATTAATTCATCTGCATCGACAACTAAACCCTTCATAATCAATCATTATGAATCATTTTATTAATATATTAATTTATTCAAAATATCTTAAGGAGGTAGGGTGAGAGATATTGAACCCTAAAGTGGAGCATGCTTAAATAATGGCATGAAATGACCAAATTTGGCCCACGTTTATAAAATTGTCTTGAAGGAATTCCTAGAAGTGGGGCGTGCAAATAGCCATGGAATTGCCCAAGACTACTTCAATTATTGACAGATGAAGCACAACAAACAAGTCACCATGGCCAATCATGGAAAGGGATTGTTTGATTGAGCAAGTGGAAATAAGAGTAAGATCACAAGGTGGCTAAATGGACGGTAAATGTCTGCAAAATAAAATACCAGGTGTGATTGGTCACAGTTGCATTTCAGCTTATATATATATATATATATATATATAGATACCATGGCCAATCATGGAAAGGGATTGTTTGATTGAGCAAGTGGAAATAAGAGTAAGATCACAAGGTGGCTAAATGGACGGTAAATGTCTGCAAAATAAAAATACCAGGTGTGATTGGTCACAGTTGCATTTCAGCTTATATATATATATATATATATATATATATATGTGTGTGTGTGTGTGTGTGTGTGTGTGTGTGTGGCAGAAACTATAAATTTTACCATATTGTATGTATATATAAGTGGGGTATTATTTGGTTGCACTCTTTTTCCATCTTTTAGCACGATATGACTCCTCTTTATAATTAAAGATACAAGATAGATAGAGAGAGAGAGAGAAAGAAAAGATCTGGGAATGGCTAAATAGATATATATTCTTGTGCGTGAAGAGGAATGAGATAGCAGCTAGGGTAGGGGACCCTGAGGTCGACCGAACCTTACATATATATATGTAAGAAAAAGCAAAGGAAAAATCTTGGAATAGCTTCAGTAATCTGGCTTTTGCCCGACAACCGTTCTACTTTTCTTTTGTCTAATTTTGGTGCCACAATGGATGGAGGTATTAAGATGCCATGCGATACGATGCTCTTCTTTTCTCTTTTATTCGGTCCACTAATTTCTTTTTCCTTCACCCATCTATTTAATTTACATTACATCTGCCATATTTGTATTTAATTTACATTACATCTATTTAATTTATAAAGTTCCTCATTTCTTTTATCTTTTGTCACATCAAACAAACAAAGAAAAAGGAAGAATAACTATTAATAATGTAACCATTTCATAAGATGAAATAAAAAATTCATAATAATTCTTTGCCATTAATTTACCTTACTATTAGTTAATAATAGTCACAGTGAGCAACCCATTAATCTGGTAATGGTCGTGGAAAGGCAAGTCTAGGAGACCACTAGGAGCAGGAAAGGAAAGAATGTCGTGCCACACAACTGTTTCCCAACTGGGTTTTCAGGTATTCAACTCATGCACACAAACAAACACAGGGTACATAAAGTTACAATTTCCCAAGTGAACGGACTGGTCACATTCAATATATTTAGGTTACTGACTTAACAACATAAACATTACGCTTACTATATTCATGTGTATATTGACGATTACCTACCTACCTATACCAACACGCACTGCACCTCTCACCTGTACAAGTCCCACTTGGTCCTAATTTTCTCAATACCGCTCTGCCCCTCTTACCTTGGACATAAAAATAATCTCAGCAACATTTATATATATATGACTACCAGCAAGGTTGAAAATTCCTCTACCATTAATTAATATCAAGAATTCATATAGTACATTCGACAAAAATTGATAGATAACTTTTATCATGAGGTAAACATATAATAGCAGTTAACCTTTCCAGAGCTCCATAGAACCATAAATTTAGAAAGTTCAAAGCATATGAAAAACAAATAACACTGCATCTTGTCGAGCTCTGACATGAAAAAGAGAATATTGAAGAGAGGAAAAAAAAAAAAAAAGAAGAAGAAGAAAGGCCCCTATGTGCAGTTTAGGCAGACCATTAGGAATACAAGTACCAGTTAAATAGAACAGGGCTTTTAGTTTCTCGAGAGCAGGAAGAGACAAAGTATTATAGTAGAAGAACCTTCTTCAGCTAATCAGATAGATATTCAGGTCTTCTGGATGACCACCGAATTGGCCAGCCCTGCCTGCTCTATTGTCTGGGATGGATCAGACAGGACTTTGGGAGGAAATCCAACCGTTTGGAGTTGATATGACCTTGTGCCTCCAGGCCTTGACGCATCAATGAAATTCCTTACATCATTAACAGTATGATGAAAATTGAAATGAGCAACCAGGCGAGTACCATCAGCCAGCCTAAGTTGAATGGAAGTAGATGGCAGTGATCTGTCAACAACTAAACCCATCGTAGGTGTTGGAGCAGTAGTAAGAGGAGTAGAAGCAGCTGGCTCCGAACCCGCCTCAGCTGAAGAACTGCTACCGAGAGTCCGTCCAACGCCCTGGAATGCAACATGGTGTTTCTCGGGTTCCTAAGACGATGTTTAAAAAAGGTTTATGTTACTGATTTATTGATTTTGGATAAACAGGTGACATACAAAATGATAAAAAAACACCATGGCAGAAAATGGTCAAGCTATATATTCAATAAATTTCTTTTCCAAAGGAGATACTAAAGAGTGTAAGTGATAGAAATTTGCAGATAACTATAACTAATTCTTGAGACTTGGCAATTTCAATTTATATTTATTATTATCAAACCTTTGAAGCTATGACCATATTTATAAATTCTTGACAACACCATTTAGCAGTTTAAAAGAATGTCGTGAGAAAGCGGCAGAAAAGAATATGAAATCTATTATTTAATAGAGGAAGACAAGACAAAAGAACTCACAGGATAGTTCTCATCTCTCCTTGTGAGATTCACATGAACAGATGACCTCCTATCAGCTGGTTCCAGCTCTTTTGGACACTGTTGCTTTTTAATACTCTGTAATAAAAAGATAACTGTGTCAATATGTTCAATAATACCCATAAACATAACATCCAAATCAAACAATTCATGAAAGAGATAGATAAAGTGCGTTAGGGATCCACATTAAACACTTTCAAAAAAATATTTTTAAAACTTTAGTTATGTTTCCATTTTAGCTAATATTATGTTTAGCTTAATATCTAGTTATTTAGGGATGCTCTTTTCAACTGTAGTTGTTTCCTAATTAATCTAATTAGGGTTAAGGTTTGTCATCCTTTGAAGCCAATTTAAGTTGCTTTCTGGAATAAAAAAGGATGGAAAAAGCAGATTATTCTCTAACTCTGCATTCTTCTTCTTGAGATGTTAAAAGCTCCTTCTTCCTGAACTCCTAGGTGAGTGCTCCCTTTAAGAGCCTGAATCATTTAGTAACCATAGGTTTCTCAAAGAGAAAAGAATAATAATGAGAACAAAATTATTCCTCTAGAATAAGAGGACAGACAACTTATAGCAATCAACCGGTTACACAATAATAATTAGGACACCGGAGAGGATAGCTTTTAAGTAAACTGACAAATAAATGTAATTATTTTTAAAATCAAACTCGCAAAGAATCAATTAACCAAAATAAAATTGGGTGTCTAAAGAATTAAGTGGGGAAGAAAATGAAATTTTAAAAACAAACTCTTTACTGCATTAGAAAAACCAGAGACATAATTGCCCTTTTATACTCAGTTTCATTACCTCAATGAAAGAAGCATTCTGAGGATCATCCAACCTCCTCAGAGGCCCATCATTAACAGTAAAACCGTCTCTCCAGAAGACAATATTGTGAACAACTGCCTGAGGCTGTTGAGGAGCTGAAGGGACAGTTTCACCAGAAAGTAGTCTTCCTGTTCCAGTAAAGTTCCTGGAACTTGATGATGGCAGGGCATTTTCTAGGGGACCCTGCTCAGCACCCAATTGCCTAGCTTGGTCAAAAATATCATCAACATCATTACCTTTTGCAGGATCTTGCACTAGCATACCACTGTGAAAAAATATTTTACACATCAGGTCAGGAAAAATATATTACAAAAATGATCCAAATTGACAATGGATAATGAATAACAAAAGTCAGATTAAGGGAACGATCAACATATGCTGGCCTCAGCTGCTGCTAAAGCTTTCACACACCAAAGAAAAGCAGATCCAAATGGGGGAAATCAGCTAGTCAAAATTTTCCCTTTTTTTTCCAAAGGGGTGAATGGTCAGAATCATACTAACACTTTAAGTCAGTATCACTGAAAAAGGCTAACTACAGTAAAATATGCAGCATAATGTTAACCAAGAAATCGTTCTAAGGCTTCAATTGAAATTCTTTTGCGATATATACTTGAGTATGTTGAAAGGACAAAAACACCCTTTTTAGTCGTTCCTATTAACATGAATATGTAGAACAAAATTCAAGTTTCTCCCAACAAACACTCACTCGTTGAACTATTGAAGACATTTATTTCCAGCTACGATATAACATTCAGCATATTTCAAGAAGTGCCTGTCAACCTCCAAAACAAGGTCCTTACAACCGCACATTTGGTTTTAATATAGCCTGAGAGGAAAATCGTGTTCTTTAACCTTCTACTATGCCATCACAACCTAAATTTTAACCACAGTTGATAGTAGAGAAAGATCCACCACATCTCTGGGTTACAAGCCAAAAGAGTAAAATCTGAAGTAAAAGATCTCAAATCAAACCCAGGTTTTCTACGTTCAAAAGAAGTGACAACCCTTGTAGTTCTCCCCTCTGAGAAACATTGATTAAAGAGCTTTTGAGATCAACACAAAGGAACGTGACTGGAGCCTAAATCAAGCTTGATTTACTATCTTAACAAAAAAAAACTAATATTTATACCATTAATATCTTAACCCTGAAAACATCAATATTTATACCATTAATTAAATATAGAAACAAAACTATTTCCCGTCAAGACTGTTTTTCTTCCCTGAATAAACCTAGTGACAACCACAATTTCAATTCTCAATTCAAATAACTTCTATAAAAGTACACTCAAATTACAATTTGGTAAAGTTACAAGTATTTATTTTCCGCCAGTTGAAATAAACTTTTATCCAAATATTCAAGAAGCAAATCAAAGCAGATTAAAAAGTACCAGGAGAGCAATGGCATGTTAATAATTAACAAGATCAAAACCTAAAACGATCTTTAAAGGACCTAAAATTTCCGGTGTAATAGAAAAGGAAAGATACAAATCCAGTAAGAAAAGGAATATATTCGTGAAAATTGCATCGTATGAAACGAAAAAGTTTCCAATCCAATTAATTAAAACCAGGGGAGGAAATAAATGAACTAGGGTTAGAAGGAAGGGAAGGTGGAAATTAACCTCTTTTCACCGCCAGTGTAATACTCTTGAGGACCGTCGGAATCACTGTCGGAATCTTGGCCACCAGAAGGTCGATTCAAATCGGAAAGAGTCCGAATTCTTCCGCTCCCGCTACGGCTGCTGGAGGGCTTTAAGGTTTTCTTGTCGCGAGAAGACATAATGGTAGATTTTGCTTATGATTGGAATTGGATTACAACTAACGTTGTATCGTTGAGAATTTGGGATTTCCAGAAATCAAAGAATGGGGGAGAGGAAATATATATATAATCACAGTGATGTTTCGGTGGCGGTCCTTTTTCCAGTAGTCTTTTTGGTTTTGGATTTTGTTTTCTTTATTCCTGATTGCTAATCACAATTATCAAGTAGGTCCGTCTAATTATAAAATTAATATTAACTCTAGATAACCAAAATTTATCTATATTATTTTAAATATATATTTAAATTTATTTATTTTATATATATATATATATAATTATATTATATATATATTATATCAAGATATCAATAAATTTAAACGGTTAGATAAATGAATCGATAGCTTAATAATCGTATAATTAATTATCAAATTCTTTTAAGAAAATTTTTTTTAGAGAAAAGCTAATAGAGATTTACAGAAGTTGACCAAGAAGCTGCACACTAATTAATAAAAATATTATACATTATTAATTACATAATTTTTACAAATAAAAATAATAAGGTTTTTTTAATTAAAAAATATTAATTTGACAAATAAAAAATTAAAAAATATGAATATCAATAAAAAACACTCGAAATTTTGAAAAGATAAAAAGAAATTATTAATTTGATATTTTGATGTTAAGCCTGGGATTCTATATATTAGCCATTTTCAAAGCAAAAATATCTAAGGGCCAGGTCAGACAGGTGTTCTTGATTCTGGGCCCAGCAATCCACCTGTGCAAAGAACCGTTCAAATGATGGGCCCACATTAAAAAGTAGTTTTGGAAGCCTCTCCCACGTACAATGGAATGGCACTAGCTTACGAAGAAAACCCGAAAGGCCCTGCCCGACCCGTATCCAAGACTGAAAAAGGGTAAATTATAGGAAGCGATACCAGAACTCTGCAGGCAAACGTTTTCACATGACTGACTCAGTCGGGAACACGAACGACAATCCTCTAAATTACGCCTTTGATGGGGGTTTATTATACGGAGGTTCCCCTCTTGATGATACTCCGGAAAGCATAGAATTTGAAGCCGGTGATAGTCAGGAGAGCGATCAAAGCTCCGAATCGGATTCCGAGACCGAAAGCTTGGCAGATTTGGCTTCAAGTTTCCGCGTCTTCTCGGAATCAATACTGAAATTAGAATTGGCTGAACTGAAAATGATCCAGGAAAGAGAGAGACTAAGACTTGAAGCGGAGAAGCGGAGAATGGAGCTCGAAACACAATTGACTCAAATGATGATGCAGACGCAGTTACAGATTGCTTCCGTTTTTTGCCATAAAAGCTCCAATCGGAAGAGAAAGCGGTCGGAAGACCCAAAAATTGGCTTCCCGGAGAGGTATTTCGAAATTTTACTACTACTTTTTAGTTTATTTTATTTTTTTATTATTATTATAAAAAATTAAAAAATTATCCTAAATTTTAAGCAAACAAAATATTGTTTAACCCTCAAACTTTACAAGTAAAAGAATTTGTAGTATTTCCCAACAAAAAAAAAAACTTAAAAAGGTTGAGTTTATTGTGGACATATACGCAGGGATTGTGCAATTTTGATGGGGTTGCTGCCGTCCAGTATGATTTCAGGACTAGATTCAATGAAATGAGGCAGTTAATTTAGCAAACCTGGTTTAAAACTGCACCACTTTTTTCTGTTTGAATTTGTGCATTCAAAATATGTAGCAAACCTGGTTTAGAACTTTCAATGCAACTGGTCAATTTCTTTCATGTTGTTTAGATTTCATATGTGTAATAAATAAATTATGGAAGGTATTCAATACTATTGTGTCTTTCCCAATTTCTTCAAAATCTTTTTAGCATCTTTGAGTTTAGTACCTAGAAAGGCCCAATCCAACTTCTTTAATGGGCCAAGAACAAAAAATAAGTTATTTTATCTATATACCTCAAGGCTTAGTGAACGATAATTATTTGTTTTAGCTTAAATTTAAGCTAAATTTAATGGTTTAAAAGAGTTTTTATATTGTAAAATCCTTGCATATAAGTTTTAAAAAAAAATTAGAAGAGGATGAAGAATAAAGAGCAATAGCCTGAAGAACATCATGTGATTTATGACTCATAGTCATATATGCCCTTCCTTTATGTTTTTGCAGAAACTGTCATCAGACAGTGTGTGTCATAAGCCCACATGTATTTTGATAGCACCTTTTTTCCATTATGTACTAGTTTTTACTTTTGTAGTACAAAAAATAACAACTTTAGTTATTAATAATGTTAGTAGTTGATGAGATTCCCAAAAAAACTTGGGCTAATAATAATAATAATGGTAATTAAGTTAAGCAAAAATTTATACAGATTAAGGAAAGAGGAATTATGTCATCATATTATATATTACAAGAAAGATGAGATAGAGATAGAGAGAGAGAATAAAAAGCATTAAAATTTGTTGGTAATAGTAATCTACTTTAGAAATTGACAGTGTTAATGCACTTTCTTGGTAAACAGGTTTCGGAAATTAAATAAGTTACTGCTGCCACGTATTACTTCATCGGAACTATTTCCGCCTCTTTGGATACCGCCACCGTCGCCTGCTGCTGCCGCAACACTGACGGCGCTATGTTCGTCACTTCTACAACTCAAATGATGTCTGTATCCTATGCACATAGGAACATTTAACTGCAACACTTTCGGTTTAACTCCTCCTCCGCCTCCACCGGACACGGCGCATGTCGTTTTGCGTCGGCATTCGTTTACTTCTTTCTTCAGGGGCTTTTCCGCATTTTTGACGGCGACGTCAACGCCCTTTCCGGTTGAACCGCCTGCTCGACGTACTTGCCAAACCGGGCTACTCCGGCCCAAGTGAACCCCACCTCGACTCGGACTACTCGGCCATTTCCTAGACTTTGACTCGCCTGCTGAGTTGCTCCTAGAACACGGCGCACTACTCACCTTCCTAGTTGTACCAGCAGCAGCCATTCTTGGCCTACTTCCGCCATTCCCGGCGGATCTACTTCTTGAGAACGGCCATATATTAATATTCAGCTCCGCCGCACTTAACGGATTATTCCCACCAACACCGGTGCCTTTCTTCTTATCTTTCTCCTTAACGGTGGTATGACTATTATCATCGCGCGAGTTCCTACGGTCGGTTTTCTTGAAAATAATATCTTTCCAGCGCTTGGAAGATACTGTTGTAGGTGCAACAGGGGCTGACAAGACTGGTAAAACGCTTGAAGGCCCAGGCGTCGACCCGGGTTCGCCGCCGTTACGGTCAGACCCAGATGGCTCCGGCTCAGATTCTGCCGCCGGTGTTGTTGTACTTGGATTCGTATCATCAGAGTGGGGTTGGAGAAGATGAAGAGGGAGGAGAACACCGTCAGAGAAAAGCTCGTCGGCGGAGAGAAGATTAGGCTGTGGAAAAGATGGGTTCCGTACCATCCAAAACTCAAATTCAGGGGAACTTGAATCGCCGGTTCTTCTCCTCTGCACCTCTAGTGGTTCTTCAGTCATTGCAAAGAGTTAACAGAAAATATATGTACAAATAGAGAAAACAACAGCAAGTTTCTTGTCATAAGCTTTGTAGAGAAAGAAAGAAAGAAAGAAAATTAAAGAAACAAGAATTTCAAGAGAAAATTGGGAGAAACTTTACATGCAAAATAGGATAGAGAAAAGAGAGATGAGGTTTGTGCTGGGATGCATTATCATCCATGGGATTTTCTTCTTTTTCCTTAAAAAATTAATAAAAAGAGAGGGGAAAATGGAAAATGGTAATTGGGAATTGTAGTCCCAATCTTATCATTTAAGCTTTGACAACTGAACCTCTATTTTGTACCGCTTTTTTACTGTGCTCAAGCATCACTCGCGGTTCTAGGTAAGGACTTTTTCTTTTCTTTTTTCAAATTTTTGTTTTAAGGTAATTTAATTTCCTTTTCTTACAATCCAATATTACAAATGTTCCTAGGTTTTTACTAATAGTGTAACTTCCTTTCTTTAGCAAATTGCAACAGAAAGTCTAGTTAGACTCATCGAGTGGACCTGTATATTAAGTAAATACTAATATTGTTTTCTCTTTTTAAGGATTTAGCGTACGCCATAGTACTATTTCTTGCATCAATATGTATATTCTTAGCTTCTTTTATAATGTTGTTATTTTACCCTATTTTTCATTTTTCCATGTGGTTGGAAACAAACAACCCATTTAATTAAAACCTTTTTTTAAAAAAAAAGAAATTTTCTTTATGATTTTTACAAGAATTCAATTTTCAATTTTCTTGGTTAAAAAGAAAAAAAAAAAAAAAGAAAATGATGGCGTTGACATTGATGGCACTCCTCACAGTTAGAGCCAAAACTTAAATGCATCTCTATTGCTTCTTTGTTTTCCCTCCTTCTTCTTCAATGTCAAGATTTTAATTTATTATGGGAGAAACTTTTTGGATGTATTCATTTCTAGTACTAATATATATTTGTAATTATTATTTATTTTGTTACAATAATAATAAACGGAGGACTTAGTTTGAAGTTGGCCATGTTCATCTAATCATTCAAGTTGACAAGAGAGAGTTGATATCACAACGCATTTCCAATAATTGTTCAAAAACTCAATTGGAAGTTGGAATTTCCCACCCACTTAATTAAATTCTTCTTCTAATTCTTTATTTATTTCCTGGAAACAAGGTTTATGGGTAACATGGGGGGATCCATGATGAATTCCTCTGAACCTTGCTTACATTTTTGTTTCCCACATCGTCAAGGGAAATCAAGTAGTGGTCTCTCTCTCTCTCTCTCTCTCTATATATATATATATGGATGCTACCTCCATAGTTCATATCTTTTTCCTTTCCCATCCAATCTCACTTCAGTTTTTTCTTCGTCTCCCCTTCCATGGAAGAAAGTCAAAAAGAAAAACGAGCTAGGTGGGTGGCTCATGAGTCATGTCAGCCCTTCACTTTCTGAAATCTTTCCTAAATTATGGAATAAAGGATCTTTTATACGACAAAAATGCATTATGATGAAGAAATATTAATTTTTTTTTCGGGACAATAATAATAATTTATTACATTATTACATTATTACATTATGTAATATTTATGAAAGTTTTGAGGAAATTTGATTAGGTTTGTGACATTATATTACAAGAATCACACGTGGAATTAGAACCATAAAAAGGAAGAGAAATGAGGAAAGTCCAAGGTTTGACAGCTCAGGAGTGGGGCCCAACATTATAGTCAGATTCACTCACTCAACTGGCTAGCCAAACCATTTATTTTTTTTCTGTCTCTGGGAAAAGATATGATTTTTAAAAAAATTTAAATAAAAAGAAATTTGTTAAAATGGGTTTTATTTGGAGGCCCAAATAAATAATAGAGTGATTCATGTGCGCGGCACATAAACTCCCTTAAAATCCATTTAATATTTTCGGGCCCCCATTTCCTTATCCTTTCATCCTTTTCTCTCTTGCTGACAGCAACTGCCACGTGTCCTTCCCCCCCCCCCCCCCCCCCCACTCCCCGAAACTTGACTATTTTCTTTCTATGCATTTCACTTCAATTTTCAACCCTGTAAATATTAATACTATATAGTAAGGAAAAATCGTGTGTATTGTGTATTTCTATGTATATATTCTATGTAAATTGGAAACCTTGTATTCACAAAAAAGTCTAAATGTTGCCTTGAATATATTTTGAACAGTCAATAAATCTCATCAAGGTAAAATAGTAATTCGACTTCAAAAATAACGGCCCCACACTTCACAGATTCAATAAAAGCTATTATTATTGATTTTATATCAATAATAAAGATCAAACGTTAAGATACAAATCATAACTATCTCTCTCTCTCTCTCTTAACTCTCACTCTCTCCTTAACTCCCTAATTTAAAGCCAGTTTTTAGTAACGGAAAGAAACGGTCAACACAAATGGAAAACTCATTAATGACAGAAATCATCAGGTAAATTCCTATAAAAGGGGACCAAAACGAAAGGTAAAGGAGGTCAATACCAGATATCCTAAATTTACTCTTAACTGACTTGATCGTCGGAGAGTTCACGGGGATCCACATCCCCACCGAACTTCTTTTCTTTTGCAGATACTTGATACTTCGAAGTCCTCGAAGTGCATCCGACTTGCCAACTTTGGTCAACTCTTGGCAGACCGATATACAATCTGAGTTATCGCAGGAATCTGATACCTCGGATATCCCGGAGTATCTTTCCAACCAACTAAGGAGTCCAATTTCAAGTCATCCGATGAACAACTCAGATACTTCTCAAATTCGAATCCCCTAAATTTACTTTTTTACCCCTAAAATTATTTTGACCGATTTTTGCAGAATCAATATATATATAAGTTAAAAATTGGTAAAGATATATTTTGTTGGAGTTGGTAAATATTTCGAGGACACTTCGGGGGCAAATCCCCCGCCTCGGGGGTCCCGCTGTGATATGTAGGGTTTAGGTCTAGTGATATGTAGATAGGCCCATTGATATGTAGGGTTTAGACGCCTATAATGATAGAGAATTTCGTTTGCAAGACGTAGCCCTAACTGGGATGAACCTGGGTAAATCGTGTGTTCTTATTTTATTATTGTTTTCGATTTTGTCTATCAAATTCATATTATGCATCATTAAAATCCTACATATTTGAGGGTAAAAAAGTAAAATTGACTCCAGCAATCTTTGAGGATCCCGAAGTATGAATGACCTGCAAAACAGAGGAAATTCAGTGGGGACGTGGATCCCCGTAAACTCTCCGACGATCAAGTCAATTAAGTGTTGAATAGATAAGTGTTTTAGGATATCTGGGATTGAATGCCTTACCTTTGTCCATTTTCCTCCATTTATAGCCTCCTTAATGGGAGGTGGTGGAAGAGAGGATGAGATCGTGTTTATTTAGCTCGTGGGCTCTTCTGAGGTTGCCGTTATGGGAAACGGTCTTTATTAGTGGGAGAGTGGGGATCCACGATTGGATTGAGTAGAGTTATGTGCTCCACTTTTTACGCTAGTGATTTTAACTTTGAGTCAAACCGCGAAGTATGCGGTACTGTGCGGTTTAGTCCGCTGTGTAGACGTTTCTACCCTTGGCAGATGTCTTTTTCCTTTCAGTGCCCCCTCAGCGAAGTACGACATTGCTCGGTGTGGACTTCGCTGAATAGACGGGTTACTAGGTTTCCGGGTTTCCTACCGGTCTCCTGGCTTTCACCGGCGGGTGTCCGATGGTGATGGTCGTTTTCCTGAAATTCCGCTACGGTTTGGCGAGCTTCGGCCAGTGGGAGATGGCGTGTGGACGGGGTGATTTTAGGGTTTCTGATGGTGACGGCTGTCGCTTCATCTTCTGACTTTGTCAGTCCCAGAGTGCCTTTTCGCATGCCCGAGGCATTGATCTCTGGAAGTAATCATGACACTTTGTAAGTAACTTTTTCTATAACCGTTTCAAACCTTCTTTTTCTTTACGCATCTTCTACTTTCTTCTTCTTTTATCAGACTTTTTCTCTCAAAATCTACTTCTGCCATTACTGCCGTGCAAGCTTTCTGAAGATTCCTTGTCTTTGTTCCCGTCGCAAGTTCAGTCTCATATCCTCCATCTCAGACGTCTGCGATAACCCAAAAAGGTATATTTTGTCTTTCTTGCTGCAAGTAGTCTCTGGTTTACCGGTGTTTTTCTTTACATCTTTGTTTGGCCTTTCTGTAAGAATGTGGTTCTTCCTTGTTGCTTTGAGCAGTGGTGATGAATGCTTTTGCCCTTGCTTGCTTGTTTTCTGGGTTGTTTATGTATGTGGGGGGTTTTAGAACTGGTGTAGAATCTGGATTATTTTGGTTTGCTTTTTTCTTTTCTGGGCTGTTATGGCTGGGGGTTAGTTTAGATATGATTATAGGTTGTTTCTAGGTGATCCTCTGAATGGTGTTTTGAGTTCTTGAATTTCTGCTTGCAGTTGAACAATGGCTGACCAACACAGAAGCGTAGCCGGAGAGGAAGTCTCTGAATTGATGGTTGAGGGTTTTGGGGACCCTCTGCCTATCCGCGAAGTGCCATCCATGGTAGCTGAAGAGGACCCTGCTGCCACTTCTTCTGGGCCCGTGGTGTGTGGGCCATTAGGTACGGACTTCTGCTTTTACCGAAGTAAGGTTGCCTATGACCAACTTAAGTTTATTATCCGCAAGTATAGTATAGATAGAAGTTTATATAGGCTTAGTGTGCCCTTCGACCTAGGTAGGATGTCCACTAGAAATATCCCTATCCCCTTAGCTCACTTCGAAGTAGGACTTAGGTTACCCATGGACCCAGCCTTTGTAGATTTTCTTGTGTTTGCCTGTATACAGCCTGGGCAACTTCACCCAAACGCCGTTCGAACCCTTCTTTCTTTGATTTGCTTGGGTCGCCGTCTAGGCTTTGAACTTTCCATAAACATCTTGGGGATGTTCTTTTTCGCACTTCGCATGTCTGATAATACTCTTTCATTTCAACCTCGTAGGAATAGAGTCCAACTTTTTGATTCTCCTCCCAACAAGGTGGATTTCAGAAGTAGGTGGGTGATGGTGGAGTATAAGGTAGGCTTCCCTTTCCAGCCTTGTGTTAATGAAGGTAGACCATTGCCCCCCGTCCATCCCTCTTCATTAGATCCTTCTGAGAGGTCTTTTCTTGAGCTTGTCACTCAGGACTTAGGGGGAAACCGGCATAGTCAGTCTCGGGTGTATTCTTCAGCGGACTTGTTGAGTGATAAGAGCTTAGAGTGGTGTGGCATAGGGGCGGGGTTGGAGCCTAGGAAGAGATAGTTAGGCTTTAAACCCGAGGAGCCCAATGCCGAATGGACCATACACCCCGGGGGACTCTTCTTCTTCCAGTGCGATTTGTGCACTCCGTCTTCCCAGGGATGTTAACCAAGCCGGAGTTACTTTTATACTTGGTTTTATATATATATATTTTTACTTTACTTCCTGTATGCATCGCTGGGATACTTAACTTTTTTTTTTTCAGAGCTCGCTACGTTCAAGGCGGCTTGGAGGGAGCGTGAAGGGGGGAGAAGTGTCCGCCAGTCACACTTGGACTCCCTTCCCCGCTTCCCACCTCGGTTGATTGACCGGGGTGCTGCCGGAGACACGGTCCTGTCCTACTCGTCTTCGGCAGGTCAAGCTTCACGTCGGGTGGGACCCCCCGACGTCCAAGGGAAGAGAGATCACGGGCGAAGCCCATCAGGTCTGCCCCTGCTGGAACTCGACGGCCTCTCATCCGTGATCCCCTTGAAGAGGTGGAGTTAGTTGATAAGGAGCAACTTCGTCCCCGCCGGCGTCAACGGACTTCGTCTCCTGGCCCCACCATGGAGATAATCCCAAGTCCTCCTGCCCCCGAAGTTACACCAGCTGATACTTTGCCTGTGGAGGTGCAGGAGGTGCCGTCTACCTCGGCGGCTGAAAGTGAAGGGGTTGAAAGGGACCTCGTCCCGTCATTGCTAAGGTCGGGGTTTGTGATGTCTGAGGAGGAGGGGGCCTTGTGGGAGTTGGCTGTTGAGATTTCTCGCAGGACTCCTCCTCTTCGTAACCTTCGCTTCACCAACCGCTACGCAGCAGCCTTCATTGGGGGGGTCATACTGGATCGAGCTGCGGATATGGAGTCTTTGGCCGGCATGGGCGAGCTGAGCATCGATGAAGCAACCAACAGAGCCGGTGCCCTCTTAGCCTGGGTAAGGGACTTAACGTTTTTCACATCTTTCTTTCTCCTTTTTTTTGTTAACTCTTCTCTCTTTTCTTTGCAGGTTACTTCTCTCCTTCTCTATATCTCCCGCTCCCGTTCTTCGGTGGAGGAGGGAAGGGCAACTGACACAGAGTGGCGGGCGACTAACGAGCCACGCCTGGTAGCCCTGGAATCCGAGGTGAAGGACCAGGCTACTCGTTTGGATCTCGCGGAGTCTGAGAAGCTGCAGCTCACCAGCGAAGTTTCTGACTGGAAGGAGCGGATGCTGAAGGCTGAGGAAGAGATAGCGGAGTTGCGGGCCGCAAATGCTCAGTTGAACACAGCCCGGGATGAAGCGGTTGCGAGTAAGATATCTGTCCAAGAAGAGCTCAAGTACTGTAAGTCGGCTAGCTTCAGAAAGAACATCATTGACGACTTCAAGAGCTCAGCCGAATATCATGAGGAAATAGGGCGTGAGGCTGGCTCCTTCTTGGACAAGGGCTGTGTTCACATTATCCGACAACTCCATCCTCACTTTGAAGATAAAAGTGTCCTGGTGCGAGCCTACCAAGCGAATTTTGACAACTAGGTCTGCAGACAAGGGGCAGACTCCGTGCCATTCACTGACGAAGAGCTGGAGGCGCTACGGGAACGTGATGAAAAGAGAGGAAAGCCGCACTGGGAAGCCCCTCAACCTTATGCTCCAACCTTTTGGGAGATGCTGGATGGCTCTGGTTCAGCTTAGCCCTTTCCTCTTTGTAAACAACATTATCTCTTTTCTTTTGTAAACAATATTGTATCTCTTTTTGATGAATAGAGAATCTATTTTGTTTAATGTTGCCTTCCATGAAATATTCTAAGTCATAACTTGATGCGCAAAATACTTTAAGTCGTATCTCCATACTTCGGGCTAATCATTGTTTTTTCCAAAAAAATTGCAAGTTTTAGCCCTTAATGGTTGCATGTAGTGGACTTATAACTTCCCGAGCCGTAACCTGGTACTTCGTTTAACTCAACCATAGTCTTCACTTCATAATTTCCCAAGTCGTAACTCGGTACTCCGTTTAACTCAACCATAGTTTTCACTTAGGATGACTTTATAATTTCCTGAGCCGTAGCCCGGTACTTCGTTTAACCAAAATTTTCCCGAGCCGTAGCCCGGTACTTAAATTAATTCAACCACAGTTTTCACTTATGGTAATTCAAGAGTCTTCTCAAGCCGTAGCCCGGTACTTAAATTAATTCAACCACAGTTTTCACTTATGATAATTTAAAAGTCTTCCCAAACTGTAGCCCGGTACTTATGGTAATTCAGAAATCTTCCTGAGCCGTAGCCCGGTACTTTATTTTGACATTGTGATAAAAGAAGTAAAAGAAATCTTCTCAAGACTGACTTGGTACTAAAGCAAAAATACGTTACGGATGTTATGGGTAATATTTCTTCAAATGATTGGCATGCCACGAGTTCGGCAAGAGGACGCCGTCCTTATTCATAAGGCGGTATGTGTCGGGCCTTACTTCGCTCTTGACGAGATACGGACCTTCCCAATTTGGGGTTAACTTATTTGCCTGGATGTACCTTGTCGTACCTTCGATCTTCCGAAGTACCCAGTTTCCGATCCTGATTGGCCTTTCAGATACTTTTTTATCGTGAGTCCATTTCATTCTTTCCTTGAATGATTGGGATTTCAGGCGACTCGTGATTCGTCGCTCCTCTAGCAAGTCGAGATCCATACTTCTCGCTCTTTCGTTATTTGCCTGGTCGTACATCGCGACTCTTGCCGTTGGCACCGCGACTTCGGCTGGTGCGACGACCTTCGAGCCGTATACTAATGCAAACGTAGTTTCGCCAGTGGAGCCCCTAATCGAGGTGCAGACCGTCCATAGGGTGGGGTGCAATTCATCGGCCCATTTATTGGATATCCCCTCTAGGTTCCTCCATAGAGCCCGCAATACCAGCTTGTTCGCGGCCTCTGCTTGGCCATTACCCTGCGGATGTGCTACTGAGGACTTCCAATATTTGATGTGTAACCGAAGGCATTCTGAGGTGAACTTGGCCGAAAATTGAACTCCGTGGTCAATTACTACCGCCCTGGGAACTCCAAAGCGACATAAAACGTGCTCGTGGAGGAATTTCGTGATATTCTCCTCTGTGGGATGCCTCAAGGCTTTAGCTTCGATCCACTTTGAAAAATAGTCAACTGCCACCACTAGGTATTCGTAACCATTCCGCGTTTTTGGAAATTTTCCCATTAAGTCCATACCCCACATGTCGAATGGCCACGCTGCTATGACCGGGGTTTGCTCTATGGATGGCAACTGTGGTATGTTCCCGAAGATCTGGCAGGTATTACAATTTTTAACATATCATCTAGCGTCATCCCATAGTGTTGGCCAGTAGTATCCTTGATTAATTATTCTTTCCTCCAGGGCTCGGGCCCCTGGATGTCCTCCACATACCCCCTAGTGCATATCGGCGAGCAAGTCGCCGGCTTGGGATGGCGGGATGCAACAGAGTAAAGGTTTGGAGAAAGACCGTCGGTATAGGACATTATCATAGAGAGCGTACCTGGCGGACTGCCGCTTTATCTGTCGCGCACGGGTTACATCATTTGGTAGCACTTCGTGTTGGATAAACCTCGTTAATTCGTCCACCCAGTCTTCCAACGCGCGGTGTATGGGCTGCACTAAACGCGTCTCTATGGAGCTCGTCCTTGTTTCTACCGGGACCCCCTCCTCGTTGGGAGTCTCACCCAAGGCTATCTTTGCCAAACGGTCTGCTAATTTGTTATAATTCCGGCTGACCAAGGATAGGTTAAAAGGATTGAACTTGTCCTTCCATTGTTTGGCTTTTTCAGCATAAAGCCAGAGATTCTCCAAGTATACAGCATATGTGCCCTGAACTTGGTTTACGACGAGCTGTGAGTCACTGAAAACCTTGAGGGCCGTTATGTTTGCGGTATGAGCTCATTCCATCCCCAGGAGCAGTGCTTCGTACTCCGCTTGATTGTTTGATAGACTAGCGTCAAGTCTCGCAGCTTGCATCTCGGTGTATTAGTTGTTTGGGGAGATCAAAATTACTCCGACACCTACCCCGCTGGCGTTGACCGCCCCATCCACCCATAATTCCCAAGGGTCCATCGTTTGTTGGCTTTGCTTTTCCTCTGTGAATGATCCTTCTGCAAGGAAGTCGGCCATGGCTTGGGTTTTAATGGTGGTTCAAGGTTTAAAAGTGATGTCTTGCCCACATAGCTCTATAGACCACCAGAGCAGTCTTTCCGATTGATCTAATTTATGAAAAATCTGCTTTAGCGGAGCATCGGTGTAAACGATGATCGGATGGGATTCAAAGTAGGGACTTAGCTTCCGAGATGATCTTACTAGAGTGTACGCCAACTTTTCTATGTTGGAGTATCTAGATTCGGCGTTGTTCAGGGCTTTGCTTACGAAGTAAACGGGGTATTATTTCGATCCCTCTTCTTTTATTAATACCGAGGCTATCACGGAATCTGAAAACGAGAGGTACAAGAATAGTGTCTCTCCCGTGTCTGGCGACCGTAGCAGGGGTAATTGAAACAGGTGGACTCTGAGGTCTTTCCACGCTTTGCTGCACTCCGGAGTCCATTCAAAACCGTTCTTTGAGCTCTTCAGCGTCTTGAAAAACGATAAGCACTTTTTTGCTGACTTCGAAACAAAGCGGCCGAGGGCAGCAATGCATCCATTTAAGCGTTGGACGTCCTTTACACATTGCGGTTCGGTAAGTCGGGCTACTGCTGCCAACTTTTCCGGGTTTGCTTCGATTCCTCACTCGGATGTCATGAACCCAAGGAATTTTCCAGACTTAACCCCGAATGCACACTTCGTAGGATTCAACTTAAGGTTGAACTCAGCCAAGCTGGAGAAAGTTTCCTCCAGGTCGTCCAGATGTGATGCCCCACGCTTCGTTTTGACCACCATATCGTCTACATAAGCCACCACGTTCCTTCCTATTTGCCGTCGAAGGATGTGGTTCATCATCCGTTGATATGTGGCCCTTGCATTTTAAAGACCAAACGGCATGACATTATAACAGTAAATAGCTCCTGCAGCCCGGAACGAGGTGTGGAGTTGGTCACTTGGTCTCATCTTGATCTGGTGGTAACTTGAGAAAGCATCCATGAAGCTCAAAAGTTCGTACCCCGAAGTGGAGTCGACGAGGGCATCGATCCGAGGTAGCGGATAGCAATCTTTGGGACATGCTTTGTTGAGATCGGTGTAATCGATGCACATCCTCCACTTTCCGTTTGCTTTCCTAACCATTACCACGTTTGCCAGCCACGTGGGATATTTGACTTCGCGGATGAAGCCCGCTTTTAGCAGCTTCTCTACTTCCTCTTTCATGCCTTGCACTTTCTCTTCCCCGAACTGTCTAGGTTTCTGTCTTACCGGCGGGCATTTGGCATTTATGCTGAGTGCGTGTTCTGCCACCGAAGCGTCAATGCCGGGCATGTCCTCCGTACACCAGGCGAAGCTATCCGGGTGGTTTTTTAGGAAGTCGATGATATCATGTCGGAGGGCATTGGGTATTTCTCTGCCGACTTTGACGGGCTGCTGAGGGTATTTGGGGTTGATGATTTCTTCATCAAACTCTCGGGTCCCAGATGTTTCTACGACCAGGTCGTAAATCTGTTTCTCAAGGATTTTTTGTATTCTTTGGTCGTTGTGGGCGACTATCGAGTTGATAGTTGCGGTATCGTCTAACCCCTCCCTTTTCCTTTTGATGTTCATGACCTGCCCCAAAAGGCTCCGAGGGCTGCTTCTAACGAAGCTCAATCCTTGCGGAGTGTTGAACTTCACTTGCTGGTGAGAGGTGGATATCACGAGGTTGAATGCTGCATGAAAGGGTGTACCCAGTATCGCATTGTACGGTGAATCCAGATCCACAATGTAAAACTTAATTTCCTCAGCCCGCTGCCGTTCTCCTTCCCTGAGAGTTACCTGTATTCGAACAGTTCCTTTTACCGGTACTTTATGGGTGGAGAAACCCTCGAGGACCATCCCGCATCCTTTAAGCCCATCTCCTTGAAACATTGAAGATACATGATGTTCTTAGCGGCTCCTATATCAATCAGAATTCTCCTTACCGTGCATTTGTCGATGCCATCCTTTGTCATTCGCGCCTCAAGAACAATGGGTGTGATTTTCGCCTCCTCGTTATGCTCTATCTCCTCGTTTGAGAAGGAGATGACCTCACGTTGCTCGAACTCGTATTCAGGAACGAGATACGATTTTATGAGGTTATAAATCCTCTTTTTGATTTTCTTGATCGAGGAGACGTCGGGGTTGATCATGTTGATCACTCTCTCACCCTTGTCTTTTGGTTGTTGCGCGTTGGCAACATACTCCTTCAGGCATCCTTCTCTGATGAGGCGCTCTATGGCCCTCTTCAATTAGAAACAGTCCTCTGTGGTATGCCCGTAGTCACGGTAAAACCCACAGAATTTGGATTTATCCCTAGCGGGATAAGACTGGGGCCTCATCGGTGCGGGGTCCTAGACCCCATACTTGTCTTTTATAACCGCGACGAGGCTTTCCTTCGAGACATTTAAAGGTGTGAACGTCTCGAACTTCTTAAACCGGCCTCTCTTTTTTCTCTGTGAAACTCGGGGGGTTTTTCCGAAACTCAGCCGGTTTATTTTTCTACCCTTGGCAGATGTCTTTTTCCTTTCAATATATATATATTGTAATAATATAAGTTGTTCAATGCCATTTCAAAAGAAATATCATACATTATGGTTTGAACAGCAAACTACAGCCTGTACAGAAGACAACAGAAGACTCGACTGCGGATCGATGCCAAATTCCACTTCAATATATATATATATATATATATATATATATATATATATATAGAGAGAGAGAGAGAGAGAGAGAGAGAAAGTAAAGTTTGGTCGGTCCATGTTTGATTTTGATCTGTACGGGGGGGCTTTAATATTAAAACAAAGAAACTATCATAATATAAAAATATAACTGCATGCAGGTTTTGGTATACTTCGGAAATATTTTTTATCCTTGCTCGATGTACACATCCATGCATCTTAGACATACCAAAATTAGAATTATATATACAAACAATTTTTATTGGAAATGACCAACGGTTGGGGACTAGCAGAGCTATATGTAGCTTCTGCTAACTTCCACATAAGCTTTGCTTTTTTAGATGAGAAAAAAGAAGGTTCAATGATTCATTCATTGGCTATATATATATGTTTATATATATTGCTTGCAAGTGAATCTTGTTGGGTCTTCATGACTACAACTATATATATTCTCTATATATATATATATGAAATATCATGTAATTTTTTACGTAACATTTACACTTTTATATATATATATATATATATAAAAAGAATATTGAATCATACTATAAAAAAGGTAAAACATTATTGTTGGTGTCCGGATCGGTTTCGAAGGTATAAAATGTAGTAGTTAAATAGGTTGCTTTCTCTATTGATGTGATACATTACCTACCTTACCTCTTTTTTATTTTTAAATTAAATATTCATTCTCTTTTTTGTTATACCATTTAAAATTATTATTTTGAAAATTTAAATTCAATTTAAATTATGTGTGGATAATTTAATTTTTAGTTGTGATGACTTAATCTTAACAGTTTCATACCTTCTTTGGTATATTCTTGTTGATCACGGATGATGACAAGTCGGAGCGGCTGCTGAAGATAGAAAGGGACTGAGGAGCTGAAACAATAACACGTGACATCAGAATATCCATTGCAAAGTCACTTTCGTTCCTAAAGCTTTTCTCGCGATGGGGACAAAACTCTTTTGGGAATTATTCCACTGCTAATAAAAATCCACGAACCAAACAAAATTCTGGCCTTGAAGAAATAAGACATGATGATGATGGGTGTAGTACAAACCTGTTGTCTTTTCAAGGAGTTGGAGAGAGGATTATGCATAGTATGCAAGAACTCAACATTTGACAGGCACAAAATGTGTACTATTTCAATCTCTCTACAAGTACATTTTCTTGCATTATTCTCCAACTCAAAATGTAATGATAGGTCCATTTTACCTAAAAAATACCATCCAAAAATAAAGTTAAAGAGTCCACGAAAAAGAAAAAAAAAAAAAAACTCGGGCAAATCTCTGCTACGGGAAGCTCAACATTTCTAGGCATCTGCATGCTCACGCATCAGCACCGAGCTCCAACAACAATGTGTGATTAACCTTATTAGATTCTGGGCCAAGAAATTGAATGGGGCCTGTTATCAAGCAAAATCATGTTAAGCTATTGTTAGTTGGAACTCTTGAGTACCCAACTAAGGAGGTTGAATGCTGTAAATCTCCCTCAAGAGAGAGATGATGATCTAGAAAGATGCATATACTCTCCAATAAAAGAAAAAAAACACAATGTTGTATCTGATGAGGTCATCATACCAGGACAAAGGTATCTGTTGTTAATGGACCAATCATCCCGCAAGGAAGCAAATTTCTTAAATGGTGCACCTGAAACATGCATATTCATAGCCATCAGATGCAGTTTGCAACGAGAATCATATTCAAAACTATAAAACTATAAGGCGGCAACAGAATATGTCTTAAAAGCTAAAATATAAGTCAAAACTCGGAAGAATGTGTTGTAAAACTAAAACAGAAGATGAGAAAAACTAAAGATATGGAACATAAATTCCTCACCATCAAGCTCCACCATTGCCTTCTTAATCACGGGCTTGAACTTGCCTGAAAGAGGAAAATGAATAATTAAAATTATAAAATTTGGCTTTCCTAGTAATGCTTTTAACAATATTAAAGGAATAAAGATCTTGTTCAGGGCAGAATATCAAAGAACAATTAAGACTACCGTACCGTGTCTTCTCTCGACATCCATTAATGAAGTTAATGCAGTTCCTCCAACAGTCCATTCATCTACATGAGCAGCCAAGTTCGCCACCTGCAATGACAAGAACATTACGTCGAGGTAATTTGCAGCAACTGTTGTCGAAAATCCTTGAGTACATCAACAAGGATAAAAAAAAAACAGCCCAGAGTAAAGCTAAATTGGATGCATTGGAACAATAGTCGTTACATGAAATAACACTTAAACCAATAAAATCAGACACAAGCACCCAGATACTCACAGATGAGATCAATCCAGTCTTGCCACTCTGCAGCATTGCTCCAGCTGCATAACCCAATGCATAACAGTATGTTGCATCAAAATTAGAAGGCAAACCGCACCTTCCCTCGTACCTGTGAGGTTTAGATTAACCAAAAAAAAAAAAAGAGATGATGAACCTTATCATCATTGTTAGGATGATAAATTGAATGCAGCATAACTTGTCATTAATAAAACCACTAATTACCCAAAAAAGTGTGACTGTCCTTTAAATTGTCTTTTGTAAGCTCCTGCCTGCTTCCTGTGCTCCAACTCGGTCTCTACCATTTGAATGAGCATTTTCTCTGTTTCAATTTTGGCAACCTGCATTGAGAGAAGAACCATAACCAGAATTGTCTATAAGGTGGAGAAAAGAGCTGTACTGCAGTAGTATGGACGGGTATCAGCACCTGGACATTTCCATGGGGATCTCTCTCAAGCATCAGTTGTTCCTGAATTGCGGAAGGTAATAAATCAAAAAGCTGTAGAGACTGTGGCAACAGTTTCTTTTTCCAAAGCCCATCTTCATCCACAACCTCATGGGCCAAAATCTCATTCAATTCAGCAATAAGCTGTTGAACCTGAAAAATTACACAAGAAATAAGTTTTTGAACTGTCCCCTATAGACAAATAAGCAGAATGAGAGTTAGAATTATGCATTAAGTGCAAAGGATATGGCTAAATTGGAGAGCATAGCTCATTTTTTTCTTTTTACCTCAGGAATGAAATCAATGAGCCCTTCAGGAATGAGAATCACACCATAGTTGTAGCCAATTTCTGCACGTTTACATATTATATCGGCAATATAGTCTGTGACACTTTTAAGAGTCAGTTTCTTTGCAGCAACCTGCCAAAGATTGCAGTTCTCAGAGTAAGTGCTGAGAGATGGTAATTTATTCTGAGTCATCAATTCATTTTAGTTGTTTTTGCAAAATGAAACTTGGCTTCAAAATAAAATTAACTGGTTAAAGCCAAGGAGAAGGGCAAGAGAAAAACTCAAACTTTGACATCGTACCAAATCCCTCAAAATATTATTTACATCACTCACCAAAGTACCAGAAAAGAAATGAAATTGGGATGATAGGGTAATAAGGTACCTCTTCTCCAATAAGTGTAATGTTTGGATGAGTTTGCAGGGCACACTCTAATGTGATGTGTGATGCAGCTCTACCCATAAGACGTACAACTGCAAAAAAAAAAAATGTCTATCTGGTCAAAATATTACACTAGGAAGAAATGTGGAAAACACACAGATTAACACAAGAAATATGAACTAAAAACTTCTGAACAAAATAGAGTTTGTGTTTACAGCTCTAGATCAATAATTGCCCCCTAATACCTAGTACCAATACAGAAGATGAAGACAGATCAGCAAGCATCTAAAGATTGTGGAAGATTCAAGGATTAAAGAGGCAACAATATATATTTACTAGAGCTGAAACATTTGATGGTTCACCAAATTTACTGAGAATTTTACAATATAATCTGCACATGGAAGTACCCAATTCAGCATAAAGTTTGCAAAGAGTATACAAATAAAAGAGAAAAGAAATATATATTATATTATCACTTATTCAAAATATGTGCATGTACATTTGTGAATGAGTAGAGAATTTGTATAACCAGATAAAGGAAAATAAATAAAGGACAGCCTTCTGTGAATAATTCAATGATAAAAATTAGCAGATCCATTAAAATATCTTTACAGGAGTAGAAATCACAAAATGTTCGCAATACACCCATGGGCACACACAACAAAAATAGTACAAAAAGCATTAATCATGGATTATTCCAGCATTTCTTTTGGGTAGAAAACTTACAATGATAGTATTTTCCAGTTGAGCGAGCATCTATCATGACATTACCAATCATTTCAGCATATATCTGCATAGTAGAGTGGAATTAAATATTAAATCAGCTGGTGCTCAGTAGTCAGCATCAGAATTAATTAACAGACATGAAATACCCTGGGTTTTTAACTAGGGCATGCTAAACATATTATATTGTTGATCACACTATAAGCTGGTATTAGTTGGTATTAGTTGGTACCCAGACAATCGAATCAATATGGAGTTTACCATAAGCTTTCATGATTCAAATAGTGATATTCAATCATAAAATGTTCTCTGTAATTTTGCAAAAGTCACCTTGCATGCAGTATCAAATCCAAAACTTGCCGGAACTTCTTTGCATTTTAAGTCACCATCAATTGTCTTTGGACATCCAATCACCCGAGTCTTCATGTTCTTACTCCTAAGAATTGCAAAATAAATTGTAAGTGTAAATTAAAGTAGTTCCATATAAAACAAACAAGTCAAATATTAAATAACAATTACCTTACACATAAAATTAGATTACCTGAAATTTTCAGCCAGGAGACAGGCATTTGTATTTGAGTCATCACCACCAATCACAACAAGTCCATCTAAATCAAGCTTTAGTGCTGTTTCTTCGGCTTGCTTAAACTGAAAGAGAGTTCACCGAACCTCATCAGTCTAAAAATATGAATCACACATGATTTTGTGTGAAATTATAGGGGGAAAAGAAAATCCATCGGAACCTGATCTGGAGTCTCAATCTTGTCCCTTCCACTACAAATCATATCAAATCCACCCTATACAAATCAAAACAATCAGTATAGAGTCATTCTGAGGGGTTAAGTTAGTTAAAACTACAATTTTCACAATGCTAATTGATGAAAAGTTATAAAGGAAGGATTCCATTAGACACAATGAAAATGAAAGATAAAGCACATAAGCTTATATGCATAAGGTGCATTTGCTCCACAACAGAAAACTTGTACTGGTCAAGAATATTTCTTTTACAGTTCAAAGCGTAGGTATCAATTAAATAATTCTGAATTTTTTTATTTAGACTAGTATATCAAAACATGAAAATGAAAGAAAACCAATAATAATAATAAGTGGAAAATAAAAAACAGTTCCATGGAAACATAAGGTCATTGATCTGGGTATCACATTGATATATGGGGTGATACCATTGCTCTATAAGCAATTATGGTTTGGAAAAACTAGCACAACCTCAGATATGTCTAGAGATATACGTCACAATTCGTGAACCATATTGAGAGGAAAAACAGAGAAAAGTTTTTGGCTTTCTCCTCTCCTGGATAATTAAATCTCTAAAAGAAGAAGTTATGCATGCCTGATTTCTGTAAGGATAGATGTACTCTGTGTTCAATATGATATATTTGCATTTCATTATTCCAGCTGGTCCACCCCTAAATCCATATAATGTGCTTCCCTTGCAACGCTCCTGCAAGTAATCTTCAAACCAGGTCCAAAAAGAAAATAATTTTCATCCATCCAAAATAAAGAATAGTAATTATCTAAAATATCGGCTTTGCACAATTCTAAACCTAACAAAAAAATATTGCAGTCAAGATTCGAAAACCATTTGGAATTTTGGCCAAAAAAATAAATAAATCAGGAAATAGACCCTGAATAAATACAAGTAGAAAGGTCTTTACCAAAAATTCCGGAAATCACATTGTGTCCGCCAGGAGCTTGGCCTCCTGATAAAACTACTCCAACCTTCAAAGCTTGACCTGATGACTCATTTTCACTTGGTACTAGAATTGCTGATGGTTGTCCAAATAAACTAGGGAACAACTTCTTTATCTCATCTGGAAACAAAAAATAAGAGTTGAAACTCCCAAACCTCTCAAAACAAGGATCACAATCTAATCTTCATGCACATGCTCAATAAGGAAATGTATTTGTTTGCAAAGATACACTAATATCAAAATATAACACGAACTCCAAGAGGAGGGAGTTTCTGCCATTTTCTGAATTGATTACCCAGTATAAAAATCAAAAATTAACAGAATTTTGAAAGGTAGATAAATTTTATTGTTGTAACAAATCTAATAAAAAAAAAAAAAAAGGAGGCTGTTCTGTTAGAGTTGCATTTACCAATTTGTCCTCTGTATTAACTCTCAAAAAAAGCATTTCAGGTTTTAGAGATTCGAAGTTTAAAAATGTAAATAGAAAATCTGAATATTAACAAAGAAAAATCAAAGCTTTGACTTCATTCAGTACTTGAACTGAACAACTCTAAAAAAAAAAGCATTCCAGGTTTTAGAGAATCGAAGATTAAAAATGTAAATAGAAAATCTGAATATTAAAACACAAATGGACAAAGAAAAATCAAAACTTTGACTTCACTCATTACTTGAACTTTCAGTTCAAATACAGAGAATCAATGTAGACTTTCAAACGAATCAAAAACTTAAAAATAAAAATAACCTCCAACTTATAATAACTAACAGTTCAACTAAATGAAGCATTTTGCAGATCACGAAAATGCACAACTCATAAAAGAGTTTCAGAAATCAAACATAGTAAACATCTAAAAAAAAGTCGTGAATTTCTAACCTGGATTTCCGGCAGCAGAACTTGGGGGACCATCGACAACCTGGAAAGGCTTTTTGAGGACGGAAGGGAGAGGGAGAGCATGATCCAAACGGCTGTTTTGAACTTCACTGTAAACGGAAGCATATCGCCCTGAGTTGAGAGTCCTAGCAGCGGCAACATCGCCGTTAGCCAAAGCAGCAGCAACAGCAGCCATTGCGAATTAGATCGAAGAAACAAGAGAGAGAGAGAGAGAGGGAACGAAACTCTTCAGATCTTTTAGAGAGACGGCGAGATTTTTCAGGCTTTGCTTTCGCCGCTCGTCTCCCAGTTAAAAACACACTACGGAACAGTGCCTACCTCACACACTCTAAATCTAAGGGTATAATCGTCCTCGTAGTCTCCGCCCAAAACCTACTCCGGTCGATGCTATGGGTATTTCCGTAATTTCCCTATTTATTTATTTTTTTCTATCTTTCTTTCGAATTATTTACTTGTCTTCTTTTTCTTTTTCTTTTTTAAATATAATTAATATAAATGGAGCATTTTAAAATTTTATTTTACAAAAAATATTGATGTTTCAACCGTGGTTGGTGAAGTTTCTTTAGCTAAGGTTGGTAGGTTAAAGTGACGGTAAGGTGACAGAAGCACATTCCACCAATTTCATTATTTGATCCCAAAAGTTCCAGATTGATCCAATAATTGTATTGGGCCTTTCTATGGTTAGATCCAATCCATAGCTAAATGGTACTTTTAAAGCATCATTTGGGTTGTGGATCTTATAAATAAAAATTTAAATTATATATATTTATTGTTTATTAATTTTAAAAAATAAAATTAATCGCGATTGAAATCAAAATTAAAACTTACTACGGGATAACAGTACTAATACAAACAGGGCAAAAACATTTTAAGTAATAAGCATTTACTTATACATTCATATGTATAAATAAATTACGATAAACTATCCAGATGTATCTCTTAAATGTCAAAATTCAGTTTTTGCACCTCAAAATTTTTTTTGTGCATAGAGTGTCATTAATGATTCAAAATGTTCCACTATATGCACCTCTATTAATTCAAACCGTTAGTGACTCAATTTTGCCGTTAGTTAACCTTTGTTCACTATTTGGCACTGTTATAATTATGAGCATTTTTGTCCAATTTTTTTTTTTTCTTTCCTTCTTCTTCCTCTTTTCTCTCTCTTCATTCTTTGTCTCTTCATTACTTTAATTTTTTTTATCTCTCTTCCTCTTTTCTCTCTCTCTTTTTCTTCTTCATTTCTCTCTCTTCCTTCTTTCTCTCTCCTTCTTCCTCCTAATTTCTCTCCCTATCTTTGTATTTCTCTCCTTTTTCTTCATCCTCGACAAATTCAAGATCAAATTCATTGATGGATTATTTAATGGAGCATTTGAATGCCAAGAAATGGAACCACTATAATATGTACAATAACAGTAGAGCCATAGAAGGGGAATTCGTTCAACTTCTGGAGAAAGACAAATTTACTAATGAGGAAAAGCATTGGGCTATTGGCCCGTTGAATCTAATTTTAATCTCGTAGAGAAAAAACCCAATAATCAATGCTTGGAATGGTTGGACAAACAATCCCCAAATTCTGTAATATTTGTTTCTTTCGGTACCACTATTTGCTTAAGAGACAAGAAATTGAGAAATTGCAGAAATTGCTATGGGATTGGAACATAGTGGGCAAAAATTCATGTGGGTTATTAGGTACCTAGACAAAGCGGATAGTTTCAAAGGGGAATATGGGAAAGTTTGATTACGGAGGGATTTGTAGAGAGAATTGAGGGAAGAGGAATTGTGATTCGAGATTGGGCGCGGCAATTAGAAATTCTAACACATTCGTTGACATGAGAATTTTTGAGTCATTGTGGTTGGAGTTCATGTATGAAGAGTATATCCATGTGAGTACCGATAGCAGTGTGGCCAATGCACTCGGATCAACCCGCTGAATGCTTACCTGGTAACGGAAATTCTAAAAATCGGAGTGACGGTGAGGGATGAATATAAAATACACAAAAGCTGTAAGGAAATTGATGGATTCGCCAGAAGGAGATGAATTGAGGAAGAGGGCGGATGAATTCTACCATGTTATTACAAGAAGAAATACAAAGATAGGAAAGAAATGAGGAGGAAGAAGGAGAGAGAGAAAGAAGAAGAAAAATAGAGAGAAAAGAGGAAGAAGAAGGAAAGAAAAAAAAATTTTAAAAATTTGGACAAAAATGCTTCTAACTGAAATAGTACTAAATAGTGAAAAAATGTTGATTAACGGAAAAATTGAGTCACTAACGGTTTGACTTAATAGATGTGCATGTACAAAAAATATTTGAGGTGCAAAAATTAAATTTTGATATTTAAGATGTGCATTTAGTATAGTTTACCAAATAAATTATTTATCTTGTAACTGTATATTTATTATAATTTAAGTTATAGCTTTTAAATATAATTTTTGTATGGACTAATAATCAAATTGTCTTAAAAATTAAAAGAAAGTAACCAATAGATAGTCCCTACCTCTTCATCTTTGGATAAAGGACGAATTTTTATTTATTTATTTTTTCCATTGGCCATTCTTTTTAGGTTAAAAGGGGGTTTTAGTTTTGATCATTGCACCCATCTGCTAGGCAATAAAAAAAAACTAACAGAACATTTTGGTGGACAGGAAGAATAATCACATGTTAACTTTCCTCTTTTTGTTTAAGGCCCCCTTATACAATGTACAAGGGGGATGGAGGATCTGTAAAGAGGAAAAAAAATTCCCCAATTTGCTGTGTGAAATCTGTTTCTTGATTTTCTTGCTGATTTGATTTGTGGAAAAGAGAAACATAAATTCTTCTTCTTCTCTTTTTTAAGTTCAACTAATCATACTAATTAATAGGATTATCATGAAAGAAGCCTTCTTTCTCCCTAAAGGCAGACAACCAAATCATATTTCATTCTTCTTCACTCAACTTGTTAATCTGCAATCATTCTGTAGTTTTAGATAATAAACTTTTTTTTCCCCCAAATTCAAATCATAAGGTAACCACTGATCTTGGTTTTCTCTGCTAGTTTCTTTCTTGTTTCAAAAATGGCTATTCTTTTAACCTGCAGTTTCATCTTTTAGCTACTACATTACTAAGGCCATTTGGACATGGTAAAGACACCCCCCAATAGAAGGGGTAACTTGAACCAGACTAAAAGAGGGGGAAAGATTGGATCTTTCAATGATGAAGCCAAGTGGTTTCTTCATTACAGCATTCTTCAACAATTGATGTTGTTAGCTAACAAACAGGGACAGCTTCATAGACCAATGAGCAGTCTCCTAATCAAATATTTTACCATAACAGAAAGAGTTGTTCCCATTTCAGCCATAGGTTTTAAAAGCATGCCACCTAATACAGGAAGATAAAAGTAGATCTATTGGCATCATTATCACTTACTCTCACACATTCTGATTACCCTGCAACTTTTTTTTTTTTTTTAGGGGGGGGAGGTTCTATATATATATATATATATATAGATAGATAGATAGATAGATATATATATAGATATGTATGTATAAATTAAGGCTCTGGGGAGAGACATAATCACCATTACTGTGACCCACTTTCTAAATTCCATAAATGATTCCTTTATTGTGTTCAGTCTTCTTCAAATCTCTGTTGGAGGGGTGATGCCTGAGAATGCAAAGCTCCAGGGAAGCCAGGAAGCAAAAGCTTCAACCTAAAGGGTGCAAGGCTGCTCTGTGCTGCAGTTGTAGGTTTAGTGTTTCATCTTCAGAAGAAGCTGAAAGCTCAAATTCAGATAGATACCCAACAATCTCAAGTCTAGCACATGCCATGGTTCAAGAGAGGTTAGACCAAATGATTAGAGAGCGCGAGGAGATAATAAATGAAGAGAGGAGGATGAGGATGAGAAGGAGAACAACAACAACAACAACAAGAGATGAAGGTGCAAAGTTCATTGTCATGGTAGCAATGGAGAAGTCCTCTTATGATCCTAGACAGGATTTCAGAGAATCCATAGAGCAGATGATAAGGACTAACAGGATTTATGAACCAAGGGATCTACGACGACTATTAGATTATTATGTTTCTATGAATTCTGAAGAGCATCAAAGTGTTATACTTGAGGTATTCTATGAAGTATGTACTAATTTATTCTTAACTTGTAACCAGAATTCATATGGGAGTACATATTCATCCTATAGGTAATTACTACTCCAACATATTGTTTTGCATAGAACTTGCTGTAACTACTAGAACCTTCTACTTCTTACTGGTTCTTTGCTGGAAACTCCGAACTGCATTATTCTGGGCACTTGTTTACTTATGCGTGTATATATGTCTAAGTCAAAATATACTCCAACAGCAGGGTCATGAAAATGCCATATAAGAAAAGAAAATCCAACGAGTAATGCCAAACATTCTATTATTCATTTATGAGGAATCATTATCTGTACAAGTAAGTCCAGTAAAGTGATAAAACAGAAAGAACACTAGTTCATCCATATAGAATAGTTCACATAGTAATCTAAGATGTCAAAAGAGGACTTCCCTCTTTAATGAGCACAAAAATACTGCCTCCGTCTCCCCTTGAAATGCGAAGCTCATTGTCAAGGTAGGTGGTAAGAAGCCATGACTCTGCATTGCTGCTGGAAATAGAGAACTTCAATGGCGGTTGGCTGGAGATGGATCTTGCAACTGAAGAAGCTGTATTTTGAAGAGAAGTGAACAAGCCTTTGACTGGGGCGAGATCAATATTTTGTCCCAAAAATTGGACATTTTCTGGCAACTCTATGGAATCTGTCAACTGGGGAGTACCAATGATTCCTTCTTCGAACTTTATCTGAAATAATGTATGCACAAGTGAGCATATGGCACTAAGAGATATAATTCACTATATAAAAAACTGATCAAGACATGGATCAAACAAGCCTATGATGAGTTCATCAAAGTTAATTATAAAATATGTATGCTTACACAATATATATATATATAAAGAAGTCTCAAAAAATAAGCAAAACCTGCACTCTCTTGGGACTTCGGACTTCAAACTTGGCATTGGTACTTATGGAAGTGGTAGCTAATGGACCAGCAAACTGCACAGAGTTCTCAACAGTAAAATTCTCTGAATCAATCTTCTGGGATATCTCCTCTACCCTGATCAAGGGAATTGTGCCCCTCGACAGCAAAGGAAACAGCCCAACAAAAGATGTGTAACTGAACACCTCATCAGTGAAAAGGAAACAGAATTAGTGATCCACTAGGACTGCAAAATTCAATTTTACAGACAGAAAGCAAGTATTGTTCAAATCTGAAGCATGTTAAAAACATTTGAAATAATTTTCATCTCTGTTTTCATCCGACAGTAAAGATTATCAAGGGGTCAGAATATAATAAATCACTAAGCTGAAAGTAAATTCTTTTCAACTCAAAAGTAGCAGTATATATACATATATTGAAAAAAACCAAGAACCCCAGGTTGTCAATTAATTAATAAAGAAAGTTAAAAACTTACGCAAGAATCCATTTGCCATTGAGAAGAGACAACGCTTCCGTAGGAACAGGGGTGGGATTTTTAGCCTCCAGCTGCGTGATCAGCTCCACTACTTCAGCCCTAGTTTCGCTACTGGCAGTTAACCCTAAGTTGGTTCCATAAAAAGAATCAACCAGTTGTTTTTTCAAAACCTCAATCTCCGTTGGCTCTTTGGGAGGCTCTTCTTCAGCCACCGCCAGCCCAGAAGACGAAGACGGTTCTGGGCCCCACTCGTCCTCGGCCGCCACCCGTACCAGAAACTCAGGCTTCCCCTCGGTTAATTTTTTCACTGAAACAGCTCTCTGACCTCCTTTCTTCACTCCAAAATTGGTAAAATTCACAGGAAATTTCGCAATTTTGGGTTTCAATTGATAATTTTGAACTGTTCCGCGAACGATTTTGCATGAGAACTGATGAAAACAAGTGATGGAAGCCATTTTTAGTTGAAATTCGAATCGAAATAATTGTAACAAGTAAAACAGGGGGAAATGAAATAGTACCACTACCACGGGCCACGGCTCTCTCCACTACAAATATGAATGAATCAGTTAGCTCGCGCCTGTTGAGGAAAGTAATGAAAAGACATATTTACCCCAATCCTTCTCTCGTTAAACCAATAGAGAAGTAAAACGTGGCGTACTGTTTTAAGACACAAAAAGAAACCCAAAAAACATGAATGCTTTCGTGTGGCATGTGGTTTTGTTTTCCTCACACGAATTTCGGAGAAAACAAATTTTCATTTTCATGTGAAGGAAATGACTCGCTTTTGTCTGATTTCGTGTAAAATCTACGGCATAACAAATTCCTTCTTCACTAGATTTATGGGTTGGACAACTTAATTCAGATTAACTGGGCCGGGTTCAACAGGCTTTATGTTTTAGATTGGGCCAACTATTCGCTACATTCAGATCAATGGATCAACTACATTATTTTTTCTAATTATGGTCGACGCCATTGGATTTCTGAAAAGTTTGGAACTAAAACGGTTTATTTATTTATTTAAATAAAATTATAAATGAAAATATTATAAATTAATTTATATTTTCTTGACAGTTAAAAGTAATTACATTACCAATTTTTTAAAATTATGATTTGAATTTAAAATAGGTAAAAAATAATGGTGTTTTAAGTGGAAAAATATTAGCAAGTGGACTTTTGAAGCACACCAAATACACACACACAGATATATATATATATATATAAGAATAATAATAATAATAATTGTGAAGGGAATTAAAGTTAACCTAACACAAATAGAATTGTTCAATGAATATGTTCACGGACGAGGTGGATGCGTAGTTGAACAACACCACCGCAGCACATCCATAACTCATTCATATATATATATATATATATATTCATTTGTATTCCAATAATTAATTTTAAAATTCTAAAAGATTAATTAAACTAAAAAAATACTAATATTTATAATTAATTATGAGAATCAGCGAAATTGAGAATACGCCACTCCAGTGGAAGTCGGCCATGAAAAAAAATAAAAAAAGAATATATATATATATATATATTATAAATAATAATGTTGAAATCTTATATTGAATATTAATTTCATGGTTGTTTGATTGGTTAAGAAGCGTCTTTCGATGGGATGAGAAATGAGAATCTTGTTTAAACAAAAGGAAGGAATTACGATATAAGTGAGTGAGTATTACTTCTTTGTTTGCTTTTTTAACGTTAATCAATCAAAGCCAAAAACTATAAATAATGGAATATATGTGTATATATAAATAAAGTTAGAAGTGATAAATTAATATTAATTATTGCGTAACAAGGTAAAATGAATAAATGCAAGATTCCTTTCTCAATATTTAGGTATCGTAAGAATAATATAATCACATAAATTTAACATATACATTTTATTACAAGAAAAAAGTAGTTAATTGGTTAGTTTAGGGCAAGTAAGATTTGAAAATTAATTATATATATATATATATATACGTCAAATGAATCAAGAAGCAAATGCCACATGGGAAGGAAGTCGGATTATGCCGGCTACCAAAAGATTAGTACTAATCAAGAATCAAAATACACTATAATATTACATTAAATTATGTTATCATTTTGGACTTTTAGAACTAAGTAATAATGTTATAAAGAAAAAAAACTCAGTTCAAACAAGACCCACCAATTATTCTCTTCCTAATCCTTCTTCCATTTTTTGTCTTTTGTTCGTTTTTTCAAAGCTTCTGAAACTCATACGATTCCTTTCATCTTCTTTCCCTCCCTTCTTCCTTCCATGACGGAGCCATCAATGACACCATAAAAATCACACCTTTATGTGTGTATATATATATATATATATATATTTATCTTCACAATTCCCATTTGCCCTTTTTATTTTTTTGAGGGGCAGAACCGCTCTCATTTATGTGAAGTCACTTTCTTTGCTTGTGAAGTGGAACAGAGAGAGAGAGAGAGAGAGATAGCTCGGTGGAGGTGGCCTTTTTTTTTTTTTTGTACTTTCTGAGCTTTTCTCTAATCCCATTCTTGATGTAACTCACGTGATTTCGATGCTTTAGCCCTCTTTCTGCCCTTACTGTAAGTATCTATGTATATATATGCATACTCTGTTTCTTTCACTTTGTGAATTGCTTCATGCATGAATTGTGTGTGAATAAATTCTGTGCAATTTTTTCTTTTAAAGAATTTCCTGGTGACATTTTACATTTGAGAATATGATGGAAGAAGTAAGTGAAATATTGGGTTTTGGATTGCAGAGGAAAGAACAGGGGAGATTAGTGGAGCTGTTGATCAGGGAGAAGATGGATCATCGTACGGTGGTGAGAAGAAAAAGTCTCAGTGAACGTCTGGGATTTAAGGGTATCAGCTGTTGCGGTGCCACCTGGACTCTTATGAACAGTAACATTACTGCAACCGACGGTCAAGAAGGAAGCCCAGCCGCCAACGCCCACGAGGAAGAAGAAATTACAGAGACAACAGAAATCGGTCTAATTGAGCCGGAACCGACATGTTTAGATCAGACGCCGACAGCGACAGCGACACCGACACCGTCAGCGGCATCAGGGATGAATTTGGCAGCGGCATTAGCGGCAGAACGAAATTATAGGGCGGGACAAGACAATTCGTACGGCGACGATTCAAGTCCGAATCCAATTCGGGCGGATATTGAAGGAGAGGTCAATGAAGGAAGTGGAAGTGGGGCGACCCAACCGGGTACACCGTTTAGAGTGTCGTTGATGAATTTGTTACAAGAAACGGACGGCTGCGATCGGGTGGTGGAGGGAGGAGGAGGTGATTCAGTGTGTTGCGTGTGCATGGTAAGGAAAAAAGGAGCAGCATTCATACCATGTGGTCACACTTTTTGCAGGGTGTGTTCGAGGGAATTGTGGTTGAACCGAGGTTTCTGTCCCCTCTGCAACCGTTCCATTATTGAAATTCTCGATATATTTTGAATTGTTTTCCGAGAATTCTTCCTGGGATTAATTGAGGATATGAAAATTAACTTTCAGTGTACCCTCGCTTTTATATATGATTCACATTTGTTTATTTGGATAAAACTCCAAAGCCCAAAGCCCGATTTTAAATGGACCCTTTCAGTTTGGATAATGCTTCAAATAGACTAAATGAAGAAGCGTGTAAAAGATGAGCCCAACTAGAAAGTGGTCCCATTTATAATTATTACCCGACAGCCAGGTTAGCCCAGACAACAAATCACATTCTCTTTTTAGTTTCTACGATCCAGTCTTGTTCCATTGGCCCACATACACTTGATTTGTTACTTACGTTATCACCAACCTACCCCAAACCAAACTTTATCTATTTAACGGGATTCGAATCTAATTTAATTACATCGAATCTAATTTAATTACAACTTTCGAATCTAATTTAATTACATCTAAAGTTACTAAAAGTTACTATTAGATACGGATAAATTATCATGTCTTATAATATATATATATATATATATTATATATAGATAGAAAGGAGGTGGAGTTTTTTCTTTTTTCTTTTTAGAAGAAAGGAAGAAGAAAGTGTGAGGAAATTAAGAAACACATGGAATCAATCTGAATCAGCCACCCACTTAAGATATAATCTTCCAAGAAAGGCCAAAATTTGGAATGGTCAAAACTCTCATTTATCACAAGAGCTAAAGAATCAAAATTATTTTTGTGTCCCTTTTGTAGAATAATATGCATTTCTTCCCCACATGCACATCATCATCATCATCATCCTCAACTAATCCGTGATGTAAACCTCTCATTTTCTTTCTTTTTTCAATTTCAAATTACGAGAACACATTTTATTTTTAAAATTTTTGGATTAATCTTACAGAATTTTCAAACGTATTTAAACAAAAGATGAGAATAATTGGATGGTTATAATTGAAGCAAAATTTAAGTGGTGGCATATGTTTGGTCCTATTCCATCCCAAACTACTCGATGGAGCAGATAGCTATTTTACCTAACTTGCATTTATTTTTAAATTTTTTATTCCCAAATTAGCAAATCTATCTCCCCGCCGAGATTCTCGGCAAAGCTTGACCACCTTAATAAGTACTTCCAAATGTTACAAAATCTTTCCATCACAAACATTTTCTTTAATATATATCTATATATATCTATATCTACATATACTAATTTATATTATTATAGTCAAATATTGCTTGTCTTTTCTCGTCTCTACAAATTTTAAGTTCACATTAGTTATAACTAAAAAAATAAAATAAAAAATTAAAATTCTGCCTAACATTCAAAAATAAATTTAATAATACAAATTGTTTTAGTATTATTTATTTATATTTAATATTTGAATGATAACACAAAAGACGGTGAAATTGAATTATGATAATAAATCTCGCAAGAAAAATATGTTAAGGAAGGTTATCAAAGCACGTTTTAATACTTAGATTTCTAAATTTTAGTGGATTTTGTCCTAAATTTTTGATTTACACGTCATGCCTTAGTTTATTAGTATAGTCAGAAAATTGCAAAATGACTTAAATAAATTATTTAATGGAAGACAAAACATCAAGGCAGCCCATATGCTTTACACGGAAATTACTTATATTATTCGACTTGTCTTTCCGACCAAAATTAGTAATAAAAAACATCATAATACCCTAATTGAATTGTTTCTTACTTACTTTAATTATTTGTTGAAATTTCTTAAATTAATAGTATTACACACAACCCCAGCTCAACGTGTTAAAAAAAGGAAAAAAGGAAAAAAAAAACAATCTTTTATCCCTATTTCTTAATTTATAACCAAGTTGTGCATAATTTATGGTATAACTTGTAAATCTTCATCTTTATATATCAAAAGAATTCTTCATTATTAATTTAAAATTTATAATACGAGATTTTAATTTATATTTTTACAAGGATAAACTATTTAATATTATTTTTTTTATACTGATAATGCTAAAAAAGATAGTATGAAGTAGTAGGAAAGATGCATTTCGCCAAATATATAAATAGTGGGAGTACCTGTCAAGCTATTTCCACTAAAGAGCAAAAAGTTTGGGGTAATGTAGAGAACAAGAGACAGCAAGATAAAACAAGGACATGTAGAACATATCCTCTTGTCCTGAAAATTGAACTTACCTATAGATATAGCTATATGTATGTATATATATATATATATATATATAATGTAATAATGAATGAATAAAAATATGTGGTAAATATTGGGCATAGACTTAATTGGTGAGGTGAGGGACCAGAGAAGGGGGGGTTTGCATCATTTGAACGGGAGACCACACAGAAAAGAAAGTGAAGGGAAGGAATTGCTACCTATAAGTTGAAGAAAGAAAGTAGAAAATTCATGGAACCTATAACTAAAATTCAGAAACACAATAAACATCGAACATGTTCTATTTTGCCCTAGTATTTATAGTGCTCCTCCGATACTTCTTTATTGTTTTTCAAGTGTTGGGGGGGACTGACACTATATATATATATATATATATATATATATGAGGGATAATATATATTTATCTAGAAAAAGAAAAGCCCAGATGTTAATGGATTCAATGAATCAAATCGGAGAACTTATTCCAGTCAAGAAAAAAAGATTTAATTGGCTCCTATAGTTGAGCCAATATGATACATGTTTGGAATATTTCCGAATTCAGAAAATCGTATTATCTATATATATATATATATAGTACATTTTACACTTGATTCATTCAATCAATTCTTTCTTTTCCCCATAAGAGAAGGTGAGATGTCAAATAATTATATGGAGCAATATATATATATATATATCCATTTTGTTATCAACTCTAAGAAGAATTCATGGCTATCTAAGGTGTCAATATCAGAAGCAACTAATCTCTCTCCTCTCTCTCTCTCTCTCTCTCTCTATATATATATATATATATATATATATATACATACATATATATATATATATATATGTGTAAGAGTGGGTTCACGTACAATCACCTCTATTCACGCGAATTGGTGTTCATTCTCATTCATTCCTTTTGCTTGGATAAATATATATATATATACACACACGTACGTACCATTTTGACCCTGATCATACACGATGACGAAGAAACCAACCCTGATAATCCGCAATGGTAAAATGATCATTAATTAACTTACTATAATAATCACGGGATTAATTAATTAAAAATTACTTTCAAATTTTTTTCTTTAATTCAAGTAAAAATTACCCCAAAGCCTTTCAATAAATTATATATACATACATCAAAGTATACGTATACATTTCTTGAAGTTTCTTGATAATGCGCGGTGCTATATATATATATATATATAATTATTGTACTTCTTTTACTAGCTAGTACGTTTTCAGACATATAATATATCAAAAATGGCAATTTGCATTATCTAAATATATTATTCATCTTCTCGTATTCTCCTTTTTTTTATTTTCAAGATTTCCGAGATGGGTTTTTGGATGTTTTATAAATCTAGTGTTTTTTTTCTCTACCCTTTTGGCCCCTACACAGAAAGAAGGTGTCCTGCGAGACGAGCCTGCATGTAATCTTATAATGTTACCTTTTTCCTGTAGTTGTAGGGTTTCTCATTTCTGTTTGTATCTATATCTATATATAATATATATATATATTGCTTAGCTGTTCACGAATTTCACTGAAAATTTTATTAAAAAATAAAAATAAAAAGAAAAAGGTGGGATTATGGATATAAAGGTCCCGTGGACGCATGCTGCTGCCATCCTTTATCGTCCTTTCCCTCCATTTTTTTTTTTAAAAATTTAATTAATAGTTCTTTCATTTGCATCTTTTTGGTAAAAGTTTCTTTCGTTTAGGGAATTAGCTACCCTCATCATATGATATGTTTCTTGCCATATATAAGATAAAAACACACCCACTCACCCCCCCCCCCCACACAATATATATATATATATATATATATATATATATATATAATAAAGTGTTTTAAGGGAATGATGGCGTGTAGAAGAAATTGAAGGGATGGAAAATAGGTCCAGTAGGGTCAGAAGTCTCCAGAAGTTCGTTAATTTGCTGGTTCTCTTCATTCTCAGTCAAGAATTTTTGTAACTTTCAGTCCTTTCTTCCTTCTCACACCAATAATTCTTCTCCCACATCGCCACAAACCGGTATATATATATATATATTTTTTGCGTGATTTATAAGTTATTGTAAATGTCATGTAAAAAAAATTGAGATTAGTTACTAGTGTTTTTAATCACCATAGTTTAAAAAAAAAATTTAACCTTAACTAATTCGAAATGGCAGCTCGGATTGAATAATTTTTTATTTCAATTGGGGAAAATGAGGAGTGGGATATCTATCGATATCAGATTAAATGCTGTTTTAAATTTCTTTTTGGGGAGATTGCCGACATATCTGTGCTTTTACTTATTACTAATTCGTCCTTTTTTTTCTTCTTTATTCTTTATGAGAAAAAGGTGAAAAAATTCTATGATGAAATCCAACTCATAAAAGACAACTTCTTTTTTTCTTTTACAAACTTTGTACAAAATTCTTAACCAACGCAAAAATGCTACGTGCTCTACTAAATAACTGCAAAGTTGTCCTTGCCCTGCACGGTAACAAGATTAGGCTTCCACTATTAATATAATATTATCCGTTTTAGTCTTAAAATCTCACGACTTTATTAGTGGATAACCACCCAAAAAATCTCTTACTCATGAAATTAGTGATATTTTTATAATTTGGTCATTTATAACATTATTTTTAGATGTGTGACATAAATTATAATATCTCACAACGTGTCTCTTCTTTAATTCTTCTTCCTTTTTTATTTATTTATTATTATTATTTTTTAAATTTCATCAAAGACTCTTGTAAATTTTCCTAGGACTGACCGTCCAATCTTTAACATTCTAATTCAACCGTGAAATAAAAAAAAGGACAATCTCTGGAAGAAAGGCAAGTTCGAAGAAATTAATGGTGATGCGCACTCGTGGAAGAAAAGTAGTAGCAGCCGAGGCCCAAATAGCATAAATAATAAATAATAATAATAAATAATAGAAAGAGGGAATTTGAATAAAAACTAAGGCATAGTAGGTAGGGGTCCATGGGGATGTCAACACATGAATACTTTCCCTTACTATTGCTTATGTAATTTTCATTCCAAATTTTCAAGAAGTAAAGAATTGGATTCTTTTTTAAGAAAATATTTAGGGTTGAAAAGAATAGTATTTTTTCTTAAAACATTTTGGATTCGATTATAAAAGAGAATTTTAGTATATATATATATATTTTTGTAATTTATGAATCAAAGAAAAGATTTGATTTGATTTTAAATAAAAATCAAGAATATTAACAATCATAAATTAATCACATCCGAGTACGACATAGTCACTTTATTTTAACCGGTTACTGTCTGTCTAGTTAATCATAAATTTGGTAGTTGGCTAAGGTCATTCTCTCTCTCTCTCTCTATGATATTTATTTATTTATTTTATTATTAATATTCTAAATCTTATCATCATGCCTATAAATACCACTTCAAACACCATTCTTTTTCACAAGGAAAAAACTAAGCAAAAAAAAAAAAACAGTCAATTCTCCCAACATTTTTAGATCAAGAAAGAGAAAAATGGCTGCTACTACTCCAACTTTCCCATTGATTAACATGGAGAAACTCAATGGCGAAGAGAGGTCTGCAACAATGGAGTTGATTAAGGATGCTTGCGGGAACTGGGGCTTCTTTGAGGTACCCATGTTATATATATAATTTGTAGTGATGATTTTGTACGTATGACCTAAAGATTGTGTCTTTTTTCTTTAATTTTAGGTACTGAATCATGGAATATCTTATGAGCTTATGGATACCGTGGAGAGGATGACAAAAGAGCACTACAAGAAATGTATGGAACAGAGGTTCAAGGAAATGGTGGAAAGCAAAGGACTTGAAGCTGTTCAAGCTGAAGTTGATGATTTAGATTGGGAAAGTACTTTCTTCCTCCGCCACCTCCCTGTTTCAAACATCTCAGAAATCCCTGATCTTGATGAAGAATACAGGTGAAGTTTATTCCTGTTTTTTTCCCCATATTCTTGGACAACAAAATAATAATTCTAAATCTTATTCACGACCACTGTTTTATAAGGAAATTGACTGATACAAAGGACTAACTATAGTCTATACACTCTGTTTCCTTAATTTCCCTGTATTTGACATTTTTGGAAAAAAAAAACAGGAAAACTATGAAGGAATTCGCAGAACAGCTGGAGAAGTTAGCAGAGGAACTTCTTGACTTGCTATGCGAGAATCTTGGTTTAGAGAAAGGTTACCTAAAGAAAGCCTTCTATGGCTCAAAAGGTCCTACCTTTGGGACTAAAGTCAGCAATTATCCACCTTGTCCTAAACCCGACTTGATAAAAGGACTCAGGGCACACACAGATGCTGGTGGCATTATCCTGCTCTTCCAGGATGACAAAGTCAGTGGTCTCCAGCTTCTTAAAGATGGCGAATGGATTGATGTTCCACCCATGCGCCATTCCATTGTAATCAACATCGGTGACCAGCTTGAGGTAACCTTAAAACCCTTTCCTTTTTCAACATTTTTTGTTATCACACAACCAAAACTCTAAGCCAAAAAAAAAATAAAAAAAATAATTATTCAGGTAATCACCAATGGAAAGTACAAAAGTGTGCTGCACCGCGTTATTGCACAAACGGACGGAAACAGAATGTCCTTAGCATCGTTTTACAATCCAGGGAGTGATGCAGTGATCTACCCTGCACCGGCATTGATTGAGAAAGAAGCTGAAGAGAAGCAGATTTATCCAAAGTTCGTCTTTGAGGACTACATGAAGCTCTACACAGCAGTCAAGTTCCAAGCTAAAGAACCAAGATTTGAAGCAATGAAAGCCATGGAAAACACAGTAAACTTGGGACCAATTGCAACCGTTTGAGAAAAGCAGCCCCTTTTTTTTTTCTTTCTTTCTTTTTACTCATATATAATCTTGTAATGTAATGTCTTTCGTGTCTCGTCTAGTCCATTTTACACTTTCGATAGTACTACTATTATCGGTATTCTGGTCAAGTTTGTCTAATTGGTCTTTTTTTTTTTTTTTTTTTTAAGGTTTGGATAAGTAAGTTAATGTGTGATTGAAATACTTAATTTGGTGTTGTCAGGATTTCTTTCCCTGTGTCGTCGAATGCGTGTAAAGTAAAGTAAAAAAAAGTAATTAAGGAATCTATGGTGAATATATATATATATGTGCGGGCTTACCTAAAAGGGAATGGAAAAGTAGTGATAAATTAATTTTGTTTCAATGGGTAAATTTTAAGAATTTTGAGTACTAGATTGTCTTGTCCTGCATTATTATTGCTGCCAGCTAGTGGTAATATACTACTAGTATATAGACACACGGGCCAATCATGGACTTACTACACTACACTAACATGTATGTATATATATGATTATCTGACAATGTTGGAAAGGAAAGGCAATAAAGGAAAAAAGGATTGACAAAACTTTTAGAGGAGCCCATGCAGAACAAAGGAACAATTGTCTGAATTTCCCTCGTCAATAATTTGGTTTGTTTACACCTCTAACCACCCAAAAAAAAAAAAAGAAGAAAAAAAAGTCTGCAATGACCTTGGCCAAGAGAGAATGGAATAGGAAGTCATGGTGATGGAGACAATGGAAGAAAGAACAAGAATAGGAGAGGAAGGCAAGTCAAAATAGGGTTTGGGTATGTTTTGACTAAAAAATCAGATGAAGAATATATATATATAATGATTAGGGTTGAAATTATAACTTTTGACTCAAATGAAACAGTGATGATTATTAATTAAAATAGCATCATCATATGCTCTTTTTTCCCAGAAAATACCTAACTCGGCCAAAATTTTACCAGTTAATGTTTCTGCGGCTGAACTCCACGTGCACGGCCTTTCCGCTAAACACACACACAAAAAAAGAAGAAATCTTTGCAGATTTTTTTACGCAGAGGTTAAAACAAGAAGCAAAAAGACTTGTAAAAGTGTGTGTTTGTTTGTGGGTTTTTTAAACCCACAAAATAAGGCCGAAATGGGTTGTGACCTAACCGAATAACTTCAAAGTCCAAGAACAATTTGATCAGGAAAAAGAATTGATGATGTCCAATTAGCATGTCTGTACTGATGTTTTAACAGTCAAATTTGTGATACAAACAAAATGGTGTCCACAGAGTCTAAAACCAAAACTCAGACTCTAAAAACTGGTGACAAAATTTTCATCAGCACAGTAAAATTAGCATCACCTGGCAATTTTTGATCAAAACCCATAGTTGCTCGAAACCTGAAAAAGGACAAAAAAAAAAAAAACAAAGGCAGGGGGCAGGGGGCTGGGGGAAGGGACTGATCATGATTATGTGCTCATCATCTTCAAACAATGGAAAAGGAAATAAATATCTTCCTCTATTTGATCCTTTCTGCAAAGAGAGATGGGCATGATGTCTTCATCCAGTCAAACTCAAGAATGAGGTGAACAGATCACTAGTAGACTGAATGTATAATGTAAGCCGACAACTACAAGATCTCCAATCAGATCACTCCTTAGAGACTTGACTCGCATTATCTTTACCGGCTCCTTTGACAGAGGTTTCAGTGCTTAAATCCTCGACTGTTTTACCTTGAACCACTACAGCTTCTTCATTCGAGCAATGGTTTTTCAGAACTGTCGCGATATCTGATTCAGATGCTCCAGCAAGCTTGAATCTCTCAACTGCAGTATCCAGATTTTTCTTCCAACCAGTCATGCTCAATTTAAATTCCACTTGAGATCTTTCAAAAAGCATATTTCCCCAGAATAAATGTATTTGAGATCTCATTATTGCAGCCTGTTCAGCTGCTTCATCAGCTGAAAGTTCTTGACGGGGCATAGTTGAGGATTCATTTTCACCGCCACCTCCCTGCTTCTTCTTCCTCCTCAACTCTTCCTTCTTGTTTGCACTAGGGTCTTTCAACTCCTTAGCTCTCTGCTCCTCCAGCTTCTCCCACATGTCTGTTGCTGCTCTCATTTTCTCTTCGGCGCTGTTGAATAGTTGAAGAGTTTCAGTGGGATCCCATTTTGCTATGTCTTCTTTCTTAGCCAAAATGAAGGACCAATGAAGCTTTGCCATTTCAAACTGCTGCTGTCCTAGGGCTAAGAGCCCTTCGTAGAAGTCTGGTTTAATGGAAAGAGCCTCCTCATACTTTTTTTTGGCTAGACTATACTTTTCTTTAACCCAATCATAAGCTATCTGAAGTTGTGAAGCCATTGACTCCTTGGAAGCTGAGTCATCTATAGGTATCCGCTTCCTTGCTGCACACATATGAACATTTCCCCAGTTGAAAAAAGCAAGAGCTGCAACTTCCTGAAACTTCAAGGCAGCCTTATCAAAAAGATCTTGAGCTTCTTCACTTGTCACGGTCTCCTCAAGGGCTTCAGAACATAGCTCCATTCCTAGCTCATGAAGGTCGATGTGAGCATCAGGGTCAATGCCAACATGGGAGCGGAACAACTGAGCAAATTCAAACAACCAATCATCCATCTCCACTTCCTTGCACTCAGGTTCTTCTGATGTTCCTGATTTTTCTTTTGGAGCTCCCTTTTCTGTCTTATCCACCTCGTTCTCCAGAGCTCCAGCAACAGAATCACCCAGTGAAGACTGGGATCCAGTTTCATCCCCTTTATCTTCTTCCTCTTCCAATAATGGTGGCTCTTGTTCAGGACTTACTTCGACAATATGCAACCTCAATATCTCAAATGAGTTTTCTCTTTCTGTGTCAGGGTCCTTAGGACTAAGGTTGTTGACTGAGATCTCAGCTAGACGAAGCTCAGCAGTACAAGTAATAGTCACTAAATCACCATCAATATCTTTATATTTAATTAAAACTGCCTTTGACATAGGGAACTTTTTGCCTATAATGTCCCTTAGTACTTTAAAGGGACAACCAACGGGCATTTGTGCAAGTCTAATATCATGGTCATAAACAAGCTTCAATGGTCTCCATCGAGTTGCAACCTCTGCAGATTTTCCAATGGCTACTGGCAATGATGATGAAGATCTTTGTTCCCCTCTGTTGTCCTTGACTAAATTCGTGTTTGATTTTGAAGAACCATTAGAAGGCTTTAAAACTAACTTTGGAAGTTGGGTTTTTGCCTCAGGGCCATTTTCACTAGGCAAAACAAGGTTGCCCTTATCTGTTCTGTTACTAGATGATAGAGTAGTACCCACTGATGCAGAGGAAGCCTTCTTTGATACAGACCGAGCAGGCAAGCAAGGTCCAAGACCACCAATTGGAGCCCCACGGATGGCAGAAGCACCAAGGGCAGCTGGTGATGGGCGACTCTGGAGGTCCTGTTGGGCCTCCTGACGAGGTCCCAATGCCATCCTCAATCTCCCAGCAATCTCCAATGCATCGCTGTGATTAGGTTCAGCACTCAATAGCATTTGCACATCTTGCATAGCCATTTCGTGCTTGCCTATAGCCTCAAAAGCACGAGCCCGTCGCAAGAGGGCCCTAACAAACCCAGGCTGCACCTGGAGTGCCAGAGAGCACTCGGAAATCACAGTATCATAGTCTATAGGTTTCATTTGCATCAAACATGCTGCTCTATTGCTATGAAAGACTGCACGATCAGGATGAGTTTTGGGTATTAATTTAAGGGCATTATCATATTGTTGGAGAGCCCCCACATAATCCTTCCCCTGAAACTTTTTATTTCCCTCCTCCTTGAGCTCATGAGCTTTTCTCAAGAAAATTGACGAGTCCAAATCAACGCCACCATTAACGCTAGTTGCGTGACCATTACCCCCTCCAGTAGCTTGGTTTTGGTTTTGGTTTTGGTTTTGGCTAACACCACCTTTCTTTTTCCTACCCCCAGATTTCCCCATATAATTCAGTAACGCACTATCCCAATATTCAAAATTTTACACTAGAAAACTCTAACAATCAACTATCTCCAATTATTTCCAAGAGAAATATTGAAATGTATAAATGCAATTACTTTCCAGAAAATTAAGAAGAAGAACGAAAAAAGAATAAAAATAAAGACAAAATGACAAAGCGAGATACTTACTATTTTCGAGCAGTATTACCTAATCACTTGGGATTGTGTAGTAAGGAATCCAGAAACGATTATGGAAAAGGGCGACCCGAAGGAGAAGGAGGGGATGAACAAATTTGGTGGGTTTAGGAAAGTGAGGAGAGAAGGTGGAAACCCTAGATGGAAAAACTCTGGTTTTACAAGCTAAAAGTTTGGCATTGGGGTACCCCTCTGAATATCCACTAAGTGGACCCCTCTTTTTCGCATAATTGTGAACCGTTGATTCCAGAATGTAAAGACAGTTGGCTCTCGCACAACCTTAGATTCTTGGGTTCCAAATAGTTTTTTTTTCTTCATTTTTTTAGGTGACATTAGTTTCGTCTAAATAATCATTTTTCTTTAACTTGTAATCCACAATAATTTGATAAAATACTTAAATTTGAACTCGTATTTATATATATATATATATAATTATTATATTCTTTCTTGTAAAATTAATAACTTTTTTTTAAAAAATTTATTTATTTTAAAAACATCAAAAAGAAAAAAGAGCGGTGTCTTTTTCTCTTTATTTAGGATTTTTAAAAACATGTAGCAAGAGAAATGCGGGTTTGGGTTTTAACAGAATAGTCCATTGATTAGAATGGATCACTGGAATTGGGCTTTTCCTCTCTAGGGTTTTAGCTCTGTCATAATAAGTCCTATAAATGCTGCGGTGAACATCTCATGTTCTAGAATGGGTGCCTCTTCCGCACTTTCAAACCTCTCATTTCATCTCTCTCTCTTTCTCTGAAACAGTTTGAGAGGATTGTGATCTCCATCGCTCTTTCTCTCTGTATATTTATATATCTATATATATGTATATATATCTGTGTGTGTGTGTGTCTTTATTCATTTTCATTTTTGATTGATTGTGAATACTTCTGCTGGATGTACAATAAAAATGGAGGGCAATTAAACATTGTTTGTCGCTCCATAAGCAGCGGAAGGTACATTAATGAAGCGAGATATCGTTTCAGTCGTCATTTCTCCCGATTGACGATTCGATTGTTGCTCGTTCACATTCTCCGCAGTTCCCTTTTCTAAAATGAAAACGCAATTTTGAATTTTATGGTGTTTTTTTTTTTTTTTTTTGCTTCTAAATAATCTTAGTATAGGTTAGTGCCTCACTCGTATGCATATACTTTTTGCACTCTTAAGACTTTTTAGAGAAGAAAATTAAATATCATAAAGGATGTGATTGATCCCTACGGAGGTTCGTTTTAAAACCATTAAAATGGTGTGCGAGGAAAGAGTGAAATGGTTATTTGTGTGTGTGTCGTGGTATTTGGAATAGTGTTTAATTTAATTCTTTTTTAAATGTCAAAAAATATATATGCTTTTAGAATGGTTAGAATTTGTTTGAGTATATCTCCTTCAATTACAAAATATAATTTTTTTTTAAATATGAAATTGTATGATGTAGCAGAACAAAAGATATATATGATGCATTTGGATATATTTTTAAATTTAATTCAAAATGATTGTTATATGTAACATTGAAATTGACATTTTATGATAAATTTTTTTTGTTAGAATATAATTTTATTTATAATGAAATAAACTTGTATATACATATATATATATATACATATATACATATATATATATATATATATATATATATAGATTAAAAGAATATTTATTTAATAATTTAGAGTTTAAGATAAAAGTGATGTATTTATAAATAATATAAATAATGCTCATGAGTATTGTTTAACTACTTGTTTTAGGTATAATTAAAAACTGCATTATAAATGATTAGAGAGAGATTTTTTAAGAGTATAATATGGATTCAATATGTCATATGGTGTAACAAGAAAAAATACGTTTCTTTATCTTTGACTAATTACAATGAAATTAATTAATTTTATTAGAGATTTAAGGACATATTTACGGAATGGGTTTGTTTTTAATCTCACTCAAAAAAAAAAAAAAAATTAAAACCCTAAATTACTTAGTTAATTCATCACCTATATTTCACATCCTAAATTATAAAACATATGATAAATTTTTAAAATAAAAAAAGAATAATTGATGAGTTTGGTTTTAAACAAATTTATGGTTGTCAATTTAGTTTCAAAATATTTTTTTTAATTTTTAAGGTCTTAAATATTTTTTTAAGTGAATAATAAAGTTTTTTTTGACAGATTTTGTTAAAAATCTAAAACATTTAACGATTTTTATATTTAAATAATTAAATACGTAAAAAAGTCATTAATATATTTTATTATTTTTCAGGTGACTGAGCTTCCTTTCTTTGCATCCAAGCATCCAAAGTACGACTTGATCGTAATGGGGTTGATGATGTCTACTCACTTGGTCTACTGAATGATTACGAAAGGTGAGATAGAATTAAAATGCTGCGCTTAGATTTTTGTCCGATCTACTGAATGATTACGAAAGGTGAGACAGAATCAAAATGTTGCGCTTAGATTTTTGTCCATAATCTTATTTTCTTATTATATAATGACTATCCAACATAACCACGAAGTTGATTTGGGTCATTTATCAATTTTGTAAACTCAACTGGGTTTCAGGAAAAAGTTTGGCTGCCTAATTGTGGCAATGACCCATTGGGTGATTTATAGCATCCATCTCCCTGGTGAATGGAAATGCTTAAAATATTAACTATTATATTTTTTCTTTTGCAGAGGAGGCTTGGAAAAAGCCAAGAAAGAGTTAGCTGATAGCATCGAGAAAGGGATCACCTTTGCAAGGAAATAAAGCGGCAGTGATACAATCACAAGTCAGTTCTCAGGGTTTTTCTTTGTTTTAGATGACAATTTTTTTTCCTACCTTCAACGTGAAGGTAGGAAAATCAATAACGTTGAAGGTAGGAAAATCAATAAAGCTTGGCTGCCAAATCAATTTCGTGGTTATGTTGGATAGTTATCATTTGATAAAAAAATAAGATTATGGACAAAAATCTAAGCGCAGCATTTTGATTATGTCTCAACTTTCGTAATTATTCAATAGTGAGTAGACTTCTTTAACCCCATTATGATCAAGCTGTACTTTTGGATGCAAAGAAAGGAAGCTCAGTCACCTGAAAAATGATAAAATATATTAATGATTTTTTTACCATCGTTTTTAATTATTTAAATATAAATATCGTTAAATTTTTAAGATTTTTGACAAAATTTGTCAAAAAAGACTTTATTGTTCACTTAAAAAAATATTTAGAATCTTAAAAATTAAAAAAAATATTTTGAGACTAAACTTGTCAAACATAAATTTGTTAGGGACCAAATTCACCAATTATTCAATAAAAAAAACAAGGAGAAAAATATTTTTCTTATCATTCAAAATGAATAAAGTTAAGCTCATTTGTACAACACTATCAGAAACTTTAGGCGATTGTTGAATTCATCAAGCTAGGAAATAGTCTACCTAGCAATTCTAACTAAAAATAGAACAGCAGATGCTTAATGAAAGGGAAAAGGAAAGCGAGCATCATCCACGAGCAGAAATGATAATTATTGCATTTCTGTGGAAGAAATAACGGAGAATTGGATAAGATTGTGCTGTAATCTATCAAAAATGGTGAACATACAACCACCTGATTATAATTATTCACAGTCGGAATCTGGAATAGATACAGGTGGCTGATTATAATTATTCACAGTCGGAATCTGGAATAGATACAGGTGGCTGCTTCAAGTTGGATATATCAAACAATTCCATAAATCTCAGGTCAGATATTCTCGCTTTGTCCGCAGCAAACCTATGGTACTCGTCAAAAATGGAAGTTAAGCACCATTTCTGATATTTCCTCAAGCATCCCACCAGACAACCAGTTCGGTGCTGCACATGAAAGTTCTCAACATGAGAGGAGTCTCAACATGAGAGGAGACGTAAAATGGTAAATGAATATAACATAAGTACCTTTCCTCGTTTGCAGTGAATTAAGAGAGGCCTGCTCTTCTCATCTACAAAAAAACATAGTAAAGCAGTGTGTTTAAGACAATAAAACAATGACGACTCCACCGCCAAAGAGATACTTAGTAGGTCAAGTATATATACCTAAAACCACCTTCAGTGCTTCACGAATTAAATCTTCTGGAATGTTTACAAATGGCTCCTGCCCACAGAATTGTTGAGGCTTTAAAATAAAAGGTGGGATGGACATGAAAAGAGACATTAACAAGTCATTATACCAAGAAATATTCTTATTGTCTACACCAATAAAATGAAAAGGAACTTCTTGTAACTTAAAAATCATCTAACCACCAATGATAACATCCTCAATTTTCTAATGTTAGTTATAAAATGTGTGAAGAACTAGGAATAAAAAGATATTACAATTTTGTAGCACTTTTGTTGGTAAGAAGATTTATGCACCTGATGTTCTTTGTTAAAAACTCAGTGAATCAGACTCAGTATACAGGACTTATGCTATTCCCTGTGTCCTACAGCCAATAGCCACAAATTTAATATTTGCGGAGAAAAGGGTTTTATTTCTTTTAAAACCGAATGTAGCAGGATATCAGGGGAAAATAAGAGTAAAACTATATCAAGAAAATTTTTCCTTCTCTTGATTAGATAGATAGATTAGAAGGTTTATCTTTCTTAATAGTAAACTGTTTCTTGAATAAAGAGAGCAAAAGAGAATAACAAACACCACGATATGGGTTTTAAACGTATCAAGTCTAGGTATATAAGGAAACTAAGAAACAGGAATAGAAATTAACAAGAAACAGGTAGCACAATAGTGATAAGAAGATGCTCTCTGCTCCAGTGCTGATAATTATCTCGACCAAGGTTAACCAATAAAGTGTACTAATGAACATCAAGCAAATAATACCACAACTGTGCCATTTCTGTTTATGGAGCACCAGTGAGTGGCCAAACAACAGCTACACATAAATGTAGAAATGTGATAAAAGTATGATGCATGCATAAGCTAATTACTGAAATATAGTCATCTCAGATATGTCAAATAAATCCAATAATTAAACACATACATTTTTTAAAAATTGACAGGAATAAGGAATGATACAAAACAGGATCGGATGGAGATTGGAACTGCAGCAATGGAAACGGGGTTAAGAATATTTTTTATTTTAAAATTTCAAAGAACACAATTTAGCAAGTATTAATGCTAATGTAGGTACAGAACTATCACTGCCTCCAAACTGTTACATGATATACACTTTCTGAGTATTGACACTTTAGACAATGGAGGTATCTTAAATAGCACATAAACAATAATTTCAAATACTTCAGTAAAAGGTGAGTCTTTTTTAAGACTTGGTATACCAAAAACGAACTCTCAACTTCCTTATCAATTTGAATTTCCCATCTACTAAGAAATATCAAAAAGAAAAAAATTTGATCAACACAATAAAATAATGTGGATTTTTGGTCTTGAAGCTGTTATACTGAAGTTTATCTCTCAGCACTTATGGATGCAGTGGATATCCATTTATATTTAATTTCCGGTCATATAAGCAAGAGATTGAACACAATAATAAAAATAAAAATGGTAAAAGATTTTGCATACTTTACCTGAATACACATTTTGTTTAAGGCATAATCTATGCAAAATTGAGGTTCAAGTCTAGTAGTCATAATAGAAAATTAGGTTGAACAAAGTCAAAGAAAAAATAAAAACTGATCGATGCAAACAATGTATTCTGCAGTTGGCTCATCAAAAGAGGAATGCAAGGAGCAAGAGAATCTGTCATTTCCATTTCCTAATCAAGTAGTGAGATAAATGTAGAAATTCAGATAATCAATACCAGCAGTCATTTTAAAAAATACCAGAACAATAAACTACTTGAACAACTTAGACAATAAAAAAATTATTTTCAGCAGTCAGATGCATATGCAACAAATTGAGCCTTTTTCCTGAAATCTAAAGTCAAACCATCCAGTTGGCACCACGGAATGTAACGATTAAAGAATTTAGAACCACATAACTCATCTATGTCAATCCAAATACTTCACTAACAAATGTATGCTGCATACATCCCTACTCAATTCTATCCCAGAAGTGGTTATCAATTCAAGTATTCCCAGAAAGTAATAATTTCAATTCCTTTTCAGTTTCCTTCATCTTCAGAATTTTGTAGATGAGTAAAATTCTAGGTCATCAGTCTATGTGAGAGAGTAGCACTATTCTTAATTTTTATTAATAGCCAGATTCCACTTTCTTCCCTTATTGAAGGGAATAGTGAAAACCAACCTACAAACAATAAGTTTAGTCTAGTTAGTTGATCACTGCAAAACTTCCCCCTTCAAAAGCAATGCTTTTCACAAACATATGGATTGGGAGATTAAAATGTAACCTTCGATCCTTCAATGTTAAACTGAAAAAGCTGGATTCCGTTCGCATTAAGGAACTCCAAATTGGCTGCAGGATACGGCTCAGGACACAAACATCTACAAATACAATCACCGCCAATTGAGAAACATATATATAGATATACATACTAATTATCAAAATTTGAATATAAGAGATATGGAACAGACATGATCGAACGAAGGCCTAGGGTTTGCAAAAAAGATAAATTAGCAGTATCAGGAAAACCAGATCGATAAACGCCGTAATCAACCATAGAGAAGTTGAGCGGCGGCACTAAAAGCTCTTCGCCAGTGTTCGAGTGATAATTTATGTCGGAGCCGACTGCCGTGGAAGAGATCACGGTAGACTCAGTCGAGTGGTTGTGAATCGGTAAGTCGCACTCGTAGGAATCATCAATCCTCATAGGTTTGGCGCCAAAACTGCGTGTGGTCTCAAAACTGCTCATGTGACAAGAAGGCATCCGTATTCTACTACCGTATAATGTGCGACCAAAAATATATTCTCTGATTGGTTTTAAAAATCTACGAAATTTCTCCCCAAAGATTTGATCTTCAAAAAGGTAGAAAATCGATGTCTCCACACTGTTGTTGCTCTAGACTTTTTCGTAGGAGGGAAAACAAAGGATCATGGGCAGGGGCAAAGTAGGAAACGTCTCAAATTTCCTTTTTGTATCGTTAATTTTTAGAAAATATCTTTTCTTAATTATTTTATAGAAGAATTAGTGAGTATAATCCAATTAAATTTAATTTTGATAAGTTTAATCGTAAAATATATATTTTTAATTTTTAAAGTTTCAAACTTTTTTATTAAATATAAATAAAGTCATTTTAGATGAATTCTATTAAAAAATTTACTAAAATTAAATTTGTTTGTAATCAAATTTACCAAATTTCATATTTCATATTTCTATTTTTCTTTTAGAAAACAACCTAATTTTTTCTTCTTTTTCCTTTTCCTCTCTCTCTTAACCATAGGTATAATTGGACAGCGATGAATCCCATAAAATTTGAAAACTCCAATAATTAACCAATAAAAAAGAAAAAGATTGCGTATCATATAAATACATAATTCATATAATAACCTCAATTTTGAAAAAAATTACTTATTTTAAAAAATTGATATTTCTAATGAAAATTGTGGTTAGGGTTTGATATGAGAATTGATGGAGTTAAATGGGGATGACGATATGTTGTAATAATAGTTGATGATGATGCCAGTTGTTATCACGAGTAACTTGTGGTAGTGAAAGCACCTTCGATCACTATTGTGTTTCATTTAAAAAATGTCAATCCCACTAGACTCACACTGCTATTTCATGGGATCTTCCTCAGCCAGAAAAGAAGTCATAATTGGCTAAGATTTGTTGGTTGAATTAAGAATGAACCAAGTACTGCATGCAGATGACAAAAGGGAAAAACTTATATGTAGACAGACATCCATACGAATTTTTAATACCGGAAGGCCCCAAGTGACATACTATCTGATGAATTCACATTTTTCATTTTTCCTTCTTTATATATAATACCTTAAGAATTAAATTAATTAATTTGATACCTTTTTTAAGAACTAAGCAGACAGTACAAGAACTTTTATGGTCCCTTGACTATTTGCAGTTAACATAGTTGGACTATCACTTTTCCAACAAACAGCACTAATGAAGTAGGATCCGGCATCTTCTTCAGTTTCATTTGTTGCATCTGAACCAAACCTGTGCCAAGCAGCTGGTTTTGAAATAGCCTATCCAAACAACAAATCAATTTTTAGACCTCAACAAGAAATATAGAGTTCACTAATAGCTGAAAATGTTTTTCCTAAGTACCTTATGGTAGACAAAAACTTCATTCGTCTCACTGCCACAAGCAATGTATTCACTGTTCACTGTAAGACCCACAAAGTTCTTCTCGTTCGTGTGTCCTCTAAAGGTACGCACCTGAGGGAGGAAATGAGAGAAGGTGAAATCAAATGTGCGTTTGTGTATATATATATATATATATATAAGAAACATAAGAGTACTGACAGGTTCCCCAAGTCTTTTGACTAGCCGCTAGTACTCACGGCGATGCAAACTTGTAGCAATTATTACAATCAAGGGACATAGGTAAGAATCTCGAGACTTACTGGTATGTTGTCCTTGACATCCCATAAGCGCAATGTACTGTCAGTAGATGCAGAAGCAAGCTCATTATTGGATAAAAATTTCACATAGGAAACAGCTTTCCTGTGCCCACTGAAGAGATGCAGTGGTTGACTAGTATTTCTCAAGTCAAAATAGTGAATGTGATGATCAGCCGATCCCACCTGCAATGTGAAAGTATCATGCATTGTAGGAGTTCATCAATAAACACTCAAAAACTTGATAGAATCTGCGGAAGAAAGCAAGGCTTACTGCTACATAGAAGCTAGATCCTGGATTGTACTTGACAGAACATATATTAGCTTTCATGTCAATGTTCAGAACACTGGCCTCCTGATTTGTGCACCAAATCTTCACCTGTTGAACATGCACAATTACCAGTTCAGGTTCTCAAATAGCACATACACCCTCAGAAAGAGCATTTTATATTTGTAAATTCTAAAGGTTAAAAAGTAAAATAGTTACTCTCAATAGTCTACCACTATTATTGCTGAAGTAGAAGAATGAACTCCTATTGTAAGTTAAATGACTATCGAGTACCTTGCAGTCATCACTACCAGATACAAGCATTGAAGGCTCGGTACGAGAAAAATCAACACTCCATGCTCGTTTGTCATGCTCCTCATACTCCATCACACTCTGAGCAAAAAAATAAAAAAATAAAAAAAAAATAAAAATTGAAGCACCTTTAATTTTCATTAAGAGGGCGCAAACAAAGAGAGCAACGAAAGACCGCTACCTGACGAGTGGTGACATCCCAGACAGTCACAATGCCCTCATAGTCACTGCTTGCTATCTGATTTTTTGAGTATTTGTTCCAGCTCAGGCAACTAAGTTTGGAGCGGGTTGCCATCTCCGCAACAGGACAGGGTACATCTGCTGGTTCATTAACAACCTAAAAGGCAATCACACATAGTCTGTATCATGATACAGTCTAAAAAAAGTTTGGCCAGTAACTCTAACTAAGGGAGAAAGAGCAAAATGATACAACCATAAAGTACAGGAAACACCTTAAGATAAGTTTTTGGGATAACACTCTTTGATGGTAAGCCAGGTAGGTGTGATTCTGGAAAGACAGGCTATATGTGTGCATGTAAGCACACATTTAAGCTAATTGAACTTTTACACAACGACTAAGCTACTTAACTTGAGCAACACATCATATTTAAAATTAATCAAACAGGAAACAGAACTCTTACCGATGAAAACTCAAAAATCTTAATACGCCGTGAAACACCAGCTGTAGCAAACAATTCATCGTCTCTATCAAATTCTATACTGTCAAAGAAAAAAAAAATTTCAAATCAACACATTGAACAAGTCAGCATCCTACTCTACATAAAGAAAACATAAATTGTTTTGATTGTCATGATTATGAATTTGTAAAACAGAGCTCCAAAGCAGAATAAAGAAGTAAGAGTTGAACATAAAGCTTGACTTTCAGTAATCATAATCTTTTAAAGACTAGCATCTTGCAAAGCATAAATAGAACTGATACTGCAGAAACAGAAGTCATTTGATACCTTTTCCAAGAAACTTCAGACAAGTTAAAACAAAATATGATATAGGAACATAATAGAAAGTTTTGATGAAAACAACACTCATACTTACCTTGACACAATATTGGCAGAATGGAAAAGATCCCCATGCCGAAGTTCTGCAACAACCCGCAGCCGACTATTCCAAAAAAAAAAAGGTATGACATTCTGAGTTCTTTTAGAAAAGAATGTATTCCCTCCATAATCTCATTAGAACCTCACAAGAGAAAAAGAAAGATAACCTGTATCGTGTGAAGGTAGAGAGAACATTCTGAAAATCCTCTAGCCCTCCACTGTAACCTTCTTTTGTGCTCAATTCGTCCTTTTTCTGAGATTTTCTCGTCCAGTACCTTCTCTTTTGCAAGTAGCACTCTTGAAGGTCATTGAACTGTAGAAATCAAAATACATGCGGACCACGGAAACAGTTATTAAAAATCATAAAACTCAGAAAGAATAACAAGTTGTGGAGATTGAGAGTACATAAAGAATAACCTGTGCATGAATTCGCTTCTTTTGCGCAAGCACAAGCCCGGGTTCTTTTAGTTGTGAGTCAAAGCCACTGTTGGCATCCTTTCTTTGAGATAGTTCAGAACTCATGGCAGTTCTGGCATCAGTTCTTGGGTGATTTGATGCACTGGAACCCAAGCGAAGTTGATCTTGTGAACTGGGAACATTATGGTTAATTCCTCCCTCACGTTTTTCAATTAACGAGGGCCAACTTTTTGCCCTTGAGAAATATCTGTCCCTTGCTCGGAAAAATTCTATTCTACGTCTGTCCACTGTATTTATGTCCTCTTTAATGAACTGGAGATCAGCTTGTATCTATCAAGATGCAGGTAAAATGATCAATGATCTGCATGCCACATCTCTGTAGAATTCACAGGGAATAGAATCTTAAACTGGAAACGTTTTTATACACAAGCATACAACAGCTATATTTCTGCTGAGCTAATCTTAAGATAAGTAAATTTCTGATACTCAATGCCTATATTTCAACCTCAAAAGCCTCAACGTAATAGTCCTAAAATCTCTGGAGCACTCTTCTTCTCATCCCAAAAGATCCCAATCAAGAAACCATGCTGTGTATTTTAACTTAAAACTGTTGAGATTGAATAAGGGCATTTTTAAATTGAATAGAACCCCACATATATCAAAAAATTGAATAGAAACATGGACAATTTAAATTGATATCAGGGGCTAAGAACCACAATGCATAAACATCTCTTATTTAAGCAATATTATCTACATTCCACAAACAAATGGCCATAAATGTAGTCTTTGAATTCAACAAAGCCAATAAACAATCCCAGATTCTTCTCCTTATAACAGTGGTTCAATCTTCACAAAGGTTAATCATAAAAGCACGGAAGTTAGGTTCATTTCTATGGTTCTCTATCTCAGTTACCCTACCTAAAGCATTTTAATAAGTCATTTCCCTACTATCTAAAGAATTGTAAGCATTGTAAGCATTCCAAGGTCTCCATCAATGTTGATGCCATATAACTTAATATTATCCCCTGAACCTATCTTCTGCATGTGCATAGCAATTCAAATTACAAAACATAAACAGATAAAGAAAAGAAAAAAAAACAGATTAAGTAGCTGTTTTAGGAGAAAAATTAGGGTAGAGATGGCTAGCAGTAAGGTGGTGAGAAACCTCAAGGTACTAATCCTAATATCTCATGGTCACACTTCTTCTCATCCCACAAGACTCAAGAATCCAGCCTATGTTATTTGTAAGCTAAAAACTCCTGAATGAAACAAGAGCAACTTTTGCAAACAGTTCACAATTAAAGTCCAACACTTACCATTCCACCATAAAATTATAACATTGTCATATCTTACTGAGGATCACAGCCACATAAATAATTCAGGTTTCTGACAAGAATACCAAAAAAAAATTAAAAAATTAAATTCAATTTCTTAGTAGCTGCTTAATTGTTGTATATACTTTTCCTCAGCCAATATCCGAAAATTTGAATTCATCTTATCTCTTAGCAAAGGGGAATATGAAAAACAGAAAATACACAGAGACAAACACATGATAACAAATATTTCCATGTTCTGATTAAAAAAAATAGTACCTTTAACTAGTCTAAGTACAACAACAAGTTTCAAGATAGTCCATGTTCAAATACCTCATTAAGTTCTTCAAGCTTTTGCTTCTTTAAACAGTACAGGAAATCGTGCATAATCTGAAGATTTGCCTCCGCTTCTTGTTGCTCCATTTTCTTTTTCTTATCCAGAAGAAGAGGCAACAGGCTATCAAGCTCCTTAACTGACACCTCATATCCCTGTCTAAGAACCAAAGTAAGAGCAGGGGTCTAACTAACATAAGCAATAATGAATATACAGGGAAGGAAAGTGTCCACTGCACAACAGAGCAAGATATTACACCATAGAGTACATCCAATGCCATCTAACTTGTTAAATTCAATAATCTTGCTCATATTTTCAAGCCAATAACCAGTATAACAAAGACATTCGGCATTTGGTTGAAGATACAAGACAGAGAGAACACGAGAAATAAGATTATCCACACTAACAAGAAAGTAGACTTGAGCAATATTCCACTCCACCAATTGCATGGAGAAAATGCATACAGCTTAGAGAAATGGTTTAAGCTTGAAGTAGCAGGAAATTGCCATCTTTTTCCACTTTCAAATGAAACCTTGCTCTTTTTACTTATCATAAATTCACAGAGAGAGAGAAAATTGAATCTTAATACAAAGGGGTGACAAATTAATAGTCACTGGCTCCACAAGATGACTGACCTGATGTAATGCCTGACGAAGTTGCTCCACAGGAGTTGCAGTCTTGGATAGTTGGAGTGCGGAAGTCTTCATTAATAACTATCAAAATCACAAAATAACCAAATATTCAAATAAGCTTGGATTCAAAAGAATTTACTGTACTTGAGAAATGCTAAAGCTATTGTAGAGGAAGAAAAATGTGTCTTTTCTATAACCATAAGCTTGAATTCAAATCATTTTCAGTGCTTGAGAAATGCTGAAGATATTAAATAGGGAGAAGAATGTATTTTTTTTTATGTAACCATCATAAACAACAAGCTATGAGTAAAAACATCCTTTACCAATTCAACAATTGATATACAATCACCAATTAGAGGATCACACTCAGAGAATGTCAAACTTATTTCTTTATTTCATTTCAATCAGTTACAAAATGAACATCGTGAGGAACAATACATTCAGATACTAATCAGGTAATCATTAACAGCTCCAGTCAGATCATAATACAGCTGAATAGAAAACAATTCATTCCACAGAAATAAATAAATAAACATAATGCTCCCTCTGTCCTGAAAAATGTTTTCACTTATTTCTAATTTTGTAGTCCAAAAACTGTTCCCAATATTCAATATAATTTTATTTTTTTCAAAAAAAAAATACTCTTAATTATATTACTTCTACTCATTTAATTTTATTGTATTACATTCAAAAGAATGTTTATCCTAAATTATCTGCATTTAAACTCAATCTTCAATAAGGATTTTATGAAAAAGATAATGATAGAGAAAAGCATTCCACGATTAATGGTCAAGAAAGGCAGTCATCTAATTCGGCAAAACCCAGATTCTCATCCGTACGAAACAAAATTTAATCACAATTAAGTTAAGACATAAAGCACAAAGCTCTAATCCATTTCAATCCTCCCCTTACTCTCTCCCTCCTCCCTGAATTCCCCTATCTAGAGCATTGTGAGAAACCATTCCCACCAATTTCATGCCCATTAACAAAAATCTCAACTTCGTCATTTTTCCCGATACCAATAAGAGTAATTACTATTATCCCCTGACCACTGTCTCCAGCATGTATGTGCATAAAAATAATAAAAATAAAATAATAATTTAAGAAATTAAATTAATAATAATAATTTTTTTAAAACAAAAAAAGAAAAATTAAATAAACCTTGTTGAGGAGAAAATTAGGGTAGAGATGGCTGGTAGTGAGGTAGTGAGAACAGCAAGGGCAATCATTCTTGTTCTTCAGATGCGTCAAAATGCACATGTAACAAAAGGTATGTCCGCAAGCCGTCAGAAAGGCGTCCTTAATCATTTGCATGCAGATCGGGCACAGCAAATCCCGGTCCATCGCCTCCTCCCCTGCCGTACCCAACAACTCCCTGCTCTGTTGCTGCTGCTCCTCCTCCTCCCCAGCATTTCCCGGCTCGGTCTTGACCGTCGGAACCAAAGCCCCGGATAAACTCTGTCCACCCGTCATAGTCATGTTTCTACCCCTAATAAAAACTCCTCACCACCACAATTCCTTATATATCTAAGCAAATGCATCCAAAATTTATATACGTATGTAAAAATATACATATATCAACATATATATAATATATATATATATATATATATATATAAGAGTCTATAGAATCAATTTCTTGTATACACGTAGGCTTTTCCTACCACCGAAGGAAAGGTTTTGGAGTGCAGAAAGACGGTTACTGTGTGTTTTTTTCTCATTTCTGAGGTCTTTTGAGTGGTGAGCAGAGCGAGTGGTGGGTTTGAGAGAGGTATTGAGAGGGTGGAAACCGACCACGTTTAACGTTTGGCGGGCGGTTCTTTTGATTCGTATTACTCCCTCCCTTTTACTTGTTATTTAATTAATATTAATTTCTTCTTCAATAAAACGTTAAAATATATATATATATATATTAATTTTCTCCAAAAAAATTTAAATTTATAAAATAATATTAGGATTTCGTCCTTTATTAGAGATAACTCTTTTTATAATATTTTCCTATATTGAAATATTCTGTATTGACCAAACAAAGAAGGGACTGAGAGCTTCCACTGTTTTAAAGACATATAACTGATTCACAGCTACTTCCTTAGTTGAGGCGGTTATGAGTTGACGACGTCACCGTTAGTTTATTATTATACTTCTTTTTTTCCCCTCTGTTATTTGTGGTTGGCTAACGCCGTTAGTCATGGTTTAAAGGCCGGGGTGTCTTATAGTTTTGGATAATTATGAGGAGCATTTTGCGAATATGCTAATTTAATTTGAATAAAATAAAATTTAAAAAAATAATTTGAATTAAGATTTATAATTTAATTAATTTTTTAAATTTTTAATTTAAAATAAATTAGTTTTTGTTCTTTAAATGTCTGAAATAACTCAGCTGAAGATATTTTTTTGACCTTTCTGCGTCATTGTTTGTCCTCTTTAAATGCCAACCATGCATTTTATGAAGTACAATCGCAAACCCTTAATTTTTTTATTTTTTAAAAAAAATTATTTATAAAAAAAATTAAAATATTAAAAATTTAAAGTATATAATAATACATTTCAAAATTTCAAAATAATCATAAATAATACGTTGGTTTAGAGGAGAAAGGTGCGGACACGTTAATGGATGCTGGAACATTGCATCTGTGCAGCATTGAACGTGCTTTGCTGTGGTTTGAAAAGTTGGTAAAGTTGTGAGCAAATTGTTTTACATCAAGTGGTAACCTAACCTTTTCCATTCTTGTGGACAACTAAAACTCTTACATCCCTTTTCTTGATGTACATTGGACAGCCTCTTTTAAACGCTCTTGTCTTCTGTAGCAACTATATCATTAACTAATAATTTCTTTCTTCCACTGTATTCTGGTAACATCATCAACTTCTTTTTTTTGGTTTACTCTATACACTGTAGTTCAAAAGAACCAACCAGTTTCTCTACGTATATATTGGATATTCACCTGTTAATTTTTTATTTTTCCTCTTTGTGTTCTCTATATCTTCACTTGGGATCAGTCACAGATTTCTTTATGCAATCTGCAATACCTTCACAATCATACTCCGGTAGGGTGCAAACTTGTTCATCCATGGAGATGGAGGCATCTTCTGAATGTGAGTGAGGAGAGCGGAGGCTCCCATGAGTTTGACAGGCTTTCATTGTCTTGCAATGCTCAGCTTCGTCGTCTCTAATGTTCAGAAACACATCATACAAGTTTTCTGCAAACAGACAGACATTCAAGACAATCAGAATCTAATATCTGTCATCAACTTGGTTTTTATGATTGTTAGATATGATATATAAAACAAGACCTATGTAAAGAAGGAAAACTGTTAATTTGTTCAAAACTTTTAGTCCGGAGAATCATATGTTATGGTTTAACTTGACTGGGAAAAATGAAAAGGCAAAGCATTTCCAGAAGAAATGGTTAAGGGACATAAGTGTTTATTTCTTTTAGGGTGGGTTGGAGATGAAGATTATATGAAATGAATGAGAAATATATAGATCAGCAAACAGATTTACCTATCTTTGGTCTTCGAGAATTTGGCAATCTTGCAGTTTGAAACTCATCTGAGATTGTGAAACAAGGTTATAGGTGTCTGATCTGCCATATTAGTAGAATATGGAGTATCCTGGGATGCGAGGTTGAAAACTTACCGAACAAGTACAAGTCCCCCTCGGTGTAATATCTGACAGCTACTTTTGGTGCTGGCATTTTCTTCAATTCCTCTACGTATCATAAATTAACACAATCTTAGTCTCACGTACTCACTTAGTCAGGAAAAGAATGTTAAAACCCGTGAAATACCATGCAACAGAATCCTTAGTAGCAAATAGAGGCATGCATGTAGATCAGATATGATAACTAAAAATTCTCAGAATGTAAGATTTGAACAAGTTTGGTCTACTGAATTTGTCGACCTTTTTAACAAATAAAGAGATAAACTTCGAAAATTCAAGAGCTCCTAAAAATTTGTGTTGAAGTGGGATCACATAATTGTCAGAATGAAGTCCAATCCAAGCAGTATAAATATTAAAATGTGTAGACATGCAGAACACAAAGCTTATCATTTTCAAGATCTACTCTAGTACCTCCTTGAGCTTTGATAAACCTATCATAGGTTTCGAATGCATGGCTCTCAACACATTCTGAAAAATGATCTGCAAGAACACAGGTTGGATCATGTAAGATTAACTGCACAAAAACTTCAATGCAAAAACTCCACCAATAAGTGCAAGTTTTTCAAATAACTTGAAGTAACTAAAAGAAAGAGGAGAAAGCTAAATAGGAGAGGTGACACCAAAATCAGGATTGACAAGATGAGGTCCCGAATGCCATCATCCTTTTTCAGAAAATTTTGGCCCCAAATTTACTTTGTTACAGAGAGCATATTATGTTTTACATTTTCCTTAGGAGATGGGGGATGGAGAGTGCAGCAAGGGCTTTCTATCTGTCAAAACTGGTATTAAATTGGCACCTCGTTTCAGAATATTAACATAAAGGATAAAATAGGTTGGTCAGTTGCTTTTCAGGGTTAGGGTGATTTCCCAAGGACAAAAATTTTGACAATCTAAACTTTTTGGCACAGATCAAACATCACTGAGGTGATTACTTAAACACAACGCAGAAGAGATTAAAGAAACTATGCCAGTGATTATGGATAAGAGAAGAAGGACATTACTTACATGCCATCCTTGGGCTCAATGCATACATAAAGGCCGTCATAAAATAGTAAAAGATTGCAATATGTTGAGCAAGAAACCGGTCAAACCACCAAGCATTTCCCCCCAGTTCCTGTCATGGAATCAGAACACTAGTAAAATTAAATCAAATTAAGACGTCATAGTTACAATGGATCTACTTGAACGAAAAAATTGAATGCCTTTGAGATTTTGACAAAGATATTAGAAACACAGTAAGTTGAAATTTCAATTTATCATTGCCAAAGTTCAAGCTTTCAAAGTTATAAAGCATCACCATTCATGGGCTTTTACTTAATATCTTCAACCAATTCGTTACATGCTTCAAATTGTATAAACAATACTACTTTAGCCTTCACTATCAATTTATATTTTCCCTAGAGATATACATATTGTTTAACAAGATAAAAAGATAGGTCATGGAAATTTTCTGTTGCTTTCTTCATATGAAGTGATAATGGGACAATGCTTCATTAGGAAAGCAAAGAACAAATAATATAGGAGCTCAGCAAATAATGAAGTTTGAAGCAAAGGCATACTTCCATGATAAGTAGATGGTGCATCTCATTCCAACTCTCTGCAAAGTGCACTTTCAGATAATCTGCTCTTCTCCACCAACCAAAACTCTCGTACATGTGCAGAACAGACATAAAAGCTGAAACAGAAAAAGAAAAAAATTGATGCAAAGTACCAAAAGTTACTTGGTTTCTTAAATAATCTTTCTTTCTGATAAATTGTCCTGAAACCAGGAAGCTGTGACCTTAAGGGTTTTAAAGCCTCTATAATTTATCTTCATAGGATTTTATGCAAATTCTGAAGAATCTAGTAGGCTTGTACTAGGATATTCCTCAAGGTAAAGAACAAGTTATTTTCATTTTTTCCTCTCTCTGGAGGATTGAAACCCAGATCTGAGTATATATATAATCAGCAAAAATTTGCATGATTGTGGGACTATCAGTCCTGTACTGAACAAATAACCATAATCTATGTCAATTTAGCCATGATCCTACCTGCTTGAGTTAGTCAAACAGATAGCAAGGAAATTATGTAAATATTTGTACGAAATAACATATTTACCAAAGTAGGGAACTCTTGCAATTGTTTCCAAAACAAAAAACCTTGCATAATGTCGATCATGATACAAAGTGTCAAGTATCTTTATCACTGAATCCTGCATAATACAGGAAACGTTCTTACAATTTACTCAATAATATCCAGTAAGCCACATGGTGATCAAATTACACATCTCAAATGAGATAGCCTCATCTACATGCATTACCATATGGCAGAAAGAACTTAATGAACACATCAAGTTTTAGAATCTAAATGTAAAAGATATATGACGAAGAATACATGCAAAATTGAAAACACACACGTCTGCTCCAGCTATAGCTCACAAAATTAATTTATCCTTTTTTTTCCCTTTAGCCTCAAAGAGAAAAATCAGTAGATCACCCAATATGGATCTATAAATCAGACTTGAAGACAAGGTATGGCATTGACCAGCTCAGCAATTAACATAACATGGAAGCATGATGCACCGAAAGCATCATGGATCTCATATAGGATATGAAATATTGTTCAGAGTTGTCACCCCATTTACAGTACTTGAGGAACTTCAGAATAAGGTTGCAATGAAATGGAAACAATGCATACCGTGAGAAAGACATTTATTGACTGCTCCAACTTTATGATAAATTTTTCTAAACCATCAGATGAAGTTTCTGGCTGCTTCCCATTATCCCCTCTACCTCCATTTTCTGGAGAACTTTTGGGTTGAAATGATTCCTCCACAGCCACTTTCTCTTCATTCTCTTGCAGAATAGTTGCTTGAATTTTATGTGAATACCTATGTTGAATTCTAAAGGAAATCAAAATTATCACGGAGGAAAAATTATCTCCAGCAAAAAAAATGCATCTATCTAATAAGATTATCAGCCACTAATTCTGAAAAAAGTTCACATCATGGAAACTTACCAGAAGAAAAAAAAAAAAAAAAGACCCACTTCTATTCTATTTATAGAAAGTTTCCTTACCGAATTCCTTTTCTCTAATCTTTAACAAATATCAAAGGCGTATGAGTAAGAGCAATAATTCCTTTTTTCTGATCTTTAACAAATATCAAGGCGTATGAGTTAGAACAATACTCATACTAAAATCAATATTTTCCCATAGCAAACTAAACACGGCAAGGCAAAGCAAAGCACAAGAAATAAAAGGAGATCATATCCTTCATTTTCTCTGTCTTCTTCCATAACTTGGATTTTAATCGGTACATCCCCAAGATAACAAAACAGAAAGTATTCACAATTACAACATAATGAAAATCATTGAAATTGAAGAAAAATTTACAGTTATAATTAATTATTAGTCCCGTCTTACCTCGAGGGTGGATGTAAAGAAGCACCATGGAATCTTAAGCTTGGAGAATTCAAAAAAGCTGACACGTTTCTTGAACCCCTGGTTTCCAAATATACAGAAGAAGGTGAGACGGATACCCCAAATACCAAAGAAGACATAGATGCCGCCATAACTTATTCACCTTTCTCACTTTATTCTTTATTCTCTGTGAAAACAAAATTTGAAGATAGTTGGGCAACCTTCAACAAACTGGAAAATAGTAAAAGGGACCTTAATGTAATAGATTTTAAGATTAGAGGTGAATTTGTTAATTAATATTCTTTTCAACTGTCCTCATTAACAAATTAGTCCCCGCAGTTTTGTAGTTTCTGACTCTCCGAGCTGCCGTTTTAGTTGGCGGATATTCCTTTCTTCGGGTTCTAATTTGGACTATATGGGCCAAACATTATGGGCCATTTTGTTAAATATGGCCCATATATTTATCTTGGAAAAAATAAAAAAAGGTGATCTATCGCTGATCTTAAAGTTTGACAGGTGTCCGTAAAATTAAAGCCAATAAGTTTCTGACAAGTGGAAATGTGTGGAACTGACTTGGAACCTCAAGTTCAGGTCCCCCAATATGACTTCATTATTTCCCGACAATTAAAATTTTATTTAATTAACTCTATTATTTATATATACTGATTCGTCAAAATTTGGTTTGGTGTCACGTGTCGATTAAACATGGTCGTTGAAATAGATCTCTGTTAGGTATGGGCGTCAAAGTGGGAAAAGAAACCTGCAAGAGAGAGAAAAATCCAAACGGAGGGTGAGAGACCTCCGATGAACCCTCCGATGAGAGCCTAAAGAGTTTGTAATTCATACTGATAATGAGAGCTTGAGAGCTTGAAGCATTTAAAAGGCCAAGATGCATTATCTAGGAGGACCAATCAAACAATACCAAATAATGGAGAGAGAATGATTGGAATTGACAGAGAATATTGTTGAGATATCTGGTCTTACCTTTTATCCTCATAAGGGGGTATTTATAGAAATAAATGACCGTGAGATATTTTGAAATATTTCACTGTTATAAAGATATTTTGTGAGATATTTTTAACCGAATAATCTTTAGCCAACAGATATTCTTTAGGAAATATTTTAGAAGAATTTATACTAGTTGCCAGCCTGGACATTGACGAAGTGAGCAACCTGGGGTAGTATCTCGGGACTAGGAGATTTGGCTGGCAAAGTCATGGGCTTTTGGGGGAACACATCAGACTTTTCGCTCCAGGTCAGCATCGAATATTTTTTCACTTCTCAATATATATTATTATAATAGTGTATTATTTTGAATGGAGGGAGAGCCATGATCTTCTGGAATCTCTGACCCCTTGAACCAAGTTGGATTCTATCTTTTTCTTGATTTCGTCCTCCTTTCTTTAAATACCTGGAATCTGTGACCCCATGAACCAAGTTGGATTCTATCCATGAACCAAGTTGGATTCTATCTTTTTCTTGATTTCTCATTACTAAATTTTAATTAAATTCTTCCTCCTTTCTTTAAATACCTGGAATCTATGACGCCATGAACCAAGTTGGATTCTATCTTTTTCTTGATTTCTCATTAATAAATTTTAATTAAATTCGTCCTCCTTTCTTTAAATACGCGTCCTTTTCTTTCTTTCTTTCTTTCTTCTTTTATGGTTCTGGTTTGTCGGCACAGGTACGGACTTGTTTTTCATTATTCAGATGAATCAAGATTCACAGATTCTTAAAAATATATCTGGAGTAATGGTGGAGAAAATTTCTAACAAAAAAAAATTATATAAAGAGGAAAAGAATCCCATGAATTTCTTGAGATCATGCTGCCCAAATAAAGAGTTTTTTTTTTCTAGCTGCCCAAATAATATTAATAATCCATGAAAATGACACCTTCTCTTTTCAGATTATCCAGAGGGTACTTAATCAGTTTACAAATACAAGTAGAAATGCATCAGCATCATTGAGCTCCTAGTGTCAAACAGCAATTTGCCATCTGGGCTGTTAAATGATACAAAAAGAAAAAAAGGAAAACGAAAAAAGGAATTCCTTAGGAATAGAATATTTTCACGTCTAAATAAAATTAATAGAAAACATGTTGCCAACATGTTGCCTTGTCCTGTCAGTCCAAACAAAATAAAGATAAAAATTGGATTATCCATTCAGGAGCGACTGATACTATGACATATGATATTAGAGATATCAGTGTTAATCATCTCCCGATAAAGAAAAACATTTCTACTGCTAGTGGAAACTTAGTAAAGGTAGAAAAAATAGGAAGTGTTGAGATATCACCGAGCTTAAAATTGTCAAAGTGTTTATATATTCCCTCACTTTCATGCAAATTACTATCTGTTAGTCAAGTTACTAAAGAGTTGAATTGTATTGTATCCCTTTATGCCAACTTTTGCTTACTACAGGATATCCGGACTAAGGAGATTATTAGGCGTGGCACTGAACGAAATGGTCTGTATTACGTCGATGATATTGCCCCTCGAGGTTCCGCTCTTATGGTCAATGACAGAAATAACAGTTGGGTCTGACATAGACGACTAGGTCATCCATCTGCCAACTATTTTAAGGTTTTATTTCCTACCCTTCCTAATAATTTTGTATGTGAAACTTGTGTCTTGGCAAAAAGCCATAAACAACCTCATTTTCCTTCAAATACTAGGGTATCAAACTTATTTGATTTAATACATACAGATGTCTGGGGCCCAACACCCGTTACTAGTCATAATAAATTCTCATATTTCTTATTGTTTATTGATGATCACTCTTGAATGACATGAGTATATTTTTTAAAAAATAAATCCGAGGTTGCTCAAATTTTTATTCATTTTTTTCTACATGATTTTAAATCAATTTCAAAAGGGAATTAAAATTCTTCGGTCAGATAATGGAGGAGAGTTTGTAAACCAAAAATTAAAAAGTTTTTTTCAAGAAAAATGGATTATTCATCAAAACTCGTGTTCAAACACACCTCAACAAAATGGGGTGACAGAAAGGAAAATAGAATCAATTTAGAAATCACAAGAGCTCTGTTAATTGAATCAAAGGTTCCAAAATTTTTCTGGCCTGAGGCAGTTGCAACCTCTGTCTTTCTAATAAATCGACTTCCAACAAAGGTACTTAAAATGAAAACTCCTTCTGACACCTTTTATGACTCTTTAGGACAGGCCCCACCCTCGAGTCTTCCACCAAAAATATTTGGGTGCTCAGTATTTGTTCATATTCAAAAGGAAAACCGCACAAAGTTGGATCCATGTGCCCTAAAATGTGTTTTTTTGGGATATGGAATCAACCGGAAAGGGTACAGATGTTATCACCCACCTACAAAGAAAATGTTCACAACCTTTGACTGTAATTTTATAGAACACGAATTTTACTATAATAGTCAGAGGGAACCTACACCTAGTACCGACCCATTAAGTTGGTTAGACAAACTTCCTACAAACAACCTTGAAGGCAATCTCATCACGGAAACACAGAACGACGATGCAAGTGCCATTGTTCCAGAATCACCTTCAACGGATGTGTCTAACGAAGGTACTCTTGAAACTTTACAAACTTTTAGGGGCACTCTTTTACCTTCTGCAATCGTATACTCTGATCATAGTGATGCAGATGATATCCCAAAATTAAGACTACCGGTAAGGAGTACGAGGGGAATACCCCCGAAACGATACTCACCAGAACATCTGTCTCGAACCGCACGATATCCGGTAGTCAATCTTGTCAGGGAGAACGTATCAAAAGAAGTAAAGACATTCAATCAAAATCTCTACACAATTCAAATTCCAAGGAATGCACAAGAGGCAAAGAATAGTCCAGAATGGCACAAGGTGATGGAAACCGAAATGCAAGCACTAGAAAAAAATTCCACGTGGGAAAAGTGCAATATACCAAATGGAGTAAGACCAGTGGGATGTAAATGAGTGTTTACAATCAAGCACAAAGCTGACGGGACTATCGAAAGACACAAAGCACGGTTGGTAGCTAAGGGATACACGCAAACCTATGGTATAGATTACTCTGAAACTTTTAGTCCAGTTGCCAAGATCAATACCATCCGAGTATTTTTTTCCCTAGCAGTAAACTTGGATTGGCCCTTACATCAGTTCGATGTAAAGAACGCATTTCTACATGGTGATTTGAAGGAAGAAGTCTACATGAAAGCACCTCCCGGCTTTTCTAATGGGTTTAAAAGGTACGAGGTATGCAGACTAAAGAAAGCTTTATACGGACTAAAACAGTCCCCACGAGCTTGTTCGGGAAGTTCACAATTGCAATGAAAAATTGTGGATATAGACAGAGCAATGCTGATCACACTCTATTCCTTAAAGGAGAGAAGGACCGAGTAACTTGCCTTATCATATATGTGGACGATATAATTATCACAGGCAATGACAACGAAGAGATTTCAAGACTGCGAGAAAACCTATTCAATGAATTTGAAATGAAAGATTTAGGAAAGCTCAAATATTTCTTGGGAATTGAGGTCATGAGATCAAAAGATAAGTTATTCTTATCACAGAGAAAATACATCTTAGATCTTCTAGCAGAAACAAGACTCCTTGATTGCAAACCAGCGGAGACACCGATGGTAGCAAATTATAATTTGCGAGGAAATAAGAATAAAGAAGGGACAGCTGATCGTGAGAAATATCAAAGACTCGTGGGAAAGCTCATCTACTTATCACACACGAGACCTGACATAGCCTATGCAGTTGGAGTCGTCAATCAATCCATGCGCAATCCTCAAATAGAGCATATGAACGCAACTATCAGGATTCTATGGTATCTCAAAGGAACCTGTAATTTTGGCATTCTATTTTCTAAAAATGGTCATTTAAATGTGCAGGGCTATACAGATGCAGACTGGGCAGGAAATCAAGTGGATCGCAGATCTACGTCTGGATACTTCACCTTTGTCGGAGGCAATCTAGTGACTTGGCGAAGTAAAAAGCAAAAGGTCGTTTCCTTATCAAGTGCTGAAACTGAGTTCCGGGGAATGTCCAAAGGAATTGCAGAGCTGCTATGGATTAAGAAACTACTCACTGAAATCAGATTTCCTCCTCAAACCACTATGGAATTAATGTGCGATAATAAAGCAGCAATCAACATAGCTGAAAATCATGTGCAACATGACAGGACAAAACACATGGAAGTTGATCGCCACTTTATTAAGGAAAAGATTAAACAAGACATTATCACTACTCCATATACTCGCTCAGAAGACCAGTTAGCCGATATACTCACTAAGGCGGGAACTAAACGGGCCTTCTACGACATACTTAACAAGTTGCACGTTCTTAATCCCCACGATACAACTTGAGGGAGAATGTAAGGAAGGAGCCGTTTGAAGAACCAAGAAGGAAGGAGCCGTTTGGCACATTCCAAACATAGATTAGGAATGAAAATCATTTCCTTTCTTTTACATATTCTAAACAATATAAATACTGTAATCAATACACAACTTTATACAAGAAAAAGAAATAAAAAAAAACAATTTGATATTGTTCAAAATCTCTTCAGGCTGACCTCCTTTTTTCTTTTTCCTCAAAGTTTTGGCAGCAACATTTTTTCCTTTTTCTAATTCTTGCGTGTAGGGGTATGATAGAAATTAAATCAGTCGATCAAGGGAGAGAAGCTGGAGGAGGAGGAGCCATGGAAGAAGGCGAAACAAAGCTACCTGTAGAGGTAAAGCAGATGAAATCATCACTTATAACCATGGAAGAAGATTCATATCACGAAGCTGCTACTGAGTTGAATTTGAAGGGTTTCAAATCTGGGATCATAGCTTGGATATTTCTTGATCAGTCTAATCTATGGAGAAAAGGGCTTTCTTGGTCTGTTTTCTTTCTTCTTGCCATCGCCGTCCCGATGATATCCCACTTCGCCTTCTCCTGCTCCGGCTGTGATCAAGATCACCGACGCCCTTATGATGCTATTGTTCAGGCATCTCTTTCCATATTTGCTACATTATCTTTCCTCAGTCTCTCTTCCTTTTCTCGGAAATATGGTCTCAGAAAATTCCTGTTTCTTGATAAATTGTACGATGAGAGCCACAGAGTTCAGCAGGCATATACTTTTCAGCTTCATGTAAGTCCACAATTTTCCTTTCCTCTGCTTCTTTCACTCTTGTGTTTTCTTGAATTTGACTGGTTATATTTTGAATAATTTAGTAGTTTATTTTCCATCTACAACAAGAAACCTTAAAAAAAGGCACCGACCACCTTGAAAACAGCTAAAAAAAAAGATGACTTAAACTAGACATTAAATTGTTTGTCTAATTATAATATGATGGATGGTGCAGAGATCATTGAAGCTACTATCAGGCCTTGTTTTCCCTTCCTTTCTGGTCGTAAGTGTGTGCAAAATATGGTGGTTTGCTTCCGGAGGGACACAAATTCCGTACTTTTACAATGTGTACTTGAGCAACACCATAGTATGCATACTATTCATGTGTTCATGGCTGTACAGAACATCCATTGTTTTCTTGGTCTGTATTCTGTTCCGGTTAATATGTTACCTGCAAATCCTCAGACTAGATGAATATGCAAAGGTTTTCGAGAAAGAATCTGATGTTGCTTCCATTCTGTTAGAACATCTGAGAATCAGAAGAAACCTTAGAGTTATCAGTCACAGATTCCGTGTTTTTATTCTCTGTACTCTCATACTCGTCACAGCTAGTCAGTTTTTTTCTCTGCTTCTTACCACGGAACCAAAATCAGTACTCAATATCTTCACTTGCGGAGAACTCGCTGTAAGTACAGAATTTATTCACATTTTCAGTCAATGTGACAATCGAATTCGATTTTCAATTTACATTATTTTTAATTTGAATTTGCAGCTGTGCTCAATTACACTGGTAACAGGGCTATTCATATGCTTACGGAGTGCAGCAAAAATCACACATAAAGCACAATCAGTTACGTCCCTTGCAGCAAAATGGCATGCTTGTGCAACTATAAGCTCGTTGGATGATTTCAATGAAGAGATTCCTACAAGCACGACTACTAACATCGTACGAGCAGAACAAGAACAAGAACCATTGTTCCATAACCTTTTTGTTTCGAATACTTCAGATTCGGACAATGAAGAAGGAGACGGAGACGATGAAATTGATAATACCAAATTGGTTAGGATTCAGACACATACTACTATATCGTATCAGAAAAGGCAAGCTTTAGGTGAGTGAGTTTTATATACTTTATATTATTATTATGTTTGCCATTGCTGACATTATTATTATTTAATTTTTTTTATTAATTTTTTTTTTGGTTTTCTTGCAGTGTCATATTTCGTGTGCAACAGAGCAGGCATTACAGTATACGGCTTCATACTGGATAGGTCATGGCTGCATATGATTTTTGTAATACAGCTTTCACTCACGTTATGGATATTGAACAAGACAATTGGAATTCATTAAAAAGAAAAGACAAAAGTGTCTTTTTGTTTGTTTTATGGTTTGGTCCAAAGTGGGAAATGTTTGTGCTAGAATTATGAAAATGTTGTCCCTTTTATGTGAATGTTTTCACCTTATATAATTATAATTCAGTCTTAACTTACTGTCAATTTTTTTTAAAAATAAAATAAATGGTGTTTTAATGGATTCTAATTATGAAAAAATGTCTTTAATTATATCTACATTTTCGTATTATGTAATTTTTAATCTAAATTTTAAACGGATAGTATTTTCAGTTATATTAAATTTTAATCACGTAGTTTCTTAATGTTAAACAAAAAATAATAATAATAATATTGACAATAGAATTTTAATTATATCAACTAGTAACAACAATGTCAGAATAAATAAATTTAAAACAAAAAGATCAAATGTTTTACTTGGAGCAGTCAGCAACTGGAGAGAACAATGGTATGTTGATATTAACAGCACAAAACTGGGGCAAAGCTTTTGTTGGGTTTGTGGAGGCTAGATATTTTTTGGCTTGACTTGTTGTTGGTCCTGTCCATGTTATGAAACTCGAAACTCTAGATACGCTCTTCTTATATATATATATATATTGCATACTTGTACTTGTAATTCAGACCACGAGTGAAATAAAAATTCCTTCTATTACAACTGTGGACGCCGTTGGCGATCGAATGTAGGTTGCAGTTGGCAACCGAACCACGTAAATTCTTGTGTGTGGTTTATATTCTATTTCTCTTTGTTCTTGCATATTATTTTTGTGTGTTGTGTGATTCATTCGCTTTTAATTCATTAACTCGAGACCTCTGCGCAAAGGATTTGAAACATTCACAAACTGCCCTGAGTTCGGGCACGGATTTCTTTGCTTCCTTGGCCACGCCTCGGAGAGCATCGCAATAATAACGCTCAGGATTCGGATAAGGTATGGCATGGCTTTAATTTTTGTTTTTTTATTATTTATGGATTTAATGTTTAATAAAAAAAAAAAAATTTCATAAACAAGTAGAAATGGTCGTTTAAAATATGAGACGGTGGTAATTTAATTTTAAACTCTACTTAATAATTTCCTTTAAGTGAAAAACTATGAATTTATGATATTCTAATTTTTTTTTGTGGATTTAAAAATTATTTAGTTTATTAAAATTTATTTATTTTTCTTACTTTTGTATTTTACTGCATAGCCCTTATATATTTGTAATTTATTCCTTTTCTTTTAAATTATAAAATTTATAATTGTTTTTATAAATTAAAAAAAAATCTTTGAATTGAAAAAGGGATAAAGATTTCACGAATGGTTGCAAATTAATTCATAATCTTAATTATTAGAAAAATAACATTAAATTAAATAAAAATTTATTTTTTTCATTTTATTTTTCTATTAATTACAATTTTTTAAAAAGTTGAATTTATATACTCATATAAATATAAAAAGACTTGTACAATAATATCCATCAATCTACTATAAATAAAATTTTAATTTTGTTTTTTTTTATTAATTACAAATTTTATTTTATTTTTAAATGAAATTTATATATTCATATAAATATAAAAAGACTTGTACAGTCATTTCCTATAAATAAAAATCTAATAAAATTATACAGAAATTACCTTCAGAACTGATTAGAGGCAAGTTTCCACAAGTGTTCGATTATAATGAAAAAAATTGAGTCATATATTGTAATAACAATTTGCGCATGTATAACGTAGTTATATATAAAGATAAGTATATATTTTATACCTCATTCATTATTATATATTTAATTAATTCATTATATATATTTAGTTTTTATTCTATAATTTTTTTTTTGTTATAGAAGTAATTATTAACGTTTTACTTATAATCTTTTATCATTTTTATCCATAATTAAAATTTATAATTAACTATAAAAATTTATAATTATCTATAATTTTTAATATTAATTTAAAACTTTTTTTATATAATAATTCTTATATAATTTTACACTATTTTACTACTATTTAAACTATTCTAATAAATTTTAGAGTAATTCAAATGAATTTCCAATATGTAAATGATTTAATTTTTTTATTTTTCAAAATGATTCTGCCAAAAATATTAAGATTCAAAAATATTGTAATTTATTATGATATGGTGACTCATAAATAATTATTGGAATAATAAAAAATAGTAAAATAAAATTAAAATTAATAATAATAAAATATAAAATTAAATATGTTGAAAGATTAAATAAAGATACAGTTTCAATAAAATTTTAAAAAAATGTTGACAGCTACTTTTGGTGCTGTCATTTTCTTCAATTCCTCTACGTATCATAAATTAACACAATCTTAGTCTCACGTACTAACTTAGTCAGGAAAAGAATGTTAAAACCCATGAAATACCATGCAACAGAATCCTTAGTAGCAAATAGAGGCATGCATGTAGATCAGATATGATAACTAAAAATTCTCAGAATGTAAGATTTGAACAAGTTTGGTCTACTGAATTTGTCGACCTTTTTAACAAATAAAGAGATAAACTTGGAAAATTCAAGAGCTCCTAAAAATTTGTGTTGAAGTGGGATCACATAATTGTCAGAATGAAGTCCAATCCAAGCAGTATAAATATTAAAATGTGTAGACATGCAGAACACAAAGCTTATCATTTTCAAGATCTACTCTAGTACCTCCTTGAGCTTTGATAAACTTATCATAGGTTTCGAATGCATGGCTCTCAACACATTCTGAAAAATGATCTGCAAGAACACAGGTTGGATCATGTAAGATTAACTGCACAAAAACTTCAATGCAAAAACTCCACCAATAAGTGCAAGTTTTTCAAATAACTTGAAGTAACTAAAAGAAAGAGGAGAAAGCTAAATAGGAGAGGTGACACCAAAATCAGGATTGACAAGATGAGGTCCCGAATGCCATCATCCTTTTTTAGAAAATTTTGGCCCCAAATTTACTTTGTTACAGAGAGCATATTATGTTTTAGATTTTCCTTAGGAGATGGGGGGATGGAGAGTGCAGCAAGGGCTTTCTATCTGTCAAAACTTGTATTAAATTTGCACCTCGTTTCAGAATATTAACATAAAGGATAAAATAGGTTGGTCAGTTGCTTTTCAGGGTTAGGGTGATTTCCCAAGGACAAAAATTTTGACAATCTAAACTTTTTGGCACAGATCAAACATCACTGAGGTGATTACTTAAACACAACGCAGAAGAGATTAAAGAAACTATGCCAGTGATTATGGATAAGAGAAGAAGGACATTACTTACATGCCATCCTTGGGCTCAATGCATACATAAAGGCCGTCATAAAATAGTAAAAGATTGCAATATGTTGAGCAAGAAACCGGTCAAACCACCAAGCATTTCCCCCCAGTTCCTGTCATGGAATCAGAACACTAGTAAAATTAAATCAAATTAAGACATCATAGTTACAATGGATCTACTTGAACGAAAAAATTGAATGCCTTTGAGATTTTGACAAAGATATTAGAAACACAGTAAGTTGAAATTCCAATTTATCATTGCCAAAGTTCAAGCTTTCAAATTTATAAAGCATCACCATTCATGGGCTTTTACTTAATATCTTCAACCAATTCGTTACATGCTTCAAATTGTATAAACAATACTACTTTAGCCTTCACTATCAATTTATATTTTCCCTAGAGATATACATATTGTTTAACAAGATAAAAAGATAGGTCATGGAAATTTTCTGTTGCTTTCTTCATATGAAGTGATAATGGGACAATGCTTCATTAGGAAAGCAAAGAACAAATAATATAGGAGCTCAGCAAATAATGAAGTTTGAAGCAAAGTGTCACGCCCCGCGTGACAGCGGTATTTGAAGACGGACAATTGCTGGTGGATGCATCTGAATGTGCAAGATTGGCTCCAAACAAGGTTGGGATGTAGCCAAGGCCACATCCCCTTCAGAGTTCAGGCAGGCCGACCCGGTTAAATGCGGGGAGCTTGTCGTTGTTCATGGAATTGACAGTGAAGAGGGGACTAGGCCAACCCTATCCCAAACCTGGTCGGGATCTGGAGCCGATCCCCTGAGGAGCCCAAGGCAGGGCGAAACCAGTACATTGTTCGGTGATGAAGGCTGGCCTCTGAGGCAGAGGCGCCGCGCGGGCACGTTGAAAACGTGAGCCCGTGACAAAAGGCATACTTCCATGATAAGTAGATGGTGCATCTCATTCCAACTCTCTGCAAAGTGCACTTTCAGATAATCTGCTCTTCTCCACCAACCAAAACTCTCGTACATGTGCAGAACAGACATAAAAGCTGAAACAGAAAAAGAAAAAAATTGATGCAAAGTACCAAAAGTTACTTGGTTTCTTAAATAATCTTTCTTTCTGATAAATTGTCCTGAAACCAGGAAGCTGTGACCTTAAGGGTTTTAAAGCCTCTATAATTTATCCTCATAGGATTTTATGAAAATTCTGAAGAATCTAGTAGGCTTGTACTAGGATATTCCTCAAGGTAAAGAACAAGTTATTTTCATTTTTTCCTCTCTCTCTGGAGGATTGAAACCCAGATCTGAGTATATATATAATCAGCAAAAATTTGCATGATTGTGGGACTATCAGTCCTGTACTGAACAAATAACCATAATCTATGTCAATTTAACCATGATCCTACCTGCTTGAGTTAGTCAAACACATAGCAAGGAAATTATGTAAATATTTGCACGAAATAACATATTTACCAAAGTAGGGAACTCTTGCAATTGTTTCCAAAACAAAAAACCTTGCATAATGTCGATCATGATACAAAGTGTCAAGTATCTTTATCACTGAATCCTGCATAATACAGGAAACGTTCTTACAATTTACTCAATAATATCCAGTAAGCCACATGGTGATCAAATTACACATCTCAAATGAGATAGCCTCATCTACATGCATTACCATATGGCAGAAAGAACTTAATGAACACATCAAGTTTTAGAATCTAAATGTAAAAGATATATGACGAAGAATACATGCAAAAATGAAAACACACACGTCTGCTCCAGCTATATCACAAAATTAATTTATCCTTTTTTTTTTCCCTTTAGCCTCAAAGGAGAAAAATCAGTAGATCACCTAATATGGATCTATAAATCAGACTTGAAGACAAGGTATGGCATTGACCAGCTCAGCAATTAACATAACATGGAAGCACGATGCACCGAAAGCATCATGGATCTCATATAGGATATGAAATATTGTTCAGAGTTGTCACCCCATTTACGGTACTTGAGGAACTTCAGAATAAGGTTGCAATGAAATGGAAACAATCTATACCGTGAGAAAGACATTTATTGACTGCTCCAACTTTATGATAAATTTTTCTAAACCATCAGATGAAGTTTCTGGCTGCTTCCCATTATCCCCTCTACCTCCATTTTCTGGAGAACTTTTGGGTTGAAATGATTCCTCCACCGCCACTTTCTCTTCATTCTCTTGAAGAATAGTTGCTTGAATTTTATGTGAATACCCAGGTTGAATTCTAAAGGAAATCAAAATTATCACGGAGGAAAAATTATCTCCAGCAAAAAAAAGTGCATCTATCTAATAAGATTATCAGTGTGGAAATTGCAATAGAGAATATCCTAAACAGTATCTATTTTTATAGAAAAATAGAATAAGGATATTTTTATTTTTTTGGCATCTTGAGCTGGCGCCTCCTATTCTCTATTTTTAGAGATTAAGACTGCCTATTTATTTTCTCTTAATCTTCACTGTTGTAAGATTGAACAATATATTCTCCATTAATAAATTTGGGTGGGAGGGAGTTTTCCTGGGAGTCTAGTGTCTCCAGTATTAATTTTTTTCACATGGTATCAGAGCAAAAAATGAATTGATAATACCAGTTTGCTAATGGCTATGCCGAAGGTGAACTAGGTATTTCGGTTCATTCTATTCCGCTGTGTGCACTCGTATATCAGTTTTTTTTTACAACTCTCACCTTGCTACTTATCTCGTGCTCCATTACTCTCTACACCTTCTGAAGAAACAAGTTTTCTTTTCTATGGCTAATTCTAATAATTCTCAAGGTCCTCTTACAAATCTGGTGCTTAATGGTACAAATTACATTCAATGGGCACGTGCAGTCCAAGTTGGACTGGGTGGCCGTTCAAAACATGAGCACATCACTGGTATTACTGAAAAGGCTGATGGCACAACCACAACCGAAATTGTTAAGAATAAAGATTGGTTAGCTAGGGACTTGTGTGTTATGTCCTGGATATTTAATACTATGGAACCAAAAATTTATGGGATCTTTGCTTTCTCCCCTTTTGAGATGTATGGTAATTCTAACAACTCGTCTCGAGTTTTCGAAATACAGCAAAACATATCCTCTCTTAATCAGGGACATGATCAAACATTCTTAGACCACTTTGGAACCTTCAAACAACAGTGGGAGGAACTGCGCCAGTATCGACCCGTCATGGCAACTGTACAAGAGTACATAAAATGGGAAGAACAGGATCAAATCTTTTACCTTCTTACCGAGTTGTCATTCTAATTTGAGGAGGTTCGAAGGGACATCCTTATGCGTCCTGAGTTACCATCCATCAACACGATATGCTCCATTATTCAAAGTGAAGAAACAAGGAAAAGAGTAATGGGCAAAGGTCTGAAGGTAAATAATTCTTCTCCAAATTCTGAAAATTATGCTCACCTCACTTCTTCTTTTAAATCTGATGACCACAGCAAATGGAAAGGAAAAGAAAAAAAGGGATCCAAGTACTATTGTGATCATTGCAATCGCAGCGGGCATACCAGAGATAGGTGCTTTATACTTCATCCTCACCTTAAAGGCACAAGGAATAGAGGCAATGAGGCCAACTTGGCAGTTCAGCCTCAAAACTCTGAAACTGGCAATGTTCAAGAGAAGCTTGAGCAACTTTCCAAGCAAATGGAATTTCTAATGAAGAGATGCATTGTTGCCCCTGATTCTCTCTCAACTGGTCCAAAGGGTGAAACTACAAATTTGGTGCAGCATAATGGTAATCAGTTAGCTCTCTCTATTTTTCGTTCAAAAATTATTGTTGATTCTGGGGCCACTGATAATATGTTCTCCTCTGGAGAATTACTTACTGAAACTCACATTGAAAATACAAATTTCCACATCACTGTTGCTAACGGGTCTAGCATAACTGCTAATGGGTCGGGTAAAACCCGATTTTTTTCAAAGGATTTAGATGCCATAATTGTTCCCGACTTAAAGGCCAATCTCTTATCTGTTGGTAAATGCACAAATCGATGGAATTGTAATGTTATCTTTACTCCACATAAAGTAATATTTCAGGACCGAGCTACAGGGAAGATGATTGGTGAAGGTAGCCTAACCGATGGATTATATGTGATTTACCCAGACTTTTCTGTTTTTTTTTACAATTAAGTCAACAGCACATTCTTCGCATCTTTGGCACAAGCGTATGGGACACCCATCGGAAAAAGTTCTGCATCATTTGAAGCTTCCTTTAATTTCTGATTTTACTAGCTTTGATTCTTGCAAATTTGCTAAGCAACACAAATTACCTTTTTCAAGACATTTATCTAGATCTGATGAATTGTTTGGGTTAATTCACTCTGATGTTTGGGGTAATGCACCTGTTGATTCAAGAGATGGTTTTAAGTATTTTGTTACATTTATTGATGATAAATCACGTGCAACTTGGTTATATTTACTCAAATCTAAAAGGGAAGTTTGTGCAATGTTTCAAGTGTTTTGCCAAATGGTTGAAAACCAATTTAATACCACTGTTAAAATGCTTAGAACCGATAATGGCACAGAATATATGAATCATGAGTTTCAGACTTTTTTGCGAAATAAGGGTATTCTTCATCAAACATCTTGTGTAGGAACGCCTGAACAAAACGGAGTAGCAGAAAGGAAAAATCGACATCTATTGGAAGTAACTCGTGCCTTATTATTTTCCGCTAACCTTCCTAAAGTTTTTTGGTCAGATGCTCTTCTCACTGGGTGCTATTTAATTAATCGACTGCCTAGTCGCATTCTTGAATTCAAAAGCCCAATGGAGTGTTTGTATAACAGAGAGATTGATCTTTCTCATTTGCGTGTTTTTGGTTGTATCTGTTTTGTACACTCACAAAATGCAGGGAAACTTGATCCCCATGCTAAGAAGTGCATTTTCATAGGGTACTCAGCTACTCAGGAAGGTTTTAAGTGTTTTGATCCAGCTCTTAATCGTGTATTTGTGTCCCGAAATGTGTTTTTTGAAGAAGGGCAGATGTTTTACTCGGTAGAAACTCAGGGGGAGAGTAACACATATGAGTTCCTACATTTGAAAACACCGGAGCCTGACATAACGATGTCTAGCGAAGTAAGAGTACCCGAGCCTAGTGAAGGGCCCAATCCTATTGAGGCGGATACTCTCGTCGAGTTGTCTAGTCAGTCGACTGAGTCAAGAAACCCAAGCAACCGAGATACCTCTGAACCGGAAGAAACAGTCAAAAACATGCCTGAAGTGCCACCAACCCGAAGATCTAACCGGGTCACGCATCCACCTGCCAGGTTAAACGACTTTGTGACATATCATGTTGCGCAGTATCCTATCCAAGATCTTGTAAGGTACGATAAATTATCTGAAAATTATTGGTCGTTTCTTTGTGCAATTGAAAAACACACAGATCCAACCAACTTTGACGAAGCAAAAAAACACAATGTGTGGATTAAAGCTATGAATGATGAACTAAAAGCACTTGATAAAAATCAAACATGGGAATTGGTTGGGTTACTTATTGGGAAGAAGCCCGTTGGGTGTCGCTGGATTTATAAGACTAAATATAAAAGTGATGGGACGGTAGAACGTTACAAAGCCAGATTGGTTGCCAAAGGATATACCCAAACCTACGGCATAGATTATACCGAGACTTTTGCTCCTGTGGCAAAAATGAACACTGTTAGAACTCTCATGTCAGTTGCAACTAATTATAATTGGCCATTATACCAAATGGATGTGAGAAATGCTTTTCTTCACGGAGAACTTGAAGAAGAAGTGTATATGGAACTACCCCCCGGTATAACTGTGCCTAGTAAAGACAAACTGGTATGTCGATTGAAGAAGGCAATATATGGGCTAAAACAGTCTCCAAGGGCATGGTATGGAAAATTGAGCTCTGCACTTGGCAAAATCGGTTTCAAACGAAGCAATGCTGATTCATCCTTGTTCACTCATATTACTAGCAAAGGTATGGTTGCTATCTTAATTTACGTTGATGATCTTGTTATCACAGGGAGTGACCAGGAAGGCATAGATAAACTCAAAGCTCATTTAAGAACAGAATTTGACATAAAAGACTTGGGAGATTTGAAATATTTTCTGGGAATTGAAATTGCTCGCTCTCACAAAGGTTTGTTTCTATCTCAACGAAAATATGTCATGGATTTACTAAAAGAAACCGGTAAACTAGGTGCTAAGCCAGCCAATGTACCTATGGATTACAATCACAAAGTTGTTCAAATGATGAGCCTCTTGAAAATATTGGTGTGTTTCAACGTCTAGTTGGAAAATTAATTTATCTTACTATTACTAGACCTGACATATCTTATGCTGTGAGCTATGTGAGTCAGTTTATGCAGAAACCTATGAAGAGTCACATGGAGTTGATCCACCAGATTTTGAGGTATTTGAAAGGTTGTCCTGGAAGAGGAATTCTGATGAAATGTCATGGTCATGTGGACATTATGGGATATTCTGATGCTGATTGGGCAGGTAGTCCTGTTGACATGAGATCTACTTCAGGCTTCTGCATGTTTGTGGGTGGAAATCTGGTCACTTGGAAAAGTAAGAAACAGTCAGTAGTAGCTAAATCAAGTGCTGAAGCTGAATACCGAGCTATGGCTGCTGCTACTAGTGAAATAATCTGGTTAAGGTTATTATTACAAGAACTAGGTCTGCTACAAAAATATAAACCCACAAAGTTACTCTGTGACAATCAAGCTGCTATTCACATTGCTTCTAATCCCGTGTTTCATGAAAGGACAAAACATATTGAAGTTGATTGTCATTTTGTGAGAGAAAAAGTGTTAGACAACACCATTGAGACTCCGTTTGTTCACAGTCATAATCAACTTGTTGACGTTTTCAGTAAGGCTTTATATAAAGGAATGTTCCAAGAGATCATAAACAAGTTGACCTCCAATGAGCTGCACGGTCCAACTTGAGGGGAAGTGTGGAAATTGCATCAGAGAATCTCAACCGTATCCTAGACAGTATCTATAGATCTTCATGTATTTCTTTTTATAGAATGCAGTATCTTGTCTAAGAGAAATATAGAAAAATAGAAATAAGGATATTTTTGTTTTTTTGGCATCTTGAGCTGGCGCCTCCTATTCTCTATTTTTAGAGATTAAGGCTGCCTATTTATTTTCTCTTAATCTTCAAGGTTGTAAAATTGAACAATATATTCTCCATTAATAAATTTGGGTTAATGTTTTCCACAATCAGCCACTAATTTTGAAAAAATTTCACATCATGGAAACTTTCCAGAAGAAAAAAAAAGAAAAGACCCACTTCTATTCTATTTATAGAAAGTTTCCTTACCGAATTCCTTTTCTCTAATCTTTAACAAATATCAAAGGCGTATGAGTAAGAACAATAATTCATTTTCTCTGATCTTTAACAAATATCAAGGCGTATGAGTTAGAGCAATACTTATATACTAAGATCAATATTTTCCCATAGCAAATTAAACACGGCAAAGCAAAGCAAAGCACAAGAAATAAAAGGAGATAATATCCTTCATTTTCTCTGTCTTCTTCCATAACTTGGATTTTAATCGGTACATCCCCAAGATAACAAAACAGAAAGTATTCACAATTACAACATAATGAAAATCAATGAAATTGAAGAAAAATTTACAGTTATAATTAATTATTAGTCCCGTCTTACCTCGAGGGTGGATGTAAAGAAGCACCATGGATTCTTAAGCTTGGAGAATTCAAAAAAGCTGACACGTTTCTTGAACCCCTGGTTTCCAAATATACAGAAGAAGGTGAGACGGATACCCCAAATACCAAAGAAGACATAGATGCTGTTGGGCCCACATATACACATAAGGTTGGGCTTCCACCACTTAACTCCACATGATATTGTCCGTTTTGGGTCTAAGCCCTCACGGTTTTCTTATTGGGCAACATTCCAAAAAGTCTCATACTAATGGAGTTAGTGGAACTCTTATCTACTAGTCAAGCCCTCACGGTTTTTTTATTAGGTAACATTCCAAAAGGACGCATAAGGCACCCATAATCGTTAGGTCTTCAAGAATGAGGACTTTTTCCCTGTCATACCACTTGCTAGGCACACATATACCCACAAGGTTGAGCTTCCATCACTTAACTCCACATTAGTATGATATTGTTCGCTTTGGGCTTAAACTCTCACAGTTTTGTTATTGAGCAACATCCCAAAAGGCCTCATACTAATGGAGTTAGTAGAACTCTTATATGCTAGTCACTTCTAGCATTATCTTCAGATGTGGGACATGGATTGACACTCCAACAGATGCCGCCATAACTTATTCACCTTTCTCACTTTATTCTTTATTCTCTGTGTGTGTATTTATAGTTGGTGAAGGAATGAAAACAAAATTTGAAGATAGTTTGGCAACCTTCAACAAACTGGAAAATAGTAAAAGGGGCCTTAATGTAATAGATTTTAAGATTAGGGGTGAATTTGTTAATTAATATTCTTTTCAACTGCACTCATTAACAAATTAGTACGCGCAGTTTTGTAGTTTCTGACTCTCCGAGCTGCCGTTTTAGTTGGCGGATATTCCTTTCTTCGGGTTCTAATTTGGCCTATATGGGCCAAACATTTGGGCCATTTTGTTAAATATGGCCCATATATTTATCTTGGAAAAAATAAAAAAAGGTGACTTATCGCTGATCTTAAGGTTTGACAGGTGTCCGTAAAATTAAAGCCAATAAGTTTCTGACAAGTGGAAAAGTGTGGAACCTGACTTGGAACCTCAAGTTCAGGTCCCCCATTATGACTTCATTATTTCCCCACAACTAATTCCAATTTTTTTTCTGTACCAAAATTACAATTTTATTTAATTAACTCTATTACTTATATATATATTATTATAATCGTGTATTATTTTGAATGGAGAGAGAGCCATGATCTTCTGGAATCTGTAACCCCATGAACTAAGTTGGATTCTATCTTTTTCTTGATTTCTCATTAATAAATTTTAATTAAATTCGTCCTCCTTTCTTTAAATACGAGTCCTTTTCTTTCTTTTCTTTTATGGTTCTGGTTTGTCGGCACGGGTACGGACTTGTTTTTCATTATTCAGATGAATCAAGATTCACAGATTCTTAAAAAGATATCTGGAGTAATGGTGGAGAAAATTTCTAACAAAAAAAATTATATAAAGAGGAAAAGAATCCCATGAATTTCTTGAGATCATGCTGCCCAAATAAAGAGTTTTTTTTTTTTCCAGCTGTCTGGTATCCGTCTCTTCAAAAGGAAAAAAATAATATTAATAACCCATGAAAATGACACCTTCTCTTTTCAGATTATCCAGAGGGTACTTAATCAGTTTACTAATACAAGTAGAAATGCATCAGCATCATTGAGCTCCTAGTGTCAAACAGCAATTTGCCATCTGGGCTGACCTCTTTTTTCTTTTTCCTCAAAGTTTTGGCAACAACATTTTTTCCTTTTTCTAATTCTTGCGTGTAGGGGTAGGATAGAAATTAAATCAATCAATCAAGGGAGAGAGGCTGGAGGAGGAGGAGCCATGGAAGAAGGCGAAACAAAGCTACTTGTAGAGGAAAAGCAGAGGAAATCATCACTTATAACCATGGAAGAAGATTCATATCACGAAGCTGCTACTGAGTTGAATTTGAAGGGTTTCAAATCTGGGATCACAGCTTGGATATTTCTTGATCAGTCTAATCTATGGAGAAAAGGGCTTTCTTGGTCTGTTTTCTTTCTTCTTGCCATCGCCGTCCCGATTATATCCCACTTCGCCTTCTCCTGCTCCGGCTGTGATCAATATCACCGACGCCCTTATGATGCTATTGTTCAGGCATCTCTTTCCATATTTGCTACATTATCTTTCCTCAGTCTCTCTTCCTTTTCTCGGAAATATGGTTTCAGAAAATTCCTGTTTCTTGATAAATTGTACGATGAGAGCCACAGAGTTCAGCAGGCATATACTTTTCAGCTTCATGTAAGTCCACAATTTTCCTTTCCTCTATTTCTTTCACTCTTGTGTTTTCTTGAATTTGACTGGTTATACTTTGAATAATTTAGTAGTTTATTTTTCATCTACAACAAGGAACCTTAACAAAAGGCACCGACCACCTTAAAAACAGCTAAGAAAAAAAAGATGACTTAAACTAGACATTAAATGGTTTGTCTAATTATAATATGATGGATGGTGCAGAGATCATTGAAGCTACTATCAGGCCTTGTTTTTCCTTCCTTTCTGGTCGTAAGTGTGTACAAAATATGGTGGTTTGCTTCCGGAGGGACACAAATTCCGTACTTGTACAATTTGTACTTGAGCAACACCATAGTATGCATACTATTCATGTGTTCATGGCTGTACAGAACATCCATTGTCTTCTTTGTCTGTATTCTGTTCCGGTTAATATGTTACCTGCAAATCCTCAGACTAGATGAATATGCAAAGGTTTTCGAGAAAGAATCCGATGTTGCTTCCATTCTGTTAGAACATCTGAGAATCAGAAGAAACCTTAGAGTTATCAGTCACAGATTCCGTGTTTTTATTCTCTGTACTCTCATACTCGTCACAGCTAGTCAGTTTTTTTCTCTGCTTCTTACCACGGAACCAAAATCAGTACTCAATATCTTCACTTGCGGAGAGCTCGCTGTAAGTACAGATTTATTCACATTTTCAGTTAATCTGACAATCGAATTCGATTTTCAATTTACATTATTTTTAATTTGAATTTGCAGCTGTGTTCAATTACACTGGTAACAGGGCTATTCATATGCTTACGGAGTGCAGCAAAAATCACACATAAAGCACAATCAGTTACGTCCCTTGCAGCAAAATGGCATGCTTGTGCAACTATAAGCTCGTTGGATGATTTCAACGAAGAGATTCCGACCAGCACGACTACTAACATCGTACCAGCAGAACAAGAACAAGAACAAGAACAAGAACCATTGTTCCATAACCTTTTTGTTTCGAATACTTCAGATTCGGACAATGAAGAAGGAGACGGAGACGATGAAATTGATAATACGAAATTGGTTAGGATTCAGACACATACTATATCGTATCAGAAAAGGCAAGCTTTAGGTGAGTGAGTTTTATATACTTTATATTATTATTATTATGTTTGCCATTGCTGACATTTTTTATTTTTGTTTGGTTTTCTTACAGTGTCATATTTCGTGTACAACAGAGCAGGAATTACAGTATACGGCTTCATGCTGGATAGGTCATGGCTGCATATGATTTTTGTAATACAGCTTTCACTCACGTTATGGATATTGAACAAGACAATTGGGATTCATTAAAAAGAAAAGAAAAAAGTGTCTTTTTGTTCTAATCTTCTCACATATATTTTCTATGTACTTCTTCAGAGTGTATACTTAGTTTTGTTTGTTTTATGGTTTGGTCCAAATTGGGAAATGTTTGAGCGTGCATTATGAAAATGTTGTCCCTTTTATGTGAATGTTTTCACCTTCCATTCAACCTTAACTTACTGTCAATTTTTTTAAAAAATAAAATAAATGGTGTTTTAATGAATTCTAATTATAAAAGAATGTCTTTAATTATATTTACATTTTTGTACTATATAATTTTTAATTTAAATTTTAAACGGACAATAATTTCAATTATATTAAATTTTAAACGGATAATAATTTCAATTATATTAAATTTTAATCACGTAGTTTCTTATCTTAAACAAAAAAAAAAAATAATATTGACAATAATTTTAATTATATCAACGAGTAACAACAATGTCAGAATAAATAAATTAAAAACAAAAAGATCAAATGTTTTACTTGGAGCAGTCAGCAACTGGGGCAAAGCTTTGGCTTTTAATTCATTAACTGGAGACCTCTGTGCAAAGGATTTGAAACATTCACAAAGTGCCCTGAGTTCGGGCACGAATTTCTTTGCTTCCTCGGCCACGCCTCGGAGAGCATCGCAACAATAACGCTCAGGATTCGGATCAGGTATAGCATGGCTTTAATTTTTGTTTTTTTTATTATTTATGGATTTAATGTTTAATAAAAAAAAAATCTTTAATAAACAAGTAGAAATGGTCGTTTAAAATATGAGACGGTCGTAATTTAATTTTAAAGTCTACTTAATAATTTTCTTTAAGTGAAAAACATATGAATTTATGATATTCTATTTTTTTTTTTGTGGATTTAAAAATTATTTAGTTTATTAAAATTTATTTATTTTTCTTACTTTTGTATTTTACTGCATAACTCTTATAAATTTGTAATTTATTCATTTTCTTTTAAATTATAAAATTTATAATTGTTTGTATAAATTAAAAAAAAAATTCTTTGAATTGAAAAAGGGATAAAGATTTCACGAATGGTTGCAAATTAATTCAGAATCGTAATTATTAGAAAAATAACGTTAAATTAAATAAATTTTTTTCCATTTTATTTTTCTATTAATTATAATTTTTTAAAAAATAAATAAATTTATAAACTCATATAAATATAAAAAGACTTGTACAATAATATCCATTAATCTACTATAAATAAAAATTTCATTTTATTTTTTTATTAATTACAAATTTTATTTTATTTTAAAATAAAATTTATATATTCATATAAATATAAAAAGACTTGTAGAATCGTTACCTATAAATAAAAATCTAATAAAATTATGCAGAAATTACCTTCAGAACTGATTAGAGGCAAGTTTCCAAAAGTGTTTGATAATAATGAAAAAATTTGAGTGATATGTTGTAATAACAACTTTGGCGCATGTATAACGTATGTATATATAGAGATAAGTATATATTTTACAACTCATTCATTATTATTATTATATATTTAATTAATTCATTATATATATTTAGTTTTAATTTTATAATTTTTTTTTGTTATATAAGTAATTATTAACGTTTTATTTATAATTTTTTATCGTTTTTATAGATAATTAAAATTAATAATTAACTATAAAAATTTATAATTATATATAATTTTTAATATTAATTTAAAACTTTTTTTATATAATAATTCTTATATAATTTTACACTATTTTACTACTATTTAAACTATTCTAATAAATTTTAGAGTAATTCAAATGAATTTCCAATATGCAAATGATTTTATTTTTTTATTTTTCAAAATAATTCTACCAAAAGTATTAAGATTCAAAAATATTGTAATTTATTATGATATCGTGACTCATAAATAATTACTGGAATAATAAAAAATAGTAAAATTAAATTAAAAAAAATTAAATTAAATAGGTTGAAATATTAAATAAAGATAAAGTTTTAATAAAATTTAAAAAATATTTCTTTACTAATAGAAAATTTATTATTATTATAATTATTTCATTAATCTTACAGTTTTTTTTCTTAAAAAAAATCTTACATTTACTAAATAAATATATGAATTTAATAAAATTTAAATAGTTACATAAATATTATAATTCTATTTGTGATTTTTTTTTCTTGTAAAATATAGTTTTAAGTTTATTAATATTATTTTCCTTGAAAATGTTTTTTATTAATATTATTTGAAATAAATTTTAAAATTTTTTAAAATAAATAAAACAAAAAATGAAAATATTATAGATATGTTTTTGACCTTTTAAAATTATATATATATATATATATATATATATATATATATATATATATTATACAGAAAATAAACTCAACATTTTGACTTAATTACAATTAAATTAAAAATTTGTTACTTTTTAGAATTATAGGTATACATTTTTATTTTTTTTACATTTTAGAAATAAAAAAATTTGTTTAGTATAAAAAAATTTATTAATATAAATTAAAGAAAAAAATAATTTATAAATTTTGATCTTAATTGTTTACAAATAAATTAAATTTAAAATAAAAAATTTTCAAAATGTAGAATTTCGAATTTTCTTTTAGTTTGTTAAAAATACACAAAAAAAAAGTAAAATAAAAATGAGAAACAAAAAGAAACAAACACAAATAATAATAACAATAAAAATATTCAAGAGCCAAAAAGTAAAAAATAAAGTCAAATAAAAATTTATAAAGTCAAATTAATAAAAGATTATAAATCATATATAAAAATAAAATAGAAATAAACATTTAAAAAAATTAAAAATTCAATTTAAATACAATTTTATCATCAAAAGGTAGCTAAATATACTTAATATTTAATCTCTATTTAAGAAAGAGATGTGACAATGATAAGTTTGAGTTATGAAAATTAAAGTTAAAAGTCCTTTGATAACTAAATTAAATTTAATCTAATTAATTAAATAAATTATAAATATTAATTGACCAAATAATAAAATATTTTGAAAATTAATATAATTATTTTATTATAATAAATTATATATAATTTGTTAAGAATACATAATTCTTTTGATACTATCTTCAATTATTATTTATTAAATATTAAGAAGAGGTCATAAATTTGACGTATAAATAAAAATAAATATTAAAAGAATTTAAAAATAAATGGTACATAATTTCAAATATATATTTAGTTAGTTTTTACCTGCAATTTATATTTTGTTTTTAATCCATTAAATTTGACTAGCAAAAAAGTAAAACTCTAACTCATAATATTATTTACTTAAAGAAAGTATTATATTTTTCACGTTAGTTTTCCTTACATTAAAAATCTGTAAATATAATAATGAGAATAATGAGAATCAGGGTAGAAGAATACTATAATTTTATAACGGTTGGAAAGATAGTAACCGAAATTTCATAGGAAAAAGTTATCTCGCATTTATTAAAAAAGTTAGGTGTAACTACTTTCTTTAATAGTGGACAAGTCAATATTAAACTTCCCAAAGATAAAAAGAGGAAAGAGGAAAAAGGTTACTGGAGTAATTGGAACCGGTGCTTTTTGTTTTTGAAAAAAAAATTATTTTAAACAAAATTCTCTTTTCCAATTTTTTTTAGGAAGACTTTTTATTGAAAATATTACGTAAGTATTTTATTTTATTATTTAAAAATCTTTGAAAAAAAAATTAGAAATTTTAGATCAACTTTTTATTTATTTATAATTTGAAAATTTTACATTTTTTTAAAGATTTTCTATTTTTATCATATGTTTTAAAGTTATAAATGATATTATTAATAACTAAGATACATTTTTTTAACTTAAAAATAAAATAAATAATTAAATATTAATAATTTTTTTATAAAATAAAAAAAATATTAAAAATAAGATTTTTATTTTTTATTTTAAAAAAAGTTTAAATAAGTCTTAAATTTTCAAAGTAAAAAAAGAAATCATGAATTTGATACGATATAAAAAGTTATGTAAAATATTTTTAAAAAAAAACCTTAAATTTTGAAGAGGTAAATGACATATAAGATGAAAGTGTAATAAATATTTAATCTAAATGACAAAAAAAATAGACAAAAAAAACAAGTACGAAAATAGAAAAGGAATGTAACGCATTAAATTGGCTTTATAAGTTCGATAAAGAAGTATAATCCACCCAAAAGTAAGGTCTTCCCTATTTCAACAACATTAATTCACAAACAACAAAAACAAAATAATAATAATATAAGTTTCACATTATTTGAGACCATAAATTTCACATTAGTGGTTAATTATTAAGTTAGGACAAAAAGATATATATCCATTGTTATTAATTTAATTTATGATATTAAAAATTTATTAAGTTATGTTAGACGAAAAAATATATATATAAGAAAAACAAAATTAGTTTCAGTGTAATTAGTAAAATATAATGAAAGTATTAGTTTCAGTGTAAGATTTTTAAATTTTTTTTTTTTTAACACTATTATGTAAGGGGATACCTTACAAAATTTTGGCTATAAATTGAGGGCATTGCTTTGCAACTTTCAGCATCAATCAAAAAATCTCAGTCCTTTTTGTTAGTTTTGAAAGCCATCAAGAATGGCTTCTAAACATATTGGTCTTCTCTTTGTTGTTCTTCAAATTTTCTTCTGCTTTTCAAACCTTGTGTTTGGGATTTTAGCAGAAGAAATAATTGATCAACCAACGTAAGATTTTCTTTGTTTATTTTGACTTATGAGTTCAGTTTTCACTTCTTTATATATATCAAATGTTCTTACATCCTGCAACAATTTTGTTAAACTTTGTTCTTATAAATATTTTATATGGGTGCACAAGATTAGGGATTTATCCTACTTATAGTCCTCCTTGTGATCTATCATGTTTTGTCCAATCAATAACTTTTCATTTTCTCGTCAACCAGTTTACATCTTAATTTTGTTCTTATTTTTTTTATTTCTATTTACTTATTAGAGTTTTTGATTATGCAAACAGGGTATTCAATCGACTTAAAAAATTTGAGACTCAAGCATTTAGGCCGACTGATCCTAGACACAGTCCTGGAATTGGCCATCCAATTCCATCAGAGTTCAACAAGTTCAAAAAATTTGAAACTCAAGCATTTAGACCAACTGATCCTGGGCATAGTCCTGGTATTGGTCATCCTATTCCATCAGAATTCAACAAACTCAAAAAATTTGAGACTCAAGCATTTAGGCCTACTGATCCTGGACATAGTCCAGGAATTGGTCATCCTATTCCATCAGAATTCAACAAGCTCAAAAAGTTTGAGACTCAAGATTTTAGGCCTACCGATCCTGGGCATAGTCCTGGAATTGGCCATTCTGTTCCATCAGAGTTTAACAAGCTCAAAAAATTTGAGACTCAAGCATTCAGACCTACTGATCCTGGGCATAGTCCTGGTATTGGTCATCCCGTTCCATCAGAATTCAACAAGCTCAAAAAGTTCGAGACTCAAGCATTCAGGCCCACTGATCCTGGACATAGTCTTGGAATTGGTCATCCTATTCCATCAGAATTCAACAAGCTCAAAAAGTTCGAAACTCAAGATTTTAGGCCTACCGATCCTGGGCATAGTCCTGGAATTGGCCATTCTGTTCCATCAGAGTTTAACAAGCTCAAAAAATTTGAGACTCAAGCATTCAGACCTACTGATCCTGGGCATAGTCCTGGTATTGGTCATCCCGTTCCATCAGAATTCAACAAGCTCAAAAAGTTCGAGACTCAAGATTTTAGGCCTACCGATCCTGGGCATAGTCCTGGAATTGGCCATTCTGTTCCATCAGAGTTTAACAAGCTCAAAAAATTTGAGACTCAAGCATTCAGACCTACTGGGCATAGTCCTGGTATTGGTCATCCTGTTCCATCAGAATTCAACAAGCTCAAAAAGTTCGAGACTCAAGATTTTAGGCCTACCGATCCTGGGCATAGTCCTGGAATTGGCCATTCTGTTCCATCAGAGTTTAACAAGCTCAAAAAATTTGAGACTCAAGCATTTAGACCTACTGATCCTGGACATAGTCCTGGTATTGGTCATCCCGTTCCATTAGAATTCAACAAACTTAAAAAATTTGAGACCCAAGCATTCAGACCTACTGATCCTGGACATAGTCCTGGAATCGGGCATCCTATTCCTTCATAAATTCACCATCTTTAGAAGATTTGAAATTCAACAATGTAAATCGAGGGCATGTTAGCCCTCCTAGCATTGGAGATCCTCCAAAATAAGAAGTTACCATGAAAGAAACCAAATTGAAGTTTTGCTATCCAAACTATCAATGATTTAGTATATTTCCATTATTTTCAGTATTTATTTTCTTCTATATTAAACTATAAATATCACTCAAAAGGGTGTCAAATATTTGATCCTCAAAATTTCTTTAATTATAAGTTCTTAATATTAATCTTCAACCTCCACCGCCACTGTCACGGCCAAAAAAAATAAATCTTTTTGAGTGAAATTTAATCTTAAAAATTATACAGAAAATGTAAAGAACTCGAATGCCTTCTCTTTTTCTTTTTCTTTTTTTCCATAACACAATTGTTGCAAATACACATTCTTGAAACATAAATAATTAATCACACCAAAAACTGAAATATATTGCAGTAAAAAAGAAAAAAGAAAAAAAGAACAGAAAGAAACGGTATCCTCCTCCTCCTCCATCTTCTTCTTCCTCAGCCCAATATTCATCAAATTCTGTAAATCAAGAAATCTGACGTAAGATTATATATATATATATCTTTAAATTTATAATCGAAAATTACTGTTACCTGTCACAGTCGATATCAGAATGAACAGAAACAGTAAGATTGATCTGGCATAGGCGAGGAATTTGCATAGCTCGATCAGGCAAAACGCCAAACAGTGGCGATGCAAGCTTCAGACACTTACAGATAATTTGTCGATCTGGTCTATAAAATGCTACCTCGTTCAACGTGGCGGCACCTTGGCAGCAGAAATACGAAACGTCACCCCAACCTTGTAAGAAACCTTCGCAAAAAAGCAATTTCCTTAATGTTTCAATGCATGTAATCCCATTTACTGGATTTACTGTAATCAGAACAACCACCACCGCTAAACCCCAAACCCACAAACCCACCTTTTTTGCTTCCATTATATATATAATATATATATATATATATATATATTCAAATTAAGCAGCTCGACTCCTTATTTCGTTATCCATCGATCTATCTTTCCATATATATATATATATATATATATATTATCTTATAGGATGTTTGTAATGGCAGTTTTGTAGATTTTAAGATATTTAAGGTTATTTATTTATTTATACTTAATTTCACCAATTAATTGCTATTTTTATGAGCATTTACAAATTTTAAATCATTATGCAGTTACTTTTACTTTCTTTTTTTTCGTAATTAAGATTAAGAGGAAAGTTGTTATACTTAAACCTCTTTCTTTCTTTTTTTATATTTAATAAATGTGAAACAAATTATTAAATAAAAAAATGTTAACTTCTTGTTTTCTTTTTCATCCCTTTAAGGAAATGTTTACATTATTAAGGTGTGTTTTAAGGTAAAATATAAACATATTTATTATTAAAATTTTATTTTATTATAAATAATTAATAATTAAGTGTTCTTAAAAAAAATGTTACCTAAAGTTTAGGGAGTGACAAGGGGAAAAAAGAAAGTCCCGGGCACTTCTTAGCAATTTAGTAGGGAATTCGGACAAGAGAGAGACGGCAAATCGGACGAACCATTCTGGGTTCGAATAATGTTGTTTCACCATTCAAACAAATGCTGGAAGCAACGAATCACAGTCTGCCGCGCCGGGGCTACTCCTCTCCAGTTTGTCTTTGGGATATCCGACAGATCTTTTCTTTCCTTTTTGTTTAATGAAAAGAGGCCCCACACGCAAATGCTTGTTTTGATGGTTTTGATTGGGTCATAATATGTTATCTTCCCTTCTTCAAGTATTTTGAAACAAACAAACAAGTTTATTCGCGATTGATTATTCCAAATAACGAAGAAGTAACGAGATTTCTCATGACTGTAAGTTTTTTCTTTTCCCAGTTTTTGGATTTCGTATTATGGAAAAACAAAATTTGTTCTGTTAATTTCACCCATTCAATTAATGTTTCTAGCTCAATCTTAATCAATTTATAGTTAGGTTTTATGATTCTTCTATAGTTAGTTACCGAATGCTTATGTAATTAGGATGAATTGATTCTGGGATATTTGGCGAATTTTAATTCCTTATGCAGCATAGATCACATGTTCCTAAATTCGGAAATTGGGATGGGGATAATGTACCTTATACTGCTTACTTTGAGAATGCACGCAAAGAGAAGGCTGGGATAATGAATCCCAATGATCCTGAAGAGAATCCAGAAGCCTTCAAGTTTGGGGAATTTGGCGGAAGTGGTGATTTGCCTCGTGTTATTTCTGCGGAAACAACAGAGCTCGATCGGTTTACTGTTGGTCATGAAAAATATCACAACCACCACCAATTGCAGATCAATGGAGCCGGCGCCGGTTACAAACAGCACCACGTTCATCATCAAAGAAACGCTTCTGATCAGCAACAGAAGAGCAGCCCGAACAGTGATGATAAAAGCAATTCTTCTCGTTCAAGTTCAACCGTTACCAAACAGCAACAGCAGCAGCAGCTGAACCACCGACATAAAACATTTGATGGCCGGAAGAGTTTGCAGAGTAACAGCAGCAGCGGTAACAACAGCAATGGCTTTGCCAATGCTAGACCATCAAAAGGAAGACGAAATCCATCTGATGACCTAGTAAGTTAGCTTGCTATTATTATTAATTTGCTCAATTATGATTTAATGCTCTCCATAATAAGTTATTGCAACTAATTGCAGTCTTCTAGATCATCATCAGTACCCAAATTTGGGGCATGGGATGAAAGAGATCCAAAATCTGGAGAAGGTTTTACTGTCATCTTCAACAAAGTAAAAGAAGAAAAACAAATTACAGCTGCCAAATTCCCTCCTGTTCAAGTTCAACTAGACACCAGCAAAAATCGAGAGAAAAATGAACCAAGACGCAAGGTACATTACTCATCCTCCTGGTTTCCCGTGCAAAAATTTTCATCAACTCCTTCTAAGGTCCTGTATTTTCTACGCTCGCAGATATTCTGCTGCCTGTTCTGATTCTGAACTAGATAGAGATTGATAAAGTTGGATCGGAAACTTTGTTGCCATTCATTCATCATCAACAACAGTTACAGTGAAGCAGATATAATTAAACAGTTTTAAAAAACATGCGTCTTTTTTCTTTACCAGTGAAAGCCATCTTCAAACGATTCCTTGTGTATGAATATTATTGGTTCTAAGAACAGAGCATTGCCTCTTCAAAATTCACCAAAAAAAAACGTGATGGACTTCGTTGTAATGAACATCTATTTTGAAGGAAATATAGTTTAAAAAAATTTTTGAATTTCAAAAATAAATTATACTGTATTAATTTTTTTTTTCCTTTTTGAAAATAGACTTTGATCTTGTTTTGAAAAATAGATTAATAGCACAAGCCCCAATTATTATTTGTTCAAATTCAAAATTTCCCACCTTTTGCACTAAATAGCTGTCCAGATATCTGTTCCCAATTCAAGATATTTTGATAGAAGCCAACTATAAGCAACTAGATGTGGGTCATGCTAGTCTGCAATAAGCGGATCTAAATTAATCAACTTTTTATTAATTTAATCTGAAATTAAATAATTTTTAAAACATTTTGAGCCAAAATGATACAGAAAGTAACATTTGGAAGTTTTATGTAAAATTATTATTTTTAATTATATAAAAATTTAATAAAATTACTAATTATTTTTTTTCTGATAACAAGTATTGTATTTTATTTTATTATTTTTCTTTTTTATAAATATTTTTTTTAAAAAAAAACCTCTCGGATCAGAGCCTTAAGGTGGAAAAAGGAAAAGGGTGGATTAAGAAATTAACAACGACGTCGTTACTGTGTCAATTTTTCAAAAGTTGCCTCGTGAAGACAGAGGTCCTTACTAAAGCGCCACGTGGATTAAGATTGTGCATTTTAAATTCCCTCCTTGAGGGTTTTTCAAACTCGTCAGTTTCCTCTTGCTCCTCCTTACATTCAGAGAAAGGTGCAGAAATGGTGGTTTCAGGTCAGATGGCTTCTTCTTCCTCTAAAGAGCAGCAGAAATTCTATCAGGGATGGTTCAATGTTGCCGATTCAGGTTTTCTTTTTCGATCTTTACTCTTTTTCTTTTTTTTTTTTGTTTTTTTTTTTTTTTGCCTTCCTTTCCTTTTTTTTCCACATATTCATCACTATTATTTTGAAATGAAGTTGTATGTATGTGACAGAAAACACCCAGCAATTTCTAATCTATTACTCAGTATAATTTTCTGTATCTATTAATATTTCATTTAGTTTTCTTTGTGTCTATGGATAGATGCCGATGGCCGCATCACTGGGAATGATGCCATAAACTTTTTCTCTATGTCCAATCTCTCTAGGCCAGAACTCAAGCAGGTAAACAATTGTTTTGTTTTTGTGATTACTGGTATTTATGCCCCGATATGCATGTTTGTTACAATAAAAAATGGAATTCTATTTGGAATAGTTACCAGAACGGAGACCTGCATTCTTTTACTATTTAGACTGTAATTTTCATTCATATGTAAGGATGCTAACATATCCTATTTGCTAGAGAGAGAGAGAGAGAAAAAAACTCGTATATTAAGTAACATTGTGATCAGCGTTTTCAATTTGAGCCTCTTAAATGATGTTTCTTGTTTGTTTTATCCTTATGCAAGGTCTGGGCAATTGCAGACACAAAGCGACAAGGATTTCTTGGTCTGACTGAGTTCATTACTGCAATGCAGGTGGTGTTTAGATTCTTGTTCTTTTAATTTCTCATCAACTGATTTATTAAAAACTGATTCTGTATTTTCTTTTCCTTGTTGACAGTTAATCTCTCTTGCACAAGAAGGTCATGAAATAAATTCAGGTCTCCTTAGGACGGGTAAGTTGAACGACATTTTCTGTATTGAATGTAGGCATATCCCTCTCTCTGTGAACCAGTTTGTAGTAAACATTTCATAGTCTACATATATTTGGGCCTTGTCATTTCATTTTGGAACTTTCTGCAAACGGATGCTATGAAATTGTTTGTTGTAGCTTAATATTGGGGCATGACACCATAAAATAAAATAAAAAAAAAGGGGGGGGGGGGGAAAGAGAGCTCTAAAACATGGCCAAGACTTCTTTACTTTCACAGTTAAGAACATGTGTTTATAGAATTTATGTCCCTTGTTTGGATTTCAGATTAGCCCTGCAGTTGCATTTCTGAACATTGTGAAATGTTGTTAACTTAGTCCTGTATATTCTTTTTCTAGTCAACATGGAAACTCTGAAGCCCCCTGTAATGGAAGGTTTGGATGCCTTGCTGGCTGTAAGTCCTCTGTTCCCATTTATCTTTAGCCTTTAAAACATAACTTTTATATTCTCTTCCTTTACACACGTTCTTGCTGTCTTCCAGGAGAGCATTAAATTGAATGGAAAGCCACAGAAAGATGGTCTGAGTACTTTTTCTTATAGTATTACATATCATCCTCGTTTCTGGTTTGTATTCAAACTTTAATTTGTCTTCTGATACATCTCTTAAACTAATGCAGCAAGTACTGAACCATTGCCCCTAGCACCCGTAGTTAACTCGAAACGTGCAAAGAAGGTATTATTTGCAGTCACTAGACACCAATGTGTAAATTTTCTCTGATTACAATGCATCTGATGATCATTCAAATTCTTTTAATATCTGTTTTCAAGTGATTCTTTATTCACCTAAACCGTGTTTCAGGCTCCTTGGCCAGGAAATATACATTAATTCTTTTGTACTTTTTAGATGTTTTTTAGGAATGTATGTAAAAAGTTTAAAAAAATTTCTGCTCATCTAACCTTTTTTTTCCCCTTCTGATGTGGGATGTTTTTTCTATTTTTCCAGACTCAAAGTTTTGCTGCAGCTGTTACTTCCATAACAGATGGCTTGAAAAGATTATACAATGAAAAGCTTAAGCCATTGGAAGTGACTTACCGTTTTAATGATTTTGGGTCTCCGTTATTGGTGAGTAGTTAACAGGGCATTAATGCTATGTGTCATTATGTAAAAATCCTGTGTTTCACACTTTATTCATATCTCTTAAATTTTATTTTTTATTTTTTTCATCTTGCAGACAAATAGTGACTTTGATGCCAAACCAATGGTCATGCTTTTGGGCCAATACTCAACTGGAAAGACCACATTCATAAAGCACTTGCTTGGATCTAACTATCCAGGTTTGCAAACTTCTTTTGTACATTTTTCCTTGTTTAACATTTCTAACTAGTGGCAATTTTTCCATCTAAAAGATTTACATTTTCATTGACAGGGGCTCATATTGGACCAGAACCGACCACTGACCGATTTATTGTAGTTATGGTACAGAAGCACCATTACCAATGATGTTGATTCTTAAACATAACTTGTTTGAGGTTAATATTTATGTGGAAATTGGTTTCACCTGGAAGAAGCATTTAACTAAATTAAGCTAATGACATGATTATATACAAAAGTTAAATGGGGGAATCAACTCTGGGGACTGATTATGTTGACTTATTTTGTTACAAGGGACAAGGTTTTTCCTATTCTCCTGCTGTTAGAATGTTGAGTCTGCCTTTTCCCCATTTTTTATCCTTCTTTTTCATGGCAATTTGTCAATCTCTGTGAAGTGATATATTCAATTTTGGATTAAGAATTAGTCAGTCATTCCCCTTTAAGTATTTGTTTCTTATAATTTCCTGTCATCTCCTTCTACTTAGTCTGGGCCAGATGAGAGAAGCATTCCTGGAAACACTATTGCTGTTCATGCAGAGATGCCATTTACTGGATTGACAACTTTTGGAGGATCCTTTCTGTCAAAGTTTGAATGTTCCCAAATGCCACATCCTGTAAGTTACATTCTTGTGAACTATAATGATTGTCGAATTAACAATTAATTACTGAACTTCAATGTTGATGTTCAGCTACTTGATAATATCACATTTGTGGATACTCCTGGAGTTTTATCTGGGGAGAAGCAACGGACACAACGCAGTTACGACTTTACAGGCGTTATCTCATGGTTTGCTGCAAAGTGTGATATGATACTACTTTTATTTGACCCCCACAAGCTTGACATCAGTGATGAGTTTAAACGTGTTATCTCATCTTTACGTGGTAATGATGATAAGATTCGTGTAGTCTTGAATAAAGCAGACCAAGTAGATACACAACAAGTAAGAACTACATACCATAATCGCATACTATTCTTCCAACCTATCCATTAAAGAATTTTCAAAATTTTTAACCTCTTAATCGCTGACACAGTTGATGCGAGTTTATGGTGCATTGATGTGGTCCCTTGGGAAAATCCTAAATACTCCAGAGGTTGTGCGCGTTTACATTGGGTAGGTTATTAATTTCTACCTTTCAGATCATACTAGGAATCAAACGCAGAAATGCTGGTGAAAATGCTTGTTGTGTTGGTCACACACTGACATGTTTGATGGTTATGTCTTAATTCTACAGCTCCTTCAATGACAAAGCAATTAGTGGAGCAGCAGTCGGACCTATTGGAATGGACCTATTTGAGAAAGAACAGGATGACCTTCTTGTTGACCTGATGGATATTCCTAAAAAGGCTTGTGACCGTAGGGTATGATTTCTCTCATTTTGTTTGATAAATGCTTCATTTTAGGGAGTTTAGTCTTGAAAGTTAAGTGATTGCCTCTGTTGGTGTTTATTATATATATATATATATATCTGAAATCAGGTCAATGAATTAGTCAAACGTGCCAGAGCAGCAAAAATCCATGCCTACATAATTAGCCACCTCAAGAAAGAGATGCCTGCACTTATGGGTAAAGCAAAAACTCAGCAAAAACTTATCAGCAATCTTGAGGATATTTTTGCTAAGGTCAGCATCTCTAGTTTCTCTTGGCCTCTTTGCTCTCATCTCAGGTTTTGGATGTTCATTTATTTAGAATTTCGTGGAACAGGTTCAGAGAGAATTTCATTTACCGGCAGGAGATTTTCCAAGTGTGGAGAATTTCAGGGAGGTTTTGACTCGATATAACATCGATGAGTTTGAGAAGATGAAGCCTAAGCTGATTCAAGCAGTTGATGATATGCTAGGTTATGATATCCCAGAACTCCTCAAGAATTTTAGAAATCCTTATGATTAAATAAAGGGTATATAGAAAATGAAACGACTGACTCTTCAAGAAGCCTTGAAGAGGAAAAAGGTTGCCTTTCCATGGGATTCGTGATCAAATGTAGCATCTATTAATATTGTCAAGATTCTTGTTTAATTCTTATTTGAAAATTAATTAATCTTAAGTTTATTTTACATGTTTTTATAAGTTAATTCTCCTATTGGAGGAGCATGTGTAGGGCAATGGTAAAACCCTTCCCTCCATTACAGATAATTCATAGGTTCAAAATGTTAAAAGAATTTCTTTATAATATTTACAGAAAATCGGGTTTGTAGAAGAAGTTAAAGGATGTAATTGAAAAATATTTATGTAATTAGGGATCAAAAGTGAATTGTCCTAAAATATAAAACAAGGAAAGAAGATCCGAGTGAGAATTAGTATTTATCTGTTGATGGGTGTGTATTCCAAAGGAAAGAAATTTGTGATTTAAAAGCGGGCCCCACCAAAGCGAAATAAATTAAACGGGTTCGGCGTCTGAAGACGGCACGGAATACTCTTCTGCTTGGTTGTGCCGACGGCGAAAAAACCGCTCTCTCCTCGCCTTTACGTCTGTCCTTATTATAGAAGAATTGTACCTTTTTCGTCTCTGACTTAGATTTCGTTTGGTAAAATATTGTGATCATGGAGAAGATAGGCCGGAGATTTCAAGGAAAAGTAGCTATCGTTACTGCTTCAACTCAAGGAATTGGATTCAGCATCGCTGAGCGCCTGGGTTTGGAAGGTGCTTCTGTCGTCATTTCTTCTAGGAAACAGGTTTCGGCTCTCTTTTCTTTTACTTACTCCCTAAGCTGTTTTGTGAATTCCGATTCATTCATTTGAATAATAATTTTCAAATGAATAATTTTCCGGTAGATGTTTGATGGTTTGCCTTTTTCTGAAAATGATTTCATTCGATTTCCTTGTGGTTTCTTTTAATTAGATGATTCCAATTTTATGGTCTTCTGTAATATGTTCATGTTATTTTGATGGATGGAGGCACTTGGATGGAATAATCTCTATTTTATTTTCATAATAATGGGTTTGCAGAAAAATGTGGATGAAGCGGTGGAGACTCTCAAAAAACGAGGGATTGAGGTGTTTGGATTAGTGTGTCATGTTTCAAATGCTCAGCAAAGAAAGAACTTGATAGAGGCGACCGTTCAGGTGAAACATTCTCCCCTTAACTCATCTTAATTTTCCATGAATCATGGGTCACTGCTGCTCTAGCGCATACTAGCTCATGTTGGTGATTCTGATCTTATTGATTTTAATTTCTTTTGTTCAAGAGGACTCCATTTAAACTATATTTATAAGCCAGATAATCATTTGGTGAAGTTTCTTGGTGATCACAATTTATAATTGATACTGGTGTTCTCTTTATCAATAAGCTAAGCTTTTGCTTTTCTAGCAAAGAGAAGTCTTTGAACTATTCTACTTTTTGTTGTTGCACCTCAAGTTACTTGCACCAGAAAATTTGCTTCCGCTTGTTTACTTTGTGGGATCTGGAGCGGAGAGGGAAGACATTCAACTTTCTTTTCCTCATGATCAATATATCTGAAGTAGGATACAAATTCATGGTATTCGCTACACAGAATGACCTCATCTTCATGGAAGAATCAGCTGTTATCATGGGCTCTTGGAATTAACCCTTCCATGAGATATACAAACACCTAATGTATTTTATAATCTCTTAACTTCCTCAGACTACTATGGCCTTTTAGGTTATGGTGACATTTTGATGCACACGTATACAAAGAGATACTATTCTGACCTAGAAATCCTCCCAGATCTTCCTTTCTACCATCAAGAAATCAAATATTTACACTTGTGCATTTCAACTGATTTTGAAGAGATCCTCCATTCTTTTTCCTTTTTCTTGTTGGGTGCCTTTAGTGATCCAGTTCCTATTGCAACATTGCACTTTAGTTTTGTGCTTCTTGGGTGGACTCTTCTAGACATTTATAGATACCTTATAATTATTAAGCCCCCATCTGTTTTTTGCTTCTGTCCCCATTGATAAATAATTGGTGGTCCGGAGCTTTTTCCTTTCATCTTCTGTGTTGGCCTTGACTTTTTGCTTGATCTTTCTTTTTCATTAGGTAGATAAAGATACTTGCAGTGTTGGGTTTCTTGTACCAGGGTCTGATCAACTTCCTAATGTTTAATCAAATTCACCTTTTCTTTGGTGTGCTTGCAGAAATATGGAAAGATAGATGTGCTTGTTTCCAATGCTGCTGCTAATCCCACAATTGATTCGATCTTGGAAACTAAAGAAGCAGTCCTTGACAAGTTATGGGATATAAATGTTAAAACTGCCATACTCATTCTTCAAGTACGTCTGACTACCTTTGAGTTACTGCATATTGGTTCTTAATAATGTAATGAGAGAACAATTCGTGTAACTATGGATCTTAAATTGGTTCAGACAAGCTGGTCAAACAATGCAGATCTGCCATCTGTGTATAGATTGTGTTAGAAATGAATGCTAACTTATCTTTTTCTTTTTTCATTTTTTAAATGACAGGAAGCTGCACCTCACTTGAAGAAGGGTTCATCAGTTGTTTTGGTTTCTTCCGTTTCTGGCTATCAGCCTAGTGCCTCTATGCTTATGTATGGGGTGACTAAAACAGCGCTTTTTGGGCTAACCAAGGTACTTTTTATTTCCGTTGACATCAAATTTTCGTTTTATTATCTTGCATTCTCATAAGTTTTAGTTTCCTTTATGAACTTTAGGCCCTAGCGACTGAGTTGGCACCAGATACCCGTGTAAACTGCATTGCACCAGGCTTTGTGCCCACAAATTTTGCTTCCTTTATCACTGGCAATGCCGATATTGTAAGTTATTAACATTTCCAATTAAGCATCTTTATGATTCTTTAGCAAACAGGCACGCGTTTAGAGTTCTTATGGAGGTTATAAAACTTGTTATGTTTGGTTTCATAGAGAAAGGCAATTGAGGAGAAGACACTACTCAACAGGCTTGGCACGACACAGGACATGGCAGCAGCCACTGCCTTTTTGGCTTCTGATGATGCTTCTTACATTACTGGAGAAACTTTAGTAGTTGCTGGGGGAATGCCATCAAGACTTTAGTTAGACTTGGTTTCCTTCTCTCGACTGCCACCCGGAAATGATCTTTGTATGATCTTCGCCCCCCAAAAATAAGAACTCGTGAGAATGCCAACAAGTATGTTATCTTTTGTACGAAACAGGAAACAATAAATGGCCCAAATTTAAGGATATGTTTAGTGTAATTTCTGTCATTTCGCGCAAGCTCTCCTCTCCATGTCTGTTTTGTGAAATATAAACTCCCATTTAATCTTTATTTATAATTTGAGGCAGCACCTGTGCTATTTTGGTGTTAGATCCAATGAAGGTTATCAGAATTTTATGTACATATATCTCTTTTGATTTTCCAATCCAACAAAGAGTTTTGTGCTTGGAACAGCCGAAAAAATGGTTGACGGTGTATCTAGAAGGGAGAGATTTTGGGCACTCCATCACCATATATTTATACTTGGTCAATGATTTGAACATCACATACAACAGGTAATGCATCTTGGAAATCACAAGCACAAATAAAAATAGTTCAACTCAACTAACAAATGATTATCAAGTTTTATATACTGCCATCTAAGATCCCCAAAGATTGAGCATATATACATATGAAAGCTGTCAAGTTGCTTCAACAAGTTGCTTTGACAACTTATGTACATATAATGCAGTTACAGTCAAAATGCTGAACAAACACTTGCTAACAGCTTGAGGTTTTCGAAACCTTTGTTTGTTTTTTTTTCTTTTATCATTTCCATTCTCTAATAAAACTAAACACATATAATCAGTTATACACTTCTTTACCTTTCAATTAAGTTTCATATGTATCACAGCAACATCTGTCTTCCAAGTTTTCTTCTCTGTTTGATCTTACAGTAAAAGTATACATACTTTCAGACCCTCGCAAGTATAAACAAAGTCTTTTGCTGGTCTTCATGTTTTTCTTCATTCACCTTCTCACTGTGTACTTAGAGACAAGCAAAAAGAACTTCAAAAATCAAAGGATATAGCTATACAGGAATTACATCCCCATTCTGACTTTCATCACACGTCAAGATAAGACCATCAACATATGTTGGGAGAAGACAACGCATCCACTGACAACCTGTTGACGTTGGTTCTGTAGGTGGAACAATCATGAGAACATTTTCATGCCGGCGAACAATCCCCATAACACTGACTGTGCTTCCTTCTTTAATATAGCTGCCATCCAAAGAGAAACCATGAAAGATCAAGGGAAAGTCGTTCAAGGACCAAATAGTTCTGTTTACCCAACCCTCTCCTTATGCTTTTTCTATTTTCTAAAGCAGAAAGCAATTTCAAGAAATATTTCTACAAGAATTTAAATATGGTTCCACATAGTTAACAGTGATGAACGTCAACTTTAACTAAAAGCTATATGTGCCAAACCTGTTCCAGGATTACTATGTTCTCTCAATATATCAACTTTCTGAAGTAAGACAATCCTACAACCTCTTCTGATGTGTGAAAAAGCACAATGACCTAATCTTGTTTCTTGATGACTTTGTATGTCCCTGTTTCAGATTCAGGACTACCACTGATTCTTTTTTTGGTTATTTAACTTAACTGATTCTGAGAAACAAATCTAAAGGAAAAAAATGTTAAAGTTTGCTACATATGGTAATAAAGTTTTAGAACACTGGTTTCTATGTTTCCCTACAACAAAGAAAAAACATTTCAGCAGTCTATAATGCTCGTCGCTGCCATGCATGCATATATGTACTTACATGAGCACGTACACACATACTGCTCTGTCGTTTTTTGCTTCAATGGTTTGTCGGTGTAGACGGATGCTCATGCATGTGGACATAATATATGGAAAGATGGACTTTACTTATTGTATCACTTAGACTAACTTCCAATCATTTCATCAGATAAGATTCAAATAAATGCAAACAAATATACTACAAAAAACCATTTACATAAAATTATATAAAATTATTTTTATACATACATATAACATTAATACTCTAGTAATGTCTACTAATATATTGTGGAGGATTGCAAGATTATTACTAGCAATAAGCAAAAGGCCAATTGATAAAACAATAGCAACGGTGAAGTAATTGGAGATAAAAACTCTCAGTTCAGCAAATCATTTACCTTTCTTTCAGACGCATAACTCGGTCATCACTTGAGAGGCTTCGATCAGCAAGCCAGCGCAGAAAGTTTGGGGATAGATCTTTCTTCTCATTTGTTATATTAACAATTGTTGTGGGTTTGACAAATGGAACTACCTTTGATCCATAGCCAGCTTTGACTAAAGCTCTTAAACCAGACTGGAAGTCTGATATGTAAAAGTCTGCCACATATTTCTGTTCATGAAGAAAACTATAAGGTTATAATAACAACAAAATGGTAATAAGTCTCATCTTACAAAACAGATCATGTGATTAGTTTACTGCAAATAGAAATTGGTTAGTAAGCTAGAAATCATTAAAAACTGAGTTTCGGAAACTACAACCAACCTCTGAATGTCTGCACCCCCATGAGAGGATTCGGTGGCTTGGATTTGCAGATTTTCCACCGCATCCTCGGTATTCATACAATTCTGTAGAAGTATATACACATCTTGGCACCCTTTGGAAAGAAGATTCAAGAGGAATGCTTCCACAAGTGACGACCTAAGAGAAAAATGATTAGGCGACATTAGTCTAAATGAGATAAGTGCAAACGACCAACATTTATGAGGACTCCAAGAAAAATATCAGCACAATGCCTGAAATGGTGAATTCTACTTGAAGCTCTAGACTTTATGTCTGGTTTATAATAAAAGGGAAAAAAAGATTTTATTAATAACAGCAATAATACATTCAATAAATGTTTCCCTAGATACATGAAATAGAGCATATCTACATAACAAGGAAGACAATTGTAACTACTCAAATGGACATCATAAAAGAAAGGGGAAAAGAGAATTTTAAAATAAAAATAAAAAGTGATTATATTGAAGATCGTAACTGGAAAAAAAAATTTCCAAAATTTACCAACACATGCTCAATCACTATAAGATGTGATGGAGTCACTCACAAGCAGGGTTGAATCTGAAGTGGAAGACCTAATACAGTGGACTTTAGACTACCACTTCAAAACAACATGATTAAAACATGGTAACATCCTCCATAGGATACCAATTCATGAAAATCATAATAATGAGAGAGTTTCAGAAACACATCTGCTTAAAAATGTAAACATTTAGTCTTGTGCTTCTTCAAATTCCTTTGCTCCAAATAACTATAATGCTAAAGCTATAGAAAGTAATCACCTGCAATTAAGATAAACAAGTGCAGTATGTATAACAACTTGAAATCAATCAAGTCTCTACTCTTTCCTTTAATAATAATAGTACGCCATATAAGTACCAACTCCATGCCAGCGAAATACATTTCTCAATCTCTTTCCACCAAACACCTGATAAAATGGTACGAGCGCAGGCCACTTTGATAAGATATGGCTTTTTCAAAAAAAATTTTTTCCTTGCCAAAGTATAACAGACAATTTACTGTAGACATTACATTAGAAGTATTAATGTAAGCAGTGATAAGCTCCTCCAAACCATTTTCTACAAGTTTTAATCAGCATTTCCGAGGCTAAATTGGGCAGTACCACAACAATCTCATAGATCATTCAGAAAACCAGTCTATTACAAATAAAACCATAACTGCCCCCAACGAAACCTAAGTATAGGAACCCAATTGATATATTCAAGAAAGGGAGAACCAAAATAAAGCATTAAATGAGACCTCAATGCATATTAGAGTCACCCACCGGCGAGAAAATAAAAAGGGAAAAGAGAGTATGAGATTACCCCGGTGACCTTGACATACTGTCCATCAGCAGCGCCTCTAAGCTCAGCATCGGGATACCTTCGCAAAAACCCCAAGAGCCCTCTCCTCTTGTACGCCAAATTCCATATCAACGCCATCAAACACACAGCCGAAACCACAAGAACAGCAACTAATATGAGCGCCTTCTTAACCGCAACCATCAAGAATGCCCCGACAAGTAAACCCATGACCACCACTATCAAGGAGACCCACATTGCTACCCTGGACACCTTAAACCCATACTTAGCATCATCACTCAAGCTCGTGACAGCGGAACCATAAGCAGCTTTAGTGGACAAACCAGAGGGTGGGTCGAAGTGGGAAGACCTAGAACTTCGGCCACTAGCACTGGTGCCTAAGGGACCGGAAGTGATAAGACCAGTGGGCTGTATTGGGGTCATAGGCCCAGAAAATGAAGATGACGAGGAGGTATATTTCTTGGGCATCGGACCAGAATTGGATGTTTTGTGACTGATAGGACCCGAGTTTGGACCGGATCTCATAGATCCGCTGTTATGCTGGGACGAAGAAGATGGTCGTGACAGTGGTTTTAGGGAAGGCGGAGGAGCAGCAGATGGGTGTGGATGTGGTTGTGCATGGTGCTCTCCAGCGGAGGAAGTTGCAGTGAGGTCGATACCATACATTTTGCCAAGTTCTCCAGACCTTTTAACATCGCCTCCGGTGTAAGGAACAGCACGAGAAGCCATTGTTGGCTGTCGTTCCTTAAAGTGTTCAGGCCTTCCGGACACGTAAAGTCCATTACTGAGTTGGTGAGACCCAGTTCGAGTAGTCATTTCTGCTAATTTTTATTTTATATAATATATATATATGTATATCTTTATTTTCCTCCCTATCTGGAGATGATCTGCGAACAGAATTCTCTGTATGAACTCTTTTCTTTGTTTTAAGAACAACAGGATATGCAGCACAGTTGCTAAGGAGGAAAAAGAGAAGAGAATTAAGAGACGACAATCCGAGAGAGAGAGTGAGTGAAGAGGTGCGGTGTTGGAGTTTAGTGAGAGAGAGAGTGAGTGTGTAGGTGGCAGTAGGAGTAATGTTATTAAGCTATGTGAAAAGACAAGAAAGGGTTCGGAATTTGTGATAAAGACATGTTTGACCCTTAACAACTTTTATGATGGTTTAAACCGGCAATGCACCGCTGGTTCGAATTTTTGCTCCTCCTTCTCCATTTTTCAATTTTTTTCCTTTTCCTTTCAAACCATCCAAGAAAGAAACAAAAAGTTATTGGAGAAATCAGATACACTATTACACCTAGTTCTGGAGAGAATAAATTGAATTAAATGGGAAAATTATGTATACCATTTTTTTCAAATTTCTTTTCCCAAAAAAAAATATCGGAAAGTTTCATTTATTTGTATTTAATACTCTTTCACATTACCCTTCTTTTTTTTTTTCCTAAAGAGAATAAGTCAACTTTTTCACAATTTCAACCAAACTTAAATTTTGAAGATTATTTATTTTAAGTGGTTTTCTTTTCTTTTTTTTTGTAAATAAATTATTAGAATATTAATTTAAATGTATATATAATTTAAAAAGATAAATTGTATATAATTTAAAATTATAAAAATATTTTATCATAAATAAACCTCTACTTTAAAGGAAAAAAATCAAAATAAATATTTAACAACACTGCAGAGGGCAGTGAGAAAAAAAAATCATATATGAGAATATTTAAAGAATTTAAGGGACCTGAGACAGAGCATTTATAAGTAAGCTAATATGTAAACCAGAATAATGGTAATGCTACTTTAAATAAAAGACCAAATTCCACTGTCATTTCAATTCTATTAAATATAAAAATAAAGATAAATGCCTTTACTAAATTAAGGAAAAGGGGTGGTATGAAGAAATTTTAAATTATGACCATGTCAAAAGACAAAACTGGACTCCAAAATTTCCCGTGCTTTGGATTCGAGTTGTATTTCTTTATTCCTCCTACTACTGTAATTCAAAACTTTCTCTCTTTTTTCTTCTTTTTTAATTTTTTTTTAATTTTTTTTTTTGGGGAATAATTTTTCAATTCTTGAACGGTTTGATAGTGTCGGTGCTAAATATGATAGTGTAGGGACAGAATTTAAACCATTAATTTGGCTGGATATGTGTGGTGAATGGGTCCCAAGCTAACGTGGTATCTTTTAGCATGGAATCATGCGGATAACCATTGTGAAAGAAATCGAATGGTTAAGATGCTTCTGATCAACTGTCATTTTCGTCGCAGGCAATCCTCCTCTGATCTATGAATTCTACCCATATGCCAATGGTAAATACTAAAATTTCCTTTACATTTCCCTTCAGTCAAACCCCACCCTTTTTTTTTTTTCCTCTTAATGAATTCTTAATTTGTTGGGTAGAGACATTTATCAAACTAAACGTGCAACTAAATCCAAATAAAATTGACATTTATATCAAAGCTTTCACAAATGATGTGATAATCAGTTTCTAAAGAAGTGGTATAAGTAAAATTGCGAAGCAAGTGTTAAGTAAGTCACTAACCTTCAGAATTGGCAACTGAGCTATGCGCCGGCATTCATGAATCACGTGTATGTACGTACTGTAACGTAGATGACCAAGTCGGAAACAAAATTGAGGAGATTAAAAACTTCAAAGCAATTCAGAGAATAATAGAAACCACTTCTCTTTATACAATCGTACTCCATCATGGGCAAACCTAGCTACATGATTAGAAAACTTTTTACTTTGTTTGCATGAGAATCGTAGACTTCCGGATTTTTGAAAAAAATTCAACTATTCCCATCACTATCATATCTAATGAAATTTTTTATATATCGAAAGAAATAAAAAAGAGGTGGATGATCTTTTGCTTTCTTAAGGTATTAGGTCCACAATAAAATAATATTGAGACACTACCGCCTAGTACTTTCGTATATCAAAATTCATCCCTTTTTTGTATCATTGGATTTGAGGACATAATGCGACTTCTCCTGCACATATTCTTACTAGTACAGATACTAATCATTCCAATCTCTTTAGGAATTAGATGCAAATTGTTTATTTATTTTAAATAATAGTGCATCATGGAAAAGATCCTGAAACTAATACATAGATTAGTTCAAAACTTTTGCCCAATCATTTGGAGGTTGGTCCAGGGCGTCCACTCAAACCGAAGATGACAAAACTTTTAGCATGTGTGCCGTGTCTCTATAATACTCATTAAAAATAGAAGTGTCAACTTTTTCTTTCGAGTTGATTTCCAAATAAATTTCCTCAGATACATTATAGCTCCCGACACTGTATAAGCTATTGGTAAATTTTGTCCTCCAACTAACGCATCTAACCGTCTCCCAGAATAAAGGAAATCAACTGCTTCTCTTTTCTTTACCATCGCCTGCCTATATGGTCTCTTCAACGCTAACGCTTTTTGTAAAACCTTAAAAGCCTATCAAAGCACCTAAAGTTCTCAAAGGATGGATGGCGAACCCAAGGTTCTCAGTGTAGGCTCTCTTTTAGGTCATATATGACTCAAATTGGTGGCACTAATGTCGCACAGAAAGTGCATAACCAAGTAACATGCTCTTAGAGACGAGATGGTCCATAGTAGTAAGTTTAGATCAAATCTGCCGTACAAATCTTCTTGTCCATCTTTCCTAAAAGAGCATCCCAGGTCATGATTCCAATTGGAAATAACACCTAAGGAGATGAGATGAACAAGTTGGGTGGTATGTAACTAGTAGTTAGTACTTGAGAGACTCAAATGCCATGCTTCTTTAAACCGGGAACTGGAGAATGATTCAGAAGGCCATCAACTTCACCAACTTCAGGAAGACTGACATGGAAAGGCCACAATCTCAAATACCTTCTCCTTGACCTAAAAAATCTTTTGAGGATTCTGTTCATACTGGAAGTCCAGAGTTCTATGGAAGAAGCTGAGGGTTAAATGCGAACTCCTATTGTACCTCAGGAAACTCTTAGAAAAATTTGATCGGTAGATAATAAAATTTAGAGTAGACTAAGCTAAAAAGTACTCTTCATGGTAGTTACTTTATTACCTTAACTGTGGTATGGTAGAGACATATTCCAACTCATTGATATTTTTTTTATTTTTTTTGGTGGAGGGTAAAACTCAATGGTCATAAATGACGTCCACAAGGTAGCTAAATTTGACATGAAAAAGTTTGGAAAGTTTTGGCCAAAAGGAACATACTTTATGTAACATGTGAAGGTTAGCATTCTAAATAACGTTCATTAAAAGTGCTACTAATTCTAGAAAAAGGGCCATTAAATTCAATATGTGTTGCCAAATGCTGAAAGGAAATTATCAAATCAAAAGCACGACATAATCAACATCTCCACATGCATCCATCACATCAGATCTTAAGCATTTTAATGAAGAAGAATTATAGGGTTATTTTTAAGCTTGTATATTTCATTAACAAAAGAAATGAGCCTGTTTCCATTAGCACTCCACAAGTACAAAAACTTAACCTCATTATTAATATTAAAGCGGAGATATAGATGAAAGGAGAAATTTGTGCTCTCTCATAGCTAGCAAAATTATCATTTGGTCATGTTAATATCTCCAGGTTATATAAGTTGAAAATATAGCCATGTGAAAACAGTGAGCTGAAACTAATTACGACTGGTATGCCTCTCTTCCTATAAAGATAAAAAAGAAAAAGGGATTACCTTCAGGAATCATCGCGAACATTCTGAAATAGACATTTAGCATTTTGCAAAACAGCCTTAATTTCTTCATTAGATGCATCAAGCAAACGCAGTTCTTTAATCTCCTCTTCCCATTTCTCCAACTGTTCCTTGTATATTCTACAAAAAAAAATAAATAAATAAATAAAAATTTGCTTCAGGAAACATAAGCGAAAACTCTACACTGTCATTAGAAACCTAAAATTGTTATGTCAAAGTGACTCACGAGATCATTCTTCCTTCAAATTCACCAATAAGTTCTGACAGCATTGACTTCCCTGATTCCAGTAACTCGGATACCTAATGGATTTGCAACCAGATCCAAAAAAAGTAATCAGCAAATATTAATTATCACTGCAAATACAACCAGAGGTTAGTAATCAATCAATTCGGCTGTACTTAATATTCATTATCTGATGATAAGTGTGTTGAGCAAAACTACCAGCTGAGAAAATTGACTAATCTTTTCCTGAATGTGAGAAACCTCTAGCTCCATCTGTTCAGAAACCACAATGTTGTCCTCATTTCCATCTCCAATAGTTTTGGTCATATCATCATCTTTTTTCTCCTTCTCCTCATCCTCCTCCTCCTAACAAGTACACAACCAAAGTTACTAATTCGATTGAAATGAATTGGCAAAATTCTTCTTCCCATCAAAATATCAAAATTGAGGAGACTAACAGAAATCTTAATGCGTTTTGCCATATCATTTCTCTCTTCTGCTCCCATCAAATATACAAATTGTACTTCTAAAAAGCTGCAGAAGATTAGGAATAAAAAATTAAAGGATAACTTTAAATAGAAAAAAAAAAAAAAAAAAAACTCCTGAAGTAAATCACGCCTAGGTTTTAACTGACAATTTTCACATACACAAGAAAAAACAAAACAACTATAATGAGAAGAAAAAAAAAAGCTATTACCAAATTGGAAATAAAAATAGATTGCACTTATGCAATTAATTGGTAAAAAATATTTAACTTAGAATTTCCTAAATTGAGCAAAGACGATATTTGAAAAAGGCAAGTTAAACAGATAAAGCAAAAATATTGTATTGCATCACATACCTATTCATAGTACCTTCAATCAGAGTAAGGCATGCCATAATTTGTATATCCAATAAACTCAGAATCCAATTTAAGAAGAAAAAAAATGGAAAAACAGACAATAGAGGAACTACTACTAGTATCCATGGGAAGTAAGGAGAATTACAGTAAAATCAAAGGAAATTCGCCTGTCACGACTCACGAAGCAGCAACAGAAGATCGGAGAATTCAAAAAACACATACCTGAAATCAAAAGGATCAGAGGGAGAACATGAAAATGTAGAAATAGTAATTGAGTACCGAAACCTGCTGATTTTTATTTTTATTTTTGTAGAAAAACAAAATAGCAGAAGGAATTCGTGACTGAAATTGACTTCGCTCTCAGACTCAGCTATTTAATTAAAGGAAAGGGAAAATTTCAGGCGGGAAGCACGCAAAATGGGCTTTGGGCTATTCATTGTGCTTCATGGACCGACCAATTACTAGATTAAATCAGAAAATATAAATATAAATTTTTTATTTTTTTTTATATAAATATTAAATATAATAAATATATAGTATAGCAGGGATATGAAGGGCATGGGTTGATATACATACACATAAGGCAAAGATAAACTGTTACTACATAAATATTTATATATAGTTTTTCCCCTTTGCATTAGACATATTCCATGGGGGAAAAGAAAATATATAAAAGGGGAAAAGAGAAAGGAAAAAAAAAAGAAAGACCATTGATACCCTGTGGCTAATAAGCAAGGTAGCATTGAATGGCATGTAGAGAAGAAATGAGAGTTGGATTCCTTCGAAAAAGGTTTTTCTTTTTTCTTCTTTTTTTCTTTTTTTAATTTTTTTATTTTTATTTTTATTTTTTTGATGATGAACCAAGAATTCACGGGAGTTCCCTGAGGTTTCTGCTTTCAGTTCTTGCCTCTGCGCCAAACTAAAAAAAAAAAAGAAAAAAACTTTACCTCATGATAGAAGAAGAAAAAGGCCATGGTTGTGGTCTCACAAACTCCCTTATTTTGTTTCTGGAAGGAAATACTTCATTTTTCTTTCTTCTTCTTCTTCTTCTTAATCATTTCTCACTCGATCTTTTTTGTTCTTTGATTCTGTTGTTTTTGCTAAAAAAACAGTAAACACACATGAAAACACCTCTTCTTTCCAAATACTCAGCATTCTGGACTCATGTTTCTGAATCAGTTCATGCGGTTCTTGAAATCAATTCATACTTTTAGAAGGAAAACAGTTCAATTGCAGGAGGGTTATGTATTATTCTGACACTCGATCAAAGGCTTCTTAATTAAGAAAAAGAGCTTAAAAGGGAAGATTTTGGTAAAGGGTTTCTTTCTTTTTTTTGTCTTTTTTTCCCCCTTTTTTTCCCCCACAGATGGCGAGTTCTTGTTTCAATTCCTTCCGTCTGAGAAAGCCAAAAAACAAACCATTATCAATTCCATCATCTTCTTCAAGAACCCAGTTGAATAATACAGATATAGATAACATGGAAAGAAAAAGATTTGACAGTTTAGAATCATGGTCAATGATATTAGAATCAGAGAACGTGGAGACATGGGAAGCATCTAAAGAAGATCAAGAGGAATGGACGGCTGATCTCTCTCAATTGTTCATAGGTAATAAATTTGCTTCCGGTGCACACAGTCGGATCTACAGAGGTATTTATAAACAGAGAGCCGTCGCAGTTAAGATGGTAAGAATTCCAACCCATAGAGAAGAAACAAGAGCCAAGCTCGAACAACAGTTCAAGTCTGAAGTTGCCCTTCTTTCTCGCCTTTATCATCTAAACATAGTCCAGGTTTACTCTCTATTTTCTTGATTCATTTAAGCTTTTTTTTTTTTTTTTGCTGTAATTAAGATTTAAGAAAGGAAAAAGAAAAATCTTATAAAATCTTGTCTTTTTTGTTATTGAAAAGTTTATTGCAGCATGTAAAAAGCCACCAGTATACTGCATTATAACAGAATACATGTCACAAGGAACGCTGAGAATGTATCTGAACAAGAAAGAACCATATTCACTATCAATAGAAACAATTCTAAGATTAGCACTTGATATATCCCGTGGAATGGAATATCTTCACTCACAAGGAGTGATTCACAGAGACCTTAAATCCAGCAATTTATTACTAAACGATGAGATGCGTGTTAAGGTTGCTGATTTTGGAACATCTTGTTTAGAAACACAGTGTCGGGAAGCCAAAGGTAATATGGGAACTTACCGTTGGATGGCTCCGGAAATGATTAAAGAAAAACCTTACACTCGAAAAGTTGATGTCTATAGTTTTGGTATTGTACTTTGGGAACTCACTACTGCTTTGCTCCCTTTTCAAGGCATGACCCCTGTTCAGGCTGCATTTGCTGTTGCAGAAAAGGTTCTCTTTTTTTTTCCTTTACTTTCCAGAATTAGATGTTTGTCCGTGTTTTTTTTTTTTTCTGTACAAATTTGGTAGCAATTAATGTTGCAGAATGAAAGGCCACCAATGCCGGCGATTACTTTCCAAAATTAGATGTTTGTCCGTGTTTTTTTTTTTTTTTGTACAAATTTGGTAACAATTAATGTTGCAGAATGAAAGGCCACCAATGCCGGCGAGTTGTCAGCCAGCGCTTGCGCACCTAATAAAGAGATGTTGGGCGGCGAATCCATCGAAGCGGCCGGATTTCAGCGATATAGTATCGGCACTGGAGAAATATGACGAGTGTGTGAAGGAAGGTCTTCCGCTTACGCTGCATTCGGGTTTAGTCAATAAAAATGCAATTCTTGAACGCTTGAGAAGCTGTGTATCCACGAATTCTTCATCATCATCATCAATACCTGTACATGCTTGATCTTATTGACTCTGTAACTTTTTTTTTTTTTTCTTTTTTCTTTTTTCTTTTACCATTTTTATTCTGTCATATTTAAAAATATCTCCCACTTCTTTTCATTAGATATATATATATATATATATATATAAATAGATTTTGTATGTAACTAACGAGGGTTTCTTCTTACCTTCTTTAATTGTTCTCTCCCTGCTAGTATTTTGGTTTCCCTTCTCCAATGTCCGATCTCGTTCTAATCCGGCAACGGGAACATCTGGACCGGTTTACTCCGCCGTGACCCGATCGAGGGTAGGGTCCGCATCATTAAAAACCCATCTTAAAAACAGGAAAATTCATCAAACCCAAATGAAATATGCGGCGTGTGGGAGAATAGTCATTATCAAATCTAGAGAATCCAACAAAGGCCCAAAAGTCATTTTAAACGGAGCCCAAATTGGCATTAAAATGTTGACCAATTCATTCCAATTAAATTGGTCAGATTTAGTCAACACGCCTAAATTTTCTTCAACAAGTCAATTTCTATTTTCAACAATTTTGACTTTTTTCTTTTTTTAAAAAAAAACCTTATTTTCCCCTTCCATTTTCTTGTATTACACCACCAGAAAAGTCTGGGTCAACCTTGGGCTCCGTGGATAATGCCAACAGAGGACACATTTGATTCCAACTTCACTAAAAAGATGAACCACTCTTTACCCTTTTTCTTGAGTACGAATAATATAGATATCTTTAAACTAATTCATATTTAAATTTAAATTTAGTTTTGATATTTGTTTTAAATTTTAAATAATTATGTACAAAATAGATAAATATTTTAATGGATTTGATTTTTTCAAATTGAAAAAGATTATATATATATATATATATATATATATATATATTAATTGGAGTCAAGTACTAAGCAACCAAATTGACCTCTCTTAGAAGGATAAATTTATTTAAACTATAAAATCAACTTGGTAGGTTGGACTTACATTTTTATATGTATATTATTATTTTTGTTGCTTAGTAGTTAGTTGGACTTGCATTTTGGCAAACATCACATAATATGATTTGATAAATTCCAAATTTGAATCCAAACACAAATCCTATATTTGTATTGAGTTCTTTATTATTATTAAACAAAAGATAAACAAAATAATCACCTAAATTTGTATCTTAATCCTATGGATAATCTTGGCACGACCAACTAAAAAAATTTACATATCTTTTAGAGAGATAAAACAAAACAAATATTCTCCACTGGCTATTTATTACATATATATATATATATATATATATATATATATATATATATCTTTAAATAATCAGATACTAATATCTGATTTATTAAGTTCATCGAAAGAATAATATTCTTGAAAAAAATATATTATTACAATAAGCATCACGCAAATTTTCCGTTATTCTTATTCTCCTCCTTATTTATTATATTTTTAACGTGCTGCTTTGAGATACGTTTATTCAAAAAAAGAAAAACAACATTTGTCACCTTACAAAAATAATATAAATGTAATAATAATTATTAATCTTATTTCTCTATTTAACAATTACCGACTAAGATTCAAGGGTGACAAACCCTAATTCAATGTAATAAATAAATAGCGACAAAATTTAAATAAATTAAGAAAAGAATAAGATGCCTTTTAGGGAATAACAAAAGGAGGTTTTCGACCGAGACTAAATTAATTACCCAATTCTTTTTGAGATCCTTAGCTTTAATCGAAACCTACTTTTGCCCACCTCGAAAATAGTGACAAACAAAACACAAAAAAGCAAAAAAAATATAAAAAAAATAAAAAAATAAAACTAGGCAGACATCCCTCTCCCCGTATTCTTTTCTTCCCTCTACAGATCCTAAAAAGCAGCATCCCCAACTTTCCGATTTTCTTGTACTGTACCAGAAATTTTGTAATCTCTCCATTTTTATACCAAAATTATCTAATTCTCTCCATGCAATTAAAGAAAAGACGGAATAATAATTGAGGCATGCATGGTGGGGGATGAAACAGAGAATAAAAGAATAATAATTGTTGGTATACTACTATTTAAGCCATTAATGACCAGATATTTTGTGTTTTTTTTTCTAAAAAAATGTAGAGGGTAGTAAGTTGTGAAAAGAAAACAGGGTAGCAAGCAAAAGCGCCAATTTGATGATTATCTAAATTTAACCACAAAAAAAGCTGTATATTTTACATGGTTAAAAAAGGCTAACAACTATTTTACAAGAAAAAAGATAAGCGAAGGAAACCATTTTTTTTACTTAATGTAAATGGAAAGAAAGAGGGGTTGAATTAACCTTTTTTTTTGGGTAGGGTTTATTCTGATCGATTAGGTCCAAATGCCCCAAATTTTTTCTCCAACAAAACTGAAGAATCTTCTAACAGAACCCTTGTCAGAGCCTTCTTTATCGTCCACGTGAGCCTCGCCTCCACCTCCGCCTCCGCCGGGAACATCGCCGGCGCTGATACTATTTTCCTCCACGGAATTAGAATTAGAATTATTCACCTCATTACGGCCGGAAGTTGAAGCGGACTCCGAATTTATCATCTGCCTCGCGTTGGGCTTTTTGGCAGAAATTTTACCTTTCCTTCTTTCTTTCTTACCCTTATTCTTCTTATTTTGCTGTACCAGTAAGCTATCTTCAAAAGCATCAATTATTTCGTGTATAATTTGACGATTCGGTGATGAATCCCAACCTATCCAGTAATTCATATAGCATCTGAAGCAGTAACAGTTAAATGATGGCGGATGGTCATCTATTACAACACTCCTTGCACCAACACCGCTGCCGCCGCCGGTGGAACTGGAAACTCGTACGGTTGCGACGGTTCTGTTATTATTATTGTTGTTGTTCTTCGAATTGCCTGAAAAATTGGTAGAAGAGCAAGAAAGGAGATAAGCCAAGACTTCTCTGTCTTGTGGAGATAAAGCAACCGTGAGAGTCAAAATAGTAGCAGGTAAGAAAGAAAGATGATCGGAGACAAGTGGAGGCGTCGGATGAACTGTTCCTTTCCTACTATACAGCTTCTTCATAATTAACTATTATGTTCCTTCTTGATTATCTTGAACTTCAAAGAATCGCTCCTGATAGAGATGAAAGAAGAAAAAGAAGAATACGTTGGTGGCGGTGGTGTGGTTTGGGGGAAGGTCTTTTCTGGTTCTGGGTTTTCAGGTTTTGAAGGGTTTGATGAGGTGAGAGATGACACAGAGAGAGAGAGAGAGAGAGAGAGAGGAGCATTGGAGTTGGTGACGTATATTTATATATATTTTTATATATTATTATATTGTTTATATTGGGAAAAGATATAGATAATAGTTGATGATATTTCTTTTTTTTTAATTAAATACAAATTATAAAACGTCTAGTTACATTTTAAATAAATTTCATAGTTACTATTTATGAATTGTGTATATAATATTTTAGACTAGCAATTTCGGGTCAATATATAGATATATAAATGTATAATAAAAATATTGGGGAGCGGTAATAAGGTGCGGGCAAGTGTTGGAAAAGAGTAGTTTAGTAAATGGAAGGGAGCGAAATATGATTGGTTGATCAGCATAATTTTAGGTATTTGGATGGACCCTACCACGAATCTAATGATCATATCTGCTTTTCAGAAATTCACAGTCTGTCAACTCTCTCTCTCTCTCATCTTTTCCTCTTCTCTAACTCTGATGCTTTACACCGTTCACTTCTCTCTCTCTTTATCTGTTGGCGTCCCACAATTTTAGGGCAATTTAGGGTTCCCACAAGAATGTCACCATACAATCTTGGGCTATTCATTATTATTGGGCTATCCAAAATTATTTTTTTAAAAAAAGTCAAATTACACTTTTATCCACCAAATTCCAATTTTAAAAACAGATGAAACTAAAAAGTAATTTTCAATCATAAAGAGAACTGTTCCACGCCTTTTTCTGTGTTTAGGTCTCAAATTTATTGGTTCAAAATTGAAAATTAAAGGATATGATATTGTTTCTCTCAATAATTTGGTACGGTTGAAACAATATATAAATGGAAATGACTATTCCCTGCATATATATATATATATATATATATATATATTCAGAAAGAAAATTTTATAAAGAAGAATATCACTAATCATATGTCGTGTCACGTACAATTTTTCCAATTGATTTGACAAAGACACCATCCGCAAACTTGATGAATACACACACCCACACATATATGTATAATATATATTATAATGTTTTCAGTGCATGAATCATGAAATATCATGGAGCACGATAATTCGAAACAGACAAATCCTATCCAACCCAAAATAATACGAGTTAAACAGAAACAGGAAAAATTGGGAAGGGATGGGAGAAGAAAAAGGTTAATAGTACCAACCAAAAACTGCACAGTTTTCGTAGTCATGTGTGTCTGCTTTGATGCTAACAACTAAGAACTTGTGAATTTTGTCTTGGCTTATGGTATTTGTCGGATTCTTATCTGCAGTTAGCAAATAGAGATGCCGAACAAGAGCCTAATGTTTAAAGAAAGTGGCACCAGAGTGGAAGACATTATTTAGGGGATTTGAGAAGATGGTCTTGCCATTGCCACTCCCCGTAATTCCTTGGTACTTCAAATCAATACATTTCACCAAAGTTTATGAGATTTGTGAGTCAAAGCTATAGAATGACCAAATTGATTGAATCAATACAGTATGGAAAACAGCAAAGGGGGGGGGGGGGGGGGGGGAACCTGGGGATCGCCAAACATTCAGGAAGAGCTCTGAAGACGAGCTTTGATCCATGATTCTAAATAATGCAACTCCTCACCACTGATTGAATGACCAAGACCAGGATAAGCCTAAAAGGATCATATAAATAACCACCATAAGTTTGATGCTTTGTTTTAGCTTTTCTTTGTAAATGGATACGAAAGTTCAAGAGAGCATGTGGGCAATTTAGAAGTACCTTGAATTCGCAGCTCATTTCAGCTTTCTCAAGAAATGGAGGACCTGCTTGCCCAGCTTCAAAGAGTACGGTTCTGTCAGACAAACCATGGGACCATAATATAGGTGTCTGCAAACAAATTCACATATTAGGTCCATCATATAAGAAAATTCATCATTCTTGTTTACACAGGAAAGAAAGTCCAGTGTCAAATATTTTAAATGAACTGAAGATAATATCTACTTTCTTGATTAGTGTTTTGCCTCGAGATAATGTTTCATTGACAGACAAGATATCATCACATAAGTTGGTATGCACAAAAATTCAAATATTATTACCCGTGTGCAGATTGTGCTGCATAGAAACATAGACAGAGCAACAAGAGGATCTCCCATGTCTAAATTTGCATAACAAAATAAATCCACAACATAATCTACACTGCAAAACAGATGTTATGAAGGCTAGCTACATATTACCCGCCATACTCATCAGCAATCTATTTGTGGGAATGTGAATGGTAAATCAACATTTTGTCCATTGCATGTTCAGTTATTGCCTTTCCACTTTATCTTGATCAATGTCTATAATTATCCTTAAAATGGCAATGGCTCATGTTTTGTATGGCATCATTGAAGATCATGTCATTTCAAAAGAAACCGACACCAACCAGCCAGTAATATAAGAGGGAAAACTAGGACAACTAAGTCAATCAGCCAATTAGATAGTTTGCCAGCTGCAGTTTACTCAAGGATATAAAAAGATGCCAGAACCAGTGACTGCGAGTAGTTTGCTCTATTTTTGCTTACAGCCACTCAATGAGTGCAACTAGTCCAGCCGTGTTTTGACCCCTAAAATGCTTTACCCAGTAAGTATTGCTGATCTTTTTGTCTTTTCTGCCTTATATTTACCTTGTTCCCACGCCCCAACCCACAAATGAAAGAGGCTAGAAAGATGAAATTGATCTACAACACCAAATACCAACCAGTCTATCAAGGCTTACCTTCTTGGCAGCAGGTGTGATTTGCTGTAGTATAGATGAACTAAAAGGTACCCAACCACTGAACACTGCACCTCCTCCAAGAGTTTTTGGATACAACAAAACACTTGCCAAGGTCAAGGCACCTGTAAAACGCACGAAAGGCAAAAAAACACACATCAGGACTAACGTATTAAGATAAAAGGTAGTTCTGAAACTCCATTCATAAGTGATTTGTTTTTGTGTAAGAGAAAGAGAAAGAAAGAGACCTCCTTGACTAAATCCACATATAAAAACGTTCTCTGGATTCGTTCCAACAGCTATCTCTTTGTCTATCATTTTGTGTATGTTATGAACAGCTTTAAGGAGACTACTTTCATCTTTTGGGGAATCCTGAAATATGGTACAGAAAAGGCATAGATTATTGACCTTTTTCAGTTTCACCCTTTCTATATCAGGTAGAAATCAAGGCCAGCAGCTTTAACGTAATAAAAACACAGTTCAATGTATAAAATCAACTAAATTACGGTAACATAAAGTGGTAAAAAAAAAAAAAAAAAAGGTAGGGCAACTGAGAAAATGAAAAAAGGGTTTAAAGACATGAGAGAAGAATAACATACGGCTGTTACTGGAATCTCATGAATGTCGAACCACGAAGGCATAACAGCACCATCTGTACAAAAACTTCACAATTCAAAGAATAGTATATTACATTGACCAAACACAATCAACAAATGACAAATTCTTCAGCTCTTAAATGCATGTTAGGACATCCAGTATTGGAATATTTCATCAGATAACTCATATCACTCTATCAGTGAGTTAAGACAAGAAAATTGCTTTATCTAAATCCTTACCATGCCCAAAGTCAGGATAGAAAGCATTTGTATGAAAATTATAAATTTAACCAAATAAGGGAAGAAAAAAGAGGGAAAGGGGAATGCTCTTGTAATTCATCCCATAACTCTGCAAAGTATACTCATTTTGTCCTTAAGTAGACTACTTTTCAAATATGGAAAAATCCTGAACACCGAGTGAAAGAACTATCGGTAATTGAGAGTACCAATTCTCATTATCGAGACCTCTGTTCTTAGCCCCTAATTAATTGCAAATGAAACATTCCCTAAAATCACATGTATTCACTGTTTTACTGTCGGCAAAGACAATTGTAATTTGCATATTTCCTACCTAACTACAATCGGCACAATCACTACCCATTGGCAAAAATACACCACTGCTTTTCAGGTAACAAAGCGATAAACGTTCTTTGAATTTCAGTGGATACTTACATTAACCTTAACAAACGAAAAACATTATAAGTATTGGTCTTTAACATCCGCAAAATCCGAGAAAGAAAGAAAAATAGTTAAATAAATATTAATAATGGCAAATCGACTGTAAAGTACTTACAATTACAAGTGACAGGATTTGAGGGTGCAGAAGGAAAAGACCAGACGGTGTTTCTAAACTCAGGTGATTTGAAGAAGGTCTTGATCGGTTCATTTGCAGGGCCTGAATCTCCCAATCCGTGAAGCCACAAAATAAAGCTTCGAGACATCGGATCGCGGTGCTGGGAAGAATAGTTTAGTAACACCCAGAAAATGGTGATGCCAAAGGTGATTGTAAAAAGAACAATTGGCTTCGCTAATTGAATAGCGTTGTTGTTCATATTCACATTTTTGTTTTCCCTTGAATTTTATTATTTACTTTTCTGAAAACTAACTGTCTTTTCTCTAAGAAAATTCCCAATTGCTGCGAAAAAGGATACAAGCGGGTCCGGCACAATAAAGCGGTGTCGTAAAGGCATAAATAGTTCAGGGGAACTTTTACAAAAGCTTTGTATGGTTTCTTTTTGACTAATATTTTTCTTAGGTTAATTATATCTCATTACAAGTCACTTGTGTTTTTTCATAACAAAAGTTGAGATCCCCTCAAATCAAATACACAAAAATGAAAAGATGAGGGCAAGCACTAAGACCAATTCAATACTCAAAAATTATACAGAAAATACAGAGAAGGAAAAGATGTGTAATACATTATAGTTCTCTCCCCCCAAAAAATACATGTGCACCATAATTCAGATCTATACACGTATTTTGCTCTGCCTAAATGAAAAGGCAAATTCTGAATTTGCTGAATGTAAGAGGCAATGTTCAGAGATCAATTACAGCATTGCCATTAAGCTATCTCTTTGATTTCCAGGAACACAGGGCAAACACAGTATGCCACATCTTTAAGCTGAAGATTGGTAACCCTCAACTGTCTGCTTCATCTCATCTAATTTCGAGAGCACATATTCTAGTTTCTTACAACAGATCTCATTAGATATTCTGGGAACATAGTCACACTTCTCAAATGGGCGATATTCACATGCACTTTTGATTTCTTCTCGCAATGTTACTTGAATGTCCTGTTTACAGAGACTCAAATTTAATGTCCATATTTTGTCACATCAATTAGCAAAAGGAAAATCTAAGAAGGCAACTCCAAACATCAAGCAGAGAAATGCAGACAAAGTTAGTAGTAACCTAAGCTCTGATTGAAAAGTTCACTGAGTACAAGCTATCTAAAGAAAAAGCAAGATACATACACTTCTATTGAAGCATGTGCACATATAGCAAGTGCTCCTCTATTAGCAAAACTACACTTACATTTTCTTAGTAAGATCTAAATTTCAAAGAAGAAGGAAATCATAATACTATCTAAGAGCAACTTACATCTCAATACTGGTCAACCCAATGCATTAGGAAATATATGCTAAAAACTATAACTTAATTATATTCTGTTGGAAAATTGTACCCCCAACTTATATTAAAAGGAAGAATAAAAAAAATAAAAAAAAAAGAAAATCAGCCTTTCCAAGCCCTTTGTAAGAAAACCAAATCATTGAAATGACTATCATGCCTGCAAGCATATCATAACTCACTCAACTTAGATTTCACCTAAACAAAACGTAAAACAATCTGCAACTACAGACTCAACATATTAAACATGTCTATGTAACACTGCCACACCAGAAAAGGTGTAATCTTGTGATCCTAATCATGATTTTCCATCTCATTTGAAACTGCCTAGCTTGTAAAACCAAAGGACTGAATAGCAGAGTTGAAATGCATCCAATAAGGTAAAATTGGCATTATCTATTATGCAAACAAGGTCATTTCAAATCAATCAAAGCCGAGGTATACCTTAACCAAAAAAGACAGAGGTATACCAACCATAGAATTGTAACATTGCATAAATAGCATGAATAAAGCTTGTATAAAATAGATATCACACTAGAACCCTCAAAACAATGTCTGTGGTATAAAGTCAAGCTTCATTATACAAACCTAGGTTTATATTGGTCTGGCAGACATAAACTAAACATATTCAAAACCCCATAGAAATGTAATACAATCTCAAAGAATCCAGAATATGATTAGCTCGTTTCATTCTTCTCTGCAACCTGAATCTGAGTACCAATATAGTTCACTAAAAATCCATTCAATTTAAACATTTCAACAGAACGCTAAGCCCAAAAATACAGAATAATATATGGACCTTGATTAGCTGCATAAACTCACTGCAGTGACTATTAACAAGCTCCTTTCTCGGACCGCTAGGGTTAGCCAGTTCATTCATTACGCTTCCAGCTAGCTCCAGAACCCTAACAATTCGCTGTAAAACAGAGCTTTGAGAAAGAATTCAGATAAAAATATTCTTCCACTTTTAACAAAAATAAATATTCTTTAACCTTTTCCACATTCTGAAGACGTTGCAGCGAAGTGTTGTGGCTCTGCGTATCCATGGCGTTCAGAAGTAAAGATTCCTTCCGCTCTGTGATCGGAAGACAGTCCGCTGACTCCCCTCGCAATTGGGTAAGAAAAAGGAGGAAGAAGGCCTGTATTTGTGGACTCTTTTTAATCAACTACAAAATAAGCCCAAAACAAAAAGCCCAAATTTTAAAGTCTGATTACTGAAATTTGATATTTATTTATTTTTTTTAACTGTTTAATTAAATAACTATAGAGAATTCTACATACGAAGACTACCACCAACCGCAACACAGTTTTCAGTAAAGCGGCCATTTCATTCGGTCTGAGTTTGTTAAAAGAGAAGGGCTGCTCATGGCGACTTCGAAGCTGCAGGCACTCTGGAACCACCCCGCTGGCCCTAAAACAAGTATTCTTTTTCCATCTTTATTCTATCTTTCGCTTTATGGTTTATTGGGTTTCCCTGATTGGAGTCAGATCTTTATTTTGTTACGAATCAAATTCGACTCTTTTCTCTTTTGTGTACCTGCAGGGATTGTTGTTGTAATTAATGGTATTTTCTATAAAAATGTCTTTTGACGCTAAAAACTTTAGGTTGAGAAAATGTTAAGGCTAAGATTTTTCACCTTACGTGGAGAATTATAGATAACAATTGGAAAGTCAATGAGATTAACTGAATTCGAGAAACCTGATGATTTTTGTTTCGATGGTAAAATGTGAAATTACTGCTGTGAAACTCGAATTTATGATCTAAGAGCAATTCGATCAATTTAAATTCAATCAAGATCTTAAATTTCTGAAAATTTTATATCAAACGGAGTAGAGGTTTGTTTGCTTCTTGTAGAATCAACGCGGATAGGGTGGATTCTGAAATTTTATCATTATACCTATATTTTGTGTTTTGCTGGGTCTTCTGATGTAAATGAAAACGTTTTGGGGTATTTATGTAGCCAAGTTTAGCTACTATGAGCTATAGTAGTTTATAGATTATTGGTTTCGAGCAGGTTTGAACTATCTTCAACTCCACTAATAATTCAATTAGTAGTTAACTGTGTTTGTTTAAATCCAAACACAATTTATTTATGAATGTTTTGGGATTTTTGCTCTTGCAGTTCACTTCTGGGCTCCTACTTTCAAGTGGGGAATCAGCATTGCAAACATTGCCGATTTCTCCAAACCACCTGAAAAGCTTTCATATCCACAGCAGTGTGGTACATAGGCTTCAAACATACTCTGTGTTTATCTTTGTGTACATTTGTACATACTCGTACAATTTATTCTATTAACTTATTTTCATTCTACTACACTGATTGATGTGTATAGCAAGAGTAAATGGTAGATTGTTTTCTAGTATAATTACAATTCTTACTTTCTCCTATCTTTGACAAGCATCTAATGTTGGATTTTGGATGTCATTTTATTCGTAGCGGTTGCGGCCACTGGAATTATTTGGTCACGGTACAGCACTGTGATCACCCCGGTAAGAAATATCCATTGGAGTGATACACATATCTACTTGCCTTTTCGACTATTTGGGTAGAATTTATATGACATTATTACCCAATTTTGTGTGGTTAAAATAATATTTTATGTCTACGTGATGCAGCACATCACTTGTGGCGCTCTCTAGACTCTAATATTTTCTTTGCTACATATTTTGTCTATTTTATCTTTACCACAAGTTCTTGATATTTGAAATTCCGTACTAATTAGTTGGTCTGTGTATCAATGATTCTACATTGCAGAAGAATTGGAACCTTTTCAGCGTGAATGTTGCAATGGCTGCCACTGGTATATATCAACTATCAAGAAAGATTAGGTGAGTTTTGCCTTTTGTCTGAAATATGTATGTAAAATTCTCAGAATACATCTTTGTTGGTGCTGGAAAACCTGATTTTCCCTCTAATCCCCTCCACCCTCACTTTTCCAACTTGGAAAAGATAAAACAGAGAAGGAAAAGAAATAAAAAATCTAAGGAGAAGAGATATCTTTCTTGTATTATGTGGTAGTACTTTTCCTCCTGTGGTTCTATATGGTATACTCAATTTAGTCTTTTTTTTTTCACAGGCATGATTATGGGCACACAGAGGAAGCTCTTGTAGAAAAAGAATGAAATCTCTGGAGCTCTCACTTCTTGACTGATGATTTCAAGTTACAGTGGTCAGTTATGAAGATTCCTGGATATATTTGTTTTATGTTCTCTAGTGGAGATTGTATTCTACATCTTTTCCCCTTACCCAATGCATTACAGATGTTAACATTTGCTCTTGAATTATTAAAGGGCATTTGGTAATTAAGCAAATAATCCCATGTTCTGATTGAGTCTTCTGTTTTTCTAAGATCTCTGTTTAATCATTTACTTGGCAAGTGTTTTTTTGGGAGAAGGAAGGGGAAGGAGAGTCCTAACACACGTGGTCTGCTTGTGAATTCTCAGTAAAGGACATTGTATGAGGCTGCTTTTGTTCTGAGAAAATCAGAACTCAAGAAAGTTAAATCAATTTTGTGTTTAAAATGAAGACCAGATTGATCAAAATGCAGACCCCCGCCCCCCACCTTAATTGAAAGGAAACGATGCATTTTGACAACAATAAAAGAAAGCTAAAAACAGAGCAGGAAAATTTAAATGAAATTACCCAAATGTAGTTCTCATTACAATATTCAACTACAATCTTGAAATTCAATGGTTTAAAGAATGAATTGGATATTATATCCTTAATACACTGAATCATTACATATTGCTATCAGCTGTATGCTGGAAGCATTGATGAAGACTACAACATTACAATCACTTTGCTGCTTTCTGGACTAGTCTTAAAAATCCATCACAATAATAAACATGGCTTCTTTAAGTTGGCTACAGTTGAAAACTTTTATAATATTGTCTGATCCAAGGACTGCGTTACGTCCCAACACTGCTAGAGCTCACTCTTTCAATCTGGCCATCTTTGTTCTTATCTGGTTTGGGATCAGAATCATTTTCTCCATCGTGAGCCTTCAAGCCCAGACTCAAGTCCAAAGTGCTTTCATTTAGATCTTGTCTTTCTGGAGGACTAGTCTCTGGTGCCTGAGATAATAGTAGCACTTAGACTCAAGTACCAAAAGCAGATAAAAAGTAAAATCTAATAGTCTAACAAAGAAACCATCATGTTTATGCAACAAACATAAAAGGACCGAGCACAAGATCTCTTGATCTCAGAAGATGTGCCGATTGGAATATATAACCTTATGATCAAATCACCTGATTTTCCTCTGCTGGTACATCATTTATATCAGGTTTTTCATCAAGTCCAGGGCCCTTGGAAGTTGGCTGAGCTTCATTTGTGTCTGTTTCCATAGGTTTAGCTTCATCGTCAACAGGTTCTGTTGCCTCGCTCTTTTGCTCCTCTAGCACAGCCACCTACCTCAATTAATCAGAAGCATAATAATCAATTAGCAGTGCACATGAGGATTATCACTAATACATTGCATATAAAATAAAACAAATGAAGATTAAAAATCAAGTCAAACCAAACTATAAATAAGTTAGATTATGCTGATGAAAACTTTATACTGTCACTAGATTCACTACCATAATCTGGTTGAATGGAGCTACTTAGACTTTTCTAGTACTCATTATTATTAGGCCAAAAATGTGCAAAACCAGATCAGAATAATTACACAGAGCCAAAATTGATCTTATATTTTGTGTCCATGAGGTGAAAAATCAAAATTGTAGAAAAGACACAAACCTAAAAATCTTAGGAAAACAATGATCTCTGATGTTCATCAAAATGGAAAAAGAAATACAGAAAAATACCTTGTAAATGATGTTATTCACAGAAGCAATATTATTTTTGTACTATGATGTTATTCAATAGCACCCTCAGAAATCAATCTTCTTCGTTCAATACGGTAAATGACATACAAGATTTCAATAACGGGACAGCGTCCACAAAAATTGGAAAACAAATTTATAAAGAGGAGTTTCTATACAGTTTGTGCAAAGAAGATAGCTTAGCCGCCTCCTTAAATTGGAAAACAAATTTAAATTCAGACACCAAAAAGTAATAAACCTCTCACCCCAAAAATCAAAACTTTTCACAATTCTTACCCAAGTTTTAGGTCCATTTTCGTTTTTAATAAGGGAACAGATTTTCAATTGCCCACTTCCCCAGATTCAAAATTTAAAACCCTAAAGCACTAAATTTTACCCCAAAAATTAATAATAATAAAAGAAGAAAGAAAACATAATTGCTCAGCCAAGATCAACTAGCCATCTGATTCAAGATTCAAGATTCCAGCAAACAACAGTTACGATTATATATACATTAAAAAGGAATCGACGAAAACGTACCGGAATATACTTAAATTTTCGCTTGGGAGGCTCCTCGGCAGCTAGGGCATCGTCTCTAGAGGAGTTCTTAGAATCTTCAGTAATCTCATCGTTAGTCTTATTGCTACCATTATTGTTATTATTATTGTTATTGTTGTTGCTATTGTTCTGGCTCGCAGTTATTGGAGTCCACTTGTAAAGCAATAGATGAGAACCATTATTGCCGTTAGTAGTAGTACCGTTAGCCGCCGCCGCCGTTTGATGGTGGTGTTGGTGATTATTATTATTGTTGGAGCTTGGTGGCGTCACGTGGATCCACTTCTTCTTCCACTTCCGAACTGGACCGGTGAAAACAGTAGTCGGACCGTACCGCGTAGATGACCGGCCAAGCCTTGCCCCTACCCCCTCCATCCACGGCGGTGATTTTCTTTACCCCTCCTCTTAATCCGTGAATTCCGTACTTTCCAAATTTCTCAATCTGAACTTCCCTCTCTATAACCGTGGGAGCATCTGTATATATATATATATACGCGTTTATAGTAATAATATTATTATTTATTATGTTCCGACCGAAGGGAGGAACTTAGAAGAAGAGGGAGCGGAGAGGTTTATTATTATTTAAGAGATAAGAATTTAATTAATGAAATTATAAATGATAAAAAATTTTAAAAAATAAAAATTTACATAATAACTCATCTAATTAATTAAAATAAAATAATATATTGATATCTTAATTAAAAAAAATAAGAATCTATTTGAGTTATGAGCAATTTTGGTTTTTTTTTAAATAATAAAATAATAATAATGAATAATAAAATAGGTTAACGTAAATTGGGTAGTTAATATTTTGGGTGTAATAATTAGGATGCTAATTTATAAAAAAAAGAAATAGAAAAAGAAAAACCTCTGTGCAAATTCTCTCTACAACGGCTCTATCCTTACCGGCCGCCACAGCCCCGGTAGTCCAGTATTTATAAGCAAAGTCAGCCGGAGATAATTTTTCCGGTGATGGAATCTCATAGCTTGATTTTTGGGAGCTGTATAGCATCTTCATCTGTACCTTCCAATCAAATCCCTATCAAAAGCCTCTTCAACCCGAGGATGAGTACCACCTCATTTTTGTCCAATTTTCAATCTCTATCGCTCAAACCTTGTTCCTGTTACCCTTCAGATTTAGTGATTACCAAGAAAAATTTAATGGTTAGAAATTCCGTTCAGAATTCGCAGAGCAATGTTGTTGCATATACTGGGAATGATTTGATCGCAAATATTAGGAAGAAAAATTTGGCTGTTTTTGTATCTGGTGGAGGTTCTAATTTCAGGTCTCTGCACGAAGCAACTGTCTCTGGTTCTGTTCATGGAGACATTGTTGTATTGGTTACCAATAAGCCCGGTATTATCTCCTTTTATCCTTCTCTCTATCTCATTCCGTTCTTGATTTATATAAATATATATTTTAAAAGTTTGGTTCAGCATATAAGGGTTCCATTTTTGGCTCTGCATTTCTGGTTATTTGCTTCGAATTTATCGTGTCTAATTCTAAATTTGTTTCCCATCTTAATCCTCAAATGGAAGATGATGTATTAACTTTCAAATCTTGTTTACTTATGGTTTCTGATTATGCTAAATTCATAGATGATACCTCTCTTGGGTATTCTTTATAACATTGATCCTCTGATCATTGTAGATTGTGGAGGTGCACAGTACGCTAGAGATAAGGGAATTCCTGTCATTATCTTTCCCAAACTGAAAGATGGATCTGGCTTTTCTTCAGATGAACTTGTCATAGCACTCAGGTAGAGTCCATTTTCCATATGCCTCTATTTTCTCTAAGGAAATCTTTTGAAACTTGCATTTTCAATGTCTACATGGTTATCTCTTGTTATATTTTCTTTGCATTGGATGAATACACTACAATCTAGAGATTATTTTTCCCCTAGCTCTTAATATCTATCAAGATAAAAGGTGATAGAGAACTCAATGCAAATGTAATTCTATAACTAGTGTCTAACATATACCACAATTGCATTTTCCTTGATTCCTTTTCCAAGTTTAATGTATATATATCATAACTGATGTTTACTAGAATCTTGAATCCGATGACTAGTTGATCTTGGCTGAGCAGTTATGTTTTCTTTCTTCTTCTATTATTATTATTTTTTGTGGTAAAATTTAGAGCCTTAGGGTTTAAGATTTGAATCTGGGGAAGTGGACAATTGAAAAATAACTATATAAAAAAGTTCAGAAATTTTAAAATCCGATATTTATAGTATTACATGTCATTAGCATATATCTTCTAATAAAATCTTGCACTATCTTATTCTTGACAGAAAGTACAAGGTTGATTTCATTCTTCTTGCTGGATACTTAAAGCTTATTCCTTCCGAGTTAGTTCAAGCTTATCCAAGATCCATATTGAACATTCATCCCTCACTTCTTCCAGCTTTTGGAGGCAAAGGATACTATGGAATGAAGGTTCATAAAGCAGTCATTGCTTCTGGTGCAAGGTATGATCTTCCATCTTCTACATGTTCATGACTGTCTTTTCTTATCCTTTTATCAATATTCTTGATTTCTTCAAATGGGATTTTGAGTACCTATTTAGTACAAGTACCATTTATTGATTATCTTCTTTCTTTCCCTCTTGTTCTTTGTGGTTGTTCTTTTAGATATTCAGGTCCTACGATACATTACGTTGATGAGGAGTATGATAGAGGTCGGATCCTTGCCCAAAGAGTAGTTCCAGTACTAGCTAATGACACAGCAGAGGACTTAGCTTCTAGAGTTCTCCATGAGGTATATTGTGTTCTTTTGCTGCTGCAAAACAAGTTAATTTCTTCGTTGATTTGTTCCATCAGTTACAAAATTTGGTATATTTTCCTTTATTCAGGAGCATAGATTGTATGGGGAGGTGGTAGAAGCTTTATGTGAGGAGAGAATATTTTGGCGAGAGGATGGCGTTCCTTTGATTCAAAGCAAAGAAAATCCTGACCAATACAGCTAATGATAATGAAATACTACTCAGATGTGATCATTATTGTATTGTAGAAGCTAATTTCTTTTTTCCCTTTTTTTCTTAAATGGGGATTTTGCATTAATCACAAAATAAAGATAAAATACATGGTCATCAACGACCAAATCACTCCAAGCTAATTTCTGGTTACCATTTTGTTTAATGATATTATGTCCCAATACACCACATTTATTAGAGATTCCTTTGCTAATATCTATTTTTACATCTATGGAAAGTTCTGTCTGTTGAAATTTATAAGAAACTGCAGCTTTCCTAATGTATTGTGTAATCTCTGAAATTGTTGTTCCTTTATGGCCTCTATTAGACTTCAGAAGTTAAATTCAACTGCCTATTTGAACAATGAATCCTTCATTTTTTTTATTTTTTTTCGAATATTAGTTTTATGACAAATAATTCTTTGTCACTTATTGAGGCCCAGCCCAATTGTGTGGTAAAGACAAGACTGCGTTAGTAATGATTGGGCCATTTGTGCATAAAATTATTTTGGTAAACCCAAAAATAGAGAAATAAAAAAAGCCCAGACCTGAGAAATCAAAAAGTGGAAATAAGCGGTTGAGATCCCATCTTCTTTACACCGCCAATCCCTATATAAACTCGCTCGGTTAGCTAGGGTTTTAAATCTTGACTTTTACAGAACAATAGCAATGAAGTTCGAGGTGCCGGCTTCGTCTTTGAATTCGGTTTTGAATCTCCTTTCTTCTTCTTCGTCTTCAATTCGTATTACAAGAATTTATTTTTTTTTTAATTTGTAAATAAAAGACATGGATGGAACGCTACATTGTACCAAGAAAAGGATGAAATTAGCAATATCCTTATTCTTGAATCTGCCAAAGCGGCTGTAGCCATACGAATGAATTACCAGAAGCTAACTGGCCGGTTGTTGTTTTTAATCGACATTTCTGCTTACCGAGCTTCTTACATTCATACAATCACAAATAAAAATATCATCTTTATGCATTTTTCTTCAGTTTTGGATTTTTTTCCCCCTCTTTCTTCGATTCTGAATATGAATCGATAAAAATATCATCTTTGTCAATATTTCTTCGATTTTGAATTTTTTTCCCCCTCTTTCTTCGAATCTGAATACGAATCCATAAAAGTATAATCTTTATGAATATTTCTTCAATTTTGAATTTTTTTTTCCTCTTTCTTTTATTCTGAATATGAATCGATAAAAATATCATCTTTATGAATATTTCTTCAATTTTGATTTTTTTCTTTTTTTTCCCCTCTTTCTTCGATTCTGAATATGAATCGAACGCGAATCAGTAATAGGTGAAAGATCTTGGGTTTATTTATCACTATTAATTGTTTTTATTTAGCATTGCACTTTTTTAGACACATTTAGTTTGCTAATTTGTTTAAATGATTTCATCAGAAAATTTGTCTAAGAATTGATTTTTATTTCATTGGCAATTTTGTCAATTAAAATTTTTAAATTTTTAAAAGCCTAATTATTGTTTATATATTTTTTTAGGCAACTGTTTTTAAAAAAGTTTATTTTTTATTTAAAATTAAGAAACAATCATTTAGTTATATAGACAAGTATTCATGAGTGTCGATTGAGTTAATTATAATATTGTTGTGTGAGATTATTTTAAAAATAATTGGTGAGTCATGATAAGTACTACAAATTTAGTTTTGATAATTTCAATTTCAAATTTTTTTTTATTAGAAATAAGTAAAGTTTTGAATTCTGTTAAAATTTTTAAAAATTGAACTCTTTATATTATTTAATTAATTAGTGAAAAGAGAAAAATAATCATCATAAATAAAAAAGAAAGAAAAGAAAATAGAAAAAGAAAAATACACTTGATTTTGAGATCTTATAATTTTAATTAGATTCCTAATTTCTACCTAAAAAAGAGGAGAGGATACCATGATAAAAGTTAACATGAATTTTACATTTAAATGATGGATTTTCATATTGAAATTCTAATTTGAATTTTTCTATATAAAATATTTTAAAAGGGTGAAATCACATAAATTATATAATTTAAGGGATTTGAGTAGAAATAAAAAAAAATGAAAGGACAAAAGAAAGAGAGAAGAAACAAGAGAGATTTGAGAGAATTCAAATATTAAGTTTGTAATTTTAACAAAAAAAAATTCTGTCAATTTTATTAACCGTTAATTGTTATTCAATTATTATTTTTTATAGTTTATTTAATAAAATAATTATATTGAAAAGAATAAAATATTTTAACTTTTTTTTAATTAAAAAATAATAATAATACCTAAGTTTTTAGATATTTTGACGCAATTTTTAAAAAAATATCTTATTTATTTTTATTAAAAAAAATTTGAGACTTAAAAAATTAAAGAAAATATTTTAAAACTGAAGTTGTCAAAACTAAATTTGTTTTGAAACAAACTTATTAATTATTTTAATTTTAAAATACATGGATTTTTTAGTTTAAATTTTTGAATAATTTAAGTGTTTTACATTTAATATTATAAAAAAATAGTTAATTAGGTGTTGCTTTAATGGTATAGTAAGTACTTTCATTTATGAGTGAATTTGAGATATTATAGAGAAAAATCATAAAAATTTAAAATATATATATATTAAAAATAATAATTTTTTTGTTTATTATATTACAAAATTAAGAAACCATATATATTTCTTTTCTTCTAAAAAAAAGAGGGAGTACATTTTCACTCAAAACAACACACTGTTTTTTTTTTGTTTTTTTTTTTATAAATAAAACAACACACTATTTTATTAAGTGATCACTATCACTTTCAAGTTTCAATAGAACTCAAATAATTGCTATGATTGGAAAATTTACTGTCAAAATTTAAAAACTATTTTATAAGTAACACCCGTTAATTTATAAAATGAAACAAAAAAGAACTGTTACACTCAGCAATAAATTACAAACGAAGATAAAAAAATAAAATAATAATAATGATAATAATAATTGAGATAAATCTCATAACAAATACATCTTATACTATAACTAAAGTAATTGCCTGTCAAAAACAATGATTTCCATTCATAGAGTAATTCCACCCCATAATTCTTCCCCAATATGCACAATAGCCATTTACTCAGAGATTTGCAAAAATGACTGACTATCCTATATATATTTATGAAGCTATTGATCATCATCATCTTTCTCACTCAAAGCTAAAGCCAAATTGCCTACTTGGGTAACCAACATTTTACCAGGAAAAACAGGTTCTCTGCAGAGGAAGGGAACTGCAGGGACAGGTCGAAAACCAATCGATCTCTTCTTCCTCGTTATTAGTAATTCCTCACGATTTGAATTCGGTGAGTTCAGATCAACAGTTGGAAATTCGTTCAATGTTCGTTTGTAAGGGCTGAACCATTTTGCTTGTGTGTAAGCGAGTCGTCTCCACGGGGGCATGCTCAAACCCGCAGTCTTCATTGATTTTTTAATAGATTTGCACATCAATCTCGTGACCTGTTTGAGCTCTTCCTTTTTGCAAACAAAAATATGAGGAAATATTTTCAGTAATGCCGAGTAATTGTTGGTTGGCTTCGCTATTTCGAATTCTTTTGCTAGACAAACTTCAATTATGTAGCGATTCCCAGACATTAAAACGTCTATGTATTCGTAACTCCCCGATGGGCAATGACCGGATTTCTCCCATTTTGATTTGCAAATTCCTGAAAATTATTTCAAAATTAATTAGTTAAAGCCAAAATAGCCTTTAAAAACAAATTAGAGATTTAAGCACGCAAGAATCGAGTAATTTAATTACCAGCATCAAAACCTCGACGGCGCAACCGAGACATCAATCGGCGTTTAAAATCCGGAGAAGAGAAACTTCCAATTTCCGGCAATGAGTAATTATTCTCCACCGCTTCCTGTATACTTCTCTTTACCGAATCAGTTTGATTTCCAAACAAATCCTGTAAAACATCTCTCGCCTCGGAAAATCCACCATCGGATTCCGATAATTTCTCACAAATTCTTCCTCCATCGACCTCATCATCAACATGACTCTGATCTCTCCTCTCTTCATCAATAATATCAATATTATTGCATTCCCTTTCGAGGAAAGAATTAACGAGATCAGACAGATCAGTCAGGCTCTGATCATCGTCCGGCGAGTAGTGCTCGCTTCCACTACTGCTACCGCATAATCTTGCCCTAGCCACTTCACAATCGAACACATCCGCAACCCTTTTGAATCTCCCCGGTATCTTATAATTAGCCATCATCATTACTGGGCCGGGCCGAATTCTTTAATTTCAGTACTTGAATTATAACTACTTTTTTTTTTTTTTTTTGTTCCTCTTTTAGGAACGAGAACAATACAAGGTATGTATAGGGAGAAAAGGTGTGTGAAGATGTCGCGATGATGGGGTTAGTATGTTAACACGCCAAACAGTAAGATCGTCAATGGACTTCTTTCTTTCTCCCTCCAAGTAAGGATGAGGACATAATGTTGGAGTTGTATATATATAGATATGTATGTATATGTAGAGAGAGAGAGTAAATGTTTAAGATAAACGACATTTTTCATTTTCTTTTTATATTTGATGCTGAATTCACAGAAGAATTAAGACTGATTTCTTAACCAGATTCATTACTTAAAAACCAATGAAGAGATTTTTAAAAATCTTTAGTGTTTAATGTAGTCAAAGTCGTTAGTGTTTAACTATTAACTTTCCTTTTTTTTTTTTTAAGAGAAAATGTTTTATTTCATTTTTTTTTAAAAAAAATTTAAAAAAAATTCATTAATTGTTTTGACGACGTTAATAGTTTTAATTTATTTCATATATTTTAAATTTTATGAAAACTATAAATAACTTAATAAATAAATAAATTTATGAAAAATATTGTAATTTATTTAATAAGATGTTTGATTTTAAATTGCATAGAATTTTCTGGTTTTTTAATTAAAAAAAATTGTATTTAATTAGTTGATTTTTGAGGGATTTCTATTTTGTTGCTAATAACACTAAAAATGGACTTAAGGGAGAAAAAAAATGAAAAAAACCACTAATAACGGGGTTAAAAGTACATGATTATCTGATATTCTCGGGAAAAAGAAAAATCATTTATTGTAACTTGTAAACGCCAGTCATATATTAGAAGCGCTGTTCTGTTGACCGGTGGAGACCATGCAACAGAAGAGTCCAACTATCCAAAGCAGCACCATTACAGGCACGTGTCTCGCATCTTTTCGCCCCAGCGAATGCTGAGTTCTGTACACGTCGGTTTGGGATTATTACCTTTTTCTTTTCTTTTCTTTTCTTTTTTCTTTCCTTTTTTCTTTTTCCTCATTTGTTTGCTCCTTGTTATAAAAATAGGAATATGCGGTAATTGGTAAATGCTATACTTAAAAACAGAAAGAAATGCGGAGACTCGACTACGTTAGTTGATTTAGTGTCTTGGTTCATTGAACCTATCAGGATTGTCTACGTTCAATGAATCTTGAAGTCTAATTTAAGTGTTCAAAGTTTATCAATTTCTAATGGCTGCTAATGAACTCTTTATTTTTATACCTATTATCTTAAGCAGACTATTTTATTTTTTAAAAAAAAAATTCTAAAAAAGAAAATCTATGCAATGTGCCATATTTTTTTAAAAAATTAATCTTCATAAAAATAATCAAAATTTAAAATTAAATTATATTTTAATAAAATATTGTAAGAATTTTATTTATTTATTTTTTAAAAAATGTTTTCTTGATATTTTCCACTTTGTACTTCCTATTTTTTATTACATTTTCATAGATTTGGATTTGTATTATATACATATTCAAGGCTAGATGCATTCAATGGTAATTATACCACGTGACCATGGGATTTTTTAATATAATATTATATATTTCTAAGAAAATAATACTCGACATTTGTATTTAATAGCATTTTTTTCTTTTTTCTTTTTTCTGATCTGTCAATTATTGCACGTCAAATTATAGGAATTCTGATTTTCTAAAAAACTTTAATTTATAATAAAAATTTAATATGCCAATGCATTTTAGTGAAAATAAAAGTACATATTTATTTGTAAGAACTTTTTTTTAAAAAAAATATATTTGTAAGAACTAATCTATATATATATTTAAAAGGATAAAGTAAGAAAATGTATTAGAAGATGAAGATACTAGTTTATTTAACTAACGGCCCAAATTATTGCAGACACAACCAGAATTACCACAGAGGTGCGATCCATTGGTCCAAGAAGGATATTTCTTCGGCCTCAATAATTGATCACATCCACCAAAGAATGGCCCAAAACTGCCCAAATTGAATTTATAATGTGTTTACCCATTTAACAATATAACGGAATAAATATATATATATATATATATATATATATATATTTTGTCATAGAGGAAATGTGAATTACCTATCATTGCTTTTATCACCAGCTTTGTTTCAACAACTAGAAATCCCCATAGGCCATTTGTCAACAGCGACTGTAGTAGCTACAAACCAACACTTAAAAAGTGTTTTTCCCAATAACAATAACAAAAGAAAAACAACGAAATCCAAACAATTTTTTTTTTCCCAATCATCTTCTTCAGAAGATTTAAGCTATCCAAAAAAATATGGTAACCAATTAGAAAGAAGAATACTATGAAAATGAAACTAATAACTGCAAAAGAATTGGCAGAGGAAAAGATAAGAACAAAGCCACCATAAGATTTAAAATGCCGAATTCCCTCTAGCTCTCTCCGTCCTATTTTTGCCCTTTTATAGTTCCAGTTTTAATTAGATTACCCATGATCCCATAGAATATACTATATGGGGGCAGTATTCTGTTGTATGAAGCAGCAGCCAAGTCCTAAGGATGATTATCAACTGATGATGAGCAACAGTAATCATTCTGTAACTCCAGCAGAAACGCCATTTGCCGATGATGCGAAATCTGTTGCAATTGCAAAGACGCCGGAGAAGAGACATGATTTGGAATCGGGAACAAGTGTGGAGAAGAAATATACGATGATCGGAAGTATGACTCTCCAGGATTACCTACAGGCTTCACCAAATGTGAACGTGAATCCTCCTCGAAACCGCATTGGAGGTGAAATCCAGATTTTTAAGCATTTGCCGAGGAAATTGTGTCCTGCTTCCTCTGCTTCTCCGGAAGATAATGTAATTGAAGGCAACAACGAATTCTTCACGCCGATAATGAATTTCTCACCGGCGGATCACAGATTGGGAGTAATGGAGGATGAAACGCACGTAGTAGGAAATTTGTCAACAGAATCAATCGTGAACAGAAATGCGAGTGGGAAATTGGGGAAAAAGGTGAGGTTCAGGATGCCGGAGGTAGCCGATATATACTTATATTATACCCCAAAAGAAACATTTGAAGATGAATAGAACGAGAAAAAAACACTGGTACATATTTCAGTCTTCTCAGAATATAAATTCTATTCCGGCCGGCTATTTTGATCTTAATCTTTTTATCCCCTCCCATTATGCCTGTTACTAAAATTACTCTGTTCATTGATATTCCTGCATTTTCAAACAGAAACCACTTCTTCCCAGTTTCTTGTTATCTTTAAGATTTAATGTGCATAAAATATTAGAGTTATTACATTTCTATTTTTTTAACAGTGTCTAAGAATCATATAAAAATACCCTTTTGTTAAAAATTATATATATATATTCAAGATAAATTTCTAGAAACATAAAAATTAGAAAGCACGGGGACATTTGGAATCAATTATTTACTGGAAAAACAGAAAAGTCATAACTACTCTTTTTTCCCGTAAAGCAATGAGAAACAGGGTATACATGGACGTTTGAATAATTATTAAAATATAATTCAAAATCATCAATAGATTTTTAAAAAATATTTTATTAATATTTTAAAAAAGTATTTATTACTTCTCCTTCTTTGACGTATTATATTTACATTTATAAAAGATTCTCTACTTTATTTCGTTTTTATTTTCTTTTTTATTAATTGAAAAAGGAAAAAGTTTTCAATCCTTCCTCAAATAAGATAAAATAAAAAATAAGGTACATTAAGACGTACAAAACCGCATTAATATATGTAAAAAAGAATAGTCCCTTTCTTTAAAACTTCCAGGTTTTAAATTTCTTTTACTTTTTTATTAATTTATCTGAAATTATTTAAACAATTAATAAAAATTTATTTGATTTATAATTACCAGTTGTACTCCTTATAAATTGTAGTGCCAACTTCGGATTGCACAACTCACGTGCATCGCGTGCTTTTATTTTTATTTTTAAAACAACCAAAGATAATTTATCATAAGTTAAATTGATATTTTCTAAAATCCGAACCGGTTATTCCGGTCAAAGCGAGCAAATAAGGCATAAATAAAAAAAAAAAAGAATATAAAAAAAAAAGATGAAAAAGGTATGGCCCAAAAAGTCACAAGGATCTACCGATTACCGAAGCAAGCAAAGGACACATTACTGAGTTTGTTTGGCTCGTGGGTTAAAAAAAAAAAAAAAGTGTAGATTTTCTCCACTTGCAAGTTTTGGTCTCCAACCTTTTTTACCTGTTTGGTTTTTCTTTAATTTCCTTATTACCTGGCCTACCAGTCAGAGCCCCTCCAATCTAGACTCTACAGGTATTAAATTACATTTATTTCAACCGTCGATTTTCGTACTTTGGGCTTTCTGTAAAGATTTTTATATTTTATATTTTATATTTTATTTTTTATATTTTATTTTCTTAGCCCTTGATAGGTTGGGGGGAAAATATCTGTATATAAATATTGTTATTTTCCAGAGAGTGAAGCAGAGCAGTATTCTAATATTTTCATTTTTCTTCTTCCTGGTTTTGTATCATTTTGGTTCCAAACTAGCTCCGAAAATATCAGAAATGGCGAGCGTGAAAGTGTGGATGATCTTACTGGTGGTGTCGATTTCAGTAGCAGTCGGAGGGAGAATGGTAGCTGCGCAAGTGCACCATGTCGTCGGAGGTGATCGCGGCTGGGAACCGTCTAATGATCTTGCTTCTTGGTTCGCCGGTCGTGACTTCAGAGTTGGTGACATAATCTGTAAGGAATCCTTCATCCTCTTTTTTTTTTTTTTTTTCCTTTGAAGTTTGGATATATAACTCGCATTTAAACTATTATCAAACTTTTATGCAACCGGTTTTCTTACCGGGTCGAGTCATGCCAGAAACTATTTACTGAATAAGGAAACGAGAAAACAGAGATTAGGTTAATTAAATAATAGGTTATATTGGTTAAATATTAATTTACTTTTTTTTTTTTTTTATGATGATGTTGACTCACATTTAATGTGACTGGATTAAGATGAACGAATTGAAATGATGTTATGAATTAATAAAAATATTTTAGAAAATTTTTAAATAGTTTGGATGTGTTGAGGAGGAAACGCTAATTGCCGTCGTTTGAATCTAATAACGCCTTCGGGAAATGTTGCTACTATAAACATGGAAGTTATTTTGGATTGGTTCACATTAAGGATTCATCGGTGGTTTTCTGCACTTTTATTTTTTTTAAGATTTTCTTGTTGTTCGGTGTTTTTGTGGTGAATCTGGTGATTGACGGCTACGAATCATTCTTTCTATTATCTTCTTCCGAAGGAGGAAAAAGGAAAGCAAACTACAAGAAGGCTTCTGGTTTTTAGATTTTTAAGTTAAAAACCGTATTATATCCACCAGAAAGAACGGCAAATCCTTTTTCATTTCTACTCTCTTTTTGTCCTCTTTGTATTGTTTGATAGGAAATATTATTGTTAATATCAGTAACTACAGTGTTTTTTTTTTTCTTTTATGGAGGGGGAGGTGGTGTACGAGAGACTTCAGGAAAAGATTCCGGATACTCGTTTTAATTTTATTTTTACCTTGAGGAATATAAATAAAGAGATACAATATTCAATAAACTCGTAGGGAGGAGAGAAGGTACTTTTGATATTTCGAAAATGTTGGTTTGTAGATATGTGAACTTTGGTGCTTCAAATACTCAATGAATTATGAAAAATTATGAAAAATTTTAAAAAAAATATATATATATATATATATATATATTTTTTTTTATTATTATTTATTATTATTTTTTTTTGAAATAAAAATTATAAAAATATGATTTTATTGTACTGTGTTTTTTATTCTTCATTTTGAATATATTATGAATTTTCCTGGGTAGGGTTCTTGGGAGTATTTGATGATTCTATAGTAAATAGCTTTCTAACCACCATTTTCTTTTATCTCCTTATTTTACAGGGTTCGCCTATTCTGCCACTCAAGAGAGCGTCGTGGAGCTGGAATCACCCGAAGAATTCATGTCCTGCGATTTAAGAAACCCCATCAGAATATACAATGGTGGGCTTGATAGAATATCTCTCGAGCGCCAAGGCACTAGATACTTTGCCAGTGGCAACCCAGAGAGCTGCCAAAAGGGCTTGAAGCTACCCGTGGATGTCCAAAATGACTCGAAGAAGCCGCTCCGTAATCAAATGCTGGCTGCTCCGCCCAAAAGCCCATCTGCTTCTGCGAAACTAACTGCTCTTTCATCCACGTTATTTGTTGCATTGGTGGTGCAGTTCGGTTTCGGCCTTTAGTAACTTTTAAGTATGCTAAACAACGCCCTAATCCCCTTTTCAGTATTCGGGAGTAGCAAGCAAGGATTACTAGCAACTTTCCCTTGCTTTGCTGTATTTGAATTTTGTTGGCTGCTTGCCCTTCTTTTTTTTTTTTTTTTCCTTTTTTTGGGTGGAGGGTGGGGTTGAAAACCGGATCTGTATTATATACAAGTCCCTTCTTTTTTTCTTTTTTTAATATGCGAGGCAAACTTACAAACTTGTGCTATGCATCTATTATTCAAAAGGATTTCTATTTTACCAAATTCTGGAGATTGTGTACTTTCTCTTAAGGTCTTTTCCTATCAGATATGTCAAAATTCAATCACAAATCTTGCACCATTTTTTGGGTATTACACTTAGTTATCTCTCAGAATTCTCTAGCCACATACAATCACTGCCCGATAATAAAACATACATTTTCTTTATACCATATTATTCAGGATTTCCCTTAAAAGTACAATTTATAGGAAAAACAGTTAACTTCTGTTTGCATTAATTACATGGTAGTCAAGCACAGGACATGAAACTTTTAATATAAAAATAATAATTGTACTAGTTGACAGGCTGCTGCTGTTCTAGCAAGAGGACTTCGTTTTCCTCTTTTCTTCTTAAAATTTTCTTCCTCGAAGGACAGATAACTAGGAACAACAGATTTCTATTAAACGGAAACTGTAGCCGTAGCACTCAAAAAAATACAAAAAAATCCAAAATATCAGCTATCCCTCAACACCACGAAATTGGACCCACTAACATCCTTCTTTATCTTCGAGATCGCCCTTAAGATCTCAGCAAAACCATTTTTATCCTGCATCATTGGAAAGCATGAGTAACATGAACTGTGACATTGATATAATATAACATAATAGACACAGCAAGAAACTAGAATGACATATATGAGTTGCTAGAGCCATAGCAGGCTTGAACTGCATTCAGGAAAACATGTTCTCTGCCGTGATATCAGAGCTGCTTCCCAGATTTTTTACATAAACCAATAGTGTTTTTATGCAAGTCATTGACATGGTTGTGTTATGTTCAAACTTCCAAATAGTTAAGAAGGGTATGAAAAAAGAACAGGATGTACTCAAAATCACTTGTTACTTTAACAACATGACAACATCGAGTGGAAAATTCATGCAAGAAAAGTAACAAAAAGATGAGCAAGTGATTTTGAGTCATAATCTCAGTTGAAGCATAATCTCCCTTACCTCTTTAGATTTCAGTCTAGATTTAAATTTAGCAACCAGATCTTGTGTGGTGACTTTTTTATTCTGCAATAGGACAGCCCTAATCTCATCTTTGGTTACAGGACCAGTAGAAGGTGTTGAACTTGATTTTGTAGATGGCTGCGGCGATACAACTTTTGAATTCTTTATAGCAGAGATCTCTTCTTTGGTGGGCTTAACATCCTGAAATCAGTAGCATAAGATAAAGAATTAGAACAGTACACTAAAAATAAGTTATAAGTATCAGTTTTTTGAATTCAGTAAGTGCCTTGTTTACATTTTCTGACTTGACTTTCTTCAAAGGTGCACTGTTAGTAACTTTTGATTCCTCAGCATTGATTTTCCTTTTACCCTTGGCAGACTTTGATGTAGAAGGGGTCCCACGAGCTGATCCAGAGGCTACTGGTTTTGATGGGGTGCTGTTATTCTCAACAGGTTCCTCTTTAAGTGCTTCTTTCTGTTTAGGAGCAAGCACAGGAGAGATATCATCCTCCATCTGGCCAAGCCCCAGCCAAAAAGGAAAGTTAGTTACTAAATATATAAACAGTTCAAAAGACCAGTAGGAAGTGCTACATAAACTAACATCATCGTCGTCGTCGTCATCCTCTGCATCAGATTCATTTAGGCCATTAGCCTTGCCAAGCAACTTTTTCAACTCTTTCCCAGATTTGCTCAGGCCACCACCTCCTTCCTCTTCTTCACCTTCATCCTCATCCTCATCATCCTGCACCACATTAAGCAAGGTAGTAATGCACATTTGCAGATAAACAACCTTTTCCTAATAGGATATATTCACAATTGATGTAGTCCTTTCTATGATTACAACAGATTTAAGCTCTAAAGGGAGCACTCACCTAGAAACTTACGATTAGGAACCTCTTAACACTTTCCTAACTGTAATTAGGTGAACTTATTCATCAATTTTCTATAATATGAAAGAGCATACAATGAGGCAAATTATAAATCAGCATCAGGTATAAGCCTAAATAGAATATAACTAAAATCGAAACATAATATTTTTTAAAAAATATAGGAAGTTCCTAAAGCTTCAAGAATCCTACTTGCAAAGTCCCCAATATGGATATCTAACAAGTTGTTACATGTGTTCAGTCAACATAAGCAGTCATAATATAATATCTACGGCTATGACCAGAGTATCAAAAGAAATTCAATCTTACCTGCCTAATTTCAGGAGGAGCAGGAATTTCAGGAGCTAAGTCTTCCCGTTCTTCGGGATCGATAGCTTCTTCATCATCAGTAAAGATCTCTTCATGCTCCCAATCATCACCTAGAATAGAGAAATAAAAAAATGAAGAAGGTAAAGAAAACAGAAAATAACACATTAGCATTTACCACAGGTAAAACATTCAAAGGTTCAACAGGTGCAGGAAAGGGACAACAGATTAAGAAGTAAAAAGAGGATTCCAGAGCAAATAAACCATTCATCAAATGAAAAGTTTTCGTGTAAGGTAAGGTGACTAATGTCGAAGCCAAGATAGTCAGAGAAGGCAAAAATTTAGAGGATGAACATCCTATACAAGCAATAGCATCATTATCCTAACTAAAACACACATAAGTAGGAGAAGCGTCTGGTAGTGCTTAATTACTTTGTGTGTGATTGAGTCTACATAACACAAGGATTGCCAAAGATGAAACTGAAGAAGAAAAAAAAAACTCACCCTTTTCAATATCATCATCATCCATATCAAGATCACCTCCCCTTAGACCTTCATCATCATCACCACCTTCTTTATTCAACTGCAATCTATCTTTCCTTGCAGCCTCTTCCTCTTCGTCTTCTTCTCCTCTATCTGAGGCATGAGCCTCTTCTTCATCCCCCCCAGTTTTCTTGCGACCCTTCCCACTACCAGATGCAGCTTCCTTATCATCAAATTTGTCTACTTCACCAAATGCAGCAGCTCCAGTATTTGCTGCTTTCATCATCCATCTTTCATACCCATCTGCAGTTCTCCTTCTGTTTTTCATCTTCTCTTCTGCTTCTTCTAAAGTAAGTTGCTTATATTGGGCAACTTTATTGAAGTTGTACCTTAATTTGAGAGCAGGATACATACAATAGATTAAGCAGAGAATCATGAAATATGAATAGACATTATGCGCACAAGTAATACAGACTATAGAAAGGAGGTTTAGAAATCAAGGGTTCAAGAAGGCAGTATTGTTACACAACATATTATCTGCATAAATCATAGAAATCAGAACATGTTTCCAAGATAAAACATACCATGAACCTGCAGGGATTGCTACAAATTCCCTGCCTTGTAACATCAGGAGATAATATGTTGCAGATTGTGCACCCTCAAGATGACCATGATATTGTGTACCTGTTTCATCCTCCAGTAACCAAGGTTTATTCTTGTACTTCTCCTGATAAACAAACATTAAGGAAAAGATAAGGAGGATATGAGCATGAAAAACAGTGTAATCAGATACTATATATTGCATCTCGTTTTACTTCTAGCCAGAAAAAATAGAACACAAAAAGAACATGGCTTTGGCATTACCAGAAATAAGATTTTAAGTACAAAGATATTAAAACTACACAAACTCTCACTTAATAACACAGGGGTTTCAGGTTAAAAATATGAATTCCGTGTAATGTATTGTTACACCGTCCACATATTTGTCCACGTGAATTACTATATCATCCAAAGTCTCCATGAGAACAACAATTTTCTACAGGTGTCTACATTGTGTGAAACTAAATAACAAAAGGAGGGCATCTGTTTTCATACATGCCCTTCACAAGTTCTGGGGATTATAGACAAGGCCACACAGATGCAACAGCTAAACTATAAAGTTGCATGATTGCCGAGGGGTCTAATGAATAGGAAAACAAGAAAAGATATTTTGATAGGATCATTACTCTCAATGTGTCAGTAACTTGCCGCCCCTGCAAGCCTTCTTTTTGTAAAGACCATTTATTCTCACTCTTCTTCTTTGAAAAGTTTGGCAAGCCTGATATGAAACGACCAATGAAGTAATTCTTGTCGTTATTTGAAGATGCCCTGACATTATATTCCTGAATGGCAAAAAAACACTACTTAGAGTTCAGCCTAAACAAGATACTTTAAGAATTTAACAGCGGGCAATAGGGGGGAAGTAAAAAAGAAAAAAGAGCATTCCTTCTAAGTTACCATCAGAAACAGATAAAAATAAACCGTATGCAATTAACAGCCTCATTAGACAACAAGTCACAAACACCACTTATTCATTGCTAGGAGAAACATTCCCGTGTTATTGTGATACAGAGTATGCTGTACGTCAACAAAAACACACAAACTCTAAATTAACCATTCCTAAAATAATCATTTTAATCTATAGTGGCGTAAAGCATATTAGTACGAGCATCAATCAGGTATAAATTAATAAAAAAGAAATCCAATTTCTTTTTATCGGCGGTAACTGCGGAAAACTATCCGGTGTGCGTCAAAAGAACAAAGGAATCAAAGGGCGAAGACACGGAGAGAAAATATACCCGGATCAAGCGAGTGATAATGGTTCCACACTCAAAGCACTTGGCACGCTTCTCCGCCATGTTCTTCCCACAGGATACACACAAAGTCAAGTGTTTGCAGGTACTCCCATACAATTCCTGCGTCGAACCGCAGCTGCTACAAGAAGGCTTCAATATCAAGTCTATCGTCATCCTTCCCTTCGCACCGTCTGTCTCCTCTAATCGCTTCAATTTCAAAGAAAGCAAATGATATCTTCACCCAGGTCAAACTTGAAATTCAAGAATTGATAGAAATAGAATGCTCAGAATTAGGGCTTTGCGATACAAAAAAGATTAAATTTCAATAAGCGGGATCAAAAAAATTCGTCGTTGTGAATATGTCTGTTATATTGTAGCTTAAGCAACTTCCTACGTTTATTCGATCGATAGAATTTGGCAAATTCAATAATTCCCATTTAAATTCAATACACACACATTATTTCAGAGGAAGCCGATCCCCTCTCGGATTCGGAAATAATCTGAGCCGTTCAATATTTTGTAACTTTTTGCTGGGCTTTATTCACCTGATTTATTTCTTTCAAAAAACAAATATCTAAAATATTTATTAATATATATATATATATATATATTATATATATATATATATATTATATACTTTTAAGATAGAGATTTTTTAAAACAAAAATTTTAAGGAATTTTATTTAAATTTCACTTTTAAAGTTCTTTTGTTTTAAGAAAATAATAATTCTTTTATTTTTTATTTTTATTTCTTTTTGTTATTGAGAAAAATTAATGAATCATGCAAATTGTTAATTTCATTTTTTTAAATTTTATAATTTTTGTGATTATATATATATATATATATAATATATATATCCAAAAATTAATTATTACTATCATTATAATTTTTTTTTACAAATGAAAAATAAAAAATTCAAGAAAAACAACCGCGTGCAAAACAAAGAAAAAATGAGAAGAAGAACTATAACATTTTTAAATGACGGTATATGAAAAAGGAAGAAGAAGATGAAATTTTAAAATGATTAAATTTTAACAATTTTATCTTCTAAAAATAATTATTTTTATAGTAAAGTAAAAAGAAAATGTTAACTAATTGTTGATTGTTAAAAAAATTAATAGAAGGATAAAAGTTGTTAAAATTATAAAAATAAAAGATGAAATTATTTTAAAAAATTTAAAACAATGAAATTACAAAAATTATAAATTTTAAGAAATGAAATTTAGCAATATAAATAGATAAAATAAATGTAAATTGAAATATATATACATAGTCCAAAACTATAAAAATTTGGTGATGTTGATCTCTAAATTATTTTTTTTAGTAGAATTAGTTTTTCAACTATAAAAAATCTAAAAAATTGTGACATTAATTATTCTATTAAATCATTCGTTAAAAAAAAATTAATGATATTTATGTTTTACTATTTAAATATATATAAAATAGACAGATTAGTATAAATAAGAAGTCCTCAAATTATTAAAAAATTATAAGATTAGTTATTTTTATAAAATCTAAGATATTTATATCATCATGTTATTTAAATATATTTAATAATATCATTTTTATCTTTATTTATCGTCGTCTTCCTCCTCTCTTCTCTTCCCTTCTATGTTTTTTTATTTTTCAACAAATAAAAAGTTCGGAAAAATTAATTAGTGCAAATAATAATAAAATTATATGTTTTTTTTTTCAAGTTTTCAAACAAAAAGAACCTTAATTTGTTTTTAAAATATATTTAAATAGTGTAATGACATAAATACATTTAATTTTTTTTTACTTAACGAAATAACGAATATCACAATTTTTTTTATAATTTGAAAATCAATTTCACAAAACAAAATTAGGATCAATGTCACAAAATATTTATAATTTGGAGACTATTTATGTCAATCTACCTATTATTAAATATATTTAAATAATACAAACAAAATTAGGATCAATGTCATAAAATATTTATATTTGATGACTATTTATGTCAATCTATATATTATTAAATATATTTAAATAGTACAGTGACATAAATACCCTTAGATTTTTTATATTTAACGGATGATTTAACGAAATTTTTAATAAAATGACTAATGTTACAATTTTTTATAGTTTTAGGACTAATTTTGCAAAAGAATAATTTGAGGATTAATTTGCATTAAAAAAAAAAAAAAAAAAAAAAAAAAAAAAAGCAAGGAAGGGAAGGAGAGGTAGTTGCTGGAACAACAAAAGAATATTAATCGCTCCTAACAACCACTGAGCTCTCTTTTATCAAGAGGTTCGGCACTGGTAGGATTATATACATCTTTCTTCTGAATTCTTCGCTTGTATCGTCCCTCCCGTTTTTGCAAATGGCGTTGAAATCATTCTTACAAGTCGCTCCGGAGTCTCACTTTCCGTTAGAGAATCTTCCTTATGGTGTTTTCAAGCTTCAATCCGGTTCTGAAGCCAGACCAGCTGTTGCCATTGGGGATTACATTTTGGACCTTTCAGTCATCGCCTCCGCCGGCCTCTTCGACGGTCCCCTTCTCAGTAACTCTGATTGCTTCAATCAGGTGGACCTATTTTAAACTTCTTCCTTGCTATTGTTTTACTTTTGCGCGTTAATTTTACTCCGTTGTTAATAGATTGATATTTTTTATCATTATTAATTTAGGGATTTTATAGTCTCACTTAGCCAGTAAAGTTACACGTGTTTATTTAAATTGCTACTGTTGCTGCTAATTCTATTTGATTTTGATCTTTGCTTTCGCAGCCTAATTTAAATAAATTTCTGGAATTGGGGCGACCAGCATGGAAGGAAGCTCGTGCTACGCTCCAGAAGCTGTTGTCAGGTAAGGTGATGATAATGAGAGTGGCGCATTTGATTGTTTCCGGTGTGTTTTATAATTTTATGATACTTGCATCCTTCATTTACAACTCAAGTAGCAGATTGGCAGAAGTTTAGATTTATTATACATTTGATCTTTTTAATTCTATGCAAATCTAGAAATAGGAAAATGATTTGAGTAGCTAATATAGGCAATGCTGAAAAGGCCTTAAGGTATGGTTTTGATTGTATTCCACTGTTTGACAATTTGACATGTCTTTTTCCAGCCTCCGAAGCAACGTTACGTGATAATGCAGCTCTAAGGCAGAAAGCGCTTGTACCAATGGTGAAATATACAATTATTTATTTTTTCCTTGCTATTTAAACATGGTTTCCTTGAATTTTTTATATGTCTCTTTATTGTGCTTGATGCATCAGGACAAGGTGCAGATGCTTCTTCCTATAGCAATAGGAGACTATACAGATTTCTTCTCATCCATGCACCATGCTAAGAATTGTGGGGCCATTTTCCGAGGTTCAAAAGATGCAGTCCCCCCTAACTGGTATCGAAAAATGATAATTGATGTCAACACTGTGTGCACTTCCTTAAATGCATGAAAAAGAATTGAAAATAAAAATCAAATAGAGGATATCTGTATTTCTATCTGAATGTTAGTTTGGCTATTAATCTTTATAAAATTTATCAGGTATCATCTTCCCATTGCGTATCATGGAAGAGCATCCTCTGTTGTCATCTCTGGCACAGATATTATCAGACCAAGGTGACAGATAAGCATCCATTATTATTATTATTTTTTCCTTTAAGTGTTGGGGACATATTAATGAAATGCGACGCATATTTTTCAAACCATTGGAATTCCTTCTATCCCCAGACTAAGATTATGCTGTAAAAATAGTTTGAGGAGTTCATTTTATATAAAGCTTATGGATCATCCCTTCCTGGTTCACAAGGGATTTTTTTCATAATCCTTTTCTATGTTAAAGCATACTGAAGCTAATCTTTAGTGAGAAATTACAACTCTTCAATACATGAACTATACTTTCTCCTAGCATGGGGATGTTGCCTTCTTTCTTTTTTTCTTTTTGTTTTCCAAAACTAGTCTCTGACTTAGCTGTATTTTGTTTTTAACTATGTTCTTCTATTCATTTTGTTCAGAGGACAAGGCCATCCAACTGAAAGCTCTCCACCATACTTTGGACCTTCCAGGAAGTTGGACTTTGAACTGGAAATGGTAGCTTTATCCTTCCCCCCTCACCATATCTTTTAAATTTTTCCTCCCTACAGAATGAAAGCTATGAATAATTTTCACACTTTCTTGATTGTTTCACTGTTGAAGGCTGCTGTAGTTGGCCCAGGAAATGAAATGGGAAAGCCTGTGGATGTAAATAAAGCTGCAGATCATATCTTTGGTCTTGTTTTGATGAATGATTGGAGTGGTATTTATGAACATTATAAGTTAATTAGTTATTTGTTAGGAATAAGTCAGTATCTTACTGATGTAATTCAATCTAAACAGCAAGAGATATTCAGGCATGGGAATATGTACCTCTCGGTCCATTTCTTGGTAAAAGTTTTGGTAAGTGATCATAATTCCCGTTGCTGTATTACTTAAACCTTATTGAGAAAAGCTACATATTGTTGAGAGATAAAAGGTCTGGTTCTCAGTGATTTTCAAGTTCTGGTGAAATGCTTCACTTTGGGTAGCATTAAAAGTTAATAATTTGTTGTTTCTTTTTTCCTAGGTACTACTATATCCCCTTGGATTGTGACCTTAGATGCTCTAGAACCATTTTCCTGTGATGCTCCAAAACAGGTAACTTTTCTGCCGAATCATTCTAGAGGCAATGCAGAGTCAGTACTCAGTGCATAGTGTACAAACTAATTGGAACTTTAATGCATTGCAGAATCCTCCTCCTTTGCCTTACCTTGCTGAAAAGAATCCCAAAAACTATGATATTTCTTTGGAGGTATTAAGTTCATCTATCTAAAGCTCTTTACAAATTTTTCTCATACATGATCAATTTTTTGTTTCCTAAGAAGGAATGAATTATCTCATACCGTCTTTTTATTATTATTATGACTATATATGTTATAAATAAAAGTAGATTGATATAGAAAAAAAGGTAACTATTTCTCCATGAGGATTGATTTATTTTATTCTTATTGAAGGTTCACGTTAAACCTGCGGGGCAAGAAGATTCAAGTATTGTCACCAGAAGTAACTTCAAGAACTTGTGAGAATTCTTTCATTTCTGTTAAATTTGATAATTGAGTTATGAGAATCTTGGATGCGAGCGGTGCAGTTTGTTTTTGTGGATTGATAATTCCTGCTGCATGTACCTGACGTGTCCTTAGGGTCATTATGTTATACTTGTGTTGATTACTTTGATTCAGCTTTAATGATTAAACAAAAAAGAAGTGAAAAATCCAGCTAATTGAAAGGGGTGAACAATAGCAAAATCAGCGCTAAGAAATGCTTATATTTATTTCATAAGAAGATAAGATTTTCCTACTACTACAAGTTAGTGATGGAAAGTTGTTTGACGTTTTTAGGTACTGGACTATCAGTCAACAGCTTGCACACCACACCATCAATGGTTGCAACTTAAGGCCTGGAGATCTCCTTGGGACTGGAACCATCAGTGGACCTGTAAAATGCATTATGATGCAGTTTGATCTTAATGTGCTTGACAAAAAATGCCCATTATTATTCTAAGTATTTTGCCAATTGTGCATTTGTTTCTGTGTAGGAGCCGGAATCTTTAGGATGTTTGCTGGAGTTAACATGGAATGGACAAAACTCCTTATCTTTAGGTGGAGCAACCCGTAAGTTTCTAGAAGATGGAGATGAAGTGGCTCTTACTGGTGTTTGCAAGGTTCGTATAGATGGATAGTCCTATATACTTCTGTTCTCGCCTGTGTTTGTTATTTCATTATAAGTACTATCTTAGGGGGCAACCAATGCATGTAGTCATGTCATTAACATTCCAAGCTGTATATGTAAAATTTACATTAAGTGGACTGAGGTTTCTGTTTCTGTTTCTTTAACTTTTTGGTTTTAAATTTAGGCACGTTAAGCAAAATATAATGTGTAGCTTAGGTCATGGTTTATTTTGAAAGGGATAAGTATTTTCTTTGGAATGCTAATGGATATTTCTGATACCCCAAATGTTGCTGCATAGCGTATTATATATATCTTCAGAAATTCTATAATAATTCTCAAGGCAATCGGAATGCTTCTGGGTCTCTATTGAATTGTTGATGTTTGATCCTTGTGCAGGGTACTCATTATAATGTGGGTTTTGGGACCTGCTCCGGGAAGATTCACCCACCACTTTGACCTCCATGTTTGTAATGGATGCAATAAACAAAGTTGAGGATGTTCTCCAGTGATCATCATACCGTTGGAGTCCCAACCGTATATTAATAATTTTCCAGAGTAGTTTGGGAAGAACTCAATCTATAATCACCGTATATGTTGTTCCTTTTTTTTTACCAAATGTGAACCGTTTATGCTATTCCTTATTTTTTTAATAAAAGGAGTTGTGTTATTTATGCCTTATTGCACTTTCAAATCATTCGGGTACAGATACGCTGAATGGGACTAGTTAAACCTAGATCTGTTTCCTAAAGGGGAAAAGTTGGTAAATGGATAACAACGCCTACAAGTTGTCCTCTACTATTGAACCAAAAAATTAAAACAAAAAGCAAGATTGATTGGATTCTCAGTAACGGACGGAACTCTCTGAAATGAAGAAGGAAGCACTCTGACACGGGCGTAACGGACGCCAAAATTATCCGTTTGTTCAAGAAGGTTCAATTGTCAAAACTGTGGCGTCATTCTCTCACTACCCTCTCTTTTTCTCTGATCTTTTTGTTTCACTCCCGAAGTGACAAACACAGTCCTCTCTCTCTGCTTTCACTAGGCCACACCATAACTAACACAGCTTAATTATTGTGATTAACGCTATGAAATCTTCTCGCAGAGCTCAATTTTCCTCTTCTTCCGTCTCCAGCACCAGCACAGTCACTTATACTTTCCTCAATGAGCATTCCAACAGCCCAAAATCACAAAGCAAAACTACTTCCGAAATCCCCATTCACTCTCCCTCCGATGATCCCTCCTTAGCTCCTACTCCAATTGCAGTTCATCTGCCAATCAAGAAGCCAGAAGACTCAGCTGCCCTAAGAATACAATCAGCTTACCGATCTTACATAGTCCGAACCCTTGTGAAGAAAATTTCTGCAGTCAATTCAGAAACCAGTTATTGGGAGAGGCTCATTCAGCGCCAGGTTTGTTGTTTCTCTTACTTTTTTTTAACCTATTTGTTACTACATTTTCGAGGTTCAGCGGTGATTCACAATTCTCCTTTCCTAAAATTCGCGTGTATTTTCTTTAGTTTTTTTTGGGGTCGATGCTTAATGATTGGGAATGGCAGCAGTAGATATGATTGATCGCTATTTTTTCTCAGTGTAGAAAAATATATCATTGAGAAACTTGTTCATGCTCTCGACTCAACAGAATTTAGATTTACCTAGTAATTATGATCTCCAATTACACAACCTCTGATGTCTCTGATATGTTAAGGGGACAATTTTTCTCCCTTGATTTATTAATCTGGAATTTGGAATGCAAATTGAAAGAGTAAAATATGGCCAACTCTATTTCAAGCCTCAGAAAAAATAACCGTAGATTGAGCTTCGATTTCTGTTCACATTCCAATCTGGTTTACTAGCTGTTAGCTTTGAAACTGAACCATTCTTGGTTCTTGTTAAGGGGGTTACAATTTTCCCTGTTACTGACTCCCACTCTGTTTGGACAGGTCCTACTGCTCTTGCTAAATAAGGGAAAATTAACTTCAACTTAAAATTGCTATTGAATAATGATCTCAACTTGAAGAAGTCATACATTCTTCTACTTTAAACTATCTGGACATTTGTCTGGATGATGTATATTGCTGTAATATATGATAACAGTACCTCATAATTTACCAATTTTCTATCGCTTATTGGTGTTCTCTGTTTCTGATGGTAGGAAACTGTTGATGCTGTACGAGCCAGTGAGAGGGAAAGGATTAAGATTAATGAGGCACTTATGGGTTTGTTATTTAGGTTGGACTCAGTGCCTGGAGTTGATCCAACGGTTAGGGAACTCCGACGGCATGTGAGTCGCAGGATTGTGGGATTACAAGAGATCCTGGATGCTGTTTGTGATGCTAGAGTTGATAATTGGGATGGGTTTCTCAGGGACTGGGATGATGTTGTTGAGAAGATTGAGAAAGAGATTTGTGAACAGAGAGGTGGTGGTCATGAACTAGAGAGGTTTTGTGCTGAGCATCTTGGGTTTAGCTGTCTACAGAGATTTCTTCGTGATCATTGACTATATAGTTACCTGGATGTCACTTACCTTTTTCTTCATTAAGCTATACTATTCTAATCCTTGTAATGAGCTTTTGCTGGCTATGTCTTCAGTTCATTTACGCATTTGGTTGCATAATCTACAATTGTACATAGCTGAAACAAACGGTAGTACTATATATGTATATGTTTATAGTTTGAGGTTAAAATGATGGTTGTATAAGATCTGTAGATTTTGTGAGTTGGTTAAAAAATGACAATCTAATACTTTGTCTCTAGATAATGTGATTTTTGCAGGTTAAACAAGGGGCTGTGTCAGTATTCCATAGTTGCACCTTTATGAAAGCAAAGTCACTGCAGGTTACAAAAAGATGGTACAATGAACTGCTTCATTTTGTCTTGCAGGACACATCCCCTGCATTCTGTATTTGACAATTTTGAAGTTGCTTTCACAGTGAACTACTTAATGACTTTTGAGTACGTATCTCCCCACCCATCTTTACTGCCTCTCAATTCTTTTTTCTTTTGCATCCTGTTTCCCCACCCATCATAATTATGTGTCATGTTTTTGTTGATAAGAATAAGGTTCTGATTACAGAATGAAATCAAAGAAAAGTGATTGAACAATTGCTTTACACTTCCAGCATGATTTTTTTTCCAATTATTATTGCATGTCTTTAATGGTTGAAACCACAGATACAACACTAAGCACATCCTCTGGAATTATTTTTTGCCCATATAACTTTGGCAAGTATTGAATTTCTAATACTTCCCGAATTAGAGTTTCTAACAGACTCAGTTGTTTAATTTGTTCTAGATTTCTTTGTAATAAGTTGCTCTTCAGAGAAATGGACATGATAGGTCACTTGGGCTAACTACCCTTCCAGACCCGAGGAACTGTAGGAATGCTTGAATCTCGGTGCATCCTTTTAGATCTGCATTGGCCCTTAATAGAGGTGGAAAAAACAGCCAAAAACAGCTGGATACCAGAAATACTAGCGTTAAAGTCCTTGACAAGATAATAGGTAATGAGAACCTACCGGCTAGGAGTCTCTTGATGCCCATTTCCACTGCCACAGATATTCCACTTAGGAGAAAAAAGCACGTAGCTTCTCCTGTGGGTTTCAGTCTCCCGATGTTATAAAAAACAAGTTCATGCATCAAACCAGACACCAGAAATGCTACCAGCATGGCTGGGACAGGACACCACTTCCTCCAAATAGTCTTCCCAGCCATTAGCTCACAGAAGGAGCGGATGGGACTATATACAGTCGGACGTAGGATGTTGGATACCATAAGGTTCCACCTCTTCCCCCAAAAATCTTGAAGAGAAGTAGCAAGATAGGGTTCATCAAACTGTGGTTCTAGCTGTACTCTTATGGAAGCCTGGGCAAGAGCCGCAATGACTGCCAGTAACACCTCTAGGGATGTGTAGATTTGGATTAAGTAGAGCAACCAAATAAGTTTTGGATGAATAAAGTGATCTTTGTAGTGGCATAAGTTTATACATATGAATAGGGCTATAATCTTGAACACATAATTAGAAAGCGATTTATGGGCTTTCTTAGTTGTTTCTAATTCAGATGGATTCAATTGTATGGTTTTACCTTTGGGAGACTTGTCTGACTTTTCAGACCTTGGAATTTGTTGAGCTTTTTTGATCGGCAAACATGCCAGGCCAAGGAAATGAGAGAGCGGGAGGGATGGATTAGTATACAGAGGGCCTTGTCCAAAGGCAAATAGCAGAAGCTTGAAATTGGCAAGCCATGCAATGAAGAAGGAGGTGGTACCACCAAGAGCAAGGGTAGTGAGATTAAGAGGAAGAAGGAAAAAGAGGCATACCACTGGAAGTATGGCAAGGGGCCTGATAATGTTACCAGCGGGAAAAACCCTGCCGATCATGTGACAGTAACAGAGAGATGTTAGAATCAGTGACCACACCAGGATGAAGTTGTTCATCTCCCCTTCCATTCTCCGGATTGAGGGCTGGTCAATCTTTCATCACAGATTAGGGAGTAATGGACTAAAACTGTTTTAAAGAGAGAAGGGTAGGCCGTCTAATTTCTCAACCATTATTAGTCAATCCTTAATAATAATATGGTGGATTGTTCTCCAGGACAACTGAAAAAGTTCATTGATTTCATGCGATATTCTGTTATGTTTTGGACTCATCTACCATCACAACTTTTTCTAGGCTGATCTGAAATAGAAGAATCTGATTCAGTTTTCTCTACGTCAAGAAAGTGGACATAGATATTATTTAATGAAACTTCATTGTCAAATCTTACGTACTGCTGAATTTAATATTAAGAAATCGACAAAATTTTAATAATTTTATATAAAATATTTATTTATAAAATTCTTTTAGATGAATAGAGTATGTATGTGTTAGGATTTTTGTCTTGTATTTCTAATTGACTTTAGATAATAATATTTATTATAGGATTCAATAACTATATTTGCATAGTTTATCTCGATTAAAGAACTATGATTGTTCCTCCCCCAGTATTTTCCATATTAATTTATTTGTTTGTTATTCTTTCCTTTCTATCTTATTGGCATATTCTAATACTACTCATGCAAAGTGACATAATTAAACAGTCATTCAGGGTTGTTTATTGCATAGATTATAATTACTTCTAAAACATGCTGCTCAAAAGAAAATTACTTACAGCTACTTGAAAAAAGACATTACAATGGGTAATAAATTAATATTAGACAAACCCTGAAGGAAGCAATATTCTTAAATACCAGGGAAAAACTGTTGAGATGAGAATTCCCACAGAAAAGAACAATACACACATATATAGAGATAGAGAGAGATTCATAAATAAAAGAGTTTAAGCTAGTGATCAGTTATATATATATATATATATATATGTCTAGCTAGGCAGAACATTTACATTTGCATGGTACTAAGCATTTTTTGCAGTCAGCGAGCCTTGGATAATCCTTATTACAGTCGCATTTCTTGATGCAATTGGCACGGGAAGTTCCTGCCCACAGACAACGAGCCATACATCGCATAGATGAGGTACAAGCAGGGCAGTTGAACTTCATGCGATTGCGTATACAAGTACTGCAATCTGTGCCATCCGAAGAGCAAGCCAGCGCAGGACTCAAAGCCATCACCACCACCACCAGCACTACTAGTACTATCGTGCAAACTCTTCCTCCCATTATCACTCCTCTGCTTTGGATCCTGGTAATTCTATCCTCTTTTTCTTTTCTCTCTTTGATTCTGCTTATGGAAATGGAAATTGGAGTCGGATGACATTTATATATAGGAATACAGTATGGTCATGTGGGATAAGATTTAAGATGGGAGTGGTATTTATGAGTAGAGAGGTAGAACATGTTAAATTTGTAGTTAGCAGTTCTTGTGACATTGAAATGGAGCAGATAATAAATGACTGCAATTTAATGTTAGCTGAACTTTGAAGTTTGCTTCTTCTTGAATTGCTCAATACTATCTATCTCATCCTCCCTGTTTATAATTTTTTTAGACTTTTTTTTAATGAATAATTGGTGAGTTTGATCCCAAACATATTTAGCTTTGGCAAGTTGAGTCCCAAAATATTTTTTTTAATTTTTAAGGTTCCAAAATTTTTTTTTGTAGAGAATAATAAGGTCCTTCTCGACGGATTCTGTCAAAATTTTAACTTGTCTTTAGTTAATTAAAGACAAAGATAAAAAAGTCATTACATGTAAAAATAAATAAAGAAATATTTAAATAAGGAATAGAAATGTCATCACATTTAAAATTTAAAAAATAAAAAATCTATCAAAGGATATTAAAATCTTTCGTCAATCTTCTTGTTTCCTACAAAATTTTTATCCTTTTTTTACATCTTTGAAGAAAGAAAAAAGAAAAAAATAGAGAAGAATAAGAGCGTTTTTGTAGAAAGAGAAAAAAAACAAAAGAAGAGAAATTCTAATATGAATCTGAGTTTAAATTCTGGTTCATGCTCTTCTTACTCATAGATCTTTAAATACTTACTCAAATATATTCATGATAAGGAATGTGAATACTTACTCAAACATCGATTCAAATGTCTTTGAATTTAACATTCCATTTTTGCTCCCACTTGAATTCGTTTCTTGTCATCTAGAACTTTGATTTGTCAAATGAGTTTTAATGATTGAAGATTTAACATTCCATTTTTGCTCCCACTTGAATTCGTTTCTTGTCATCTAGAACTTTGATTTGTCAAATGAGTTTTAATGATTGAAGATTCACCGAGTATTTCAATATCATCACTGTCCTCTTTCTCTTGAAACATTTTGAAACAAAGTAACTTTATTTCTTTCCATTGGTTAAAATTTGAATTTCCTAAATCTCTCTTTCTAGTTTTTTTCTTTTTTCTTTCTATAAAGACCTCTTCTTCAATTACTTTTTTTTCTTTTTCCTTTCTTCAAAGATGTTAGAAAAAGATAAAAATCTTGTGCCAGAGAGAAGAAGAAAAAGATTAACCGGAGAAGAAGAAGATTGACGACGACTTTTGATATTCTCACTATTTTTGATAAATTTTTTATTTTTAAAATTTTAAATATGAGAACATTTTTAAAATAAAAATTTAAAAAATATAAAGATATTTTTATTTCTACGTTTAAATATTTTATTATTATTATTATTTTCTTTTTTTATTTTCACATGTAATAATTTTTTTATCATTGTCTTTAATTAAATAAAGACAAATAACCGTTAAAATTTTAGAAATTTTGACAGAATCCGTCAAGAATGACCTTATTATTCTCTATAAAAAAGTTTGGGATCTTAAAAGTTAAAAAAAATATTTTGAGACTCAGCTTACCAAAGATAAATTTATTTGAGATCAAACTCACCAATTTTTTTTTTTAATATATTGATAGAAATTATGAAACTTTGTATTAAAAAATATAAGTGAAATGACTATTATATTAAAACAAATACTTTTTTATTTTTTAATATAAATTTACTTTGTATTTCTTTCTTTCTTTTATTTTTTTATTTTAAAGAAAGTGTTACCTCAATTGCTGGACACTTGCAAGATTCTATGACACTAATAATACAATAATTTACATAAAAATTAAAAAAGAAAGAAAAAGATATTATGTTACTTTTCTTAGGACCGCCACGTTGATTTGTTTGCTTCTTTTGGTGGATCTAAGTCAAAATAATTGGCGGACCCCAAAAATAATTTGGACCACATACATCTTCTAGAAGAAATTACTACCATCTCTGTCCGTAATAATAATAATTTATGGTTTTTTCTCTTTTTTGTTGTTAATATTCAATTTATCTTCATTCATATGTTAAATTTAACCAATTACTTACATAAATATTTGAAATAAATAAATAAATAAATTTTAAAAAATGACCTTGATTTTTAATTAAATGACCAATTTTCATAATTATTCGATTTTTATTGGTACGATACAAGTTTTTTTTTCCTCACTTATTTCTATAATACTTTACATGATTCACATTTATGAAAAAAAGTTCACTTTAATAATAAGCTGCAAAAGATATACTTTATTTTAAAGGTAAACTAAAAATAATAATATTATTATTGTTGCTATAAAAAACTACATAAAGTTAAAAAATATAAGATATTTTTGTCTTTTTTAATATAATTAATAATTATGTAAACTTTTTTTTTCAAATTATTATTTCCATCTTCTCAAAACTTCTCGCATCCTATCTCTGTGTGGAATTATTATTATTTTTAATGAAAGTCGTTCGTAAACGGCGTCGTAACCTGGTAGGCCGGTTAGTTATTTAATGAATAAATTTGTGCTCTAAATATTTTTATTTTTCTATAAGAACATAATAATCAATTAAAAATGTATTTATTTGAAAATTGGTGAGTTTAAGACTTATATAACAAAAAAATAAAAATAAAAGTATTTTATAAGAAAGAAAAAACAGAATAATCAAAGGAAATTTGAATATTATTATATATATATAGAGAGAGATATAGATGAGAAACATAAATTATTATTATGATATGATTTTGGGAATGTTTGGTGGAGACAGGAGATGGAGAATCTTGACTAATATTCCATGCATTTTATTTTTAGTCATATATGGTAGGATATATATTATACAGTGAACGGAAAGTTGGCACTTGGCGTCCGTCAAAATTTGTTTAGTCGCCGTCACCGTCACCGTCATGTCTTGGCTCTTTTGTGGTTCTTGGCTTTTAACCACCTTCGGGTGGTGACTTGGATTTCACACCATAAGGACTAAAATGGTTATTGGATCCACCACCTTCGAGAAGGTCGTGCAAATTTGTATCTTAAATTAAATTTTATTAATTTATTAAAGTAAACTGTTAATCAAATTTTTTAAAAAATTAATAATTATATTAAAAAGGTAAAAATAAAAATATCAATTTATTTAGATTTCATAGGAATAATTTAAATTTTTTATTCAAATCTTTTGTTTCTTCCTTTTAATAGTGATTTTTTAATAAGAGTTTTGCGTGGTCTTGGAAGAGTTTATAAGGAATGAAATTATCTTAAAACTAATAAAACAGCGTGAACTTAAAAAATTAAATTAACAAAAAAACAAAACGTTAAAAGCAACATCTAAAAAGAAAGATTGGATTTAAATTTGTTTATTAATTTTAAAAGCGTGAGGAGGGGAAGTAGGGACAAGTAACATTGGAAGGACTAACCAATCGGCGCTGCTGCAGAGACTGTAAAAAAGCAAGCGACTCTGAGCATGCTTTCAAATCTCCCTTACTCTTTAGAAACGGCGGAAAAAACAGCCAGCAAGTGGTTAACACCACGTAGGTTAAGCTCAATGGGCCAGAAATAATTTTGGGCAGCCGAATATTCCGACGAGCCGCCTTTTTCTTCATTAAAATTTCTAAGGCCAAAGTAAATCCTTGAAGCAAAAAATAAACCGTTATGTCTCCCGTGGGCTTCACTCGCCCAAACGTGTAGAAAACCAGCTCGTGCATAAGCCCAGATACCAAAAACGTACTAATAACTCCCGGAAATACCGACCATTCCCATCCCGTTAAATTCGCAAACGCCGTTCTAACGGGAATGTAAACCGTCGGTCGGAGTATTTTGGTCACCATTATATTCCACCTCTTTCCCCAAAAATCTTGAATCGATGAACAAAGGTACGGCTCGTCGAATTGCGGCTCCAGCTCCATACGGAGTAGAGCCATGGAAGTGATTCCAAATATGGCTAAAATCATGTCCAGCGCGAAGTAAAGGTGGACGGCGTAGAGAAACAAAACGAGCGTCGGATGAAGTGAGCGCGCGAATCCGTAGGCGCGGATGCAAATCACCATTAGCATCAGTTTGGTAATGTAATTACGCCACGGTCTAATTAGTCCGCGCGATTTTTTCCCGATTATCTGATTTTGATCGTCGTCGGGTACCTTGATTGGTAGACACGCCAGGAGAATAAAACGGGGTAGGCAAAGGGGAGCGGCTAATGGCCCAGTTCCGAATGCGAATAAGATGAGCTTGAAACTACCAAGCCAGCCGATGAAGAAAGAAGTGATGCCTCCGAGATAGATTGTGGTTAGTTTTAATGGAAGAATCATGAAAAGGCAAGCCACTGGAAGTATACCGGCGGCTCGGATGATCAGCGTTATTTTGGAGCTGCGGCTTGGTTTGAAAAGGTTTCCAAAGGTGTGACAGTAGCAGAGAGATATTATCACGGTAGTCCATACCAAAACGAAGTTGTTAATTTCCCCTTCCATTAATTTAATTATGTTTCTGTTCGCATGCAATAACTAGGTTTAACTTAACTTTATATATAGCTCTACATATTAAGAATTTTTTTTTTTCCTCTCTAATTTTGTACGTGAAACGAGAAACACGAAGAAACCAATAATAAATTCTTTAAAATTTTGACATTTTGTCATTTTGAAGGCAGTCTGAAATGTTATTTGCAGTAAGTAAGTAGTAGTTTTGGATTTTATGTTTACACGTTTTTCAGGTTTGTGTTTGTATGCAGGTTTGAAGTAAATTTGTCCATGAATGTGGGATTCTGCAGCTTTTCTGGTGGAAGCAGAAAAAAAAAGTAGTAATAAATGTAATTGTGGTACGATTCATCTGCAAAAAACACATGGTTGACCATTATTAATTAGATTCGAATTAATAATAAAAAGTTTTGTAGGTTACGGTTTGTAAATCGTAGAAACGTTTATTATGTCATCCAAACGTGTCTTAGCATGCCACGTTTGTTTTTTTTTTTTTAACTATTTTAGTTGTACTTTTTTAATATCAAAATTTAACTTTTACATATTAAATTTTTTTGTACTTATAGTATTATTCACGTTTTAAAACGTCTCACTACATGTATTTTTGTTAAGTTAAACAGTTAAGTTTTTAATTTTGTCTTTAGTCAATATTTTTTTAATATTTAACCATGTTTCAGTCAAAGGAATTTTTATCAAATTTTTCTTAAATTGTTTTTTCAATTTTTTAATTTTTTTTCTCTCATTCTTCTTCATTTTTTCTCTCTTTTCCTTCTTTCTCTTTCCATTAATTTAATTTTTTTTCTCTCTCTTCCTCTTTTCTTTCTCTCTTTTTCTTCTTCCTTTCTCCTTCTTCCTCCTCATTTTTCTTCTGATCTCTGTATTTTTCTTAATATATACGGAGAAAATATGGTTTTATATGCCTTAAATTGTGGTATCCTCATTCATCAATTTCTTCAATTAATCCTTAATCCTCCTCACTAATTGGTTTAGGTTGTACGATTTCCTTGTCGGCTTCATCCCTCATGGCTACTTCTCGTCTCTGATTCTTACTTTCTTCAATATCATTCCCAAATTCCACAAAGTATTGTACCTGCATTTTAAACATTGAATTATAAAAATTTTAAATACAAATATTCAAAATTAAAAAAGAAAAAAGAAAAAATTGATCTACCTTATGGATTAAATCGCCCACCACTTTAGCACTGTCACCAGTTCTTTCAGCGGCATGTTCGATCACAGAAACTACGTCCTTGATATTTCGAGCTTTCGAGCTGGTAAATCGTCCAGTATGTCTTCCGCCACCTTCTCCACCTCGTCCACTATCGGTTCCACCCATCTAGTGCTTCTTCAATATCTAATAATAATTATTATTATTATTGTCCGAACGAAATCGGTAAATTCGAGCTGCAGAAAAATAAGAACAGAGACTTGTATACTTTTAAATTTCAGCATTAATCCTCCGCATTTCTTCGTCAATATCGGTACCTGCAATAACATCCGACATAATTTTTAAGTACTCATAAAATTCATAATAAGAAAAATAAATTGTTAGGAGAGAAAAGAGGAGGAAGGAGAGAGAAAGGAAGAAGAAAAAGAAAGAGAAAAGAGGAAGAAGAAGGAGAGAGAAAATAATTAAAACAAACCAAAAAAAAAAGAAAAATGGGATCAAAATACCTTTGATTGGAACAATGTCAAATAGTAAAAAAATGTTGAATAACGGCAAAATTAAAGACTTAACGATTTGACTTAATAGAGGTGCATGTAATGAGACGTTTTGAAATGTGAATGATACTATAAGTTCAAAAAATCTTTGAGGTGCAAAAGTTGGATTTTTACATCTAAGAAGTGCAACTTAGTTTACCCTTTTTTTTTCAATTTCTTTTTTTATTAAAAAAGAGTAATATATATTTTTTGTAACTCAAACATTTAATTCATCATAAGTTCAATATATTGTATAAACAAAAAATCTAAAAAATATTATTAATATATTTAAAATTTGTCAAGAATATATGTTTGAATTAGTAGTATTTTTATTTATAATTTGATATATCATGAATTGGAGGCTCGCCTTAGTTCAACATTATCAATGAAAAAATAAACAAAAAATTGATTTGAGGAAAAATAAAAAAAAATATTGATTTAGCTCATAATATTGAGATTGGAAAATAAGGAAAGGAGGTTGAGATTGAGATTAGAAAAAAAAAAAAAAAGAAGGAAATATTGAAAGAATAATTGAGTATATCAGTGATGAAGAATTTGAATGTTATTACAACAATAATATGGTTTACAAAATAAACAGGTTTAAAATGTTGTAAATTCAAGGGAAGATTAGATTAATGTGGACATGGAGACAGAAAGATTAGTCGGAGAAGAAGAAAATTGATAACGGACTTTTGATATTCTCACTATTTTGATAAATTTTTCGAATTATAAATACAACGACATTTTTAAAAAAATAAAAAATAAAAAATATGATAATATTTTTATTTCTTTGTTTAAATAAATTTTTTATTATTAATTTTTTTTAATTTATTTTCACATGTAATGAATTTTTATATTTGTTTTTAATTAATTAGAGACAAAAATTCGTCAAAAATAGTCTTTTGGAACCTTCAAAGTTAAAAAAAATATATTTTAGAAAAAATTTGCAAAAGCTAAATTTGTTTGGGACCAAACTCACGAATTATTCATATATAATTAGTTAATATATCGGTGAGTTAAAAAGTTATTCTTATTGAATTATATAACCCCAAAATATTTCTGAAATAATATCAGTTTTTGACCACTAGAGTTGTTAACAAGTCGAGTAATCGAACATGAGATATTTTGAATTTGTTTGATTATTATTCGAGCGTATTTGAGTTCGCTCGTTTAGTATTTGGAACAGAAAAAATTGTTCGAATTTATTCGATTTTTTTTATTGGTTGAGTTAGCTCGATTAAATTTTTTAAAAAATTCAAATTTAAATTTAAATATTAATTTTTTTTCAAAATTTTAAATTTATAAAATAATAAAAAAATTATAATTTAAATATAATTATTCAATAAATTCTTATAAAATATTAAATTACACCTTAAAATTTTAAGAAAAAATTTAAAAATTTTCTAATTTAAATATTATATATTATTAAAAATAATATATATAATATATATAAATATTTATAATCTGTTCCCGAATGCTCGATAATATTCACAAATACTATTTGAATAAGTTTAAAATTTAATCAAATCTAAAATTTTGTTAAATTTTTTTTGTTTAATAAATAAATAAGCTTGAATGAACGAACTTTGTTCGCAAAGAATTTGATTCGCTTACTGCTCCGAGGATACATGTGTTTCGGATTCTGTTCTGTTGCACAAATTCACAAAACTATCCCTCCCAACATTTCTGGAACTTTTGTCAGCTTTCCCCACAACCTACTCCAATATTTTATTGCAATTTTCTCCTCTCTATATATATATCATATTACAAAATTAATGCAATCTCCATCTCAAATTTTAGGTCCAACTAAATTTTAACTGAGATTACTACATGCCACAATGAGGTCTATAAATTTGGTTTCTTATGATAATCACTAATGGAACTTAGAAAATTTTGGACTTAGTCACTCGAGTGAGTATATATTAACATAATTTGACATTTTAATTAGTTAAATAAGTTAAAACAAACATGAAAAGCACAATAAAGATATAACTTAATCAAGACAAAAAGTAAATAAATAAATAAATAACAGGAAAAGAAAATTACAATCCACTAATACTAGTAGTACCAAAATACTAAGGTTAGAAAGTTTTTCTTCAAGAAAAATATGGTGGTTTTATTAAACAAAAATGCTAATGAACTGTGGTGGTATTGGGTGTTGGCATTAAAGTCAAAGCCTTCCCCAAATCCTTCAGAAACGCGCCCAAGGCCGCGTACTCCTCAAACGCTCTAACATCAGCATGGTGCCGCAACATTTCCGGTACAAACAGCCAAATCCCGGTAGTCATGATAAATAGTACCACCAAGGCTGTGGCGACGGGCCTCGGCAACTGAAACCTTCCTTTGAGAGCTTTCTTCACGGCGACTTCTAATACCAAACAGAAGCCATGGAGGAGAAAGAACCACGTGATTTTCCAAGTGGGCTTTAACCGGCCCATGTAGTAGAATATAAGTTCGTGCATCAGACCAGAGACCACGAAAGTACCGAACACGGCGGGCAGCGGAGCCCATTCCCGGCTGAGCAATTTGGAGGATAAGGAGAGAACGGGATCGTACACGCTGGGACGAAGGATGCGGTTGACCATTATGTTCCACCGTCTTCCCCAGAAATCCTGTAAGGAGCTGGAAAGCAGGGGCTCTTTGAAAGTCGGCTCAAGCTCAACTCCTAAGAGTCCGCGAGCCAAAGCGGCTACAATGCCTAATATAATTTCCAAGGCAAAATAGATGTGAAAGCCGTACATGAACCGAATAATACTGTGGGGGATCCGATCGCTGTAATCGTAGATTTTAATCATGGAGGCGAGAAGAACGCCTTTGACGGCGTAATTAAGAATCGAAGAAGAATTACGCGGCGGTGGTAGGTTTTGTTTGGAGTGACCGTTCTCCGCCGCCGCCGGCGAGGGGATTTGTTGGCGGATTTTGATGGGGAGACAAGCGACGGCAACAAAACGGGGAAGAGAAATTGAAGGATCGGAGAGATGACCTCTGTCGAAGGCTAACAATAGGAGTTTGAAATTGGTGAGCCAAGAGATGAAGAAAGCGGAGGTGATGCCGAGATGCATGGTGTGAAGATAGAGAGGAAGGATAAAAAACAAGGAAACAACGGGGAGAATAGAAAACAATCTCTTTGTACCTTTTGGAACAATTTTGGAAACGAAATAACAGTAGAACAGAGAGATGTAAACAGAGATCCATACCTTAATGAAGTTCCAAACCTCTCCCTGAAGGATCCAGTTTTCAGTCAGATACTTAAATTCTCCCTCCATCTTTTTTTCTTCTCCTTCCAACTCAGAATTTTCAGGTTTTAAGGAAATAATCTCACATTAGAAGAGGAGGAGAACACAACCTTAAAAAGCACCTACTATTCTTTGCCGTGTCTAAATTGACCCAAAGTCAACCGTGACCCCCCAAATATTTAAATAGTTTTTTTTTCTTATATATATATATAAGCTTTTATAGTAAGTTATACACGTTATAAATTAACATTTAATAATATTATTTTTAAAAAAATATTTTGAAGAAAAAGAAATAATGGGGAGGAGGTAGATTCTTTAGAGTTTTCTGGATTTCTCTATTTTGATAACAAATTTGATCCACATTTTCTCACTAGTAATTTGTTTTTTTTTTTTTTTAGAAAAAAAAGAAAGAATTGTATATATGGCTAACAGAATAATTAAACTGTGCACCGCATGGTATGTTACGTTATCTCACTACTAATTATTTATTTATTTAAACAAAAAGAATAGAAAAAGGTGTATTGGAAATCATCTTTTTATTTTTATTATTTATTTATGGGATTAAAAGAAATAGAACATGTTCGTTTAACTTTAACCCTTAAACAGTTAACTTCACGAATCACGGGTCGGCTGTCCCTTTCCCCCCACTTATTTTATTTTATTTTATTTCTGAATTAAAAAAAAATTTAAAAATTAATGAGATATTATTTTAAAAATGAAACTAAGAAATTCCATACGTGTGATAGATTTTTTTTTTTTTTTTTTTTTTTTGTGAATTAAAGGTTCAAAGAATAGAAGTACGTCTTTAAAGGTAACCGTTGTATCTGTCGTGTGTTCCCAAGACCACTAGATTTCTCATTTTCTGGATTATTTGGAGGTTAGGCTAAAAGAAGGGAATATTAGTATATTTACCTTCCATCTAATGGAATTCGCATTGACCTCTAAAGCAGACGAAAGAAGAAAAATGTAAAAAGACACCAACTTTCTTACCTTAGACTAGATTGGACTTGCCTGCTTGATTTCTCAAGCAGTCCAAATTTGAACCAACCCACTAAGCATCATTTACTTTGACTGTTCTACTATATAGTGGAGCAATTAATGGCAGTCGTTTCAAGCAACCATCAACTCCTGCATTCCCACTTTCCATGATATTCACTAAAAGATGCGCTTATTGAAAAGAAAAAATAGTAAATTATCCTAATAGCATTTAAATTTTTAAAATTTTTAATTTTTGTATTTATATTTATTTTTGTTTTGAATTTCGTTATTAAGACATTAATATTTTTAAATTATTAAGATTTTATTTTTAATTTTTGTACTTATATTTATTTTTGTTTTAAATTTCGTTTTTAAGACATTAATATTTTTAAATTATTAAGATTTTATTTTCATATATAATTTTATCATTTCACTTAATTATTAAAAATCTAAAAAATATTTTTTTATTACAAAGATTTGAACCTATAACCAAGCGAGTAACTAAACTATATCTACCTACTGGAACAACTTGTAAATACATTAATTAATATAAAACTTATATTTTATATTTTAATTATACAAATAATAAATACGCATTTTATATTACAATTACATTTTATATTTTAAATATAAATTATATTAAATATAAATATTTTTAAAAATATATTATAAAATGACACAATTCAAACCACAAGTTGTTGTTACCTTCTTCAAACTTTACTGAAAAAGCTCTTCTTCAACTCTTTCATTTCTTATTCGTCACCTTCTTCAAACCACTCGACTAACTAAACCATGAATTTCGAGTTGTTTTTTTAATATAATGTCAGTCACCTTCTTCAAATCACTCGATTAACTAAACCATGAATTTCGAGTTATTTTTTTAATATAATGTCATTGTTGACACTAATTCATGTTTTGCGACGAATTTGAAACGAAAGAGTTGAAAAACAACTTCAATGCAAGGTTTGAATAAGGTGACAACAACAAAAACTTGTTATTTGATTTATGTCATTTGAAAATAATTTTTTTGAGAATATTTATATTCAATATAATTTATATTTAAAATATAAATTATAATTACAATATAAAATGTATATTTATTATTTATGTAATTACTACAAATTAATATATTTATAGTTATCCTAGTAGTAGACATAATTGCAATAATTACTAGACAAATATAAAAGCTAAATTTTTAAAAAGTTTAAAGTGTTACTAGAATAATTTACCAAAAAAAGAATAAAAAAAAAATGCAAGAAACAATAATTAGTACGTCATTTTTCTCCTTCATTGGAGGAAAGCTAAAGCAATCTATCTATCTCACCACATTCATTGCTACCACCAAACACGACCCCCAAAAATGCACGAGTAGCACGTTAACCTGTAGATATTTAGAGAGGGTTAAGCAGTAGCTGACAGAACTGGCGTCCAAATTTCCCCTTATCATGAAGGGATGAGCAATTCATACTGGCTAATACACCTACCACAATCATTACATGGAAATGCCTAGAGCATTTACTTTTCGTTTTTCCGCAAAGAAACAAAGGGATTAGCAGCTTAGATGCCAATTAGCATACATATTGGGGCTTCTTCACTAAACTAAGGCTCTTGCAACAAACAAACAGACAACAAATGCAGCTACACAATATTGATGAGTGTGAATAGTTGATTCCTCGTGATAATGAATGCACTACAAAATTGTCACCTAATTAATTTCCATTACTCAAGATAAGTTAAAAGTACAGCCTCCACTGCCATTATCACTACTGTTGCTGCTCATATATCTGCATATAGGCCTCTGATAGAGCAACCATTTGGGGGAGAGTTTCAGATACATGAAGGTCCTGCATCTCATACCTGGAAAAATAGGAATCAGAGAGTCATGAAGACAGCTTTTGTTGATATTAATTCTAATCTTAGCTTTCTTGAAACACACGAAGACCCAAAATAGCCACTATAAATGACAGGCAAGCATTACCATAGTTCTTCAGACTTCCGCTGTACAAAAACACGGTAGGATCCTTCGCCAGGCTTGCCGTCATGAACAATATTAGAAATCAAATCATACTTGGATCTTAGTTTCTCATTCTCTTTGGGTGTTGGAAGTGGAATGAAGTCCTTCAACTCTAAATTCTTCACAGGGAAGTTAACTGAAGAAGAAAAGGAGAAACATCTTGAGGAAAATTGTAAATGAAACACCCTATTCTCACTAAGTTTTCTTATACCCAAATATTGAGACATCAGAATCTTCACACAAGTAACACAGGATACAGGTTAAAATATCTTCACACAAGTACATAAATCACTGTCTATATCATAGAAAACCCTAATCATAGATGCAAAGAATACATCTTTGCAATTTAAATTTGCAAAGGCCTCTTAAATCATGAGGAGATGACTATTAATAGGTGGCAACTTTAAAATCCAAAAAGCTTGATCCTAAAGTAAAAGCCCCACATTGATAAGATGAAATCACCAATTCTCAATGAACCTCTCTTGACTTCATCCAAAATAAGTGAACAGAACAGGATCAGGGATAGATGTATTACAGAGTTCAAACAAAGAGTTTGATCCAATCTGTAATGGAACCATTTTCACATATAGAAGTACTAGGACAAACATAGGCCCATAATATAAAGAAAGCCGCAAGTATATTTCAAACAAGGGAATAAAAGTCCTAAGATCATCAGAAAAGTACTCTCTAGCATAACAAATACTTGAATATTATTATGATAACATTTTTTTTTTTGGTGACATCTCCATCAAATGTGAGTATCCTGTTCATATGTCCTTACCAAGTGTAGGGTTTTTCTCCACAAAAAAGTTGTTCTTTGTAAACCGGAGCATGTGAAGAATTAGATACTGTGGTAATTTGACAACCCGATATCTCATCCTTGCAATCTTAGGCCGCACAACCTCAGTTACAGTCTCGCCATCAAACTTCTTTAGAATGTTGAAAAGTGGAACCTGTACGAGATTTAAGACAACAAAGAAATCAACAAAATGATAATGGTAACCAAATCACTTCTCAGGTAGCAAGGAATTAGTTCTAACACTCAGATACTACCCATATCATATGAAAACTACTCAGATATCTAGATACATGCAATAGACTAGGAGTTTCGCAGTCCTCAGGATTAATTGAAGTCCAGAATTTCATAAAGCACCAGCACTTAGCCTGCTTGGACTATATAACAAACAGGAGCTATTCAAGTGGTGAAAAAAATAACAGTGCAGTACTTTCTTCAGTGCAAAAATGTTGTCCATGGTATATGTTGATCCAATATTCCTTATCGACCTCATTGTTCCTCATTCAACATCACATAAAAAAGGTAAAAGAGGAAGAGGAATAATAATGCAATCTTAGTTCTTAAGCATCATTAAATTGGTCATTTGAACCTATATTACTAAATTAATAACATTTTTACACCAGAAAGAATAGTATATTACTGACCTGGGGTATGATGTTTTTTTCCATAACATCTTTAAACAGTGGAGGTGGAGGCAAGTCCAGACCAAGCATTAAAAATGGCTTTCTAGTACTCTCCATGACATTGTTATCAACCTCATCTCCATTTTCTTTTATTACCTCCATTTCACCCTAGAGAAAACATTGTATTCAGTGCTAACAATAAAAACTACTTAAATTGATATAAAAAGAGAGATGCATTATCATTAAGAAGCAATGACAAAAACCTGAAAACACTGGTGGATAATACTGCGACCTTTCTTGGAAGTCCTGAGATCTGCGTGCAAGGTATTAAGAAGCCATGACATGAACTCAACAGGATCAGACTGTTTTCCTATCCGAAAACGTTTCTTGCTTGCCTTCATGACAGCTTGCAAGAACTCATGTGGACTGACCTGCAAAATTATAGTATTAGTAACCATGAAAAATATACGAGTAACAAAACTCCACACATTATTAAAGTAATGACCAACCTGCCCTTTAAAATTCCTCGCATGCCAAATCTTTCTTGTAAGCTCCCCAAACCGTTGGACAAGAGGAGATTTGCTGTGCTGATAGTTTTCAGGTATAAGAAAGAAGTTCCTCAAAGGAGCAACACGCATTAAGGATTGAATAGTGACATTGACAAAATCAGTCTCCTGAATGTTATTCAGCCCCACCTAAAATGGCAGTAAACGAAGTATAAATGGAGACTCGTTAAATCAAGCCTAACTTTCCAAATACTTAATGACTGAAGGAAGAAACAGAAAATATACCATTCCAGGAAGATAATCAGATCCATCAAGTGCTCTAGACCATTGTTTACTCTTATCAATTTGCTCAACTTGTTCCCTACTAAACCTGTAAGACAATGCCACAACAAAGTAAGACAATCCACATGTTGAGTAGTGCAATAGCATAAAAAATTTTAAATTAAAAAAAAAAAAAAAAAAAAAGAAAAGAAAAAGCTGCAGCTCTATAAGGCGGTGGAAGACAAACCACCTTCAAACCTCAATAAAGAAAAAGAAAACATGATGCATCCTAGGAAGATTTACATTTCACTTCACCACATAACATTTTCTAATTAGATTAAAATTTTGCACTTCAAAGGAAAACTCGAAAAAAGTTAAAGAAACAGAGACTTAGAAACATACATAGAGTGCAAAAAAAAAAAAAAAAAAAAAGAATTAGGGTACCTTGGGTTTAGAACATGCCGAATGTCATCTAAAGATGGATCAATAATTTCATATCCATCAGGAAGGCAATAAACTTTCTCTGTCCGAAGATTAATATACACATGATGCCCTGCTTCAAGACTGTGTGTATATGCATGAGACTTTTGCCCTCTCCCTTGATAATACTTCCCACAAACCAGACATGCATAAACATTCAAGTTTGAGAGCGACACTGAGCAAAATCTCTCAAAATCAAAATCCAAAACCTGCAAAAAAGACGAGCAAAAAAGGGAAAAAAAGGCTTTAAAATTATAACAAGCAGGCAAGACCCTGTGCATATAGTGGAGTAGGAAGCTGCAAAGAATAACTGCTACTTAACGCTAACATCAATAGCACTGATCTAATGAAGAGCTTATCACCAATAAAGACCTTCACTTCCAAATATCTATGATTTTACATCAATCCATGTATCAGATGGGTAAAAGAAAAAAACTATTTGAACTGGCTTTTTAATAAAATGAGACCTCACTCGATTCTCACACTCATTTATTTTTAGAAGTCAAATGAAAGAAAATTCTGAAATTTAAGACGCCATCGCTGAAAAACAAAATTACCTGCCGATTAACTGTGTCAAGATAAGGACAGTCCCTCCGTATTTCAACTAAACGGTTACGTTTGCCTTGCGTTCCATGTCCACTACGACCCCCTTCATCATCTTCCTCTTCATGGTCTGAATCGTCAATTTGATCCGTTCTATTGACACCGTGATTCCCGTTCCCCAATCTTCTATCATTGTGTTCCCCCTCCTCCTCCTCCTCATCATCATCATATGAAGCCAAAGGAAGCAAAGCATTATTAAAGGCAATTTGAGCTGGAGAAGGAGTAGAATCTAGTTCATCCCGCTTCTGCCTCTTCGAGCTGGATTCCTCCATTAACGTGCTCTCCTCTTCCTCTCTCTTCGTTTTCATATTCCCTCACGCCCTAACCTATTCAAAATCTTACTCCAAAATTATCAGTCATGAACTGTAAAAGAGAACATTAAAGCCCTAGCAAATACCACCACCGATTAAGAATCACACGAAACTCACCACTGAAAAACAGTCGGAGGGATGTAGAGATGACGGACGACCTTCGATTGATTGAATCTTCTAGTCATAGAGCCCAGAGAAACATTTATCATCTGGATATTTGTTTCGGCCCAGAGAAACATTATCATCTGGATTGATTAAGAGTAACAAAACAGCCTGCTTACGGATTTACCATTCCTATTCATGGCCCAATTAATTTCATATATTGGACTCTCTTAATTATTTAAGGCCCATATTATTTAAAAAAAAAAATACTTCTCCCAATAATCAGAAGAAACTTGATTCTTACGCCTGTTAGAAAATATTGAATTTTTACTAAAAAATTTTAAAATCTTGGAAAATATTATTTTAAGCGTGGGATTTAGGTTACAATATATATATATATATATATATATATATATATATTTTTTTTTTTTTATTATTATTATTTTTTTTTTTTCAAAGATGGACAATTATTACTAGTATTTTTTCTTGTTTTGTGATAAGCTTTGTGAAGTTTCCATATGGTACCGTCATCTACTTTTTTTTTCTTTTTCCTCTTTTAGAAAAGGCAACTTTTAGGTGATTCACTTTTTTTTTTTCCACTTTTCTTCTGCTTACGGCAAAAGAAAAGAAACTGCACTTTCTTTTTTCTTCGTTGAAAAATGTCAGACACCACACTAACAAGAGAGAACCAAAGTCAAAAAATTTATATAGAGTTACTACAATATATATATATATATATATATATATATATATATATATATATATATATGTATGTATGTAACTTCTTGTGATTCAAAAAGTTTATTGAATGATAATAAACTAACTGTTGTTCCAAGGAAAAAAAGAATAACACCAGCAGCTAAAAGAAATAATAAGCTTTGATAATAGTAAGTCAAGAAGAGGCAAATTTCTATAAAAAAAAAAGTCCTTTCTAGATTTTCCTCTTTTTTGTTTTCTTAGCACTCCTGAAGGAAGTTTGAAGAAAGATTAACAAGACTAAACGCGTTACAAAAAAACCAGAGCTACCGATCATGGAGGAAGAAGAAGAGACAATTTGAAGAAGAAGAAGTGTTTTCATTCAAGATTTTGAGACCATTCTTTCTTGATGTCAAATGTGTAGTTGATCTCCAAGTAACACTTGTTATCATCATCTAAAAACTGCACCAAAGAAAGAGAACAGAAATGTTAATTACTATGCCTATATATATCTATATCTATATATATATATAGCATATGTGTATATACCTTTGATCTAGCAGTGTATGATCCTCTTGCAAACATACCAGAAGGGGTAGTCTCTTCTGGCATTTCATGGGTGTAAGGCTCTAACTGAGGACTGAAAGTTCCAATCATTTGTTTTGTGCTGTCAACTGTATATGCAATTAAGGTTTGGAATATGAATATGAATATGAAGATGAAAATGAAAGAAAAAGGTGTGTGAATGTGATATGAGGTACCTTTAATGCCGGTTTTCCAAACAGTGTTTGTATACTTGAGACCTGATACTATGTTATTGCTAACCTGGAATGTGAAATCCAAGCTGTAACGACTACCTTCTTTCAATGTAAACCAAGTGCCTTTTGGAGTACCAGTCTCAGGGATGGCAAGACAAACATCAGGTCTACCAGGAGATTTAATAGAAAGGCTGATAATCTTCACTTCTGGATCTAAAGTTTCTATAATTCAAAACAATCTCAATTTCAGATTCGAGGAGGATACTACATTTTTTTTTTTGCATACTCAAAGGATCCAATAATATGGCTTTTATCACACAAATAAACAGTAATGTAAAAGTTAAAACAGATTTATAAAATGACCAAATTCCTGAGGTTTTTTTTTTCTTTTTCTGTTCAAAATATGGATTAATTAATAATCATGATAATTTCAGGATGAGCATTATGGGATATGATAATTTTAAACATTCTCATGGTGAAAAATTTACCCCCAACAGAATTGATATCGACACTGCCAAGAAGTTGCTCTTTCCACCTTCTCAAACTCTCGTCATCCTAGAATAGAATAGAAAATTCGTTCACCAAAATTGAAATTAAAAATGAAGCAATTTTCCTTGAAGAAGAAGAAGGAAGAAAGAACCTTATCCTTTTCCTGAAGCTCTTTGAGAGTGAATTGAGGACCCAATTGAATCTTTCCTTCGGTCTCTTCGTCTTCCTCATCCTCAGTAGTATATAAAGAACCCTCACTCATCCGCCTGCTAATTTTGTCAACTGTTTCTTGCTCAACCTCAGGCGGGTCTGCTGTAACTGAGCCTGTGTTACTAGATTCCGAGACTGGAGTTTTGTCCTGCTTATTATTATCCTCATCATCAAAACCCATGCTTTTGGAACTCGAAACAACCCCAACAGCCAAAGACATTAACAACAGTTCATTCAAGAAGGAGAAGAAAAAAAAAAAAAAAAAGGCAGAGTCTTTCACCCCTAAACCGCAATATAACAAAGAGAATTACAAAAAAACAAAAAACCCAGAAAGAAAAAGAGAGGCAAAGTAAGGATAAGAACAAGAACTGAAAGACAACAACGTTAACACACCAAAAAGAATCTCCCAAGAGAAAGAAAGAAAGAAACAGACAACAAAGAATTAGGCTTTTAAGAAAAACTCTGTTTTATATATATATATATATATAAATAAAAAGAAAGATTTACATGTTAGGATTGAGAGGGATGTGAGTCAAAGAATCCAAGAAAAAGAAGTAGCCTAACATAAAACCAAGAGCTGTAAAAAGGAAGAAAAGGAAAACACAAAAAACAGAGAAAAATTTGATAAAAACACTAGCAGTTCTTTCAACCAAAGAAAAAGATATTAGAGGATGGTGCGAAACAAATGGGTTGTTTGGTTGATTTTCAGCAAAGAGAAAGAAAATGTCATGTGGTGATCCGTAAATTCTTCAAAAGAAAAAACAGAAAAAAAAAAGAAAAAGAAATTCCAATTCAATAATAGTCACGAGAGAGAAATGGGGAGAGGGGAGAAAGAGTAGGAGAAGAAAGTGGTGAGATCGTGAAGGTCACTTAATGCACTGCCTTCCATGAATACACCATTCAAAGGGACGGGAAAAAGGTTCGCTGTACATTCACACACATCAGAGATACAGCCTAATGTTTTTTTTCTTTTTCTTTTTTTTTTGACCTCTTCTTGTATATATATATATATATATATATATTCTTGCACTCACTCCTCTTTCTTTTGCATCTAACCGTTGGATTTGGACTAATTCTGGTTTTCTTTTTCTCTTTTTTGAAAACAGCCTTATTTTGGAGTGTTGTTGTAGTAACGATTAGCTGTCACGGTTTTATTCGTTTACCGTTTATTAAAGGAAGGACACATCTTTTTTAGGTTTTTTGGACCGAAAAAAGAAAAAGATAAAGAGGGTACGATACTATTAGGGTTTTAGGGATTTGATAATGGATTTTTTAAATAAGGAATTGTTTCCACCTTTTGATACATCATAACCATTTTTTCTTTTATCTTTTCCTTATTTAATATTTATTTATCTAAATGATAGGGGATGGCCGGATGGGGGACTAGACTACTAATAAAAGCTTTTCAGAATTCATAATAAATATTCAAAAGAAAAAGAAAAGAAAATAAAGTATTTACTACTATTTAGTAGTAATTGAACAATGAGTAAATGTGTACTTTTAACTCTGCTACCAAACATTACGTACTCTCATTCTTAAAGAATACACTACGCAAAAAAAATATAAATAAGCAGAAAAATTAAATTCAAGAATGTGTGTGTGTGTGTGTGTGTTTTTTCTAATCATTCCGAGGCAAGGAAAAAGGAAGTGATGGATGGGGGTATGTCTGTGGTTTAATTAAGGTGATAATTGTAAATAATTAAGTGGGGCCCACGGGATTTGGAAGACTTTCGGGTAGAAACGGTAGGTTTGTGATTGATTGGATGAAGTTGCTGGGAGGAATATCATCAAACAAAAACCTTAATTAATTCCCAAGCATTGGTTGATTGTTATCCGTTTGCAGCTTTGGGAAACTTTACTGCAAAGCATTTAATGCAAATTCCGAATCTTTTTGAATACTTTTTTAAATTTCAACATTCATATACAATATTTTTAACAAATTTTCAATAAATATATACAAAACACCGAAATGAAACTAATAACTATGTGATAATAAATTTTAAATAATGAAGTAAATAAAATGTATGCTTCGTCTTGTTTGGTCTCAAGTAAAGGAACAAGTGAAAAGAGAAGCAAATCTTGCTATTTTCAAACTCAATTCACATGTGGGCAAAAAAGGCAGAAGCATGGTCTCCTAAATGAACAATGTGATGTAACTCTAAAACTTTTGTATGCTTACACAAAACTTGGTATAAGGAGTGCAGAGTAAATCTCATCTACTCCCTGTATATGAACTCGGCTCGCTTAACATTGTGAAAGAAGAAACTGAAAGACTAACCATGAAACTGAATTTAGCTTGCTACTGGAGCAAAGGAGTCAACTATGTCCCCATTTTCTTACTACATTTTCCCGAGCAGAAATTCCAGGAGAAGATTCTTCTGCTGCTGTTGTACTCGAACTTGTTTGGCTTGTTGGATTTACTATTTTCTTAATTTGCAATGATACATATGTAAGACTATTCCTTGTTCCTCTCAGGGCAAACAATAAAGGATTTATGAAAGCAGCAAACATCACATTGCCCTTTGCAACAATCAATAGCTGTTTATGAAGAAAAAGATGGCTTGTCAAATCATCAGATTGTGAGAGTAGTAGTGTTAAGGAGACTGAGCTCATTAACGTTGAACGAAGGAACAAATAAAAAAACAGTGGCTAACACAAATACTTACCATGACGAATATACCTAAAATAGTGAGGCTTATCTGCTGGGCCTCCTGCCAGAAATGGTCACCATTTGATCCACCAAACCATCCAAACCAACCTCCTCCACCAGAATTACCACCACCACTTGCATCTTCCCTTCTCCTAATTTCTTTGTCCCATTTCTCAAACTCAGACTTCTTATCACCAAGGGCGCCTTCTAGGGCCTTCCTAGCTTCTTCCTGTTGATGTGGCAAAGACAGTTAGGGAGAACCAGAGAATATAAAAGGAGAAGAGGTAACATCAGTTTAAGATAATTAAAAATACAACACACCCTACTTCAAAACATCCTACCAAAATAAAGGACCACTTCAAATATTTGGTCCGGTAAATAATGAACTTGAGTGTTAATTATGGCCTAAAGAATGAGGTAAAGAAACTGGATCCCTTTTTCACATGATAATCACTCATGCTGCAGAGCTTATAGCCTTATACCTTGAATAAAATGACTATGACTTGAGGTGTGAAACACAACCCTCCTTACAGGCAAGAAGGCATTAATATGACCTATTCTTCTTAAAATATATATTTCCATATAGGCCGATAATGGTTGTACAACTTCATATATGTTTCTTACTTTTCATTAGGCAGTTGCAGCTGGCAAATCAAAGTCAGCCTCCAATCAGTCAACTAATTTTAACAGCCCAAAATATTTAAAATTGCACTTTTTCAAGCCAAATGGTTTTGAAACTATCCATGCTAAGTAATTTCTGTCACACGCACTGCCTAGTCCTCTCACACAAACAGAATCAAGTTAACTAAGGCAAGCAAGAAGAACATGCTAGAAACAGACTTCAGCCCTTAATTTCCTTTGGTACAAATCTCTTTGACTGTGTTATGGGTTGTAGAAGTTGTTGCTGATAGTTTATTTGTCAAAATTTTGCATAGAGTCACTATCTAAAAGACAGCCATCTTTCTGAAGCCCAGTACAAGAATCACAACTAATGGAGTGCAACCTACAAAAAAAAGTACATTTACTTGCTGAGCACTGTCCACAAAACTAGTCAAATACAGTAGAAAATGTAGAGAAATAGAAATGGACTGCAAGTACCAGTCCACTTTACCCACATTTCTTAGTTCTTAACCTTCCTTATAAACCTAGAAACATGTTTTCCATAAATAAAAATCACCCCTAAATCTCTAACCAAGCTAATTCTTGGCAAACAAATTACATGAATATCCCAAACGACACATATTGAGGAGTAAAAAAAAAATTAACAGAAGCCCTCTCTTTCTTAGCACAAGTTCTGCCTTCCACTATTCCATGGAACTCGGAAGAGAAAGTATTTATGCAGTCAAAATATCTTTTGAACATTTTATCTGGAAAAACATAAAATAATAACAACAAATAATCATCCTATATTATGGAATAAGCAACTACTTTGCACTCCATAAATTATAAAATTCTTATGTGTGAAACAAAATCATAAGAGCTACAAAGTTTGAAACTGGTACCTGTTTCCGGTTGTTCGAAAACAAGCAGAAAAATTTGGGTTTGCATTTCAAACTTTGTTGCAGGGAAGTCCAGCTACGCTTGTCGTCCTCTGTAACAACGGACTTGCAGCGTATACGGTTCAGTGTGTAAGCCGGCGAGTTGTGGTGGCTCCGGCCGGCAGTTGGAATTGGAGATGGAAGGCGGAGGCACAGAACCTGCGCCATTCTCTATGCAATTCTCTAACCTTGGATGAAGCCGTCTACTAATTGAGCCCCTCCCTCAATCGTGCAAACATACGATGTCGTTTCTGATCACCAGTTCCATACTGGACTTTTTCTTTTCTTTTTTTTTAACTGGACTGGACTAAATGCTTATGGACAATATTTTTTTAAAAAAATGTGGCTTCACATTGGATCTGTTTTTATTTAATTATTACCAATCACTTTATTTATAAATGTTTTTAAAATATCTATTTAATTGTAGATATTTAATAAATCTAATTTTGATTTTTTTTATGAGGCTGTAATTTAACACAAAAAGTTTATTAACTCCATTTTTCACCAAAATGTATTTAATAAACCCTCCCAAAAAATATATATATATGTAAAAATTTATTTTATTACAGTAAAATAAAAGTACATGCATTTATTATCCATAAAAAAATTGGCAATAAAAAAACAAGTTCATCTGAAAAGAGAAAATAAATAAATAAATATATATATATATAAAAGTGGGTGAGCAAACCAATCTATACATTATCCAAATCCAACAACCCGCAATAACTATCAAAGAAAGTCTTTCCTAACTTTTCCAAATTCTTGCTTTCAATTTACAATATTTATAATTTGAAATTTTGACATAGCAGTAGTACTTCATTCCTTACAACTTCTTCAACAATGTTTTCCTAAAAATAGTAAAAAAGTATTCGCATTTATTTTGTTATAATAGAGAGAAAATATTAATAAAAAAAGAAAATTAAGGATGCATTTGAAGATTTGATAATATTTTTAATTATAAATTGTGAACACACGAAGGGAGAAATATAATTATATGTTTGAAATTTGAATGGAAAAAGAAAATTAAATTACTGAGATGAATGGGAGGGCAAAATAGTAATTTAGAAGACAAGTGGAGTAATAAAGTAGTGAAAGGGTAGTATGGTCATTAAGAAATCTATATAGAGAGAGAAAGACACAGAGATGGGGAGACAGATCGGGGTAGGAGAGAGAAAGAGAGAAAGAAGGAAGAAGAGAGAGAGAGAGAGAGAGAGGAGACGGAGGGAAACTGAAAGGTAGCCGTTTGGGGATCCGTTAATTTTCCGTGAATATATGAATGTAGAGTCGCGAAAACATGACTATGGTATCGGACCAAGAGATAGCGAAAGGTGTAGAGGCATTACTCCGTCAATCTGATCCTAACGTCGTTACGACCTTAAACGGTGTCGTTGAGCAACTGGAAGCGAAGCTAGGGTTAGACTTATCTCACAAGACTGGTTTCATCAGAGACCAGATCAACCTTCTTCTCCGGCAACAACCTCAAGCCCTTCCACAGAAAGACCATTTCTCCTTCCCTCAGTATTCGAATAGCTACCATCTTCAACCACAGCAGCAGCAGCAGCAGCAGCAACAGCAACAGCAACAGCAACAGCAACAACAACAGCAACCGTTCTATACCCATTTTGCCTTTCAGCAGCCTCAGCACTACTCTCCTCAGTTCCTTGCCCAAACTCAGCACCAACTACACCAAGCCTCTTCACCGTCGCCGGCGGTGGTGAAAACTGCGGTGAATACTAAGAATGCGGTCGCAAAGGCATCGGAAACACCTAAAGGAAGGTGTGTGAAGTAGCTTCTCTTTCTCTCTCCTTTTTTTTTTTTTATTAAAAAAAAAAATCTTTTAAAGAGTTAAAGTTTCATATTTACATTTATCGCCTTTTTTTTTTTTGTCCCTTCAGTATATAGCGTTGGAATAGGGCTTAGTTTTTGTGAGTTTTTCTAGCCTTTTAAGGTATAATTTTAGTGGAGGACCAAAGATGCCATTCCATAAATATGCATACATGTTTCTTTTGCATTATTGTACTTTTAAAAAATATCCCGAGTTGGAGTAGTTTCTGTTGCTTGGAACAAATGCAAAATAATGGTTTTCCTTTCCTTAAGCAAAGAAGCTTCATTTACGACAAAAATACCTAGCATAGAATTTTCACTTTAGGGCAAACAAAGGTGGAGCCTTTAGTTGTTTTCTAATTGGTTATGAGTTGAAATCTTCAATCGATAGTTTAAGGTCATAAATTGTTCAAAATCCTTTTGTCAAGGTTGTGAAAGTATGTCCTTTTTCCATGTCAATGGAGTTTCTTACATCATTTTTGACTAGAGAATGCATTTTGATTTTCGATGGAATGCAAGGAGGAAAAGAAGGCGTGAAAAATTCGTGATAAAAAAGTCCTGGAGAAACGTCATAGCATATGACTAAATGAATCCATAAAGAGACTCTGTTTTATATGTGTACAACGTTCACTCAATTTGTGACTGGCACGGATTGCTTGTTCATGACAACTGGATACGGATCTGTGGCCTTTATCGTAATTTTTGACATTTACGACTTCACTACTTATTTCAGCTGTATAGACTGTAAAAACTTGTGCATCAGAAAGATCTTTGGTTGACTATTTTGGAAGAGAAAAAATTACCTTTTAAGGTCGAGAAGAATCCTGACAAGTTAATGTTTTAAATTTGAACATAAAGTCAGGCTATTAAGAATATAATGAAACCTTTAAGATTTTCATTTTTGGTCATTTTTTTATTTCAGAAACATTATCATTCTATGTGCTTATTGACAGTGGTTACATCTCCCATTGACATCATTTAAATTACTACAGTGCTCCAGCTGGAACTAAAAGAAGAGGCGGTTCAGGGGGCTTAAACAAAGTCTGTGGTGTGTCACCTGAACTTCAGGCTGTTGTTGGTGAGCCTGCATTGCCGAGGACTGAGGTTCTGAATTTAAGCAAAATAGAGTTTTCTCAGTATCTTTCTTATTTTGCAAGCTATGCCTAATTTTATTTAAGTCATTGGACATGCTTTGTGACACAGATTGTGAAGCAACTCTGGGCATACATAAGAAAACACAATCTTCAGGATCCAGGTAACAAGAGAAAGATCATTTGTGATGATGCTCTGCGCGTGGTCTTCGAGACAGACAGCACTGACATGTTCAAGATGAATAAACTGCTTGCAAAGCATATTATAACACTTGATCCTACAAGTATGTGACCTGAATGTCATGACAAATGACTTTTGTTCTTATATATATATGTGGTGGTCATATCTTTATCCATTATTTACAGAACAACCTGGTGAAGTGAAGAGATTAAAGGTTGAAACTGAAGCTGCACCAGCAAGTTCTGAGGTACTCCCCTCTCTGATAACAATATCTGATGCTCTTGCCAAATTTTTGGACACTTCAGAGAAGAATATGCTCCAATCAGAGGCATTGAAGGGTGTTTGGGAGTACATAAAAGCTAACAATCTAGAGGTATTTTGTTTACCCCTTTCTTTTTTATCCTTTTTGGACTGGAAACATTATTCTTTGCTGGGAGTTTGACAAGACTCTGTAGTCAGTCAGATCAAGATCTGTTTTCTTCCTTGCAAAACAATAATAGTAGATTTTCTTTATGGTTTTGAGTAGTTTCCTTGATACTGTTTACTCTGCTGTGGCAAACTATTGGATTTATTATTTGGCTGAACAACCTTTGATATTGGTCTGTGTTATGCAAGTCATAAAAGCTTTGACAAAATAAGATTCAGAAGGCATCTGATAAGGTGGATGTCTTCTGATTCTATATTGAATTCGTCTTCTGATTCTATTTTGATCCCTTTTCTCGTCTAGTGAGAACATATTATTTTTGTCAATGGATTTTGTGTCTTCTTTCAACGTAATCCCCACAAGTAAGATGGGTGAGATTTTGTAGTCATTTTTAAACTGCTTTAGAGGAGAGGTTCATTCTGTAGTCTAGTTACTGGAATTACTTTCTTTCAGTGCCTTAGCAAATCTTTAAGTCTACTTCTGGGGCAGTTAGTTAGTTTGTTTAACCGGCTTTTATTCATCTTCTCATCCATTTGTAGGATCCTCTAAATCCAATGGCAATTGTGTGTGATGCCAAGCTACAAGAACTTTTAGGATGCGAAAGCATTTCTGCCTTGGGGATGCCCGAAATTCTGGCGCGCCGTCATATCTTCAAGCAGTGAAGGTATCTTTTTGTTTGCAATGTTTTATATAATAATCACAGAGAGTAGCACAGTTATGTTGTAGAAAAGTTAACATCCAGCAGTGTAACTTGACTTGTTAACCTGCCCAAAGCCCTGTAATGATTGTTGCCTCTATTTTTGCAGGTATTTCTCTTGGGGGCATTGCTGTATAATTTCGCTCAACTGAGTGATAAACTACTGCTTGGAAATATATGTATTTAGATTTGGTTTTTTTTTTCTTATTTCTCTAATGAGCTTTTAGGTCATCAACAAGGTTAGATTCTGTGTGGTTACTTGCAGTTGTGAATTAGATCAGGACATTGTATGCTCCCCAAGGTTACTGGCCAAGTAATAGTTGTAATATGCCATAACCTGGGTTTTAGGATTACCTAAAAAAATGTCTGACGTCTTTAGAACTGATAGTGAGAGTAATCAAGCCTCTTATTATGCTGTAAATGCCTCTTATTGCAGATCATAGCCATTGTAGCTCATATTAATTTATAGTGATAATTAGGTATTATATTATATCCTGTTTATTTCAGTTCCTTCCAAATATTTCATAAACAATTCTCTTGTCACTTTAATGTTATTGACTCTAAGATAAATAACTCGTAAGAAAAATCAAAATAAAAAATATCTTAGCCGAAAAGAATCTTCTGCAGCGAAATATGTGGAATCCATCAATATATTATTGCTCCTACAGAGAATAGCGGCAAAACAACAGTAGAATAACAGCGAGAAAGAGCAAAATCTTGAAAGCTTTTTTTATGGTCTTGGAAATCATGTCATCCATAGCGGTCGCCAGTGATGCAATTGTTCTCTGCAGAAAGGGGAAGAAGATTGAGTTTTTCCAGCAGGCACTAGATTATGCAAACAAAGGAATCTTCCCTTACCAATCTAAGAGGTTCAATATGAAGCAGTGGCTCCAAAAACATTTCCACGTTTCTGCAAAAGATAGCATTCATTCTACTCAGTTCAAGAGATTCATAATACTGTTAATAACAATTATCCCATCTGTTTTGATTACTTACTTTATCAGCACCTTGCCCTGATAGACATGACACATGTAGAAGCTGAAACCCTTTCCCAGAGGAACATGGGTATTTTTCCACTCTACAAAAGACATTGTAAATAACAGAGGGGAAAAAAAAAGAAGTTGAAATACCCTCTTTTGATTCACCACAATACATGAAAACTACTTTGAGAGGGAGGATGAAAAAATGCACCTAGTTTCCAAGATACACCAACAGCCATCCCATCCAAAAATGTTGGTTGCTCAACTACGAATTCAATATTGTTCCCTAGATTCTTAATCAAGGAAGAGAAGAATTCCAGAACTTTCTACACAGCAAGGATCAACGTTAGGCATTTACAGAGGGGGGCCTTAATTAAGGCCTACCAATTACATAACCTGACGGTATTTGGGATTTTACCTCTTTCCCGCGGAAAGGTTGGAATGATGAAATGAAATTGCAAACGCAGAGGCATTCTTCTCCAATAATGTCAGAGAGTTCCTCAAAGTTTTTATTCTTCATTGCCTTGTAAAGCTTAAGGACTGCTTCTACAGCTCTTGGATCATTCTCGCCTGACCGGAAGTCCGGGACACCGCAGAACAGCTGCTGCTGCGGTAGCGGCGGCGATCGATTTCTGAAACTGATTCCGAGGAAGGGAACTGCAGAGAAAGGTTGATGAGAATGAATTATACGGGAAAAACTCGCACTTCGAGATAAGCATTTGCTGATGGAGTTTATTCGAGGGAGAGGAGAGCATGTGATTCGCAATCGAGATTGAATCGGGAAGGAAGTCGAGAGCATTTTGATAATGGAAATTTCCCAGCAGCATAAGAATCAAATGCCCCGGAGAAAGGGGAAGCGAAATTTGTATGGTAAAGGTTACCTTGGTGGTCACTGAATATATATGTACTGTGTTTTCCTTCAAAAGTATGGCGTCGAGAGGGCATTGCTCCATCTTCAAGCTTGGAACCTTTGTCTTCAAAGTTTACCACTGCAACTTGATTTCTTCAGTTAAGATTTAAATAAATAAATTTCTTTTCAGAAAAAATAAAAATAAAAAATAATTGGGCTAATTACACACCAAAAAGAAAGAGAAACTGCTGGGCTTGGAGAAGCCCAATTTTGGAAAGTTTCTCTCAATTTTATTTGGAAACTGAAAGTGGCCCAATTAAGTTTGTGAGGTACCCCGCAGAGCTCTTTCTTCCAAGATCGGTGTGAAGTTTTGAACTCCTCCAAGGGAACTCGTAATACAGCGAAGGGGAACAAGAAGATAGATCAGTGGCCTTCGGTTTGGAGTTGCAGTAGAAGACTAAAAGGGCGATAATGGCGGAGGATTTGGTTTTGGATACGGCCATAAGAGACTGGGTGTTGATACCACTATCGGTTGTGATGGTACTCATCGGAGTTCTCCGATACTTTCTCACCGCTAAGCTTTTGCGTTCTTCTAAAATGCCCGACGATAAAATCATCAAAGAAGGGTATGTGCTTATAATATCTTGATGTAATCATTCTTCTTTGGATCTTTCCGTGTGCTTTTCCTTTTTGTTTGATTTTTAATTTTAAGATGATTTTCCCCTATTTTCAGGCAAGTGATGATTAGGGCTAGGAATTTAAGAGCAGCTGCGAACTTTATTCCTGCCAAATCATTTCGAGCTCGTAAGGCTTATTACAATAACGAGGTTAGAATAGTTTCTCCCTTCTGTGTTTTATTATTATTATTATTATTATTATTATTTTGATAAAAAAAAAAATCTTTCTAGTTTGTATTTTGATATTTTTATCTGTTTTTTTGGAAGGATTTAAAATTTCAAAATTTAGATAGGTGATTTGGATGAAATATGGCCAGATGAAAAGGGACTCATTTGTTTGAAGTAACTGGTTATAAAACTTAGATGTTTATCTGGTTAATATAAAGTGAAACTCTAGTTAGGAACTAGATGCTTGTTTATCAAGTCATGCAAAGCTGAAAATATTCTGATTATTAGCTGTAGCCTATAACTGAGGTGAATCAGGAATTAGGATTTAAATAGTTTTCAATAATGATTCAATTAAGTTATTTTAGATATTGTAGTATGATACAGTATTCCTCCGATTTGATAAGGAGTCTTCATTAGACATTCTTTCTTGATCTCTCCTCTGCAAGAACTTCTTGGATTTGTCTTTTACCATGAGGTAGATGCTTTATCGTTGACCCTTCTTTGCAGAAGGTGACCCTTATTTCCATGTCATTCTCTTCTAAAATCAACTCAAGCCAGAATGAGATATCACTGTAATTCTGGTTGTTTTCTTGGCCATTGCTTGAGCCTAAATCCAGCATACACAAAAGTCCAGTAGCACGTGGACAAAATTCTATAATGACACACATGTAGATGATAAATAACAAAATGACATCATTCTTATAAAATTATTGATCCACTTTTATAAATACATGCACAAATTGTTAAATTATTTTATCTTTTAATTCATATCGTTTACTCTTTTCAAACTCTAGCAACTCCCTGCCCTTGAACATGTGCGAAACTGAAATAATGTATTTTGTGAAAGTGGAGAAAAAATAATCTTCATTTTGGAAATAATCACATTTCTTCACTTATTGTTTTTCTTGATGTAACCACTTCCTTTATTGGTGTTTTTTGGGTTGGAGGTTATTATTCTTCCTATCTAATAGTTTGTTTGTATTACTGTTTGTTATATGAAAATTCCTTTTCTGGACAATGCAAAACTTTCATTTCCCTTCCTCCCTCCTTTCCATTGGATAATGACCCTTCCACTACACGTAGAATGACCTATATTATATTGCAGGAAAATGGTCTGCTACATGTCCCTAAGGGCCAAGCTCAAAATGCACAGGCACAAATGTTTTCTGACCCAAATATGGCCATGGATATGATGAAGAACAATCTTACAATGATCATACCTCAGGTTTGTCAGTTGCATAAGCCTTGTCTGAATGCTTGTCATCAAGCTAAATCAGACATTTAACGATTTCATCTTTGGTCTTGTGCAGACTCTTACTTTTGCTTGGGTCAACTTTTTCTTCTCTGGATTTGTGGCAGGTTTGCCTGTTTCCTTTATTTTCTGTTAATTTGAATATGCTTGTATGTAAAATTTAGGCATCTTTTTGTTATTGTCATTGTTAATGATTAACTTCTCTGTCTTCTCTATTGCTCAGACAAAGTTGTGGGCTCTATTTTCCCCATGACTTGTGCTTTTATATCAACATTTTTCTCTTTTCTCGAAGATTCATTTTTTATGCTATAATGTTGGACTTGAATTATGTCTTATAATATAGTTTTTATGTTCTTATTCACTTCTAGTAATCATGTTTTTTCTAGTTAAAAAGCATTTGCCGTTGTGTACTAATCTTAAAATCTTGATGCTTTTCTCTTTAGCTAAGATACCATTCCCATTGACTCAAAGGTTCAGAGCCATGTTACAAAATGGTATTGATTTGAGTACTGTTGATGTCAGCTACGTTAGCAGCCGCTCATGGTAATTGCCCCAACTAATGATCTAAAGTCTCTCTTTTTTCCTGTCTGGACAAAATGGTGACTTTTTAAGTATTCTTTAGTTTCAAAGAGGATGCATCTGATGATTCATTTCTCATCTTATGATAGGTATTTCCTCAATCTATTTGGATTAAGAGGATTATTCAGTCTCATTTTGGGAGAAGAAAATGGTTAGTATACTATAATTTTCTGATTAGTGGTGCGCTTTTTCTTTTCATGTGTTCCTTCTTTGGCTGTGTTTCTGATGTGCTTTCAAGGAAGCAGCTTTTAGCCTTTGCTAAAGCTAAATGCTTGTTTGAAAATTTTTTCTTTCTGCATATTGAATAATTTCCATATTGGCTAAAAACCCTTTTTCAGAAAACAATTGTTGTTACTTTTGCAAATGATTTTTTCATATTAATGGTGTTAAGAATAAAAATGTTTCATTAATTTCAAGAACAATTATTTAAAAAAAGAAAAAAACAAAAATTCTTTCAGTAGCTCAGAAAATGCTCCAACAAATTAAGAACAGGCAATTCATTCTTGAGATTTGAATGTTTTCGGTGTATGTGAGCAACTCAAACAGAACAATTCTGTTCAAATGTTTGGTATAATCGTTGAAACATATTTACTGACATGTTTGCCTCTTTCCTACAGCTGTGGATGACACACAGCGAATGATGCAAATGGGTGGCGGGTTTGGTGTTGATCCTAGTAAGGTAAATGTTTTTGCTTATTTCAGTGAGTCTGGATGTTAGCAAAGAATGCAGTAGAGGGACTGCCCTTTTTTTTTTTAACATTTGGTTTCTTTGGTAGAAAAGAAAAAGGGAAAAGGGGGGGGGGGGGTGGTGGGTGGAAGTGAAACCCAATAATTCGAGACATTTATAATTTCTTTAGGTGCAATAAGTTCTAGAGCCTGCGTGTACATGAGGTCTAAACCGTTATCTTGATTCATCATTTTCAGACTTTGGGTGCTGAGAAAGATGGTCTGGATATAATTCAGCATGAGTGGGCCTTGCCAATACTTGAGCAGCGAGCAGAAGCTGTTTTAAGGAAACTTGTCAGCTGAGAAGTGATTATTTAAAATAGACTAGTGTTGTACAAGACAATGCTCCAAACATGGGGCTTCACTCATAAGACTTGAAGATTGAGGAAGCTGCAAGATATGTATGGTACCGCGTAGATACAGGTAACCAACCAAGTATTTCAGCTTATTTGATTTGAAACTCAACATGTGCTGCACCCATCTGAACTTTGCCCAAGGGGTAATTTTGTCAATTACGCACACCTTTTGTATTCCATTATAGAACTGAAATATTTTGTGATCATAATTACATAAATTCTGAAAGCAAGCCTGTGAAACTGCCTTCTGTAAACTGTTAGCACTTTTTTCTTGAAGAAAAAAATGAAAAAACTCGTGTCATAGATTGGCATCCCATGTCTTTTTGATACTTGTAATTCCTACCACCCATGCATATCCAATCAATCATTCATGGTAGATATTTTTCTTTACAAACAGTAGTAGTTTACTTTAGGCATTACATTTCTAGTGGTGAAATTATTTGGTTTGAACTATTGGTATGCTGGTTGGCCTGTAAATGGGGTGAAAAAAAAGACAGTTGAAGTAAGTGTCAGAAATAAATGTTGATGCCCCCGCGCCCGCCAGCCAATATTACAAAGGAAGAACTGTTTGTACAATGTGTGTGTTCATCTACAATTTTTTCTTTCAAGTAGTATTTATTAGTAATAGTTTGGAAGGAATTATATATATATATATATATATATATATATATATATATATAGTAATAAGCTGACAACACCAACTTTGTTCCTTTTAAGGATCATTTAGTTTCGCTTTCCAACTGTTAAAAGCGTTCTTAACGGTCATAGCTAGGGTTCTTAAACAGTTTAAGGAATGAGTGTAGCAAACACAGAGTAGCAGAAATTAAGGATAGTAACTTTTTTGAATGTTTGATTGCTCCAAAGATCATTTGGTTAGAGAGAGAGCCGGCACTCCTAAAAGAAAGTTTCTTTGCCAAAGATATACAGTTTTCTGTTAATACTTACTACTCAGAAAGAAAGGTTGCGCAATTAACGGGCAGCAATATCACAAAGTTTGATCCTCATGATTGAAAGTAAAAAAACAGCATGGAGGGAATCAGAATTAATATATATTATTAATTTCCCTGCGCCTTTTTCCTGTTCCAGAAAGTTTTAAAAAAAAGAAAAAAAAAGAAAGGAATTAATTGAAAGAGTTATTAGCTTCTTATTGTTGTTTTGTTGTTGAGAATGCAGAAAGGTTATTTAAGATAGGAGTATTTGCAAATTATTATTATTATAAAAGAAGAAGGATGGATGGAAATGTGGCAATATTACGTCAAATCTAATCTGATCTAATCCAATCCTTCAAATCAATAATGTTAGGCCATAAAAATAAAATCCAAAACACAAACAGAGACACACACTAACTAGCCCCAAAGGTCCGAATGTTTGTACGCTACCACGTGGCAATGTCTGATTGGGCTGTTAAAAAATAAATTCCCCACGGTCAACCAGCATAAATCTTAAAATTGGGTCCCAGACGAGAAAACCCACCGTCCAACCTTCACATCATCCCTAACTTTTTCTTCTTTCTCTTTATTATTTTGGATTTTTTTTTTCAACTTTTATTCCCTTTACTCATCATTCCTCAGAGAATATACATACATACATATATATATATATATATATATATATATATATATATAGAGAGAGAGAGAGAGAGAATAAAAAAAAGGTGCAAGTGTTGTTGAGATCCACGCCTGTAAAAATCGTCCTTGGATCTCCTCTTCAATAATACTAATTATCAGTAGTGGTTGGCTCTGCTGCATAATTATATTCTTTACTATTCATGCAATTTGATCGGAATTTTTTTTTTTTTTAAATAATAATTAAGTTATATAACAATATTGAGTGTACTTATGTTTATTCAGAAAAAAAGATGTTTTTACTTTTTAGTGAAAAAGAAAAAAGTATTAAAGAATTAGCATTGTGGAAAAATATGTAAGCAATATTTGTGGGGAGGGGAGTAGTACCGGAGCTTGATTACGAAAAGAGAGAGAGACGTAAGAGATTCAGTTGCCAGTTGGCAGGGATGATGACACTGATCCACCGTGGCAAATCAGAAGCACATTGAAGTGGGGCCCTTGTCACGAGCATTACTATCTGGAAAGTAGAGCGACCCCACCCGCCTCCCCGACTCGATCGCTTTCCGATTTGGACCGTTTTCCTAGCCCGCCCACTTTCCACCTCATCCTCACTTCTTAGGTTTTTTTTTTTATTTAATTTCCTCATAAATAATTTTTTCTTTTTATAATTAATGTAATATCATATTTATTAATTTAAGAATGAGTACGTGGGGGGAGTGTGGGTCCCACTTGATCACCGGTCATGGACCCCACCTTGGCTTTTGGCTGCTGTTCCCATGCTATTACTACCCATTTTGTAGCCTTCTCATTTTCACTGACCCTTATAAATTGAATTTTTTTTTTCGACCCCACCCGCCTCCCCGACTCGATCGCTTTCCGATTTGGACCGTTTTCCTAGCCCGCCCACTTTCCACCTCATCCTCACTTCTTAGGTTTTTTTTTTAATTTAATTTCCTCATAAATAATTTTTTCTTTTTATAATTAATGTAATATCATATTTATTAATTTAAGAATGAGTACGTGGGGAGAGGGTCCCACTTGATCACCGGCCATGGACCCCACCTTGGCTTTTGGCTGCTGTTCCCATGCTATTACTACCCATTTTGTAGCCTTCTCATTTTCACTGACCCTTATAAATTGAATTTTTTTTTTCAAAAAAAAAAAAAACTTATTTTAAAATAAAAATTAAAAACTGAATAATGAATTTGATTTATTTAAAATAAAATAAAAATAAATAAAAATAGGGATTTCAGACGTGGTGCTTTGTCAGGGAGGTTGATGACTGAAGAGTAACGTACTATTATTGTACTAAATTACTATATATTATGTCGAGAGAAAGAGAAAAAGACACGAAACTATTTAGTCCTTTTTCTTTTCTTTTTTTCTCCAAATTATATAAAAATTAAAAAATAGTAGGAGTAGGCTATGGATAATATTAAAGGTATATATATATATATATGTAGTGGAACTTCTGTCTTCTATTATTTGGAAAATGACTTGTTCATTTCCATATCATCCCCGCATAGCCCATATATATATATATATATATATATAATGTATATATATAATTACCCCCATTATTTAATTGTTTAATTCTTTAGAAAAATGAAAGAAAGAAAGGAAAGGAAACTGTTATTATTATTATTGGCTAAAAGAAGAAGAAGAAGAAGAAGCTTTTATAATAAATCAAGAAAGGGGCCTGGAATGCAGCAGCTTCTAAAGGGTGAGTCATATTCATGGATGTCTGTTTCCTCTAAATTGGGAGGGTGGTGGGAAACAAAATAAATCATATACATACATATATATATATATATATATATATATATATATATAGAGAGAGAGAGAGAGAGAGAGAGAGAGAGAGAGAGGAATTAATCAATGTGGTGGAGGTGGCCAATGTTCGAAAAAGAAAGAATTATGGAGGAATGCCCACAAAATAAAAAATGATGGGGATCCAAAGTACATCGTGACAATCCATGCAATGCAAAAAAAAAAAAGGCTTAAGTGCTAAAATTAATTATATCTTTTTTTTTTACACAATATTATTATTATGAAAAATTAAATTTATTTTATTTAAATTTATACGAGGTGAAAAGAAAAGTAAATAGGAAGGAAGATAATACAGAAGAAAGATTTAACATGAAAGCATGATGTGGATTTTAGTGCACAAAACACAGAATGAGGCATTCAAGAAAAGTTATCATGTATGTTGTCGATAGAATGGTGTCCACCTCCATGTGGGATTTGGATTTCCCAAATTAATAGTTTCTATTTGTAAAAAAAAAACAGGCCTAGTTTATTTATTTATTTATTTATAGGTAATATATATATAAAAAGAAATCTTTTTAAAGTAAAAACATTTACAACTAGACATACTAATGTCCTCCCTGTCACTGATACGAGATGTCAATTTGCTAAGGATTCTTTTTCCTTTTTTTAAGAAAAATGAAATAAATTAGTTATAGTGCTTTCCATACGTCTCTCTCTCTCTCTCTCAACATTATTTTTGGTAACCTTTTTTATTTATTTAACTTCTCTATAAATAGGTCTCTTAGTTCATCACTTCTCTTCACCACATTTTATATCACTTCTTTTGTATTTGTGCTTCCCTTTTCTCTTCCTAACTTCATTTTACATACTTCAAATTTTCCTTATTTCTTGCAATGGCCAGCGTTGAGGTACTGCCTTTTTGCCCTTTTCATTTCATCTTATTTCTTGGATATCACACCACACACTCCCACAAATATATATGCATCTTCCTTTCCTTTATGTATTCAAAGTTTTTGAGACTGATCATCAGTCAGCCAATCCCATATCTATATATATATATAGTCTTTCCATGTATAGAAGCACTGCAGTTGATCATCAATGCATTATAAAGAATTCTTGAGAAGTTGGATTCTAAAGGATCAAGTTGATCTATCTTAATTATATATAAATCAAGAATTAATTAATGAAGGAAAAATTAAAAAAAAACAGGGGATAATTCTTGTTTATTAAATAATTAAAAGATCATGGCTTTTTTTTTGTGTGTGTGTGTGTGTGTGTTTGTGTGCAGGTTGAATCAGTTGTAGCCCCTGTTGTTGAAGACACTCCAGCTACTGAAGTAGAGGCACCCGTTGCAGTTGAAGAATCCAAGAAAGAAGAAACCGCCACCGAACCAGTAGCACCAGCAGCTGATGATGAAGAGAAATCAGCTCCACCAGCAGAAGAAGAAGAAAAAGAAGAAGAAAAGCAACCACCAAAGGAAGAAGAAAGTGCAGAGGCGGTAGAGGAGAAACCAGCTGAGGCACCTGTTGTTGAAATTGAAACTAAAACTAAGGAAGTGGTGGAAGAAGCACCAGAAGTGAAGCCAGCAGAAGAACCGGCTCCAGCTGTAGAGGAAACTAAGGAAGAAGAAAAGGCAGCTCCAGAAGTTGTTGATGCTCCGGCCGAGGTTGAGGAGAAAGAAGCTGTCAAGGAAGAGAAAGAAGTTGTCACCGAAGCACCACTAGAGGAGGCAGAGCCCCCCGCCGCCGCAGCTACAGAAGTTCCAGTGGAGAAGACTGAAGAATAGATTTGTTATTATTGCAACAAGTGGGAAGATGATCAAAATGGAGCAGTATAGCTGTTTCTAGGCTTGGTTTTTGAGATACTTTTTAAGTATGTTATTTTTCTTTTCTTTTCTTTGTTCTTATTGTTATGATGACTATGATGAGTATGAGAATGGGTTTCAGACTTTGTTATTAGGAAATCCCTCCCTTTTCCTTCCCTGTTCTATGGGATCAAAACAGCATTCATTTCATGGGGTGATACACATTTTTTTTTTATCCCAAGAAAAGGAAAGAGGGTGGATGTAATCACTACCTCTGAAATAATAATAATAATAATTATTGTTTGATTTGGGATTTTATTTTTCCGAATTCCGTCTAAAATATGAATACTTTTAAAGGGAATAATAATACTTAAATATAGAGGAGAAAATTTCTCTGACTTTCTGCATTTTGATTATCACCAAATCATATCCTATATACCACCAGTATGAACACTGTAAACAAAAAGATTTTGACAATATTTGTCTAGGAAATGGAAAGAGCATACACTTTCATGGGGGGTTACATTGCCTACATATACTATGTACAAGCTGACTACAAATGTCTGTTCTATGTGCAGTTGAAACTTCTTGATTGAAGAATCTCAAGTTGTCACCAAGTGCCAAAGCTGCAGCCTACATGCTCTTGAGTGATAATGCTAAACCGATTTCTCATATCAGCGGGAGATGGATAAGGTGGAAAACACAACCGGAAGAAGCATGTGTGAGAAGAAGGCAGGCGCTCACATGATTCAGGGGTTTTATAGATGAATAAACGAGAAGCCAAACCACCAAAGCCTTCTACAGGGAGATGTTTTATTGAGGTCCAAAAGAAGAGAAGAACCTTCCTCTGTTCTGCTGTCATTTGTTCAACAATCTAAAAGGACAGGATGGAAATACACTACAGTCAACAGATAACATACATAATTAACCTTTATAGCCTAAAAAATCTTTATTCTGCAAACCAAATACACAAATGCAAATAAGATGAGTGCAGGATACATACAAGCCTGTGTGCCTACAAGGCATAAACTAAACAGGTATTGACAATTCATATAGTAGAACTCACTCCCCCAAAAGGCTCCTAGGATTCTCACTTTCTCACACAATGCTAAAACAAATAATCAAGAAAACCAGATTCTACCCCCATCTTGTTGGTGCATGTGACTGTATGTGTTTCACACTAGGAAAGAGGGGAAAAGAGGGAGATGAAAAGGGCGCATTTACTGAAGTAGAAGGTTGGTGTCAGTGAAATAAGAAAAGGAAAACAGCTTCCATAATTTTTCATGGATAGGTTAAAATTGGAAAGAATTTGGTCATCTATGTGGACAGAGGTATCGCGTGAAAAGGGGAGAGCACAAATTCTAGCAGCAGTGCAGGGGTGATTAGTACTGCTTCATATCAGATTTGGTAATTAAAAGTGTTTACCTAATAACTTTGTTTATATGCACAGTGACAAAAATGCATGCATTTATCAGTCACAAGATCAGCTCGCAAGTGTCAAGACCACCCTTAAGTCTTTACTTTTTAGGTCTACAGATAACAGTTTCTTTCGACACTAGATGAAAGAAACACTGCCAAAATATATGTATCTCTGCAGCTCAATGTCTACTCATACAATCCAAACAGGCCTCCACTTTCATTCAGATAAGAATAAAAATGTACAGAGCAACCAAACACAAGACTGGTTTCGTGCAACTTTCAGCAGTTAACTAAACAACCAAAATATGATTTACATGTAAACCTGAATAAAACAAATTGAAAATATTAAACAGAGACCAACAAGCAGAAACTATGATATTTAAGACTAGATATACATTATTGAAAGGGTGAAAATCTTTAAGCTTTTTGAGCTCTCCATAGGCTTATGTAGAGCAAGGTGAAAGAATAAGGGCATTCTAGTCCTGAAACTTCTCAAATATATTAAGATGGACCACTTTTATTTCTTCTTTTTTGGGTGGGGGAAGGGATCTGAGGGGTGGTATGAGCTATCCATTGGCATCAAGTGTATAAATGTGTGTGATCCCAATTTGCCATATTTTTAGTCACCAGTAAAGTGATATTATGAAATCCACCTAATGCAAGCCAAAGTGTGGAGGAATCAAATGGTATACCTCACTTGCCCAGGGGAACTCCATTTCCTGTTTTTGTGAACCAGTAGATTTTTACAAGACAGATAAGGAATCAATCATTGACACAACATACTTAAGTTTTATACAGAAGGTGAACTCCCATCCATGATATGGTCCTTCTGTTCTTTACTTCCCACATTAGTTTACTAAAAGAGAAAGCGAGGAGGAGACTAAGAATGAAAAAACAAACATTGACCTCGACCAAAATCTTTTCTTAGTACTTGCACTGTCCTAATTCACAAAATTTATTTCAAATGCAAACAAGAACTGTAATTAATTTATCTATAGACATAATAATGAGAAAAAATGCACAATGGATATACAATTTATAACATTTTTGCAAATGAAACTTAACATTGATTCCTATTGATGGAATTCTGATTTAGAAAATCAAATAGGAAAAGTTTTATGGAGTGGAAAAGGTAATTTTTGCTAACATAAGTCTCAAGCAACCCTCAGAGCATATGTTGTATCAAGAATATTAGCAAATAGTGTACATCTGGAAAAAGGAAAAGGATGAAAATGGGAACAGTGGATAAAATGAAAATAACTTATACAGAGACACAGAAAGCAAAGAAGAAAACAGGATTCAAATACCTCCCAAAACCAATGTATCAGATTGTCAGTGTCCTTGTAGCCACTATATTCAGTATGTGCTTTCCAGTCTTCGACAGAAATGGTATTTTCATTCCCATGTAACATCCAATTAAGATCTTCAGAATCTAAGCTTTGGAAGAAGGACCGCTGGATGTTTAATCCACCCGCTATGTCAGCAAAACCTTGTGCAAAACGTTTTACCTGATCAGCAATTGATGTGACAAAACGATACTGAATGAGAAGATCAACATACTGCCTTCTATTCTTGCTATTCACAGTGATGTTTCGCCCATCAGGACACAGCTCAACAACTTTCATTGATCCCAGCTCATCAACATCTCGAGTAAATGTGAGACCAAGAGTATCTTGATCAACAAGATCAGCATCCATTTCCAATATTTGTTTGCAGCTATTATACATATATGGGTCTGCATCCTGTATATCTTCTAGTAAAACATTCATTCCAGACAATTGCTTAAAGAAGGCACGATCAAGTACAATCCCAACTTGCACTTTGTGGATCAAGGCTAAGGCTATCACTCTGCCAGAAAAGTTAAAATATTCAAGATGCAGAGGATCCACCTTAGATGCTGCAAATAAAGTAAAATATTGAAGATGATTGTTATTCCCTTTGAGATGAGAAGAAAATCTCTTGGAAATATTTATCAGATTTGAAATACACGAGCAGAAAAGGAAAACAGATTGGTATCCATTTTAAAGCCATAATTTAGAGACAACCAAAGTTGAATTTGAAACAAAACATCAATTACGCACACCTGCAAGATACAATTCACACATCAAACACTAGATTTCTAGTACACGGATATTCCTTTGTAGGGACACTGAAAAACTAAGTTCAAGTCACCAGTCATCAGCCTTCTTTTTTATGAAGACCTTTTATTTGGACCCAAAAAAAGGCTTGAATAGATAACCAAATCAAGTTACCAAAACCAAAGATATTAGAAATCTACTCAACTATACTATCATTCTATGGTCCGAAAAAGTTTTCCCTTATGAACCAGGTAATGTTGGTAGCCATGGTAGGCCAAACATTTCTGATAATTCCCAAGCCCATTTGTGATTATCCAATAGCCAAAAGTTCACAAGGAAGAATTATGTTTGAAGTCATCAAACATCTGTCAACATACACTTCAGAGTATCGTCTTTAAGACAACCCTTTGATACTGTAGGTTGAAAGATTCTATAAAGCTGATCCACCCACCCTCCTGATATGATTTTGTCATCTTAACTTTTGACATAGGAAAAAAAAAAAAAAAAACTCAAAGAAGTCAATCTCTTCTATCAGGTCCTGATCAGAGAAAACAAAACAAGAACAAGAACAAGCAAAGACTAATAGAACTACCAACAAATCACAGGATGAAGGGAGCAAACGAGTAGTATTTATCATTTTAAGAGTATCTTGACCAATTTACATAAACATAAGAACATTTGTTAATGTCACACTCATCATTATGGACAAGGAAATAAAAATTCCAAGGATAACGATTCCAACACTTTCAATATAATAAAAACCCCAAACAGTAAATTCAAGAGGGAGCAGAGCATATTAAAAAAAAAAAAATGAGGTACATGTAAGTGGATTAAGAATTATACAAACATTTCCCTTTCATACATAGAGGGAGCATGTTTCCAAGCCACTCACAAATAATGAAAGGTGGCACCTACCAGCACCATCTCACTTAAATTCTGAGTCAATATAAAAGTAGACCCTTATTCACGGCCATCCTTTTTTATATTCCAAACCATTATCAGTTTTAACCACTACTACTAACCCCCAAGCATGATACTCAAAATATTGCAGCATGAGTAGTTGCACACATGATTATCCAAATCATAGGGGAAAGGTGACCACCAAAGTGGGAGAAATATCTTGAAAAAGGTCTCATAAATCTAAATAATTTAGTTGTATCCAAGAACCTTTGCTCATCAAAACAATTGAAGCATGCAAGAAGGGATCAAAAAAAAATTCTTTTTTTTTTTGGCATAATACTAACACTTAATGAATTGAATAGGACACTGTGATCTTTGAAAGTTGTACACATTTTGGATTGCATCAACCAACCCACTCAGCAAAAATGAAAAGGATATGCATCCTAAAACTTACCTGGATTTGGATAAAACCTCCTGCGATCAGTTGGACATGCCACAAAAAGAGCATTCTGAGGGTTGAATATTGCTTGACAAACCAAGAAAAACCACTCCCGCAATACACCCGGACCTGTAGCTTCTTCATTCTTGAACTCCATAAATAAACCACTGCGCAATGAGTCAGGCTCCACACGTGCTATGTATTCAAACGATTCTGCTAATAACTGTGATCTATCAATAAGCATCTCATGCAGCTCCTCATATTCATCCGTTAACTCAGGAAGTATCATCATTGACAAATGTCTTCTTGCTTCAAAGTTTATTACATCCTTGTGCCCAAGAATCCAATTATTATCTTCGCTCCTCTTTGCATATCTGACAATTAGATAACATAAACCAGCCTTTCTCCGCCTCATAAGAAACCAAAATTTCTCTTCTGTACCAGTATATAGTTTAGATATGCTATTTAATTCCTTTAAAATTGTAAGATATTGGGACCAACCAAGTACCTGATGATCTTTCTCAAGAACTCCAAGATGCTCCTCCAGTCTCTTTAGGCAGAGGTTCATGTTCTCTAGTAAATCAAAAAAAGTTGAGCGCAAAAACTTAATCCCATCCCCATAGCAGAATGCATCTTCTCCCTTGCTGCTACTAGTGTTGCCACTCTTACCCTCTTCATCCAAAACAAAAGCAATTGGACCACGAGCACGAATCTCATTACTAACAGTAATCCTTACAGGAAGTATAAAGGCAATAAAATCACGCACATCTAACATAGATGGTCCTACAAAGGTGTTTGACTCCACAGATGAGACCAAATCTTTCGATATTTTAGATGCTAATTCACAAACATATGGCCAAATATCTTGAAGTGTAATTGAAGATTTAAAATTATTGTTCCCAACATCTCCAGAACCAATGGCGTCCATCATTGAACCCAAACAACTTCGACAGAGAATATATAAAGGATCTTCAATTCCAGCAGCAGATTGCAAGCACTTACAGAATTCCAAGACTATGACGGCACATTGCTTATATGATGCTTTAGGCAAGACAGTTTTGCAGTTCTGGATAAAATGTTTAATGGTCTCTTCAGCACATGCTTTATTACTCTTCATAGGTGACATATAGAGCATTACCAGGGCAGCAGGGCAGCAGGAAGAGAGGAAAACTTGTAGGTGTCCCGCACACAGCTCCACATCATGGCACGGGGTCGAGTTTAAGAATTCGGCAAGCCTAGATTTTACAGTGTGCGGACCCGGGAGAGGCTGCCCACACTTGTATAGGTGTAAAATTTGAAACACCATGTCATCAACTTGTTGCCAAGCTCGGGGATGTTCAGTGCTTCGCATCCTAGCCACCAATTCCAGGCAGGCATCATTCTGTATTCGGCATTCCGCCAAGGACTGTTCCCATTGGAGCTGCTTACCACTGTAGATGAGCCTCTGATCCTTGATGGGAATTCTAGAGGCAAGGAAAACTTTTTCGTGAATTTTTCTGACAGTGTCAGAGGGGTCGGCATGGACAACCAGCGTTCTGGTTCTGCTTTCAGAGAGCAATCGAACAAAGAAATGGAGACGATCAGGAGAGTCGGAGGCGGGAGTGAGGGTTGACTGGGGTCGATGGGTGGAGTGATAAGGAGTAGGGGAGGAGGAGGAAGAAGAAGGAACCCAAGGGGCGGGGGTAAAATTGTCTTTCCTCATCCTAATAGAAGAAGGAATTGAATAGCATCCTAGAGAGGGAAATTCGTCCTCCGAGTCGTCGGAGTCTCCGTACCAATTCTCTCGCTTGCGTTTGACTGACACGACGGTGACGGTGGTAGCGGTGTTATCGGTGGCCGCGCTGTTCTGTCTGAAGATATTAAAACCAGACGACATTCGAACTTGGGTTTAACAAAAACCCGGACCACCCATAAAGGGAAAAGGGGAAACCTTTTTACTCGGTACGAAACAAGTAACAAGTAACCAGAAACCCTTATTCTACTTGGTTTCTGCAAAATTCTGTGCGATGGCCATGGGGGAAGCTAGAATTAGGAGGTGACAAACAGCAAGTCAGAGCTGATCAGTGTGAAAATAAAAATATGAGAGAGAGAGAGAGAGAGAGAGAGACACGGGAAGGAAGATATACAAACAAATACAATATTAAAATATTAGGAATACTTTTGTTTTACGCAATGGGCCGAAATGACAAAATTGCACCCTTCCGTCAACTCGAGTCACAAAATAAATAATATTATTGTTTATTACTTATCTATCTACTAACCGAAATTTATTTATTTATTTTGGGAATGGATAATTTTTTTTTTTAATAAATTATTTTTTTATGGGTAATAAAAGAATTGAAAAATGTAATTAACTTAGATAAAAAGAAAAAATAAATGGACAAATTTTATTAATTAATACAATCTATATTCACATAAAATTTATCATTATTATTATTATGGAAATTAATGTTTTATTTTAAAGAAATTAATACTTCATTCAATTGGTTTTAAAAATCTATTTTATTTTATAAATTTTTTTTTTAACCTTATTTTTTTTTTGTTTGATATTTATTTTTAACTTTAAAAAAAGAAATCCATATCAAACGTTTTCATGTATAGAATTATATGTAATGTTCAATGTTTACATTTATTTCATTTTAATAGATTTAGAATATTAATTTGAAGCAGAAGTTTTTTAGTGGGTTTGTTAGGATTCAAATATAAAATCAAATTAGAGGGAGAATGAGAAAGAGAAGGTGTAAGGGTAATAGCAGCTTCCTATTGATTTGAGCTAAAAAATCTAAAAATTCAAGGAAAAAGTTATGATCCCACGCAGAAATTTAATAAGGATAACATTTTCAAATCACAAGGAATATATATATATATATATATACACAGCTTAATATACTGGCTGCCTAGTATCCACTCTCCTTCCATCCACCAAACTCTTCTCTTTCATTCTGGCCCTCCTACATTTTAAAAACATCATATGACTTTCAGACAATTTTATCCATGAAAATTAAGCAGACAATATTTTAATATTAGTCCATGAGTAATAATAATAATACCTTTGCTGTAAAAGTTAGTCCAACTTTAATTTCTCCAGCAAATGTTTGATCACCAGCCACAATGCTATACTTGGAAGTATGAATTTCAGCTTTCCCATTCTCTACTCCTAGCTGTAGAAACTCCTTTAAGTAGATACTGCATGTGTAGATTAGCATTTCAGCATCTCAGTAATTTCAATTTCCAAATTTATATATATACGTACACACACAGTATCAGAAGTACCAAATGCTCACTTACATGGCTTCCCCAAGATAGTCATCACTGGAGAAGTTGTCATGGTCCATAATCTTGAGGATGAGTTTGTACTCTTCGTCTCCCCCTGGATATTCTGCCCTGAATGTAAACTTCTCATCCCACACTGGATTACTGCCTTGTCCTTCATTTTGTTACAGGCATTTTCTTTTCAAGTTAATGGACCAAAGAAATATACACACACATTTATATATATATACACACATAGATACAGACTAACCATTATTAACTCACAAACTTAAAATACCAATTTCAAGAATAGTTGTTGAGATAGGAAATCTTGGTTGACAACCTATAATTCTAATAATGCTAGCGAAGGGGGATAAAACTAAAATAAGTGATCTGGTTGATTCGAGTATCAAAGTATATATATATATATATATATATAATGTATGAAAGTAATGGACAGATCAGTGGTGAGATCATGTCGGGAAAAGAAAACCCCTTCCATGATTTCACGTAAGAATTTTTACCTCGAGCAATACTACTCTTGCGCTCCTGGCCTCTGTATTGAACCAAAACGTATGGATCTATATTACCTGCAACAAATACCCAACCAACCAATCAAGCCTATTCATTTTAGGTTGTAAAAATAACGTATGAGAGAATTACTAATTAATGAGAGTAAAGATGCAATTGATCTAATTCCATTGACTATTTGACTAACAAGTCTCCTAATTCCCAACCAACCAAAAACAACACATTCAGAATTTCACCAGGAAAATGAAAGCGAAACACAACGACAACCGATTTTGACCTGAAAAACAACAGCAACTTGAACAATAATTTTGCAGTGAAGTCCGGAGACAGAAAAATTAGGGAAGCGATTATTCTTAGGACATTACGAGAAGAAAAACAAAATTCTCCAAGGAAAAAATCTAATAAAAATTTCAGCAACTAAACTAGAACGGATCGGCAGGTACTATGAAAATGCAAGCAGAAAATGGAACATATCTAAATCTAATTTAATCAAAGAAATTAAGGAGAAGAACATGCAGTAGAGTGGAAAGATATAACATAAGACATAAATACCCAAAAAATCAGTGCTTTTGAGGCCTCGAGCGGACACCAGATGCACTACCATTGTTCCGACCGTCATCTCTATTGCCGGAATCGAAGTAGAAAGAGATTTTTTTTTTGTTCCGGGAGAGACTAAATGACGACAGAGGTATTGAGGAGACTGATTTTTCTATGCCAGAAAGAGAGAGAAAGAGAGAGAGAAGCAGTCACGCAGACACTCTGAAGGGAGAATATAACGTAAATAAATAAATAAATAAATAATAGTAATATTAGTAGTAGTTGAACTTTTAAGACTGAATATTCCAACTTTCTATTTCTCATTACAAAAACGTTGTGGGGAGACTTCGGTTAATTGCGTGGAAAATACTGCCGTGCAAGTTTCATTAAGAGGAAAATATATTATATTTCAACACGTGATACCACTAATTACAAATGGAAATAAATAGACAAACACCAACAAATAATACCTTATTATTATTTATTTAATATAATAATAAATAGTTAATTATAAATTAAAATAATGAAGTTTCAAAAATAAATAGTTTGTGGAACTAATAAACTACATATATAATTGATATTCTCAAGAAATAATACCTTATTTTATTAATTCTTTTATAATTTAGTCTCAGTATAAATTTTATTAAAGTAAATCGCTTGAAATATTTGAAGAAAATAATTTGAATTTTTTTTATAATTGATATTCTCAAGAAATAATACCTTATTTTATTAATTCTTTTATAATTTAGTCTCAGTATAAATTTTATTAAAGTAAATCGCTTGAAATATTTGAAGAAAATAATTTGAATTTTTTTATAAAAAAAATTTGAATAAGAAGACAATTTCAATGTTTGATAAAATGTTGAAAAATAAATGGAATGTTTTTGTTAATGAAAAAAAATTGAAAGTAAATAATTTAAAACATTTGAAATAATATTTCAAATTTTCATAAAATAATGTGAAAATAAGGAAAGGATGGGATTGAGAAAAGCATTTTTATTAAGATGTTCGAAAATAAAAATAGTATTTGAATAAAAAATTGAAAATAAATATTCTCTCTCCTTTATTATTTATTTATTTGTTTTACAATATATATATATATATATATATATATATATATATAGACATATATAAAATAAGTTATATTAATTTTTTTAAAAAAAATGATAAAGGAGAAAGGCTTAAAAGGAAAAGGGTAAAACAGTAAAAAGAAATAGGGCTAATGGAAAATAAGAAAAGGACAAAATGATAAAAGAAAAGAGGTAAAGAACAAAAGAGTAGGGCAAAACGGTGCACAACAAATATCCTAATTTTTTAAGTATTTGAATGAAAAGATATGTCAAAATTTATTTTAAAAAAAGATAATAAAAAAATATTAAATTTAAAAGAAAAGATATTTTAGATGAAAAACATTATGCAGGAAGAACATTCATAGAATAGAAAATGAATAATTTTGAAATAAAAGATAAAAAAAGATTGAAATAAATGAAATATAAAAAATATTTTATTATTATTAATTTTTAAAAAAATATAGTAAAGGAGAAAGGATAAAAAGGAAAAGGACTAATGGGAAATAGGAAAATGACAAAAGGGTAAAGAGTTAAAGAGCAAAAGAGTAGGTAAAAGGGTAAATCATAAACACCTTATTCTCTAAAGTCTAGTGTCTAAACCCTAGCTTAAAGTTTAGACTTTAAATTCTAGATTCTACACCTTAAACTTTAACCGTAAACCTTAAAAAAGAAGGATTATTGGAATGAAAAGATATGTTAAATTTTATTTTAGAACAAGATAATAAAAGAGTATTAAATTTAAAAATATATATACTTTTTTAATTCTTTTTCAAAAGAAATGATATTTTAGAAGAAAAAACATTATGCTAAAAGAAAAGGGTAAAAGAATAAAAAGAAATCGGCTAATGGGAAATAGGGAACGGATAAAAGGGTAAAAGGAAAAGAGACAAAGAACAAAAGGGTAGGGCAGAATGGTGAACTCAGAACCCTAAATCCTCAACGTTCAACACAGTTCATCTAGTAAACTTAGAGGGTTTATCTCAGTATTCGAGAATTCTCTAAAGAGAGAACAATCGTTTTGAAATTGAACTATGGAGAGGACTGTTGTTCTGCTTAAGAATTTCTAAAAATTACAATTTTATCATAATATTTGTTGTTTTATGTAATTTAATTCTTAAAACGTTTAAAATCACACATTATGCAATTATGTGTTAATTCAATGTAATTAAGTTCAAATACTTTCTAAATTGTCCTAATTTATATCTAAATACGTGCTAAAAATGTAATATAATTTAACGTTATCAAATAACCTCTACACTTAGTTTTTGTTTGTCCTCAAGCAAATCACTAGATGACATTTAATTATGATAAGGCTAAATTATATGTGGAATCACAGAAGATTTTTCAACAAGTATTTAGTTAATTTTTTCACTCATTCAGACAGTTCAGAAAACTCGTGTTTAGGAAAATCAAGTTGCTATTAAACTGTCTCAAGAATTTAGAATTTTCATTCCATTACCGTATAGAATAAAAAACAGTTCAACCTGTCTATTGAGTTCAAATTCGTATCTAGTCACAAAAATAGTTCAACATGTCTATTGAGTTCAAATTCGTATCTAGTCACAGAATCTTCCTAATGTGTAGTGTGTAAATTAGTCTGATTAGATCATTGATTCACAAAATAACTCCTAGGCAAGTAAGAGAATAACATTTTGACCAATCAAAATGATTTATGTTAACCCAATTAATACCTTCTCAAGATCTCGAATATTTAATGCCACAACTTTATTTAGTAACAATTTCAAAAAAAAAAAAAAACGTCTATATTTTATTTGTTTACTTGGTATTACAAATGATACTTGCAAACTATCCTTATTCAATAGTCAAATGTGGCACCTAACTCATATTTCTTTCAAGTTATTAAAAAAGGCTATCATATTTTTCAATGGTCTAATATTATTCAGTTACATCTCAAGGGTTAATTAGTTTATTAACTTGTTAGTCAAAATTAATGTGCTCATGTATCAAGAATATTCGATTTCTAAACGATCAAGCTAGTAGAATAGAAGAAATATAATTCTAATGGTTCCGACACTCAACTGAATATCATATCATAGACAAAGCAACATAGATCCCTTAACACGGTTTTTTGAGACTGAAAGAGTGAAAACTTTAAAAGATTTTAAAAAGAGTGCAAATTCAGTATAATCATGCATGAAACAAGACAAATAAGTGCATCGTGCTTTGTTACCCACACTTAAGATGAACATTGTTACCCCACACTTAAGATGAACACTATTACCCACACTTAAGATGAACATTGTCCCCTAGCATTCTACATACTATCAACTAGAGTGGTAAACGAGTCGAGTCGAACCGAATAGAAAATATTTTGATTTTGTTTGTTTATTACTCGAATACTGTTTGAGTTCGTTCATTTAGTATTTCGAACAACATTTTTTTGAATTTATTTGATTATCTTTTTTTATTGTTCGAGTTCTCTCGTTTAAGTTAAAAAAAATTTTAAATTTAAATTTGAATTTGAATATTAAATTTTTTTTTCAAAACTTCAAATTTATAAAATAAAAAAAATTATAATTTAAATATTTAACTATTCAATAAATTCTTATAAAAATATTGAATCAAATGGGGCTACTGACGGTGTCGGTGTCCCGGTGGCTCGACACCCTCCTCCTCCCGTTCTACCATTCCCATGTTCTGAAGAACAGCGAGATCTACTGGGATGGTGGAAGGTGCTACACTGTCAGGTCTGCTCTGGCGATGTTTATCTCCAAATAATAGACTATTCGGGTGATAAATGGTCCGAGCCCCAAGGACTGTTTCCTCAAATCAGTAGCGAAGTTTCTCGCTATTTGAGCTATAATCCTTCCCATATCAACAGTGATGCCTCCGGAGTAGTCCGTCGCCCTGCAAGAGTTTGTGAAGCTATAGCATGTAAATAACGCAAGACTGAAAAATACCTGTGGCCTTGTAAGTGCCACTCTAATATGGAACCCCGGTGGTGTAGATCTGAGACCAGTAGACTGAAACGCTTTCAGTGAAGTTTTGCACCGCGGTCTGATACACTGGAATCATGATTTCGTCCCGTTGCCAAACTCCTAGTGCAATGCCGAACTCCGAGAGGTCCATCACTCGATCGATCCCACCAAGTCTGAAAGAGACCTGGTTGCATCGGAGCTCGAAGGTGGAGTAGAACTCGCACACCAACTCCTTGTACGTCGGTTCAGTGATGATGAAAATCCAACTGTATGGTGGAGTGTGTAGTAATTGCTGGATCTCGTCCTCGACACCTAGAGTCTGAACAGCTGTCCAGTCGAGGGTGCGACCTGCCAAAATGCATCGCCTAATTAATCTTGTACGTGGTAAAAGTGACAAATAGATGCCCGATTTGAGTCACTTCTTTCATTGCCGCAATCTTAGCATGTTTTTAACCATTTTTTGGAAATTTAAAAATTTGAAATTTGGTGAGAAAAATTTTTGGCAGAAAAATTTAAAATCACATAACTCAAATATAGTAATAAACATATAACAATTAAGACATGACTAAATTGAACCTATATACATGTAAGTGTTGCGGTGATCCACAAACTCTCCAAATATGAAATCTAATTGATTAATTTTTAATAGATGATTATTAAATAAATGTTATGAATCACGAAGATTCATTAAATTAATAGATGTCCATCATCCCAAAAAATTACGTAAGGTGATAAAATATCACCTAATATTTATAATATTGGATATATATATATATATATATATATATATATATATATATATATATATTGTGAGTGGAGAACTTTGTGAGTGGAGCACTTTGCATTTATATATATATATATATATATATATATATATATATATATATATATATATATATATATGTATATATAGGTGTATATAAATATGGGTGAATTCCATGAAATGAAGGACTCTGCTGGAGTCAGCAAAAGAATCTAGAAGTTGATTTGCAATTTGTTGCAAATGTATAATCTTTTGAACTTCAAGTTCACCTATATTTGTGCGTGGATCTAAATGATTCAAAGATGTTTTCCACACAAGTTTAATTTTATGTCATTTATTCTCTCCCCCTAATTTGGGAAACAAATTTTCATCAAAATGACAATCAGCAAATCTTGCTGTAAATACATCCCCCGTCAAAGGTTCAAGATACCTTATAATGGACGGAGAGTCATACCCAACATATATCCCCAATCTTCTCTGCGGGCCCATTTTTGTCCGTTGGGGTGGTTCAATTGGGACATATGCAGCACACCCAAAAATTCTCAAATAAGAAATATTTGACTCTGAACCAAAAGCCAATTGTATGGGAGAAAATTTATGATAACTCGATGGCCTTAAACGCACAAGTGCTACAACATGCAAAATTGCATGTCCCCAGGCTGCTGTAGGGAGTTTCGTTTTCATCAATAATGGTCTAACAATTAATTGCAGCCTTTTAATAAATGATTCAGCTAGACCATTCTGTGTATGAACATGAGCTACAGGATGTTCAACAATTATTCCAATCGACATGCAATAAGAATCAAATGCATGCGAAGAAAATTCACCAGCATTGTCTAGACGGATTCGTTTAATAGGATAATCAGGAAATTGCGCTCTTAAGCGAATTATTTGGGCAAGTAATCTCGCAAACGCCAGGTTGCAAGTCGATATTAAACAAACATGCGACCATCGGGTCGATGCATCAATTAAGACCATGAAATATCGAAATTGCCCACATGGTGGACTAATCGGTCCACATATATCTCCATGAATCCGTTCTAAAATGTAGGACTTTCAACTCCTACTTTCAATGGTGCTGGTTTTATAATCAATTTTCCTTTGGAACATGCAGCACATGAAAGTTTATCAGAAGTCAAAATCCTTTGATTTTTCAAAGGATGACCGTGCGTTGTTTCGATAAATTTTCGCATCATAATTGATCCCGGATGACCCAAACGGTCATGCCAAACTTTAAAAGTAACGAGATTAGTAAACTTCTGGTTTACTAAATGATGCGCCTCAATAGCATTTATTTTTGCATAATATAGGCCAGATGATAGAGATTGTAGTTTTTCCAACAAAACCTTATTACCGGAGGTCACTTTTGTGATACCCAAATATTCATGACCATTTTCTTCCATAGTCTCAACATGATATCCATTCCATCGAATATCTTTAAAACTCAATAAATTTCTTTGAGACTTTGAGGAATATAATGTTTTATCAATAGCAATCATAGTTCCTCCCAGTAATATTATATTAGCTCTTCCGGAGCCTTCAATAAGTTTTGCACTACCATTTATTGTGGTAACACTTGTTTCTCCCACATTCAAATGAGAAAAATATTTCTCATATTTTAGTATGGTGTGCGTAGTTCCACTGTCAATAAGACAGATACATTCGATATCGTTATTCAAACCAGAAAATAGAACAACAACCATCTGTGTTGTTAAGAAAATATTTACAGAAATAAAAATTAAACATATAATATCACAACAAAAGTAATATAACATATAATATAATATTCTAGTTATTTTGGACACTTTAATTTCCAATCAAGTGATCAATTATTTCTTTTGGATGTTCGAAAAGATCAGTAACATCAACATCAATATTTTCAAGATTGTCATCATTTATTTCATTAGACAATTTTGAGAAATAAGTCAACAAGATATTTTGTCGTGCTACAGGCACGAGACCAGTGACCTTTCATGCTACCACGATAACATTTGTCTTCATAATTTTTCGGAACAATATTTCCTTTCTCATTATGTTTTGTCCACTTCAGGTGGTCATAAATATTTTTGGCACCTAAATTATTATCACGTTTATAAGAGCCAAATTTATCACGACGTTCATGATCATGACCACGGTAACGACCACTACTATGACCACGATCTCTTCTGAGATCATGTATTCGCTTCAGGGAATGGAGTAAGTCAATAGGTCGAGTCTCGTGATTTTTTATCAATAATTTATTATTCTGTTCCGCAGAAGACAAAAATTAATTCAGAGTATTTCTTAAAATCTTTCTCACGATATTGTTACTGCAGGACAATATCCGTGGCATGAAAAGTGGAGTAAGTTTTCTCCAGCATATCATCATCCGTTACACAGTTTTAGTTGTGAAACTATTTTAAACATTGAGGAGTTATACTCACTCACGGATTTAAAATCTTGCAACCTCAAGTGCAACAGTCATACCGTGCTTTCGGGAGAACGACCATCTTCTGATGGTCAAATATTTCTTTCAAATGTCCCCACAAAATAAGAGGATCTGTCACGGTAAAATATTATTTTTCAAATCCTCATGAACACGATCTTGTGTTATGACACTTTATTTTATACAACGGTGTCTGCCGGACCCGTTGTGGCAAGATGCATTCTGGCATCTAGTGTTCATGACTAATAATTCTTTCCAGTGACATCAAGAGCCACAAATTTGAGTTTAATAAAATTTGGCATAATAATAACATAAAACTTACCGGTAAAAAAATATACATGATTTTTCTTCAAATAAACTTCAAAAAATACTTACCCGGTGGTAGAGACTCGTGCTGATAACTTGTTATAAAATTGATTATATATATAATGTATATATAATGTATAATATATATTAATGTATATATATATATAATATATATATATATAATATAATATATATATATATATATGGGGAGAGAGAGAGGAAGAGAGGAGAATGCAAAAACAAAATTTTCACTTATTATTTTCGAAGGGGATTATCAATAAAGAGATGAAAATTCCTCTTATATAGACATAGACATGGTAGTGCCATAGCCACTATAAATACATATTATATTTCCATTACATGGTAGTGTCATACCCACATATATATATTATATTTCCATTACATGGTAGATAGAATAAATGACATAAAATTGAACTTGCGTGGAAAACATCTTTGAATCATTTAGATCCACACACAAATATAGGTGAACTTGAAGTTCAAAAGATTATACATTTGCAACAAATTACAAATCAACTGTCAGATTCTTTTGCTGACTCCAGCAGAGTTACTAAATCGCATATTCTAGCTATAGATGCTCCTATACGAATAGAAGTTCCTGAAGGACAGAAAGTTAATCCTATAGTTTTCGAATCAAAAACACGCCAGAAGCGTGACTGACCCCTTGGTTCCAAAAATAAAAATCCTCGAAAGAAAAGAGGAACAAATGATCCAGAAAATCATATTGATGAAACAGAAAAGGAAAACCAAAGGACAACTGATGAAAAGATTCCAACTACAAATGATGAAGAGAATTCTGAAATCTCTATTAATTACACCAGTTCAAATCAAAGTTGGGATCGAAGAAATATTGTTATTGATAATGCTTTTGCATACAACGTATCCCTTGATATTTTCAAGGATAATGAGGATTTAGATCCTTTATCAGTTGAAGAATGTCGGCATAGAATTGATTGGCCTCAATGAAATTTTTGTTCATCAGTCAACATATACAGCTAAAGTGTTGAAAAGATTTTTCATGGATAAAGCATATCCATTGAGTATTCCAATGGTCGTGAGGTCGCTAGATATAAATAAAGACATATTTAGACCTCGAGAAAATGGTGAAAAAACACTTGGTCCTGAAGTACCATATTTAAGTGCTATTGGTACACTGATGTATTTTGCAAATAATACTCGACCTGATATAGCATTTGCTATAAATCTATTAGCAAGATTTAGTTCTTCACCAACACGGCGACATTGGAATGATATTAAACACGTCCTTAGATACCTCCAAGGGACAATTGACCTCGGATTATTTTATTCAAATGTAAATAATCCAGAACTGATTGGATATGCAGATGTGGGTTATCTTTCGGATCCGCACAAGACACATTCTCAAAATGGTTATTTATTTACATATGGTAATACTGCTATATCATGGCGCTCCACGAAGCAAACAATAGCAGCAACTTCTTCTAATCATGCTGAGATAATAGCCATTCATGAAGCAAGTCGAGAATGTGTATGATTGAGGTCAATGATACATTATATTAGAGAGAGTTGTGGTTTATCCTCCAGAAGATAGATTCCAACTCCTCTATATGAAGATAATACAGCTTGTATAGCTCAATTAAAGGGAGGATATATTAATGGAGATATGACGAAACACATTTCACCTAAATTCTTCTTTACTCATGAACTTCAAAAGAACGGTGAAATTGATGTGCTTCAAATTCGATCACGTGATAATCTTGCAGATATATTCACTAAATCTCTTCCGACAGCAACCTTTGAAAAATTGAGATATAAAATTGGTTTGCGTCGATTTAAAGATTTCAAGAAATCATCTCATCAGGGGGAGAAATCTACACATGAAGAATAATGTACTCTTTTTCCTTCACTAGACTTTTTTCCCACTGGGTTTTTATCTAGTAAGGTTTTAACGAAGTCTATTCTTTATGTAATGGACATCCAAGGGGGAGTGTTATGAATCACAAAGATTCATTAAATTAATGGATGTCCATCATCTCAAAAAATTACGTAAGGTGATAAAATATCACCCAATATTTTTAATACTAGACATGTGGTTATATATATATATATATATATATATATATATAATAAATAAATATAATATATATAATAAGTGGGTATGACACTACCATGTAATGAAAATATAATATATATAAGTGGGCATGACACTACCATGTAATGGAAATAATATGTATTTATAGTGGCTATGACACTACCATGTCTATGTCTATATAAGAGGAATTTTCCTCTCTTTTTGATAATCCCCTTCGAAAATAATAAGTGAAAATTTTGTTTTGCATTCTCCTCTCTTCCTCTCTCTCTCCCATATAGATATATATATATATATATAATATATATATATATATATACATTAATATATATTATACATTATATATACATTATTTATATAATCAATTTTATAACAATAAAGTAATAGATACTATTAAATCCTAAATCATAAATTTTTTTTAAAAAATTATTAGAATGAAAAGATATGTTAAAATTTATTTTAAAAGAAAATAGTACTTTTGAGAAGAAAAAATACTATTAAAAAATAATCAAAAGATATTATTTGAGAAATTTTTTTTTGAAAAAGGATACTTTAACAAATTCGTTTATTGAATAGAAAAATATAGTAAAATAAAATTTTAAAAGAAAGATATTTTTGAAAAAAAATTTAAAAATCATCCTAAAAAAAAGGGAAAATGAAGATTTATTGGAATAAAAAATTAATAATTTTGAAAAAGAAAAAAAATCAATACCTATTTAGTTTTGAAAAAATATAAATAAAAAAATTATTTAAGATAAAAACAAAAAGAAAATAAAAGCAAGAGTATATAAACAAACTATAAACTATCAAACGAGGGATAACTAAAATTCATCCGCCATTGCACCCAAAAGAAAACACATACAAAAGGCAAAATAAACAAGCATTGGAGGGAGACATTCACTTGATTGTGAAGAGAAAGTAATACTTACTTGATTGTCAGAATTTCCCAACGGCTGCTTTTCTCTCCTCAGTAGTTTTTCACAGTCAATCTTCAAATAAAATAAAATGAATGTAGTCTTTGCATCCTATTTCCACGTAGAAAGATTTGTTCAAAATTATATATTTTTTATTGAAATTATTCAAAGAGCATAAATAAACTTAATAGCCTAGACAGAAAACATCCCAATGTCAGTCCATATAATAATAAAAAATAAGCCTAATTAAAAATAAAACTTAGACTAAAAAATTAGTTGAATAAAACAGCTCAAACAATAAAAAACAGCCCAAATGAAAAATCCAGGCAAAAAATCAGCTAAAAAAATAGCCTAGACAGAAAACATCCCAATATGTCAGTCCTGTTATAAAATTGTATATATATATATGTATATCTATGTATTAAAGATGGTGTGTTGAAGGGAGAGGGGAAGAAAAGAGAAAAGAGAAGAGAGGAGAGGTAAGAGGTATCGGGAAAATTTTCTTTCTTCTTACCAAAAACTCTCTCAAGACACACACACACACACACACACACACACACACATATATATATATATATATATATATATATATATATATACATAACAAATGAATATATATATAAATATATTCATCCACTATCTATAATCATTACATCCAATATATATATATAAATATATATTTCATCCATATATATAATCATTACATCCACTATATATATATATACATCTTGTTATAAATATTAGGTGATATTTATCACCTTACGTAATTTTCTGGGATGAATGGATAATAATAATTATATGATGGACATTCATTAATTTAATGAGTCTTCGGGATTCATAACACTCCCCCTTGGATGTCCATTACATAAAGAATATGCCTCGTTAAAACCTTACTAGATAAAAACCCAGTGGAAAAAAACTCTAGTGAAGGAAAAAGAGTACACTATTCTTTATGTGTAGATTTCTCCCCCTGATGAGATGATCTCTCGAAATATTGAAACCGACGCAAACCAATTTTATATCTCAAATTTTTAAAGGTTGCTGTCGGAAGAGCTTTAATGAATATATTTGCAAGATTATAACGTGATCGAATTTGAAGCACATCAATTTCACCATTCTTTTGAAGTTTATGAGTAAAGAAGAATTTAGGTGAAATGTGTTTCGTCCTATCTCCCTTAATATATCATCCTTTTAATTGAGCTATACAAGCTGCATTATCTTCATATAGAGGAGTTGGAATTTCTCTTCTGGAGGATAAACCTCAACTCTGTCTAATATAATGTATTATTGACCTCAACCATACACATTCTCGACTTGCTTCATGAATGGCTGTTATCTCAACATGATTAGAAGAAGTTGATGCTATTGTTTGCTTCGTGGAGCGCCATGATATAGCAGTATTACCATATGTAAATAAATAGCCATTTTGAAAACGTGCCTTATGCGGATCCAAAAGATAACCCGCATCTGCATATCCAATCAGTTCTGAGTCATTTACATTTAAATAAAATAATCCGAGGTCAATTGTCTCTTGGAGGTATCTCAGGACGTATTTAATACCATTCCAATGTCGTCGTGTTGGTGAAGAACTAAATCTTGCTAATAGATTTATAGCAAATGCTATATCAGGTCGAGTATTATTTGCAAGATACATCAGTGCACCAATAGCACTCAAATATGGTACTTCAAGACCAAATAGTTTTTCATCATTTTCTCGAGGTCTAAATATGTCTTTATTTATATCTAACGATCTCACGACCATTCGAATACTCAATGGATATGCTTTATCCATGAAAAATCTTTTCAACACTTTAGCTGTATATGTTGACTGATGAACAAAAATTCCATCTTTCATATGTTCAATTTGAAGCCCGAGACAAAATTTAGTTTTTTCAAAATCTTTAACTTCAAATTCTCGTTTCAAATAATCTATAGCTTCTCGAAGCTCTTCTGGAGTTCCTATGAGATTGATATCGTCAACATATATAGCAAGAATCACAAAACTAAAATATGTTTTCTTAATAAAAACACGTGGACAGATTTGGTCATTCTTATATCCTGAATTCAATAAGAATTCACTAAGGCGATTGTACCACATGCGTCCAGACTGTTTAAGCCCATATAATGACTTCTGTAATTTGATAGAATAATTTTCACGAGGGCCTTTAGAAGCCTTTGGTAATTTGAATCCTTCAGAGATTTTCATATAAATCTCATTTTCAAGGCTTCCATAAAGATAAGCTATAATGACATCCATTAGACGCATGTCCACCTTTTCATAAACTGCCATACTTATAAGATATCAGAGTGTAATAATCAATTCCTGGCTTTTGCGAAAAGCCTTGTGCGACGAGTCGTACTTTATATTTTACGACTTCATTATTCTCATTTCGTTTTCGCACAAATACCCATTTATAGCCAACAGGTTTTACATCATTTGGCGTTTGGACTACAGGTCCAAAAACTTCTCGATTCGCATGCAAATTTAACTCCGATTGAATCGCATCTTTCCATTGAGGCCAATTAATTCTATGCCGACATTCTTCAACTGATAAATGATCTAAATCTTCATTATCCTTAAAAATATCAAGGGCTACATTGTATGCAAAAGCATTATCAATAACAATATTTATTCGATCCCAACTTTGATTCGAACTGGAATAATTAATTGAGATTTCAGAATTCTCATTATCATTTGTAATTGGAATCTTTTCACCAGTTGTCCATTGATTTTCTTTTTCTGTTTCATCAATATGATCTTCTAGATCATTTGTTCCTCTTTTCTTTCAATGATTTTTATTTTTAGAACCAAGAGGTCGGCCACGCTTCTGGCGTGTTTTTGATTCGAAAGCTATATGATTAACTTTCTGTCCTTCAGGAACTTCTATTCGTGTAGAAGCATCTATAGCTGGAATATGCGATTTAGTGACTCTGCTGGAGTCAGCAAAAGAATCTGGCAGTTAATTTACAATTTGTTGCAAATATATAATCTTTTGAACTTCAAGTTCACTTATATTTGTGTGTGGATCTAAATGATTCAAAGATGTTTTCCACGCAAGTTCAATCTTATGCCATTTATTCTCTCCCCCCTAATTTGGGAAATAAATTTTCATCAAAATGGCAATCAGCAAATCTTGTTGTAAATACATCCCATGTCAAAGGTTCAAGATACCTTATAATGGGCGGAGAGTCATACCCAACATATATCCTCAATCTTCTCTGCGGACCCATTTTTGTCCGTTGGGGTGGTTCAATTGTGACATATACAACACACCCAAAAGTTCTCAAATAAAAAAATATTTGGCTCTGAACCAAAAGCTAACTGTATGGGAGAAAATTTATGATAACTCGATGGCCTTAAACGCACAAGTGCTGCAGCATGCAAAATTGCATGTCCCCAGGCTGCTGTAGGGAGATTTGTTTTCATCAATAATGGTCTAGCAATTAATTGCAGCCTTTTAATAAATGATTCAGCTAGACCATTCTGTGTGTGAACATGAGCTACATGATGTTCAACAATTATTCCAATCGACATGCAATAAGAATCAAATGCATGCGAAGAAAATTCACCAGCATTGTCTAGACGGATTCGCTTAATAGGATAATCAGGAAACTGCGCTCTTAAGCGAATTATTTGGGCAAGTAATCTCGCAAACGCCAGGTTGCGAGTTGATAATAAACAAACATGCGACCATCGGGTCGATGCATCAATCAAGACCATGAAATATCGAAATTGCCCACATGGTGGACTAATCGGTCCACATATATCTCCATGAATCCGTTCTAGAAATGTAGGACTTTCAGCTCCTACTTTCAATGGTGCTGGTCTTATAATCAATTTCCTTTGGAACATGCAGCACATGAAAGTTTATCAGAAGTCAAAATCCTTTGATTTTTCAAAGGATGACCGTGCGTTGTCTCGATAATTTTTCGCATCATAATTGATCCCGGATGACCCAAACGGTCATGCCAAACTTTAAAAGTAACGGGATTAGTAAACTTCTGGTTTACTAAATGATGCGCCTCAATAGCATTTATTTTTGCATAATATAGGCCAGATGATAGAGATGGTAGTTTTTCCAACAAAACCTTATTACCGGAGGTCATTTTTGTGATACCCAAATATTCATGACCATTATCTTCTATAGTCTCAACATGATATCCATTACGTCAGATATCTTTAAAACTCAATAAATTTCTTTGAGATTTTGAGGAATATAATGTTGTATCAATAACAATCATAATTCCTCCCGGTAATATTATATTAGCTCTTTCGGAGCCTTCAATAAGTTTTGCACTACCATTTATTGTAGAAACACTTGTTTCTCCCATATTCAGATGAGAAAAATATTTCTCATATTTCAATATGGTGTGAGTAGTTCCACTGTCAATAAGACAGACACTTTCGATATCGTTATTCATACCAGAAAATTACGTAAGGTAATAAATATCACCTAATATTTATAACAAGATGTATATATATATATATATTGGATGTAATAATTATATATAGTGGATAAAATATGTATTTATATATATATAGTGGATGTAATGATTATAGATAATGGATGAATATATTTATATATATATATTCATTTGTTAGGTACATATGTATGTATATATATATATATATATATATATGTGCCTTGAGAGAGTTTTTGGTAAGAAGAAAAGAAAATTTTCCCGAGACCTCTTACCTCTCTTCTCTTTTCTCTTCTCTTTTCTCTTCTCTTCCCTTCTCCCTTCAACACACCATCTTTAATACATAGATATACATACATAAATATATATATAATTTTATAACACGTTATCAGCACGAGTCTCTACCAACAACACGAGTCTCTATCACCGGGTAAAGTAATTTTAAAATTTATTTAAAGATCAATCAAGTACGTTTTTTACCGGTACATTTTCTATTATTATTATGTCAAATTTTATTAAACTCAAATTTGTGCCTCTTGATGTCACTGGAAAGAATTATTTGTCATGAACACTAGATGCCAGAATGCATCTGGCCACAACGGGTCCGGCAGACACCGTTGTATAAAATAAAGTGTCATCAACACAAGATCGTGTTCATGAGGATTTGAAAAATGAATATCTTACCGTGACAGATCCTCTTATTTTGTGGGAAAATTTGAAAGAAAGATTCGACCATCAGAAGATGGTCGTTCTCCCGAAAGCACGGTATGACTGGTTGCACTTGAGGTTACAAGATTTCAAATTCGTGAGTGAGTATAACTCCTCAATGTTTAAAATAGTTTCATAGTTAAAACTATGTGAAGTTGATATAACGGATGATGATATGTTGGAGAAAACATACTCTACTTTTCATGCCACGGATATTGTCCTGCAGTAACAATATCGTGAGAAAGATTTTAAGAAATATTCTGAATTTATTTTTATCTTCTTGTTGTGGAACATAATAATAAATTACTGATGAAAAATCACGAGACTCGACCTACTGGCATACTCCATTCCATGAAGTGAATGCTATTAAAAATCATGATCCCAGAAGAGATTGTGGTCGTGGTCATTACCGCGGTCATGGTAAAAAATATGATCATGAACGTCGTGATAAATTTAGCCTTTATAATCGTGATAATAATTTAGGTGCCAAAATATTTATGACCACATGAAGTAGACAAAATATAATGAGAAAGAAAATATTGTTCCGAAAAATTATGAAGACAAATATTATCGTTATGGCATGAAAGGTCACTGGTCTCGTGCCTGTAGCACGACAAAATATCTTGTTGACTTATTTTTCAAAATTTGTCTCATGAAATAAATGATAACGATCTTGAAAATGTTAACGTGGCTCACCTAGATAAATAAAAGCCAAATTAAAAATAATGCTTAAGACTAAAAAATTAGTCTGAATAAAACAGCCCATACAATATAAAGCAGCCTAAATAAAAAAATATAGACATAAAATTTGCTCAAAAAAATAGCCTAGACAGAAAACATCCCAATATGTCAGTCCATATATATATATATATATATATATATATATGTATGTATAAAAAGCCAAGTTAAAAATAATTCTTGGACTAAAAAACTAGTCTGAATAAAACAGCCCAAACAATAAAAAGCAGCCCAAATGAAAAAATCCAGACAAAAATTCAGCTCACAAAAATAATCTAGACAGGAAACATCCCAATATATCAGTACATATAAATAAAAGAAGCACAATTAAAAATAAAGCTTAGGCTAAAAAATTAGTACGAATAACACATCCTATATACTAAAAAACTGCCCAAATGAAAAAAGCCCAACAAGAAATCAGCCTAATAAATATATCTGCTCAAACATTAAAAAAAATAGAGAATAAAATCAGCTCAACTAAAAATAAAGATCAACAAAAAAAAGTCTTCAACTCAAATGAAAAAAGTTCAAAAGGTCAGCCCAATAAAATAATCTGACATAAACATATAGAATCATATGATTGTTATAAAATTGATTATATATATAATAATATATATATATATATATATAAAAGTATATAAGGGGAGAGAGAGAGAGGAGAGAGAGGAGAGAATTGAGATGAGAGAGTTCACGGAAATTTTTCTCTTCTTTTCTATTACCAAGGGATAAAAAACAAAGAGGAGAAAAGTCCTCTTATATAGACACCATTAGTGTCATTACCACTAACATATATATTCTTGTTAATGACTCCACTAAGAATTGAGTGGACTAACCACTTATATATATATATATATATATATATACCTAACTACTAACACATGTCCAATATAAAAAATATTGGATGATATTTATCACCTTACGTAATTTTCTGGGATGATGGACATCCATTAATTTAATGACAATACAATTCTCCTCTCTTCCTTGTTTTCTTCATCTTTCAATGTTGTTTGTATGTCCCTTTAGGCATCAAACATATACATATATATATATATATGAATATACCTAACCCACTATATAGGTCACCATATACATAACCCACTATCATACATATAGGCCACAATATACCTAACTCACTATATAGGCCACCATATACCTATCATACATTTATGGTCGGTTAGGTATAAGGCCACCATATATCTATCATACATTTATGGTCGGTTAGGTATATGGTGGCCTATATGTATGATAGTGGGTTATGTATATGATGACCTATATAGTGGGTTAGGTATATTCATATATATATATGTATATGTTTGATGTCTAGATAAAGGGACATACAAACAACATTGAAAGATGAAGAAAACGAGGAAGAGAGGAGAATTGTATTGTGTAGAGTACACAATCCACACAAAACAAGAAATCTTATATGATTATACTCTCTCTATTTTCTACCTCTCTTGTTTACCTTTCATCTCATTTATTTTATTTTTATACAAATTTTATAACACGTTATCAGCATGAGTTTCTACCACCGGGTAAAGTATTTTTAAAATTTATTTGAAGATCAATCAGATATGTTTTTTACCGGTACGTTTTCTGTTATTATTATGTCAAATTTTATTAAACTCAAATTTGTGGCTCTTGCTGTCACTGGAAAGAATTATTAGTTATGGACACTAGATGCCAGAATGCATCTTGCCACAACGGGTTCGGCAGACACCGTTGTATAAAATAAAGTGTCGTCAACACAAGATCGTGTTCATGAGAATTTGAAAAATGAATATCTTACCGTAAAAGATCCTCTTATTCTGTGTGAAAATTTGAAAGCAAAATTCGACCACCAAAAGATGGTCGTTCTCCCAAAAGCACGGTATGACTGGTTGCACCTGAAGTTGCAAGATTTCAAATTCATGAGTGAGTATAACTCCTCAATGTTTAAAATAGTTTCATAGCTTAAAATATGTAACGGATGATGATATGCTGGAGAAAACATACTCTACTTTTCATGCCACGGATATTGTCCTGCAGCAACAATATCGTGAGAAAGTTTTAAGAAATACTCTGAATTAATTTTTGTCTTCTGCGGAATAGAATAATGAATTACTGATAAAAATATCGACCTACTGACCTACTCCATTCCTTGAAGTGAATGCTATTAAAAATCATGATCCCAGAAGAGATTGTGCTCGTGCTCGTGGTCGTTACTGCGGTCATGGTCGAAAATATGATCATGAACGTCGTGATAAATTTGGCCCTTATAAACGTGATAATAATTTAGGTGCCAAAAATATTTATGACCACCTGAAGTGGACAAAATAAAATGAGAAAGGAAATATTGTTCCGAAAAATTATGAAGACAAATATTATCGTTGTGGCATGAAAGGTCACTGGTCTCGTGCCAGTAGCACGACAAAACATCTTGTTGAGTTACTTCTCAAAATTTATCTCATGAAATAAATGATGACGATCTTGAAAATATTGATATTGATGTGGCTCACTTGGATGTTACTGATCTTTTCGAACATCCAAAAGAAATAATTGACCACTTGATTAGAAATTAAAGTGTCCAAAATAATTAGAATATTATTATTATGTGTTATATGTTTATATTACTTTTGTTGTGATATTATATGTTTAATTTTTATTTATGTAAATATTTTGTTAATAAAACAGATGGATGTTGTTCTATTTTTTAATATGAATAACAATATCGAAAGTGTCTGTCTTATTGACAGTGGAACTACGCACACCATACTAAAATATGAGAAATATTTTTCTCATTTGAATGTGGGAGAAACAAGTGTTACCACAATAAATGGTAGTGCAAAACTTATTGAATGCTTCGAAAGAGCTAATATAATATTACCGGGAAAAACTATGATTATTATTGATAAAACATTATATTTCTTAAAGTCTCAAAGAAATTTATTGAGTTTTAAAGATATCCGACGTAATGGATATCATGTTGAGACTATGGAAGATGATTGTCATGAATATTTAGGTATCACAAAAATGACCTCCGGTAATAAAGTTTTGTTGGAAAACTACCATCTCTATCCTCTGGCCTATATTATGCAAAAATAAATGCTATTGAGGCGCATCATTTAGTAAACTAGAAGTTTACTAATCCCGTTACTTTTAAAGTTTGGCATGACCATTTGGGTCATCCGGGATCAATCATGATGTGAAAAATTATTGAGACAACGCACGGTCATCCTTTGAAAAATCAAAGGATTTTGACTTCTGATAAACTTTCATGTACTGCATGTTCCAAAAGAAAATTGATTATAAAATCAGCACCATTGAAAGTAGGAGCTGAAAGTCCTACATTTCTAGAACGGATTCATGGAGATATATGTGGACCGATTAGTCCACCATGTGGGCAATTTCGATATTTCATGGTCTTGATTGATGCATCGACCCGATGGTCGCATGTTTATTTATTATCAACTCGTAACCTGGCGTTTACGAGATTACTTGCCCAAATAATTCGCTTAATATCGCAGTTTCCTGATTATCCTATTAAGCGAATCCGTCTAGACAATACTGGTGAATTTACTTCATGTCGATTGGAATAATTGTTGAACATCTTGTAGCTCATGTTCACACACAGAATGGTTTAGCTGAATCTTTTATTAAAAGGCTGCAATTAATTGCTAAACCATTATTGATGAAAACAAATCTCCATACATCAGCCTGGGGACATGCAATTTTGCATGCTGCAGCACTTGTGCGTTTAAGGCCATCGAGTTATCATAAATTTTCTCTCATACAATTGGCTTTTGGTTCAGAGCCAAATATTTCTTATTTGAGAATTTTTTTGGGTGTACTGTATATGTTCCAATTGAACCACCCCAACGGGCAAAAATAGGTCCGCAGAGAAGATTGAGGATATATATTGGGTATGACTCCCCGTTCATTATAAGGTATCTTGAACCTTTGACGGGGGATGTATTTACAGCAAGATTTGCTGATTTCCATTTTGATGAAAATTTATTTCCCAAATTATGGGAAGAGAATAAATGGCATAAGATTAAACTTGCGTAGAAAACTTCTTTGAATCATTTAGATCCACGCACAAATATGAATGAACTTGAAGTTCAAAAGATTATACATTTGCAACAAATTACAAATCAACTGTCAGATTCTTTTGCTGACTCCAGCAGAGTCACTAAATCACATATTTCAACTATAGATGCTCCTATACGAATAAAAGTTCCTGAAGGACAGAAAGTTAATCATATAGCTTTCGAATCAAAAACACGCCAGAAGCGTGACCGACCTTCTTGGTTCTAAAAATAAAAATCCTCGAAAGAAAAGAGGAACAAATGATCCAGAAAATCATATTGATGAAACAGAAAAAGAAAACCAAGAGACAACTAATAAAAAGATTCCAACTACAAATGATGAAGAGAATTCTAAAATCTCTATTAATTACACCAGTTCGAATCAAAGTTGGGATCGAAGAAATATTGTTATTGAAAATGCTTTTGCATACAACGTAGCCCTTGATATTTTCAAGGATAATGAAGATTTAGATCATTTATCAGTTGAAGAATGTCGGCATAGAATTGATTGGCCTCAATGGAAAGATGCGATTCAATCGGAGTTAAATTCGCTTGCGAAGCGAGAAGTTTTTGGACCTATAGTCCAAACGTTTGCCAAAGGATGTAAAACATGTGGCTATAAATGGATGTTTGTGCGAAAACGAAATGAGAATAATGAAGTCGTAAAATATAAAGCACGACTCGTCGCACAAGGCTTTTCGCAAAAGCCAAGAATTGATTATGATCAAACTTATTCACTCGTTATTGATGCTATTACACTCCGATATCTTATAAGTTTAGCAGTTCATGAAAAGGTGGACATGCGTCTAATGGATGTCATTACAGCTTATCTTTATGGAAGCCTTGAAAATAAGATTTATATGAAAATTCTTGAAGAATTCAAATTACCAAAGGCTTCTAAAGGCCCTCGTAAAAATTATTCTATCAAATTACAGAAGTCATTATATGGGGTTAAACAATTTGGACACATGTGGTACAATCGCCTTAGTGAATTCTTATTGAATCAGGATATAAGAATGGTCAAATCTGTCCATGTGTTTTTATTAAAAAAAAACAGATTTTCGTTTTGTGATTCTTGCTATATATGTTGACGATATCAATCTCATAGAAATTCCAGAAGAGCTTCGAGAAGCTATAGATTGTTTGAAACGAGAATTTGAAGTTAAAGATTTTGGAAAAACTAAATTTTGTCTCGGCTTCAAATTGAACATATGAAAGATGGAATTTTTGTTCATCAGTCAACATATACAGCTAAAGTGTTGAAAAGATTTTTCATGGATAAAGCATATCCATTGAGTATTCGAATGGTCGTAAGGTCGCTAGATATAAATAAAGACATATTTAGACATCGAGAAAATGATGAAAAACTACTTGGTCCTGAAGCACCATATTTGAGTGCTATTAGTGCACTGACGTATCTTGCAAATAATACTCGACCTGATATAGCATTTACTATAAATCTATTAGCAAGATTTAGTTCTTCACCAACACGACGACATTAAAATGGTATTAAAAACGTCCTTAGATACCTCCAAGTGACAATTGACCTCGGATTATTTTATTCAAATGTAAATGACCCAGAACTGATTGGATATGCAGATGCGGGTTATCTTTCAGATCCGCATAAGGCACGTTCTCAAAATGGCTATTTATTTACATATGGTAATACTGCAATATCATGGCGCTCCACGAAGCAAACAATAGCAGCAACTTCTTCTAATCATGCTGAGATAATAGTCATTCATGAAACAAGTCGAGAATGTGTATGGTTGAGGTCAATAATACATTACATTAGAGAGAGTTGTGATTTATCCTCCAAAAGAGAGATTTCAACTCCTCTATATGAAAATAATGCAGCTTGTATAGCTCAATTAAAAGAAGGATATATTAAGGGAGATAGGACGAAACACATTTCAACTAAATTCTTCTTTACTCATGAACTTCAAAAGAACGGTGAAATTGATGTGCTTCAAATTCGATCACGTGATAATCTTGCAGATATATTCACTAAAGCTCTTCCGACAACAACCTTTGAAAAATTGAAATATAAAATTAATTTGAATCGATTTAAAGATTTCGAGAAATCATCTCATCAGGGGGGAGAAATCTACACATAAAGAATAATGTACTCTTTTTCCTTCACTAGATTTTTTTTCTCACTGAGTTTTTATCTAGTAAGGTCTTAACGAAGCATATTCTTTATGTAATGGACATCCAAGGGAGAGTGTTATGAATCCCGAAGATTCATTAAATTAATAGATGTCTATCATCCCAGAAAATTACGTAAAATAATAAATATCACCCAATATTTTTTATATTGAACATGTGTTAATAGTTAGGTATATATATATATATATATATATATATATATATATATATATATAATATATATATAGAAGTGGTTAGTCCACTCAATTTTTAATAGAGTTATTAACAAGAATATATATGTTAGTGGCAATGGTGACAATGGCACTAATGGTGTCTATATAAGAGGATTTTTCTCCTCTTTGTTTTTTATTCATTGGTAAAAGAAAAGAAGAGAAAAATTTCTTAGAACTCTCTCCTCTCTCCTCTCTCCTCTCTCCTCTCTCTCTCTCCCCTTGTATACACTTATACATTAATACTTATACTTATACATTAATTATATATATAATTAATTTTATAACAACGAGAAAATAAAAATCAGATTAATTAAAAATAAAGCTCATATAAAAAAATTCAAACCAAATAGGTCAAACCCAGAAATGAAAAGAGCAAAAATTTAGCGTAATTAATATCCGCCTAAACAGAAAAGTTAAGTTAAAAAAAAATAGCTTAAGAAAATAAAAGAATCGGCCAAATAAAATAAAAAAATAAAGCTCAGTCCAAATAATTAGGCCAGACAAAAATAAAATCAAGCAGTCTAAACAAAATATTCAATCCAAAGCCAAAATAAACAAAAACGCCTAGAAAAATATCAGCTCAGATGAAAATTCAGCCTAAAAAAATAGCAACCTAGACAATAAAAAAATCAGCTCAAGAAAAAAAATTTGAACACAGACAAAAGATTAAATAAATATTAGCCAGCATATACCCAAAAAAAAGAACAAAAAGAAAACAAAAATACACACACACGCATAAACCTGATTTCACACTTCTTTCATCAGCAAATTCAAATCCATCATTCTTCTTTTCTTTTCTGTCTCAGATGTCGGTACTATATAGAAAATTCTGCTGAAAAAAAAAAAAAAAACTAGAAGGTAATCCTTAGGAGGCTACTAAAAAAGTCTATGAAAAATAAAACTTGATGCACAGATATTCAATATGGCTGGAAATTTCTAAATATAACACAAGATTAGAAATACACACTTTCCACCATTGTGGATGGAAAATACACACACATTAAGCAGTAAATAGTACCTAGGGAAGTTTTTTGCAGAATGCTAAATTTTCCATCCCTAGAAGCCAATAATTACAACTTCAGAGCTGAAAAGAAAGGAAAAAGAATAACAAAAAATCAAATTCTCTTGCATCAACTTGATATTTAAGATAATAAGATCCTAAAAGGAGAGAATAATTTGTAACCTCAAAAAACTAGCATCAATAATAGATACCTAAATGCTTCAATAGGAAGCAAAGAACTACATACAGATAATTTCAGCATATCTCTATCAAAATAGCTTATATTTATTCAAATTCCTCCATAACAGGTAAAATATCAAAGGAAGTTCATTACCAAAATGAACCATGTGCTTCATGTTGGGAAGGTGAGAATATAGTCAATTATGACCTCAAGTGGATGAACAAGTGCCTTTTGAGTGCAAAGAATGATCCAAGTGCATGTCATCTTTACAACATCTGAGTAGTAAGACAAATGGCTCCTTCAATCTAAGAAAATCTGCAAGAGACATGCTTTCTCTCGAGTACTTTCCAATTATTTTCAACATCATTATTGTTATGTTAAAGCATTAAAAAAAATGTTAAAATAGAATAAAACATTATAAAAAATTTCATACTCGATTCTAACGTTATAAAAATGAAAAAATTCATGGTATGCATATCTCTCTTAACAGTCCAAAGACCTTGATTCTAAAAGCATTCAATTGCATATACTTTCTGGAAACTACATTCTAAAAGCATTCAAGTGTTATAATATACATTCTTTCTCTCTCAAGAAAAGAAATTCACTTTTATTAGCATGTTGTTGAGATGATCACCCTTTCAGTCAATTCAATCAATTCAAGTACAAATTAAGAACATATTTTACTTGTTACTTAAGTACAATTCAACTTAATGACAAATAATAAAAAGTTATACAAAACATATTTTTGTTATTCAAGACAGGAGAAGGAACATCATTCAACAACCTTTCACAACATATGAGCATGCCTAAATGAAATAGAAAAAAATAGATGTGGGTTCACTACACAAAATAAATTCCAAGTGATAATTCGAAGCATGTCAAGTCAAATAAAATAAGTCAAGTAATATTTGTAAAAAAAAAAAAAAGGTTTGAGAGATATAATGAAATAATGAAGTTTATATATATATATATAGTTTAAAAATAATATAAATCTTTTTTATTATTCTTGAAATATCAAAATAAAATAAAATTCGAAAGAAAAAATAAAAATGTCAAAATTAAAAAGAGAAAATGATAACTTTTATTTAATAAAATAATAAAAAATTGTTTGGAACAAAAAATGCTTGAAAAGAAGAAAAAAAAAGAAGAATGTGAGAATAGAAAATTAATAATTTGTTTTATAAAAAAAGAGAGAGATTAGAATAAAAAATATTTTAAAATAAATTTTTTTTTTCCAAAAAAAAAAAAAGGTAAAAGGCAAAAGACTAAAAGAGTAAAAAAGGCAAATGGTAAAGGTAAAGGGCTAATGAAAAAAAGGGAAAAGGGCAAAAGGGTAAAAAGAAAAAAAGGTAAAGAGCATAAGAGTAAAGAGCAAAAGGATGAACGGCAAACACCCTATTCCCTAAACTCTAATATCTAGACCTTAAACCTTAAACACCTCGAATTTAGACCCCCCTAAACCCTAGACTTTAAGAAGAAATGATTATTGGAAAAAAAAAAGCTAAGGTTTTATTTTGGAAAAAAAAGATATTTAAAAAACAATTTTATTGAAATAGAAAAGTATAGTTAAATAAAATTTTAAAAGAATGATATTATTGAAGAAAAATAGAGAATTAAATATAAAAAAATAATTCTTTTTGAAAATAAGGAATATTTTTGAGAAAAATTTAAAAAAAGAGAGGGGAAAATGAAGATTTAAATATATTTTGAGGAAAATATATTTAGTTTTATTTTGAAATGAAAGAATAATATTTTTGAGGGGAAAGAAAAAAGATTTTTGTAACAAAAAAAATGTTAAATAGAAAGAAAGATTAGCTATTTAGAGAAACAAAAATATAAATAGAAACAAATCATTTTTAAAAATTATTTAAATCTCAATCATATTTAAAATATAAAAAATAAATACTCATATCTCCATAATAAACAATATACAGATTATACCAAAAGAAAAATACTTATTGAAGTTAAATACTCAAACAAAAGAAAGAATATATAAGCAAATTATAAACTATCATATAAACTACCAAAGAAACATGTATATGCTTAAAAATAAACATTAATCAAATCAGGGTTAAAAGAAAGACACTTTCAAAGAAAAAAAGAGTACTAAATTAAAAAAATATATATGACGTATATTTTTTAAAAAAAATTTAAAAGAAAGGATAATTTTGAAGAAAAACATTATCCCTAAAAAAGAAGAAGATTTGTTAGAATAGAAAATCAATAATTTTGAAATAAAGAAGAAAAAAAAAAGAGAGATTGAAATAAAAAAACATATATAAAATAAATTATATTAATTTTTTTAAAAAAATGATAAAGGAGAAAGGATTAAAAGGAAAAGGGTAAAAGAGTAAAAGGAAATGAGCTAATGAGAAATAGGAAAAGGACAAAAGGGTAAAAAAGGAAAAGATGTAAAGAACAAAAGAGTAGGGCAAAAGGGTGAACGACAAATACCCTAATCTTTGCCTAAATTCTAAACCTTAAACGCCAAAAGATATGCCAAAATTTATTTTAAAAGAAGATAATAAAAGAGTATTAAATTAAAAATATATATTTTTTAAATTCTTTTTGAAAAGAAAGGATATGTTTGAAGAAAAACATTATGCCTCAAAAAGGAAGAACATTTGTTAGAATAGTAAATGAATAATTTTGAAAAAAGAAAAAAAGAGAGAGATTGAAATAAAAAAATATATATATAATAATTTTTTTTTTAAAAAAAAGATGGTAAAGGAGAGGATAAAAAGGAAAAGGGCAAAAGAGTAAAAGGAAAATGGTTAATGGGAAATAGGAAAAAGAACAAAAGGGTAAAAGGAAAAGAGGTAAAGAACAAAAGAGAAGGGCAAAAGGGTGATCGGCAAACACTCTAATTCCTAAACTCTAGTGCATAAACCCTAGACCTTAAATACATAGAGTTTAAACCTTAAACCCTAGACCTTAAACAAAAGAGAAGGGCAAAAGGGTGATCGGCAAACACTCTAATTCCTAAACTCTAGTGCATAAACCCTAGACCTTAAATACATAGAGTTTAAACCTTAAACCCTAAACCTTAAACACCTAGAGTCTAAACCTTAAACCCTATATTCTAGATCTTAAAAGAAAAGGATTATTGGAATGAAAAGATATGTTAAAAATTATTTTAAAAGAAGATAATAAAAGAGTATTAAATTTAAAAAATATATATATACTTTTTAAATTCTTTTTGAAAAGAAAGGATATTTTTGAAGAAAAACATTATGTTAAAGGATAAAAAAGAAAAGGGTAAAAGAGTAAAAGGAAATGGGCTAATGGGAAATAGGAAAAGGACAAAAGGGTAAAAGGAAAAGAGGTAAAAGAACAAAAGAGTAGGGCAAAAGGGTGAACGGCAAACATCCTAATCCTTAAACTCTAGTGCCTAAACCCTAGACCTTAAACACCTAGAGCCTAGACCTTAAACCCTAGACTTTAAACCTTAAAATTTAGACCCTAAATCTTAAAAAAAAAAAGGATTATTGAAATGAAAAGATATGTTAAAATTTATTTTAAAAGAAGATAATACATTTGAGAAAAAAAATACTATTAAAAATAATCAAAAGATATTATTTGAGGGAAAAGAAAGGAAATTCATTTTTACAAAAGAAAAAAAGAAGAAAAGAAATAGGGAAACAAATTATTTTGAAAAAGGATACTTTAAGAAATCTTTTATTGAAATAGAAAAATATAGTAAAATAAATTGTAAAAGAAAGATAATTTTGAAGAAAACAGAGTAATAATTTTTTTTGAAAATAAAGGGTAGTTTTGAAGAAAAATTTAAAAATTCATCCTTAAAAGAGGGGGGAAATGAAGATTTATTGGAATAAAAAATTAATAATTTTGAAAAATAAAAAATGCCTAGAATGAAAACCTATTTAGTTTTGAAATAATATAAATAGAAACAAATTATTTAAATTCCAATCATATTTAAGAACCTAAACAGTAGACAGATAAACCAAAAAAAAATAAAAAATTTATTGCAGAAAAGTAAAGTTAAAAACAGAAACAAACAAAAAATAAATAAATAAAAGCAAGAGTATATAAGCAAACTATAAACTACCAAAGAAACAAATCTATGCTTAAAAATAAATCTTAATCAAAATAAAGGATACTAAAATTCATCATCATCCGCCAATGCACCCAAAAGAAACACATACAAAAGGCAAAATAAAAAAGCATTGGAGGGAGACATTCACTTGATTGTGAGGAGAAAGTAATACTTACTTGATTGCAAGAATTTCCCAATGGATGCTTTTTTCTCCTCAGTAGTTTTTTCTGGGGGGCTTCTCTTAAAATGACCCAACTTTTTAAAATTTGTCCCGGTTTAACCTAGTTTATAAAACTATTTCCCAAATTAACTTGAACTCATTCACAAAATGAGTTCTAGTGGGACCTACTAAATTTTTTTAAAAAAATTTATCTTTTTTCTTTTTCTCTTTTTCTATTTTTATCTCTCTTTTTTTTTAATTTTTAAAACCTCTCCGTTTCCTCCCTCAGTTTCCTCTCTCCGTTTCCCCTCTTTTCATTTTTTTTATTTCCTTTCCCTTCCAAACCCATCTTTCCCCCCCCCCCCCCCACTTTCCCTTTTCTTTTCATTTTTGTCTGTTCTCCACATAAACCCTAGCTCACAACAAAACACTCCCCTAGCACACAACAAAACACTCCCCTAGCTCACAACAAAACACTCAACAATTATAGGAATCATGTTGTTCAAGCAAGGGATGAACTCCATCGGATTTTGAATGAGGTCTATAACTTCATTTACTTTATTTGTTTTTATAATTTTACACTTGTTAGTTTTGATATCATGGAGCTTCTTTTATCAATAATCTCTTCTTCTTTTATGAACACTTTGCACTTGAGGTAGTTAGTACAAAATGACAATGAGATGGGGGTTTGGTAAGTCTTGCAAGTTACTGTGATGCGGGAATCAGTGCATTTTTTCACTATTACTTGGGACTGTCATAGGGTATTCATAATACATTAAGATTGTTGTCTTAAAAGTCTTGAATATTAAGAAATGTTGTAATCATCCAAACGGGCAATAAATTGATATGAGACCATAACATTTTTTTTTTGGGAAGTGTGTATCCAACTGGAAAGTGAATACTTGGAAATTTGGGATCTTATGGTTATCCAATCCCATCTTAAGTTTTAATAAGTTGGAATATTTGAAGTAAAAATGTTAGATTAAGATGTTTAATCTTTAATGGAAAAAGAAAAATGGGGGAAATTCTTGAAATTATGTTGTTTTTTTTATATGAGTGGTAACCAATCATCTCTTGTCAATAATTGGAGATAAAAAAGAACAACGGTGTGTACACACACACACACACATATATATATATATATATATATTATGTTGTTTTTTTTATGAGTGGTAACCAATCATCTCTTGTCAATAATTGGAGATAAAAAAGAACAACGGTGTGTACACACACACATATATATTGATGCATGTCCATTATTTCTTGGTAACCAATCATCTCTTGTCAACATTTTAGAGCTAATATGAGTGGATTTCAGTAACCTTGAATTTGTTTAGTTTTCTCTTAACAGGTTGAAACATTTGCTCAATTTGGGGTTGTATTTCTTTTATTTGCACCGGGACTAGAGTTTTCTTTGACGAAGGTGTATTATCTATTTGTTTAATGATGTATTTTCCACTTTCCTTTATGAAAATAATTCTGTTTATTCTTCTGCACACCCCTTTCTTTCATTTGACAAAGCTTATTTTCTATCACACTTGCAGTTAAAAGCTGTAGGAGCTGTTGCTGTTCTTGGAGGCTGTTTCAAATATTAATATTTATATTTTTTTGTGGAATTTTTGCGCTGGTATAGTTTAATGCATAGTTCTTAAGTATCATGAGTTATATAGTTATTTATTTTGTGTTTGACATTTTAGCCTTTTTCTTTTGAAATTGTGTAGTATTTGGGCCTAGTAGGTCTTTTGACTTCCTAACTTGAACTTCTATAAAATTGTGTGTCTTTTAGTGAATATTTCAAGTTTTTGAATTATTTCCTCCATGGGGGCAATACTGAAAAATATTCAATTATTTACATACTTTTCGGATGAGATTTCACTAGCATGTTATTACATGTCTTATCCCGAAGGGATTTGATGATAATTTATTGTTTTAGATATTGATAGTATCTTTATAACTCGAGTTCAAACTTCAATCAAATTATGACACTATTTGAACTTGTTTCTTTGTGGAATTTCTTATTTGTGCTTTAATTTTCAATACAAAATATCATGTATTGCGAATTTGAAATCATTGCTATTGTTTCTTCTTTGCTTCCAAGTCTCTCATCATTTTTATTCAATGTTGTTAGATGTTTTTTAAATGGTTAATAATATCCATTTTTCTTTGTGTGACATGTTACTTAGTAGGAAAGAGATAATTTTTTTTTTTAGTTTTTTTTTATCATGACTCAGGTCATGAATGAAACATTCTAATCAATATCCACATTTTTTTATCCACATTTAGTTTTGGCATTGTTGTATTTATATTTAATTTATTACAAATCAACTTCTTGCTTTGACATTGTTGTAGTTTGAGGTGACGTGATTTGTTCTATAAATCGAAGATTGGTATTACTATTTTATTATTTACAAAAATCAACGATTTTTCGTTATATGGTCCATTTTTCCTTATTGTAAAATTATATTTAATTCTATAGATATAGATGTATATAAAGTGGTTTTATATAACTTTTAAGGACTCATCTTCAAATTATGCGTCCTATAATTCAGTACTGAAATTTATCATGTTTGAAAATTATGTGAAACATTAGGACTCATCTTCTCAATGAGTCCTATAATTCAGTACTGGAATTTAGCACGTATGAAAATTATGTGAAACATTAGGACTCATCTTCTCAATGAGTCCTATAATTCAGTACTGGAATTATTCACGTTTGAAAATTATGTGAAACATTAGGACTCATCTTCTCAATGAGTCCTATAATTCAGTACTGTAATTTATCACGTTTGAAATTTATGTGAAACATTAGGACTCATCTTCTCAATGAGTCCTATAATTCAGTACTGAAATTTATCACGTTTGAAAATTATGTGAAACATTAGGACTCATCATCTCAATGAGTCATATAATTCAGTACTAGAATTTATTCACGTTTGAAAATTATGTGAAACATTATGACTCATCTTCTCAATGAGTCCTATAATTCAGTACTGGAATTATTCACGTTTGAAAATTATGTGAAACATTAGGACTCATCTTCTCAATGATATAGGACTCATTGAGAAGATGAGTTCTAAGGTTTCACATAATTTTCAAACGTGATAAATTACAGTACTGAATTATAAGACTCATTGAGATGATGAGTCCTAAGGTTTCACATAATTTTCAAACGTGATAAATTCCAATACTGAATTATATGACTCATTGAGAAGATGAGTCCTAATGTTTGTAGAACGCATTCTGGCCACGAGTCATAATGTTCCAGATAATTTTTCCTTCCTGAATTATAGGACGCATTGAGAGGATGAGTCCTAATGTTCCACATAATTTTCAAACGTGATAAATTTCAGTACTGAATTATAGGACTCATTGAGAAGATGAGTCCTAATGTTTCACATAATTTTCAAACGTGATAAATTTCAGTACTGAATTATAAGACTCATTGAGATGATGAGTCCTAATATTTCACATAATTTTCAAACGTGATAAATTCCAGTACTGAATTATAGGACTCATTGAGAAGATGAGTCCTAATGGTTCACATATAATTATTCATTACTTTTCTGTTCCATAGTCATCCATTGTCTTCTCCTCATGATATGTTATGAACAATTTTCTTTATTTTTTTTAAATCTGGTAAATATAGGTAAGGGCTACTGGTACAAAAGTTTATACAACCTCTTCTATGTAATGTAAAATATATAGACATATTATTATCGAAAAAAGAAAAACACATAATGTAATTGAAAAAGAAACAAATCAAGATTTTGGTGGGGGGAAACATCCACAAGATTTCAAAATTCTTGAATGACAGAAATACCATAGAAAAACTGAAAATTGCATTCATGTTTAAACATTGAAACTGGTTTTGGTAATGGGAACAGGAAAAGGAGGCAATCGGAGCACAGCTTCTTCCGTCTCAATGGGGTCTGCTCTGAGAATCTAACCATAACCACCCCGAAGAAAGGCAAAAAAAAAAACTCATTAGGGTTGAAATTAACAAGAACCCATTACTCCACAGGATCTTATGAATTGCTAAAAATGTAAAATAAAAAATAAATAGAGAAGAGAGTTTTAACTTACAGGGTCTTGTAGAATAGGCTTGGTATCATCTGCAGCAGGTCTGAATTCGGGTTTAGTTTTCTTCACTCTTTTGGGTTCGTTTTCTTGATTGAGATTCGTATGGTTTCCGAATGAAAATTCTGCCATCTTCTTCATCTTCCTTCCTTCAATTGTTCTTCTGGTACTCCGGGGTTTAAAGCTAATCAACGCTGGGTCGGGAGCAGCGTCAAATTATTTGAATTTTTATCCTTTTGTTTTTTAAGGGATTCTGATAGTAGGTTTCCTTTTATATTTTATATATATATATATATATATATATATATATATATATCCCTTCTTCATATATCCCTTTTGTTGTCTGTAGAGTTTATGTGGAGAAGAGACAAAAATGAAAAGAAAAGGGAAAGTAGGGGGAAAGGTGGATTTGATAAAATAAATGAAAAGAGGGGAAACGGAGAGAATTTGAAAAATAAAAAAAAGAGAAAGAAAAATAAAAAAATAAAAAAGAGAAAATTTAAAAAAAAAATTTAATAGAGCCTATTAAAACTTATTTTGTGAATGAGTTAAAGTTAATTTAGAAAATAGTTTTAGAAACTAGGTTAAACTGGAACAATTTTTTAAAAATTGAGTCATTTTAGGGAAAGCCCCTTTTTTCGGTCAATCTTCAAATAAATGAATGTAGTCTTTGCATCCTATTTCCACGCAGAAAGATTTGTTGAAAATTATATATTTTTTATTGAAATTATTCAAAGAGCAGAAATAAAATTATACAAACAGTTTGTTTCTCTCTTCCCCCTTATCAGTAAATCTATTCACTTAGTTTATAATAAAGATATTATTCTTCATTAAAAATAAATAAATAAATAAAAGATGAGTTCTTAAAAGAAAAAAAAAAGTAAAAAGAAAGAGAAAAAGAAAGGGAAGGGGATTAGAAATGTAACCAGAAACCCTAAATACTTAACATTTTTAGTAAAGAAAAAGTTTTTTCTCTTCCCAATTACCAGTAAATTAGTTTATTATAAGGATATTTTCTTCATTAAGAAGAGATTATTTCAATTTCCCATGATTAACACATCAAGATTTTACAACTAAAGCCCAAAAAAAAAAAAAAAAAAAAATTAAAGAAAAGAGAAAAAGGAAGGGAATGGGTTACTCACGTTGAGAAAAAATCAGCGCCGAATCGAACTTCAAGCAAACGAATCGAACCCCTAAACGGCGCAGAGAAAGAAAGAAAAAATGGGGAAATTATTTCAATTTCCCATGATTGAGATATCAATATTAAAATTAAAGCCAATAAAAAAGAAAAGAAATTAAAGAAAACAGAAAAGGAAGGGAAGAAGTTAGAAGTACTCACACGAGAAGATCAGCCGCGAGCTTCAGGCAGAGAAATCAAACCCTCAAACGGCAAATGACGCCTTGAGAGAAAGAAAGAGGAAACGGGGAAAGAAAGCAATAAAAGAAAGAAAATAGAAACCCTTCATTCTGGGCTAGCGGAACTTGTAAGCGCACACACCAGACGTGCAGCCTGTCTAACGGCTATATATTTTTGTTAAGATTTTATTTTTATAGATTTAAGAATGTATAAATAAAAGATTTAATGCACCTGCAAACTAATCTTTCGCTAATTATAATTAGTAGTGTAAATATATATATATATATATATATATATATATATTCCATCAATAAAGAATCATTAAAAAAAATCGTAACTTTGGAAGGAATAAATAATAATAATTATTATAATCCAGAGTCATCTTTTACTAAAAGAAAATAATACATAACCAAATACACCATCCATCTTTCTCACAATGAAACAGGAAGTACAAACCTTTAGAGTCATAAATCAATTAACTATGGCATAGGGTATAATATTCAACTGAAAGAGAATGCTTTGAGATATAAAAAGAAAGCAAAATTGTTTATCATTACTAGTTGCACGCTCAATTGGCCAAACATCTTCAGTGCAGTTTATGTGCTTCTAGAAAATTTATACCCTAAAAGACTTTATGCAGAGAAATGCATTTAGCATTCTATGCGGTTTTTATGCACTGATCTAGATTGGTTTTGAAATAGAAGAAACCTGTATGGTACTAACTACTAATAGAGAGTGTATTGAACAGAAAGAATGACAAGAAAACATCAAGAACTTTCAGAAACTAATAATCATTTCTTCTCTACATTCTCTACAGGTTGAGACATGGGGATAGTGTAGGCCGCGCAACCTGGAGCTGTTGGTGGACGTGGAAGGTTGTCGGAAACTCTAACCCGGAACGTTTGCTGCTTCTCATCATTACTGGGAACATGGAAGAGGCCTTCCATTATCAGTATTTCCCAGTCCCTTGGTCGTAAAAATGAATACCAGGTGTCATCTGCTTTAAGTTGTTTTCAAATAGAAGGCAAGTTAGTTTTGTGAATTAATGTAGATATAAAACACGAGTAACACTTTTCCCATTTTCTTTTAGTTCTTTCTTTTTCAACCTTAGGTAGTTCTGTTATGCTTATATTCAAACTTTAATCTACACCATATAATTCTGTAAGGATAGAACATTGATTACTACAGAAGAATAGGAACTTAGTAGAGACCAAGACTATAACATACCTCCATTTCGAACAGCCTTTATCTGAAAAATTCCTGTGCCTCCTGGTCCGGAAACTGGAAATGTACATGAGACAGATTGCCTCTTATGAGCCACAGCAAGAGATGCATTATACCAAGGACCCCTCACAATAGGCTCTCCAATAGCATTAATTACTTCTTCACTTTTACAGGCTATTTCGATGGCCTTGCTGCATTGCAATATATCAAAGGGAACATTTTGATGATATATTGAAAAGATTTCTCAAATCACAATCAGTCAAAGAATACAGGAGAAGACATAAACCACAAAGAAAACAGTATATTATTTTTCTAGTCCCCACGGTTAAAAGATACAAAACCAGAGGAAACTATATCTTTAAACAGGGGAAACCCGAGGCAGAAAATCCCAGTCCCATAAATATTGAAATGTTTTATTTGAACACATTACACAGAAGGGACCCAAGTAGCTAATCTGAAAATCACTGTCTTGCAGACAATCAATCAAAAGCAAAATACATAAGAAGCTAAGAAAAATAAGCACCCGATTGACTTGCTAGTGCAAAGAATTATTTACAAGAATGGTGCATGGCGAACAGTTTTAAAGACATTGTGCAGCAGAAACTATCTTTAAAAGCTAAGACATTTAGACCTAAACTCAAATGTCATATTGTGTAGGAATTATGAAATTCAATTTTGATGGGAGAGTTTACCTTCCTTGGATTGTATCTTTCTTCAGTTAAAAATGCAAAAATGTGGTATGCCTCTAAACCAATGTTTCAACGCTAAAGATTGAGAATCAAATTAGCATCTAAATTAAGAGAGTCATTAGGTACTCAACTTAGTCTAATGGACATTAAAATGCAAGAAAGATCATAATTTTCAACACAATTGAAAGAAAAAGGGGAGAGGGGAAAAAGCATACATAGAATTGCAACACGAAATCAGGGGAGTAAAGACGGAATAGCTCAGAGCTGCTACAGATACAGTCAGCTCAATAAACCAGCATAAGTAACTTTCATAGTATCGCCGTTCCCTTAGTTTTAATATCACATAAATAAATGCTCCAGAACCTAGCTTCTTTCAAGTTTCCTAATTCATATAAATCTTCTCAAAAAGTGGGGAATTTTTTTTTTTAATACAATTCCCAAATTATCTATCGCCATGAAAATTCTGCATAGCTTCAAGAAAACGAAATCTGAAAAGTTCACTATTACTGCAAATGAACGAAAATTAACAACTAGCGGATCGTAAAATTACCTGCTGCAGCTACGATAAATAGCAAGATCATCAAGAGCACTCAAAGCTACACCTCCCGTTAAGCATATCAATACCCCTGAAACTACTCGCCGACCCCATAACTTCCCGGTCAGTTTGTCCCCGCTGCTGTTTCATCAATATCTAAATATTTAGTCGTTCGCTTTCCAATTTCAAAGATAAACGTAAATTAGATCATGAAAAATCAGCATACTTAGAGGTCCGTGATGATACTGATCCTGACGGACTCCTCTTTAGAAAAGAGATAAACCTTCTTCCCAGCATTCTCGACGTTATTCTTCTGCTCCTGCGGCCCCGGCCGAGGGGTTCAACGGCGGCGATGGTAGAAGCGTGCTGACCGCTGTAGACAATTGATATTGGGCTGCCCAGTGTTAAAAAGGGCGCATAATTTTGGGCTCAATATTTATTTATTATTATTATTTTACAATTGGTTTTGGGCTGTTGACTTCATTTTTCCCTGATTCCTATTTATTTATTATTTGCTATGAATCCCGAAGATTCATTAAACTAATGAATATTTATCATATAATTGTTATTATACATTCATCCTAGAAAATTACGTAAGATAATAAATATCACATAATATTTATAGTATTGTATATATATATATATAGATGTATATATATATGGGGGTAATAACCATTCCATAATAATAGAAATTTTACCTCTTACCTCTCTTCTCTTTTCTCTTCTCTTCCCTTCTCCCTTCAACACACCATCTTTAATACATATATATACATACATAAATATATATATATATATATATATCATATCCTAGCTGATGTTATTTGTTCAGTTTTACTAATTTTATACAATTTTATAACGCATTATCAGCACGAGTCTCTACCACCGGGTAAAGTATTTTTAAAATTTATTTGAAGATCAATCAGGTACGTTTTTTTTTATCGGTACGTTTTCTGTTATTATCATGTCAAATTTTATTAAACTCAAATTTGTGGCTCTTGATATCACTGGAAAGAATTATTTGTCATGGACACTAGATGCCAGAATGCATCTTGCCACAACGGGTCCGGCAGACACCGTTGTATAAAATAATGTGTCATCAACACAAGATCATTCCAAAGCTATAATATTTCTCTGTCATCATGTTCATGAGGATTTGAAAAATGAATATTTTACCGTGAAAGATCCTCTTATTTTATGTGAAAATTTAAAAGAAAAATTCGACCACCAGAAGATGGTCATTCTCCCTAAAGCACGGTATAACTGGTTGCACCTGAAGTTGCAAGATTTTAAATCCGTGAGTGAGTATAACTCCTCAATGTTTAAAATAGTTTCATAGTTGAAACTATGTGAAGTTGATATAACGGATGATGATATGTTGGAGAAAACATACTCCACTTTTCATGCTACGGATATTGTCATGCAGTAACAATATCGTGAGAAAGATTTTAAGAAATACTCTGAATTGATTTCTTGTCTTCTTGTTGCGGAACAAAATAATGAACTACTGATGAAAAAATCACGAGACTCGACCTACTGGCCTACTCCATTCCATGAAGTGAATGCTGTTAGAAATCATGATCCCAGAAGAGATCGTGGTCGTGGTCGTGGTCGAAAATATGATCATGAACATCGTGATAAATTTGGCCCTTATAATCGTGATAATAATTTAGGTGCCAAAAATATTTATGACCACCTGAAGTGGACAAAACATAATAAGAAATGAAATGTTGTTCCCAAAAATTATGAAGACAAATGTTATCGTTGTGGCATGAAAGAACACTGGTCTCGTGCCTGTAGCACGATGAAATATCTTGTTGACTTATTTCTCAAAATTTGTCTCATGAAATAAATGATGATGATCTTGAAAATGTTGATGTTGATGTGGCTCACCTGGATGTTGCTAATCTTTTCAAACACCCAAAAGAAATAATTGACCACTTGATTGGAAATTAAAGTGTCCAAAATAATTAGAATATTATTATTATGTGTTATATGTTTATATTACTTTTGTTGTGATATTATATGTTTAATTTTTATTTCTATAAATATTTTGTTAATAAAGCAGATGGTTGTTATTCTATTTTCTTGTATGAATAACGATATCGAAAGTGTCTGTCTTATTGACAGTGGAACCACGCACACCATACTGAAATATGAGAAATATTTTTTTCAGAAACAAGTGTTACCACAATAAATGGTAGTGCAAAACTTATTGAAGGCTCCGGAAGAGCTAATATAATATTACCGGGAGGAACTATGATTGTTATTGATAAAACATTATATTCCTCAAAGTCTCAAAGAAATTTATTGAGTTTTAAAGATATCCTACGTAATGGATATCATGTTGAGACTATGGAAGATAATGGTCATGAATATTTGGGTATCACAAAAATGACCTCCGGTAATAAGGTTTTGTTGGAAAAACTACTATCTCTATCCTCTGGCCTATATTATGCAAAAATAAATGATATTGAGGCGCATCATTTAGTAAATCAGAAGTTTACTAATCCCGTTACTTTTAAAGTTTGGCATGACCGTTTGGGTCATCCGGGATCAATTATGATGCAAAAAATTATCGAGACAACGCACGGTTATCCTTTGAAAAATTGAAGGATTTTGACTTCTGATAAACTTTCATGTGCTGCATGTTCCAAAGAGAAATTGATTATAAGACCAGCACTATTGAAAGTAGGAGCTGGAAGTCCTACATTTCTAGAATGGATTCATGGAGATATATGTGGACCGATTAGTCCACAATGTGGGCAATTTCGATATTTCATGGTCTTGATTGATGCATCGACCCGATGGTCGCATGTTTGTTTATTATCAACTCGCAACCTGGCGTTTGCGAGATTACTTGCCCAAATAATTCGCTTAAGAGCGCAGTTTCCTGATTATTCTATTAAGCGAATCCGTCTAGACAATGCTGGTGAATTTTCTTCGCATGCATTTGATTCTTTTTGCATGTCGATTGGAATAATTTTTGAACATCATGTAGCTCATGTTCACACACAGAATGATATAGCTGAATCATTTATTAAAAGGTTACAGTTAATTGCTAGACCATTATTGATGAAAACAAATCTCCCTACAACAGCTTGGGGACATGCAATTTTGCATGCTGCAGCACTTGTGCGTTTAAGACCATCGAGTTATCATAAATTTTCTCTCATACAGTTGACTTTTGGTTCAGAGCCAAATATTTCTTATTTGAGAATTTTTGGGTGTGTTGTATATGTCCCAATTGAACCACCCCAACGGATAAAAATGGGTCCGCAGAAAAGATTGAGGATATATGTTGGGTATGACTCCCCGTCCATTATAAGGTATCTTGAACCTTTGACAGGGGATGTATTTACAGCAAGATTTGCTGATTGCCATTTTGATGAAAATTTGTTTCCCAAATTAGGGGGAGATAATAAATGGCATAAGATTGAACTTGCGTGGAAAACTTCTTTGAATCGTTTAGATCCACACACAAATATGAGTGAACTTGAACTTCAAAAGATTATACATTTGCAACAAATTACAAATCAACTGCCAGATTCTTTTGCTGACTCCAGCAGAGTCACTAAATTGCATCTTGCAGCTATAGATGCTCCTATACGGATAGAAGTTTCTGAATGACAGAAAGTTAATCTTATAGCCTTTGAATCAAAAACACGCCAGAAGCGTGGCCGACCCCTTGGTTCCAAAAATAAAAATCCTCGAAAGAAAAGAGGAACAAATGATCTAGAAGATCATATTGATGAAACAGAAAAGGAAAACCAAGGGACAACTGATGAAAAGATTCTGACTACAAATGGTGAAGAGAATTCTGAAATCTCTATTAATTACACCAGTTCGAATCAAAGTTAGGATCGAAGAAATGTTGTTATTGATAATGCTTTTGCATACAACGTAGCCCTTGATATTTTCAAGGATAATGATGATTTAGATCCTTTATCAGTTGAAGAAAGTCGGCATAGAATTGATTGGCCTCAATGGAAAGATGCGATTCAATCGGAGTTAAATTCACTTGCGAAGCGAGAAGTTTTTGGACTTGTAGTCCAAACGCCAAAGGATGTAAAACATGTTGACTATAAATGGGTGTTTGTGCGAAAATGAAATAAGAATAATGAAGTCGTAAAATATAAAGCACGACTCGTCGCACAAGGCTTTTCGCAAAAGCCAGGAATTGATTATGATCAAACTTATTTGCCCGTTATTGATGCTATTACACTCCGATATCTTATAAGTTTGGCAGTTCATGAAAAGGTGGACATGCGCCTAATGGATGTCATTACAGCTTATCTTTATGGAAGCCTTGAAAATGAGATTTATATGGAAATCCCTGAAGGATTCAAATTACCAAAGGCTTCTAAAGGCCCTCGTGAAAATTATTCTACAGAAGTCATTATATGGGCTTAAACAGTTTGGACGCATGTGATACAATCGCCTTAGTGAATTCTTATTGAATTCGGGATATAAGAATGACCAAATCTGTCCATGTGTTTTTTTTAAGAAAACAGATTTTGGTTTTGTAATTCTTGCTATATATATTGACGATATCAATCTCATATGAACTCCAGAAGAGCTTCGAGAAGTTATAGATTATTTGAAACGAGAATTTGAAATTTAAAGATTTCGAGAGATCATCTCATCAGGGAGAGAAATCTATACATAAAGAATAGTGTACTCTTTTTCCTTCACTAGAGTTTTTTTCCACTGAGTTTTTATCTAATGAGGTTTTAACGAGGCATATTCTTTATGTAATGGACATCCAAGGGGGAGGGTTATGAATCTCGAAGATTCATTAAACTAATGGATGTCCATCATATAATCGTTATTATTCATTTATCCCAAAAAATTACGTAAGGATCATCTAATATTTATAGTATTGAATATGTATATATATATACTTGTATAATGGAGCACTTATTTATATATATATATATATAGATGTATATATATATATATGGGGGTAATAACCATTCCATGATAATAGATATTTTACCTCTTACCTCTCTTCTCTTTTCTCTTCTCTTCCCTTCTCCCTTCAACACACCATCTTTAATATATATATATATATATATATAGCTGATGTTATTTATCCAATTTTACTAATTTTATATAATTTTATAACATTATTTATTTTTTCAAAATTAAAAATATATATATTTGGAACTAAATCTTTCAATTATTATTATTATATTTGGTAAGTAAATCTTTTTTTTTATTCGTAAATAAGATGGAGTGATACTTTAAATATATATAGATTGAAGTCAACCGAATAAAGGAACGGTTTAATTCAGCAAAAAATAAAATAAATAAAGGAACGGTTTAAACTTTGAACTGAACTACGGGAATTTCTCGGACTCAGTCGCACTTCATTGGAGTTCCCCACCGGTATTATATCCTAGGGTTCTTTGTCCATACTCTGTCTCTAATACGTACTTGAAAAGATTACTGCCGGAAGGTTGATCCTTTTCAGTTCGTAGCCTTTTCCAGAGGAGGTAATCTCTTATTTTTATTCAAGATTTTTTTTTTTCTCTTTAATTGTCTTAAATTCAGAGAAATTCAATTGACTCCGTCCGGAGCTGGTCTCTGGATGAATTTATGAGATAACAATAGATTTAGATGGACAAGCAATGAGTCTTTAAAATTTATCTATCTGGATCTATAGTTCATATGCAGTTCACTGTTTCAATTTGTTAATAATTTTAAAGTGATACTGGCTGGGTTGATACAGAGGGTTAAAATTAACTTTTCATTTTTTTTTTTTGGGTATTTAGTAATAATGCGTAGATACAGTCCATCACCTTATTACAGTCCTCCAAGAAGGGGATACGGCGGTCGACCAAGAAGTCCCCCAAGAAGGGGATATGGTGGTGATCGCGGCAGCAGGAGGCATAAGGATCAAAATCACGGCAGTCTTTTGGTTCGAAATATTCCCTTGGATTGCAGGTACACTGGACAATGCTGGATTTTTTTGTGTTCTCTGCCTGTTTAATCGGCTGTCTTACATATAAATTTCATATAATATGTAAAATGTAATATAGGGCAGAAGAACTCCGAGTTCCATTTGAAAGATTTGGACTAGTAAGGGATGTGTATCTTCCAAAGGACTATTACACGGGGTGAGTTATTTTGCTGAAAATCTTTTTGTGCTCCTGTTTATTGAGATTCTTGTGATTACTTATTATTTGTTATTTACTTTTTATTTTTCTTGCTCATTTTAAATTTTCCTCTCCATTCCCTAATGCACTGGGGAAAAGGAGAATAGGAAGAATTATTGTTTGGTGAATAGTTTTCTAAACTAGCTGAGCAAGTCCATTAGGTGAACCTAACATTTATTAGGATTTCTTCTCATAGCTATGACCTGAAGTTTATGTGAAAGAGATGTGCAGACTGTGTATTAGATGCATAAATCAGGATATTTTCTTCTCCTTGGCCTTTGGAGGTGGTGTAGCCATTGGGGTCAGAAGAAAAATTACCACGTATTAGTACTCTTTTGCTGAGTGGATTAAATATTAATGAAGCTAATTATAGGCTTAAATATTTTACTTGAAAGAGTTGATAATATTCCAGTTGACAATTCTTTCATGAGCATTATGAATGTTTATGAAGGCTTATCATTCTCTTTTCCTTTATTTTCTTGGTTTGTTACATTTTGAACTGGTTTGTAGGGGGTCTGTGGTTTGAAGTTAAAACAAGACCAAGCCCCACATTTGGTGACGCCAGAGTATTTATCATAGCATAAAATTAGTCTCCAAAGCTGTTAATGCTTGCAAATGAAGCATCTTCTTTTAAGAAGAGAAACTATAAAATTTCACATTCAATAGAAGTTTTGAGGAAGAAGATTTTATTGTGGGACAAGGTTGATTTGAAGTTGCTTGCATTCATGGTTATAGAAGAAAAGGTCAGCATTTGGATTGATATCTCCTTTCATGTTCTTCACCATCTGCTTCTTTGTAGAAGTGCATATGTTCAAGTAAATTTTTAGGAGGTAGCAACTACGTTGTAGTTACTAGTTATTTTGCTGGCCTCATAAATTTCTCCTTTTGATATATGTTGCAATTTTATTTTTTTTCCCATGTATGCTAATTAATGATCCTCTTCATGTCTGTTATGCAGGGTACCTCGTGGTTTTGCTTTTGTGCAGTTTGTTGATCCTTATGATGCTGCTGAGGCTCAGTACCATATGAATGGGAAAATTTTTGCTGGAAGGGAGATATCTGTAGTTCTTGCTGCAGAGACGAGAAAAAGGCCTGAAGAGATGCGTCGCAGATCTAGGACAGGGTAAACAAACATATATTCTTCATTCGATAATATCATGCCTTAATTTGTGTATCTCCTGACATAAGTTACACGCCATATATTTATTAGAGGACCTGCAAGCTATGGGGATCGACGGTCATCTTATTATGGTAAGTATGATGCAAGGTGTGGATGTTTTATTCATGTTTTTCTGGCTTGAAAAGGATGTGTTTGTTTTTCCAATTTTCACTTTAGCCGTCTGATTGTTCCCCCTTAGGATGCCTAGTCACTTCGAGATTGAGTCCTTTTCCTTTGAACTTACCACCTACTAGATTTGTTAAATTTCCAGTAGACAATATATTCTACGGGAATTGCATAATCCCATGACTTGTATTTATCGACTCTATTACATTAAGTTCAGGCTTGTGCAAAATTTTCCAATATATTAATTCATTACTTTTTCCCACCATTAAGAATTTGTTTTGGTAGATAATATTATGTGTGGATGTTTGCAAAGGAGAATTTGATATGTAGTTTTTGGATAAAGTTTCTGTTCCATCATCTTGCAAGGCTTGATTTACCTTACCTTTGTTGTCCTTCCTTTCTGAAGTATCTTGTACTCTTACTGTGCAGGGTATTCTCACTCACGGTCTCCTCCTCGATATGCTTCAGGGTCTAGAAGCCGTCACAGATCAAGGTAACTTATCTTGTCAGTATCGTAGGGTCTTATGATATCTCCACTTTTGATCAAGTGTTGTTGCCTTGTCTGATTGGTCAGGTCCTACTCTCCTGCACCACGGCGTCAGAGTGACTATTCTATCTCCCCAGAAAGAAGGCATGCAGAGCACCCTAGATCTCCAAGAAATCATCCTCAAGAACAAGATTTCCTTCATAATCGTAGGTCATATTCTCCCGATTATGACAACATTCCTGGTCAAAATTATGACAAGTAAGTGAATGCTGAACATAGCTTGTGTTGTGCAACAAATGCTTTTCGATTCTATCCAAGTAATAGATTTCTATTACAGCCCTCAACAAGTCTACTAAAAAATATGTTTAGTTTTCCCACATCAGTAGTTGTAACCTTGACTTTTCTATTATGATCCTTTCTTTATTGTAATTGTATTCCTATATTGTTTGTTTTCTTAACTTAGCATTCCCTTAGCAGAAATGCTGATCAGAAGACAGAGGAAGCACAGACTCATTGGAGATCACCACCTGGACGGGCAGCAAGATCTCGATCCGGATCTAGATCTAGGTCTGCAGATATTTCTCCGAGGCGTAATATCTAAGCTCAGAAATTTGGGAACTTTTCTACCTTGCTTTTGTACATCAATTGGCACATTTGGAGTAGCTCTTTTGTCAGTCTAGTATTAGGGGACCGTGCGTCTCTTGCAGCCAAAGATTCCAAATATGGCTTTTATGACATTATTTGCTTTGTCAGATTTTTCCTTTTCCTAGTTAGGGATGAATTAAATGGAACTGCTCTTTAAGCATATCCTGTCTTTGTAGCGCTTATTCATTGGGTTAATCCATTTCTTTTTTCAATCTTTCGGTAATTTTTGTGTAAATTCCCCATTTTCACCCTAGCTATGAGAAATAATAGACTATTTGAGCTAAACTGGTATTATTATTACTTAAAATTTTTTGACATATTTTGACCAGAATTTGTAAGAAAAGATAGATTAAAAAACGCTAAGCACTATTGTCCTTTGACTGTTACATTTAATTTCAATAAAGAAACAATGCGGCAGATTGAACCGGCAAGCTTCACTTCAAACTACCTTCGGATTCAACCAATTTACTCAATCTCATAATCAAGTGGCCCTCGAGGGAACCTTCTACACCTTATGTGGTAATCAAGCTTCTTTAGGCTAAAAATCTCACATTTATCCAAAATATTCTTCGGCTTCCTCCACCTCCGTCTTTTTCTTCCGAAAACCTGTTTCGGATGAAGGCTTTCCAGCTTAGGAGCTAACAACATGCACACAGACAGACATTATCTGCATTGATCAACAAGCAACTGCAATCTCTGGCTGAGATTCCTGCTCCTCAGAACTACTATTAAGCAAAGGATCCTTCTGGAACTGATTTCTTAGCTGCCCACAGGCAGCACTTGCATCAAGACCTCGAGTCCGTCGAACACTGGTAGTTATTTTGCGAGACTCTAGAGCAGCTGTAAATGCGAGAACCTATTTGACCAAAATTCGTATTATTACACTCCATACAAAAGATCCAAAAATTTAGGCATCTATGAAGGATTTGAAGAAGAAAAGAAAGAGAGAGCATACTGATTTTCTGTACGGACGCTTGTATTCAGACCCTTCAATTGGATTAAAAGGAATCAAGTTGACATGATAACTGTGTCCCCATTCATGAAGCAGTTGTGCAAGTTCAACGGCATGTTCCACACTATCATTGACTCCAGCTGCCAAGAAGAAGGATACAAATATATACACGCACATACATATAGGCAAAGCAATTAGCGTATATTAAATCGAATGCCTTGCAGGAAAGAATTAACACGAAAAGCTTACAGCTAAGAATACCTAAAAGTGTATATTCGAATGACACGCGTCGACTAGTTTCCTGGAAATAATCTCTGCAATCTTTCATAATTGCTTCCAAAGGGTAAGACTTGGCACTTGGCACGATACTTTCACGAAGTTTCTGGTTAGGAGCATGTAAGCTGACAAAGAAAGCAAAAGAAATAGTGAATGAGTAAAACAAGTTAAAATCTCAACAACTACATTAGCATATTTCCAGAAAGAAACTGGTTTAAGGTAATGGGTACAGTTTCTTCAACAATTTCCCAGCTGAAACTCAAGACATGCAAAACTTACCTGATAGCCAATGTTGATTGGAGCTTGTAAGAAGCTAACTTCTTTATTGTGTTTGGAACTCCTACTGTTGATATTGTAATCATTCTTTGCCCAATTTGAATATCCTAAAAATAAAGATCACAAAAACGCTTTATTAAAGAGTTAAAAAGTTAGAATGAAGGATCTGCAACAATTTATAGAACAAGAAAATAATATGAAAGGATAATAGCTTAAATAACGGGAGAAAAATAAATGAAACCAAAATATAATTAGAAACACGAGTTATCTCATTTGCATTTGCATAACTGTTAATGGACCTTATTCAAGCAACGGTGCGCTTCAAGAACTTCTTTCATGTTCAACATTGGCTCACCCATACCCATAAACACTACATTGGTAACTCTGCGCTTGAAAGCATCTTCAATTGCCAACACCTGCATATTAAGATAAATCAGTTACTTGTTGTGCAGAATATTATTAATGATTGCCCAAAGTTTAACTGGATGCATCCAATCAATTAAGTTGGAGTTGATGTGCTATTAGGAGGGAGACATGATCCAGAACAGGGTAAGGGGTGGTCATGATAACACAGACACTATAGACATAGGTAAAGACAAAAGGTAGACTACATATGTCAATGCATTCTTTGAAATAATAATTGACCGTGCTGTCAGCTTAAGTAGGGGGCTAGAGAGATTAACTACAGGATAATGCAGGCAAACCTGCTCAACAATTTCATGCCTCTTTAGGTTCCTTGCAAATCCACCTTTGCCAGTGGCACAGAATGAGCAACGCAACGGGCAGCCAACCTAGAAGGAGGGAAAAGAACAGATAACTTATGAATCATGGAAAAAGGATCTCAAAGAGACACATGCGACATGGAAATTAAAAGTCACCTGTGATGAGACACATGCAGTCAAGCGTACTGAACCTTTATCATCTTCTACTGGTATGCCCACCGTTTCAACCAACCTATTGTCCTCCAATTTTATGAGTAGCTGAAAGGTCAATCATAATGAATTTAGAAATGTGTCATTAATAAGCAAATTCCATACAGAAAATTGGTATCAAGCATTTGCAAGAGAGAAATAAGCATCATTTGTAGAGAATTTGATTGTTCATATACAAAAATAGTGATGATAATAATTTACTGATATTTGCATACATATGTATGGTCTGCTTTGAATTTTTAAACATGATTATGGAGAAAAGAAAATCATGACTGGCAAGCAACATTTCTCCTAGGTCACTTTCGAATTTTTATTCTCAAATAGTAGGTTCCATGATAAGTGTTTTCAATAGAAGAAATTTCTATCTTGATTTCATGTGCTATGATTTTGCTTACATTTTGGGTATATTCTTAGAGTTGAATTACTAATTTGTTATGCTCTACAATTCTTATGCATAAGATTTTGCTCTGCATAAATTCATACAACTCTTTGACTTTGACATCAAAAGGGTCCTATAGATAGAAAATAGCACAAAAACACTAAAAAACTGAACATACTGAGACAGGCTTTGTGTTAGCTTATCAAAATTTACTCTAATGATTTAGATATGTGCACAAATGGATCATTCTACCCTCATTGTAATCAGTACATCTGTCTATAATTAACATAATTCACTAAGTTGCCCGAAAGAAAATGTACAGGAATAATTGAGGCATAAGAATTTGATTCTAATATTTGAGGAACTATACGTGCATAAGCTACAACTGAATTTGTTTCCCAAGAAAATAGTTTTTTTCAGTTCTGTTCCTCCAAACGTCAAACATTTGGAAGAACTATAAAAGATTCATTATTTATACTATAAGAGAATCAACACATTACTTTAGACAAAAATTCTTCATAAAAAAAAAAAGATAAGACATAAGAGTGAAGTTCAGTCAATTTATAATGTTGATATCTTGGTTCAGCCAACCAACACCCTCTCCCCCACCTCTTCCAAATATAGAAAGAAAGAGAAAATTTGGCCTGAATTGTAACCTTCTTAGTGCCATCAGTTGCAGTAACTTCCTTATAAACGGGTGACCGCCCAATTCTCCACCCAGCTTCTTGCAATTCATTCCTGAATGCCAATGGTACTACTCATGGAGAATAGTTTATAATCAGCAAATGGAAACAGGAAAACAGAAAAGCAGACAAAAGGGGGAAAAAAAGGACAAAACGAAACTTACAGTGACTGAAGTCTTGAATTTCCTTAACTTTCCTCTTGTATAACAGGTGATGCAACTGTTTTCCTCTATAACGTTCCTACAGAGAAAAGAAATAAAAGAACCTCAAAATGCTTAATTTAAAAAACTGAAAAAAAAAATAATGGAAACCATTTTATGCCCTTATCTTTCTCTCCCTTTCAAAATACCCCCCAAAAAAATTTTGATTTGAAAGCAACCTGACCAAAGTCGACGGCAAGTTGCTGAAGCTCTTGCTCAGACAGGCCAAGTAGCACCGGTGACTGGGAATTCGACCCAGCTGCCTTGTTGACAACATTGAGAGAAGGAACTGTAACCGCCTTGCTACAAGACACAGTTAAGCTACGGAATCTTACAGCACGAGATAAAGGCGCGGTACACAATTGCTGAAGCAACGCCATGGACATTTTCCGAGCTTTGAATTCCTGCTAATGGTAGATATTAGATAAATCTTTTCTCTCCTCCTCAAATTACGTCTACAGAAACCCGCAGCAACATAATAGGCTTAAACCCCATCGACGGTATTATAAAACCTCCATAGGAACTGTATCGCATAGATCCAATGCGTTATAATTTTCATATTGCACTTTGCAAAATGCGTTGTATGTTTTTTTTTTTTTTTTAATAAGTCATCAGTATAAAAAAATAAATAAATAAAATTCAAGTGAAATAATATTTTATTATCCAAAAGATGCCAAATAATTTCCTTCCTTCTTTAGTACACAACATAGGCTGCAAATTTTGATCCCATAAGCACAATTTACAACTCAATAAATTGATATCAAAATGATATAAACAAGACCAAAGTTTCCACAACATGAGATTCCCTTCAGCCATTATACATTTTTTATGCTCAGATTCAGCAATTTGTGACATAAAAGGAAAAACATTTGCAGTCACTTCCTAAGAAAAAACTGTACAAAGCTCTGTCTCCAAATGTCCTGTTTTATAGTTCATTACCTTCTTCTCCCTTTGCACTGACTGACTGATACTGATTCAACTGATAACAGGGCGTGGATACGATTCACCTCTTCTTCTAGATGCTTCTTCTGTACACCTTGTTGTTCGATGATGCTTCCGAGTTGCCTCATTCTTAACAATTGCATTGCTCAAATCTATAAGCTGCTCTAATCCTCTTACCACTTCGTCCATGTTAGGCCTGTTCTTCGGTTCCACAGATAGACATTTAATTGCAAGAATTGCTGCTTTCAACGCTTCAGTTATCGTGTACTGACCTTCAATTCGAGCATCCATAACATGGAGAATTCTTCGTTTGCTTACAAGATAAGGCTTAGCCCATTCGACAAGATTATGTTCTCCAGGAGGACGATTCTTATCTAAAACTCGACGTCCTGTCAGCATTTCAAGTAGCACAACTCCAAAACTATAGACATCACTTTTGGCAGTTAAATGACCTTCATGTAAGTGAAAAATATCAAGAATCAGATACAAAACTTCAGACAAATGCAAAGGAGATAGATATAGTTAAGTAGTACCAGTAGCCATATATTCTGGAGCTGCATAGCCATAAGTTCCCATCACTCTGGTAGAAACATGGCTTTTACCATCTACTGGTCCATCCTTTGCCAAGCCAAAATCCGAGAGCTTAGCATTATAGTTCTGCAGGTATATACATACATACACATCCATACATACAAATATATATATATATATATTAGAGAGAATGAGAAAGAAAAAAAAAGTAGGGAAAGATATACTAAGATGTTTGTCTTACATACAGAATCAATTAAGATATTTGATGCCTTGAAATCGCGATAAATAACTTTAGCTTCGGGGCTATGAAGATATGCAAGTCCCTTTGCTGCACCAAGAGCAACCTTCATTCTAACGTCCCAAGAGAGCGGTTGGAAGTAAGAACTCCCTGAGATCGAGCGAGTGAGTTAGTCAGTAAGTGAATTGTGAAAACCTAAAAGTTTCTTCAAACAATCAAAACAATGAAACAAACTTTTGTAAGGAATTGAAGAAAGAAAAAAAGAACTCACTCCGAAACAAATGATTCTCCAAACTTCCCCGCGGCATGAACTCGTATACGAGCATTCTATGTTCATCTTCTAAGCAATATCCAACCAATCTTACAAGATTAGGATGATGTAGTTGTCCCAGATAATTAATCTCCGCCTGCAGTTAATGATGAAAAAGATCAAATTTTTATTTTTTTTTTTGGAAACAAGTTGTTGAATAAAGATTTGGGATGAACAAAACTACTCACCAACCATTCTTTGTGACCTTGTAGACCTTCTTGATTAAGTCTCTTGACAGCAATAACTATACCAGTTCCAGGTCTGGTAGCCTTGAATGAATGTTCATCAATCCAGCCCTTGAAAACACAACCAAAACCACCTTCTCCCAACACACTGTCTGGTCGGAAATTTCTTGTGGCAACTTTCAGATCATTGAAGCCAAAACTCTTCAATTTTGAAGATTCCAAGATTTCATTCTCACCGCGAGGAGTGAGAGGCATTGATGAGCCTGATGAACGCCTGCTACTTAAGTCTTTTCCGTCACTGCTGACGTATCTTGAATTGGCCCCTGAGTTGTAAACCAAATTATTTTGATTAATTATACTTTTTTTTTTTTCCACAACTGAAACTATCCCATATTCCCATATCTTCCATTGATGAGAATTATGTAAAGGAAAAGATATTATCTTTAGTTTTGAATGACTAATAACCAGGTTTGGGAATTTAGGACAAATTTCTCTCGCCAACAAATCAAACAATGATGGAGCAAAATTAGAAATGAAATGTGAACAACATGGTTTCATTTGGTTCAAGATCAATCACAACCACTTAAAGAAGAAAGGTTGAAATCGTCAAAATTCCTATTGCATGTTACTCTAGAGAAAAGTAGAACCTCAAAGAAGTAACAAAAAAGAAAGAAAGAAAGGATTATCCAATAACTTCACCATCTTAGAATCCTAACAAAAAAAAGGAAAAAGAAGAGCAAGAAACACCAAAAAGGAAATTTGAAGAATCTTAAAAAATATACATACAAAGATATAGATAGAACAGTAAGTATTTTTACCAGCATGAAGGGGACTTTCAGCCTTGATACGAGCACTGAAACAAGAACCCATATCATCACAAACCTACAAAGTTCTCTCTGATCCCCTTCTTCTTAATTTTTCTCCCTTCAAAGAAAAAAGCAGCAAACTTTCTCACAGCCCTGCAAAAAAGATTTTCCCTTTATGACTTTTTGACATAAACTATACAAAAGAAAAGGAAGAAAAATCAAATAGTTGTTTTGGAAAAATAGAAGAATACAATTAGGTGTGAACCTGTTTAGGGATTTTCCACTGAATAAAGAAAAGAAATAGTAGTAGTAGGATGTGTCTGTGGTACTGCTCCTCCTGATTTTATTTGTTAAAAATGTTGATTTTTTGGTTGGCTTCACGAGAGAAGCTATTCCCCAGAGCTTCCCGAAGGCCAAAATAGTTGACTTTTCTTTACCACTAGTCTCTTTTTGCATCCCCTATCAGTATTTTACCACTACTCTGCAACTTCTTTCCCCACACACATGTTCAGATATGTGGAATTCATAAAGTGGAGCCACGGAGAGAGAAAGCGAAAGAGAAAGAGAAAAGGACCCTTTTTATCTTTTTTTTCCCTTTATCTGTTGTTATATTGCTTGGAAGGTTGAATAAGTTTTCCTCTTTTCTTTTATTTTTCTCCCTTTTCTTTCTGGAATCTTGTATAAAGATGACAGTAACTTAGGTATTTTGGAAGGACCTCAAAATTGAAAATATAGTAATCTTCATTATTATTATTATTATTTCATCCAAAACGTGTCAAATTTATAGAAAAATCATATTCTTAATATATAATATATAATACTATTCAGACTATATAGTATAGACAAATAACAAATTACTAAAATAACCATTTTTAAAATTTTAAATTGAATTTGTATTAAACAAGTCCTTTATATATATATATATATATTAATATATATATATATTATATATATTAAAAAAATAACATTAAAATTCAATATTTTATTTATAAAATAAAATATTTTATAAATATTTTATAACAACAAAGTTTTATATTTATATTTTTTTGGGATGGGAAATGCTTCCAACCTACCTTATCCTGCAAATACTGGCCGCCATTCCTTCTTTATTAGAGAGTAAGGGCCAAGCTAACAATATCAACCGTCCGATTCAATCTAAATGCCAATCCCTGTAGAATTTTATATTTGTTCTTTAATATATATATATATTTTTTGTATATAGAAATATTATTATTTTCTTAAGTCAGGGATGAATGTCATAATCAAGAAAGGTAAAACAAGACGAGACAATGAGGCACTTTTAGTGCTTTGATCGCCGTGAAATTACAGAATTCCGACACACTTTAACCCCATTTTTTTATTTTTTATTTTTTAAACATGAAGTATACAAGTAATATGTATGTATAATTAAGGTGATAATAAAGACTCTTAAATATTTCTTTTTAAGGTGATAATAATTCGAATTTTTTATTAGTGAAAATTAAACTCTACTATCTCATTGGTTTCAGTGGGTAGAAAAAAAAAATATATATATATATATATGTATGTATGTATAATTCATAGAACTTTAGTTTGAAATCTTATGTGATTTATAAGTAAATATAACATATGAGTACAGTGCAATGGGCTCAAAAGTTGGGCAGGAATTTGCATTATTACAAGAAGCAATGATACAATTACTATGTTACTCGGAGCAGAAGTCAAAGTAGCCAACTATTGTCCAGCCATTTTCACAATTCAGGGTTTCCAAACACCTCAAGGTCCACTTTTTATATTCTTTTTATTTTATTTTTTTACCAAAGAAAATAGAGTATCTCATTATTAAAATTCAATTTAATTATATTAAATATCTGATAGACTTTTAAATTAGATATAATAATCTAAATAGGTATATTAAAATTCATCACGGTCGTCGTCAATTTACGGACAAAGGAAAGAATCCTCATCTCCCTTTTCTTTTTCTTTTTGGTACAGACTGGCAGGTACAGAAATGTTTATAATTTTTATATTCACGCATTGCCGAGTAACTGACTCAGCTACTACTACACGGGATTGGCGACCGCCTCTTCTGCTATTATTTTATTTTATTTTTTAATGTGCTACTACTACTATTTTATAGAAAAGAAGTGTTAAAGAAGCGTCTACATGCAGCTTACCCATACTCAGTTTTATAATTTTTCACGAGTAATTTAGGTACAACCACAATTTCCAATTTCCAATTTCCTTACCTTATCTTATTATTACTACTGGACTGCCCTATGCATATGCCTTCTCAGATTCTCCTATAAAGATCCAAAGAACACATCTGAATTCAAGAACTAGCTACTCCTAAATACTAACTATCAAATGGTGAAAAGTCAACTATCCACGTTTTACCTTTTGTAAAAGTTTCAAAGCAAGCTTAGGTCCTAGGCGATAAAAGGGGGAAAGCCTCCAAATGAATTGCAGCCAGACGCTCAGGTCATAGGCGATAAGGTTTGAATTTTATTTTACTTAAAAAAAAAAAAAGAAAAAAAAATATTTATAACTTAGGCGGCAAATGTTACAACGTGTCAACAGCGGGTAAGTTCACCACAACACATTTTCCATGACAACTGATAAAATAAGCATTTGTGATTCTCACCAAAATCAACATAAATTCCAAGAAGAAGATTAAGTTATTTTTATTACACAATTAGCTTGATCTCATAATAATGAAATCCCTGGCTTTATTCTTACACAAAACTGTAAGTTCAAAGTATAGCCAAGTACAACAGCAGACTCTATTCCAGTTACAAATTCCTAGCCAAAAATAAAGAAAGCCAAAATTTCAACCGACAATAGCTCATGCAAATGCTTAAGCACTTTTCTTCACCTCAGCTGACTTGATAATGTCAATGAACTCCGGCTGCAACAAAGAGGGAAAAAAAACATGAATTACATAGGTCACTCGTCCCGGGGTTATGCAACTTTTTTAAACAAAAGTACCTGTCCCCGTTCCAACCATACCCACTATACGATTTCCACTTGCAATTTAATGGTATAAACATAATTTAATTGATAATACTTTCATTAATAATTAACAAAGTTCATTTAATATTCAATTATAATTGAACCGTGTTATCTATCTACTACATAAAAATTTAAGTTAATAATACGATCAAAGTAAGCAACACAAATTCTTATGCATGGAGAAAAAATAAATCTGTATTTGCCAAATATATAATTCATTGTTAAGTATAATTAAAAATATGAACTGATATACCTTTATAATGTTATGTTTATGAAAACAATTTAATAATTTTAATAGTTAAATTCAATACTAACGTACAATATATACAAATAAATATATATACACAATAATATAAGAAACTTTTGTTAAATTTTAGGGTAACTTGGCGTTATTTTAAAATTCATAACCTAACAATAAGCAACAATAGCACAGCACATAAACAACTATATTGGATGAAATTACCTTGAGAGAAGCTCCACCAACAAGAAATCCATCAACATCGGCGTTTCCAGCTAATTCCTTGCAGTTAGCACCATTAACAGAACCTGAAGGGAAAATAATTTTAGCAACAAGCATTATATAATAAGCAATTAAAGAGGAGAAATATACATCTTGAAACAAAAAACAATTTTAAAATAATAATAATAAACTGTATGGGTGTGTATATATATACAAGTGCCCTATTCCTCCCTTCTTCTCCAGAGACATCATTTACCCTTCTTCCCCCTCCAAAAGCAAAAAGAATATGAAAACTACAAGAACTTCCTTCTGAGAGGGACATGGCACTCCCACTAATCTCAACACAATAAAAAGTATCTGCATGGGTTGAACCTTATCTTTTTTAAGTGTGGAATAGCAGTTCTCATAGATGCTAAAAAGGACAGCCAAGAGCAAACCACTCTAGGTATCAAATGTGAAGTAGTTTCTGGGACTCAAATGTGCAGCCAACCAGATCATAACAAGACACCATCCTCCCAAACTCTTGAAAGAATATTATGGAAACCAAGTATATGGCAAAAAGACAAGTGAATGGAGGTCATGTTGAGCAGCAAACTAAAATAAAAACACTCGAGCTAATTGGACTTTACTAACTCTGTCAGGAGAAAAGTCTCTTCTGTAAATATATTCATAGTAATCGTAATGTTGTACAGCATAGGAAATGAACAAGGGATGGTAAACATTATAGGAAGGCAAAAACTTGTTCCACGTCGAGTTGAGAGAACAAATTACCTCCATAGATAATCCTAGTTGAAGCAGCTACATCTGCACTGATATTTGACTGAAGCCATTTCCTTAATTCAGCATGCACCTTTTACGCAAAATGATGGGGAGATTTAAGTATAAAGTAACACAATCTTGTAAATCAGAACCACATTTCCAAGAAAAGTTCCCCAACTAGAAACTCATTGATAAACTGGCATATTTCTTCTAATGAAATCTTCTTCAAATAAATTTAAAAAAAAAAGAAAAAAAAAATCTACATATCACATAAGTTCAGTTTTTGATTTCAAGTTAATATTTCCTTTGTAACCCAAAGAGGAGTTAAAAAAAAAAATAAAAAAATTACAGTAATCAGTAAATTAAATAAAAAATGCTAATTCCATCCTTACTTCCTGGGCCTGAGCAGGAGTTGCAACCTTCCCAGTTCCAATAGCCCAAACAGGCTCATATGCTATAACAACATTTTTCCAGTCAGACACTTTATCTGCAAAGTTAAAGATACAAGTAACATAAGCGCTGAGATGAAGAAGGACATGTGACAACAAAACATTCAAAGTATATAATCCCTATCAGAAAGGAATATTGGCAGCAAGTAATGAATCAGTTAGAGAGCCCCTAAAAAGAGGTAATATTTTGGAGTGTAGCAAGTTTACATGTATTGTTAAATATATAGTTATCCCCACAGTTCCAAACAACTTCTACACAGGACCAGATTCGAACACTAATTAAGCAGCAATTTCATAAACTCTGCAATGCACAAATAAAGCAACAATCTGCCCAATAAGTCAGAATTTCTTTCTGAATACTAAATATTCAGTTGATTAATATCTTCTCTGTTTTGCAGAATAGAATCCATGGAACTGAAAGATTTTATTTCTTCGCATAGTATCAGACAGTTGCAGCACTACAGACAATCAGATGTAAATCCAATGGTCTAGTGAAATCCTAGAAATGCATTTCAAACTGAATTAGAGGTAAGGTTGGGCTTAGGTGTTGTCATAGCTAATGACTCAACATACAAAGATTGGCGAGATTATGAACCACTGGAGAAACAGTATAGCAGGCTTATGGTCTTAAGTTGACACATCCAACTCTGTAGAAAGTGTGAAAGATAATTTTTTAGAAGAAGACAAATAATATATACCTGCAATTGCCTTAGTTTGTGCTGCAACAACATCCATAGTAGATCCGGATTCCCTCTGCTCAAGAGTCTCTCCAACACAAGCAATGACCTTTAAACCTTGAGAAAGGGCGTATGCAACTTTGTCTCCAACAAACTATTAACAAAACAGTTAATTATCATCAAGAGTGAAATACATTTTCATTGTAACAAATCTCAAGATTAAGGCATGAATTTCTATATCTATTGGGCAGGAAAAGACATGGCTTACCTCATTTGATTCACCCAATATAAGTCTCCTCTCAGAGTGACCAATGATTACCCATGGAATGCCCATATTCACCAGCATTTCAGCACTGCATATAAATTATTCAAATTATTCATATATTCAAATAGTGCATGACTAAACTTGCACAAACACAGACAGAATGTCACGTCCTAAAACCCAACAAAATAATCTCTGACAGATAACAATATTACAGTAACTTCAAAGGAATGAAATTCAAAGAAAGAGAATGGACATGAGCAGAAGAAAGAAAGAAAGGCACACAAATGATGTCCACCAATTTCACAAGCCAGCAGATATAACAATAAATGCAAACAGCAACTATAAACCATAAACAACGAACTAGCAGCCAATATCAAGTTTCCCATGAGTTAAAGTGAAAGAAACTAACAAGCAATAAAATGCATTTACAGGGAGCAAATGAAGACTAGATACAGGGATTATGAAAGCCTATTACCTAACCTCACCGGTGAAAGCACCACCTTTCTTAACCCAGCAGTTCTGAGCTGCAACATGGATCTCTGGTCGCAATTCACTCTTGACCAATGGAAGGAAAACAAATGGAGGGCTCACAACAACTTCTGCAAGAAAATTAAACTTAAAAATGCATTAGGAACCATAAAGATCGTCCTTAAGCAAGGAGATTCTAATAGCAAACAAGGAAGGAGAAGAAGAAACTGGGTAGATTAAATTTTAACTCCGCTATAGGAATATCACCCCAAACTTCAAAAAAAAAAAAAAAAAAAAAGGAAAAAAAACTCCTTGGGCCCAAATATTTTCAAAACAAAGCTTAAATGAGATAGAATATTCATTTCAGAAATTTCTTTTTATATTTTTAATTCATTTTTGTGGTCATAACCATGGGCAAAGTGAAATTTGTTCCTGTAACAAACCCGCCGGTCTTTAATCAGTTAAGAATGCTCTCAGGTTGTTTCCAACCATTAGATTAGAGGTATTTAATACAAGACAGGATAGAGATGCAACACCAGTATAATGATTCTGCATTGATACTATTATAGGAACAAAACAAACTTCATTAACATCAAATTTGCATTATAAGTAAATGAACACAAAGTAACTAACTCATACAACCTTTTCGTAGATGAATGAAAGAACCTCAAACTAAGTATTCGATCTATGAACATAAAAACTATGAGATCAAAGTGGTTGAAATCCTTATAATTACTCACCAACAACATCCTTAGGAGGAACTTCAGCGGAATTGAGGGTTGATACTATCTTCTTCACCTCATCGATAGTTCCATTCTGCGCATATTATTAGCTAATCAAATATTTTCGCTCCATAAGCTACGCTTAAAAATTGGGAAAAAGTTCACACTAATAAAGTAACCTAATGCTTATGGATGTTTCGTCAAGGTCTTAAAATTCAAGAGAAAAGTAAATAAATCGAAGCTTAATCCCTTTCATCACTGATTAATCTCGATCCATTACAAGGTTGCTAAAACAACACAGAAACATGTGATTTTTCACTCAAAAAGACTCTGATCTACTCATAACTGGTTAGATTTTTCAACCTAAACCAGAAATTCAAAAAATATTAACAAACTTCATTTTTCTACCTTCAGATCATAAAATACCTTTGGATCAGAAAAATTAAACAGTAAAACTTTAAACAATAATTAAAAAAATTATTATATATATATATGAACAAAGTTAAAGCAAGATAAGGAAAGAAGAGAGTTACGCATTTCCAGTTGCCTCCAACGAAAAACGTTCTTCCCATATTTGACGATGATATCGAGAACTCGATTTGTATTGCGCAGCAAGAAAGAGAGGAGAGTAATAAGTGAACTTCACGAAGCAGGCTAAAACAAGTGATGCAGGATTATATATCTGGATTTTTCTTGGGTGAGGGGAAAAATCAGCAATATTTTGCGGATCTTAGTGGATTGCGTCGTTTGTGCTTGCGAAATACCTATTTCACCCCCCCGACAGAAACGCTTATTCATTTCTGTTTATCTTCCGTCAGGCCTTCAGGGTTAAAAAATGGTTCCAGTCGTAACTTACTAGAATATTCCGTTTTCAACCGTGGTGCGTGAAGGGTAATCCAGTCAATTCACTAATGCCATCAGTGGAGCTCTGGTGAGCAGCTCATCGTTTTAGGCCTCCTGCATATTCCCAGTATCCTGTGGGCAGCATTGTTATAAAAAGATTGGGCTTTTTGTCACGTTGATTTTGGACCAAATTTAAATTAATAGTAACAACCCATAATGAGTAAAGCCCAAGCCCAACTTCATGAACTACAGTTAAGTCTAGAACGGCGGGAGAGCAAAAGAAATGTTTGCCGCTTTTTGGTTCTATTTTTATTTATTTTATTTTCCCGCCTTTCCAAATTAGGGCTCATTCAGTTCAATCTGTATATTTTTTTTCTTTTGGTAATTGGTTCTATCTGTTTTCAAATTTTCCTCTCAAATCCACGAAATTCCATTTCGTTTTTACACTGTAGCAACGCAATTAACAGAAAAGTTTTCAAAATTCAGTGGAATGGCTGCTCAATCTGATGCTCATTGTTCCACAATTTCTGCCGCTGAGGTTCTGCTTTAACTTCATGTCTTAAGCAGCTTCACAATTTCTGCGTTTTCTTTAGTTTTGGGGATTCAGAGAAGCTTGTTTTGTTGCTTTTGTAATGGTTTAATTATAATTATGCAGTTGGAGTTTCTAGCAGAGGATGAAATGATTGAGATTGTACCAAATATGAGAATGGATCCTCTCAATTTGATCTGCGTAATCTTCTTTCTTTAGATTATTTAACTTTCTGCCCGGAAAATACACTATAGTTGATCAGAGAAAATGGAATAAATAATAACTTCTGGTAAAATTATTCAATTGGCAGGGGGATTTTGGTCCCTTCAGACCGCAGATAGTAACTCAGGTGCCTATCTGGTTAGCCGTGGCTTTGAAGAAGAGAGGGAAATGCACTATTCGACCTCCCGAGTGGATTTCTATAGGTTAGTTTAGTTTCTCAACTCATTTGGTTATCAGTTTTTTTCTTTTCTTTTCTTTTATTTTTCCCCCCTCTTTTTTAAGCTATTGGGTTTTATAGTAAGGTAAGAGATTGTTTCAGGAGCTTCTATGGAATAGTATTTGGGTGCTTTTAGTTGTAAAGATAAAACTATTGTTGGAAATCATAAATAGAATGTTGTATTTACTGGTGGAAGCTAGAAATAAAATGAAGATAGAAACTCTTACTAAATTCTGTTTGCTAAACAGAAAAGTTGACACAAGTACTCGAAGCTGAAAGGGATTCTGAAAAGTTCCAGCCTTTACCATTTCACTATGTGGAAATCTCTAGGCTACTCTTCGATCAGTAAGTCTACTTCCCATATTATTCTATATGTGGCTTATTTCATATGCATCTTTTACTTAGCTCTTAAAATTTGTGTTGCAGTGCCCGTGATGACATTCCAGACATATACATGGTTAGTCAAATAATTCTTCTACAACTTATCTCACACTGTTATTTGTTATGTATTATTAATGTCAAAGTATCTGATAGGTGAGATCTCTGGTTGAAGACATAAAAGATGTGAGATTTCATAAAATTGGAACTGGCTTGGATATAATCTCTAAGGAACGAACATATGCTCTAAGGGTATGGCTCTCTCCATGATTGTTTCATGAAATTGAGTCTCTTGTTTCATGATTATTTTTTTATTCTCGGGAGGACATAACCTACATAACCTTATACGTCTTTGTCATCTACCTTGCTATAACTGCTGCATTTGTTCACCCTTCTCCTTAAATTTATCTGTAATATTTTCTGAATGCTTTTTACCTTTTGCAGCTTAAAAATCTGTCAGCAATGGAAGCAAATATAGTGCGTCCTTTTGTCACAAGCGCTATGCAGACGTTCTATAAGCTAAGCAGTCCAGAGATGATTCAGGATTCAGACATCATCTCAAATAGACAGCCCCAGACAACTGATCGTGGCCCAAGAGTGAGTACCTTTTCCTACTTCCTTATTCTAGTACTATTCATACCACAAGAGATGCACTAGAGACATTGATAAGGTTGCAATCTTTTGTCTTATTAGTTGCTTTTTGAGATTGGTCGTACTTGAGTCACATTCTGATGGTTACAGTTCATTTAACATGAAAGGATTAAACTTTTTGATGGAAATTCTTCGAAGACACTAATTTTTCCTATTTGTTAAATTCAGCGTCAATTGAGAGATAGATGATCAAATCTCCATTGAACTTCTCGAGTGACTTGGATATAGGGCCAACATTTAAGAGGTAACAGTTTCAGAATGCTGTTGGAAACTACAATTGCTCTTTAAGTTACTCATATTTACTGCTCTTGTCAATGCTTTACAATGGTAGATAAAACTGTGAGAAATTCCTCATAGAATGTCTAAATTATTTGGCTTTCAGACTATGAACAATGATGACATAACACTGGACTTCTTTTACATGGACAATTGCTATCACCTCTGTTCTTATTCAATTAACTATTTTTCTGCTTTCTTTGAGCATAAGATGATTCTTATCTGTTTTTTGGTTAAAATGCCGTCCAGAGCAAGGGGGATTCACAATTCAGTTAAAGAAATGATAGTTATGTAACATACAACGGCAGGTGCAAAGGGATGGATCAAAAAATGGAAATATAAAACCGTGTTCTACCTAAAAGTCATCTCTATCGAATATTATGGCGGCATTAGAATACCCATTTCCCCCTCCCCCAAGCAAAGCCTGTGATAAAGAAGCTGATGGTACCCATTCCACAAAGGAAATCTCTTCCTCCTATTACAAGATGGCTGTCTTCCATTACACATACTGCTTATATGGGGTTCATTCATAATCATATAAGGCCTGGGTGTGGCTATTTCCTTTTCTTTCTTCTTCTTTTCTACTAAAAGGAGAAAATGCATTTAAAGGGCTTGCCGTGACTAGGCTTGTTAATCTTGGATGAACTGAAAAGTTCTATGCTTGTTAATTGTAACTAAAAGATTAGCTTTTGCTGCACTTGTCTGTATAATGGACAATTAGATGTCCCCCTGGAACTAACTGAAGCTGCTTATTTGTTTTATTTTATTTCCTTCATTGCATATTTGTCGATATTCAGTACTGGATATTTTAAAGCTGGCTCGTATATGGGAGTTTGAAGTGTGAATGTAACATGTTGGTTTTATAATGGATGTATCATTTCCTTTCTGAAATGTCAATTTATTCATCGATATTGAGATCCGGATTGAGGTCTTTGTGAAATTCAGAGCTCTGGAGACAGCCTGTAAACATTAGTACTCATACGGACGTTTACTTGAATGAGTCTATGCAAGTCAGCTTGCATGGAAAATCTATGAAGAGTTTTCTTGCTAGTGTGATGTAAAGATGTCGCCTAGGAGCCTCTTTTCAACTGTTCATCTCGGGCTAATCAAGATTTGGATCTTGGCATATTTATCATCAGTGATCATTTATAGTTTTTTTTTTTTTGTTTTGGGGGATTGTTACATTCATATTCATTACATGATGAGCAAACATTTTGCATCCACAGTTACTTGCATCTAGTAAACAATAATATTTTCATTTTCATAAGTTTGATGATGTTCAAATAGGATGTTGGATTTGATAGTGCATTATCTGCATGTGATTTGCTGTACAGAATCTGCCAGAATATTGTGGACCTTGGTATGTTTTGCAGCTGTTCCTTATTTAACATTTGTTTGTGGCATATGTCCCAGTAACCTTAAATATCAGATGTCAGCAAAAAGAATCCAGCTTACTTTTGGAAGGAAGGGCCAAAGAAACGGAGGATATTCCTGAATAGAGTATTCTATATCATGTTCCTTGTTCCCTGCATGTGATGTACTGTTTAATTAATGATGCAATGAGTACTGTTTTGACAGGTGGGCGCCACCCTTGATTATTGAAGTGCTTCCATAGAAATCTGCCTTAACCCGAATATATATATATATATATATATCCTCTAGGCCTTTCTTCTACCTGCTAGAAAATTTCTAATCTCGTGTAAATAGTTGTAGTTATCAAATTGGAGTGTAATTGTTTCCTCAATTTTTTAAATCTAGTTTTCCTACTTGCTTGGCTGGTTGTTTTTATAAAATGGAAAGAATAACTTTTCATCCTTTTGTTTTTTTTTTTTGGGAGGTGGGGACGGGGAACAATCATCATTGTATTATTATTAAATTACTTGTGTGTATTTTCTTTTTTCTTTTTTCTAATCTAGCCAAGTCTTGGGTGGTCCATCTTTCTAATGACATACTTGTGGTGCTAGAAGCTTTTTTTAATCATCTTTTTAATTATGAGTAGTATTATATATTTGTTTATGCCAAATTCATCTTATTATTATATAATTTGAGATTGAATGGTTTACTTTTGTAATGATTAGATTCCCATTTCTTTTCTGTAATGCTCTTTTATTTTTCAAAAGAAAAAAAAAATTATTTTAAATGTGAACCTGTTGTTTTCCATAAACAAGGTCATAATAGACTTGTTTATTGTCAATTTTTATATTCGTGTCTAGAAAAGCTCTAACAACTTTTTCTTATTTTGATGCTACACATAAAATATGTGATTTTTTATTTTGCAGGCTCTCTTGACCTCCATATGCATCATTATTGTCTATCCTTTACCTAAGTTTAGTGGATCAAGTAGTAATTTATTTATGAACGAAAACGACGTCGGGAAGAGAAAGGAGTGTGAGCCAGGCAAACTATTACTGACAAAGGTTGGACCACATGACCAAATTCAGTAAGTGACACCTGGCGTGATGGCGATGTCACATATTGAATTGGTAATTCAAATTTTTGGTTTATCTTTCCGCATTATGATTGATCAAAAATCGAACGCTCCAATTTTTATTTTTTTTTCTTATTATTACTTATTGCATTTAATTATTTTTTGTTCTTCAATTGTGTTTTAAAATTTTAAATTAGAAATACATAATTTATCATTATTCATGATCTTGAAGACTTTATATATTTACTTTGAATTTTTAATTAATTTAATTTTTTAGACTCAAAATTTATTAATTAATAAAAAAATAAAAGAATCTTCTAGCTAGCTAGAATAGGATATATACATTCATGAATCATATGATTTATCTTAGTATGATTGAATGGATATAGACATGACATTATCCCCCCGAAAAGAGGAAAAGGATATACATAGATGATATATATATATATATTTTTTATTATTATTTGTTAAAAAAAAAAAGTGTGACAGGTGGCAATATATAGATAGTAGAAAAAAAGAGTAATTTGATATTTGATGAGAGTGATATTTTCGGGCATAATTAAAAATAAAAAAAATGAAATTAAGAATATAGTTTTACAACTTTCCTAAAGATTATTACACTAACTAAATTATTACATAATGGCTCCTGTCGTGGTAAAAAGTGGACAAAAAACAACATCATGGTATAATATTAATTCTATTATAAGACGACATTAGAACAAATCCAGTTACGAAATATACAATACAGGCAGCTTCATGTTCACCTTCAATTTTTAGGACAAATTTGTTGTCTTAATTAACTCAAGCATATCTAAGATTTGAACAAAGACTTTGAATCAGTTTTTGACTGATTATAAATAATTTTTTTTTTAATTATTATTAAAATTAAAATTATGGTCTAATATTCTCAAATAATTGAATTTTAGTTGAATCAACCAAAACCCATTATTATATATATATATATATGAAGATGGATGGGTTGAGCCATATACAGATGATTCATCACTTATCTGAAATCTGATTAGTGACAGCCAACTCGAGATAGGGATAGAGACATATGAAAGTGACAAACGCAACAATTTTTCGGCCACGTGAAAAGACTAATTTACCCCCGATCATTCATTGGAAAATCCCCAATCATATATGAGTCTCGTTCAATATTAAATTATAAGTTAAAGCTAATAAATTAATAAAATTATTGTATGTAAATATCGAAAGAATTCCACACGTATCAGATTCGTTTTCTCATCCCTCGTCCACAATTCCAACTTTTTTTTATTTTTTATAATATGTTGACTAAACAAAAAATGTCAATTCTGTCACATTTTTTTTATGGAATTTGGCGGGGCGGGTAACAGGCTGGAAGAAAATGAGTGGAGCAGCGGTAGAAAGAAAGAAATATTAAAAAAAAGTAATTAATTTGATACCGCCGGTCAGCGGTCAACCATTTCTTCCTCCGCGTATGGCCAGGAGCACTTGCCGTACGGGACACGTCACCCGGTCACCACCCTTCCGCAGCTTGGCCTAATTACCAGTATTTCCGATTCTAATTTGACGGTTGGACCAATTAATTTGAAATTTTTGATTAATTAAAGAAATGGTACAATTACAGTAACTATATATTAAAAAAAAAAAAAAAGGTATGAAGAATTTGCGGGGCAAAGGAAAGGAAACGAAAACGTTATTAGCTTTAAATGCAAAATGCCTATTTTATTATTAAGAAAAAGAAAAGAAAGATAAAGATAATACAAGTAAATGCCAAATTAAACGCACAAAAATGAAAAAGAAAAAAAAAAGAATATGCCGCTTTATCCGTCCAAATACATATTAAATACTATGTACAAAAATTAGATTTACTGATTATCCTTTTCTTCACCCTCGTAACTCCCGTGATTCTCTAACTTGGGCTATACGGAACACAATTCTTACTCAAACCCCATTTTGGTCATTTTAGGACCAATTTTTTTTTTTTTTTTTGTTTTTCAATTTTTGTTAATATTAACCGTTTTTCTTTCTTCCACCGCGCCTTTAATCCTTCCTCTGGAGCGCTTTGTTCTCTCGCTTTGTCTCTCTCTCTCTCTCTCTCTCTCCCGATCTTCAATAAATTCTTTTAAAATTTTTGTCTGAGTTCCTTATACTACTACCCAACCCCAACGGATTGTCGGAATTCCATCTGAGTATCCCGAATTCGTATCCAATTGAATCCCAATTCCAGTACTACTGGGGAAGCGTTTGTTTATTCAAATTACGCGTTATGCTGGTTTGTATTTGACCTTTTATTTTTCTTCATCGTTGAATTTGTAATGATTTGATTGTTTGTGATTTTTTTTTTGTTCAGTTTGAGATATTATCGTTTTTAAACGGTTTTTCTTTGAATTATGATTTTTTTTTTTAAAAAAAATATTTGTATGTTGGTTATGGTTTAAGAAATTTTTAAGCTGTATTTGTGAAATGGATAATTTTGAATTTGATTAGGAGAATTAATTTTGTTTTTAGGGTTTTGGTGTTTCATTTTTATAATGATTTTTTTCGTGGATAGTTGTTTATTTATTTATTTTTTAAAAAATTAAATTTAAATTGCGTTTTAAAGGATGTTGAAATTTTGAAGGCAAGCGGGAGGGGTACCAATTTGTGGATGGATTGTATGGTTTTCTCGACTACGGGGGACTTATGGTTGGGGAAGATGGGAGCTGGTGGTCGCGGCAGTGGAGGAGGAGGAGGAGGAGGCGGAGCTGCTTTGGGGCAGATCGGTGAAGGCTTCAGTAGTGAGAGCGAACATGACCTAGCGATGATGGTGAGTGAGTTCTTGGAGAATGGAAGCGGTAGTGCTGACTCGAGGTGCAGTAGCGATAGCGAGTCTGGCTTCTCTGATCTTGCTCTCCTTTGTGATAAAGTTTCTGTAAGTCTCTACTACCTATTTGTGCCTCTCCCCGCCTTTTTTCTTTTCTTTTTTTTTTTCGCAGGTAGAGGGAGAGGGGGCAGGCGAGAACCCTTTAGCACTTGTTATCTATACAATTGAAAATTTTATCCTTGGTACCAATCCGTATCCTCAGTTAAGTTAGTAGTGAAATATTATGTTGTTAAAGGAGTGTAGATCTCTCTGTAACTAAAGATGGAAAGAATTGGGACTGGGGAAAAGGAAAATGGTCTTGACATGACATGAAATGAAAAGGTAAACAAGAATGACATGTAGGGTGTCTATGATATCTGCAGTTGCAGATATGGACCTCTTCTTGAGATTTTGTTAGTTGATCCAAATAGAGGTTAACGTGGAGACAGTTTTTAATTGTTTATGTGTAGTCTGCTTAGAACTTTCAAATTCTCATTTCCCAAAATTTGTCCAAAAGTTTTCAGCTTTTGTACTTATATTTATGCAAGTAACAAGAAGACAAAAAAATATACTTATCTTTGTGTTTAGAAGTACGTGGCTAGATTAATTCCAGCGGCTTTGACGTAAATAATCAGATAGAGATTCTGATTAAAGTTTGTTGAGGGAGGAGTTTTTTTTTATGAAATTCTGCTAGATATCTCAAATCCAAGTTACTTTCTTTAACCTGTACTGATAGACCATTTTCCTTGTAAAGAAATTTAAAATGTGACATCTCCGAGTATTATCATTATTCATCTTGTTTCTCCACATTTTTTAGATATTTATGTAAAAAGTACCTTGATATTAATTCAGTATTGGTCTCCTTGCAATGGAAAAGTTCAGATGTATGTCAGGTTGCTAACTCACTGATGTTTATTCTGTCTGTTGTGTGCAATAATGTTTGGTTGTTGGAGTTCGTAAAGAGATCTGCAATCATAAAAGTTAAACATATTGTGCGTGTGAGTATGCCTATCTTAAAGAATTGGAACAAAAAACTCTAATAGTTTCACACTAGTTGACTTCTTGCTTTAATGGACAAAGATCATTATCCATTGTGTGATGTGCAAAGTCCAATAGGTTAATTATGGAGTGATGGACTTCAGGCAAGATATGTTTTCTCTTTGGTAAGTTGAAGGAGTTTTAAGATGAATATAAATATTAAAGATTCTCTCTTACTGTATGATCCACCATTGATAAGAAGATGGTTAATGGGCTTAAACTTTCCCAAGGCATAATTACAATGATGGAGGAAAAGCTATAGAGTGAGTAACTTATGTACTACTTACATATGTACAAATACAACTGATTCTAATTGCTTCTCTTTGCAAATTAAGAGGGTGATTTGGATGGTTACTCACGATTTGACCTTAACGTATTAGTTTCAGAGTAAGTGAGAATCTAGGCTATTTGTCCATTGTAAATACCCTCCTGCTTTTATTAAGAAAATAAGTTTTGAGATGTTAAAAAATAAAAAACCCTACATGGGTCCATGGTATGTTGATTAGTTGAATTGCTTGGTATTTGGCATCACTGTTATAACATGTGTATATTATCCAGATGCCATAAGTGCTGGGTTTTGGTGTTAGTTTCCGAACTTGTTGGATGCTTTTGTTTTTCTTAATAATTGTGTTTCCTACATTGTAATTGACTATCTTTTCCTTTGATTAATATGTATATTGTACATTTTCTCTAGAAGAATCATTTGAAGTTATTGGTTTCTTAATCGGCTGATTTATATTTTTGGTTATTCTCCAGTACTTCAAGTTGGCAACAGAGCAGTACGAGAGAGATACATTGTCAGTGGTTAATTCTCTCATGCTCTCGATCAGTGAACGAGAGCTCTACCATGGCAAGTCTGGTTCGTGCAATGCAAGCTGTATCAGGTTTTCCTTGGTAAAACTTCTGAGGCTTAATGGTTATGATGCTGGTGTCTGTTCAGCAAAATGGCAGGGCGCTTCCAAAGTTCCTGGAGGTAAAAATCTGGGTCCATTTGAACAGCATTTTCTTATTTTGCCTTTTCTGAAAAATTAATTTGAAATTTTTACCTACTTTTAAATTTAATTTTATAATTTAGATAAATTTAAGTGTGTTAATTATATTTATATTATTTATCAAGATTTTCAAATTAAAAAAATAAGGCTATTTTAATTTCTTGCCAAAAATTAAATGTAATTTTTCTGTAAAATGTTGTTTGTCCCAAGTATGTGCACTTCTTTGTAAGATTATTCCCAGATGTTAGACATGGATATGCATAGGGTAGTTATTAGAGGTAAAATGGGAAAAATTTTCAAACATTTTTATTTCTGTCTTGTGTTTTCTCAGTATATACAGAAATGTTAGGTCTTGATTGGACTTTTATATTTAGTTTATTATATTTTAGAAAAACTATAATGGAGACACGTTAAGTTGTGCACTTTATGCAGGTGACCATGAATACATTGATGTGGTAAATTATGAAAAAGCGGGAACGTGTGATCGTCTGATTATTGATATTGACTTCCGTAGTCACTTTGAGATTGCTAGAGCTGTGGATTCATATGATAGAATATTGAATTCGCTCCCCGTGGTTTACGTTGGTTCTTTGTCAAAGTTGAAACAGTTCCTCCAGATTATGGTCGATGCTGCTAGATCCTCTTTGAAGCAGAATTCAATGCCCTTGCCACCTTGGAGATCTCTGGCTTACTTGCAAGCAAAGTGGCAGTCCCCTTATCAGAGGAAGTTCAGTCCAGCGGGACCAACTAGTAATAGCCCTGATTCGTTGGAGCATAAAAAGTGCAGCGGATATCTAAAGCAATTGCAATCTTCGTTGCGCTCTGAGATTGGAATATTGAAACCTCTAAACAGTGATAATAGGATGCTGAAGCTTGATCGTAGGAGGCCATCTCCATCTCCGTTCAAGAAAAAGTTTTGATGTGTGAGAAGACTGTAGGATTGGATTGATTAGCTTTGAGGAGATTCTTTTCCAGAGGGAAGAATAAGTGCTTATGTGAATAATGAAGAGGAAGATTAATTCGTATAGCGGCAGCGTAGTAATAACACGCACCACGTTCGATGGGAATGTCACTTTTTGCTAGTCCCATCTGTTGTTAGTATACAGTTTCAGGCATCATTTTTTTGTGCTCGGGAAGGAAGTATGTCATACCAAGCAAGGAAGGGTTGCGAGAGTTGTCTCTGCCCAGACATCCCCCTTTTACTTACACCGAGTTGTATTTTTGTGTTTACTTGGCATCAGTTAACTATTTCAGAACCCTTTGCCTCGCTGGGTGGCAAACAAAATTTTGCTCTGTGTCTTCGGCGTGATTTTGTAGCAATTGTTAAATTGAGCCCGTTTTGCTTTTATTTCTTTGTGGAATAATTTTTTTTTCCTTTTTTGTCTTTTCCTTTTAAACGTTTCTATGGCTTCGGCCCAATTTTATGCTAGTCTAATTTCTCTGTTGTTAATTCAATTATATTATTAATTATTCTCTGTATTTTAATTGTCAATTCTAAGCTATTTGCGGCTTTGTTTCTCCCTGCATTTTATTATTATTATTATTGGTTTCACACTTAAATGTGGTTTAAAGTATGTCAAAAAAAAATTCAATAAATAAATCATTAATATAAGAAAAAGAAAAGAGAAAACTGTGTTGTTTTTAAATTTCTTAAAATAACAAATAAAAAATTTTAAATATATAATGAATATAAAAAAAATCAAAAGAGTAATATTATTTTTTATAATTATTACTTTCGAAATTTAATCTTTATTACAGGTGTAAGAATAATGTTATTATCTCACTTCGTATATTTCAAACAACTTAGGTCGTTGTCCAAACCAAAAATCACTAATTATTCGGATTTTGAAATATAATCCCAAAGATTAGTAATAAATATTACCAGTATTTTTGTTTGTTAATAAATATGAATCAAGTATATTTATTTCCTCCAACCCAATTTAATAGAATAGTTTACAAAAAAAAATTATAAATTATTAATTAAATAAAAAATATAGTCGTCAAGAAACATGAATTCTTTTACATAGGTTAAAGATTTGACAAATATTTTAAGAAATAAGCAAAATAAAAAACTCAACTTATTCTTTGATGATGACAAAAAAATTATTTATTATTTACGTCTGCATCTCAAATACTTATCTGAAACTAAATAAATAAAAAAACAAAATCTAACTGATACAAATATTAATTTAATTTTTTATAACAAAAATACACAACGTAATGTGTGACGCAAGTGGTTCGGTTCAAATAAACCATGTGGGAAACGAAATGGTCCTAGCGACCTGCCCGTTAAGCTTAGCCGTTGGATTACTTTTCCGACACAAAAAATATTCGTCCGCGTATAACGGCGCTGTTCCCAATCTTGGAAGTATTTTATTTTATTTATAAACAAAAGAAAAAACAAAAGCAGCCCAAAATAAAAGAAAATTAACGTTAGGGTCCTTTGGTGGTACAGCATAAACCGCGTCTAGTAGTGCAATCACAGAGCAGCCCCACACGACACACTTTTTTTTACTTTTCTTTCTTTTTCATCTTTATCCCTTTGATTATCTGTCAAAGCCCCCAATAAATTAAACCAAAAAAAGAAAAGGAAAAACCGATATCTATGCCAAGTTTGAAGGTCAGCCTTAATAGGCCATATATCCCAGAGTTAGTATATATATATATATACACATTACCGAATACCTGTCTCCCTTCAGATTTCTTGATTTCTTCTTGCTCCTCCATTGTTTCTGGTCTTGGATTCTTCTTACCAAGAAGCAAAAAAATGGAGATGTCTAAAAGACAATCTCCATTTCTGGCTCTTTTATTGATTTCATCTCTCCTTGCTCATCATTTCTATGGCGTGAACTGTATCGGAGTTAATTACGGAACCCTTGGTAACAACCTTCCGCCACCGGCTGAAGTTGCACGGTTTCTCAAGGAAAAAACATTTATAGATCGGGTAAAAATCTTCGATGCGAATCCTGATATTATTCGGGCATTTGCTAATACAGGAATCTTGCTCACGATTACTGTTCCTAATGGGGATATACCCAGTCTCACTAACCTCGATAATGCCCGGAGATGGATCGATGCTAATATTAAGCCTTTCTACCCGGCAACCAAGATCCATTACATTCTGATGGGTAATGAGATTCTTCATTGGGGACCACAGAACTTGAGAGATAATCTCGTTTCCGCCATGAAAACTTTTAAGCAAGCTTTGGTCATGAGTGGGATTACCGACGTCAAGGTCTCCACTGCGCATTCGTTGGGTATTCTCGAAAGAGCAGAGCCGCCTAGCTTCGGTAAATTCAGACCCGGATGGGACGTCGGCGTTTTGGCTCCAATGCTTCAGTTTCTGCGAGAAACTAAGGCCGCTTTCTGGGTTAACCCTTACCCGTATTTCGGATTTGACTCAAAGAACTTGAACTTCAATATATTCAAGCGGAACAGAGGATACTTCGATCGGTTCTCCAAGAGGACGTACGGCAACAGATTCGATGTTCTGATGGACGCTACTTTGATGGGAATGAAGAGATTGGGATACGCGGATGTAGAGATAGCCATCGGAGAAACCGGTTGGCCTTCTCTCGGCGAGACATTCGAGCCGCAGTGCACGGTTGCGAATGCCGCTGCATACAACTGGGGATTGGTGAAGAAATTCAACACCGGCGCTGGCACTCCATTGATGCCGCGCAGGAAATTCGAAACCTACATCTTCTCCCTGTTCAATGAGAATGTTAAACCGGGTTCTTTGGCTGAACGAAATTGGGGATTGTTCCATCCTGATTTCACTCCCGTCTATGATATCGGTATCATGCGCTCAGGCCCTGTTAAGGTAATTACTACTTAATTTACCCTAATTCGAATTCGATCTTAAATAAATTCATAAAATTTGAAAATTTTGTAATTTCGAAATGAAAATAGGTGCAGCCTACACCAACATTACCGGTACAAGGAAAGAAATGGTGCGTACCAAAAGCAGGGGCAACCGATGCACAATTGCAGGGAAATATAAACTACGTTTGCAGCCAAGGGTTAGATTGCGGACCAATTCAAGCCGGCGGTGCCTGTTTCCAACCCGACACTGTTCATTCTCATGCCGCCTTTATAATGAACGCCTGGTATCAAAGCCACGGCCAGAAAGATTTTGATTGCGATTTCTCTCAAACTGCCCAAGTTACCACTTCTGACCCAAGTAAGTGTACTGATTCATTAGTCTTTTTCTTTGATTTTTAAGGTTGAATTGATTAAAATGGTGTTTTTTTTTTTTGGGTAAATTTTCAGGCATTGGTACGTGCAAATTCAACTGAGGAGGAGGAATTTGGTTGCTGTTACTTGTAATTGTTCTTCACCCATTTGTCCTTGGTTTCTTTTTAGTTTTGCACTGCCTATTTTGTGCTTTGTAAATCAATGTTGTTTACGTAACTAAAGATGACAATTTAAGAAGGAAAAACAGAAAAATAAATATCATAGTAGTGAATTTGTTTTTCATTAATCTACATTTCATGGAATTTCATGGGACAAAAATAATATACATGTATGTATGTATCTTTAAGGTTGGATTTGTCTTGGTTTAATTAAAATAATAAAAATTTTAATTCTTTTTTTTTAATATTAATTATTATAAACTATATAGTTATGTCATGCCAATTGAATAGTAAGAATTAGAACTAGTAAAAACATGCTTTGGTAATAAAGTTGCTTAAAACATATGATATTTAAGAATGTAATATAATTAAAGGCATTCAATTTTGAAAAATTTATTTGGCTGTAATTAACAATTCCCCCCAATTTATACTCCACGCTATCCAACTATAAAGGTTCACTTGATTTTATTCCTGTCATAAATCAATTTTAAAAAACAAATTCTCCATTTTTTGTTTTCCTATCACAAAATAGTCATTGTTGTGAATCCAACAAATCCATATTTGGTTCGAATGTCGATGTAAAATTACAATGTTGCCCTTATCCGCGATTTCAGCATTAGTTGAAGAAAATTAAGGAGGGTAACGAGAATTCCATCCATTGGGCTATATTCCTTTTTGGACTGTCTGAAAAATATTATTATGCTTTGAAATAAACAAAATCCAATTATTAAACAAGTTTGAGTTAGAAGCCTGTTGGATTCTCCCAACACAAAAACTGAATCACATTTCACATTGCAAATTAAAGGCCCACCCGTGATGATGTCACAACTACTATTATTACATTGTTTGGTTTATGTCTCATTAAATTTGTCCCAACAACTTCCAATTAAATTCCACCCTAAATTACAATTCAAACTAAATTTACATTAATTAATAAAAATAGTAATCTCTAGAATAATCTAAAATTATTATTCTTAATTTCATCAAAAAATAAAAAGTGTATTTATTTAATTATACCGAATGATTTGGATAATAAAGTAAGTAGTAGTACATTGGTGAATATGAAGAATTGTCAGCCGTGGGATGTAATGACTTTGTACGAAAAGATACAATCTAACGGTGTTGAAATGATTGAAAATCGAGTAGGGTAGTTACCCTAAAAAGGCATAAAATTTTGTGGTCCAAAAACCTCAATAGTTGTGCATAAATACCATTTTAAGAGTGTTAATTATAGTTTGTAACCCCAAGATTTTCAAGTGCACATGCATCTTGTTTCTCCTACATTTTATGCTCTTTCTTCTTCAAAAATAGATTTTTACTCAAATTTTGAGTTATTTAAAATTTAAAAATTAAAAAAGAAATTGTGGTATGTACAAAATCTGATTGTACACTTCAATGAAAAAAAAGAGATAAAGAGTTTATGAAATACAGAGTCACCACTCAAAAAGAAAAAGATATGTATGTATAATTGTATATATATATATATACTAATTGAAAAAGGTAAAGATTGGTTTCATTTTGTTTGTGAACACATATCATGAAGATCAAAAGCAACCCTGCACCAAAGTCTCACCGAGAAGAAGCGGCGGCGGCGGCAACAGCTCCACCGCCATCGCAGCCGCATTCCATGGAAGAAAAAGAGAAGAACAAGAAAAACAAGAAGCAAAAACACAAGCACCCGAATGATCAAACTACAAAAACCACTTCAGATTTTTCATTTAAGCCCAGTTCTGAAGTTAAAGGTCTAAGGTTTGGCGGACAGTTTATTGTAAAATCTTTTACTATCCGCCGTGCTAGGCCGCTGGAGCTTCTCCGTCTTCTTTCTCTTCCGCCGGCGGAACAAGAACCAGATAAATCCACTACTTTTCCTTCAACCACAGCTTTCTTGCCGACAAATTTCACAATCTTGGCGCATCATGCATGGCATACATTGACATTAGGCCTTGGGACAAAGAAATCTAAGGTGCTTTTATTTGTTTTTGAATCGGAGAATATGAAGGCCGCCATGGACGGTCTGTGGCCGCCGGAAATCCCGCTCGGGGAAGTGAATAGGAAGTTAATAAGGGGTTTAACTGGATGCGAATTGGCTAGATTCAAGTTCAGAAAAGGGGCTATCACTTTCTATGTTTATGCTGTTCGAAGAATTGGGAATTTAGGATTTTCTTGTGCGGATGATCTCAGAAAAATCTTGCAATCTGTTGTTGCTCTTAAAGATTTCTTGGATCACACGGCCATGCTCGCTATGCCTAATCAGAGAACCATCAATTACGCTCCTCCGGTTGCCATGGTTCATTAGCTTATGTTTGTTTCCTCTTGCTTTTCCTTTCCTTTTTGGTGTGCGTGGAGGGTTATTTGTTCAATTTTTTTTTGGGGGATTTTGTTTTCATTCATGTATCTTCTTCCCTGTAATCTAGCAAACAATAATTTGAAGGTTTTAATTACCATTGAATTTTCAAGAAACTTTTTGCCTTCTTCTTCTATACATTTTGCAGACAGAGAATACTGTTATTTCCCAAAACCCAAAGGCCAAAAATCCACAATAACGCCAAGACACGCCTCCATAGAATTTTTATATTCCTGCAATACACTGCAACTCACCATGTTAAATAAAGTTCTCTCGAAAAGTTCAACCTTTTTTTTTTTATATATATATCTCTGATAACAAAATTTAATCTTCTTCTAAAAAAATACGTATGCAGGTGAAACAAATGTACAAAAGTACCATAAGATTCATTATTTCTTTTAAATTTATTTTGTCGGTTGAGCAAACATCATTATTAATTGGCTTTGCATCAGAAGGGAAGGCAGTGCACTGTGCACCGCAAAAAAGATGAAAAAAAATTGGTTGTAAGAATAATTACTTCATGCGTGGATACTGTGGCTACGAATGATGATGATGAGTTCTTTCACATTTTTCTTTATTATAGTACATCCATTCAAGAACCCTTTTTTTTTTTTTTCAATATGGCCCAAGAAAAAGTGAAGAAGAAAGATAAAGATTGTTCATCTTCTGCTTTAATTATTTCCTCAGAACTGGAGAAATTGGTCCATCTTTATTATATATATATATATAGACATACACCCATGAGCAGCAGCCAGCTTTCTTTTGAGGGTCACATGAAACTCCCTTTTCTTTTCCTTTTTGATTTCTCCATTTTTTTTGTTTGATTAAACAGATTTGCTCATTGGTTGAAAATAGAATTAATATATATATATATATATATATATATATTGTATTTAGTACTGTTACTACTGGCAGTGGAAATTGTGGGGGGGCAAGTAGTCCCTCCTCACTGACCTATCAACTTGCCAATGGATCCCTTGTTGTTTCTGTCTTATTTTTTTTCTTTGTGTAGAAGATAAGAATGGTGTATGGCTGGCTTCACTAGAAACAATGATTTTTATGCTGATTTTTTTTTAGAGTGGAAAAGGGAAAAAATCATAACTTTCAAGAAAATGAAGAGAGCAAAAAAGAAATAAAAGAAACGCCCACCGTGGGGCTCGAACCCACGACCACAAGGTTAAGAGCCTTGCGCTCTACCGGCTGAGCTAGACGGGCTTGATATTAAAGATTTTGTATTATTTATACATATTTTTATTTTAAAGAAAAACTTGCGGTTATATATTTATGAGATTAGGAGTGACCTATACGCCTATAGAAGTGCTGGATCGAAGAAGAAGAAGAAGAAGAAGAAGAAGAAGAAGGACGACGAACTCAACAACCAAATAAAAAAATGGGAATAATATGGACGCTACTTGAATTGCTTCTCATCTTAGTCTTAATCTTCGGAGTAGGTTTAACTTCAGCGATCGTCTTCGAAACTTTCAGAAGAAGATTCAATCACAAGTATGTACCAATTTTATCTATTCTTTAACCTCATTCAATTTTCCCCTCTCCCATCGTGGAATTCCTCCGTTCTGTAATTATCGTTTTTTTTTTTAAAATAACGATTCTAATTCATATTTGCAGTCATATTGAAGGTTCCCCAGTTTTCGAGGATCCTAATTCGTTGAAACAGGTAACTCATTTGATATATATATATATATATTATATATATATATATATATATATTTGTTGTTGTTGTTGTGATTCTGATAACTTCCAATTATATGCATTCTCATTTGAATTTTAAAGCGATAATTCTCAAATAATTTATTGAGGAGTCTGATTGAGAGCTTAATCGTATTCTGAAATTTCTAGAATTAGCGTAATTTTGAAATTATCTAAATGATAGTTAAAAGTGAAGACAAAGCTATGAAAATGGATACAGAATACACCTGTGAGTAATCATGATTCGAAGATTACCAAATTGTTGGAGTGTTGAAATGGTTTGTTAAGATTTTGACTTCAATTTTTAAGTGAAGCTTGTTGGATGTGAAAGCAGAATGTTTTATTTCTATTTAGCTAGCATTTTAACCAAACACCAGTTTTATGACTAATGGTTGAAGATTTCATATATGAAGTATAATTGAACATATATTTAGTTTATTTTGGTATGTTACATTGTATTGCTATTTATTCTAGGTTCCTTGTCCTCATATTTTTCATCCGGCGGAAAAGTACCTGTCATTGATTGTTCCTGCATACAATGAAGAGTTTCGGCTCCCTGGAGCTCTTGTTGAAACTCTTAAGTAAGTTAAAATTGGATGGTCTCTTTGTTTTATTTTGAACCTTCTGATGTTTAGAATACTGTATGATAATATAAATTTGACATTACTATTGGGCTTCTGGTTGTAGTTATCTTCAACAACGTGCTGCTAAGAACAAGTCTTTTTCATTTGAGGTATGACATATCTCTGAATTATATTTTATCTAATTGTTCCTCTTTGTTGCTTTTGAATTTAGCGTTGTTTGTGTGTCAGATATATAGTTGATTCTGTTCCCAGATTTATTTTATTTTATGTTTTGAAGTGTTGGAATAGGGAGATACAAGAACTCAACTAGTTGTTTACCTTTTTCACTTTGGCATGATTACCTTAGTGTTTTTTTTATTCCGTTTACATTTGGTATTATCATCTGAACAGGTAATTATAGTTGATGATGGAAGCACAGATAACACAAAAAAGGTAGCTTTTGACTTTGTGAAAAGATATATGGTAGAAAATGTAAGAGTTGTTCTTCTTGGAAGCAACCATGGGAAGGGAGAAGCTATAAGAAAAGTGAGTCTAATCAGAACAATACATGTATTTGATGTTTCTTGATTTTTGTGGTTGTGGTTTGTAATTGATTAAAGCTGTTTCTTCTGCGAAAGCACTTTTAAACAGGGCATGCTTCATGCACGAGGTGAACTACTTCTTATGATGGATGCTGATGGAGCAACAAAAGTACAAGACCTTGAAAAACTTGAAGATCAGGTTGGTTTTGGCTACAGTTTTGCCACAATTAGAAAGCTACCTGTCTGTAGATTTTATGTTTTCTATCATACTTTAATTCGTTGAAGTATCTGATGATGTGCTAGTCAGATCCTCGCAGTTGCTAGAAATGAACGCCGTTTTGGAGGTTCAGTAGCTAGTGATGCAACTCTAAAAATCTCAGATGTTCCAATTGCAGCATTGGGTTCTCGTGCTCATCTTGAGAAAAATGCTCTAGCAACAGTTGAGTTTTGTTATTTCCACTTGCATGATTTCCTTTCATTCTTGTAAGGTTGCTTTGAGATTATGGTTTGTAAAATGGGCCTGAATTTTTCTTCAGCGAACATGGTATCGCAATTTCTTGATGAAAGGTTTTCATCTCGTTGTTCTCTTGGCTTGTGGCTCTGGAATTCGTGATACTCAGGTAGCTTATTGTTTTAAATTGATTTTTCCATTTTCCTACGCCTTCTCTCCTTTCTTTCATATTTCTTTTCCTCCTTATATTGGCTGAGCTTATTCAGTTTCTGAAGTACTTTACGGTTTGACAGTGCGGTTTCAAGATGTTTACTAGATCTGCTGCTCGGAAGCTCTTTACCAATATCCGCTTGAAAAGGTAAGTCTCTATCGTTGTGCTTCTTAATGCAACATACTCGGTGATATTTGTGGGTTTGAAAAATAAACAAAAATGCCTGTGCTGCCATTCATTTCTTTTTAGCCTTAATATGTGGTCTTGGATCTGATTTTTGCATGGAAAATTCAAGTCATAGAGTCAAGCAATGACCATTGAATGATTGTCTTTGTTAGTGGATTGTCCTTGTAGTCAAGAAGCTTCTCGATAATGATGCTTATGTAGCTGCTCCATATTTGGTACTCCCTCCAATGAAAACGGAAAGCCCTTGTTTGATTCGGTAAAATAGTTAAGTAGAGTAGAAAGTTAATGAAGTTAGTGGTGGGATCCATGTGCAGTGCAAATGAATTGTTTTAAAAAGAGGTTATTTGTAGTACTTTGCCTAGTATATATCAGGAAAGTGGTTACTCAATTCTGGGCATCCTGAAAAAGGAACTGCGTGTGTTCAATTTTAGATGGACTACCCAATTATAACTATTTCTTCAGATCAAAATTTGCAACTTAAATGCCATCTAAAGTTTTGGTGTAGATATTACTGCTGAAGCTGTGGCAAAACAAAAATGCAGATCCAAGTTTGCATAAGGCTGACTTTTAATTGAGAGTCCATCTTCATTGATTGTCTGACTTTCTGGTTTACTTTCTCTTTTTCTCAGTTCAGTTTACTAGTACATAGTTTTCTTGTCTGTCTCCGTTAATTATTAGTGCAGATAAAACTTGGATTTCATTATTTGTAAACAGTAAAGCATCTTTGCGGTCTAAAACTTATTGTCTGTGTTTGCCAGGTGGTGCTTTGATGTTGAGTTGGTCTACTTGTGTAAACTTTTCCGCATACCTATGGTCGAGATATCTGTCACTTGGACAGAGATTCCTGGATCAAAGGTTAATCTATTAAGCATTCCCAACATGTTGTGGGAGATGGCCCTAATGTCTTTGGGTTATAGAACCGGCATTTGGAAAATCTATTCCTGACTTTCAATTTTAGGACAGAGCTACTTGAGGACTTCATATTTTAGTCAGTCTCAATTGATACAAGTCAGTGAGAAGAAAGTGCATTTTCAAATTAGCTAAGGTAGATGGCTGGAGGACTCGCACTTTATGAATTAGTTTGATATGGAAAAACCGACAACTCTATTCAAACTATTGGGCTGTGTTGCTGATTTTGTGCAGATAGTCTAGAGAACACAGTAAATGCAGTTTTATTCACAGCTACCTTTGAAAGTAAATTTTTCTTTTTTTTTTTTTTTTTGCTTTTGCTTTCGGAGTTGCTTTATTGTCTTTCTTTTGCCTTTCACTGAATGGTAACAGCGGCTAGATCTTATAGAAGTTTTTCGGCTTCATCTTATTCTTGATTTCCCCTGAACTATGAAATTACTGAATGTGGGAGACGTAATTTTAGGTTCAAATAGTATTAAACGAGTGCATCTCTTTTTTTTTATATAAAAAAAAGTTCCTTCCCCTTCTTTTAGGCTCTTTTTGATATCTTATTCTTAAATTGAAATGTTAAACTTATGGAAGAGACAGAAAAGTGTTGTGTAAGTTTGAGTTGGATAATTCAATTTAGAGATGCAAGAGTAACCTTATAGGGTTAAAACTTTTATTTTCCTTTAACATCAGTAGTCTGGGACTACCTTGCCGGATATGTTAGGTATAATAAACAATGAGCCCAACAAACAATAGTTCGATTGCAATTTACTTTTTTTCTTTTTAAAGTCTAAATATATATATGAAAATCCTTAAAGAAGAAATGAGTATTAACTTTAAAAAAAAAATAAAAAATTTATTTTTTTCCGTTTTACCCAACCAAGTTCTTGTACTCGATTATTATCATCCAAATGTTTAACAAAGCTAAAAGTGGCGGAAATATTTCTTTATTGGTTAAAGGGGCGATAAGGAATTTCTTCAAGATCTCCTAAGCCCTAGAACTAAACATCAAGTTCCTTGAAAGTCTCCCAGAATGGAGACATATACGTAAAGACAAGACAAACCAAACCTGCTGAAATTGACTTCGAAATTTCCACGTACGTTAAATGGTTTTTGGCCATTGTTGTCAAACTTGGGAGGATATAAAACATTTATCGTGGCATGAGAAAGTTGCCCTGACGTTACTTTATATCTTCTCCTCTAATAACATCATCAAATCCACTTTATAGAGTAGTTGTTCATCTTTCGTCATTTTAATTAATGGAGCAGTTGCTGTAGATATGAATATTCAAATGCTGTGTACGTACAGTAGTCTAAGAAAAACCCTAATTTCATCTAAGTATTAACGAGCATGGATGCTAATTCACTGCATGAATTCAAAAGGAAAGCTTCGTTCTTCTTCAGAGAGAAAATCAAAGCTGCCCGTTTGGCTCTCACTGATGTTACACCTGCACAACTGTAAGTGTACTTTGATTTTTGTTCTTTGATTTGATTAATTTGAAAATCTTTCTTTCTTTTTTTTTTTGATTCTTTTTGTTGGTTTGAATTGAAATGAAAGAATGACTGAAGAAGCCACTGATGGAGATTACTCAGTTCCAGACACACGTTGTATGAGATTAATATCTCGTGCTGCCTTTGAAGTTGATGACTACTGGAGAGTTGTGGATATTCTTCATAACAGGTTTGTTTTGTTCTCTTTTCTCTTTTATCTTTTCTTGAGCCTGGTTTATTACAAGTAAGTTGCATGTATATAAATATATATATAATTTTGGTATTCACCTGCAGGTTACGACAATATGATAGAAAACACTGGCGAGCTTCTTACAAGGCTCTAATTTTACTTGAACATCTTCTAACACATGGACCAGCAAGAATTGCTGAGGAATTTGAATCTGATAAAGAAATCATCAGAGAGATGGAAAATTTTCACTACGTTGATGAGAAAGGGTAATTATATATATATATATATATATATGATTCTAGTCTTGAGTTTCATCAGTAGTTAATCAATATTAATGTTCCCCATGATGTATTATGCATGCAGGTTTAATTGGGGTTTAACAGTGCAAAGAAAAGGGGAGAGAGTAGTGAAGTTGATTGAAGATTTTTCATTTCGGAATGAAGAGAGAGCCAGAGCTCGGAAATTAACGAGTGGGATCAAAGGCTTTGGAAGTTTCTGCGGTAGAGTTGTTGCTCCCACAGAAGGGACAGTTAAAGATGATACTTCTGAGAAATACTTGAGATGCAATTCTCACTTCAATGATTATCCAAGCGGCAGGGATGATGGGGTTTTGATCTTGAAAGAAGATGAATTTAAGAATATAGTACCTGAAAAAAATGACGAAAATGGATTTGAAATTGAAGAGGAAGATCATCCATTCTATGATGACAAAGAGAATCAAGCTTTGGTCTCTTTGCTTTCCTCCTAGAAGACTCACCTGATCATCTGATGGCATGCATATATGTGTGATAGGAGAAAACATGTGTCGTGTACATTACATAGTTTGTTTTATTGGTGGATACATTTGATGAAACCATAGGATTATCTCAGATCTGTAGTCAGGTTTATCATGATATTTCTATCACGGCTTCTTCCACAAAAGAATGAATGACCCAAATCAAATTGCATCTTCGGGGTTTTCTTTTCATTTGTTTTAATAGACTTGGGCAGCTAAGGACGATCTAACTCCCTTCCGGGATAGTGCTCAAAATAACAGCGCCCCTTGAAACAAAAAACGATATGAGAGAAATGAAGCATGTGGCCAAAAGAACAATTGCATCTAGAATATATAATCAAAGAATAGGAACATCATCAAATAATCAACTCATCTCCTTCTCAAGGTCTTCCACCCACAAAGAGAGCATAAGAAATCTTTAACACAACGCTAGAATAAAAATATTGCAAGCTGCATTTCTAAACCAGTAATGGAAAGTTCCACATTATTGTCCTCAGCAAAACTAGAAACACTTTCTATGCACGATTGAGGGGCCAGATTCATCATACTCTGCCTTTGCAATCCACATCTGCAAAATCAACAAACAAATTAAGTTAGAGCCTCATAATCTGAAGTAGCAATCATCATTTATTCTGAACATTAATATACAGACCTGCTGGAATGTGCTGAGTGATGCCAAGATGGACCCTCCAATCCAGACACTGTATTTCCTCTCTGGTGGTGCCACCACCTTAATCTTCATGCTGCTAGGAGCTAATGCAGTGATTTCCTTGTTCATTCTATCAGCAATGCCACCAAACATGGTAGAACCACCACTGAGTACAATATTTCCGTATAGATCCTTCCTAATATCAAGATCGCACTTCATGATGGAGTTGTAAGTGGTCTCGTGGATTCCAGCTGATTCCATTCCAATCATCGAAGGTTGGAAGAGGACTTCAGCACAACGGAACCTCTCGCTACCAATGGTGATCACCTGTCCGTCAGGTAACTCGTAGCTCTTCTCCACAGAGGAGCTAGTCTTTGATGTCTCTAATTCCTGTTCATAATCAAGGGCAATGTAAGCCAATTTTTCTTTCACGTCCCTCACAATTTCCCGTTCTGCTGAGGTGGTCAAAGAGTAACCACGCTCAGTAAGAATTTTCATTAGGTAATCTGTGAGATCACGACCAGCCAAGTCAAGACGAAGGATGGCATGTGGTAGAGCATACCCCTCGTAGATGGGAACAGTATGGCTGACACCATCACCAGAGTCCAACACAATACCTACAGAACACACAAAAAAGAAGAAAAAAAATTACAGTTAACCGCAAGACTTTCGAAGAACTCTCCTGTTCTTGATATATTACTTATCATTCCTAATAAGAACTAAATTAAAGAAATTTTATCATAATTCTTAATAAAATCTCTAGCTGAAGGTTTAAATGATTGTATATAACAGCCAGCTTATATATTAAACTATTCCCAATTTCTCTCATCTAATATGGGGCAGAAGTCTCAAATGTAGAGATGAAAAAGAAAAATGGAATAAGCAACAAATTGATTGACTGGCTGATAAATGCTTACCAGTTGTACGTCCACTAGCATACAGAGATAGCACTGCCTGAATGGCAACATACATAGCAGGGGTGTTGAATGTCTCGAACATTATTTGAGTCATCTTTTCACGGTTAGCTTTGGGGTTAAGAGGTGCTTCAGTTAAGAGGACTGGATGCTCTTCAGGAGCAACACGGAGCTCATTGTAGAAAGTGTGATGCCATATCTTTTCCATGTCATCCCAATTGCTAACAATACCGTGCTCAATTGGATATTTCAGAGTTAAGATACCTCTCTTCGATTGAGCTTCATCACCCACATAGGCATCTTTTTGGCCCATTCCAACCATAACACCAGTGTGCCTAGGACGACCAACAATGCTTGGGAATACAGCTCGTGGCGCATCATCACCAGCAAATCCAGCCTGAACAGATCACAGAATCATAAATAGAACGGAGAAGCAAGTAGAACTTCGGAAGTAACAGGATTCAACAATATACGTAGATAAGCACCATCTAATACCTTAACCATTCCAGTTCCATTGTCGCACACGAGAGGCTGAATGTCCTCTGCATCTGCCATTTTATGCTACGATTACCTGAACAAGTACACCAAGCTTTAGTAAATCAAGTGAAATCCGAGCTAAATATCAAAATGTGTATAACATCAAGAAGGAAAAGAAATATACAGTGTGGGCTACGGGCATTCCCTTTAATCATAATTTTAAAACATTGACGATTATATAGTTCCCCCACCCATACAACCACATGTTCTAGAAAGTCAAAAGAATTTTAACGTCACAGTCACTTCAAAAACAGAATAACCCGCAACTATAGAAAAAAGAAAAGAAAAAGGAAACTATGAACCAGACTTGTTGAAAATGAAGAGGACATCGAGCGATCTCATGCAAATTAGACTGCATGAGCAAAACTTTAGAATTTGCGATATTCTCGAGTCACTAAAACAGGATTAAGTCGCATAATTCAGATCGGATCAAAACAAATTTTGAAGTCATAAATCTCAATCATCAAAAGATTACAGAAGATGATACAAAATGCAATGGTCAAGATTACAGAAAACCAAAACAACACAAATACAATAACCAGAAATTACACAAAAGAAAAAGAAGCAACAAATGACGTCGGATAGAACTCAATTCCGGAAACACGAATTATCTATCCACCTCCAGTTTAAAAATTACGATTAAACGACAGAGAATTAGGATATTAAGCACATGATGATGAAGAAAAATAAACACACTTTTCATATAAAAAGAAAAAAATGCACGAGACATATAAATTTGGAATAAACAATGCGATCAAATGACGATCAACATCTAAATGCCGTAAAACAACGAATAAGAAAGAAATACAATACGAAATAAATCCAACGATTAATAGATCTATCAAAAAGGAAACGAAATGCAGATGAGATATACCTTCTGATGGTCAATTAAGACGGAAAATAATAAGAAAATGAAAAGTAAACAGCGGCAGATTACGGAAAGCAAGGCCGCCGGAGAGAAGAACAACGGCGTATGAGCAAGAGAAGGGCGCAAGTAGTGAAGTGTGTGATTGTGCGTAAAAGAGAATGTATGGATGGTATAATGGGGGGTACTGAGCTCTGCTGCCTATGTTCTCTCTCTGTGAAACGAGTCGTTTTAGAGGGGTTAATAATGTGGAGGGACAAGGAATCTGAGCCGTTGGATTTCTCTCTCTCTTCCTTATTGAACAGTCTGGATGTACGGTCACGTCGTGGAGCTATCATTACTCATTCTTCGTGGTTACCATGGGCCCATGGCCCCTTCTTTTTCGCTTTTCCGCTTTTCTTCATTATATATAAATTATAAATTTCAGTGAAAAATAAATATAAAAACAGAAAATTCCTTTCCACTTAAAATAAATATTTTTCATGGGAAATTAGTAAATTTAGTTTCTTAAAATTTTTTCATTTTTTCACCTTAAAGAATTAAAGTTATTGAAATTTATTTTAAGTTTACATTTTAAATTTATTCAATTTTGGGTTAACTTTGATTATTATTAAATCTTGTTTTAAAATTTGATATTCTCCTTGAAATCTTTTGATAGATTTTGAGGATTTTAGTGATACTATTAGGAGATTATGTTAGAATAATTTAAGTTGATATCATGCGAGTAAAATTATGATTAAAGAATCTATCCTTTCCAATTAAGCAAAACCAAATAGATGGACAAAAAATGGCATACAAATTTGTTAAGGAATTCAATATAATTTAAAAGGACTAATTTCGAAGTAAACAAATGTGTATTTAGAAAATGAATGTAATGTAATAAAGCGAAAAAATAATTTCTTTCAAACAGCTGCTGTTCTTTTATTATTTTGCTGTAATAATAATATAAAATAAGAAAGGCGAATGATATTTATTTTCTATGATTTATTTCCAATTTATTTATATATATGGGGTTATCAGTAGCTTTCTCCAAAAATATATTTTGTGTCATACCGTGATTACACGTAAGTGGATATTTTTTTTCTAGAAACCAAAATAGATTGGGCGACCAGTATTAGTTAATTATTGACAATACTCTTTGGATATTTGGATATGCAGATTTTGTCTTTACAGTTAGTTAGGAATGTACTATTAGCTTTTATCAAAGTAGAGTTGTAGTAGTAATCAATATTCCAATAACAAAACTATAAAAGATTCTTTCAATTGGATCGGATCCCACTCACCTCTTTTCTCTTTATTTGCCTTTTAATGAATGAATGTTACTTTTTCCTCATAATTTTTCAAAAATTCAAAAACCTGAACAGGTCAAAATTCTAAAGAAATTCCCTGTCAAAATTATGAGTTCTAAATAATTAATAATCTAACCAAATTTTTTTTACCTAAAGAGTTTGTGAAACCCATAATTCTATAATGTGCCATATCTTCCTTTTCAATATGTACAAGAAAAATAGAGTAGGGCAGGCAACCATCTATTTAGAGTAGAGGGACTGGGGAGGGTTCTCATTTTTCACATAGAAAGAAAAATAATAGTAGATAATTTTATCTTGAGAAAAACACAAATAAAAATCTTCAATTATGTAATGTATCAAAGATGATCTTGAAGACGTGCACCCATCTAGATATAAAATGCGATCAAAGATGTTATAATAGAAAGAAGTAAAGGGCGGATAACACATGAAAGAAGGAATGAGTAAGATCCAATCGTATCTGTATCTGTAATAAATTTATCCAAATGAGCACTAACAACATTCAAGACGTGCGGTGGGGGCTCAACTACCCATCTCATTAATAAACCCCCAGTCATGCCTGCTTTACAGATTGCTTCCTACAGGAATGGGGGTAATATCACCCATCTTCTTGGGTACTTTGGTCTTCCATCCTTTCCGTCAAATATCTGGCAAAAAAGAAAAAAAAGAAAAAGAAAAAAAAAAGAGGAAATGGATATATCAGAACAACATGAAGTCCACAAGGAAAATTGATAAATTTTCAACACAACAATTGCACAAAAGGAGTGGCCATACCCATTTGTTAGAACATATAGTTAGAACTCAATCAGAAGACAAAAGAATTCAGAAATCACATGTATTATTAATCCTAAGTCATCTTGAGTAAAATGTTGAGAAACATAAATGATCTAACCACAATTATGGTTGAATTCAGTAACAGAAATTGCAATCCTTCACTCATATTTTCAAATAAAAGAAAGGGCTAATAATCTGATGTAGGCACTCAGATTCTAGATATAACCAGTTCAAAAACATTTTTTTTCTCCTTTTAAAGCACATAAGTTTATCTGGATAAATCAGGTAGGGTTTTACCTTTCTCAAACGTCGGTGCTTTGCCAGGGCCCAGTTAGTCATTATGGAAGCAGCAACAACCATAAAAACATAACCAGCAACAGTCTGAGTTGCAATGTTGAAGCCCAACCACTGGTAAATCTCAGTAGAGTAATTTGCACAAGTAACAATGTTGAACAAGAACCCACGGGGGATTTGGTACCCTCCACTACCATCAGAGCTTCGAAGACTTCTCAACAGGATGTGGCAATAGAAGTTTGCTACTTGAGAAACCAATCCAAGCCCAAAGCCAATTTTCACTGGGAGATCACTTACTGGAGTGTAAAGTGGGTGATTCACAAAGTATGCGACGAAAGAGCCAAAACTCCAGTAATAAGCACAATTCCGAAAAACATTAGAAAGTGGAGAAGTGGCATGGCTGAAACGGTGGACAAAGAATGTTTCCATGATACGTTTGAAGTAGTGAAAACACCAGTAGTATAAGGCATAGGTCTGAACTGGGTGGATGACACGCTCCCCTTTGTACCCCAGGTATTTGTAGACATTGAAGTAGTAGAAAACAGGGTACAGAACAAGAGGACCCAAGTACTCCCAAAAGAATAGTGTGCTGTACTTAACTTGTGGACCTAGGTCCTTGAAAACTACAGTTAACTGATTTTCGTTCCCGCTGACGTACTCTTTAAGACTCTTTTTATAGTGAAGTACTGTTGGCTTCTCCTTTGATCCAGGTTGGAGAGGGAGAGTAAGCCTCTGTCTTGAAGGATAGTATTTCTTGGCTGTTATCAGGGACATGACCATAAGAATTAAAGGGCTCTAAAGAATAACTACTTGGATTAATAACAAAAAGATAACAATGGAAACAGGCAGACCCAGGAAGCGAGTCTGCCAACAACAAGCACAGAACTTAAAAAGAAAAAGAATTTCCAGCAAATTCAGTTCTTTAATCCTTATTTTGCAAGTGTCTTAATAATACTTTTATTGCATAAGGCAGTCAAGAAAATCAGAATGAGTTTTTAACAAAAACTACACAAACAGTAACGATAACCAGCCTTAAACTATGTAAAGAATTCTGAAAACAAATGATAGGGGAAATTTGAAATCCCAATACAATATTTGCAGAGATTCCTTAAACAAATTCCTCAAGAGCGGAATATGATTTTGCATCCAGTATTAGTTAACTAGAAATTCCCACATACACAAAAGCCAAACACAAAATCAAAACAAATATGATTTGATAAGGTTATACACATATACATTCATACAACTCGCATCAAGCACCCCCCAACTGTAATAGAAAAAGCAGCTTCCATAACAGGGGCAGTTCAAATTTCAAATATCAAATTCCAAATTCCAAAAGCAAGGAACAGCTTCTGAGATTTAAGTACTGAATTTCAGTTGGGGCAGTTTTGTGATCACAATAAGAGTAATGTCAGTAATCTCTGTTTTCCCCCCCATCAAATTACAATTGGATCTAACTCGAACCGAAACATCGAAACCCTTTTATAGAAAAAAAAAAAAAAAAAATTCCAAGCAGAAATTAAACACTTACTTCGCTTATGGATAGCCTCCTGCAGATCAGCAACAGTAGCCTACAAAAACAAAACCCTTAAAAAAAAAAAAAAAAAAAAAAGGAAAGGAATTGAAAAAACCCAAAAGAAGAAAAAATATACATACAGAGTCATTAAGCTCAAGGCCACCCTTCACAAGTTCTCTGCCGCTACGAGTAACGACAGCAACCTTCATTCTTGAAGAAAAAGAAGACAGAGATGGCTAATTTGGCGTAGGGATAGGAAGACGTTTATGAGAGAATAATTCGGCAACGAGTGAGTGTTTGCTGTAGTTGTAGTATTATTATAACTTTCATCAGAGAGGGAGTCTGTGAGAGATTTAAATGCGGAAAGTTTGGGAGAAAGCAGTTGGGTTTACAGATAGAGAAATGAAAGGAGGGACAACCAATTGCAGGAAATTGGGCGTAATTTTGTTCGAAAATAGCAAAAATAATTAATGGCGTATTGTTGGAGGTAGCTGAACAAATCTCTTTCCATTACCGATCAACAACCCTTTATCTTAATTCATCAAAAAAAAAAAAGAAACAACCCTTTATCTTAATTCTTACCACTATCCATTCCTTCTCCAGTCTAAAAATTATTTTTATACCATTTCATTATAATTTTATAAAACAATAATAATTTTATTTTTTAAAAAAATGTGTTATTCTCTATTTATTAAAAAATATATATTTTAAAAGTAGAATAATTGGTGAATTTGATCTCAAACAAATTTATTTTTGGCAAGTTGAATCCCAAAATATTTTTTTTAACTTTTAAGGTTCCAAATTTTTTTTTGTAAAGAATAATAAGGTCCTTCTTGACGGATTCTGTCAAAATTTTTAAAATTTTAACGGTTGTTTGTCTTTAGTTAATTAAAGACAATGATAAAAAAATCATTACACGTGAAAATAAAGAAAGAAAATAATAATAATAATAAAATATTTAAACGTAGAGATAAAAATGTCCTCATATTTTTTTAATTTTTATTTTGAAAATGTCCTCATATTTAAAATTTTAAAAATAAAAAATTTATCAAAATAGTGAGAATATCAAAAGTCGTCGTCAATCTTCTTCTTCTTCTTTCTGACACAAGATTTTTATATTTTTCTAGCATCTTTGAAAAAAGGAAAAAGAAAAAAAAGTAATTGAAGAAGAGGTATGTATAGAAAGAAGAAAAAAACGAGAAAGAGATATTTAGGAAATTCAAATTTTAACCAATGGAAAAAAATAAAGTTACTTTGTTTGAAGAAAAAGAGGACAGTGGTGATATTGAAATACTCAGTGAATCTTCAATCATTAAAATTCATTTGACAAATTAAAGTTGTTCTAGACGACAAGAAACGAATTCAAGTGGGAGCAAAAATGGAATGTTAAATTCAAAGACATTTGAATCGATGTTTGAGTAAGTATTCGCATTCCTTATCATGAATATATTTGAGTAAGTATTTAAATATGTATGGGTAAGAACATAATGAACCAGAATTTAAACTCAGATTTATATTAGAATTTTTCTTCTTTTATTTTTCTTTCTCTTTCTACAAAAACGCTCTTATTCTTCTCTATTTTTTTCATTTTTCTTTCTTCAAATATGTCAAAAACGAATAAAAATTTTGTAGGAAAAAAAAAGATTGACGAAAGATTTTGATATCCTTTGATAGATTTTTTATTTTTAAAATTTTAAATTTTAAATGTGAGGACATTTTTATTCCTTGTTTAAATATTTATTTATTTATTTTCACTTATAATGACTTTTTTATCATTGTCTTTAATTAACTAAAGACAAACAACCGTTAAAATTTTAAAAATTTTGACAGAATCTGTCAAGGACCTTATTATTCTCTACAAAAAAAAAGTTTGGGACCTTAAAAGTAAAAAAAAATATTTTGGGACTCAACTTGTCAAAGCTAAATTTGTTTGGGATCAAACTCACAAATTATTCTTTAAAAGTAATACTTAGATCTGAATTTTATTCTCCTCTAGTCCATTTTTTTTTGGTTAGGTGATCTATTTATTTAGTAGGATTGATTTTAGTTCGGTGTTAACTGTACAAGAGTGTGGTTATTGTTGTGTATATTAATAGCATGTTTTTAGGGCATTGATTATTCTGCCTAATAATTAGGGACAGGCACAATTACTCCCACACATGACACAGTAACTATGCAATGCCATAACCCCTTTTTACTACCAAAAAAACTGTGCAAATGTATATCCTACGTGACTGATTTGCCTATGCCAAAGAGAAACTTATGCCGTCTCATAAGTCATAACAGAAGGTACCAAAGTATTTGAGAAAACATAGTTGTTTTCCCAATTGCGTAGTTTCGGCATCAAACTTTATTCTCTACTGCAGGCAAAGTCTGCATTTCAATCGAACAGAAAGTGAGATTAAGCATCCGCAATACAAACATCGGAAGTCAGAACTATTGGAAGAAGTTAAAAACAAATACTCTATTGGCGCACTTTGTCGAACAACTAATAGGATAGGAACAAGTACAGAAACAACAATGACACTGTGTGCTAAATCTCTGTATATATTCAGAATTTCAGACAGAAGAAAAGGAAAAAAAAAAAAAAACTATTAAATGAATTTATAATGAGTGCTATTGACAATGCTAAGATATCATTATTCAATATGAACGTTGTATCTCTACGAAGAAAACAGAGATTATACTACCAGATCAGGTTTGAAGAAGTTGTGAACGACGGAAGCACCGGCCAGAAGAGAAGCGACGACGACGACGACGGAAGACCATGCCAACGAGGGGGTTCCAGTCGGCCGTCTACCTCCAAATTTTTTATTCATATATTTTATTCTCTCTTGGACGAGATTTAGCATTGAGGTTTCCGGAGTCCGTGAAGGAAATGAGAACAAAGAGAATGCATTGAGCCAAAAAAAAAAGGGGAAAAAAATTTTTAAAAAAGAAAAGAAAAGAAAATGAAAACAGAAGAATGCTCAGTTTACTGTTTTGGGTCATGACAGAAAATATCTCCCAAATCACTGGGCTAATAAACAACTCTCCGAGCCCAACTAAATATATATATATATATATATATATATATATATTCGTAAGAGTATTTGGGATAAATATTATTTTCCTTTTTCATGTTCTATTAGACTATTCTTACCTTTAAAGGTATACAATAATCTTTTTATTTGGTCACCTTTTCTCTTAAAGTTCAAAAGGTGAAATATTAAACATACTAAATTATGTATTAGGTATTTTTCTTATTATCTTTCCAAAAGAATTCTTTAATTTCACAAAAGATACAATAATTTTCTTTTCTATTTGGTCACCTTTTCCCTAAAGTTCAAAAGATCAAATATAAAACTTACTAAATTATGTATTAGGTATTCAACATAACCTACCTGCATATATTTATATACATACATACATATATATATATATTAGAACCCTATAAATAATTGATGCATAAAAGAAAAGGAAATATATTAATGTGGTAACTTGTTTGAACAACCAACCAAACACAAAGAAAAGGTTTTGAAAAGAAAAACAAGGCATCATTTGATTCTGCTAATAGGGATAGAGAACAACTTTATGATATCTTTGATAGAGAAATCTTTTAATTCATTTTTCTCAAAACTATTTATATATTATCTTTAAATATTATGTTGTCACTTTATGCTAACGGCTACCTTTTCTTCCTTCTACCATTCTTTATTTTGGGAAATCGGATTTAATAAATTATTTTCTTTGTGTATATATTACCATAACTTAATATATAAGTAATATCCTATCTACACAATTCAAACATACATTCTTCCTACTCATTTCCCGACAGGGATGACGACCGCCGGTTCTTATTTTTCTACGCAACAAGGTTATTGTGTATGGTTGGTGCCCTGTATGACCACACACACACATATATATATATATATATATATATATTGTAATAATATATAGAGGAGGAACAAAAGTCATACGACACGACCGACCAACTGACCGGATAGGGTTTTGGTCTTTCTTTCTTTATTTATTTTTTTTGTTTTGTTTTTTAAACTTGAAAATATGGTATGTGGGAAGAAAAATACCATAAACATTAATTAATAAAATAGTATTTAGCATGCTTTGTTATTTTCCCCATTAATTTAATGGGTATGAAATGAATCTTTTCTTTCTTGTTCTTAAAAAGCTTTAATCTCATTATTTAAAGAATTTATTTAAAAATGTAGTCGATACTTTTCATTCTTGAAGTTTTTATTCAAAATGATATCTCTAGATATATAAAATACATTTGATATTATTTTAATAAAAATAATATTAATTTAATTAGTAGTAAATTTTTTTATAATTTTAATATAGAACAAAAAATCTAATTTAAAAAAAAAACATAAAAAACAAAATATATTACTAAAGATTTAATTTAGTGGATAACATTAATATTTTAAATATATATATATATAATATATATATATATATATATATATATATATATATATAACATAAGAAAACCTCAAAAAATATACAATGGGAGAAGAGTCACATCAAATTCAACTTTTTTTTTTCATAATTTTTTTATTTTATAACTTGAAGAGATGATTAATGGGTTGGATCTAGATATTCGACTTGGTTTTGATTACCGCGTTCTTATTAATTTGCTGAGAACCCGAAAATTGCGGAGTATTATGTCATTTACACGTTCATTTCCTCGATATATATATATATATATATATATTGAAAGGATTTAATTGTAATCGGAGTCAAGCAAATTTGAGATTTGTACGGAGTGGGACAGACTATATATACGTTGAATGGGTTTAATAATAATCGGAGTGCATCGAATTTGGGAAGTGTCGGAGTGAGAAGGAGTAAGTATATATGGCACTCCGACTCCCTTATATAGTCTTGGGAGCCACTGAAAGGTTACTGTATGTATGGCACTCCGACTCCCTTACATACTGTATGTATGGCACTCCGACTCCCCTACATAATCTTCACTAACGAAGTAAGTCATTTATCAGGTCGTACTCCGATTCGTCTGACCGACTTATAAAATGGTGGAGTGAAAGAATTGTTGACGTAAGAGGACAGGTGTCCGCTGACTCATCAGGTTATGATGAGTTTTTAGACACCTGTCCGATGACTCATAATATAATGATGAAAATGGACAGCTGTCGCGTGACTCACCAACTTATGACCAAAAGTTTGGTTTACCCCCCCCCCCGGTAAAAGAGGTAAGTTTATCAGTATAAATAAGAGGAAAGAGAAGGAGTAAAGGACTTTGGGATCTTTTAGAAGAACATATAGCTTTTACTCCGATTCACTCCTCCAGAACATTACATTTTCATATGTTCATCATCTCTTACACACAAATTCTAACAAAACCATCGGAGGGTCATCTTCGGAACCCCACCGTGGTGTGACTTCATATTTTGCAGGTGTCCAGTTCAGTCCAACGACATATTTTGCAGGTGTCCAGTTCAGTCCAACGACATTCAAGATTCTGATACAACCAAATTCTGCCAGATCAATATATATATATAACAATATTATTAAAATATAAATTAGATTAATTAGTTTATATCACAAATTAAATTTTGATTGGATAGTTTGTAATAATAAATTAAATTAATTATTTTCCGCGTCTACGAACCGTGTCTCTTGAATCTTGATTTTTCCTTCCAATGTACCATCTTTTTTCCTTTTTTTTTTTTTTTCTTTCAAGAAGAAAACCAGAATTTCAATTTGACATTTTAGAGATTTCATTTCTTTTGGGATGGTGAATAGAAACTGGGGGAAAGATCGATCCTAACTGTGGATGGAAGATAGGAACATTACGTACCCAATCTAAAGATGAGTACTGAATGAATCAAATAATGACATACACGAGCACAACACAACACAACACACAAAAAACACACACACACACACACACACACATATATATATATATATATAATATAATGAAATAATGAAGTAATAAAGAAATTAAACATAAACTAAACTTGGGATAAGTTCACTAGAAATTTACTTTAAAGAAACAAAGAAAGACAAGTTCAAGTTCTGTTAATTCAACTTCCTTATCTCATCCCTCGATTTTCCTATAAATACCAACCCCTTACAACAGTACTCACTCATTTTATTTCATCCCTCAAAAGAAAATTCTCTCTCTCTCTCTCTCTCTAAAATATATACATCTTGCTCAAACATTTGTCTCTATTTGTTCATATCCAAGTAAGCTTCTATTCTTGATTTCCTTTCTTATCATCATCATCATCATCATATATATATATATATAAATTTATATGTTTGTGTAAATATAAGTTTTATTTAAAACATTTTTATGTACACAAGATTTATTAATCTAACATCCTTAATTATTATTGCTTTGTAGCTTTTCCAGCTTCAAATTTCAATATGGCCTATACTGCTGTGCCTCTGGTTGCACAAAACATATTCATCTTGAAGCATAAACTTCACTGCACGAGATGCGAAAATAAACTCAAGAGGCTTCTCAGCACCGTTCAGGGAGTCGAAAAACTGCATATTGACTCGAAGCGAGGAACCATCACTGTCGTCGGAACAGTTGATCCAGCAACAATTGTCACCTTACTTGGAAATCTCGGCCGAAAGGCCGAGGTTTTATGGGAACAAATACTAATCCCTTCTTCCAAGCAAGAGGACGACAAGATGAAGAATAAGAATAATAGTAATAATAATAGTGACCAGAATTTACAACTGGTCACGAAATCTAATAAAAATGTGTTAGTTGATGATCAAGATATGGTACCACTAATGAAGCAATTATGTGGAGGAGCAATCCAAGGGTCGAAAACGATCGAGGTTTCTTGTTCAAAGATCATTAGGGTGATCGTCAATGGCGGCGAGGATGATGTGAATAAAAACATGGAAATTACCATCAAAGATGGCGTATTGCACGGTCCAAAAATTACTCATTCTGAAGGAGGAGAAGGACTTTGCAATGCTTCTGCTTCGTGCTGTGGTTGTCATGGTCATGGTCATGGTCATGGTCATGGTCATGGTGTTATTAATAATAATAATAATAGAAATTTGCATGGAAATTGTTCTTGCTGTTGCTGTCAAATCCATACAGGTTACGGGTACGGATTTGTCCCAACGGGTACTCCTCCGCCGTGGCCAGGTGGTTACTACGGTACTACTCCTTCGGCACCTCCGTTAGGTTTGCCTTATGACACGAGTCAGTATCAGCAGCCGTCAACTTCTTATCCCGTAACCGGTTACTCTTACACTAGTTTTCTCAGTGATGATAATCCTGCCGGCGGCTGCAATATCATATGATTAAATAAATAAACCTTTGCTCGTGTGTGATATTTTGTGTGCTTGTATTATCATTATTATTTATTTATTTTTGTATGTTGTTTGAATACATACGAGTACGATCTTGTATCAAACATGTTATATCGATCGATACTCTCCTAAGATTGGACTGAATTCCTTTTGTATTTATATAATATACTCTATTTATTAGATTGATAATATTCTTCCTATGTAATGGTTTCTTTTAAACAAAATTTCTATTTGCAGAGAAGATGAAATCAAGATAAAGTTTTACACTTCTGTCCAGTACATTATATGTAGAACCCATTAAAAAAAATAAAATAAAAATAAAACCCCTCTGACAATTGTTGGGAAAGACTTAATCTTTAGGAATAATATGTAACAAGAAAATTAAATAAAAAATGAAAAAAAAAAATAAACAAGAGTGCTTCTACGAATCCCCATCTGATCAATCTGAGCAAATATATATATATATATATATATATTATATATATATAACCCCTTTTAGGAAGAGCAAACGAAGAAAAAATAGATGAAACAGCACTGAACAAGAACCCTATTAGACAAAGGCTGGCAGCAGCATTAGCTGTATTTAGAAACTTATCACTTGTGACCACTATGAAGTTCTTCAAATCTTGAGTCATTCCAAAACTTGCAGCTGCACCGGTCGCTAGTGCAAATGCTATAACCTACAAATCCAAATTCATAAATTACTTCAGCAGCTGCAATTTCAATGAGTTAGCTATAAAGATTGAATCTTTTTTATCGAAAGTCAAACCTTATCTGCATAGAAGTCAAACTGAAGCATCCCATCTCCGCCAAGACGATTACCGGTGCTAACTTGAAATATGCCAAACGCAATTTGTAGCAGCGTGTAAGCGAGTCCAATCACTGTAGCTGAAAGCAAGTACCTATACACAGGCCAGAAATAAATTATATTCTGTAAATTATTTTAATAACTTTAACTTTTTTTTATTATAAAATAATACTCACCTGTAGGCATAGAAATCGTTGAACTTAACTTTGACGTCAACGTAATCGGTGGTTGAGGTGAAAGTGTTGGCAACCAAAACAGTAACCCAAACAGTGTTGGTGGTGAGGAGGATGATTGATATTAGTAGGGAAACAAAAGTAAGAATCCTCAGGGTGAGGCTGAGGACCGGAGACACGGCGGAGGCGGAAGGCGGAGGAGACACGCTGGCGGTGTTATTATTAGGAGACGGCAGGACTGGAGCCATGTTATACGAGAATGTTTTAATTCCATTCCTGCAGTGTCTTAATTAGGTTTTATAGATAGCAAAAGAAAAAAAAAGAGTTGACTTTTAAAGATGTTATTAAAGAAATAACGGAATGATACAAAGTGCTCGACGTGATTCGTTGTTTTACTTTCGAAACTGCGGTGTTGACCCGATAATGTCGCTTCGGAATATATATAACTGTAATAACTAATCATTTTCTTGTTTTCTTTGATTAGAACAAACAGCCTTACCTTCGGGTATGTATCTATATATATACTGTTCTGTTGTATTATTTATTCAATAGAAAAAAAGATATATAAAAAAAAAAAAAAAAAAAAAAAAAAAAAAAAAAAAATATATATATATATATATATATATATATATATATATATATATATATATATATATATATATATATATTATGTATGTGGAATTAGTTGGTCCTTAGCTGTGAGAAATAAATATACTGGGGACTGGGTAGACCTTCCAACTGGGGAGTTGGAAAATTTCAAGGTCAAAGTTTCTGCAGCCAACTTGGGCTGGCTCATCGCATTCATCCAGCCTCATATATGTTTATATATATATATATATATATATATATATATATTTCTAACTCTGACCCTTTCAATTTCACTATATAATCAATTGTTTGACATGCAGTTGTTTTTTCATTGCTGGAAAGAAAAATGAAGTCCCAACCGTCCCCTTTGAGTTCATGATAAAAGGGCAAAAAAGAAAAAGAAAACTAAGATAAATTTTATTTTAAATACTCCAAGAAAGGTCGAAAAATATCACGTGAAAAAATTGACAGGCTGGCGCGGTAACTGTCACTCTCCATCTTTGGCAATTTCTCTATTTTTAAGGTAAAGAATATATTTGGTAACAAATCAATGTTAAATGACATGTAAATTATGGATATGGATAAGAGAAAAAACCAAATTACTTTTTGAATATAGTCTGAATCAATTGGGAAATACAAGATAATTATTAACTAACTATATATTTGTAGTTTTTGTTCATTTTAGGTAATTAAATTCAAAAAATCCTGTTTAAATATTAGGCTGGTCCATGTATGAACCTTCAAGAATCTTGTTCCCATGGAGTCACAGGAAGCGTAACACAAAACTGACCTTTTCTTTTCTTTTTTTTGTTTTTTCTTTTGTTTTTCGGCGCGTAATATGAAACCCAACACGGTTCTTCCTCGTATTCTTAAGTTTTTCTTGGTTTTGCATTCAACAAATTTTCAAACGACTGGGTACCATTTTAAAACCTCTCCCCAAATTTCCTTGCATTCCCGCATTTTGGTTTATTTCTGAACGGTCAACGGATACATAACGTTCTTGTGAAGCTTTTTGGATTAATTATCATTTGTCATTTTCTTTCTTGAATCTTAATTAATAATATTAGTCTTCTTTGGTTTCTTGATACCCAGTTCCAACTTCCAAATCCTCATTGATTTTGTTTCCTTCTTTTCTTTTCGCCCCCAACTTCTTAGGGATTCTGGGTTTGAATTACTTGATTTTGAAAAATTCAAAGGTTTTTCCTTTAGTAGGAAAAATATCTAATCAGGATTGGACTCCTTGCCCTTAATTCTTGAAGATTTCACCATTCATTCTCTGAAGTACCCTCTTTTTATTATTATTATTATTTTTTTACCTTCTTATTTTGCCGGGGGGAATCTTGAATTTTATTGGAATGGAAGAAAATGTTCCTAAAGCGCCGGTGAGGTTTTCAATAGGAAAGCAATCGTCCCTTGCTCCTCAGCGGTGTGAGGATGAGTTGAGTAAAATAGATGGTGAAGAAGAGATTTGGTCACCAGATGACATTGATCCACGAGTTAGGCTGATGTATTTGTCCAACGAGGGTGATTTGGAAGGGATCAAAGAGCTCTTGGACTCGGGTGTCAACGTCAATTTTAGGGATATCGATGATCGGACAGCTTTGCATATAGCTGCCTGCCAAGGTTATAGTGACGTTGTTGAATATTTGCTTGAAAATGGAGCTGAAGTTGATCCCAAAGATCGGTGGGGAAGCACGGTATACATTCTTGTTTCTTCTTGTTCTTATTTTGAGTTAATTACAGGGTTTTTTATTTTTAATATGATTTCCCATTTCTTGATATAATAAGGAGTAATAGTAGGTGCGGATAAGAAAGATAAGATATTGACAATTCTTTCTTCTGGGATTGTTAGGTTTGTCGGTTGTGTAGTTAATATATCTGCTTCTTGTTACCTATTTTTCCTTTTTCCAAAAAAGGAAATAATTATAGTAATCCCTGGATTTCCCTTCTTCTGAATTGGGATGAAAAGTACATTTTATCAACATGTATAATGTTCCCAAAGAACCAAAACTAGAAACCCTCTGTCTTTTTAATGATCCATTTCTTGCTTGGGCTGATGGTTTGTTTGTTAGAGAAGAAAAAAAAAAAAAAAGTTGGAAGAGGAAGAAAATATAAAATGGGCACAGGATAAGCTCATTTCTATTATTTTAATGAGCTCAACTTCCCCAGTTACAGTAGCATGGTTTTATATGCCATCTATGGTAATGCTGGATCATTTATTTACTTCGTCTTTTTCCAATTTCGGATTTCAATTGAAAGTAGTGTTTTTTTGTTATACTGTATATACCTATGTGATGAATGCGAACTTGTCTCCCGTTTATATTTTTGTCAAGAATGAGTTATGAAGACAAGAAGAATGGTGGAAACACCACAGCTAAAATATTGGATACTTATAACAATTAGGATCCTTGCCAATTTACACATACATTATTTTTTCCTCTCCTTTGTGCTTGTCACTTTTTATCAAGATCCAAATTATTTTATATTTTGTTTCTGTCTGTGCTGATGTTCTTGAATAACACGGAACTTGCTTGAATAGCCCCTTGCAGATGCAATTCACTATAAAAACCATGATGTTATCAAACTGTTGGAGAAGCATGGTGCAAAGCATCTGGTATTTTCCCTCGAAACCTATCCAATATGTTAATTAAGATAGGAGAGGGAGACTTTTCCTTCTTTAAATATCATATTTTCTTTAGCTGATTCCTTTGTATTAAATTCTGGTGTGGATTCTCTCTTCACACTTATCCTTAGATGGCTCCTATGCATGTCAAGAATTCCCTTGAAGTTCCAGAATACGAGATTGATCCCGAGGAGCTTGATTTCACTGATAGTGTTGAGATAGCCAAGGTAATACAAGGACCTCTTGCTATTGGTACCAAGCATACCATATGCTTGAATTCTGCAATTAATTACTTTTCACTCGCTGGATATATAAATAAACCATTTCTTACCCCTTACTTTTCCATTGTTCTGTTTCCTCTCTGTATATTTATGGATTTTCTATTTTTTCACTTTCTAATTCTTAAAGGTGATACTGTTGCTTTTCCTTCTTAATGGGGGTTATTCCATTAAAGTTTTAGACTTGACTCCTAGGGAAGAGAGAGGGAACGGAACACCTTTTTTCCTAGTGATATTAATTGAAAAGTTTGTAGGTCTTTAAACTTCTGATAGGGACATGGACCCTAAGATGTTTTAGCTATGTAAAATCTATTTTCTAAGATGGTTCTCAGGTTCAAATTTGAAACACAGACAATGAAATACACATAGTTAAAGGTCTATGAACTTTTGGATCTGTGATGTTGACACTTTGATTGGAGTCTATTTGCTTTCCTAGTACTTATTCGGATATTTGGAGAACGTATTAAGTTCATGTACATTTTTAGGAACTTAGTGTAATAGTCTACATCAATCATGGACAATCTGTGTTATATAAACGTTTATGCTGTTTATTCTATTAGTTGGAACTCGAAGTTCTTCATGACATTGTATTTTCAAGTTATTAGTACCTAACAGATAATAGTGGAAGTCCCATGTTTCACTCACCTGCTCATGTGAAAAAATTCTAGGGAACATTTCATCTAGCTTCATGGCGCGGAATAAAAGTAGCTGTGAAGAGCTTTGGGGAGGAAGTCTTCTCTGATGAGGAGAAATTGTGAGTTGTTCTTGTATTCATGTTTGTTTGTTTTCCTACATTTTCACCTTTATGTGTTAAATTGCATTTTCAGGTCTATTAAATCTTTTACCTTCATGTAGGAGGGCATTCAGAGATGAGCTTACATTGCTTCAAACTATAAGACATCCAAATGTAGTGCAATTTCTTGGTGCTGTGACACAAAGTAGTCCAATGATGATAGTGATGGAATATCTACCTAAGGTCCTTGCCATTCTCGGCATGCTATGAAACCTTCTGAATATTTTCTTATATTTTTTAGATTTACCTGCAGTCTTTTACATTCTTCCACTGCTATGTCATTGCTAATTTTCAGATTGTGGAAATTCTTGCTAATTCTTCCTTTATTATGGGCAGAACTCTTTCCTTATTGTTAAAAAATCATCCGAAATCTTAGGACAGTATACCTATCCGAAATCTTCTTAAAAGTTAAATTCATTTTCTAATTTGGTTCAACATTATGGTACTAGAACATGTAATTGCTTATTCTATACGGCTCATTTGGTGCGTGGACTTTTTCATTAGTGTCATGTTATAATCTAGTTTTGGTCAGTGTGAAAGAGGAAAATCTAGCTCTAAACTATATTCAGTTATGATGTTCTTATTTCATAATTGCCTGGAAATTTTCTCTGAGTTCATATTTTCTTGAAGCAGAAGATATGCTGCTAAAGCATCACTTTTGAAAATGATAGCGTGATGCATAAAAGAATTATATCACGTTTCATTGTCCTGAGCTATTCCGTTTGTCCTACACACTTGAAATTGTTGATGTGTAACAATTTGGAAATCGAAAAATAACAGTGCTGTGGATGACATCTTAGTTCCTTTTTTTTGTCCCTTACTGTATCTTGTGCAATTCATTTCTGGGGAAAAGACCAAAGAAAATAAATGTTTTCATGTTACATTCTTATGTAAAATCATCTTTGGGACCTTCTGGTTGTGAACTGTTGCCTTGCAGTTAAAGTACTGTCTACATAGTTAAATTATATATAGTTCTTTGTTTTCTTTTGGAGTCAAAATAGATTCTTTTTTTTTTTGTAATGCACAGTATTTTACTTGATACTTGTTTGAACATATCTCAGGGTGATCTGCGTGTGTTCTTGAATACAAAGGGTCCCCTTAAACCAACAACAGCTCTCAGGCTTGCTATGGACATTGCAAGGTCTGCAATTTACTCATTTTTTGAAGATAAATCCGATAGCACATTATATATTATGGTGTCATTGACATTATATGCTAGAGATTTTAATTACCTTATCTTTTTGTACACTTGAATGTTTCACATAGATGTTGTGTATGAAACCAGAACTAGTGGAGTTTAGTTTCTTTGTCTTTCTATGTTCCCCCTTCTTCCTTACCTCTTCTTCTTTTGCCTGTTACTGATATCCTCTGAATATCCTCTGTAGAGACTTGATAATTATTTGTTCCCAACAACTGGCATTGAAATGGGAGATTGGATACTAAATGATTCACTTTATCCCATTAGAAAGCATAAACTGTTTTTACCTATTTGAAGGGTAGGTCAGACGCTATTCAACTTGTACTCACCATTTTTTATTGGCCTAGTTATTCCCCTGAAGCCTGGTTTTAGAAGTGGAAACTTTCTGCGTGATGGCTTATTATCTTTTCTTAGAACTTGCATAAGCGGTTTTCAGTTTTTCTTTGCTGTTGCAGAGGGATGAACTATTTGCATGAAAATAAGCCTGGACCAATAATACACCGTGATCTAGAACCTTCGTAAGTTTTTCCATTGCTCCTTGACTTCTCTCTTACTCTTTTACACTTTTACCTGTACGCACAAACAATCATTGTGAATGTATTTTCTTTCTGCTGGATTTCCTTTTGAATCTAGAGTGTTCTCTGTGAGATAACAGTAATATTTTGCGGGATGATTCTGGACATCTGAAAGTTGCAGACTTTGGAGGTAGCAAGCTACTAAGGTTTGTCAAGAGGGTCAAAGAACATAGACCTCTATCATGCAACGATACTTCCTGTAAGTATGCTGCTTACAAGCAATTAACATGGTTTTTTTTTTTTTTCCTTTTTTCTCTGTCCAAAGTTAAGAAAAATAAGCATCTGCAACTGGGTTCTGACCTCTGTTTTATTTTTGTTTTTCCATTCACTAGCATGAGGACTTTATTTACCTTTTCTTTATTTATTGCACAGGCCGATACGTAGCTCCTGAAGTTTTCAGAAACGAGGAATACGATACAAAAGTAGATGTATTTTCATTTGCCTTGATCTTGCAGGAGGTGAACATCAAATTCATTTCCTCTTACCTCTGTAACAGCAATATCTGAATTTATGGAAGTATATTCAACGCTGCAACCTATCTTCCTTTACATTTGTTTTTGATGTTCTTTGATCTTTTTAAAATTCATCCTAGATTAAGAACAAAATTGTTTATAAACAAATGTGGCTAATACAACATACTTGTTTACATTTTGTTGAGATAAATTCTTATGTTCATTTATATTTTGCATCTGCTCTTATGCTTCTAAGGTATTTCCATCTTCATAAATATGCTTCATAATGATATTGTACAGATGATTGAAGGGAATCCACCATTTTCAGCAAAGCAAGACCCTGAAGTTGCTAAATCTTATGCCGACAAAGAGCGTCCCCCTTTCAGAGCACCTGCCAAATTTTATTCCCACGGACTCAAAGAGTATGTCCTTGCAAACTTTCAGTTTGAATAATTATGATCACGGATGGTATTTTGGTTCCATAAGGGATCTAATCCAATGATTATTATCACTGTACAGGTTGATCCAGGAGTGTTGGTCTGAGAATCCAGCAAACAGACCCACATTCAAGCAAATAATCCCTAGACTGGAGTCCATCCACAATAAATTTGGTCCACGGCGGTTCTGGAAGGTGAACTGAACTGAACCTTCACTTAGGCTGTTGACGTTTTCTGCTTATCATTGATTTTTGGGAGCATCTCTTTGTACAGGTAAAACCATTGAAATGCTTTCGGAATCTGGATTCCACATGGAAGAAAGAGAATTCCAATTGGAGTGGCCGGTCAGGTTCAGCTCCATCTACCCGCTGAATTTCTTTGCCTCTTTTCTGTCCCGGTACAAAAATCCCTTTTTTCACATGTTCTTTTGTTGTATAACGTTAATATAGAAAACTTGTATGTCTTTGTATGTAATTTATGCAAAGCTCTTGTAATGATGAGAAACATGCCAAACTTGGTGGTTGTTCATCTTTTCTCCCTAAAAGATTAATCGCTTGTGCAGGCGATGGACCACCAATTAATTAATCATGGTACCACCCTATTTTTATTTCTTTTTTTTTTTTATCTCTCCTTACTATTTCTTATACAAAATAAGCACTAGCTATGTTTTTTTAGACAGGTCTATGAAATTATGACTGCTGTTTTTTTTTGTTCTCCTTGCTATCATTGTCTTTTCTCTTTACAAGTATGGCTCAATTTTTTAAATTGAAACCTAAATTTTGGACTTCATCTTTAAAACCCTTTTTATATACAGGCAATGTCAATTTGGTATGGTTATCTGCAACTTTCATTCATCAATACAAGCGTTAAAAACAACATGTGACAAATGCAAAAAAAAGGTTTAGGTTTTTGTTGAAATTATTCATATTCTTTATGTCATTAATTGAAATTTATTGAGCAAGGTTGATTTAAAAAGACTGGTAAATTGGGAGAGAAAAGAAGAAAAGAAAAATAACGTGCAACCATTAAAGCTGTGTCGTAGTAGTACGTCCTTTTCATAAAGCCAAGGGCAACTCAGAGAAAGTGACAGCTTGAATTGATTGATTGAGAAATCCTATGTATTGCAACCATTCATTAGTTATCTATAATTAGTAAAGTATTCAATCTTTTTTATCTAAAAAACTCCTTTATTACAAATACTTTCACCAAATCGGATGGAGTAAAATAAATCAAATCCCTCAAATATCATCAATCTCAAAACATTCCAACTTTTATATATATAATTATTAATTTTCAAAATCTAATCTTTGTTATAATTAACATTTAATATGATATTTGTTTCTATAATCAAAACATTTATGTGAATAGTGTAAAAAAAAAATTTATGAAACATTTATTGTAAATTTTATATAAGATTTTTTCTTGAATAAGAGTTATAATAGGATTGGATTAGGTTTTTGCAATTGAAACCCTAAAAAAGAGGTCTACATCAAATGGTGTGAAGCAGTTATAAGATCAAATTGCTTAGTGGTCCAAAAAAAGAATATTGGGGGATGCTTCTCTTCTCACATTAGGGCTTTGAGTTGGTTTTCTACACTTTGTTCTATAAATATTTCCTTACTAATGAATGTGAACAAAGTTTAACTTGTAAAGGGCAATCATTGCCATTTGTAACTATCCTCTAATTTTTTTATGAACAAAGTTCAATACAAATTATTACTATGAAATTGAGTTATACATATAATTAACTTCGAGTTTGATTGTAAATATTTAAAAATATCGATAAATATTACGAAAATAATATATGTAAAAACCTTTGATTTTAATATACATATTTTGGAGAAAGGAGAGTAAATACATGGAAACAAGAATCAAGAAGCATATTATCTCCCATGATGTGGTCCTTGTATTAGATATGGAGATGATATTCTTGTTATGGTCACAAAAGAATATTTGACCTAAGAGAACTAATTTTCTCTTTTATCAAAATCTTCAAAATCATAACATCATATATATATATATTGATCTCACTTTAGAAACTGAGTTGCAGAAAGCATATTTAGCTATGTTTTGGAACAAAAGTAGAATGTTTTCAGTGATCTACTTACTTCTTATTCCATATTATATAAATTATTATTTACACAAACATCAAGAATTTTGGTATTACACTTTCCCATGAAAATAAAACATCAATTAGAAATTTATATTGGGCTCTATTTAGGTTTTATATGTTTTTGTATAAATGTATATAATAATAGGGAAGTGAGTTCATTAAAAGCTACTTTTTTAGAATTAAAAATTCCAATTTCAATTTTATTTATAAAATTATTTAAATTTAGGGTAAAAGTCCTTTTTCTATATTTATATATTCTTGTATAAGTCCAAATTTGGGTGCTTGATTTTTTAAGATAGAGTACTTTGGCAAGAGCAAACATAAATTTCCAACACCGTATTTTTTTTATAGAATATATATCTATATATATATATATATATATATATATATATATATATATTATTGTGGTATATCGATATGAAGAAAGTTTGAAGCAGCGAAAATATATTATTGAATTGGGACGAAAGACATAGCATATGCCATCCTTCATTATTTCCTAAGTTGTTTGTCCATTCCCTATTTAAAAATCACACGTTTGATATTCTTATAAATTATTTTTTTTAAAATATATTTTTTCTTTATAAAAAATTTTTTTATTATAAATTTTAAATAACTTTATACATAGAGTTGGAATTAATGTCAATTATTCTTATATATTCAATTTTTTTTTTTTTTTTGGAATTGAATTGTTAATCTAATCCACTTTTGTATCATCTTGATCTATATATATATATATATATATAGATATAAGAAAAAAAGAAAAGAAAAAAGGACACGTGTCCTTTTTTGGGTTTACTATTGACAATTAGTTTATATTCTTAATTTGTGCTAAACACTGGCTTCAGTACAACTTAGTACATGTTTTCATTACATACCTAATCACTCACACACTCTCTCTAAAACAGGAAAAGTTAAGAAAACAAAGGAATCAAGAAAAAGGGGCGGTAAGATTGGCTACTGAAATGTCCAAGCAGACATGATTTACTTTATCTTCAAATTTAGAAGTAAAATACAGATAAACATGTCCATGGACGTGTAATAAAATTACATATACTCATATATATATATAGGAGTATTTTTTTACAGAACCACTCAAAAAAAGAAAAAAAGAAAAATGAAGAAAGAAGATGAAATTGGTTATTATCCTTAGAAGAAGGGGAAAAAAAAGAAAAGGGTTATTATTATTCTTTACATTATAAGTACCTATTTCTTGGTTCAACTTCCCTTTCATTTTCTGCATCTACTTTCTGCAGATTTTAGATTAAAAAAAAAAAAAAAAGTTGTAGTGAGAAAGTAAAAGAAACAGATGAACCTTAGCCAGCCTTCCTCAAATATCTTCATCATCTAGTTTCCTTAATCAGGTGAGTGAGCTCATGAATAGCAATTTACTTGAATTACTATTAATATATATGCATCCAAACTTCTTGGAATCACACTTGTTTTGGGTTCTAATTGGAGACTGTGAATTGAAAAAATGGGCTACTAAAGATTGAATCTTTATTTATGTTGTTGATTCTTTTTGGCAGAAATGGCTTACCAAAGTGATCAATCAAGAGATATTTCACCAATGAGAAGACTGGGTAGGGGAAAAATTGAGATCAAGAGGATTGAGAATACCACCAATCGTCAGGTTACTTTCTGCAAACGCCGCAACGGTTTGTTGAAGAAAGCTTATGAATTATCTGTTCTCTGTGATGCTGAAGTTGCTTTGGTTGTTTTCTCAAGCCGTGGTCGCCTTTATGAGTATGCCAACAACAGGTATGATATGTATATCTATCTATCTATATATATATATATGTGATGTGTGTGAACAAAATCTCAGTTTGTAGTCTTCCGGTCGTGTTATATAGGTGACTTCCTTGCTAATTTTGTTCAGTTCCTTAAAATTTGGAAAGAATGTAAAACCAAGAGCACTTTTGTTTTTCCTCCTATTTCTCTCTTGGTTTCCACCCCCTTCCTTTCTTTCCTAATTTCTTTTGTCTTTCTTGAAAGGGTATTAAATCCATTATTGAGTTTTCTGCTTCTGTTGAGGATTAAGTCCAAGGGGGCAAAGTCAAGCTCTCCAACAGTGTAAATTTGAGTTCTTGTAAAGAAAGATTCACTTTTACTTTCCCTTTCTTTTTCTTCTTCTTCTTCTTCTTCTTCTTTTTCTTTTATTTTTTTTCTTCTGTTTGTAGTTTTTCCCTTGGCATCCTTTTCTATTTTCAGTGTTTTGATCCCATTCTAACTCAGGCTTCTATTCTATAGATGAATAGATCTGCTATTAAAGATGGAAATATAGTAGTCTGATTCTTGTTGTAAGCAAGAAGTAGAAATTTGGGAAAGCTTCAGAACTGTGAGATCAGCTTCCTCTCTTCCTCCATAGCTGTTATGTTTTCTTTCCTCTTTCCTTTTTTTTTTTTTTTAAAATTTTTTTTTCTTCTCTCTCTTTTCTCTCTCTCCCACAGCAACCCTTCTCTCTCTATCAATACAATATGTCATCAGTAAGGCTAAGCACATCCCTACTGTGAAAGCTGTCAAGGTTTCATTTGTCCATTGATGATACTCTTCCATAATGGTGAGGCAGTCAAATAAGAAACAAATCAAAAGACCATCTCAAGTTGTCAATTTATTGGTTTTCAGACATTGATATTAGTATCTTAATCCAAATAAGTCAAATAACAATAGCCCTAATTTGCACATAAATAGGGTTTAGTAATTAGAAAAACCTAAAATCAAGAAAACTCTCTTCACCTCCTAAAATCACAAAAGGGTTAAAAAAGATCTTGACTTTTTAAGATGTCATTGCAAGAAACATGTGTGTATAGAGATCTTTGCCACCACCGCTCAAAATCTAGTTAGATATACAAGATTGGGTAAACTTTGGTATTTTCTTGATGAAAAAAAAAGAATCTTTGGTCATCCCCCACACGATTTTTCAGTTCTTGACAACTGAGAAAGAGAGTTGTTGATGAACCAATGAGATGGGCTTTCTCCTTATCATCTCTCTCTATGTTTAGGTCATTCTTTCCTTACAACTGTAATTTTTCAGATATTGCATAGTCATATTTGTGCAAGTCATTTTTCACACACAAGGCACGCAGAAGGCAGATTTTAGATACATAAGAAAATCAAACTGGAGAACCAATGGGAGATTTCTGAGCTCTGATCACTGATTTGCTTATTCTTTCATGCATGGGATTCGTATAATAATAATAAAAAAAAGGGCGCTTAAGAAATGGACGGATATGATGTGTACAGTGATAGAAAAGAGTCAATTTCTCGCTGTCCACTTTATTATTGGAGAACTTGGTTACAGTGTTGGCATTGCCTAAGGTAGTTTTTGGAGTTTACCTCTATAGGTGGGTAAAAGAGCGTAGTTCTTGTGTATTAACTGTGGTGTAAAGGGTTATTGACAAGTGGCCAAGATTTGACCGTTGAATAATTAGACCTATCCTATTGTGGGAAATTGTGCCAGCTTGGCTAGGACAGCCAATCAGTATCTCGACGAAATTAAGGTTGAACATCTGACCAGGAAATCAATCCTAGGGCTTTTCAACTGCAACACTTATGGGCATGTTTTGTTTACAAGATTATATCTTTGTGTCATGTCTGAGTTTCAAGATGTAGTCAGAGTGACTCTGACTGAAATTTTTTTGTTCACTTTGTTTTTGGCTTTCCGTGTTGGTGTTGATTTACTAATTCTTGATCAATACATATATATATATCTGACTTCTGAAATTTGAATTATATTCTGCATTATTATGTAAAAGATGAGATTTAAGAGAGATTTATCTAAATTTGGCAGGAGGGTTTCTTTTTTTTTTTTTTTTCCTCTAAATGTTTTTCTCAGACAAATACACACACTCATATATATATATATATTATATATATATATATATATATGTTATGCAATGCAGTGTTAAAGCAACAATTGAGAGGTACAAAAAGGCAAACTCAGATTCTTCCAATGCTGGTTCTGTTGCAGAAGCCAATGCTCAGGTATTATCATGTTTACTGACCCTGGACTATCCATTGAAGATTTAAAAGGGATTCTGGAAATATTTAAGCCAAAAGGGATCAGTAAAACAACTTAATTATACACCATAATTTGGACTTGAGACTTTATTTATATAAAGGAATTAGAAATTTCCTTAAAATTGTATTATCATACCTCAAAAATTGAAATTTTCTTTGGTATTTGGCAAATGTAAAATAGTTTTTCTGCATTTGTTTGTAACCTTGTTTTAGTTAATGTTAAGAATATCTCAAATGTCTTAAGCTAATCTATACTTACATATCATATCATCATATTCATTTATAATCTCAATATATGGATTGTGGACATCACAAATATTGTCATTGAAATTCAAGAACTCAGTGTTCAATTTTCCTTATGGATACAGTTCTATCAACAAGAAGCATCAAAACTGCGTGCACAAATTGGAAATTTGCAGAATTCAAACAGGTAATTTTCAGAAAGGTCATGGCTTTCTTACAATCCCAGCAAAAGATACTGAGATCTTCTTCTATCTATTCAAATGTCAATTCAGGAACATGCTTGGGGAATCTTTAGGGTCTCTGACTATGAGAGATCTCAAGAATCTCGAGTCTAAAGTTGAGAGAGGAATCAGCAAAATCCGATCCAAAAAGGTTCCAACTTTTCTTCATTCTTGTTTTTTGTTTTTTGTTTTTGTGTGTGTTGTGTTGTATTGTAGTAAACTGTATATATATTCTTCTCTTATCTGAAAATTGATCAACCATTTCTATTGCCCTCCAAATTGTAGAATGAGCTTTTGGTTGCAGAGATTGAGTACATGCAAAAGAGGGTAAGTGATTCGATCATACATTTGATTTTTCGATACCTTAAACTAAACTATTCCTTAATATGACCTAAAGATTGGAACAAAATCTACCAATTACTCTATATGTTAATTAATTGTTTTAGTAACATTTCTCCTTTGCATAGGGATTGAGAAAACAATGTTGTGTAGTAGAATACAATGATTCAAAGCAAAAGAAATTTTTTATTTGTGAATATATACATACATATATATATATATATATATATATATAATATATATATATTATGTAAAGAGACATGCAGTAGCTATTAAATGTTATGCTCACTACATATCCTTCTTCTTCCATTTCATTCATTTTTTTTTCCTTTTTTCATATTTGTTGATCTGTTTCTTCTGAGAAATACTACACTTGATATATATATATATATATATGTATATATATAGTGTTTTTAAAGACTGATGATTGTGTGAAGAAAATCAAATTGATACAAGAGAAACTTAAATAGGTGCCAAACTAAGAAATGTAGATCTTTAGGGCTAAAGATCCTACACAAAGAAACATATATATATATGCATGTATATATTCCCAAATAGGTAAAGAAGATGATATTTACTAGTATTTCTGTTGTTATATTCATGGTCTAATGTTGTTGAAATCCTTTTGTTTTTTTCAGGAAATTGACTTGCATAATGACAATCAATACCTAAGAGCAAAGGTCCTCTCTTTCCCAACAGTACTCAAGATATATATATATATCACACATTGTCACACTTTCATATATATATATATATATATATATATATATATATATATATATTGTCCATTAAATACTAAGAATTAATAATTAATGTAGATATCTGAAACTGAGAGAGTTCAGCAGCCTGTAAACTTAATGCCTGCAAATTCTGAGTATGGAATGGTGCATCCTCAGCAATATGATGCTCGAAACTTTCTCCAAGTCAATTCTCTGCAACCTAATGATCATTACTCTCGCCATGATCATCCTGCTGCTCTTCAGCTGGTGTATGATTTCTTTACCTTATTTTCTGATTTAAAAAAAAAAAAGAATTCTATATGGCATTGGACTAATAATTTCTTGCATTTAACATTTGTCAGCTAAAAGGAATAATTGGCAGTAGAAATGCATGGAGAGAGTTCCTTCTACTATATATCTTTATTCTGTCAATGATTTAGATATATTGAACAATTTATGGAGAGAATCAATTGGATCAAGCAGAGGTGAAATCATGAGATTATTATACTTAAAAATTTTTATTTGTCCAATTATTCCTCTACTCTTATGTATCCCTTTCCTTGGAGGCAAATATAATATTTATATATATATATATATAGAATGTGAAAAACCTGCAGTTTCTGTGTAAGGTAATTTGACTTGATAGAATAAAGAAACATGGTCATATTGATTGGATTACAAAGAGATTATCAGTTAATATCAGATGGTGTACAGATTCTACAATTATCAGCAATATGTATGTATTTATGTATATATAATCTACTTAATGGTGTGTTTGATTATAATGAATATTATTATGTCTCTAAAGCTTAGGTCTTTATAGTATATATATATATATATATATATATATATATATTAGTATAGTAATACCAGTAGGGGTTTTGTGAAAAAAAGTTAGGTACTTTTAGATAAAAGTTGAGGAATCTTTCCACTCCACAGACTGAATCAGACAGAGTAGAGTTGAGAAGTAGGCAGTGAATGTCTGTTGGATAGTTCAACCACGTGGGTAAATTGTCTTGTTTTGTAGTACTGTTTTAACCTAATTAATGGAGGAAATGGTCAAACCAAGAATATGGGGCTACTCGACTTAAGAAACCCTATCCCTAATTAACTATTAATGACATAGTTTTTATTAAAAAAATACATACATACAATTAATGTAAGAATTTTAGGGTTAATTCTGCATGGTATTCCTCAGGAATGTAAGATGTCCATTATAGTTCCTATCAACTACATTATATATATATATATATATATATATATATTTTTTTTTTTTAAAAAGATTTTGAAATATTAAAAAAAAAAAAAAAGGAAAAAATCCTTTAAAATAGCTAAAGCCCAAGGTAAAAAAGAATAATTTTTTTAGTAGGAAGCCCAATAGTTCTACTTGGGTCCAATTAGCCCATATTAAAAATAATTTTGGGCCGATTGACTCTCAAATCTTCTTCCCCTTTTAAACATATATATATATATATATATTCTAGGGTTTTTCTTTTCATATATAAAATGCATGATGCATGATCCCAGAACAGTGAAATAGTATAAATTTTTACAATAAAGCTAGCTGAAAGCAAGTCACTAAATTTATAATATATATATATATATATATATATAAAACAGAAATATATTCATAGGAGATTATAATTTTCTTTCACAGTGCCTGTAATTTCGTCCCTTTGTCCACTTAGATTCCTAATATATATTCAAACTGCAATTAAACATAAAATATTTTAATCATCACTTTATCTATATATATATATATATATATATATATATATATGTTTACGTACAGTAGGTGCAGGCAGGGTTAGTAGTAGTAGAATGGGGAGGAGGTGGTGTTGATTGTTGAAGACGAAAATGGTGAAATTCAAGAGGAAGAGAAGCCAAGTGAAGTACAGAATCCTGCTGTTCTTCTCCTCCAAATGGGAATTCATCATCCACTTGTTGCCCTAATAGCTTCAATTCCCTCAATTCCTGTTGATGATGCTCACCTCCTAATTCTATCTCCACATTTTGTTGCTTTTGAATCTGATTATTCATCAACTTTTTTTTTTTTTCCCCAATGCATGAAAAAAATAATTATTCTTATGTCACACTAATACTTTATTATATTAATTAATAATAGTAGTAGTAGTAGTCTTACCCAATTGTACATTTCTTCGTTTTCCTTCTCTAGCATCACTTCCTAATATTAATTAACAATAAATAAATAAAACAAACAAATATTAATTTATTGATTTTTCACCAATATATATATATATATACCGTCCTCTTTAGATTTTCCATCTGCTGCTGCAACAATTCTACCTGTATAACATATGAATTAATTAATTTGACTGAATCTTATTAAAATAAAATAAAAAATAAAATAAAATAGAATTAATTAATCACCTTTCTTGCTCGTACTTTGTTAACAGAGATTTCAAGCTGTTGTTCAAGTTCTGTAAGCTCAGCGTACTGAGCAGAACTCAAATCATCCCCTCTGTAACGCTGAAGGCTCAATTGAAGATTTAGGGTTTCATTTTTCATTTGTTTCAACTCACTGAAAATTTGTTCCTAAGTAAAATATATATATATGTATACGTACCATATTAATTATGTTAATTAATTAATTAGGAGGGACTAATTAATAATATATATATATATATATAGAGAGAGAGAGAGAGAGAGGGAGAAAATAATTTACTTACATTGTGGGAGTGGGATGGTGGAATTGATGAATTTCCCGTAGTGTTGAAATACCTTTGGATGATTTGGGGCATGGTGTGAGGGTGAGAACAGTACTGAAACAGTTTTCCTTTGTTGGAGAAGATGATGAGTCCAATTTGAGCATCACAAAGAACAGAAAGTTCGTGAGTTTTCTTCAGAAGTCCAGCCCTGCGTTTTGAGAATGTCACTTGTCTGCTCGTGTTGTTCTCGATTCTTTTCAACTCTATTCTCCCTCTACCCATTTTTTTTTTCTTCAAATTAAACCTTACCTACCTTAATTTACTTTACACAATATGTATATATATATGGAGGAAGAAGAAGAAGATATTGTTCTTTGTCTTTGTGAGAGAAGAAAGAGAGATCTTGTTGTTATATATATTAGAATATCAATTCAAGTTGATATTAGAGTTGTCTAACATATAAAAATTTCATATACTCTATTAACAAGTCTTTTGGAAAACAATTTTTCAGAAAAAATTAGACAATTCTATTGTTTTTCTTTAAAAAGAATTATCTTGAAAAAAAAAACCAATTAGTTATGAGGTGGTAAAAGAAAAATGATTGTGTTAGTCAAAGTCTTCGTTATCCCTTTTTTGTTTCCTGTCACGATGAGATATGATTATAGAATAATACATTTATGGAATTGACTGATAGAGTGTCATGCATGCATGTGATATATAATCATTATTGTATGTCTATATATATATATATATATATATATATATATATATATATATATATATATATATATATTCCAAGAACCAACGCTAAAAAGTATAATAACAATTAAGATCATTCAAGTTCTTGCACTAATATTTACATATGGGAAAACTCATGCCTTTGATTAATTTACACCTACTTAATTAGTTCAATATGTTCTTGGCTCATAAATGAATATATATATATATATATATACATACATATGTATATATATAAAGAAAATATTGTTAATGGTGACATATAACCACCACTGGTAGTACAAATGTGCAGAATTCTCACTCGTTTCCTGAACATTGCCATTTTTGTTCCTTTTCTAAAACCAAGTGGTCAAGTCCTAGGTTTTTCTTGAAATGAATATATCCAAGACTTTTTGACCAACAAAATTCTATCTATCTGAATGGAAAAGACAATATCAATATGTTCTGAGAAATTAAGAAAGTGAAAACTCTTTTTCATAACCTTCAATTATTTCCAAACTAGAATATTAAATTAAAGTCATGAAGAGATCATCTATCCTCGTCATATCACTGCGTTTTCCTTTGCTTTTGTTAGTAACCATATATACATATATATAGTCACATTCCCTTTGAAAATATTCTTCGTCTATCACTGCCTTATTTTTTACACGCAAAAACCATATCCTACTGAAAAAAGGACCTGCTTTGACTACCTATTTCTTGACAATCACATGGTCTAATGATATATATGAAAATTTTCATTTTATTACTGTTTAGATTAATTTAAAATTTAAAAAGTCGAAACAAGAACAAGAATTAAAAGAGAATAGTTAAGTAAAGTGGTTTCGGAGTAGAGCCAATCTGTGAATGTCAAAAGGGTAGGCGTCGGTGGGATTCTGAGCACGAAAAAATCTCTTGGAGATGAAAATATTAGCAGCTTCCGTTGGATGAAAAGCATCCCAAAAGAAGTGATCGCTTCTATTTCTGCATGGAATTGAATCGTGAGGACACGATACTTGTGCATGGTTTCTTCCCAATCCACAACATGCTGAATTTATCACCTTGAATCCTGCAACACCATTATATATATATATATATAAGCCGACTCGAATTTCCTATCTTTTAAAATTATTATAGTATAATTAATTACCATAAGTATTAGCGTGGGTGAGTATATCAAGAACAATATCATAAACATTGAGATAAATGAAGTTGGAATCTAAATATCTTTCATTCATTTCCACAACATTTTTCTTCAGCCTCTGATTGAAAATCTCAACCACACTATTGAAGATTTGTACTGGAGTTTTTCCATCAGGACTGAAATCTACTAATTTTCCCGGCTGATAACCGACCGGACCGATTCCCAACAAGGCGAACTTCCTTGCCCCGTAATTACGAAGAATCTGTACATATATATACATACATATTAGGTCAAAAGAAATTAAATTAATATAGTTTGTTTATATATTACCTCTAACTGTGTGGAATATTTTTGTTCAAGAAGATATGCAAACTGGTTTGGTGTATATTTAGAGGAAGTTGGAGTGAAAGGCAAGAAATAATCTCCGGCGTAATCGTTGGTGCCCATATCAATCACGTATATACATCTGCTCAGGTGATCCGCTGCCATGTCTAAACTCCCCAGCATATTTGCTACTTGTGACACTGTCGTTTTGAAATTCTTTACTTGCTGGGAGAAAGAAATCCTCTCACCCTGTCACATATTAAAATAATTAATAGACAAAAATTTAGATGGGAATTATAAATTGTTTCATATTCTAAAAGTTTTACCAAAATACTTCCGGTCTCATCTCTAATTCCGGAAGTTGAAGATGCATAATTCACACCCCTAAATATTTGTTTCCCACTAGCAGTTGCAAAAGGAGGAATGAACTCATCAAACCCTAAGAGCTGACCTGCAACACATATAATGTACCTCGATTCAATTATATATATATATATATATGTGTGTACAAGGATGAGAAATTAAGGGTTTTTGGGTGAAGGAGAAAATGAGACCTAATATATCGACGGTGGTTCGACCATTGCAAAACCTTCCAGTCGCGACACCATTAGGGAAATCGATACCGTTGGGCCAAAAGTTAGCTTTGGAAAAGCTAATCAGTAAGTTGTTGTTTCCACTATCAACTAAAGAGTCACCAAATACGAAGTAACATGGTACTAAAGGTTTGGCATTTACACCGCCGATCTCTAGCGGAACCCTAACCGGAATAATAATAATGACCGTTATGATCCACGATAACAACTTCTGCTCAACCACCATTTTTTATGTATTGGAATTATAATGTACGTATCTTCCGACTGAAACTAGGAGGAAGATGCTTTATTTATATACACCAAAATTCTTTTTCACGATTCAATTATTATCAAACATGCATCATAAATAATTCCAAAATTAATTAAAAATCGGCCACATTCAAGTTTGGTAAGCAGTAGGGAAATTTTTTTTAATAGCTGCAAGCTGTAAACCTAACTTTTCAACATAGATTTATAGTATATAGGTCTATAGATACGTCTTCATCAACAGGCTGGCTAATCGTATATATATATATATATATATAGCTCTTCGTTATGGGCTATGGAAAGGATTATTAACAATCGCAAAAGCCCATAGTTCTTTGGGCCTTCCTTAATTTTGTTTACACAGAAAAATATGTTAAAATTAAGAATGAATTGATAAAGAACATAAGCAAGTGGAAAAGGTAAATTTTTTATTATTTCTTGAGTCACAAGATATTCAAAAGTGTAAGTATTACATTTAATTCCAAAACAAAAATACAATTCTTTATGATCTAAGTGAAAGTACACACCACCTCTTTATATATAAATATATATATGTATATATTATTTGATTCCTGAAAGTCTCAAAGCTGAGCTAGACGACGAATATCAAAAGGGTAAGCATCAGTTGGCTTTTCAGCAGCGTACGATCTTCTTGCAACTATAATATTTGCAGCTTCACCTGGATGAAATGCATCCCAGAAAATGTGCTCGTTCCTATTATTACACGGACTTTGTAAAGGTAGACACGTTATTTGACCATTGTTTCGCCCTACTCCACAGCATCCCGCATTCGTCACTGTAAAACCTGCATTAATGTAAATTAATTAATTAATTATAATTATATATGTTATATGTTATATGTGTACGTACCATAACGTGAAGGGTTGTCAATCAAATCTTGGAAAATCCCATAAGCATTAATGTAAATAAATTTTGCATCGTTGAAATTGTTGTTGAAGTTGTCCACCAGTGACTTCAGATTGTTATTGAAGATCTGATTTGCAGAATTAATTCTGGCAACGCATGTTCTTCCATCTGGGCTGTTTTGTGCTAATGCATTTGGACTGCAACCAATCTGACCCACTCCGATCAAAGCAAATTTCCTTGCTCCAAAATCATACAAAGTCTGTACACACGTAAAACCTCATCTTTCTTAATCATTATTATATATTATCAACAACAATTATACCTATCATATTTACGAGGATTAGTTAGGTAGCTAGGATGATAGATATATATATATATACAATATCTTTGGAATTAATTGTGACTATTTAAAAACATTCTTTATGTAAGTAAGTAGATAGGGTACGTACCCTTAGTTGTTGTTGATATTGTTGAATAAGAACTTGAGCATATTGTTCAGGTGTGAATTGTCTGCTACTTGAATAATAGAGAGGCATGAAATAGTTGTTAAGGTAGTCATTACTTCCAACTCCAATTGAAAATATGCATTTGCTCAGATAATTTTCTGCTGTGTTTTCGTCTCCAAGAATTTCCACTATGTCTGAAACTGTGTTCTTGTAGTTATTTACCTGTGCTGCAAAATCAATCCGACCACCCTACATATTTACACAAATATTAATAATTATTTTTCCAAGTACTATTTGTATTTTTATGCATGTAAAATAATTATAATGCGTACGTACCAATTGTTGTCCGGTCTCTTGTCTAATTCCGGCAGCTGCAGATGCATAATTTACTCCTCTTAGTATGTCTTGGCCTCTAGCACTAGCGTAGGGTAAAATGTAGTCCTCGAATCCCAGTAATTCAGCTGCGTGCATTATTTTATATACTCCATAATTAATTAAATCATTCTTGAAATAATAATAATAATAATAATAATATTAATTAATATATTACCTATGACATCAACAGTAGTTTTGCCATTACTAAACCTCCCACTTGGTCCACCGGGAAAATCAATTCCATAAGGTGGATAATTAGCTTTTGCCAATGAATTTATATTATTGTTGTTCCCATTATCAACTAAGGAATCACCAAATATGAAGTAACATGGAACTTGAGGTTGTGCCGCCGCCACCGCCACCGCCGCCGCCACTAACAACACCGCTGCAGCCACCGTCAAAAAGTTATTCATCCGTCCACCACCACTCGCCATTATCATCTTTAAAAAATATTATCAACCTTTAAGAAAAGAAAAGAAAAGTAGAAAAGTGTATATTATATATATATACTAAGAGAAAAAAGAGAACTTCTGAGTTAGAAGAAAACTCCTAAAGAAATTGTAACATTTATATATACACATTTTTTAAAGTGAGACATGAGAAATAAGTGTGGTAGCGGGGAAAACCAGTTGAATAATTCAGACTCAATATGTTCATCGAGCCGAGCCGGGCCGGGCCGGGCCGGGAGGTTGTAGCTTTTACAGATGAGAAAGTCAATGAGGAGCATTAAATGTCACGCGGAAAATTGGTGGATTGATCGTTCCTGCAAATTGTTCTTAATTAGCCCACACTATTCATGGACAAGGGTAGCTGATTGAGTTCAATAATTCACCTCCAACATGTATGTATATATATATATATTTAAAAGATAAAAAAGTTAAGGTAAAAAATGATAATTTAACACCACAAAACATTATATATATCAAATTCAATGTTGTTTTTTCTTTCAATGAATAATTTATATGTCATTGTGCAAGGGAAGGGTTTTTCTGATCTAGTTCTTTAGTGAAAAAGAATTACTATACTCATGATCAAGAATGCATGGCTGTGCATCACTTCTTTTATTTTTTTCTTATCTTAAATTTTTTTTCCAGTCCAACATGCTGCTAAAACCCTAATATAGTGGATGGATGTACCCTGCTATATCTACTTTATTTTTTTTTATCATTGTTTCATTCTTTCAAAACTTATGAATCCACTCAACAAATTATGGGTCAAATTTAAGAAAAGAAGTTCACCATTTTAGATACTAGAAATAGATTTTGAACATGTATGGTAACAGAGTTTTCAATCCAACTAATATGGTCTGACCTCAATAAATGCATATATATTTACTTACCGCTATTACAGAAAACCCCACAACGAAAGTTTCTTGACTCTGTCAACATTAACTTAAGTTGATGAACTCCAAAAAAAAAAAAAAAACATATTTTCTTTTGACTTAATTATCTTGCAAATGATAATTAAGTCCAAAAATTGGGTTAAATATGCTGTGTAATGAAGTGTTTAATTAATATCTGAAACACAAAGTAGCAGAAAATCAATGACAGTCCATTGATTTTCTGAAGGGTTGCTGCAGTAGTAGTATTCGAAAGGACCACAAGAGAGAAACAATGTCAACTATACAGGCAACTTAATTAGGGCATCCACACCAACCCCTGTTGACAAGTGAAGGTCTTATTCTAATCTTGTCTATTTCAATTAAGCTCATATCTAAATAATAATCAATAAATTGAATAATCTACATCAACAATTGTCAAGTTACACGGATTATATGAGAAATTTTGTATATTAAAGAGATTGAATTGGTGAAGTTACCAGCGAGTCGGTGACACTGACAATGCATGTTTGTAGAAATTTAGTGTTATTTGAGCTTGACAGACTCTTTTTTTGCCGACCAGCCGACCTGAAAAAAATTTAACTCTGCAGAGACTACGGGTGGGACTCTCACCTGTATGCCTAGATTTCATTTCTTAAGTCCGTCCATGGCTAGCCAAGTTCAAAACTCATCAATCCCTTTGTACTGTGTAAAAGGCAAAGTCTTCACACTTTTATAAGAACTATATATCTTATAATTTCAATTTGATTTCTTAAAGAAAATGTATAAATGCATTAAGTAAGAAAAAGTATTGATCATGTTATACAGTTCAAATTAAAACTCTAATTCTAACAACCAAATTGGACTAGTTTAAAGAAATTTTTTTTTTCTCTCCAGTTGGACAGTTGTATAATAAAATCAAGAAACACACAACATTTATTGCACAAAGTGTAAGCAACACATTACTTAAATTGAGAATCAGAAAGGATAAGTGATTGATTGGCATTTATGTGTATCCATGTGATTGTGGCTTTGTTGATGCTGGTACAATAAATTGAGTAGTTGAAGAAGAAACACATCATAAAAACACATTTGAATCATTCAACATTTCCACTTCATAAAAAAAAAAAACTTATCATTCATGAAAGTAAAATAAAATCTGTAAAGTAAAAAAAAAAAAGAAAAAGTTATACATATATATATATATATATATATATAGAAGGAATAAAAAGTGTCAGTCCCCATTTTTTCCCATATTTCTTTCTGGATAAAATATTCACACAATAATGTTGGAGAAAGTACAGCAGTAAGAAGGATACAGAGAAGCCTTGTCCAAAGGATAATATTTATTCTATTTGCAAAACTCTTAAGATACTTTCAAGCAACGTAGATATATAAAACTATGGTCTGAAAGAAGTAAACAAAATTATGTAATAACCTCAAATCCAAACAGACATTAAAATCACAAATCCTAAATTTAAAGTAACACATGATAGGCTATAAAAGATGTATAAATACAAAAAGATAATGTACATGAAACAAAGTATTTTGCCATCGTAGATGTATCAAATCATCAAAGAGAGAGTAAAAAATTAAGAAAAACCTCTACTGATTAATCCTTACTCTAAACCACACAGCACTGGCAGAACCTGATTTGTCATTTTGCATATATTCCTCGAGCCACACGAACCAAAATCAAAATCAATTTAATTTTGAAACAATTAAGAAAACACTTCTAATTCCAGCATCATGAAAGCCAAAAGAGAATAGAGCATGTTATGCTTCGTAATTACTTATATGCAATTGAATAAAAAAAAGCTGATTAATTTCCAACACATAGCATGCACATAAAATAAAAGCCACTGATCAATTACATGTCCCCTTTATATCAACAATGCAGAGTCTCTCTCGAATTAGTCAAAATCATGTTATATGTATGTGTAGAAACTAGTAAAATTTCAATTTTATATAGGCCAATCATGTCAACACTTGACCTATTTCAATGAATTTAATTGCCAATAAAGAAAAAGAAAAAGAAAAAAAAAATCAAGCATGCACATCTTTATCAAACAACGAAAAAACTAATTGAGGCTAATAGAACATATATGTATACGTTTTAGAAACAATTATGCACAACAGAGTGCATGTGAATCTTAAACTAATTTTTAAAAAGCTTTGAATATGATATAAGATGGGTCCATTCCTTTAACATAAAAGCCATATAACCTAACAAACATGCTGATCTGCAAGGTTGTGATAGAAATTTGAGACAAATAACTTGGATAAGGAAGAACAAATATGTTGGCAGTATTAGCATAATAGAATCCAAAATAATCTGCCTTAAAAACATGAAACAAAAGTAAGTCCAGCAATGTCAGATGCAAGATGCACCACAGCCTTTAAAAAACATATATTTTACAATGACATTATCTACCTTATATCTATCTGTGCTCAATGGCACTAATATGTTTTAGGAACCAATAACGATGATAATAACAATTGCCAACTGGCTGCTAAGTTTTATATATCAAAATCATTATTTACTAATCACTCTCTCCTTAACCATAGCAACAATGAATGCATGGATTCTAGTGATATTGAATTAATGATAGCAACAATGAATTCATCATGCAAGACTAGGTCCAAAACACTCGGTAAATACCAAAATAGAGATGTCTAGCAAACACAAAGCAGAAAATAAATAAGCTTCAAAACAGAGATTTAATTTTTTTACATACCATACAACTTTCAAGGATTGCGATCAAAATTTGCTAGTCATATAATCCATGCATTCTTGATGAATTCTCATGTAGAACTGATGACAATGGATGAATAGAAAACTAATTTTGTCCTCAAAGACGACAATGTCAGTAAAAACACACTATACTACCTGAAAAGCCTGGTAAGAACCAACTGAAAAATACTGTAGCATATATAGCATTGGTTGTATCTTTAGAACTAAAACTCATCCCAAACTTTTCTGTGATTATTTCTTTGTCATACAAAAGAACTCTTTTTGAAAAATATCATCCTCAGTGAAGCTAAAATACTTGACAATGAAAGGTTTTGTATCCAAAAACCACCAAATTCATCATTAACTGAAAACTATGCAACCAAATTGGAACTACCCTTGTGTACTTAATATGCTAAATCAAAATGATATTATGGGCTCTCACTCTATTAACACCTCTCCAACTTCATGGAAGGGAGAGAATAAAAAAGGAAAGGAACACCAAGGACAGGATACAGAGTGCGAAAGAGAGGAACATAAATAATTGTAGTACTTCAATGATACAATATTTTTACCGGTAAAACTCGTATGAGTAAAGAGTAATATGAAAATTATATATCTATATATACATCATGTTTTTAAACCCAAAACCAACTGTTTAATGATTGAAAAACATGTGAAAGAACTCAAAAAGGAACAGTTAATTAAGTGACAGTTCACCTCTACCACCATTCTACCTCTTCATGGTATTGTCATTTAGGTTGTACAGACCTTCAGAAGATCACAACTCAGCCCTACCAGACGAAGAGGCTGCATACTGTAAAGCAATGTCCTTAAAAATTTGGACCAGGCCCTTCAAATCATCAGTACCCACCTCAAGGCAGTCCTTTAACAAGTCACCTTCAACAATTTCTCTCTGCAGCATCTCCACAACTTCCCTTATAGCACCCTGTATCAGCAACACATCCCAGAAGATATTACAGTTATATCCTTTTTTATTTAGAATTCTACATTATTCTCCTTAACTAGATGAAGGATTGTCAGTTTACAATGAATCAAACACTTAATCATATCAACATTAAATATTATCTCATTATATCATATCTATATATTTCATGTACATCTACTTTGCTACCTTTCTGTACTATCTAAAATCATTCTCCTCTTAGAATATTCATACATACAGAGCAACAAAATTTTCAAGCCAGTGAGGTGACTTCCGAGTACCATTGATTTAAACGTGCTAATCGAAAATTGGAGATTTCTATTATCTATAAACATCAATACTTGGCGCATCAGCTATTTAAAAAATTTGAACCTAATTATTCAATAACTCTAAAAATTTTAAGCCCCAATTAAGGGAGGACATAGAGCTCGAAACAGAGAGTCATAACCAAAAATGGTGAAAGTTTTTAAATGCTGAAGTATTGAAGAAAAATATTGTACCGATTCACGAAACACGCTGAGTAGTTTACCGAGCATCGACCTTGAGACTTTGAGGAGATTCTTGTAATTCCGGTTAACCCAGGCGAGTCGTTCAAAATCCGAATCGACTTGGGACAACTCATTGAGTGATCTGAGTAATTCGTTGGCGTCTGAAAAAAAAGAGGAGAGAGTACCGAAAGACACTGAGCTTATATCAGTCCAAGCATAATTCCTAAGATAATCGGAGCCCATTGTCCATGCGAGCTTCCAGAACCCTAGTCCTCGAAAAGCTTCGAGCTTTTGAGCCATGGCTCGGGCACGAGCTGCACCGTCATAGTCGCCGCGAGAAGAACGGAGGTTGGCCACGCGGGTGAGTAGAGAGCGAGAGAGTGAAAGCAAAGTACGGTAGTTGGAAAAGGAAAAAGAAAAAGATACAGAAGGATTGACATTCAGGAGGATTAAGAAAATGAGAAGCAGTTGCGTCCGGGGTTTAAGAGCTGGGTTTCCCATCCAAATTCTAAGATGGGTCCATTCCTTTAACATAAAAGCCATATTACCTAACAAACATGCAGATCTGCAAGGTTGTGATAGAAATTTGAGAGAAATAACTTGGATAAGGAAAAACAAATATGTTGGCAGTATTAGCATAATAGAAACCAAAATAATCTGCCTTACAAACATGAAACAAAAGTAAGTCAAGCAATGTTGGATGCAAGATGCTCCACAGCCTTTTAAAAACATATATTTTACAATGACATTATCTACCTTATATCCATCTATCTGTGCTCAATGACACTAATATGTTTTAGGAACCAATAACGATGATAATAACAATTGCCAACTGCTGCTAAGTTTTATCAATCAAAATCATTATTTACTAATCACTCTCTCCTTAACCATAGCAACAATGAATGCATGGATTCTAGTGATATTGAATTAACGATAGCAACAATGAATTCATCATGCAAGACTAGGTCCAAAACACTCGGTAAATACCAAAATAGAGATGTCTAGCAAACACAAAGCAGAAAATAAATAAGCTTCAAAACAGAGATTTAATTTTTTTATATACCATACAACTTTCCAGGATTGTGATCAAAATTTGCTAGTCACTACAATCCATGCATTCTTGATGAATTCTCATGTAGAACTGATGACAATGGATGAATAGAAAACTAACTTTGTCATCAAAGACGACAATGTCAGTAAAAACACACTACACTACCTGAAAAGCCTGGTAAGAACCAACTGAAAATACTGTAGCATATGTTAGGTTGTGGAGCATGATGGGTTAAGTTAAAGGAACCCTAATGGTGCCTTAGTGGCATGGGTCGTGGCTAGTTAAAGGCTCGTGAGCATGACTCTGAACCCTACTCATCCCTAGATGGCTATAAATAGGGGTAGATGGGCAAGACAAAAAGTGTAATTTATCTACAACTGTATATATCTGAAATCATCAATAAAATACCTAGCCGCCGTGGAGTTTACCATTTCGGTGTTACCACGTATATTTCTCCTCGTATTCTCTCCCATATTCATTGGGTTCTTTATCTAGATATAGTGTGTGAATTTTGATATCCTAACAACTGGTATCAGAGCCTAGGAGAGATTCATCACGACCTGAAAGGATGAAAAGTTCGAAGTTAGGGATCGAGAAGTTTGATGGATCCGATTTCGATTTTTGGAAGATGCAGATCGAAGATTATCTGTACCAGAAAGATCTTCACGAACTCTTGACTGGGGTGAAGCCGGATTCCATGACAGAGGAGCAGTGGAAGCTCAAGGATCGTCAGACATTGGGGATGATCTGATTGACTTTGTCGCGAAACGTGGCGTTTAATATCGTGAAAGAGAAGACTACAACTGGTCTGTTAAAGGCTCTATCAAATATGTACGAAAAACCATCTGCGATAAACAAAGTATATTTGATGCGTAGATTGTTTAATTTACAAATGTCTGAAAGTGGTTCTGTTGCTGATCATATAAACGATTTCAATATGATTGTAAGTTAACTGAGTTCTGTGGAAATTAACTTTGAAGATGAAATTAAAGCGTTGATTTTGATGTCATCTCTGCCCGAGTCTTGGGATACTATTGTTGCTGCGATTAGCAGTTCCCGTGGATCTGAGAAGCTGAAGTTCGATGAAATCCGTGATGTTGTTCTCAGAGAAAGTATTCGTAAACGAGAAGTGGGAGATTCATCGGGCAGTGCTCTTAGCGTTGACCGAACGGGGAGAAGCAAGTCGAAGGACCAACATAAACATAGTCGATCAAAATCAAAGATTCGAAGAAAATCTCCGAACAGATCAAACATAACTTGTTGGAACTGTGGAGATAAAGGACACATTCGGACAGATTGTAAGAAGCCAAAGAAGAAGCAGATCATAAATCTAGAGATGACAATGATTCTGTAAATTCAGCAGAGGACATTGGGGATGCTCTAATCCTTAGTGTGGACAGCCCGGTTGAATCTTGGATTTTGGATTTAGGTGCATCTTTTCATTCGTCTCCAAGCAAGGAATTATTCTAAACTTTCAAATCTGGAAATTTTGGAAAGGTGTATCTTGCTGACAACAAAGCCTTGGAGATTGAAGGAAAGGGGGATGTCTGCATTAAGACTCCATCGGGAAACCAATGGACATTGAAGGATGTCAGATTTATTCCCGGGCTCAAGAAGAATCTGATCTCTGTTGGTCAGTTGGATAGCACGGGCTATGCAGCAAAATTTGGAAAATGTTCGTGGAAGATTGTGAAGGGTGCTATGGTTGTTGCTCGTGGCACAAAATCTGGAACCTTGTACACCACTGCGGGGTGTATTAACATGGTTGCTGTTGCTAAAAATACTTCTGGTTCATGTTTGTGGCACAATAGACTTGGACACATGAGTGCTAAGGGAATGAAGATGATGGTTGCAAAAGGAGCTTTAGAGGGCCTAAAGTCTGTTGATATGGATCTTTGTGAGAGCTGTGTTATGGGTAAACAGAAAAGAGTTAGATTCACAAAGACTCCAAGAGAGCCAAAGAAAGTGCGGTTGGAAATGGTCCATGCAGATGTTTGGGGACCATCTCTAGTTTCATCACTTGGAAGATCTAGGTTCTATGTCACCTTCATTGATGACTTCAGCAGGAAGGTATGGGTTTACTTCTTGAAGTATAAATCAGATGTGTTTACAACTTTCAAGAGGTGGAAAGCTGAAGTTGAGAATCAGACTGGATTAAAGATCAAATGCTTGAGGTCTGACAATGTGGGAGAATATGACAAGTCAGAATTTAAAACATTTTGTGATGCTGAGGAAATCAGATTAATGAGGACAGTTCCCAGAAAGGCAAGACAAAATGGAGTTGCTGAGAGGATGAACAGAACATTGAACGAGCATGCAAGGAGCATGAGGATACACTGTGGGCTGCCCAAGATGTTCTGGGCAGATGCTGTGAGCACAGCTGCATACTTGTTCAATAGGGGACCATCAGTTCCCTTGGGGTTCAAGATTCCAGAGGAAGTGTGGACAGGAAAGGAACTCAAGTACTCACACTTGAGAACTTTTGGTTGCACTGTTTATGTTCATGTTGATCCATAGAAGAGGGACAAGCTTGATGCTAAGGCTGTAAAGTGTTACTTCATAGGCTATGGTTCTGACATGTTCGATTACAGGTTTTGGGATGACAAGAATAAAAAGATTCTGAGACATTGTGATGTGACATTTGATGAGTCTGTTATATACAAGGATAGAGAGCAGAAGGTTGCAGAGACTACGAAGCAAGTGGGAGTTGAGATTGAGTTGCAAAAGAGTACACCCAGAGATGTTGCACCAGAAACTCAACCAACTCCAAACACTGTTGCTGAAGAGCCTGAGGTGGAGCAAGTGACACCTGAGCAGGTGTTGAGGAGATCATCGAGAATCATTAGAGCACCAGATAGGTATTCACCTTCATTACACTATTTGTTGTTGACTGATGAAGGGGAACCAGAATCTTTTGATGAAGCCCTCTACAGGTGGAGGATTCAATCAAGTGGGAGCAAGCCATGGATGATGAGATGAGCTCACTTGAGAAGAACAACACTTGGGTGTTGACTGAGTTGCCTGCAGGGAAGAGAGCTTTGTTGAACAAGTGGGTGTTTAGAATCAAAGCTGAACCAGATGACAAAAGAAGGTTCAAGGCTCGGTTAGTGGTTAAAGGATATTCTCAAAGGAAATGTATTGATTATGTTGAAATATTTTCTCCTGTTGTGAAGTTCACTTCTATCATAATTCTGTTGAGCATTGTTGCATCGGAGAATTTGCATCTTGAGCAAATGGATGTAAAAACAGCGTTTTTACATGGCAATCTGGACAAGGAGATCTATATGCAGCAACCGAAAGGATTTGTTGTTCCTAGCAAGAAACACATGGTGTGCAAGCTCAACAGGAGCTTGTATGGAATGAAGCAGGCACTAAGGCAGTAGTACAAGAAGTTTGACTCCTTCATGACTAAGAGTGGCTTTTACAAGGCTGAAAAGGATCAGTGTTGTTACTTCAAGAAGTACACTGATTCTTATGTCTTTCTACTCTTGTATGTGGATGATATGTTGATCGCAGGATCGAATATGAGGGAGATCAATAATCTGAAGGCGAGGTTGTCTTCAGCATTTGAGATGAAGGATTTGGGTGCAGCGAAGCAGATTTTGGGGATGAAGATTTCTCGGGATAGATCTGCTAGCACTTTAAATCTATCCCAGGAGCAGTACATCGAGAAAGTGTTGGCCAGATTCAGGATGACTGATGCTAAACCCAGGACTACTCCATTGACAAACCACTTAAAATTGTCAAAGGAGCAGTCACCCAAGACAGCTGAGGCACGTGAGCATATGACACTTGTTCCATATGCTTTAGCAGTTGGAAGTTTAATGTATGCTATGGTCTGCACCAGACCTGATATAGCACATGTAGTGGGAGTTGTTAGCAGGTACATGGCGAATCCGGGGAAAGAGCATTGGGAAGCTGTGAAGTGGCTTCTAAGATATCTGAGAGGTATATCCAGTACTTCACTTTGTTTTGGAAAAAACAAAGTTATTCTATAGGGCTTTGTGGATGCTGATCTTGGTGGTGACATGGACTCAAGCAAGAGCACATCTGGTTACGTTTACACCATAGGTGGTATAGCAGTGAGCTGGATGTCCAAGCCTCAGAAGTGCGTTGCTCTTTCATCTACTGAGGCTGAGTATGTGGCAATAGCTGGAGGTGGGAAGGAGATGATATGGCTGGCAGATTATCTAGAAGAGTTAGGTAAGAAACAGAGCGAGAAGATTCTTTACTCAGATAGCCAGAGTGTCATGCAGTTGCTGAAGAACCCAGTCTATTATTCTAAGACGAAGCACATCAGGAGATGCTATCATTTCACTCGCAGTGCAGTGGAGGAAGGTGATATGTGCTTGGAGAAGATAGAGGGTGCAAAGAATCCAGCAGACATGTTGATTAAATGTGTTGATGTTGGAAAACTGGGGTTGTGCAAAACCTCGATTGACCTTTTGTAGTAGTTTCTACAGATGTTGCGGTGCGGTGAAAATATTGATGATGTTGGGATTCAATTTTTCAAGAATACAATCTTTTGGGTGACTGATCAGTCTTCAAGTGGGAGAATTGTTAGGTTGTAGAGCCTGATGGGTTAGGTTAAGGGAACCCTAATGGTGCCCTAGTGGCATGGGCCGTGACCTGTTAAATGCCCGTGAGAATGACTCTGAACCCTACTCATCCCTAGATGGGTATAAATAGGGGTAGATGGACAAGACAAAAAGTATAATTTCTCTACAACTGTATATATTTGAAATCATCAATAAAATACTTACCTAGCCGTTGTGGAGTTTACCATCCTATCTAAATATAATGTGTGAACTTTGCTATCCTAACCGCATATATAGCATTGGTTGTTGTATCTTTAGAACTAAAACTCATCCCCAACTTTTCTGTGATTATTTCTTTGTCATACAAAAGAACACTTTTTGAAAAATATCATCCTCGGTGAAGCTAAAATACTTGACAATGAAAGGTTTTGTATCCAAAAACCATCAAATTCATCATTAACTGAAAACTATACAACCAAATTGGAACTACCCTTATGTACTTAATATGCTAAATCAAAATGATATTATGGGCTCTCACTCTATTAACACCTCTCCAACTTCATGGAAGAGAGAGAATAAAAAAGGAAAGGAACACCAAGGACATGCTACAGAGTGCGAAAGAGAGGAACATAAATAATTGTAGTACTTCAATGATATATTTTCAGGAACTGGACTTTACAAAAGTTTGAAAAGTAGCTTTAAATTTATAAGTCATATACAATTCGTCCATACTCGAATGAGTATGGAGTAATTTGAAAATTATATATCTATATATACATCATGTTTTTAAACCCAAAACCAACTGTTTAATGATTGAAAAACATGTGAAAGAACTCAAAAAGGAACAGTTAATTAAGTCACAGTTCACCACTACCACCATTCTACCCCTTTCGGCTATTGTCATTTAGATTGTACAGACCTTCAGAAGATCACAACTCAGCCCTACCAGACGAAGAGGCTGCATACTGTGAAGCAATGTCCTTCAAAATTTGGACCAGGCCCTTCAAATCATCAGTACCCACCTCAAGGCAGTCCTTTAACAAGTCACCTTCAACAATATCTCTCTGCAGCATCTCCACAACTTCCCTTATAGCACCCTGTATCAGCAACACATCCCAGAAGATATTACAGTTATATCCTTTTTTATTTAGAATTCTACATTATTCTCCTTAACTAGATGAAGGATTGTCAGTTTACAATGAATCAAACACTTACTCAATATCAACGTTAAATATTATTGATATATTTCATGTACTTCTACTTTGCTACCTTTCTATACTATCTAAAATCATTCTCCTCTTAGAATATTCATACATACAGAGCAACAAATTTCTCAAGTCAGTGAGGTCACTTCCGAGAAACATTGATTTTATCGTGCTAATCGAAAATTGGAGATTTCTATATTCTATAAACATAAATACTTGGCGCATCAGCTATTTAAAAATTTTGAACCTAATTATTCAATAACTCTGAAAAATGTAAGCCCCAACTAAGGGAGGAAATAGAGCTCGAAACAGAGAGACAACCAAAAATGGTGAAAGTTTTTAAATGCTTAAGTATTGAAGAAAAGGTTGTACCTCACGAAACACGCTGAGTAGTTCATCGAGCATCGACTTCGAGACGTTGAGGAGATTATTGTAATTCCGGTTAACCCAGGCGAGTCGTTCAAAATCTGAATCGACTTGGGACAACTCATTGAGTGATCTGAGTAATTTTTCGGCGTCTGAAAAGACAGAGGAGAAAGTACCGAAAGACATTGAGCTTATATCAGTCAAAGAATAATTCCTAAGATAACCGGAGACCATTGTCCATGCAAGATTCCAGAAGCATAGTCCTCGAAGAGCTTCGAGCTTTTGAGCCATGGCTCGGGCACGAGCTGCACCGTCATAGTCGCCGCGAGAAGACCGGTGGTTGGCCACGCGGGTGAGTAGATAATGAGAGAGTGAAAGCAGTGAGCTTTCCATCGAAATTCTACTGAAATTCGAGGCCGCACAATGCATATGCCCGGAACCGTTGAAGGTGCCGGTGGTGTCGTTCCCGAGTTTTTATAATGCGTTCTCCACGTATTTCAAAAAAAAAAAATTCCAAACGCTTCGGATACCCGAGGTCATGCCTTCTCATATTCCGTTTTGGTAATTTAATTTTTTCTTTTAATTTATTACTTTTAAAAAAAACATAAAATAATATGTTATAAATTCATTTTCCATTTATTTATTATTATTTTGTTATTTTCTTCAAGGAAAAAAAAAATAAAATAGAAAAATGACAGATAAGAGGGGATAGAAGAAGAGATAAAAAGGGGTACAAAAAACAAGAGGCGTATCTGGTGACACTGCCAACCAAATAACACTAACGCCCTTTCCTGCATGCAATTCATTTTCCCTTTTATCTTTTTCTCATCATCATCATCATCAAATCAGAATCAGCCTGATAATCTCTGAACTTTATATCTTTCAAGATTCAATTATGTATCTGCATCCTGCTTTTTCTCATTTATGGTTTTGACACATAAAAATCTTCTCAAGTGTATTTACAGATATTTTTTATTTTTTATTTTTTATTTTTTTGCTTCTTCATATATTTTTTGTGGCCACAGCCACCCACAAGATATCCTTATTTAGGCACAACTTGCTTTCGTCTCTATATGGATTGTCCTTGCAGTTCTACAACCTCAGACAAAATTTGGGGTTGGGCTGGAATTTGTTGATGATGAGTCTGGAAACGTCTAAAGAGAACGGCATTCTGGACAAACAATTGGTAAGTTTTTTTTTTTTTTTTTTTTTTTTTTTTTTGCCCTTTTATTTTGACTTTGAAAAGAGTTTCGAGAATGTAGTTAAGGGATTTTGAGAAATTACTGAATCTGAACTTGTAAAGGGTTGTTTAATCCTATCTGTTATCATGATTTTGTTCAAATATTGGTATATCTATGAGAAAGGTTTTTATTCTTTTGGCAGAAAAGGTTTTTTATTCCAGGGAAAATCTTTTTTTTTTTTTTGTTGCTTACTCAATTTGAAAAAGGAAAACCATGCATTTATCACGTGTTTACAATTCATTCATTACTACGTTTCACGCAGGATGAAATTCTAGCCAACACTATGCCAGCAAAAGGCTATGATTATGATTCTTCAGTACCACCTCCTACTAGATTGGAAAGGCTGTTGAGAGAACATGAACTTAGAAAATTCAATAGATCTAATTATTCAACTGATGATCCCAGAGATGCAGGAAAAGAGGTGGATTCTAATGGGGCCAGGAGTAGTCCATATGATCTTGATAAGTGGTTCCGTGATGAAGAGTTTTTGGAGGGGCTTTTGGCAGCTAGAAGAGTCAGTGAGCGCCCTGAGATGCCAGAGGGACGTCCTTCTAAACAGAGATTGTTGGTTGTGGCCAACAGGCTACCTGTGGCTGCCACAAGGAAGGGTGAAGATTCCTGGACTTTGGAAATAAGTGCAGGAGGCCTAGTTAGTGCACTTTTAGGTAATTATGCTGAGATTCTGCACTAATGTAGGCCGAAATATAGAAACAATTGTGGCATATAGGTGCAACTATATTCATACTTTATTTTTTATTTTTATCGTGTATTTATGTTTATTTCACGTTTCTGTTTCAGTTTTTTAGGCACATTAGCTTTTGTTTTTCCACTGCCAGATCCATGAATTATGATTGAATCTTTTTATGAAGGGATAAATGAATTTGAAACCAGATGGATTGGCTGGGCTGGTGTAAATGTTCCTGATGAAGTTGGGCAAAGATCACTTACAGAAGCTTTAGCTGAAAAGGTACTCTGTATTTGTTCCCATGTAAATGATTTTAACATGATGCTTATTTTAGTTTTGTAAATACATCGGTCAACTTTGACTTTGGTCATAAAGTTTGACTAGTTCATCTTTCTTACCATGTGCAGAGGTGCATTCCTGTTTTCCTTGATGAAGAAATTGTTCATCAATATTACAATGGCTACTGCAACAACATATTGTGGCCCCTTTTCCATTATCTGGGGCTTCCTCAAGAAGATAGGCTTGCAACCACGCGTACTTTCCAGTCTCAGTTTGCATCATATAAGAAAGCTAACCAGCTTTTCGCTGATGTTGTGTATAAGCATTACAAGGAAGGTGATGTGGTTTGGTGCCATGATTACCATCTGATGTTTCTTCCACAATGTCTAAAAGAGTATAACAACAACATGAAAGTTGGCTGGTTTCTCCACACCCCTTTTCCTTCCTCTGAGATTCACAGGACATTGCCCTCTAGATCTGAGCTGCTGAAATCTGTTCTAGCAGCTGACCTGGTTGGGTAAGTCTTCCCAAAATGCTAATCACATGTTTCTTTCCTGATACATATGAGATAATGGGGGATTTTTATGGTTGAAGAGATTGAAACCCTGAGGTACTAGATGATTGTGGTGAATGACTAATCTGGAAAATGATGCATATTGAATTATAGCGGCTACAGAAGATCCCCTTGAGGTTATATTTATGTAACTAAATTAGCAAGTAATTAAATAGTCCAGGTGTCAATGCAATTTATTCCCAAAAAAGAAAATACGAGAGAAATATTGATGATTTTTTTAAGTAGTTTACAAACCGGAAGTTATTCAGTCCAGTTGTGCTGATTATATGCATTTAATTATGATGCAGAAGATAGAAGTTTTGTGCTCCATTGTTCTGTCGCATCATAAGTTTGAGAACTTCTGGAGCTGTTATATGGTGTTTATCATGAAGTAAATGATAAAGCTCAACGTTACTTTTATTTTGTCACTCTTTTTGAGTTATTAAATAATAAGATGGTACCATAGAGATTACTATATTATGCCACAATTACAAATGTTAATCTTTTTCATTCTTTGGCATGAACCATTTTGTCAACTCCATACTTATGATTTTAATATTTAAATTTCCAGCTTCCATACATATGACTATGCCAGACATTTTGTCAGTGCCTGCACCCGTATTCTTGGGCTTGAGGGTACACCTGAAGGTGTTGAGGATCAAGGAAAACTCACTCATGTGGCTGCGGTATTAGCTCAGTTTTTTTGTAACTTGCTATAATTTTGCAAAGACCAGCATCTGAAGTTTTTATTTTACATTAACCTATTTTCTTAGCATTTTTCTTGTTTTTAACTGGCATTTTGAAAACAGTTTCCGATTGGCATAGATTCTAATCGTTTCATTCGAGCTCTCGAACTTCCTGAAGTCAAGAATCATATTAGAGAACTGAAAGAAAGATTTGCTGGCCGAAAGGTAGTTCCACCACGTCTTCAAAACACCATACCTAATTATGAAGTGTTTAATGATTTTGTTCTGGTGCATGAAAGAAGTTGACATGGGTATGGTGGTTTTGGTTTTTCTTACTTCTTGAGGATCCATTTCTAAAATGATATAGTTATATATATTTAAGTTCATTAAGTTGTTTCTTTATGTACTGATATAATTTTTTCTTTTCTAATATTACTTAGCTTTAGAATGAATTCAACTAAAATAAATATTTTCTTCCGTGCCTCATTATGAAGTTCTGGAGAGAGATAGGCAGACCAAAGATGAACTGTTGCCATTTCTATGTCCGGCCTCTGGCTTCACTTTGTTTGGTTCATGTCAGGAAAAATTAGACCATGCAACTAAGGCTTGTTGAACCTCTATTTTCTATTAAATAGTAATCTGTTCAATCATATTATTTACATTCGTTGTGTTCTTGATGATTAGACAGATAAACTTATGTTAATATCATAATTATGCTTTATGAATAGCATACGTTAAACCAGAATTTTTTTTTCTTCGTGGTTTCTCTGGGTATGTTTGATTGGATGATATGAGAATAGATATGATTCGGAGTAGAATGTTAAAATAATATCAAATTGGAGTATTGGACCAAAGTTCATCCATTCTCTATTTGCCAATGTGAAGTTGAACCCTCATGCGAATTTTTCTCCTAGTTGTGAATAGGCAGCTCTTAGATTCCTGGATTCCCAACTGGCTGTTTCTTGAACGTGCTTGAAGGGACATTTAGACTGTGATATATCTTTAACATTTTGCTGCATACACATAATTTGTGACTGTACAGACGCAGTTTCAAACTCTTGTATGGGCAGGTTATGTTGGGAGTTGATCGTTTAGACATGATTAAGGGAATTCCTCAAAAAATATTGGCCTTTGAAAAGTTCCTTGAAGAAAATCCAGTTTGGCGGGACAAGGTAGTTTTATTGCAAATTGCAGTGCCAACAAGAACGGATGTTCCTGAGTGTAGGTTTCTCTCTGTCCTGCTAATCTTCACTGGAACTTCTATGACATTATTAATATTTTCTTCAGCCATGACTTTTACAATTATTAATCTTCAAAACATGTTTTTTTACCATTTACTTGATTTCTTGTTCAGATCAGAAGCTCACATGTCAAGTTCATGAAATTGTTGGACGTATCAATGGAAGATTTGGAACACTTACTGCGGTGCCTATACATCATTTGGTATACTTTCAGAATAAGAATTATATTTAGTAAAATAATATTTTATGCCAATAATGTGAAGCTAAAACATTCTTTTACTAAGCTGAAATTAAACTTCTTAAATATAATTTTTGATTATATATGATCCACAATGCAAGTTTTGCTCTTCATTTGCAGGATCGATCTCTTGACTTTCCAGCTTTATGTGCATTATATGCTGTTACAGGTATGGTGTAGCTAATTATATTACTTGGCTGGATAAATATCTGTATTCCTAATTGTGAAATTTCCACTTTATCTAAAAGGTTAAATTAGATAAGTTGACAGAGAAGGGTGGAATTTAGTCATTTAACACAACCTTTTGTGTGGACGAAGCACAAATTATCAATAACAGGCCCGACATAGGTGGAAATAGAAATTTAAAATGGTATTAATGCCAGAGGTCATGGGTTCTAGGCTTGACTCCACCCTACTTATTAGCTATTATCCATGTGTTGAGTTTGTTATTGATAATTTGTGGTTGACCTTTGTAAACTTTTAGATTAGGTGAAAGTTTAACATGATATAAAAGTGGGAGACCCATGTTTGAGCCTTGTTAAAATGTATAAATTCAACCCTCTCTATCAGTTTAAGCTTTTAGATGTTATAGAAATTCAGCAATAATTTTGTATGGTGTAAGAAGGCTATTAAGAGATGCATGAGAAGAATTATTTTAAAATATCGTACCAGAATTCCGTTCCATAGTTCCATGGAGGATTCTTATGTTTTGACATCTATTTCTCCCAACATAAGTCTTTCGGGCTTAATCAACAGAATTATCATAATTTACTTGGAGTGAAGTAGGTATTTTCATGAAGAGAATGACCTTAGATAATTTATTTATGTATTAAGAATGCCATTTTCCATACTTGGGTCAATGGTTCTTTTCTTTTGCTCTGAATAAAAGTTGGATCTTCTTTAATATAAATCTTTGTCCAAAAATTAGTTTTTAAATGTTAGCTTGATTCATGCTCTCATACTATTTTAAATTATCATTTCAGATGTGGCTTTGGTTACATCCTTGAGGGACGGGATGAATCTTGTCAGCTATGAGTTTGTGGCTTGCCAAGATGAAAAGAAAGGAGTTCTTATTCTAAGTGAGGTAGCAAATTAATCTAAGTTTTTTCACGAAAATATTATTATGAGACATTTTTATTCCTATATTCTGAACCAAAAGAATTGGAAATGATTTGTATGCGGGGTTGGAAACCAGACACCACCTAGATCTATTTTTTCCCAGTTATATACTCTGTATGTGTGCTAATTTTATCCTTTTTTGCACTTCAATCTCTTCCGTAGAGAAACAGAAACTGTGTTGCATTATCTGGAGAAAAAGATTAAGACTTGATACATTACAAGAAACCTCCTCCTGTAAGAACATGGAGAAGAAAAACACAATTTATATTACATGAAATGGTGATGGGAATTCTAGGGACCTGATGTTGAGATATATTTCCCATCTTATCTGGTGGTGTGAGTGACCTTTACCAATTCTTGAGAGCAAAATAACAAATAACATTCTCTAACTGTCTCCTAAGCCTGTAACTGAAAACAAATTTTAAGTAGTTTACTACAAAAAAGGTTCATATTTTTTTCTTGGATCACTTGGATACCCTTTATTCTTCTTGGAAGTTTGTTTACAAGAACAAACAACAATGTTTTCCCAAGTTTCCTATTAGTTTGCAGGTGCAGCACAGTCTCTTGGTGCTGGGGCAATATTAGTGAATCCATGGAACATCACGGAAGTTGCTTCTTCAATTGAGTATGCCTTGACTATGCCTCCTGATGAAAGAGAAAAAAGACATCGACATAACTTCATGCATGTGACTACTCATACATCACAAGAATGGGCTGAAACATTTGTCAGGTATTATTTTTGTAGCAGCTGTTGGTTCAATACTATGTTGTCATGGTGTATATTCTGTACACAGACTTCTGGCCGTTGACTACAGAAAATTTGTCTCTATATGGCATTTCATACTTCCTGCCATTTTTTTTTTTTTTTTTTCCTTTTCTTAACTACTGCATATCTCCATGACCTGTGACAAGCTCTTGAGCTTTTCTGGGCTAGATATCCTTAGTTGCCACATCTTTGTAAAACTTTCAAGAAAATTAGCCATGACAAGTTCATTCATTTTATCTATTCTCTAGACCATCAATTAGCATCTGCATTTCACATAACATGTTTGTATGAATACCTGTAATTGATCAGTTGTCTTCTGGCATGAAGTGAACTCAACGATACTGTTGTTGAAGCTCAGCTGAGGACACGACAGATTCCTCCTTCTCTGCCAAAAGGAGATGCTGTTGAACGCTACAAGCAATCAAAGAATAGATTACTCATTCTGGTAAGTTCTTTTCCTTATGTCAGTGGTCAAGAATTATTTTATGGGGACTCAATTTACATTCTTGATCCATATAAACCAGTAAAGACATCAATCATACTTGTTTTAATCAAAGTGACTAATACCACTCATAGTTGCCTCTGAAATTACTTCACTGATGAATTCATATAATTTTGTGCATGCAGTTCTGCATTTCTATGCCTATACAGGACTATCATCTTTTGGCTGGAATAATATGTGGCTGGAATAATATGAACTTGCAATGGATCCTATTTTATAACTTCTATTATTGTTTGCTCTGGTATACATCCTCAGGGTTTCAATGCAACTCTGACAGAACCTGTGGATACCCAAGGACGAAGGGTGGATCAATTCAAAGAAATGGAGCTTAAGTTGCACCCCGATCTGAAAGAACCATTAAAGAAACTTTGCAATGATCCAAATACAATTGTCATTATACTAAGTGGAAGCGACCGGAATGTGCTTGATGAGGTTTTCTGATTTCATTTACAATCCATTTTTTTTTTCTTTTTCTTTTGGAAGAGGGTAAGGAAGTGAAACTAAGTTAAAACTGATATTTTTACTCCTACAGAATTTTGGTGAATATAACTTGTGGTTGGCAGCAGAACATGGTATGTTTTTACGGCGAACAAAGGGAAGTTGGATGACAACGATGCCAGAAAATCTACAGATGGATTGGGTTGATAGTGTAAAGGTCAATTTACAAATCTTCATGTAGAAAATGCCTTTGGAGTTCCTGTTGAAGTTTGAATTACCATTTTGCTTCATTCTTTCAGCATGTCTTTGAGTATTTCACTGAGAGGACACCCCGCTCTCATTTTGAACTTCGTCAAACCTCACTCGTGTGGAACTATAAGTATGCAGGTAACTGTGATTGTAATCTTCTAATTCTACAACCATTTTCAGTATTTTCTCTCATTCTATCAGTTTTTACTTTGTAACTGTGATGCAGATGTTGAATTTGGAAGGCTTCAGGCAAAGGATTTGCTGCAGCATCTCTGGACAGGTCCAATTTCAAATGCTTCTGTAGACGTTGTGCAAGGTGGACGTTCAGTTGAGGTCCGAGCAGTGGGTGTTACCAAGGTCTGAATTCCAATCATACAAGGAAAATTTATTAGCTGAGGTCTGAGTGGTTGATGTCATGCAATAGTTATCTTAGCTGTCATGTTATGATACAGGGTGCAGCCATTGACCGCATTCTGGGGGAAATAATTCACAGTAATGAAGTAAAATCAACAATCGACTATGTCTTGTGTGTTGGACATTTTCTACCTAAGGTGCATACTTCCTTTCATGCACATAAGTATGCTGAATACACCTAATTCTGTCGTGATATGACTACAATTCTGTATTATATTCCCAAGATACAAGTTCTGGTCTTCCGCACTATGTTAGGTGAATTATTGACTTCATATCTAAAGTCATTACCTACAAATTATATAAACTTATTAAAGTTGAATTGCATGCTTACAATCTCTTTCAAATTTTGGTTAGAGAATAGGGAAGGGTGGGAGATGAATCTTGACATATGATAGTCTTCTTCAATCTAGGAGTCTCTAGCTTAGTTAACTAGTTGATTTTGTAGTGAAGACTCTCAATAGGGATGATAGTCCAAATTATTTTGTAAAGAAACTTATTTAATAAAAAGAATTGAAACTATGAGAATTCTTTAGTATTTGCTCTTTGACAGAGGGATACCTTTTGGATTACCGGTGATTTTCAGCATGCATAACTTTTCTTTGTATTTGGAATTGGTGAGGAATATGCACATATGAGTGTCTCTGATGGCGGGGATTTGATAGACTTCCCCAGATTTTATTACTGCAAGATTGTTGCAGATAGAACAGAAGACCTACCTAGATAGCATATAAATTTGAAGCACTAGACAGACTAATAATCACCTCTTGCAATTGAGCTTCCCTTTCTGTGAGTCACCCATTTTTCATTGTTGAGGACAGGCAAGGTACTAAAATGAGAAATTCTGAAAATGTTGTACTTTTGTTTTGTGACTGCAGTTGTCATTCATATACTTGATTTTCTTTCCTAGTTCACATAACATCTAAAATAATTATATGAAATCACTTTTCATGGTTCAGGATGAAGATATATACACCTTCTTTGAGCCAGAGCTTCCTGCTGGACCAACTGCTACTTCTAGAGCAAAGATAATTAGCCCTGTGAACCGAACTGCTCCAAGGTTTATAGCAAGAAGCAATCTCCAGCCATCTTTACGCAGAACCAGCCAACATTTATCATTTCCAGAGAAGAAAGCTAGTAATGGAAGGGGAAATCGCTGGTCTGCAATACGGGATAGGATGACAGTACATGAAGGCTCATCAGTTCTTGATCTACAAAAAGAGAATTACTTTTCTTGTGCAGTTGGAAGAAAAAGGTCCAGTGCCAGATATCTTCTTGGATCACCAGCTGATGTTGTCTCATTACTAAAGGATCTTGCAGATTGTTCATCAAGTAACTAGCTCCATACCTCACCTTTATCTGGCTGGTTTGGTAGAAATGGTTCAGATGCACATTCTTCAAGGCTTGTTAGAGCTAATGATGTTATTCAGAGATCTCAATACAGGTATTTAGTCTCCTCCCTTGAAGTAATTTCTTTAAAAAGGAAAAATGAATGGTTTAGTTTTTTATTGTATACTGCCCCAGAGAACTTATTTCACTTCTGTTATTATTTGCAGGGATGTTCAAGTTAATTAATGACAATCAAAGCTGTAGATGCTATCAATTTCATTTGGAAGCCTTTTACTATTGTGAACAGGCTTTTGAGTTTATACCTACTATAAAGTATCATGACAAATATCTGTATAAAACTGATGGAGTTTTAGAATAATTTGCCCGAATTTCATTCATTGAACTACAGATGCGCATGCAGCATTGTATTTTGACAGAACTCCTTCAGCTCTTCAATCTTTTTAACTACTTTATTCCTTTGTTAGGGTGTCTAGGTTTTGGGAAAGTGGTTTATGTTTCCAACCATTCACAGAAGAGTCTTTTTTTGCAGGATATGCATCTGTAAAAGATTCTAGTAGTGGATAGAGAGATCCATTAAAAAGTTGTGGAAAGTTAGTCGCTAAAGATTCTCAGGAATTTAGCATTATATAATAAAACACTTTCTTCCATATCAAAGATTCTTATCTAGGAATCTATGTTCACAAAAGTGATGCCCAGAAGATTGCAGGTGAGCTATAAACAGAAATGGGATAATTGTACTTAATATGTGATAATACAGAAATGCCCACAAGCAAATTTCAAAAAAAGAAAAGAAAAGAAAAGAAAAAAGCATCTTCTTTTAGAAAGCATTTTGGAATGACATTCTTTATAAAGGCTGCACTTTATTTATATAGGACCAGAGAGATAAGAGGATTCTGGGAGGTGTAGAATATCACAAAGAACAAATGAAGTCGCATATTCTCTTTGTTCTTTGTAGGATCAGATGTTGACATATTAATGTTATGATGACCTCCAAATATTAGTTGACAAAAACCCCAATTTGTAAGTAATAAGAAACAGAAATTCGCAGTCTTCACAACTCAGGAATCAATTTTTCTGGTCCATTATTAAACTTTTGCAACTTTATACCCAAGTCCCAAAGATTAGTATATTGAATCGAATTTGGGTTCTCAATGGATCAAATTACGAGATTATTAATAAATAGCTGTGGGATGGAATTAGTGAAAAAAGGTTGAACCCAAATAATGACCATTCGTATGCAAATATAAATTGTTTGCCAAAAAATTTATTACTCTTTACTAAAATTTGAGTATTTTACATACAAGGAAACAAATATAACCCCATTTTTCAACTCACTCATTAATTAAGTCATAATGGGCAGTACATTTGTTAGAAATATGTAATCAACCATTAATGTAAAATATTAAAGTTGTTATTATTATTATTATTATTATTATTATTATGAATGTTTAATACTAGAATCCCGGAGAGTAAGTGAAATTCTTTGTACCATTAAAATTTATTGTTTATATTTATCTTTTATATTATTAGCGTCATTAATTCCCTCTTTCGGTAAAAAATAAAAAAAATAAATCACGAAATAAAAGAAAAATTCATTGAATTTGAAAAGAGGATTGACTTTCTTTCATATCCGTTACGCTTCTTAAAATAATTACTTTTTTCTGTTCTTTTTTAAGTCTCCGATATTTACATTAGAATCCAAACAAAAAAACAGCCAAAATCGTATTATTGGTTTCATCTCTAACCAGTCTTATACATATATATATATATATATATATATATATATATATATATATATACACACACACATACCACCACTAGAATTTCACTATATATTTAGATTTCTGTAGCAGCTTTTCACAATGGATATAAAGATTATTGTTTCTCATACTTTCTTTTTGTTTCATTTACTAATACTTATTATCATTATTCCCATTCTTGCTTCTTCTTCTTCTTCTTCTTCTTCTTCTTCTTCTGCAGAAAGACAGGTTTTCTTTTCTTTTTTTTCTTTTTTTTTTTAAATTTCTTGAATGATGATGATGATGATGAAGAATTTTTGACAAGAAAAGAAGAAAACTTTATTATTGCAGGTTTATATAGTGTACTTTGGAGAAGATGATAAGAATGATGGGGTGGAGAAAACAATGCATGAAATTGAGGAGAAGCATTTTTCCCATCTGTTATCGGTGAAGAAAAGTGAAGAAGATGCAAAATCCTCACTTCTTTACAGTTACAAACACAGCATCAACGGTTTCGCCGCCTTACTTACTCCCCGGGAAGCCTCCTTACTCTCCGGTACCCCTTAATTAGTTCCTTTTTTTTTTTTTTCTTTTCTGAATTCTTGAAATCTGAATATATATATATATATATATAAATTAATTACAGAGAAAGATGAAGTGGTTTGGGTGTACAAAAGTAAGCCAAGAAAATACACACTTGAGACAACAAGGTCATGGGAATTCTCGGGGTTAAATAAGCTGCTTAATTCCGGTGAAGATGAGGATGAGGATGATGATGTTTTACTCAAATCTAGATACGGAAAAAATATTATCATTGGGATTGTAGATAGTGGTATTTTTTCTTCTTCTACTTTGATCATTATATAAAAGAAAAAGGATGATTTTTTTAAATTAATAATGGAAGTAGCTTAATTTCTGAATTGATTGATTGATTAGGAGTATGGCCAGAATCGAAGAGTTTCAGAGGAAAAGGGTTGGGACCAATTCCAAAAAGATGGAAAGGAATCTGCCAAACTGGGGATAAATTCAACTCTTCCCATTGTAATAGGTTAGTACCATTAAAATTCTTTGTTTCCATTTATTATCATCATATTTCTTTTGTTTTAAACTTTAATAATTATATTTTTTTTCAAAGAAGAAGAGCAAGTCTTTGATTGAGATTTTGGAGTTATTGTAGAGGGAAGAAACAGCAGGTCTTATAATAATACAAAAATTTTGTCCATTTTCAACGAAACAATACAAAATTTATCGTCTGCCATGTTTTAATTGATTTTTGGCTTTTCTCCCTTTTCCAATCTTGTGACTTTCTATCCACGGAAATACCCTCAGAATGCTCAGATTCAAATTTCTTCCATGTATTTTATCGGGTGAAACTATGACAATGATGAAAATAACGACTTATTATTATTCAACCTTTTTGACACATCGTATTGTCTTAATCGCGTTATAACATATAACATCACCCTTTTTCTAGTCTAAATATTTTTACCTCGCATTGATTAGAATAGTGTGGGTGCAGGAAGATAATTGGTGCAAGGTACTATCTAAAAGGATATGAACAATTCTACGGTCCATTGAATAGAAGCACAGATTATAAGTCACCTCGTGACAAGGATGGACATGGAACTCACACAGCATCAACTGCGGGTGGGAGAAGGGTGCATAACGTTGCTGCACTAGGTGGATTTGGCCGTGGTACGGCCTCAGGTGGTGCACCACTAGCACGGCTCGCCATTTACAAAGTCTGCTGGCCGATTCCTGGCCAAGGGAAAGACGCAGGAAACACTTGTTTGGATATAGACATGTTAGCAGGGATGGATGATGCCATTGCTGATGGTGTTGATGTTATGAGCATTTCCATTGGAACAGCAAATCCCGTTCCTTTCTTTGAGGATGCCATTGCTATTGGTGCACTCCATGCTACTAAGAGAAACATTGTCGTTGCATGTAGTGCGGGCAACTCCGGCCCTAAACCTTCTACCATGTCTAATGGATCTCCATGGATCATTACTGTTGCTGCAAGTAGCATGGATAGGTCGTTTATAGCAGACTTGAAGCTCGGGAATGGAGAGATAATCCAGGTAACCATTAAAAAACTCTCTATACCAGATTTCCGATATTATCCCACATCTTAGGCATGCATATAAGATTTGTTTCTTTGATTTCAGGGGCAGACGGTAAGTCCATATAAGATGGAAAAGAATAGGATGTATCCTCTTGTTAATGCAGCACAAGTAGCTAAACCTGATGTCCGGAAAAATGAGACAGATCAATGCCTACCCGGGAGCCTGTCACCTGAGAAGGCAAAAGGGAAGATTGTATTGTGCTTTAGAGGTGCTGGAGCAAGAGTAAGGAAGGGTGTTGAGGTAAAGAATGCTGGAGGTATAGGTTACATCTTAGCTAACAGTAAAGCTAATGGAGAGGAGTTAACAGTTGATCCTCATCTTCTTCCAGCCACTGCTGTTGGCTATGCTAACGGACTTAAAATTCTCCAATACATAAATTCGACCAAGAATCCTGTTGCGCACATAGAACCTGCAAAAACAGTATTAAAAGGTGTACGTGCACCTGTCATGGCTGCATTTTCCAGTAGAGGTCCTAATGCAATTTACCCTGATGTAATCAAGGTAATAATTGTTCTTTTCTCTTCTTTTTCATGTAAGCTCCCTCTTGTAGTGAGATGTTTTCTTTCTTGTATAGCCCGATATCACAGCTCCGGGACTGAATGTATTGGCAGCATGGAGTGAGGGTTCATCGCCCACAAAGATGGACAGTGATCACCGGGTGACCAAGTATAACATACTCTCGGGGACTTCAATGTCTTGCCCTCATGTCGGAGGAGCAGTTGCTTTGATTAAGAGCATTCACCCCACCTGGAGTAGTGCTGCAATAAGATCAGCAATTATGACTACAGGTATAATACATATATTTATATATATCATGAGTGAAAATAGAAAACATTCAACAAAAGTTCACATTCTTGATTTTTGCAGCTACATTAAAGGATAACACAGACGAAATGATAGGAGAAGCATCTGGGTTGGAAGCAAATCCCTTTCAGTTCGGTTCAGGTCATTTCAGGCCATCGAAAGCTGCAGATCCTGGGCTTGTATATGATGCTACATACGAAGACTACCTTCTCTTTCTCTGCAGCAACGGTGTCTACAATATTGACCCGTCATTCAAGTGTCCTAAAAATCCTCCTCCACCAAATGCTTTGAATTATCCATCAGTTGCAATTCCAAAACTCAATGGAACAGTGACTGTAAAAAGAACTGTTACAAATGTTGGCAGCAGTAACAGTCTTTACTTTGCAAGCATTAAGCCACCGCTGGGAATCTCTGTTAAGGTCTCTCCACCTATTTTGCACTTCAAACATATTGGTCAGAAGAAGACATTTACCATAACAGTCAAAGTAAACTCAGAAATGCTGGCGGTAACCAAGAATGGAGAATACTTGTTCGGATGGCTTATTTGGAAGGACGATCAAGGGGTATACAGTGTCAGAAGTCCAATAGCAGTTTCTTTGGCTTAATTTCTTGGTTTCCATCCTTTTCTTTCTTAATTTATTTATACTTTTCAATATACACAGAATAAATTAAAATTTCTCATGAGTGGATTTCATCATCTATCTAAAACATAACATGGCAAAAATACATCAAGATCAACCTATTAATTCAATAAAATGATCATTTTTTGTCTACAAGCACAGATCAATACCACACTCTGAATGACAGCTTAGTCTCATTCATCAAAGGTCCTCCTCGCCCTAATACGCTCACCATTGAAATGGATATATTTCCATTTACTGAGATACTTTCTGAGAACTAGTTTCCTTTTGTCTGCTTGACCTACTGCCTGGAAGGCTCGTGCAATTTTTCTTACAGAATCTTCATCTGGCTTGACCCCTAACTCTTCCATGTCAGCAAACACCTGACTTATTTTTATTTAGAATAAGTACAAATAGCATTCTAAGACTACACTAAACCGTCAATTTAAGAAACATGCTTAAATCTCATCAGTGAAGATGACAAAGAGAAACCAAATCATCAATAGCCTTTCCTTGAGCCAGATTAACATTGAATGGACAAAAACAAGAGAAATAACCAGTGACATCAAGTAGAAGACTATTAGTTAAATAACATAAAACCGTACCTCTATAATCTTATCTGGCATATGATGATGATCGTACAAGGAGATCATCCTAGAAAATAGTTGTTTTGAGATCGAGCGGGTATGTGCATGCAAAATCATATTCCACAGTGCTTCAGCTTCATCAACCCTCTGATCCATATCAAATGCTAAAAGAAGGGAATCATATGTTGCCATGGTAGTCCCTTGGCCTTTGGTCAACATCCACTTTGCCACCTAATATACAAATCTTACCTAACTTAGCAACAAATAGTTAATATGTAGGAAAGAAAACTATAATAGTTTAGCTCAACACAAGTCAAAAAAAAAGCATTAAGAAAAGGTTGAAAGACAGGTATTTAGGCACCCACTACCAAAAGACTAGGAGCTTAAAGAAGACAATTGTGTAGGATAACCAATCCTGGGTATGTCCCAGTCTAGTGCAAGTGTGCTCCTTGCAAGTATAAACAAATCCAGCTAAATGAATAAAGAAAGTAAAATTAAGCAACTAAAATCTGCAGAAGCTATTTAACAGAAACCAAGTTCTTCAAATGATTTTATATATCATTATTCAGAGCATTTTATCATGAATAATAAGGAATAAAATACAAGGAGAAAATACAAGGGAAAAAAAATGCCCAGCAAGATGCTCCAACCTATAAGAAAGCAAATGAAGGATTATACATGTTCTTTTTTGGATGGATGGATTGAACAGAGTTCAGTTCATATATTACTATACTAATTTAGGCATTATTTTAACTACGAGAATTTGAGTAGTTGGAGGTTCAAAAAATCATTATCATCTTAAAATTTGAGTTCATTTCTATAAGTTCATTATGGCAAGCTTGTGCTGATAGGCCTTCAAAGGAGCCTCACTAGAAAACAACACTCAGATATGAAAGCAAATTATATTTTGACAATAGTTGCCATTTGAACATCAAACAAAACCAGGCAGCCAACACAGCAAACAAAACAGAAGGAATTTGACAACCCACGACTGTGAAATTCAATCACAATATGCCAGTTAAAAATTCATAAACTAAGTTTCTAAGGTTCATACTTGAATTAACCGAATCCACTGATTTCTTCTTCTCAAGATTCTAATAGCCTTAGCTGCAGCAATCAATGGAAACTCTGGCTCCCAAGCTATCCATTTATCTAATGCACCATAGACAGCCTCCTTCTCATTTGGTAATGCAGAAATCTACCAATGGAAGTTTATTGAAAGCAACAAAATATGAAAAAGGGAGAAATATGCTAACAATTGATACTAATTATCTATCTTCAAAATAAAATTTAAAAAAAATTAAAAAAAGGAAGAAAGAAGAAGAAGAAAGAAAAAAGGAAAGGGAAGAAAGCATCTATTGCTCAAAAGAAAATAATAAGTAAAACTAATTCCTGAGGAAAAGGAAGAAACATAATGAATCACAGTAAAAGGATTTCTACCCACAATTCTAATAAGGTTAAGTGCTTTTTGCCCAGATTTAGTGGAATCTCTTTTTTGCCATAAATGGTGCTCCTTCTTCTGTGTCTTCTGGGTTGTTTTTCCAGATTCCTCGCTGCAAAAGCTGTGGGAAAATACTATGACTGATCATAAAACCACATGACAGAGGAAAGTTAGATGGTAACAGTTAGCAAGATGTCCAGGTAGTGGCAATGCCATGATATATTGAAACAAGGAACACAGGAATACAAGATGCAGATGCAAGAACTGTTGGATGGCTAGAATCAAAACTGAATCAATGTTTTCAACAGAAAAAATATTACCTACCCTTTGTCAGCTGCTGATCTAGTCTGATATAGATCACTTGGGCAAGTTTTCTTGACAGGAATCATTTCCCTTGCCTATAAATGCAAACAGAGATTCAAACTGGTAGCTGAAAGAACAAGCATGCACTCAAGAAATGATTGAATAAATGGGAACAGTGTCGAACATGAAAATGAAAGAAAAACAATAAAAGCCATGATTTACAAATCTTGCCTTCTCCATTGAGATACTAATTCGTTTTGCCTTCAGTCGAGGAAAACTATGGGACTTGAATATGTTTAACTGTAATGCCTTAATGAACTTCACACTCCATACCTGGAAAAAAAGAATTTAATTCTCGTATTCAGAAAATACATAGAGATAGTAGATTAGACGGAACTTAACAAAATTCTATTCCACCTGTGGCTGCATATATGAAGGAAACTGGAAGGGAACTTGACTGGTTCCGCTGAAAAGCACCATGCTGCCCTTTTCAACTTTTGGAAATTTATAGGAAAAACAAATTCAGACACCCATTATTCTGACAGAACATTTCTTCTCGGCTGTTCAATAATCCGATACAATTGAGAGGAAATTCTTCATAAGTGAAAACCAATTGACAATTTATTCCGAAAGAAAAGTATATGATGGGTCTCAAGAGAAAAGGCCTCCGAAATGAAGCTGCCTAAATAGTGATAATAACATCATAAATCATACAAAATAGTACTCTTTATCCAGAGTACAGGTAAACCAGGTAACAAAATCATCTGTAAAAAGCAAAAAAAAAAAAATCGCCATTATCAAATGTACATTTAAGAAACAATAGTAAAGAATCAAGAATTGTCTAATGCAACAATACTCAATATCAAGAAGGCAAAATTATGATTAACACTCGGACAAATTACACAATGAAATAAGCAGAGCCAGAAAATATATATTAATACAATATATTTTTATACATTCGTCAAAAAAAAAAAAAAAAAAAAAAAACCTAACAGGGACTACGAAGTAAGGAAAATAAACAAAAGCTAAAAACATTGGCGGATGAGAACTTAATTCGATACCTAAAAGTATTACAAACCCCGAATTCGTCAAGGAAGAACAAACCTGGTTTATAATTTTATACTTTTTTTTTCTTTTTTTTTTAATTTCAGAGCAGCTCTGTTAGGGCTAATTTGGGAGGGCGAGAAAATGGAAAATTCAAAGGACCTGTTTCCTAATTTCCTAAAGAAGTTACCCAAGGGAGGGAATATGTTTAATTCCGAAACTGTCCTCACTCTCCGCCAAACATAGTATAAATAACCATATCCTCTGTTTTTATTTTTTTTGTTTTTTTTTCTTTAAGGGGGAAAACTTATTTTAATTTCTGGCAATAATCATGGTACACTAATTATATATATATATATTCTGGAGGAATAAATTTTCTGCTGTCAGCAAAATATAAAAATCATGTTGACCTAAACATAAATAATTCATTATCTACGACAATTAAATTTTTTTCTTATGAAATGTGAGATTAAATAGAGGATAAATCGTTTATTCTCTGCTGAATTAATTAATATTAGAGTGAAAGATTGACTAGGGAAGAATATATATATACATATATTGTTTGCTTTATATATAGATTCAGAATTGAAGGCAAGCACGATAAATATATACACAAATGAAGCAGTATAATTTAGTTGCTATTTGGTTTCTTCTTTTTCTTCACATGAAAGCTTCATGTGATCAAGAACATAAGGTATTTAATGAAATCTTTTTTTTTTTTTTTCAATTTCTTATTTTCTTGTTATATATATATATATATATATGTGTGTGTGTGTGTGTGTGTGTTGGTTTTGGAATTTGGAATTAATCTTAATTGGATGCAGTTATACATAGTGTACCTGGGCGAGCACAGTGGGAACATAAATGCACAAGAAATAGAGAATCAGCACAACTCCTATATGTATTCTCTAACTGATAATAATGAAGACAGCCGGAGAAGCTTTGTTCATAGCTACAAGAACATCATCAATGGCTTCTCCGCATTGCTTACGCCACAAGAAGCAACTAAATTAACAAAAACTGTTGGTGTAGTCTCTGTTTTCGAAAGTCAAGTTAGAGAATTGAAAATTCAAACCACGAGATCCTGGGATTTTATAGATTTATTAGAAGCTAATGGAGATCCAACTCAATTACAAGGCGAACAACTGAAGATCACAGCTAACTATGGCAAAGATGTTATAGTTGGAGTCTTTGATTCTGATAATTATTTGTTTGTAAAATTTTTATATGTTAAACAATTTTAATATTATTTTAAAATGTGGGACTTTATTCTCCAAAAGTCAGAACTACATGACGTCACACTATTAGATCATGAGACACTAAGGTCGAGGATTGTTATCCTTCGATTTTCCTCTATAAGGGGTTCTTGACTTTTTATCCTTGCATGGTCTGCGTGCATCCCTTTAAGGGTTATATCCCACCATCCTGATAATTGACTGCTGAATCCGGCCGTTGAGCTATAAGTCCCTGAAAAAGTAAAGACAAAATATTAGTGGAATGTCAGTGGATACATATATATATATATATATATAAAGTAAAGATAAAATGTTAGTGGAATGTCAGTGAATACATTAATGGATACATATATATATATATATATGTGTGTGTGTGTGTGTGTGTGTGTGATGTATATATAGAGACATAGAACGGCACCATCGAAAAAAAAGGAAGATGTATCCTTTCTCAAATATGTATCCTTTCTAACATGGTATCAGAGCCATGCGAGGGAGTAATGAGCTTGCCCTTCGGAATCTCAGTTAGGAGCTTGTCATATGTAGCCTTGTCGAACAGCACCATATTATTCTTCTTCTGCTTTCCACCACCGGACTTCGCAAGCTTGGAAGGCGGAGGAGCAGCCTTGTTCTTTCTCACAATTATCATCATCAACAGCTTCCAAAATCCATCCAAGTATTGCATCAGCAATAACACAAGTAACTGATGATGATGATGATGATATTGTTGAAGAATATTCCAATTCAGAACAACTTATATCTTGAATCAGTTTTCTCAGCTGCACCGGCTTCCCTCTCTGAATAGTGTCCGTAAAATCCGACAGTGGATCATTATTTTCCTCGAATCCATCTGAAATGGAAACCATCGAAATCCCACTTTGTTTTAGTCCTTCCTTTTCTTGATCGGACAGTGCTGCAATAATTTTGGTTAAATGAAATATATATAACCGACATATGTTTTCAACAAGCCATGGCCGAAAATCAACCATGTACCAACACACAAACCTTGAATCAAGTTGTCACCATTAAACTCTCGGAAAACAACTATCTTGTTTGGAGGCAGCAAGTTGTAGCTGCCATTTATGGCTACGGACTTGAGTCTTATATCTCTAAAGGAGTTAAACCCATTGAATCAGATCCCTCCTTTACCAGCTGGAAGAGGCAGGATAAAGTCCTAGCTTCATGGCTCCTTTCATCTCTCACTGAACCTATCTTAGTTTCAACAGTTGGTCTTAATAGCTCCCAAGAAATCTGGGAAGCCTTGGAGACAAGTTTTGCCACTCAATCTAGGGCAAAAATCATGTAGTATAGACTCCAACTTCAGACCACAAGAAAGAAGGATCAACCTATGAGAGAATACCTCAACAAGATAAAGTTATGTTGTGATATGCTTGGAGCAGTTGGTCATAAGTTGTCTGATGAAGAACAGATTTCATACATTTTGAGTGGCTTAGGAAGTGAATATAATTCAGTGATGGTGAGTGTGAATTCCAGATTGGAGCCATATACACTCAGAGAAGTTCATACTCTACTGTTGAGTTTTGAGAGCAGGCTTGAAAGCCTTGATCTTTCTTCAGCTCAATAATCAGTAGTCCCTTTTTTCTTGAGCATTTTTCTTGATCAAAGTTCAAGAAAACTCTCACTAAATTTTGATCCCAAAAAAAAAGGAAAGAAATGCCAATTAGATCCATTGCTATAGGTTCTCCGGCTGAGGCTAGCCAGCCTGATGCCCTCAAAGCCGCCTTGGCTGAATTCATTTCCATGCTCATTTTTGTTTTTGCCGGACAATAGAGCAGGCACACCAGCTGGTCTGATATCGGCCTCAATTGCCCATGCCTTGGCTCTATTTGTTGCTGTCTCTGTTGGCGCCAACATTTCCGGTGGCCACGTAAACCCTGCCGTGACATTGGCGCCTTCATCGGCGGTCACATTACCTTGTTGAGAAGTATCCTGTATTGGATTGCCCAGTTACTCGGCTCCGTGGTCGCTTGTCTGCTTCTTAAGTTCGCCACAAGTGGACTGGAAACTGGTGCATTTGCAGTTTCATCAGGGATAGGAACATGGAATGCAGTTGTTTTTGAAATAGCGATGACTTTTGGACTGGTTTACACAGTGTATGCAACTGTTGTAGATCCAAAGAAAGGAGATATTGGTATAATTGCACCAATTGCAATTGGTTTCATTGTTGGTGCAAATATTTTGGCCGGTGGAGCATTCGATGGTGTCGTTCTATGTCTATATATATACATCACTAACACACACACACATATATATATATATATATAGGTAAATTATCTCAGTAGCACTTAAACTTTTCAAAAATCCAGCTTTTACATCTATATTTATTTTTGCTTTGAACTGACACTCGAACTACCAAATATCACCTCTTTTGCACTTTTGTTCAAAATTTCCGTTAAACTTTATTTTCTGTCTATTTATCAAGGGCATTTTCGTCTTTTTAATTTAAAAAAATAAAAAAAAAACTTTTTCCACCCATCACTTACTTTTTCAGCTTGCGACGGTATTGTCACCGTCAACCGGTTGAATCTCACGGATTCAGGTATTCCCGGCACCTTTTACGATTTCCCATCCAACCTCCAAAAGAAAAGGAACATCTTTCTTTTTTCTTGTACTCGAAATTACAGAGAATTTTCAAGAGAAGAAAAATACGACGGTGAATTGAACAATGACAAAGATCAATGCCCTTCGTCGATTTTTGCTACCTTGCCTTCATCCAACCGCTACCTCTCCAATCCATCCATCATCCACTATCGGACATACCCAAAAGAAACGCATCAACACTTCCCTCCGGGATGACATCGACGACCAAATTCAACAATAGAGAGGAAGTCAAGGAGAAGAAGACGTTTCTGAGCCCCCAACCCCAACCCCAACCGCTACTTCCCTATTGGCTCCGCCTCGTTCCTCGAAAACAATGGTTATCAGCACCATTTTTGGTCACCGTCGCAATGACAATACCGCCGCAAGCTGAAAAAGTGAGTGATGGGTGTAAAATTTTTTTTAAATTAAAAAGACGAAAATGCCATTGATAAATAGATATAAATTAAAGTTTAACGGAAATTTTGAACAGAAGTGCAAAAGAGGTGATATTTAGTAGTTCGAGTGTCAATTCAAAGCAAAAATAAGTACATGTGCAAAAACTGGATTTTTGGAAAGTTTAAGTGCTATTGGGATAATTTATCCTATATATATATATATATATATATAACCACTATATATAACCACTAACATATATATATATATATATATATATATATATATATATATATATATCCATTAATGTATCCACTGACATTCCATTAACATTTTGTGAATAACATCTCTATCCTTTGGATGAGGAACAAGTGTCCATGTTTTGTTGTTCTTCAAGGCTGCAAACTCTTTGGTCATTGCTTCCTTCCATTGTGGAATTAGTAGAGCATCCTGATATGATTGTGGTTCCAGTTCAGTTCCAACATTGAAGGCAAACTTCTTGGGTCTGGAGTGACCTGTTTTAGATCTAGTTGCCATGTGATGAGTTCAATATCCAGATACAAGGCTAGACTTGTAGCCAAGGGGTTCACACAAATTGCTGGACTTGACTACACAGAAACCTACAGCTCTGTTGTAAAGCCAACCACTGTAAGAATAATTATTTCTTTGGTTATAAGTAACTCTTGGACCATGAGACAACTTGATATTGGCAATGCCTTTTTGAATAGGGAATTAACTGAGAACTTTACATGAGTCAAGTACCAGGATTTGAGGAGTATGATAACACTGGAGCACAGTTAGTGTGTAAGTTAAAAAAGTCCCTTTATGGCCTTAAACAAGCTTCAAGAGCTTGGAACTCAAAATTATCTTCTGTTCTTTGCAATTTGGGATTCAAAAGTTCTGCAGCAGATAGTTCCTTATATTACAGAAGAAATGGAGATTGCAATATCTTTATTCTTACATATGTTGATGATATAATCATCACTAGTAGTTCTTCTGTTGAAATCAACACAGTCATTGATAGTTTGAGCAAGAATTTTCCTTTAAAGGATCTTGGACAATTACATTACTTCCTAGGAATTGAGATTTCACAAACTTCTTCAAGTGCCTTTCTTAATTAGAGTTCCTACATCACTGAAATTTTGAAGCAAACCAACATGATTGAGGCCAAACCAGTTGCATCACCTATGGTGATTAATCATCAACTTTCAAAAATCAATGGTAAACCTATGGAAAATGGAACCAATTACAGGAAGGTTATAGGAGCTCTTCAGTATGCAACTATCTCCAGGCCAGATATAAGCTTCAGTGTAAACAAACTTTCTCAATATATGCAAAATCCCCTTGATAATCATTGGAAAGCATTAAAAAGAGTACTCAGATATCTAGCTGGTTCCATTGATTTTGGCCTACATTTCTACTCAGATTCATCTCTACATCTCAGTGGCTTTGCTGATGCTGATTGGGGTTCTGATGTTGATGACAGAAGATCAACATCAGGCTACTGTGTTTTTATGGGTAAAAACCTTGTTAGTTGGAGTTCAAAGAAGCAAGGAATTGTTTCAAGATCATCTTCAGAAGCTGAATACAGGAGTGTGGCTGCAGTAACTTGTGAGCTAGTTTGGATTCAAAACTTGCTCTCTGAACTTGGGATTAAAGTGCTTAAACCAAGCATCATATGGAATGATAACACCAATGCAGTTTCCCTATCTTCCAATCCAGTGTTTCATTCAAGAACTAAACACTTGGAGCTTGATCTTCATTTCATTAGAGACAAGGTTAAGGAAGGAATTGTATCTGTGCGGTATGTACCTGGTCTACATCAACTTGCTGACATATTGACCAAACCATTAACAGGTCAATTCTTTGCCCGATTTAGAAACAAGTTGAATATCACTTCTAAACGAGCTATAGAATTGAGGGGGCTAAAAAAGTAAAGACAAAATGTTAGTGGAATGTCAGTGGATACATTAGTGGATATATATATATATATATATGTGTGTGTGTGTGTGATGTATATATATAGACATAGAACGGCACCATCGAAAAAAAAAAGATGTATCATTTTTCAAATATGTATCCTTTCTAACAGTCCCGATAGGCAGGAGGCCGCTAATTCCCAATAAAAAGGATCTACTCAATCGACTATACAAAAGTTTTGAAATATATGCTCATGTTGAATTATGCCACAATGGCTTCGGCAATTTGCTTTTGATTATTGTCATTGGCTTGTGTTGCCTTAGCACTAATCAAACTATATTGTTTCTTTTCACTCTTATATAATTGGATCAGGCGTGTGGCCGGAGTCGGAAAGTTTCAATGATGTAGGGATGGATCCGATACCTGATTCTTGGCTAGGGATTTGTCAAGATGGTGATTCATTTAATTCATCCACATGTAACAGGTGACTTTTTTTTTTTTTTTACCATTAAATATCATTTTGTTACTCACTCTAAAAATTTAAATCTATTTATTTTCAGAAAAATAATTGGCGCTCGTTTTTATTCAAAGCAATACGAACAAATATATGGACCTATAAACACCACAACAGAATATAGGTCACCTAGGGATGGACATGGCCACGGTACTCATACAGCATCGACAATCGGAAGAAGAAGAGTTTCTAATGTTTCAGCCTTAGGTGGATTCGCAAACGGCACCGTTTCAGGGGGTGCTCCTCTAGTTCGTCTTGCCATATACAAGGTGTGTTGGAAATTACCTGCTGCATCTTCCGAAGCTGCAGTATGTCCCGAAGCAGATATACTTTCTGCCTTCGATGATGCAATTGGTGATGGAGTTGATATCATAAGCGTTTCGATTGGTGGTAACACTAGTAAACCCTATGCACAAGATGGTATCGCCATTGGTGCATTGTCTGCTTTAAAGCAAAATATTGTGGTTGTGTGTAGTGCTGGTAATTCTGGGCCGACACCATATTCTGTCACAAATGTAGCTCCCTGGATCATCACTGTCGGTGCAAGTAGCATTGACCGCATATTTCCCGCATCTGTCCTTTTGGGAAATGGTGTCACACTTGAGTTAATAAATATATACATAATTTTATAATTCAATTGATATATACATAAATAACTGATTATAACTTATTTACAGGGACAAACAATCACACCATATAGGCAAACAAAGACTTATCCATTGGTCTATGCCGGTGATGTGGAAATTCCGGGCACAACCAACAGTAGCACTTCAGGGTTTGTAATATATATATATATATAATTATGTATATTAATTGATTTCTTGGGATTAATTAGTTTGATTAATTATATTTTAATTTTAATTAATTTCAGATTATGTCTTCCGGGGACACTTTCAAGGAGACTTGTGAGAGGTAAAATTGTTTTCTGCTGGAGAGGAAGTTTTTTACAAGCTGTAGAAGTTGAAAGAGCTGGAGGAGTTGCTGCAATTTTAGGCAATCCTTACAATGGAGAAGGAATTCTTCAATACCCTTTTGTGTTACCTGGATTAACTCTTCTTCTAGATGATATGTATACAATTATATATTACATTTGGAACAACACAAATCCCACGGCCAAACTATTTCCTGGAAAAACAACAGTTGGTCATTTTTCTACTACACCTCCAGCACCTTTCATGGCACCGTTCACCTCTGTTGGTCCAAACTGGATTGAACCAAACATTCTTAAGGTAATTAAATTTTATTTATCAAGATCAATATATAGATGATTTTGTACTAATTATATATATACAGCCAGATGTAACAGGTCCAGGACTAAACATATTGGCAGCATGGAGCGGGGCATCACCGGCGTCCACTGCACCCGGTGACAATCGAATTGTGGATTACAATGTGCAATCAGGAACTTCCATGTCTTGCCCTCATGTTTCAGCTGTGGCTGCACTTCTTAAAGCCATACATCCTGATTGGAGTAGTGCTGCTATAAGATCAGCTATCATAACCTCAGGTAAATATACGTATATTGTTGTTGGAACATTTTCAAAATGTTATTATAGTTCAGTTCTAACAATAATTTTATAAGTTCAAAGATTAAGAATATTTAGTGTTTCTATTTTATTCAATGAATCAAGTTAGATACAGAAAAAAAAGTTTGTCTCTGTAAAAATACTTTTATAAAAATAATGTTATATTTGAATATTAAATTAAAAGAACATTATCTAAAATACACACATGTTGATAAATAATCAGATACTGATTATGCAGGATTAATATGAAGAACAATAAACACTAATAGTTTATCTTCATTCTATCCTTAAGGTAGATTGTATTAAAAAGTGGCATGTGATATACACTTTAAAGCTAGTTATAGTTAATGTTGTTATTGTGTATCCAACAACTATGACTAATGCAAATTAACAAATGTCGGTGCTGATAATTCTACATATTCAATAAAGATTGAAAACCCACTAGGGTTTTCTGTTCAAATCTCCCCAACGACTCTTTTTTTCGATAGGGTTGGGGAAACCCAAAGCTTTACTATAACAGTTGAAGCTAATAGTAATTCCACTACTGATTTTTCATTTGGTTGGTTTGCATGGAGTGATGGAATTCACGTGGTGAGAAGTCCTATTCTTGTATCGTATTGAACGGAAACAACATCAATAAATGCTTCTTTAGAATCATATATATTATATATAGAAATCCATTAAAAATAATAACTTTGATTTCATATTTATTTTGTTCATATCATTCTTTTAAACCTTCTATATATATTTCAAGAATTATTAATTATAAATTTATATATAATAATGTATCTAATTATGCAGCAATTGAATTAAAAGTCTCTATCAAAATTATAGATAAAATTGAAGTCGCAATCTTTCAATTCAAAAACCTAACTTATTCTCTTCCCGCAGTTAAGCATGCAATGTACTTTAAGAAAAAAAAACTACTCAAAAGTCAAAACAAAATTGATAATATTTGGACTTATTTAGATACATACATACATACAAATATATATATAATAAATATAAAAAATACATGGTTGTCAATTATTTTAGATATATTTGTACCATGCAAATTAAAAGCATGCATGAACAAGAAGAAAAAAACACTTACTTCACGGACCAAAACTAAGAAATATTAAAGATACATAAATAGAGTCGTATAGAGGACAAAAACAGTATTTATAAATCTTTTCTTTTAAAGAATTAATTCTTTTTATTACTCTTTTAAATTATTTATTATTTATTTTAAGATATAATATATATATATATATATATATAGGTATATGAGAAAGAGAACAAATCAAAAGAAAAGATAAGAATATATATTGTATAACATGTGAGGTTAATACTTTCTTTAAGAAAGGTCCAAAATTGATGATAATTGGAAACAGAACATTTTCACAAAACAGGAAATTTTTATTCCTTTTGGTGAGTGTAATTTTCTTTTAGGGAATTTCTCTAACCATCTTTGGAATCTTCTGTATATACATACGTACATAAAAAGTTGGTAAGAATATATATATGTATGTATGTATATTTATTACAAAGTGTTGCAACAGTATTGTGAATCGGATTTACACGTATTTCGGTTATAATAACTTTTAATGTATGCTAATATTTTGCAATTAAGTTTATTAGTTTGTAACAAAATATATAAGTTTCGTACCGTGTTTATTTTTATATTATCGTCATAGATCTTATCCTATATTAATAATAATATGTAAATTATATTATTTTGTGTTTAAATTATTAATTGCACCGAGTACCAATATATAGTTTAAGATTAAGTAGTATCTTTTGAGATTGAAATATTGAGTGGGAGAAAAATGATAAAATAAATTCATGCATTTATTTCTTTGTTTGATTTTTGCATTATTAGTAGCCATGCGTTTTTGTTTACATATTAATTGCGTTTATATTAGCCAACTAAGTTAGTTCACAAAAACAAAAGCCAATCAACTTTTGGATAACAAATTTTATGTACATTTTTTATAAGAATTGAATTGAAATTAAAGTAAGCTAACACGAATATCACCATATAAAATTTATATGTTTTATGCTATTATAGAAACGTGAGAATGGCAGGATATTTGACAAGCTAGCGGCATTTAGTGACTTTGATTGGCAAATTTTGTTTAAGGTCAAATCTAGTTAATTGGAGATGAATATAAATTGTAACATATGCACAATACATACGAAAAATCTATATTGAAATTCCTTAAATTTATTATTAATTTGATCGTTACATTTTAAATAATACTTGACAACTAATAAATTTTTTGATATTTACATGATACGAACAATAGTATTTTAAATAATACTTGATAACTAATAAATTTTTTGATATTTACACTATACGAACAGTAAAACTGTTCCAAATCAATAGAATAATAACACAGATTTATTTAGTTGAAAGTCATCCTTTATACAATTTGAACCAACACTATTCCATAGGCTTAGATAATACATTAAGGAAATTAGGCACAAATACCTAAAATTAGAGAGTTATTAATTAAATTATCATTATCACCAACAACTTTAATCTTTTTATTTGTTATGTCAAAACATCAATCTTTTAATTATTCAAGTTAAATTATGAACCCTTCATCACATTTTTAATCGAATTCATTACAACATCCATTATAACATTAAACATTAAAAAATACAAAAATTTTATTATAATATGAAATTTCACTATTTATAATAAACTTTAATAAGAAGCACAAGATCCAAAAAAAAATACTAGTTGAAGTAGTCATTTTCTTTAAAAAATGCAAATCTGGACGTAAGTGGCCTATTAAATGACACATTCCTCCACAGACGTAAGCATCGGATTGGCCATTTTTCTTTTTTTCTTTTATTTCTCAATCTTCAATCATATATATTCATTTGTTGCGTATATGTATAATGTACGTATAGCTCTATCTCTCTCTACGGATTGTACATTATAAGCATTAATATCATATTTCTATAAATCTCTATCTTATAAATGTTACACTAAATTACGAGTTTAATATTTATGTTAATATTATTTTAAGAATTAATTTAAATTTTATAAATACAATCTGATCTAAATTTAAATTAGTTGAATTCTTAATAATTTTAAATAATAGTTGATTAAAAAAAAAAATAAACCTAGACTCTTTCTTTTAACATATTTCAAATGAAATGTATATATATATATAATGTGAGTTATTTACTACACGAAAACAAAGGGGCGGGGGCAACGTGCCAACGAAGCAGGGAATAATAAGTCGGGAGATTCCTGAGCGTGTAGCGTATGAGTGAACCGTACTCCACGTGTCTTCTTGTAACTGGTTTTTGTCGTGTGTGGAACTTCTGAGCTCCTGATGAGAACTGAGCGCATCAGGAGCCGTTGGATCCGCCGTGATGGATAGAATCCCTTCCAACATACGCCCCTTATCTTCTTATCATTCTTAATTATTTCATTAACTACTACTAAACCAATACTTACTCCATTTTTTTTATATATAATAAAACACAAAAATTCAACAAAAAAAAACTAACGTATTCTTTTATTTTCTTAAAAAAAAATTTATTTTTTACTAGCAATGTAAGAAATTTTGAAATTTGAAAGTCTTACCAATTTAAACTTGTATAATTTATTTTTTTAACTATAGTTATGAATTTTCACATGAATTTGGATGCACTCAGTGTTTTTTTTCAAGTTTCACCTACTTTTGTTTGGCTATAATCAAGAAAATCTTTTGCCTTGAAAAATCACATTTTTTCTGCAAAATTTCTTTACAAATTGAAGAAAAGAAAAGAAGTAATCTGTGGATTTGTGTTGAGATTTATGCTTAATTGGATAATTCTTGATTACATGGGTGAATGATTTAAGGGGGAATAAATAAAGACTTAGGAACATAGATTGGTAACTTAATATTGAAATCAATTTAAACTAATTTTCTAATTATGGCAGCGGGCGACTCTGATCCTTCATTTGAAAGGTAAACATTATGCTGCATCATCTTCTACGCATTTACAACTGTGAATAATCTTATAAAATATATTTAAACTAATAATCAATCACAATATAAAATAAATTTTTATTTTTATAACTGGATGTAACATGATATTTGATCTTTGTCGCAACTATAATCTGACAATAGTCATAATCAACTACTTGATATTGTTCTCATTATATTAAAAGAGATACCCCGAGTTGATTATAAGTATCTAGGTTCATTCTTATATATCATTGCATACTTACTTCAATCAATGTAGGATTGAATATTATGCTATTTAAGTATATATATATATATATAATAAAAAAAGTTGTAATAAAATAGTGGTGTTGTGTTGTGTGGTGGGATGGGAAACATATGCAAATTGATAAATTTAATTAAAAATAAAATTCATGAGTCAAAAGGGTGAGATGGATTACACATATTACATATATTTCTCAAACTTGTACTCTAAAAGGTTTTAATTGTCTAACTTTTACCTAATACATTCCATATCTTACCAAATTCCACGTGCACTTCATATCTATATTTCTAATTACTTTACCTTTTTTTTTTCAAAATATAAATAAATTAATTGAAACAAAAGAATAGTAAAAAAATTAAAAAATATTTTTTCTTTTAGTTAGAATTCAATTCTCACTTGTAATTATAATGTCATATTAAACAGTTATCACATTAATTAAAGAATGATTTTGTATTTATTCTCTTAGAAATATCTACGTATATAAAAATAAATAAGTAAATAATAATAATAATAATAATAGTTTAATAATAATAATAATAGTTTAATAATAATAATAATAGTTGAATGAAGAAGAAAAGCTTGAGGTGTAAGAAGTCTAACGAAATTAACTAAACACAAGAAGGAGCCGTGGGTCACAAGAAACCGATTCATCGAGCTGGCTTTGTTTTAGGTTAACAAAATAAAGTTTAGAAGAGGTGTAGAGTTTTAGAGAGAGAAAGCGGGGACCACACTCAAACTCGTCTCTTTTTTTCTCTCTCCCTTATAATTATATATATATATATCTGACGAAGATATCCAATTATCAAAGTTAAATAAATTACCCTCTCTCATTATTATTATTATTATTATTATTTAGATTCTCTCTGTAATTCTATCTATCAATCAATCAATCATTTCTTTGCTTTTCTTTCTCTCCCTATAAATTCCTCCCCATTTCCCTCTTCCTTCCACTTCCTTTTCCTTCCTTCTCCTTATTATTTGAATCATTTGTAATTATTGTACAAAACTATTGTTGATTTACTTAATCAATTTCTTTTTGGAATGGCGGAGGAAGAGTTTGAAGAATCCCAAGTGGTTTTTCAAGAAAGTGACGGAAGTAGTGAAGAGAATGAAGAATGTAATTTGATGAAATCCAATAAGTTTAATAAGAAGAGGAGGAAAAAGATTTCATCTTTATCCTTATCATCAGTACCAATGAATATCCCGCCGCTAAATGTTTCCTCCACCGCCTCTGCTGATTCCTGTTACGACGACGACGACGACGGTGGTGAAGATGGAGAAATGGTCCCACCTCACGTGATAACCGGAAGACGGATCGCCCGGAAAGTGATGGCATTTTCTGTGTGTACTGGAAATGGAAGAACTCTCAAAGGAAGGGATTTGAGTGAAGTAAGGAATTCTATTCTCCGATTGACTGGATTTCTCGAAACGTGACGTAGTCTTTCTCTTCTTCCCAGTTCCCCCAACAAAACCAAACGGAACGGAACGGTTTTTGTTTTAATTTTTAAATTTTTAAATTTTTAACCACGTAATTACTGTAATAATAAGTTTTTTAAAGTTTATCTTCTTCTTCTATGTATCATCATGTATAAATTATTTATTTCAAAAAACATTGATGGTTAATTATAAGGTGTTTGCTGTTTACTTGTCTGTGGAGTTTTTGTCTGGTCTTCACACAACCCAACATCAATTAGTTGTGTTGTTATTGTTAATAATATTATTTATAAATAAACATTATAAGATAATCTCCAATTGATACGTATATATAATAAAAAAATTATTACAAAATACCATTGTTAGATGTATTTATTAGCATTTGGAAAGATTCCAAAAATAAATAAATTCTACATCTCCTACTTACGTGCATTTCTTGGACACAATAAATAGCAGAGTAGAGTCGCTGTTTTTATTTCCAATTAAATTATATATTTTTAATAAATTTAAATTGTGTTTACCCATTTTAATCCTAACCAAATCAATATGCAAAGATTGGACCCTAATTAAACTATTTCTATAAATAAAACGGTGTAGTAATTAGTAAACGCCAAAATAAAGAATATGATTAGAAAAGGCCAAACAGTCGTACAATCTATTCATAGAAGGATAGAAACAAATGTATACCAAAGACACGTGTGATGTTTCCATTCATTCCAGAAAATTATGGTCTCCAATGCCACGTTCACATTGACGTGGATATTTCCAAGCCACACTTTTTTTTTCTTTTTCTTTTTCTTTTTTCTTACAACATAGTTCTTGAATTAAAAATAATTTCAGACAAATAATACAATCTCAATCATATTAACGAAAGGAATTTAAAGTTGGAAATTCAATTCTAAAAACTACCTAGGAAAAGTTGCAACAAATGTAGCAGAATGTTCATACAGTTTCTCTCAGGCTCTACGCCTGGTTGATGACGCCTTCTTATTTGGAAGATATGCAAATTTGGTGAGATCCATGTCGCTGGAAGATCTTCAATGTTTATTAATTAGGAAAGCAGAAGTGAGAATTAGAGAAGTTGAGCATAATAGATTGATTGATTACCTGTTTGTGGGTGTATTCTTTATATCTCTTAGTGGTGCACGAAGACCACTAGCACGAGAACCATTTGATGTGAATCTAAATGATGATATTACTGATACAAAATTCTCCATTGATTTCTCAGCTATTTCAGAGTAATGATCCAAGTGAGCAACATTACACCCGAATTTTCCTTCACGGCCTGTTGAATTCAGTTCACCTGTAAAGGAGAAGCGAAGAGATGAAATTAGGAATTCAGTTCCTGCAGAGCACTGATCTTCAATCACAATCACAACCATCCACAGGAGGAAGGAAATTATGAGGTGCTCAAACCACTAGTTTTCATAAGAGCACAAGATTCATATTCCAAATGAAAACTTTAAAAGGGCGGCTTACATTATCTACCATGACAGTTGATTTGAAATTGCATTATATTGTAATTTGTTCTAGATGACTATGAAATATAATTTACGTACTTTGAAAGGGAGCTGTATCTGTATCTGTCAGCCTGTCGTTTGTCCTGGCATCTTCCTGAAATATAAAAGAAAAAAATAAGTAAAAATACAAACTTTTATCATTTTAAAAATACTTTGCATACCCTGAAGAGAGAGATTTATAAACCTAAAGATTCTGGTAGTGAGCCAGAAGCATAGTGATATAAACTTGGGAAAGATGGTGCATACAGTTTCAACATAATCCATCGTCCTGGCCTTTCTTTTCTTTGTCGGGCATTCTTGAATATCGTTACAGAATGAAGTGATCTGAGGAGCAGCATGTTCTTCTCTATCTCTGCCAAGCCTATCTTCTTCCAGGAGCATTTCATATTTGTTGTCCTGATTATTCCTGCTTACTGAATTTTGATGTAAATGTCTACTCCAGATTTCTTTTCCTTCATCTGTTGGAGATTTACCTTCAACTTCACCCAATCCAAATAAATGTGTGTCACTGAGAACACTTCTGTTGACTAAATAATTATTGCTCTTCTCACTTTGAGCACTTCCCTTTGAAGGTTTGTGCTGAAAATAACAACTCCTCGTAATAATGTTTTTGTTTACTACTTTCATCTTTTTCTCGCAGTCATCTGAGCCAGACCTATATGCAAAACTAGAGAGGGAAGTTCCACATTTTTCAATGGCAGCATCATCTACAATGTTGTCCTTAAACTGATTATTGACCTGAGTTGACTTCTTCAGAAAATAGGAACTTTGTACAATTACTTTTCCATCTTCTCCTCTCACTTTCCCACATTTTTCAGAGGCAGCATCATCTACATGGTTCTCCTTAAACTGATTATCAACCTGAGTTGACTTCTTAAGGAAATAGGAGCTTCTCACAATCACTTTTCCATCTTCTCCTCTCACTTTGACCAGACTTTGGATTGCTTTGTTCTGCCCGGACAATGCAGCACAAGGTACAAAGGTCATTTTTTCTTCTACATCATCTTCTATTCCTATGTCTTGTACGGTATGTTCTGTGTCATTAACTCCTGCATTAACAGGCATGGTACCATGTAGGCAAGGTTCTTCATAGCATCTTTCAACATTTTCAGTTATAAGTCTAGACTTACCATGGCATTTCAATAGCAGGGATTCTGAAGCCACAGTAGAATCTCCGTTATCCACCTAAAACACACACAAATGTTATAAAGAAAATTAAATAAAGCTCTAAAAGTAATGTGAAAACTAGTTGAAATGATGGCCAATATACTCACTGACTCCAGTCTAGTAGTTGAGTTGTCTCCTTTACAAGAATTAGCCTTTGTAGTAAAATCTGTGAATGCTTGCTTCGGCGAGTTTCGAGGAAGTCTAAATTTTCTTTTTGCTTCAAGGGATGCAAAACCTTCGTATGTCAAGTGAAACAAAAATAGTGAAGGTTGTAGAATAATAGTAGATGAATTTCAGTACATATAGCTTAGGATAGTGTTATTGCTGGCACAGGGTACAACTAAATACAATAATCTAAGGATACAGAAGTAGTTAGTCAATAGATTCTTCTGTACTGGCAAATCAAGCTTTTTCTTTTCAACTTCAAGCTTAAAATTATTTATTTGGTAAGCTTCTTCATGCATCATATTACCACCACCAGCAGAGTCACCCTGTGCATGGAAGGACATCAAAATGAAACAGAGAAAATTGGGAATGTTGAAAAGACACCATTAGGAATTATAGGAAAATAAGAAAATAAAAAATGAAGTATAATAAGCAGCACAAACACTGATAATGAGTTGGTTAAAAAACCAGAACTAATTATTAGCTGGAAATACCTCAAATGGCTTTTTGGTAAAAGGATCAAGTTCTCCTGTTGCAATCCCTTTCGCTAAATGCTGGGGAATATATGTAATCTTTGGTTAAGGTATAAGAACATACCATGAATTCTGAAAAGCAAAAAAATTATAAATTTAAAATTACTCATGGATATGGGCCTAAAAAATCCAGATCCTTATCAACACCATCTTCTAACTCGGATAAATGTACAAGATCTTCAATGATAGGATTATAGACTCGTTGATGCCGAAAAGTTAATATTGCCTTCTTGAAAGACTCTCCATAGAGTGGAGAAATGACAATACCTTTGTACTTCAAGTGCTTAATTACCTGGAACGTGAAAATAATATTTTCAACCCTATAGATTAGCTAATTTCAGAAAATGCAGAATGTAGACAGGAAAAAAGATAACTATAAATTGAGACATGTGATGCCATAATGATCCTTAAATTTGTGCTTCTCACTTTTGGCTGATAAATTATCAGAAAAGGGAAGATAACTACCAAGATACCTGGTCATAAGTTTTGAACTTCTTCATCAATGCATGAGCCTTTTTGAGACCCATTCCAGGCAAAGATTGCAAATAATCGCACCCACTCAAAATGCACATCTCAAGAACCATCTGCTTTGTAAAACCTATCAAATTCAAGTCCTTATTTTTCTCTAACATAGAATAACGGAATTCAACTCCTTGACCAAATTTGTCCATTTTGTAGATGACCTTTTCAGAATGATCAGAGAAAACCCATCAATGTTATTTATCCAGAAATATTTCAGAATGGGAAGTAAGGAATTTGTTTGCCAAAAAAAACATATCGGAAGTTCTCTTAGCCCTATAATACTCATATCCTTACTCTGGGACAACCAAAGGCAATTAGATCTGAATCCTCAGTTATAACCACATCAACCTGCTTGCTGACTGCCAAAAATGTCATTTGAGCATCTGCCTCATATGGTGCCACGATGTACCCAACATTTTCCTGTTTTAAGACCTTCAAGAACATAAACATATAAATAAAAGAGATCTACATTGGGTATCATAGAATATATCTTTAGATACAAAACTATACTCAGGTCAGTGGCCCATCAACTACCTGGATTAGGCCATAAGCAACTGAAGGTGATACATCCACAGCCTTCTGATAACATTCATAAGCAGCAGTCATATTACCATTTAACTCATGCTCTATGGCACGAGCCATATTTTCCCTCCTTGACCTGCAGTGAAATAATCCATTTATAATTACTGGTGCTTCCTGATAAACAGCCCACCTTCAAACTTATCATTTCTTAAGTTAGATATATACATTTGTATCATGATATCCATGTTACAATGCTTCTTCTTTACTAAATATATCACAAATTCTTGGATTTTTTACTTATGCATAATTGATTTTCTTTATAGGTTAAAGGTTTCCTAGTCACCTTCACAGATAGCAGTATTCATTTGTACATGTACCCAGCAACCCAAATTAATTAAAACAAAATATCTTATCACAGTTGTTATCAGTTTATTTAAGCCTGATCAAGATTGACATAGTACAGGATTCTTTTTATGTACCTTCTCTGCCCGATAATGCAGAATGCAAATGTTCATAAAATGGCTAAACCTGAGGTGGATTTATTTTCTAAAGAAAACAAATTCCTCTGCTCTAAGTTACTAGTGAAACACCTACATATCATGGTTCAGAAAAGGGAGTTCAATATGAACTTATGCAGAGCAACTCTAACCCATGCAGTGTGATAGACCACTCGGACCAACTTCAGATGAAGAATCATGTATTTACATCTGCACCATAATGTTGGTAAAACACAATGACTGAAAGTTTTTATCATGTCATTGTTCAACAATAATTACTCTGGCTGTCATGACTTGTTAATCTTGACATGGAAATATATTAAACTGCAAAATAGAACAGTTACAACATAAAGAATGGAGAGCAATTTCAATAAATAAATAAAAAAAAAAAAAAAAAACCCTAAAGAAATTGAAAAGCCAGGAAACATACAATACCTGGCACGCTTGTTCTCTTGTTCCCCTTTCATGGGCAGAAGACCCCCATCAAATACAAGTATGGGTTTCAAACCATAATGTCGCAACAAATTGACCCTGTGCATGCAGTATTCAATATGCCTAACGGAAGAGAAGGGAAAAAAGGAGTTAGTTAATCTCCTTCTCTGGATGAAATGAGAATATCTACCCAATCTCCTGCCACCACTGAAGGAACCCACCACGGCAAGTTGAATAACTCAATCTTAAAAAGACATATAAAAGCTATTTTTCCAGTGAAGAAAACTATTGTTCATACATTAAGCAGTGTATCGCATCTAATATACATTGTTCAGAAAGTCCACTTAATACAAAATACAGAAGATGACCATCATCAATTAGGTTATCACAAACCCTTTAAAGGTAACACATTAAATTGTCCCCAAAAACAAAAACCCAGATCAATGGCATCGCATATTTGCTAATTGCAAAGGTTTTACTAAATTAGAAATTAAACAAATGCGTGGCGAGTGAATAAAGGTGTGAAAAAAAGAGTGATACTTGGAAGTAGGAATGCCTTTACAGAGATCTTTGCTGCAAGAAAGAGCCCCTTTGTGGAGCCAAGAATACGTATCAATAGCAACGGAACAGCCCTGTAAATCTTTAATGTGAATCGGCAACATTATCGATTTCAGGAGAGGCAGAAGACCTTGGATACCCATTTCCCTCAAATTCTAGGTATTGGGCACTAAAGCTGCATCCTTCGAAATCACCCCGAGATGATTATCGAGTGGAATTTAAGCCAAAAGACGAGCTGTTGGCCCTAATCTTGAAGGACTACCTCTGAGAGATTAGGCAATTTCTCTAGAAAGCGGGAGAAGTGGATATGGCGGGAAAAATAAAAAATAAAAAATTGATTATTATTATTATTGTTAGTAAAATAAATAAAAATTAAAAAAAGTAAATCTTTACACGAAACTTGTTTTTGGATATCTTTGCCTATTTGGTTATTTATTAGAAAAAAAAAAAGAGTCATACAATCTTATCATATTACTCACGTTATTTCTTATTAAAATGAAAAAAAAAAAAACGTACAAGTAAATTGGTTCAGGAAAACCCTATTTTGTCAAACCAGTGAATCGCACGACAAAGCAAAAACTAAGAAAATGCCGCAAGAAATGCAAAAGAAAAGTAAAGAAGAAACAATGCCAGTGGATATCCATTGTTCAATCTTCTTGTCTGTCACCAACCCCCGCAAATAAATAAATAAATAATTATTATGTAATAATAAGATTTGGCGAAAAACATATATTTTTGCGAGATTGCGAAATGTCTGAAATTCAATTCCATAATAATTAATACAAGATTAGATTTGAGAATATTCTTGATTCCTTTTTTTTTAATTTCACATTTGGAAGATTGGATGGATATAAATAAATAAAAATATCTAAAAGTTTCAATAATATATATAAAAGTCCATGCCGTGGGCGGCATGGATCCGTTAAGTGGATAAGATTGGAGGAGTTCTTATAATGTAATAAAAAGGATAAATATATATATAATATATATATTATATATATAAAAAAGCACATGCTTCGTGCTTACCACACATATATATATATATAGTTTGAACTACTGGCCGTCTTCGTGCTTGGCGTTGGGGATTGGGACCCATTATTTGGCTGGCAATCATCAATCCTGGTTCCGAACTTCTTACCCATCCGCCCCTGAAATAAATTCCCCAATCGAAAAAAAACAAAGACTCTTCTTTCTTTCTTTCTTTCTTTCTTTCCTCTTCTTTTTTCTGTCCACGGATCGAAATTTCTTAGCCCAACGGAGACGCAGAGAAAAGTTATAATTTTTTTTTAAAAAAAAATTTGTTTCTCTGATGACCTTTAGTTTGAGGAGAATACAGAAAAGAGGGATTAATGGCTCAAACTGCTTTGTTTTCTACTTACTCGGTTTGCAGTGAGGTAGCTGGGATTATAGGTATTTTTTTATCTCTAGTTATGTTTTTACGGTGTTCCTGTGGATTCTTTCTATCTACATATCTTTTGTCGGGGGATTTTTAATTTTTTTCTTTTTTCACTTAATGTTAGCCAGTTTCTGAAATGGGTTTTCGACTTGCTTTATTTGGGGAGTCATTTTTAATGATATCCATGATTTTGATGAAATTTCCCATTCTGGAAGGATTGTATTTCAAGAGGGATCATCTGTGGGATGAAATGCTGGATTTAAAGGGCTTCTTGGGATTTTGGAATTTAGAAAGGGAGGGTTGTCAAAAGTTCCTTTTTGTATGTTTTTTTTTTCCAATTTTGTTGTCTCTCTTTCTTCTGGGCGCCGTGAGTTGATGTCGGTTCCATCATTACTCTGGGATTTATGCTTCCCTAACAGTACTTTTCAAGGGTTCAGCCGACAACACAACAAAAATAATACTTTCTTTTTCTTTTCTTCTTAGCTAATTGTACATTAAATAGCTAAATCAGCATGTTAGTTTGTTTCTATAAGTTTTACAAGAAATTTAATTGGACAGTGGAAGAATTTGAGTTATGCTTATATTTTACTTCGATTTATCAGATTCTGCCTCTTAAAGTTATGGACTATTGTGTCTGCTCTTATGTCTAATTTGCAGCAATAGACTTGGTGTTTTTTTATCCCCAAAAACAGTTCTTGAGGCAAGATTTGGTTAATATGGCATTGACCATTTAATAGATTTTGAAAAATGAACCATGTTCAGATCAAGATATCATTCAATTCTATGTGCATGAAGTCTATACATCATAATAACTTGCATAGTATGTTGAATTTCTTACATATTCTAGGAAACTTCAAAGTAATTCTCCAGCAAATAAAAGTCCTTTGCTTTGCTTTTTGCAGGGAACCTGTGTGCATTTGTCTTGTTTTTATCACCCATGTAAGTATTTGAGATCTTTGATGAATTAATTAGCAGCTTTGCAAATGTGAACAACGTTGTTGACAAATTTGTTTCCTTTTCTCTTCCTCGTGTTCAGACCAACATTTCAAAGGATTATCAGAAGCCAATCAACAGAACAGTTTTCTGGATTACCATATGTTTATGCCCTTTTAAACTGTTTAATATGTCTTTGGTATGGCTTGCCTGTGGTGTCTCCCGGAATCATATTAGTCTTCTCTGTTAATTCAATTGGAGCCGTATTCCAGTTCATATACATTTTGATTTTCGTAGCTTATGCAGACAGACGAAAAAAGGTATATACAAAATATACATATATATTCTTATACTTTCATGTCTCTTATGTTTTCCTGTTGCATCAAGATCTTCCAATCTGTTAACTAATTGTTTTCTTGCAGTGGAGGATGCTGGTATCTTTAGTGGCTGTCTTTGCCTTATTTGCTATCATAGCTGTTGTCAGCATCAAAATCTTTGAGCCTCCAAATCGGCAAGTCTTCGTTGGATACTTAACTGTTGTATCTCTGATCTCCATGTTTGCTTCTCCACTACTTATCATTGTGAGTATGCTTCGATAAGTTTTCATAAGTTGATACATTAATAACACCAAATCTCATCACTCACTAATACATATACATATTTGTGCAACATTTTCATCGCAGAATTTGGTGATAAAGACAAAAAGTGTTGAATACATGCCATTTTACCTCTCCCTTGCAACTTTTCTGATGAGTCTTTCCTTCCTGGTGTATGGATTGTTTAAGCACGATCCATTTATTTCTGTAAGTATATAACTTAATATGGTACTCAAAAACATCCATTTTCATCTAGGCTTACTGCCTACCTTCTGCTGAATAATTTCCAACATCAATAAAAATAAAAATGTATTTTTGTTCTGTTATGTGTATAATGTATAGGTTCCAAATGGGATCGGAGCAGTGCTTGGTATAATACAGTTGGGATTGTACTTCTTTTACAGCAGACATCCTGAAGCATTGGCAAGAAGACCTTTGTTGGAGTCTTACGTTTGAATTCTTCGTGTAAATATATGATCATTTCTAGTAGATTCTCAGTATTTTTTTCCCCCTTTTATAGGGAAATTGATTGATTTGATCCTATGCTTTTGGATTCCATGATCTGTGTATTTTCAAGATCATGATTTTTGGGATCAGTAATCTGTTTGTGTATGTAATGTTGCTGTCTTCTTTATGTACTCCAAGATTCGGAGTGAAGTTTTGAAAGATTTGTAACGATTTATTCTAATCAATTCAATTTTAATTCATCTTTATTTTCTTTTTTATGTTAAAGAAACTCTCTTTTTTCCCCAAGGGATCAATTTTTTTTTGGCAATAATTAAAATTCTTGAAAGTTTAAAATGGGAGAAAACAAACCCCCCCGATAATGTTGCATAAAGTAATCAGAATGGAAATTCGAAAAGAACGGCAAAAAAATTGATCAGATTATTATAAGGACTAATTTGATAATATTAAAAATATATGAGACATATTATTAAATTTAAAACTTTGTAAGGTCCTTAGTGAAATATTTAAAAAATTCTCCTCAAAACCTCAGGACCCAACACTTGCCTCCAGAACTTCTAATATTTCTGCACTGTTTTCCCTTTTCTTTTATTTTTTCCTATTATATTTTTTCTTCTCTCGCCGCTGGCTTCTGCTGATGACCTTCGCTTGATTTCTCGTCGATCAATCATTTCTTGAATGCTCGTATGTGAGAATATTAGTTTACGTTATTTATCTTTCATTTTCGTTTAATTTTCCGAACTTTAATTTTGGTTCAGGTTTGGAATTTCTTCGCTTTTTTTCCTTTTTCTTTTGTCTTCTTGAAACTTTTTATTCGTTCCGGTTTCGCTTAAACCCTAACGGGGTTTTCTTTTTTGGATTTCAAGTTTGTTTCTTTGCTTAAACCCTTGTTTTGTTTTATTTATTTATTGTTCTTGATTAGTTTTGGTCTTGAGTTGCTTCTTTTTTGAATATCGAGGGTTTGATGGTTTTGTCCAAACCAATTGGGTTAGGGAATTTGATCAATTGCATTATGTCCCGTGTTTTGATTTCCCCTGTTGATTCTTCGATGCTCGGGGTTTTCATTGTTGTTGGATAATGAGTTTCGTATTTATTAAGTGAAAAATCCTTTTCTAGGTTTGATGGAGATATATTAAAAACGAAATCATTGTAAGGAATGTTTTAGAATTTTACTCTAAATCCGATTTTGGTTTAGTTCTTTGTGGGTATTTCGTTTGTTTGCTTGATCAGGTAGTCTGAAAGCTTGGACTTTTTAGTTCCATCTAGATTTGGTTAATCCCTGTGGCTTTCCAAATGACGTAATTGCATGTTTCCTTTTTCGTCCTTCTTTCAATCTCACAAATAAGGCATTTGTTTTTGCAGTTTCCTAGTATGAGAGTTAAAGAAAATATGTCTCAGAAGAAGCTGAATATCAAATTCACTGCCAAGAACTTGCGAGGTGTTTCTGATAGGCAAGCACAGGAAACAGCACCTCGTTTAAATGTGAAGTCTGACTTGAAGGTGAAATTGAAACTACCAGGCTTCTCTAACAAGCGGAAGTCGGAATTAGTCCTTGATGTACCTGAGGGGAAAAGACGCAAGATGGATCAATCTGTGAAGCGTCACTGCAATATCATCTTAAAAGAGCTGTTTAGTCATCATGCTGCACCGATTTTCAGTCGACCAGTAGATCCTGTTGCATTATGTATTCCTGATTACTTCTCAATAATCTCGCATCCTATGGATTTGGGAACAATAAAGTCAAAATTGGAGGACAACCTCTACTTCAGTTCTGAAGAATTTGCTGCTGATGTTTGCCTGACTTTTTCAAATGCCATGCTCTACAACCCTCCTAATAATCCAGCTCATCAGTATGCAAGGGACTTAGACCACTATTTTAAGAGGAGATGGAAGTATCAGTTAGCATCATGGAATCATCAAAATAAAGGTGTTGGGTTGATTCATAATGGAAGTGGACTTAATACCGAAGATAGTGCTGACTTCTCTTGGAAGTTGAAGTCAGACATTGCTTCAGGTGCCAATAACTCAACTTCTGCAGAGGTTAAGAAATTGAGAAAAGAAGTCATGGCAATATGCAGAAGCTTTAAGAGCACAGAGAAGTTGCGGGAACTCCTCCAAAGTTTTAATCTTAAAGAAGGGAATCTGGGCCCAAATATCAGTGCCTTAGGTGTTTCGGCCTTGAAAGAGTTCAAGAGAGCGTTAATGAGTTCAGATTCAATTTGTGCTAATGTATGTTATCTGCCGTGGGTCATGATTCATTATGATTGGCAATAATGATAATTGTTTAACTAGTTTCGAAGCTAATGCTGTGAGTGTCTAGTTTTGACCATGCTCATCCAGTCCAAAACGTACCTGTTAATTACCTTCATATTTTCTTTGCCCTTTTAGGCTTCATGTTCCATTTGAGGTTTTTCTTATCATTAATTTATATGCTGTGTGCAGTTGATACCTGCAAAGACAAATGGGAATGAATTGGACTCCTTGTCAGGGAAAGTTGTCCGTAAAGGTATGGAGCGCCAGAGGATTTTGTTTTTCTGGCTCTTATATGGAGATAAACAATCTTATAGTCACAGATAATGTTCATATAGGTGCTTGTAGTCTGGTCAATAGCAAGCAATCAGTGAGATCTGTTTCTCCTCTATGTGGTCTCTGTAGAGGTGGACCATGTCAGTGTCGTCATCAAAAGACATCTTCAAATGGTAAGCAGGTTCCCTTTTTATCTCTTTTTTCTGTTTGAGATTCCTATGCCCAGATGCTCATTAAGATTTTGACAATATCAGTTTCAGAGAAATCATTGAAAGAAGTTAATCATGCAACAAATACAAAATCTCGGGATAGTGAAGGAACAGTTTTATTGACCCGTGGAAGCGTGTCAGATCATGATTCTGATGGTAAATATTTTGTAACAAATAATGCATTGAGATTACAATCAGTTCTTTAATCGTGGGACTGACATGGATTGTTGATTGATTTAAGGCCCTGGAAGTGTTTTGGATGAGGATAATACACACACAAGTTGTGGTCTCTCAGTCCCATTATCAACTCCTGGTTCTATTGAAGGTTTGTATATTTTATGGTATACTCAATTTTTTTTGAAGTATATATTCTCAAAAAAGAATGAGATTCTTGACTTAGGGAGGATTTTTTTTGGTACCCATGTGTATATTATATAAATATAATGTATTCATTCAGGTTGCAGTCCACTTATGGATGATGAATCCCTCAAGAAAGCTCTACGTGCTGCAATGTTGAAAAGCCGATTTGCAGACACCATCATGAAAGCTAATGTAATGGTTCTCATCCCTCTTTCCTTTCTTCCTTCCTGCACATTCAAATGTAGGAGACTAGTTTCATTAGTCTCTAAGAATTAGCATGACATCCTTCTATTCATGATTCAGGGTGATAAAGCTGATCCTCGAAAAATGCACGAAGAAAGAGAGCGACTGGAAAGGCTACAAAGAAAAGGTGATTTGAAAACACTTGCTGGGCGCAAGAAATATGCATTGCTATATTTGTTAATTTTGCTGAAGTTTAAAAAAAAGTGTGTTAATGGGTTCGTCCATTATTTTTGCTTTTATCCATTTAACTAAGTCACTCCTTGATCTCCTATTCGTGAACTGATATCTGTGTATTGGTTTTTGTTGCACTTTTGGGCATGCTAACATAACTATCGATTACTGTCTGAGTAAAAATTTAGCCTCCAAAACTGCATACAACCTGAGTGGAAGTATGAAGTGTGGTGGAATTGAACTTGTATCTCATATTTGTGTTATATTTATTTATTTTGACAGAAGCAGCCAAAATGGATGCACAAAGAAAAGAAGAGCAGATGAAGTTGAAAGTGATGGTTGAGAAGGAAAGACAAGCAGCAAGGATTGCACTTGAGAAGGCATGTTTTGTTTTGTTTTGTTTTGTTTTGTAATATTGAGCAAGCATAATGATTGGGGAACGGTATTTTGGGTGTGTGCAGATGGAAAGAGCAGTAGTGGTGGAGGACAGCTTGAAGGATCTACGGGAACTTGAAATGTTAAGTCAATGTTCCTCCGGGGACTTCATCCTTGCTTACGGTGTTTCAGTTGATAAACGGACTACTCAATTCCTTAGACCTGTAGAACGAATTGGGCTGGTGTTAAAAGAGGATGATGCGGATGAAGAAGAATTGTTTTTGAGTGGCGAAAGAGAGGAGGGTGAGATCCTCCAATAGTAGTTCTTATAGCCAAAAAGTGTGCATTCTAGAGATTAGAGTTGTTCCAGTCTGCATATGCATTCTCAGCTCTTATTTAGTCAGTCCAGATGTTCATACTAATTTTGTGGACGTAAATAGAGGGGAGAAAATGACTGTGAGCAGATCAGATGTAGTTCTCTAAATATGACCAAGAATAGATTTTGATTAAAGATGTGCAGAAGCTACTGACTCTTTTGCTTCTGAAGCAGCAGCAGAGGAATAAATGTTTAATTGCAAATCTGCCATCATTCTTCAATGTTATTACAGTTTTAATCATTTATTTAGCTTCTCAAATGTACTATTTTTAATTAAAAAATAAAAATAAATTACATAATTATAAGGAAATAAAAATTTAGATAAAAGAAGAAATTAAAAATAAAAATTATTATTCATTACCATAATTATTTAATTATAATTTTATTATAAACAAAATTATTAAAATTTTGTAAATTTATATATAATTAATAATATAAATTGGTAAATAAAAAATATAATAAATCATAAACATATAAAATTTAAATATTTTTTTTACACCCATTTACTTCGGCGCCTCCATGAGTTTACGTTTTTTATCTTTAAGTTTCATTTCACTTAAATCTTTAAATTTTTTTATTATTTAGGGGTTTATATGTTTGCTTTTATATTATTAAAAAAATATTATTATGATGGTAAGTATTTTCATTTATGATTAAAAGATCGTGAGTTCAAAAAAAAACTTTTTAAATTTGTTTTCTTAATTATCATGTATTTTTTTAAGCAACCTTTGTTTATAATTAAAAGTTTACGAGTTTAAAATATAATAAAGTATTTTTTTATAAAAAAAAATTGCTCTTTTCATTTGTTTTAGAATATTTTTTTTATAAAAAAAATTGCTTTTTTCATTTGTTTTTTGAATCATCAGATAGTTGGAAAGCTTCACTTTTTTTTTTAGTTCCATTCATATTTGGTTAATCTCTGAATGAAAGACGTAATTGAATGTTTTCCTTCTTCTTCACCATCTCACAAATTAGACATTTGTTTTTTTTGCAGAAAAGATGTCTGAGAAGAAGCTAACCATTAGATTCACGGCCAAAAACCTACTGGCTAAAATGCAAGGAAGCAAAGCAAAAACAGAGGCTGACTTGAATTTGAAGCAAGGTTTATCGAATAAGAAGCGGAAGCCTGAACCGGTGCGGGATGTACCGGCCGAAAAAGACGCAAGATGAAAGATGAAACTCTTGATTCTGATGGTAAATGTTAATGGATTGAGAAAAAGTTGTTCATTTATTCTTGGTAATATTAATATTAATATAGTCTCTCATTCAGGTTGCATTCCACAATTGGACGATGAATCCCTTAAAAATGCTCTACGCATAGCAATGTTGAAGAGCCGATTTGCAGACACAATAAAGAAAGCTACTGTAATGCGTTCTCATCCTTCTTTTTCTTTTTCTTTTTTTTTTCTCTTTCTTCCTCCTCCTACATGTCACATACTACTTCTATTTCTGCTTCAGGGCGATACATTTGATGCTCAAAAATTGCATCAAGAAATAGATGTACTGGAAAGGCTACAAAGAGCAGGTGATTTGCATTGCTATAAAACCTGAGTGAGTGAGGATACACTTAGAATCTCATATTTCTGTTGTTTCTTTTTCTTTCACAGAAGCACCAAAAATGGATGCAAAGATTATTCAGAAAAAAGAGAAGCTGCAAGAATGGCAATAGAAGAGGTGCGTTTTCTCTAGAATGCTACATGTTTTCTTTTCTTTTGTGTTATATATAAGCTAATGATTTTGGGTGGTGTCTGCGCAGATGGAAAAAACAGTAGTGGTTGAGGACACCTTTCAGGATTTAAGAGAACTTGAAAGGCTATTAAATAAATGTTCCTCAACAGAATTCGCCCACGCTTTAGGGGTTTCAATTGATAAATCCTTCCGCGGAGACCACTAAAACTACTCGGCCTCATCTTAAAGAAAGAGGAGGATCCGGATCCCCGTCCGGATTAAATATTGTTCCTATTTTTGTACTAATTTTGTGTACAACAAAAGAGGGGAGAAAGGGCTGTGGGCGAATGTAAAAATAATGATGCTCTCTATTTTCTCTCTAAGTGTAAAATATTACCACAAGAGATAGAGATGTACAGATTCTACATTATTTTGGTTTTAATAATAATACTTATTCATTATTTTTTCTTTCCATGAATGGACGGATTAGATATAGACTGCAAAAATAGAAATGATTCAAAAAACACGAATTGCTAAATTTATGTTAAGTTTCAGCTAAAAAAAAGTGTGAGTTCTACATAATAAAATCATCACTAAATCTTTAAGGTGTTACCAGGACTCACTCTGAATGTCCTATACTGTGTATTTATTTTTGGCAGCCCGTTCATGCTTCAATGCATCCTCCTGCAGTAGGATTCAGGAATTCCTCAGTACAAATAATGTATCCATGGTGAACACACAGACAGGTACACAATCTACAATCTGCAGGGAACAAAACAAAACAAAACAAAAAATTGTGTACAAAAAAAGGCAATGACTTACATGATAAATGAAGCCTATTGTATCATTGTAATCTATAAATTTCTTCCACTGCTTCCCAATGCTAACCTGAATGAAAGAAAAAGGATAGAATAATCATGACCAAGAGCACCATGTGTTCCAGAAATGCAGTAACATCCCTTAAAACATAAAACAGTAAAGATCCCTGTTCCATGGGAGCTGGAACAGTTATAATTTCACTGTCATGGATAGATTTTCACCCTCAAGGTGTAAATTGTAGGGAGTAAGACTAATGATCAATTTCCTAAAAACAAATAATCATCCATTTCAGCCAGGAAAGCAAGCAGCTACTTACAGGATTCAAATATTCCATTCAAAAATTCAATACCTTTCAGACATGCACAAAAAGTTGGTTATTGGTATAAATGCAAAACATGAGAAAATTACAATAAAAAGTCTTATTTGAAAGTGAAGGAAAGCACAAACTTGAAAAAATTGAACAATTTTCAGGGCCTTCTGGGAGCAAATTATTCATTTATTTTTAATTAAGGAAATAATAAAGAACTGGTTCCATATCTTGCTATTTACAACAAAAAATGACCTGAAGAAACCATAAGAGGAACAATAACAGGAACTACTTTATACAAGAGGACCCCAAAAACCCAAACTCAATCTAAACTAAAAAGCCACAAATAAATTTATCACAATCTGAAGTTAAGGACATTAAGATTCATTAGGAGACTTCCTATCCTGACCACCTGAGCACAATACATACTACTTTTATCACATTAAGAGAGAATTTGTTCTCATAAAGATTCAGTTTCTGTTTATGTTAGAATAATGCTTTAGGGCTGAAACTTCTATGTTAGTGGGTAGTTATGATTAGTTATTTAGTGGATAGTTATGGTTAGTTAATGTGTAGTTAATATGAGTAATGAAATAATGTTAAATGTAGTGGTTATGTGAGTATCTATTTTTTACTTTGTAAGTCTATAAATAAGTCTCACTTGTCTTTCATTTTAATCAATCAAGTAATCATCTTCTTTTTCAAGCATCTCTCTTATTTATATTTCCAACAATTAGTATCAGAGCCTTATTCTTAAGGGACCTGTGAGTGAGTGTGTGAGGTTGTTAAACTATAGAAAATTTTAATTTCTCCTCTTCAATTTTCCACCAGTGTTCGATGGAAATAACTACCAAGTTTGGGCAATTTCTTTCTTCAATATCTTATTCTTAAGGGAGCTTTGGATATTTAGGAAGCAGTGGAAGAAGATTATGAAATTTCAGCTCTTCCAACTAATCCTACCCTGGAGCAAATCAAATTGCAGAAAGAGAAAAAGACAGAAATCCAAGGCAAATGCATGTTTATTTGCTGCAGTCTCATCTACCATCTTCACTCGAATAATGACTTTGAAGTCAGCATATGAGATATGAAATTATCTCAAAGCAGAGTATGAAAGAAATGAAAGAATCAAAGGAATGCGTGTGCTAAACTTGATTCGAGAATTTGAGTTGCAGACGATGAAGCAAACAGAATCAATTAAAGAGTATTCTGATAGGTTATTGAATATTGCAAACAGAATCAATTAAAGAGTATTCTGATAGGTTATTGAATATTGCAAACCAAATCAAATTACTTAGTTCTGTGTTTATGGATTCAAGAATTGTAGAATTTTTTTTGCTAATTGTGCCTGAAAATTTTGAGGCATCTATTGAAGCCTTGAAAAATACTAAGGATTTAACTCAAATTATTTTTGCGGAAATTTTAAAAGCTTTGTAAGCACAAGAGTAAAGAAGAGCCATGAGACAAGAAGGTGTTGTTGAAGGCGCCTTGCCAGTCAAGCATCATAAGAATGCGAAAAACAACAAGAAGAAATTTTTCAAGAAAAGATCATACCCTCCATGTCAACATTGCAATAGAAAGGGTCATCCTCTTTTTAAATGTTGGAGAAAACCAGATGTCAAATGCATCAAATGTAACCAAATGGGGCATGACGTAGTAATTTGCATTAATACTAATCAATATCAAAGTGAAGAGACTAAGATTGCAGATTAGGAGGAGGATCAACTGTTTGTGGCTACGTGCTTTGTGGGGAGTAAATTTAATAAACACGGGTTGATTGGGTTGTACCAATCATATGACCCATGACAAAGAAGTTCAAGATGATAACAAATGACCTTCAAAAATTGGATGATCAGATTTCAAGTTCTAAAGTATGTTAGTTTGTTAAACAGAACAAGAAATCTTTTTCAAAAATGAAAAATAAAGCAATGAGGAAGCTGAATTTGATTCACACAGATAACTCAGGTCTTGAAATTGTTAAGTCTGACAATGAGAAAGAGTATACATCAATAAAATTTAACAAATTTTGTGAGGAAGCAAGCATGGAGCATCAACTAATAGTTCCTTATACTCCACAACAAAATAGAGCCAGTGAGAGGAGAAATAGGTTCATCATGAAAAAGTTCAAGCGTGATAAACTTGACACAATGGTTAAACCAAACATTTTTGTGGACTACAATTCTTCCTCTAAAGCCTACAAATTTATCATCCTCACAAAACATGAGGACAAATTGGGTGTTTGCAGCTCCTAATGCAAGGAAGAGTATTAGAATAATGTTTTAGGACTAAAACTTTTATGTTAGTGGGTAACTACTGAATGTTAGTGGGTAGTTATGGTTAGTTATTTAGTAGATAGTTATGGTTAGTTAGTGGTAGTTAATATGAGTAATGAGATAATGTTAAATGTAGTGGGTATCTATTTTTTACTTTATAATTCTATAAATAGGTCTCACTTGTCTTTCATTTTAATCAATCAAGTTATCATCTTCTTTTTCAAGCATCAATCTTATTCATATTTCTAACAATTTATAAGTTTTTTATTCTTTAGCTATTTAATAGTTTAAAAATATTTAACAAAACTACATCAATTTATCTTCATAGATACAATTTACATTGCCCAAAGGAAAAAATTTGAAAACTTAAATCAGGATTGAACTAATAAATAACTAGCCTCTTTCCCCCCCAAAAAAAAGTTGGTCTTTATTCTAGAACGCACAACTAGGAATTATTCCAGCTTTTTCTATATGAAGAGTCAAAAGAGAAAAGCAACTGAACATCACTGTCATCAATTAGGAGAAGGAAGGACAAAGTATAAATAGAACATACCATCAAGGCATATAAAAGTTACAAGGAGGCAAAATATTTATACTTAGTACAAAATTAAATGGAGAAAAAGAAAGGCCATAGCCCATCATGTTAGAACCAGGATTTTCACCACTTAAAAACAACCTAAAGGAATGCGTACATTCATGTAAATCAGGATTCCACATGTCCCTTGTTTCATATGGTTTTAGCATTCAATAATCCAAAATTACAAATAAGAGAATTTTATGACAAAACAAGGTCAAAAGAATCACCTGAGCAATTTCATTTGTAGCATTCTTGGTCCAGATAGCTATTTTATCTTGCTTACCACGCACATTGACAACTGCCCCACAAATCTCATCCCCATGATCAAACTGTTCTCCAATCATAGCTAGCAACTGGAAGAAAGTTCATGCAAAAATGTAACTTCCAACCAGCACAAAATGCAAAAATTTGGACATACATGATGAATACATACAGTATGCAGCCAAGGGGTATCAGATTTATTCTTAGCAAAGTTCATCGTCCACTTTCCACCATTAGCACAAACAGGATCCTCCCACTTGGGCTCGATCTTATTTTTAAAACAGTGAAAGTCAATTCCCACAGCCAACTTGCTAGGAGGGTGTATATTGTTGTAAATACTGCAAGCAAGCGCTTTTGTCACATAATTTGAGGTGTCACGGGAACTTGGAAAACATAAAACCATAGACTCACAAAAACTAGTAAAGACAATTGAGGAAACCTTATGTGAAATATTCCACTTTAAATTAGGTGCAAAAATGTACATCCATGACTTTCTTCTCGGTAAATCAAGAAAGTTTCAGGTTTTTCTCTGTCTCTGCAGAAGACCTGTGTCCACCTCAGAATTCAACCATACGTGTTAACCTCACTCAAAGGTGTACGTAGAGTTTTCAGATTTTGTACCAGAAGATGTTTCTCAACATTAATAAAACTATACCATAAATGGCAAGAAGAAATTATGCGAACAATACAAGAACACCGGGACTATAAGCTCCGATATGTGTTTTATTTTTGGCAATGGATATGTTGTTAGAAAGTTGAAAGGATGCTTAAGAAATTAGAATTTTTTTTCTTTAATGGTTAAATGTATATCTCGCTGGTTCTGAGATTCAGATATGTGGTGTGTAGTGTCTTGCCTAAATGAAAAAATGAAATTAAAAACAGAGAAGCTTTCTTTAAAAAAAATGACAAAATGATAGTACAGAGAGGAAGAGAGATGCTACATTGTTGATGGTGAAAAAGAAAAAAAAAGCTACCAACGAAAAATAATTCAAAAATTATAAAGGGAGGTCCCAATTATCCAATAAGTTAATTAGGACTTGAGCATGCACGAGTAAAACTAGAAAAGTACATCAATTACTCAGTAGAAAATTGACAACAAAAATCCGCAAAGAAGATCATCAATATACACAAACACACACATACATGTGTATGTATATATATATATATTATATATATATATATATATATAAAGGATCTCATTCCCAGCATGAGCATCTACACAACAATGATCTAAGGAAATTCAACTCAAAAAAGCAATAAATTCCTAACATAAGCATAAAAAAAAAAAAAACAGAGAAAACTCAATCAAAATACAAATAAAATCAGGCATTCTTATACTTACCTGCCTGCGCATAACTACCCATGAATATTGATTACACAAACCTAATGTGAAGAGTGACTAGTATACCATTGGCTTTTATTCCATTCAATTTTTCTCCGCTCCCAAATTTCTTCTTGACTTTCCACATAAATAACTAGAGATTCCAATATACAAAATAATAGTAATAATAATAAAATTGAAAAATTCATTTTCTTACCCCCAAAATTCTTCTACAGAAGAGAAAGTATAGATGGGACGCATGGAGGCACCCCAAGCAGCTTGCTTTGATTTAGCAGAAAAATTATCGAACCAAAAGGTCCAAGAATGCTCCAAAGGATGTTTAGTTGCCAAACTCTTAGAGGGTTTCTCCATAGATGAAACTGTTTCGTCAGATTCCTCCAAGATCTCTCCTTCTTCTGGACCCTCTATATTTTCAGCACTCTTTTCACCATCCCCTCTCCTAATCTCCGATTCCTCAGCCATGGATTTCTCAAATTCTTCCACCACAGTACTCCCCAACTAATCTCTCTCTCCCCCTCTAGTCTGAGTCTATAGAAAAGTCGGGGGCTCTCTCTGATTTCTCTCCGACCTAAAATCTAAATATATCTTACCAATTTCTAATAAAGAAAAATCTACAATTTAGTCCCTAAATTATTTCTTACTTTTATATAAGGTCTCCATTCCTTTTTATTATTTTATTAGGTCCTAAAATTTTCAGGATTATTTCGTTAGATCTTTCCTGTTTCAGGATATTATTCATTTATTTATTTTTCAATAAACAAGTTTCCATGTCTTTTTTTTATATTTTTTTAAAGAAAAAACGTCCAAATAATATATTTGTATTTGGAGTCTGAGAATAAATGTAACAGAAACTCTATCTTTCTTCCATGGGGAATTTTCTGTACTGAATCAGTTCATAAATAAAGATTCAGCTAAGTTGTATGTCTCCGCTGCTAATTCTCATGAAATCAAGATAAGATTTTCCATTGAGTTTTCTTGAAAAAAACACTTTGAAATACTCTTCTGTTGGCATTCTACAGAAAACTGCTGGATTCTGTGGTGTAATAAGACTAGGAGCAGGACCTAATTCTGAATCAATGTTACTGCTATAAAATGTTGCAACAGATAGTCTCTCTTTCTCTGAATTAACTACTGCCCTGTGCTCAATGCTGTGATACTCTCCATTTGTGATGATCTGCAAAAAGAAAGAACAAAGAAAAAGTTATTCTTCTTTGAATCCATCCATGGTCACAGAAACTATGCAATTCAGTATTATGGAGGAAATGGTACTTTGCTTTACCTCCATCATATCTCCTATATTGACTACAAATGCATTTTCAAGAGGTTTTACAGTCACCCAATTACCATCTTTCCTAATCTGGAGGCCTTGTGTTTCATTCAATTGATAGAGGATTGTTAGAGCATCAGCATCTGAGTGTGGAGTGAAGCCAATTGCCATCTCTGGCTCTGGACAAGGAGGATAGTAATTCATCCGCATTGATTGTACGCCGTTGCAGAAAGGTGTTCTAAGTTCCTCCGCATCAATCTGTAGTGCTTGAGCCATTTTACTCAATAAAACCATGACTAGTTCTTTTGCCTCTAAAGAGTAAGTGTTCAGAGTCTCTCTGCATATAAGAATGGAAGAATGAAAGTATGATAACCTGAATCTCCATCCTCTTAACAAATACAAGCATCATTGTTGGGGAAAGTGTGTGAGGGAGAAGGAGATGCACCTGAGTTTTGGAGGTAACTTTTCGAATAATTCCAGCTTCCTAAGACTGGTGGGGAGGGTTGTAATGTAGAACATATCTGACCAATCAAGTTTTTGTGCCTCCGACACAACAAAGAGTTGTCCAAAGCCCTCATGGTTGTCTGGCTGTTGCCATAGCTTCTTTTTTTCCTCAAATGGAAGTTCAAAGAAGCCCAAAATCCCTTTTCTCAAATCCTCTAACATCAAGGCAGAAACTCCATGGTTTACAACCTACTTCAGGAAATAAAAGAGAGACAGAGTCAATATTCATTCACTCATTTTGTGTAATAAGGTTTTTTTGTAAGATTGATTTGTGGTCATAATCTCCTGTGTTGTCAAATGATATTACAAACAAATATACCAACTTTGGTACTTGCAAAATAAGTACATCATTTAGTACTTGGATATGCCATTAATCAAGACTCAAGAGGAGAGATTGATCTCAAGTTCTAAACTTTTTCAGTAATCATCACTGCAGAGCTCAACCTTAAACACTTGATTCAGCAATAAATTAACCAAGATCAATACTCAAGCATACTTTAACAAACTTGCTTGTTTCTTACTTGGATGAAAGGGAAAATCAGGATTAACAGTCACAGCAAACTTTTATCAAACAGCTTGAAGACAAAGACTATAATGGCAAGTATTCATATATAGATAGAGGAATTAACCTGGAAAAAGCCCCATTCTTTGCAAGCTAAGTGAAGTTTCTCCAGTTCAGAATCCATGAATTTTCCAGTAAGCAAGTTCTGTAAATCGATGACAGGTATCATGGAAAATGAGTTAGCATCAGAAATCATTGGAGATTCTTGATCATCACGCACGTAGCGAGGTGGGATCTTTTCAATGGACTCTTTAGCCAGCTCCTGCACGCTGGGGACTATGTGGGATCTTCCAACATTAACTAATTCCGGAGTTGACTCCATGAATGGGAAACCGAACCTGCAGCAGCTCCGTGGAGAATCCAAGAACAGAGTGCTATTATAGCAAGATTAACTAAGTTTTTTTTCAATCTAGTCCTTACTTGTGTAATATATCAATTTGTCCCCCCCCCCCCCCTTATTTTTAATATTATCATTTTATCTTGTTCCCATAAAATATCATTAAACGTATTGTATATTATAAATTGTGATACAAAAATTTATGATTAAAAGTGATAAATTGTTATTAAAAATTTTAAATTGATAAATTTAAAACTCAACCCTCATCTTTGGGCAAATACTAAATTTTGTTAAAAAAATTTAAATATGTATATACAAATCCATTTCCTACTTTAATATCATAGTAAACAATATATATATATATATATAATATATATATATATATATATATATATATTATTGCAATGTTTTATTTATGTGTAAATAGCCATTACAAACATACACACAAGAATAGAACACTTTCCATGAATGTATATGTATAATCATGGACATAATACTTCAAATCTCAGGAAGAAATATAAATAAACTAAAACACACACACACATGTGTGTGTAATAATTATAATTAATTAATCTTCATGAACTCCAAGTATGATTTTCCATCGAGCTTTCGAGAGAAGAAATCTTTGACGTACTTATCCATTGGAACCCTTTTGTACAGCGGTGGATTTCCAGGTTTGATTAAGGAAGCTGAAGGCCCGATTTCTGCATCCAGTTTCGGATTAAAGAACACTGCTATTGACATTCTTTCTTTCTCTGAATTTACAGTTGCTCTATGCTCGATGCTTTTGTATATTCCATTGCTTATTATCTGAATATATATATATATATATATCACTCCCACAAAATGTTTTTTTTTTTTTTCTTTCAAAGAAGAAAACACATACATCCTTTTCAACCCAATGTTCCAAAAGTTGCTTTCTTTATCCAATTCCCTCAACTCACACACACACACATATACTATAAGAAGAAAGATTTCTTTTTTTAGGTATTAAACAATTAATTAAGTCATAAATTAACATGGCACGTACCTCAAGAACATCTCCGACATTGACAACCAAAGCATGAGGTAGAATTGAGACAGGGAACCAAATTCCATCTTTTTTAACTTGGAGACCTTCAACTCCATTAACTTGAAGAAGTATGGTGATTCCGGTGGCATCCGAGTGAGGGGTAAGACCCATCACCACCTCCGGTTTCGGGCATGGTGGATAGTAAGTCATCCTCGTTGTTTGTAGTCCGTTTTTAAACATCTCCATCATTTCTTTCTTGTCAATCCTTAATGTTTCCGCCATCAATTCCAGAAGTTTCGTAGCTAGATTTTCTGTCTCTTTGAAATAAGCCTCTAAGGCTTCTCTGCAACCATATAATATACATACTAATTAAATTGTCACATATTAATAAAAAAAATAATAAATTATTCACGAATTTTTTATTAGTACGTGCCCAAATGTCACTAAATAGGGACAGAAAGAGACCTAAGGGATGAAGGGAGCTCTGGGAGCAGGTGTGGTTTTCTGACGTGGACAGGGTTGACTATCATGAAAAACCTATCTGCCCAATCAATTTTCTGATCAGTGGTGTGAAGTACAGTTTGACCATATCCTTCAACTTCACCGTCTCTCCGTTGATATTTCAACTTCTCTTCTAATGGAAGTTTGTAGAATTCTTCTATTTCATATCTCACCTTTGCCACCAACCTAGAGTTTACTCCATGGTTCACAAGCTGCATGTATATATATATCATGATGAGATGATCAGTTCTATGTATGTATGTATGTATCATGAAGAGAAAATGATTTGTAACCTGAAAGAAGCCCCAGTCTTGGCATGTGATGTGCAGTTTCTCGGATGTTAAAGTAGCCATGTCAAGGACGGGGATTGAAGAAGCCATGGGATTGTTGTTCGGTGGTAATATTGAAGGATCAGGGTTGAGACAGTAACAGTCAGGGACGGTGGAGATGTGTTTGGAAAGCTCTTGTAAGCTCATAAGGGACGGTGGGGATGTATTCCTTGAGAGCATTGTTGAATTATCTCTCAAAATGGCTATATAATGCAAACCTCTTCACAGTGATTCATATTTATAGGCCATTCTCTCTCTCTCTCTCTCTCTATTCACGCCCACGTATGTGTATACCAATTGCTTCGTGTAAACCCTTACAAAAAAAAAAAAAAAAAAAAGGGAAAAAGTTTAAGGATTTAGGATTAACAACATTCTTAATTAGGTTTTTATCGATGTAATTAATGATTCTACTGGATTAACAACATATTTATTTAAGATGTTGAAGAAACTAGGGAGTTTTAATATTAATTGCAGGAACGAGAAATGAAAACTTGTTGCAGAAACAACAGAAAAAGAAATCCTTATTTATTTTATTCATTTATTTTTTAAATGGGAGAGAAGAACACGAGGACTTTGAGTGCAAGACTAAACAAATAGGAAATATAAATATATTATATATATATATATATTATGCTGTGTCTCAAAGACCAAAAGCAAAATATATAATTTTTTTTTTATTAATTTCTTTCAAATTTTAAAAAGATCAATGGTTTAATAAATTAATGTATATATAAAATGTAACAAAGAAAATTATACTCATATTTTATATATATATATGAGATTATTGTTTAGTTTCTTTGAAACAAGAATTCCCATCACATGCTAATATAAATAAATAAATAAAAAACACACATTTAATTAATTACCAATATTTTGACTCATTAAAATATCTCTAGACGTATATTTGACTCAATTAATTTCAGTCATCTTACTTTTAGATTGACTTGACTATCACAAGGTTTTCTTTTCTTTATAATTTTTTCTCATATTTCTTTTACTAAAATATTTTCAAATTGTTTGATTACCTATATATACAATTAATTAATTCTTTCATATATATTATTTGATATTTTCTTTTTCTAAAAAATACTACTACTCTTGATTCTTTTGGTAAAATCCTGAGGTCAAAAAGAAGGAAAGAGAGTAAAATCAATTCAAAATATAGCACTATATATTATATATATAATGTATGTAATGTATATTGTATACAAAGTTCAAAATCGCATTTTAGTCTTGATCAAGTACCATTAAAAAAACATGATTAATGTGGTATTATATTTTATAGAAACAACGTTAAAACTTTCAACTATATATTTATAGGTATTATATTTTATAACTTTCGAATCCTAATTTATGTTTAGTTATTTGGAGTAAAAAAGAAATGGAAATATAATTAAGAATATGATTTTGGCCAATTATATACTATCATAATCTATTTAAAAAAACAAACAAAAAAATATATATATCAAACAGTTTCCTTTTTCAATTACCATGCATTCCGCCTTTAGCTTTCGGTTAAGTCTTTAGTCCAACTCAAATTTGATTCCCGATACATAAGGAAAACAAAATAAAAAGAATGATATATATGTATGCTTTTTTTTTTTTCATTCTTAGCTGAATATTTGATTCTTTCCAACTTCAGTACACACATCACATCCCCAAATATAACGTAAGGTTTACAATACACACAGATATATATATATATATATCGTCCGCTATTTTGGTAATGCGAAAGTTGTAGTAAGTGGAAAAGGTAATATTGACACGTTCTAGCAATTTCAAGTGAAATCTTTCGATCAAAATTAAGAAATGTGGGGAAGTAGGTAATCAGTCTATTTCTTATATACATACGTGTATGTGTGTGTATATATATATCAATGGTATATGTACCCCCATGATATACACATAAATATACCCTCGCAACATCATGAAATATTTATAACAACCTGCATATAACATCTCATCATATCTGATCATCATATCACCACAACATAAAATATCTAAAAATGGCTCATGTCACAAAAAGCTCACGGCCGTTTAGACATTAATAAATACAAACTCCTCGAAGAGAAGAGGAGAGAAGATCAAAAGACGCCAAAAAAATACATATACAAACAAAACACGCCAAGAGAATACAGGAACAAAGAGGCATACAAGAATCAGACAACATCAAGAAGAAAAACATGAAAAAAGAGGCATGGAAGAGAAAAACAGAGGAAGAAATGAAACAAAAAGAAGAGAAACAAGAATCTGACAACATCAATCAACTTAAGTTTTATTTCTTTTCCGGGTGAATTATTCTTTAAGAATACGCGTAAAATAGTACAATAATTAAATAAGAAAATAAAAAATGACAATTTTAATAAAGAATAATTTTGCACTCGTTTTACACCACATGGAAATGACTAGACACCATAGAACGTGTCATGACTTTGGGGAACATTATAGTGTGCACGCAAATCCTCATTTAAATAAAAAAAAATTTCATTATTTAGTATTTTTCGATATTTATAATTATTTTAAACTCTAAGTTATTTAAAATCGAATTGCATCCAATAAATTCTTGTTGTTTTCTTTTAATTATTGAAAAGGAAAAAAAGATGGAAAACATGTAATAAAACCCTAGGTAGGAAGGAAAGAAGGTATGTCACGTTTTCCTTTTCAAGTGAGACAAATCACTTGGAAATGTCCACAAATTGCCGTCTGAACTGTAATTGTTATCCAAACGTAAGGCTGAAGTCATTGGAGTAAAAAAAAACGTGCTGAAATATTAATTTAATATATATATATTACAAAAATATTCTTCACAAAAAAGTTTCGTACTATTGTATTTTTCTGGTTTTTTTTTCTACAAAGAAATAGAATACATATTTTTTGAAACCAACTACCCTATTGTATATGTAAGAATAATAATAATGTAGGTATGTACAGGTGCAACTTCTTAATTTGACTTCTGCAATATTTCTGTTAAAATATAGTACATTAAATAAACACGTTTTTTTTTCCTTCCCTAACGTGACAATGACAACAGCAATAATTAATTTTATTTGTATTTGAATATTCACCAAATATGACAACAAAAATAATAAAATTTTAGATATGTATAAAGTACTGAAATCGTCAGATAAAATTTATGTTTGATTGATTTAAATTATTTATTATTTGTTTTAAATTTTAAAAAAATCCATATTTAAATTATTTGTTATTTATTAATAATATTAATTTAAAAAAACTAAAAAAAGATAACATAATAAAGAGGAAAGTCATAGAAAATTAAGTTGGAATGGAAGGAGGAGGGGGGCGGCAAAGGAGAAAATTTCAAATGGAGTGTGATGCATTATCCTCATGTTTTTCTTCTTTAAACTTTTATTTAAAGAATGAGTGGGAGAACTTTCCCTAACTTTACCTTTCTTCAAGAACCTTTGACTATAACCATTTATTTATATTTATGTAATTAGTGGAATAATAAATACATTCATTTATAATTACTTAAAAATTATGGTATTATAAATAAATAAAAAATTTGAAAGATTTTACGAATATTGATTTAAAATCAAACAAAAGATTTGTTCTGTGTTGTCTGAAAATTAAACACTTGCCAAAAACAACGATCGGGTCCCAATCTAAGAAAGCAAACAAGAAAATTGTGCGGAGTGGACAAAGGCTTCTCACAATCAAATGTTGTTTTCTAAGACCAAATCAACCACTGCACTATTAAATGCTTGGTTAGCACGTGCATAATTATAGATTTAAATATTGATTAAGTTGGGATTAATTTTGAAAGTTAATTGAATGTAGAAGGGTTCTTGATTAATTAATTAATTAATTAGTCAATAATCTCTCTAATTCAAGATTCTTGACACTCTCACTCTTTTTTTTCAACTCATTTTATTCGTTATATATATATATACATGATCACGAAGAAACAGATTATTTTATTTGTAATCATGGAGTAATCCTGCAATTAATTAACTATCCATAGTTTGAACCCAGATAAATCTTTAAAAAAAAAAATGAAAGATTCTAAAATCAAGATTATTCAAGAGTTTCAATATTAACGTTATTTTATACATAGGTAAAGTGTGTTGTAATGATGTAAATTAAAATTTGAGTGTATCAATATAAGATTTGCCAGAGAGTCGGCGGGCAAGAGATCCCCTGGAAAAATCAACAACACTCGTAGTTCTAAAGATAGGTGGATTTTCAGGAGTGACGAGACTTGGTGCTGGACCTATATTACCATCTGGTTTGGCCGAATGAAATGCTGCAATGGAAAGTCTTTCTTTTTCAGTATTAGTTATGACTGCTCTGTGCTCAACGCTTTTGTATATTCCGTTTGTCACAATCTGCATATCATCGTTAATTCAATTTTCAGAAATTCAATTTTAATTCGACTAGAATTTTACACACACATACCTCCAAGGTATCTCCAAGGTTGACTATGAAAGAATTAGGAAGTGGAAAAACAGAAATCCAAGAACCATTCTTTTTGATCTGGAGACCTTCAATTTCATTGACTTGAAGCAAAATGGTAAGTCCACAGGCATCAGAATGGGGAGAAAGACCAATAACAAGCTCTGGTTCTGGACATGGTGGATAGTAATTCATTCTCAAACCTTGTCTTCCATCTTCAAATACCATATTCATTTCTTCTTCTTTCATTCCTAATGCTTTCCCTATTTGTTTTAGGATCTCCATGGCTACTTTTCTTACTTCCTCACAATATTCTTCCAAATCTTCCCTATACATATATACATATATACATATAGTTTTGACACTAATTTCAAATACTCAATTTGATTAATAATAATGAATAAAGTAATTGGTACCTCAAGGGAAGAGGAAACATGGGAAATAAATGAGGTTTTCTGAAGTGGGTTGGTTGAGTTATCAGATAAAGCATGTCTGCCCAATCTAGTTTTTGTTCCTCGGAAAGAACAAAAGCCTGTCCGAAACCTTCAATATCACCGGGCTTTTGGGCAAATTTCTCCTTTTCTTCCTTGGGTAGTTGGAAGAATTCTTGAATCTCTAGTTTCAGTTTCTCCACTAATGACCATCTCACATCATGATTAATCAACTAATATAGGATTAGGAAGTAGTTAGTTAGAATTAATTCTCTGTATAATGTATATATATATATATATATAGAATTAATGCAATTAATTTTACCTGGAAAAATCCCCATTCTCTACAGGCAGAATCAAGCTTCTGGAGCTCTGAACTATTGCCGGAGAGCAAGAGCAGGAGATCAATAACTGGAATTTCTTGCGAAGAAGAAGAATATTGGATTGGGGAAATTGGAGGGTCTTGATGATTTGGATCATCAGACCGAATAATATATCGAGCCGGAACTGAACCCGGTTTCTTCTTTACCAATTCCTGAACCGAAGGCACTTTCAGAGAGCTTCCTAACCATGACAACTTCTCAGCTGCAGAATCCATTAATTTTAAGCTTCTACAAAAAAGATAATGAAGAGCTACCAGAAGATATTATTGGATGGAAATTGGTTTAGGGTAAACTTGCTTTTTTGTGGGGTCCACGTTGAAAGTAATGTTAGGTTGTGGAACCTGATGAGTTAAGTTTACTAGATGATTAAGGTAACCCTAATGGTACCTTAGTGGCATGGGCCGTGGCCCGTTAAAGGCCCGTGAGCATGACTCTGAACCTTACTCATCCCTAGATGACTATAAATAGGGGTAGATGAACAAGACAAAAAATGTAATTTCTGTATATATCTGAAATCATCAATAAAATACCTAGTCGCCGTGGAGTTTACCATCCCGGTGTTACCACATATATTTCTCCTCGTATTTTCTCCCCTATTCTTTGTGTTCTTTATCTAGATGTAGTGTGTGAATTTTGCTATCCTAACAACTGGTATCAGAGCCTAGGAGAGTTTCATCACGATCTAAAAGGATGAAAAGTTCGAAGTTAGGGATCGAGAAGTTTGATGGATCCGATTTCGGTTTCTGGAAGATGCAGATCGAAGATTATCTGTACCAGAAAGATCTTCACGAACCCTTGACTGGGGTGAAGCCGGATTCCATGACAGAGGAGCAGTGGAAGCTCAAGGATCGTCAGGCATTGGGGATGATCCGATTGACTTTGTCGAGAAACGTGGCGTTCAACATCGTGAAAGAGAAGACTACAACCGGCTGTTAAAGGCTCTATCAAATATGTACGAAAAACCATCTGCGATGAACAATGTATATTTGTTGCGTAGATTGTTCAATTTATAGATGTCTAAAAGTGGTTCTGTTGCTGATCATATAAATGAGTTCAATATGATTGTAAGTCAACTGAGTTATGTGGAAATTAACTTCGAAGATGAAATTAAAGCGTTGATTTTGATGCCATCTCTGCCCGAGTCTTGGGATACTGTTGTTACTGCGATTAGCAGTTCCCGTGGATCTGAGAAGCTGAAGTTCGATGAAATCCGTGATGTTGTTCTCAGCGAAAGTATTCGTAAACGAGAAGTGAGAGATTCATCGGGTAGTGCTCTTACCCTTGACCGAAGGGGGAGAAGCAAATCGAAGGGCCAACATCAACATGGTCAATCAAAATTAAAGAATCGAGGAAAATCTCCGAACAGATCAAACATAACTTGTTGGAACTGTGGAGATAAAGGACACTTTCAGACAGATTGTAAAGAGCCAAAGAAGAAGCAGAATCAAAGATCTGGAGATGACAATGATTCTGTAAATTCAGCAGAGGACATTGGGGATGCTCTAATCCTTAGTGTGGATAGCCCGGTTGAATCTTGGATTTTGGATTCAGGTGCATCTTTTCATTCGTCTCCAAGTAAGGAATTATTCCAAACTTTCAAATCTGGAAATTTTGGAAAGGTGACAACAAAGCCTTGGAGATTGAAGGAAAGGGGGATGTCTGCATTAAGACTCCATCGGGAAACCAGTGGACATTGGAGGATGTCAGATTTATTCCCGGGTTCAAGAAGAATTTGATCTCTGTTGGTTAGTTGGATAGCACGGGCTATGCCGCAAAATTTGGGAAAGGTTCGTGGAAGATTGTGAATGGTGCTATGGTTGTTGCTCGTGGCACAAAATCTGGAACCTTGTACACCACTGCAGGGTCTATCAACATGGCTGTTGTTGCTGAAAATACTTCTGGTTCATGTCTGTGGCACAACAGACTTGGACACATGAGTGCCAAGGGAATGAAGATGCTGGTTGCAAAAGGAGCTTTAGAGGGCCTAAAGTCTGTTGATATGAATCTTTGTGAGAGCTGTGTTATGGGTAAACAGAAAAGAGTTAGCTTCACAAAGACTCCAAGAGAGCCAAAGAAAGTGCGGTTGGAAATGGTCCATACAGATGTTTGGGGACCATCTCCAGTTTCATCACTTGGAAGATTCAGGTTCTATGTCACCTTCATTGATGACTTTAGCAGGAAGGTATGAGTTTACTTCTTGAAATATAAATCAGACGTGTTTACAACTTTCAAGAGGTAGAAAGCTGAAGTTGAGAATCGGACTAGATTAAAGATCAAATGCTTGAGGTCTGACAATGGGGGAGAATATGACAAGTCAGAATTTAAAATATTCTGTGCCGCTGAGGGAATCAAATTGATGAGGACAGTTCCCGGAAAGGTAAGACAAAATGGAGTTGCTAAGAGGATGAACAGAACATTGAACGAGCGTGCAAGGAGCATGCGGATACACTGTGGGCTGCCCAAGATGTTTTGGGCAGATGCTGTGAGCACATCTGCATACTTGATCAATAGGGGACCATCAGTTCCCTTGGGGTTCAAGATTCTAGAGAAAGTGTGGACATGAAAGGAACTCAAGTACTCACACTTGAGAACTTTTGGTTGCACTGCTTATGTTCATGTTGATCCAGAGAAGAGGGACAAGCTTGATGCTAAGGCTGTAAAGTGTTACTTTATAGGTTATGGTTCTGACATGTTCGGTTATAGGTTTTGGGATGACAAGAATAAAAAAATTCTGAGACATTGTGATGTGACATTTGATGAGTCTGTTCTATACAAGGACAGAGAGCAGAATGTTGCAGAGACTACGAAGCAAGTGGGAGTTGAGATTGAGTTGCAAAAGAGTACACCCAGAGATCTTGCACCAGAAACTCAACCAACTCCAAACACTGTTGCTGAAGAGCCTGAGGTGGAGCAAGTGACACCTGAGCAGGTGTTGAGGAGATCATCGAGAACCATTAGAGCACCAGATAGGTATTCACCTTCATTACACTATCTGTTGTTGACTGATGAAGGGGAACCAGAATCTTTTGATGAAGCCCTACAGGTGGAGGATTCAATCAAGTGGGAGCTAGCCATGGATGATGAGATGAGCTCACTTGAGAAGAACAACACTTGGGTGTTGACTGAGTTGCCTGCAGGGAAGAGAGCTTTGTTGAACAAGTGGGTGTTCAGAATCAAAGCTGAACCAGATGGCAAAAGAAGGTTCAAAGCTCGGTTAGTGGTTAAAGGATATTGTCAAAGGAAAGGTATTGATTTTGTTGAAATATTTTTTCCTGTTGTGAAGTTAACTTCTATTCGAATTCTGTTGAGCATTGTTGCATCGGAGAATTTGCATCTTGAGCAAATGGATGTAAAAACAACGTTTTTACATGGCGATCTGGACAAGGAGATCTATATGCAGCAACCGGAAGGATTTGTTGTTCCTGGAAAGGAACACATGGTGTGCAAGCTCAACAGGAGCTTGTATGGACTGAAGCAGGCACCAAGGCAGTGGTACAAGAAGTTTGACTCCTTCATGACTAAGAGTGGTTTTTACAAGGCTGAAAAGGATCAGTGTTGTTACTTCAAGAAGTACACTGATTCTTATGTCTTTCTACTCTTGTATGCGGATGATATGTTGATCGCAGGATCCAGTATGAGGGAGATCAACAATCTGAAGGCGAGGTTGTCTTCAGCATTTGAGATGAAGGATTTGGGTGCAGCGAAGCAAATTTTGGGGATGAAGATTTCTCGGGATAGATCTGCTAGCACTTTAAATCTATCCCAGGAGCAGTACATTGAGAAAGTGTTGGCCAGATTCAGGATGACTGATGCTAAACTCAGGACTACTCCATTGGCAAACCACTTAAAATTGTCAAAGGAGCAGTCACCCAAGACAGCTGAGGCACGTGAGCATATGGCACTTGTTCCATATGCTTCAGCAGTTGGAAGTTTAATGTATGCTATGGTCTGCACCAGACCTGATATAACACATGTAGTGGGAGTTGTTAGCAGGTACATGGCGAATCCGAGGAAAGAGCATTGGAAAGCTGTGAAGTGGCTACTAAGAAGATATCTGAGAGGTACATCCAGTACTTCACTTTGTTTTGGGAAAAACAAAGTTATTTTACAGGGCTTTGTGGATGCTGATCTTGGTGGTGACGTGGACTCGAGCAAGAGCACATCTGGTTACGTTTACACCATAGGTGGTACAGCAGTGAGTTGGATGTCCAAGCTTCAGAAGTGCGTTGCTCTTTCATCTACTGAGGCTGAGTATGTGGCAATAGCTGAACCTAGGAAGGAGATGATATGGCTGGCAGATTATCTAGAAGAGTTGGGTAAGAAACAGAGCGAGAAGATTCTTTACTCAGATAGCCAGAGTGTCATACAGTTGCTGAAGAACCCAGTCTATCATTCTAAGACGAAGCACATCAAGAGACGCTATCATTTCACTCGCAGGGCAGTGGAGGAAGGTGATATGTGCTTGGAGAAGATAGAGGGTGCAAAGAATCCAGTAGACATGTTGACTAAATGTGTTGATGTTGGAAAACTGGGGTTATGCAAAACCTCGGTTGACCTTTTGTAGTAGTTTCTATCACTACTAGAAAAATCAAGTTTAGCGACGGCCAAATCCGTCGCAAATCCGTCGCAAATTGACCTTTGCGACGGATTTGCGACGGATTTGGCCGTCGCTATATTTTCGTCGCTGATTGCGACGGCACATAAAATCCGTCGCAAATAGCAACGGATTTGCGACGGGCAAAATCCGTCGCTATTTTGCAACGGATTTGCGACGGCCAAAATCCGTCGCTATTTTGCAACGGATTTGCGACGGCAATTGGCCGTCGCTATTTTGCAACGGATTTGCGACGGCATTTGAGCGTCGCTATTTTGCAATGGATTTGCGACGGCATTTGGGCGTCGCTATTTTGCAACGGATTTGCGACGGCATATGGGTGTCGCTATTTTGCAACGGATTTGCGACGGCATTTGGGCGTCGCTATTTTGCAACGGATTTGCGACGGCATTTGGGCGTCGCTATTTTGCAACAGATTTGCGACGAATTTTGCCGTCGCAAAATAGTGACGAATTTGCAACGGTTTTTGCCGTCGTTACTCCGGTATTGATCTCTGTTTGTGTTTGCAGGTCCGACGATGTTTAAGACAGTCTGGGGAGAACGGGAGGAAGAGAGGGATATTCGACAAAGTCATCTGAACTCCCTACCTCGATTCCCTCCTAAACTCATAGACCGGGGTGCCTCTGGGGATACTCCGCTGACGTATGCCTCATCTGCTGAGGTTCCCAAACGGAGCAGGGGAGTCCGACGGCCCCGGGAGGAAACCCCGCGTTCAGCTCCAGAGTCTCGTGGGGAAGCTTCTCCGGAGGAGGAAGAGGGACTTCGTCCTCGCCAAAAGAGGAGGACTTCGCCTAGACGTCCTGCAGAAGACTTACCTCGGGACTTTTCTGAAGACACTTCTGCACCCTTATCACCTACCTCGCCAGCTTCGGAAGAGGTTTTGGAGGCAGTCCCGCTGGCAGCTCAACCTACTTCTGGGTCTACTCCGGTTGAGCCTTCTCCTGTTGATGACGGGAGGGATACTCCGGCAGCTGAACCTGAGGTAAACTCCAAGTCTCCCGGCGCTTCTTGGCTTCAACCGGGGTTTGAGTTACCTACAGAGGCAGAGGATTTCAAGTCCCTGGCCATGGAGATAGTGGAGAGGACTCCGCCGCTCACCAACCTTCGATTCAACAATCCTTATGTCGCAACCTTGGTTGGTGAGGCTATTCTGGAACGTGCTCATGACCCGAGCAGTCTGGCCGGGATGAGCGAAATGTCTGTGGAAGAGGCTACTAATCGCCTTGGGGCTTTGTTTGCTCGGGTATGCTTTTTCCTCTCTTCTTCTTTTTTTTTTTTTTTTTTGAGTTTTCCTTTGGGAATTATTCATGACTTGTCTTTTTTTTTTTTTGTAGGCTTCTTCTCTAGCACTCCATATATCTAGGTCCCGAGCAAACAAACAGACTGAGCAGGCAGCAGCAAATGCGGAATGGAGGCGTGTTAATGAACCTCGTCTGCTTTCGTTGGAGCAAGAGGTTAGTAAGCAAGCAGCTCTTGTAGAGTCATTGACTGTTGAAAAGCAGTACTATGTCCACGAAACAGAGGAAAGGAGGAGGTTGATGGCAGGCCTGAAGACGGAGGTATCTGAATTGACGATAATCAAAAGGTCGCTGCTGGAGGAGAGGGCTAAGTTAAAGTATGACAGAGATGAGGCTGTTGCAAGCCGTCAGTCTCTGCAGGAGGAACTTGATCAATGTCGCTCAGAGGATTTCAAGAGGAAAATTATTGACGACTTCAAGAAATCTTCTGAGTATCATTTGGAGGTTAGCCGCGAAGCAAGTTCCTTTCTGGACAAGGGATGTATTCATGTCATAAGGCAGTTGCATCCGTATTTCGAAGATAAGTCAGTCCTCCTCCAATCCTTCAAATCAAACTTTGACAATGACTTCTGCCGTCAGGGTGCCGACTTCGTCCCCTACACCTCTGAGGAGTTAGAAGCGTTGCGGGAGCGGGATGAGAGAAAAGGTAAACCAGTTTGGACTCCACCGCAGCCTTCTACCCCTACTTTTTGGGACTTGTTGGGTGAAGGGCCTAGCTCTGCTGCCCCGGGCTCCAGCTCTGCTGCCCCTTGAATTTGTAATTATTTTTTGTAGCTGAGACTGGTTTTTTTTTTAGTGGTTGGAGCACGGCTGGAAAATTTGCGTGTCCATATTGCATGGAAAAGTCAAAATATTTTCATTTGATTTGGTGTGTTTATCATGAATCTTTTTTCTTTATTTCTTTCTTTGATTTGGTGTGTTTATCATGAATATATATTCTTATGGAAAGAACTATCTTTTAACAATGTATTATGATGAAAGTAAAATGGTAATGCTAAAAACTTTATCCTGTGCAGGGCTAATATAGTTAACTAGAAAATGAGGAAAAGAACCAATTCTGTAGCTTTCCTAGAACAGAAGAAATCTCTGCAAATTATTATTTGGATTAATATATATATTGTGATAGAAATATTATTATTAATAACTTTTATTGTTATTTTTTATTTAATTATAAATTATGTTTTTGGATATATATATATATATAAATTTATGTATAATTAAAAATAAAAAATAATCAAAATAAATCTGTCACAAATTAATTGCCATTTGCGACGGCTGAGTAGTCGGTCGCATATTCGGTCGCAATTTGCGACGGCTTAGTAGGCAGTCGCAAATTCGGTTGCAATTTGCGACGGCTTAGTAGGCGGTCGCAAATTCGGTGCAATTTGCGACGGCTTAGTAGGCGGTCGCAAATTCGGTCGCAATTTGCGACGGCTTAGTAGGCGGTCGCAAATTCGGTCGCAATTTGCGACGGCTTAGTAGGCGGTCGCAAATTCGGTCGCAATTTGCGACGGCTTAGTAGGCGGTCGCAAAGTCGGTCGCAATTTGTGACGGCTTAGTAGGCGATCGCAAATTTGGTCGCAATTTGCGACGGCTATGAGGCCGTCGCAAATATCCGTCGCTAAACTTGATTTTTCTAGTAGTGTATAGATGTTGCGGTGTGGTGAAAATATTGATGATGTTGGGATTCAATTTTTCGAGAATACAATCTTTTGGGTGACTGATCAGTCTCCAAGTGGGAGAATTGTTAGGTTGTGGAGCCTGATGAGTTAAGTTTACTAGATGGCTAAGGGAACCCTAATGGTGCCCTAGTGGCATGGGCCGTGGCCCGTTAAAGGCCCGTGAGCATGACTCTGAACCCTGCTCATCCCTAGATGATTATAAATAGGGGTAGATGGGTAAGAAAAAATATAATTTCTCTACAACTATATATATATATATGAAATCATCAATAAAATACGTAGCCGCCGTGGAGTTTACCATCCCGGTGTTACCACGTATATTTCTCCTAACAAGTAAAAGATCCTACTTTTTTTTAATTTAAAACATGATAAAGATGAAATCTTTAATTAAAGTAAAGGAAAAACAAACAAACAAAAACACAATATTTTCTTGATTAGAAATTAAGGTTTTTCACACACATAATAATATAAAGCTTTGTTTTTTTTCTTTATTTTATGTAAATCCATGATTCAGTCGTAAATATATATATATATATATATATATATATATATAGTTGTTTAAACTCTCATGGCATCAAGATATGATTTGCCTTCAAGTTTTCGAGCATATAATCCCTTCAGATATTCTGCCACGCCAATCCTTTTAAACTTAGGAGGGTTTTCAGAAGTAATGAAAGTTGGTGCTGGACCCATTTCCCCATCCAAATTTGGCATAAGACATGTAGCTATAGAAATCCTTTCCTTTTCGGCATTCACAGTTGCCCGATGCTCAATGCTCTTGTACACTCCATTCGTCACTATCTGCCAAAACATATACATATATTCTATTTTAGGAAAGTTGAAATTTTAAAATAAAATTTAAAGGGACAATTTTTTTACCTCAAGAATGTCACCGATGTTGACGACGAAAGTATTAGGAAGTGGGACGACAGGAACCCATGCTCCATTTTTTCTTACTTGGAGACCTCCAACTTCAGTACTGACTTGAAGTAAAATGGTGAGACCAACGGGATCAGAATGAGGGCACAGTCCAATGACCATGTCCGGATTTGGGCACGGTGGGTAGTGGTTCATTCTCATTGACTGTAATCCTTCTTCAAAAACCCCACTCATTTCTTCCATTTTCATACCCAAAGCTTTCGCTATTTGAGTAAGGATTTTCATGGCCAGGTTTTTCAGTTCTCTTGAATATTCCTCCACTGCTTCTCTGCACATACATAATTTATAAGTCTCTTTAACTATTTATTTCAAAGATTTGATCTTTATTTTTTTTAAAAAAATAAATTGATAGATAATTAGTAGAGACTAATTATTAATTATGTCGTTGTTAAGATACAGTAAAAAAAAAGTCTTCACATCTTAATTTATTAATCTTTGATTCTTCACCCCTAATTATTACTCAAAAACCTAATCTAAACAAGACTGAAGTGATTTGAAGAAGAATTAATGCAGATAATGATGATTATTTGACCTAATTTTAAAATTGTATGTAAATTACCTGAAGGGAGTAGGAAGATTGGGTAATAAGTGAGGTTTTCTCAAATGAATTGGCTGAGTGACCAAATAAAACATGTCTGCCCAATCTAGCTCTTGTTCATCAGATACAACAAAAGCCTGTCCGAATCCTTCAATATCACCTTCTTCTTGCTCAAATCTGTTCTTTTCCTCCGTTCCCAGGTTGAAAAATCCCTCTGTCTCTGCTTTCACCTTCTCCAATAGTGAATTACTCACTCCATGATTAATCAGCTGCAACGTCATACCTTCTTTATATATACACACGCATATGTATGCATTTTTTTTTTATTAAACAATTTATTATTCGGAGCGTCTGACTAGTTTAGATTCACAGCAAAATCTATCTGTAATCTAAGCAAAATCTAACTGTATACATTTTCTTTGTGTCAAACCAATGAGTTGAGTATGTGTTTTTAAAGTAACTAAAAACCATCTGATGAGCTACAGTTTGGTATCAAAGTCAGAATCACATAGACACATAATCACTTAAATATGAAATTTAAAATAAATAAAAGAAAATAAACAAGGGGCGAATTAATTACCTGAAAGAAGCCCCATTCTTTGCACGCAAAATTTAGCTTCCGAAGCTCTGATGATGAAGCGACGGTGTTACGATCATCCCCGGAGAGCAGATTTTGCACGTCGATCACTGGGATTTCTAGTGAAGAATCAGCGGTAGGAAGGTGTCGATCGGGACAGCGGAGGTAGCGGGGTGGTACGGTTGCCGGATTCTGCTTAACCAACTCATGAACTGAAGGCACTTTCAGTGAACCTCCTAATTTTGTCTTTGCAGAAGATTGATCCATGGACATCATCATCATCATCTGATCAAGTCAGGACTCAGGATTTATACATACATATATAATATATTAGGTAATTACCAACTCCCCCGACATTTGCCAATAATAATGACACGTGTCCTTACTAGATTCGTATTTAATTAAACCCCACTCCAAAAGCTAAGTAAAAATAACAAATTTTCTAATTACATATATATATATATATATATATATATATATATATATATATATATAATTTTCTAATTAAATCATTTTAAAATAAAATCTATTTTATTTTTTAAAATCTTAAGACACTTTTTCATCTTCCACTTATATTGTCTTTCCACTTTTTTTAATTAAAATATTTTTATTTATTATATCCTCTTTTATATATATATATATATATATATATATATTGATTCGTCAAAAAATGGTCTGATACTACGTGTAAGTGGTTCGACGTTGTTTGGTGGTTTCTCTCTGCCAAGTACCCGTGCCTTGATTATCTGTTTGCCGTAGATGGATTGTTGTCTTGCAAAGCTAAGCCTGCAAAACAGTGAAGTTTATCCGGGGGGTGGAAAGTCTCCGGTAAAATCCTCTGATGCTTAAGTCAGTGATTTGACTGTAAGATAGATAATTAGAGAGAGAGATGAGTAGTGTGATCTGGCTTTACCCTCGTTACCTGTAGGGGGTGGTATTTATAGGGGTTTAACCACCCTTTCAAGTAGTTTGAGTGATTTGTTAGTGAAATCTGATGGTTATCGAATTTTGTGGGAATGATATGAGATCCTCCTTTTTAGAAAGATGTTAGGGGAATCTTTGACTGTGATCCTTTATGGAGTCAAACGTTGACCATCAGAAATGTGGTTGATCAGTGAGTTTGATCAAAGTGATTGAAGTGTAGTGACTTCGGCACGAGGCGAGGCGGAGTGGCCACGACATCCCTGGTAGAGTGGGATGTGTCAGCGAAGTGGGGCATGTCAAGCCATGCCAGGTGGCGGACACGTGTGCTGGGTGGGTCCCGTATGCTTAGTGTCATTTGCCTTGTCAGTGTGAGGGTATTTTCATACCTCTCAGTGGCCCCTTGTCGAAGTGGAAGAGTGACTTTTCTTTCTCTTCGACGGTACTAAAAATCCATTGTTCTCCAGGCTGTTTGTTTTGTCATTAGTAGTTTCCGAACAGGTGTGAGCAGAGGACGTGTAACCCGAAGAGGTGTAACCCGAGAGGGTGTAATCCGCAGTGAGAGTAACCCGAGAGGGTGTAAGCAACCCGAAATGGGTGTGAGAACCCGAAGTGGGCATGAGCAACCCGAAGTGGGCGTGAGCAACCCGAAGTGGGCGTAACCTGCCGAAGAGGCGTAACCTGGCGAGGAGGTGCGACCTGGCGAGGAGGTGCGACCTGGCGAGGAGGTGCAACCTGGCGAAGAGGTGCAACCTGGCGAAGAGGTGTAACCTGGCGAGGAGGCGTAGCTTGGCGAAGTATTTTTGTGTCTCGTTGTGAGTCGGCGAGCTCGGACACGTTGATGGGGTGGTCGAAGTCTCTGGCGACGGTTGACTTTCTCGGCGCGAGGTCAGATCTCTATGATGGCAGTTCGGTTACCGAAGGGACAGTCGGCCATTTACATGTTCAGTGGCGCCGTTCGCGCTTCCCCACGCGCGAGTAATGATGGCGCCACACGTGAGATGTCAGAGATGCGACCCTTGGCGTGACTGCGACCCGGTTGGATTCGGGTCGGGCGAAGCTTGTTGGGGAAGCTTCACCGTTTTTGAATTTTTGCCTCCTTCTATAAATAGCCCGCTTGCCTTTGTGAAGAGCTTTTTACCTTTTCTTTTTCAACTTTGCGAAATCCTGATTTCATTCTTCCAAACTTTGCCAAAAATCCTTCTGTTGGTGTTGATCTTCTCTCGGTGATCCACTTCCTTCTGCAACTACTCCAAGTTCTTTCCATCTTCCACATTATTCCAGGTAAGAGGAGGCATCACTATTTCGGTTTTCTTCCTCTCCTTTCTGCTTTTGATACTTTGGGTGTTTTTGAGGGTCTTAGTGTGTTACATTCTGTTTTTGAGGGTCTTTGAGAAAATTTCAAATGGAGTCTGATGCATTTTATCCTCGTGTTTTTCTTCTTTAAACTTTTATTTAAAGAATGAGTGGGAGAACTTTCCCTAACTTTACCTTCCTTCAACAACATTTGATTATAACAATTTATGTATATTTATGTAATTAGTCGGATAATAAATACCTTCACTTATAACTACTTAAAAATTATGGTATTATAAATAAATAAAAAATTTGAAATTGAATCCAGATTATTATTATTCTATGTTGAACGAATATTGATTTAAAATCAAACAAAAGATTTGTTATGTGTTGTCTGAAAATTAAACACTTGCCAAAAACAACGATCGGGTCCCAATCTAAGAAAGCAAACAAGAAAATTGTGTGGAGTGGACAAAGGCTTTTCACAATCAAATGTTGTTTTCTAAGACCAAATCAACCACTCACTATTAAATGAATGTTTGGTTAGCACATGCATAATTATAGATTTAAATATTGATTAAGTTGACTAGGCAAGCACACTAAGCAAACGGGACCCACCAGACATACATGTCAGTCTAGCCGGCATGACGTGGCGACTCCCACTTCGCCATACACTAAACGGGACTCCGAGCTTCATGGTCACTCCGCCTTGCCTCGTGTCGAAGTCACTACACTTCAGTACTTTGATCAGACTCATTGATCAACCACATTTCTAATGGTCAACATTTGACTCAATCACGGTCAAATATTCCCCTAACAACCTACTAAAAAGGGGGGATCTTATATCTTCCCACAAAATCCGGTAACCATCAGATTTCACTAACGAATCACCCAAGCTACTTGACAAGGGCGGTTAAATCCCTATAAATACCACCCCCGTACAGGTAGCAAGGGAAGGCCAGATTATCCTACTAATCTCTCTCTAAATCACCCAACTCACAGTCACACCACTGACTTCTCTCACAGTCACGTAACTGACTTAAGCATCGGAGGGTTTTACCGGAGACCTTCCACCCTCCGGTTAAACTTCACTGTTTTGCAGGCCCAGCATTGCAGGACGTTGAATCTTCTACGACACAAATTCAATCAAGAAAAGGGTATTTGGCAGAGGGAGAGCATCAAACGACATCGGATCACAGACATGTGGCATCCGACCATTTTTTGACGAATCAGTTTGGTTCCGTTACCGGGAACGAAAATCATTTTACATTCCTCTTTCTGAAATTCAAGATGTCACAACATTCAAGTGAACGGAGGAGCCGCCCTGACACCACTGTCCTCACGTCTCGTCATGAGACTTTGCCCGCGACTCAATCCTACGTCCCTGACCGACCACAACCACGATCAGTCGTGGAGCGCTTAGGTCCCCACGGCTCACCTCGCAAGTCGTCGGACCTAAGCGAGCACCTCAACGGCAAAAGAGCTATGGACGATAATGGACTGGCCGAGGAAGTCGTGGACTTACGAAAGGAGCTTGATCGAATTCGAGCGGAGCGTGACCTTTCAAAGCAATGGAGACAACTCCGCGCTGCGTATCGGCGTCGAGGCCTCTCGCCTCCTCACTCCTCCGACGACGACCGAGAACCCGCTGAAAGCCGACTCCAACGGTCTCGGAACGATGCTAGTCGGCGGACTAGGGGCCCGACTACCAAGCCACTTCGCGCTGTGAGCGAAGTAGGGGAGAGTCAGCCGTCCGACCAGCCGAGTAAAGAAAAGAAACGCCGTAACGGCCACAGGCCGAAAAGGGACCAACGAGAACGAAGCCAGGAACCGACCTGCAAGGACGAACCGAAGAAGAGCAAAGCACCCTATGCTGGACCCTTCGCGGAGTGGATCCACCTCACTATGGCGGACCCACAACTAAAGCTCCCCACGTTTTCCTAGTATACCGGTCAAAGCAAGCCCGAGGAGCACATTACCAGATACAGATTGTCCATGGACCTCGTAACAACTGACGAGGCGATTCTGTGCAAAGCTTTCCCTAGCACCCTAGGCGAAAGAGCCATGAGTTGGTATTCTGCCCTGAAACCAGGATCAATAGAATCATGGAAGATGCTCGAAAAGGCCTTTGTGGACAAATTCAGTACAAAGGGAATAACCCCCAAGACCAGTAGCGACCTCGCCAACATCAAACAGGGGGATGATGAGACTCTGCTCGAATACCTAGAAAGCTTCAAAAAGGTACACGACCAGATCGACGGCATTTCCCAAGACACTGCCATCATCTGCTTCGAGAGCGGCTTCCGGTCAAAACCGCTATACACGGAACTCCAACTCCGCAAGCCGGACACCATCGGCAAAGTCTTCAATGTAGCCCGGAAGGTTGCTCTCGCCGAAAGAAACTCTACGGATTCACGCTATCGGAGAAAAGAAAAACATAGAGAATCATCCCCCCAAGACCGTCGAGGCAAAAACAGGACGCGGAAAACTGAAGTTGCCGCCCTAACGAAGTCCAAGGAGCACCTCATCGCCGCCGTCAGGGAAAAGCTCGGGGGAAGGGAGCCCTCGTCATCACGAACCCCCGGCAGGGCTGCCTGGGACGAGATGAAGTTCTACGGTTTCCACCAGGACTATGGACACTCCACCGAAGACTGTTACCAATTCAAAAGGCTGATCGACAAACTAGCACGAGAAGGGCAACAGAAGGACCGCGAGCCGGACAAACCATCCGGGGGAAGGCCCGACCGAGTGATCGAAGTCATAACTCCTCGGTACGAGTCCATCAGAAAGATAAAAAGGAAAATTTACAATTTGAGCAAGCCTTCCCCGGAGTTGAACTTCGACGCTTTCCCACACGAGCCGATCACCTTCTCCGACAAAGACCTCGAGTTGAACGAAGAGGCCCGCGTTTCCCCCATCGTCATCGAAGTTGGCATGGCGAGACAAGGGATCGACAGATGCCGAGTCAGGAGAGTACTGATCGACACCGGAGCCACAAAAAACATCCTCTATCACAAGTGTTTTAAAGAAATGGGGATGCATGACAGCCACTTGAAACCCAGCAATACAGTGCTCGAGGGTTTCACTGCACACAAAATCAACGTCAAAGGAACTGTCAAGGTTAAAGTCACACTTGACTCTGACATCTGCACCCGCGAAGATGAGATTAAGTTCTACGTAGTAGACATCGACTCCCCTTACAACGCTATTCTTGGAACTCCGGCGCACGCCACCTTCGAACTTGTCATCTCCACATCACACCAGCAAGTCCGATTCGCCACCCGCGGCGGAGTGGGGTACGTCAAAAGCAGCCCCAGGAGCCTACTCGCCTACTTGGTGAAGTCCCGACAGACCTCTGAAATCGAGCCGCCACCGGCAATAGTCGGGTCGGTTCTAACAACCAGAGAGCATGCGGAAGCCGCTGCCCCCGACCAGTCGACGCCAGTACCGGATGCGGACGCTCCCGAGGAAAATGAGTACGACGAAGTCGCCATACACCCTGACTATCCCGACCAAAAGGTCCAGATTGGAAGCGAGATGCCACAGCCGATGAAGGCGGAGATAACATACTTCCTCTCCACCCACCTCGACAACTTCGCCTGGCGCACACAGGACATGCCAGGGATCTCTCCCGACATCGCCGAACACAGGCTCAACATCGACCCCACGTTCAAACCGGTGAGGCAGAAGCCAAGGCAATTCGGAGACGACAAAGAGAAGGCAATACAATCCGAAGTCCGAAAACTCTTGGACTGGAAATTTATCCGCGAAGTAGAGTACCCTACGTGGCTCGCTAACGTGGTGATGGTTAAGAAAGCCAGCGGGAAGTGGAGAATGTGTGTGGACTACACAGATTTGAACAAGGCTTGCCCAAAAGACTGTTATCCGCTACCTCGCATAGATGCCCTTGTGGACTCCACCTCGGGATAGGGATACGAGTTCCTCAGCTTCATGGACGCATTTTCCGGCTATAACCAAATCCGGATGAAACCAGAAGACCAAATCCACACATCCTTCCGAGCAGCCGAAGCCATCTACTATTACAACATGATGCCGTTCACATTGAAGAATGCATGGGCCACCTACCAAAGGATGATGAACAAGATCATGCGAAGTCACATAGGCCGGAATGTCGAAACCTATGTAGATGACATGGTCGTTAAGACCAAACGAGGTCATTCTCACCTAGATGACTTGAGCTAGACGTTTACCACCCTTTCCGAGTACGGGCTCAAGCTCAACCCGGCGAAGTGCACATTTGGAGTAAAATTAGGGAAATTCCTCGGCTTCATGACGTCCGAACGAGGGATGGAAGCTAATCCCTGAAAAATAGAGGCAATACGAAACCTGGACGAACCCCGGTGTGTCAAGGATATACAACACCTTAACGGCTGCATTGCCGCCCTGGGGAGGTTCGTGTCGAAGTCCGCTGAAAGATGTCTACCATTCTTCAAAGCTTTGAAAACCGCCGGAAAGACTTTCCGATGGGATGAAGAATGCACAAAGGCTTGGGAAAATTTGATGAACTACCTGGCAGACCCACCATTGCTGAGTGCCCCCACTCCGGGCGAAGTCCTGTACATGTATATATCGGCCGCACAGCAAGCCATCGCGTCAGCCTTGATCCGGGAGACTAACGGCCAGCAGCTTCCTGTATACTTCGTCAGCCGAGTGCTGAGGGATGCCGAAGTCCGCTACACATACATTGAGAAACTGGCATACGCCTTGGTCATCACTTCACGAAAACTCCGGGCGTACTTCGAGTCCCACTCTGTGGTAGTATACACCAACCATCCCCTGACGCAAATCTTTCACAAGCTAGACCAATAAGGAAGGATGCTCCGGTGGTCCATCGAAGTATGCAGCCTGGACCTCACATTCGCGCCCCGCGCAACGATCAAGGCGCAAGCCCTCTCAGACTTCTTGGCCGAGTTATCATTTTCCGAGGCCACCACCGACGAGGAAGCACCCCTCACACTCCCTGCTGACGAAGTGTGGACAATGATGGTGGACGTAGCAGTAAACGCCAACGGAATAGGAGTAGGGGCCACCATTACATCCCCCTCCGGCAAACACAATGAAGTCCGAAGCGTCCGACTCAACTATCCCTTATCCAACAACCAGGCGGAGTACGAAGCCTTAATCATAAGGATGCAATGGGCCCTCGACTCGGGAATCAAATCACTAAAAGTATTCAGCGACTCCCAAGTCGTAGTCGGACAAGTCAATAACGAATTTGCTATCAACTCCGATAATCTCAAAGCATATGCGGAAAAAGTACCTCAGCTAGCCGCCCAGTTTCGGTACTTCATCCTCAACAAGATTGACCGCAACAACAACGAAGTGGCGGATAAACTCGCGAAGATAGCATCTGGCGAGGCCCCCAACGACCTCGACGTCCATATAATTCAAATCTCCACCCCGGAGCATATCTCACCGATTCAGACTTCGGCGCCCGACTCCACCACATGGATAGACGAATTGAAGAACTTTATAACTTCAGACATCCTACCAACAGACAAGGCTAAAGCCAGACAGATTCGCCAACGTGCGGCCCGATACACTGTGCTCAACTATATCTTGTACCGACGCTCCTTCTCCAAGCCGCTTCTCCGCTGTGTACCGCCCGACCTCACTCAGACAATCCTGGAGGAGCTACATGAGGGCATCTGTGGTGGACACCCCGGATCGAGGCCCTTGGCGGAAAAGGTGATAAATCAGGGATATTATTGGACCACACTATGGAAGGATGCAGCGAACTACGTGAAACACTGTGATACGTGCCAAAAGTTTAGCAGCGTACCCCGTCTCCCATCGGTTCCGCAGACCCCTGTCCTAGCCGCTTGGCCCTTCGATATGTGGGGGATCGACCTCATGGGCAAATTCACCAAAGCACGCGGACATCACGAATACTTGGTCGTGGCCGTCGACTACTTCTCCAAATGGATAGAAGCAAAGCCACTGGCCGCCCCCACGGAGGAAAACATGCTCAATTTCCTCCATGACTTCGTCCTTTGCCGATACGGAGTGCCACGAGCCATCATCTCCGACCACGGTACTCAGTTCACCACCAAGTTCACGGCGGAGTGCAACCGCTTAGGGATCAAACACTGGAAGTCATCCGTTGCACACCCGCAAGGAAACGGACAAGCTGAAGCCGCCAACAAATTAATTTTCACCGCACTGAGAAAACATCTGGAAGGAAAGTCCAACAAATGGGTCGACGAAATCCCAGCCGCATTATGAGCAGTGTAGACTTCGGCTAGGGGGGCCACAGGAGAAACAGCCTACTCCCTGGTTTATGGCTCAGAAGCAGTCTCACCAGCCGAACTCACACTCCCATCATATAGGATCTCTACATATGACGAAGAGAGCAATAAACGCCAACGCAAACTAGACTTGGACTTATTAGAAGAAAAGCGAATAACCGCCCGACTAAGAGCAGACAAGTTCAAGTTGGCAACCAAATACACACATGACAAAAATTTGGTCAATAGGTCGCTCGGAGTCGGAGACTGGTTACTCCGAAAGATTGAGGGAACAGCAAGACATATTACAGCAAACAAACTCACTCCGAACTGGGAAGGACCGTACTTGATCAAAGACGAAGTCCGCCGGAGGACATTCCGCCTCATGGACCAAGAAGGAACGATACTCCCCAGACCCTGGCATGTCAATCATCTGAAGAAATACTTCGTCTGAAACAGTTCAGGCGGAGCCAAGGCTACGTTCAATAAGCACCCCGCCGCCACCGGCCGCGAGCCGAGCGCCCGGCGAGGTCCCCAAACTATTTCTCGCTTTCAATAAAGTTCTCAAAGTCACTACAGTTACTCATGAAAAGATCCTTCAAAGTCATTCCGGCATATGCGACGAATAAGAGCCTTCGAAGTTGTTCAGAATATTCAAGGTTTTGGATTCTGATTATAATCTGACGGAGTAGTCACACTTATTAAAAGTTCAAGGGTAACATTACTTCGAAGTCATAAACCTACTCCTAGAAATTCTTCGAAGTCATCCATGATTACAGGTTAAAGGTCCTTCGAAGATATTAAAGTTTTGGATTATGGTCATAATTACACTCCTTCGAAGTCCTCGTTACTTGTTACAAAGTTCAAGTGTTTAACTTATTAGCCGAAGTGCAATGAATAAAAGTTCGAAGAAAAGTTTATAAGAAAAATAGCGGAGTTCATTAACTTACAAATATATTACAAAAAAAAACAAAATATTTACACATCCGGGGCAACTTCGGCCGACGGGGGATCAACTTCGACCGAAGGAGGATCAACCTCGGCCGAAGGGGGAGCAACATCAGCTGAAGGGGGAACCACCTCGGGATATACGTCTACGACCATTATGGCCCGGTCCCCCACTTCGGGCTCTTCCTCATCAAGGACCACCGTTGGCTCCGCAGCAGAGACAACCGGAGCAGCAACCGAGATCGGGGAGACGTCAGCCCCAGCAACCTCGCCTCCCTCAGCGGCATTCCGGAGCTGGAGACACAAGTCATCCAGATTAGGATGCACTGGTGCAGGCAGACTCCAATGCCTTCCCTCCTTTTCATCCTCTTCAGCGATCTCCTCCAGTTCGTCAGCATTGAACAGGACGAAGTCGCATCCATTTCTGAATTCGGGATCAGTATAGGTGCCCTCGAAAATCCTACACAGCAACGCCTTATCTGGGGCGAGGTGATGAAGACAGCGAAGTGCATGAGCGCATCCTCTATTGTAATATCCATTTGCCAGCTCAAACACTTCCCGTTGACATCCCCCTGAGTTGCGGAACTCCTCCACCACTTGCGAAGTGTGGGCCTCTGACTCCAAGAACTCCACCTTCGACTCCGCAGCTCGCCGCTTCGAGCTCTCCTCCTTCAGCTTTTGGTCAAGGTCGCGGAGTTTGGCCTTCAGCTCATCATGAATCTGCTGAAGGGACTGCAGGCGTGAGGACTCTTTGTCCTTCTCCGCGACCGCCATCACCATGGCCTCTTCGGCTGAACGGAGTTCGCCTTCCGCGGCAGCCAATGCTGCGTCCTTGGCGGACAGCTGGTTCTCCAACTCCACGTGCTTCCTCTCCAAGTCCGCCATATTGGCCTTCAAACTCGAACCATCGGAAGCCTGTCTGAAGAGGTAAGCAACGTAGGCGGAAAACTGAGAGACAAACAACAAGGGGATGAGTCAAGAACAACAAAAAAATATGCAAGTACAAACACATCGGCTTAGCAAGGTACCTGAGACAGCCCGACCCTGATTTGCCCGAATACATTCTCCGGGCTGGGGGAAGCTTCCTCCAAACTTCGGAGCAGCCCGTGGTCCGTAGCCCGGTGCATAACCGCCCCCCCATAGAACCTCCCAGTCCGGTGATTCTGCAGAGGCAAGTTCATCAGGGGAGGCGAAGCGTTGATAATCTCTCGGGCCAAGTGTTCATGCCCCTCTCTTGACTCCGGCACCGGGAACCCCTCCAGGAGCCAAGACCAGGACGGAGGAACCGAGGGGCCAGATTCTGCGGCTCCTTGGGAAGCCAACCGCTCCGCAGTAGCCGGAGCCACGTCCCTAAAGTCCGAAGACTCCGCCAATCTCTGCCGCAAAGCCTTGGATCTTCCCCCTTCTCCACCTTCACGACCGCGCTTCGCTGGTAGCGCGCGGACTGGCTCCTTCCCCTTGGACCGGGAGGGAGGAGGAGAGCGCACAGCCGGAGAGCGAGCAGTGTTGGAGCCTCCTGCCGCCGGCGGAGTGACGGTGGACCGATCAACAGCCCTCGGAGGATTCACATTCTCTGAGCTTTGGGCTGGTCCCTTGCGGAGTGCAGAAAAGTTAATCCTCACATTTGCCACAACACAACAAAGTCGGGGTTAGCAAAAGAGAGATAAAAATGAAAAATTGTAAAGTAAAACTACTCCGACAACTACTCTACCCTTTGCAACAGGACAGCCCGCACTACAGGGATCTTGACACACCGAGCACTCAGAAGAAAAACCCCTTCCCGGGTGCAACCTCCACATCGGATACTCTGTTAGGTCCTCAAGCCCTAACTCTCTCCCCCGCCTTTCCGCCGCCGGCCCGCCGCTGACCCGCCTATCCCACATGCGTGGCGACTCTCGTCAGCGATAAGTTCGCTGGTCAGGAAGACTTTGGACTGAGTCTTGGGATCATCTCCCAGCTCACTCCGGACAAAATCTAAAAACCTCCGATCCAAATCGGAGAACTTGGTGTTCCTTTTAAGGGAAAGCCAAGGACGAAGTGCCTTACACTTCGGGTAAAATGCGAAGCCCGTTCTGGACTCCACACAAACCCACTTCTCCCTCCACTGACCTAACTTATTGGGAGGGGGTTCAAAGAGGGTGACTACACTAGGACGCGGTCGAAGTGACAACGTCAGGTTGTTCATGCGGAGGACGGTGAAAAATTTCCTCAGCAAGTTTTCGGAGACCTCTACACCAACTCTCCTACATAAAACTGTAAAGGCGACGAAGTACCTAACTCCGTTTGGATGGACGTGAGCGGGTTGACATCTGACTAGGTTCAAGAAATCGCAAAAGGCGGGGTCTAAAGGCAAACTAAGGCCAGAAACGAAGTGCTCGTAAGGAATGTGGATGTAAGAGTTGGACATACGCCCGCACTCCCAGAGATAGATTAACCTAAATCTACTCCGGTCGACCTCACTGGATAAAAGAGGGAGATCTATGCTAAGGGTATTCTTCCTAAGGGCGAAGTCCCCCTCCAACCTATTTTTGGTTTTCGGGAGATCTTCGGAATGAGCGGAGTCCGCATCCTCGTCCTCGAGGACACCGGAGTCACGAAGGTCTTTAGATGAGAAGCCTGCGACAGTTACTCCGCCCCCCATATGCCTAGACACCCTATGTGCTTAAGGGATGGCCTCAAGAACACTCGGGCCGGCATCAGACACCTCGACACTCTCATGGTTTGTAGGGCTGGATCTCTCAGAGCTGGTCTGCGAAGTGGAGCTCGAAGAGCTAGACTCCACCACAACTACCGGGACCTCGGGACTTTCTGAGTCAGACATATCTACAAACACAAAACAAAAGTCCTATCATAAACTAAAGTCCTTTTACTTCGATCATCATTTCAAGAACTCAAATCCCACTCACTTCGCCGACATCCAGTTCATCATTTCATAAAACTCCTACCCGAAAACCCAACCTAAAATCACTCCAAAAATGGCCATAACCACCCCTTTTCCCCAGAAAAAGCCCTTTCCTCAAACACACTAAAACCCTCAGAAACACCCCCAAACAAAGAATCAAAAGGAAAAAGGAACATAAGCAAAAAACCGAAGGACAATGCCTTCTCTTACCTGCGGAACTGTGAATGAACTTGGGGAAGTTGCAGAGAGTGTGTTTTTGCCAGGAACAAACTGAGGAAACCGAGAAAGTTTCTGGGGAGAAGAACAAAGAATGGGTGAAAGAGAACGGAAGAATGGAAATACAGAGATTTTTAGAAAACGGCAGAATGTCACAAAGAAGAAGAAGAAATGGTAAAAGGCTCGCAAGGGAAACAAGAACATTATTTATAAGAGGGGGAAAAATTCAAAAACCGTTAAGTTTCCCCTACACGCCTCGCCCGACCCGATCCCAACCGGGTCGAGGTCACACCAGGAGTCACTTATCTGACAGCTCACGTGCGGCGCCATCATTGCACGCGCGTGGGGAAACGCAAAAGGCGCCTCCTCTGGGTATGCGAAACGGCTAGCCGACCTCTCGGTAACCGAACCGCCATCATGGGAATCTAACCCCACATGGAGGAAGTCAATCGTCACCAGACACTCCGACCACCTCCTCGCCAATGGGTCCAATCTCGATCCAAGTGAAAACACTTCGGTAGGCCACACCTCTTTGCCAGGTGTTACGCCACTTCGCCAGGTTACACCTCTTCAGGTGTTACACCACCTCGCCGGGTCCGACCACTTCATCTGGTTACACCTCACTGCCGGGTGTTACACCATTTCGCCAGGTCACACCTCTTCAGGTGTTACACCACTTCGCCAGGTCAGACTTCTTCGCCAAGACGCACCCACTCCGGGTTGCTCATACCCTCTCGGGTCACTGCGGGCTGCACGCCCTCGGGCTACACCCTCCCGGGTTACGCCTCCTCAGGTTACACGCCCCCAGCTCACACCTGTTCATAAACTACTAATGACAGAACAAGCTACCCAGAGAACAAAGGGTTTCTAGTACCGCCGAAGAGAAAGAAGGATCATTCTTCCACTTCGACGAGGGGCCACTGAGAGGTATGAAAATACCCTCACACTGACTAGGCAAGCACACTAAGCAAACGGGACCCACCAGACACACATGTCAGTCCAGCCAGCATGACGTGGCGACTCCCACTTCGCCATACACTAAACAGGACTCCGAGCTTCATGGTCACTCCGCCTTGCCTCGTGCCGAAGTCACTACACTTCAGTACTTTGATCAGACGTATTGATCAACCACATTTCTGATGATCAACATTTGACTCAATCACGGTCAAATATTCCCCTAACAACCTACTAAAAAGGGGAGATCTCATATCTTCCCACAAAATCCGGTAACCATCAGATTTCACTAACGAATCACCCAAGCTACTTGACAAGGGCGGTTAAATCCCTATAAATACCACCCCCGTACAGGTAATAAGGGAAGGCCAGATTATCCTACTAATCTCTCTCTAAATCACCCAACTCACAGTCACACCACTGACTTCTATCACAGTCACATCACTGACTTAAGCATCGGAGGGTTTTACCGGAGACCTTCCACCCTCCGGTTAAACTTCACTGTTTTGCAGGCCCAGCATTGCAGGACGTTGAATCTTCTGCGACACAAATTCAATCAAGAAAAAGGTATTTGGCAGAGGGAGAGCATCAAACGACATCGGATCACAGACACGTGGCATCCGACCATTTTTTGACGAATCAATATATATACATGATCACGAAGAAACAGATTATTTTATTTGTAATCATAGAGTAATCCTGCAATTAATTAACTATCCATAGTTTGAACCCAGATAAATCTTTAAAAACAAAAATGAAAGATTCTAAAATCAAGATTATTCAAGAACTTCAATATTAACGTTATTTTATACATAGGTAAAGTGTGTTGTAATGATGTAAATTAAAATTTGAGTGTATCAATATAAGATTTGCCAGAGAGTCGGCGGGCAAGAGATCCCCTGGAAAAATCAACAACACTCGTAGTTCTAAAGATAGGTGGATTTTCAGGAGTTACGAGACTTGGTGCTGGACCTATATTACCATCTGGTTTGGCCGAATGAAATGCTGCAATGGAAAGTCTTTCTTTTTCAGTATTAGTTATGACTGCTCTGTGCTCAACGCTTTTGTATATTCCATTTGTCACAATCTGCATATCATCGTTAATTCAATTTTCAAAAATTCAATTTTAATTCGACTAGAATTTTACACACACACACACATACCTCCAAGGTATCTCCAATGTTGACTGTGAAAGAATTAGGAAGTGGAAAAACAGAAATCCAAGAACCATTCTTTTTGATCTGGAGACCTTCAATTTCATTGACTTGAAGCAAAATGGTAAGTCCACAGGCATCAGAATGGGGAGAAAGACCAATAACAAGCTCTGGTTCTGGACATGGTGGATAGTAATTCATTCTCAAACCTTGTCTTCCATCTTCAAATACCATATTCATTTCTTCTTCTTTCATTCCTAATGCTTTCCCTATTTGTTTTAGGATCTCCATGGCTACTTTTCTTACTTCCTCACAATATTCTTCCAAATCTTCCCTATACATATAGTTGTGACACTAATTTCAAATACTCAATTTGATTAATAATAATAATGAATAAAGTAATTGGTACCTCAAGGGAAGAGGAAACATGGGAAATAAATGAGGTTTTCTGAAGTGGGTTAGTTGAGTTATCAGATAAAGCATGTCTGCCCAGTCTAGTTTTTGTTCCTCGGAAAGAACAAAAGCCTGTCCGAAACCTTCAATATCACCGGGCTTTTGGGCAAATTTCTCCTTTTCTTCCTTGGGTAGTTGGAAGAATTCTTGAATCTCTAGTTTCAGTTTCTCCACTAATGACCATCTCACATCATGATTAATCAACTAATATAGGATTAGGAAGTAGTTAGTTAGAATTAATTCTCTGTATAATGTATATATATATATATATATAGAATTAATGCAATTAATTTTACCTGGAAAAATCCCCATTCTCTACAGGCAGAATCAAGCTTCTGGAGCTCTGAACTATTGCCGGAGAGCAAGAGCAGGAGATCAATAACTGGAATTTCTTGCGAAGAAGAAGAATATTGGATTGGGGAAATTGGAGGGTCTTGATGATTTGGATCATCAGACCGAATAATATATCGAGCCGGAACTGAACCCGGTTTCTTCTTTACCAATTCCTGAACCGAAGGCACTTTCAGAGAGCTTCCTAACCATGACAACTTCTCAGCTGCAGAATCCATTAATTTTAAGCTTCTACAAAAAAGATAATGAAGAGCTACCAGAAGATATTATTGGATGGAAATTGGTTTTGGGTAAACTTGCTTTTTGTGGGGTCCACGTTGAAAGTAAAAGATCCTTTTTTTTAATTTAAAACATGATAAAGATGAAATCTTTAATAAAAGTAAAGGAAAAACAGACAAACAAACAAAAACACAATATTTTCTTTGATTAGAAATTAAGGTTTTTCACACACATAATAACATAAAGCTTTGTTTTTTTTTCTTTATTTTCTGTAAATCCATGATTCAGTCGTAAATATATATATATATATAGTTGTTTAAACTCTCATGGCATCAAGATATGATTTGCCTTCAAGTTTTCGAGCATAAAATCCCTTCAGATATTCTGCCACGCCAATCCTTTTAAACTTAGGAGGGTTTTCAGAAGTAATGAGAGTTGGTGCTGGACCCATTTCCCCATCCAAATTTGGCGTAAGAAATGTAGCTATAGAAATCCTTTCCTTTTCGGCATTCACAGTTGCCCGATGCTCAATGCTCTTGTACACTCCATTCGTCACTATCTACCAAAACATATACATACATTCTATTTTAGGAAAGTTGAAATTTAAAAAAAAAAATTAAAGGGACAATTTTTTTACCTCAAGAATGTCACCAATGTTGACGACGAAAGAATTAGGAAGTGGGACGACAGGAACCCATGCTCCATTTTTTCTTACTTGGAGACCTCCAACTTCAGTGCTGACTTGAAGTAAAATGGTGAGACCAGCGGCATCAGAATGAGGGCACAGTCCAATGACCATGTCCGGATTTGGGCACGGTGGGTAGTGGTTCATTCTCATTGACTGTAATCCTTCTTCAAAAACCCCACTCATTTCTTCCATTTTCATACCCAAAGCTTTCGCCATTTGAGTAAGGATTTTCATGGCCAGGTTTTTCAGTTCTCTTGAATATTCCTCCACTGCTTCTCTGCACATACATAATTTATAAGTCTCTTTAACTATTTATTTCAAACATTTGATCTTTATTTTTTATTTTTTAAAATAAATTGATAGATAATTAGTAGAGACTAATTATTAATTATGTCGTTGTTAAGATACAGTAAAAAAAAAAGTCTTCACATCTTAATTTATTAATCTTTGATTCTTCACCCCTAATTATTACTCAAAAACCTAATCTAAACAAGACTGAAGTGAATTGAAGAAGAATTAATGCAGATAATGATGATTATTTGACCTAATTTTAAAATTGTATGTAAATTACCTGAAGGGAGTAGGAAGATTGGGTAATAAGTGAGGTTTTCTCAAATGAATTGGTTGAGTGACCAAATAAAACATGTCTGCCCAATCTAGCTTTTGTTCATCGGATACAACAAAAGCCTGTCCGAATCCTTCAATATCACCTTCTTCTTGCTCAAATCTGTTCTTTTCCTCCATCCCCAGGTTGAAAAATCCCTCTGTCTCTGCTTTCACCTTCTCCAATAGTGAATTACTCACTCCATGATTAATCAGCTGCAACGTCATACCTTCTTTATATATATATATATACACACACATATGTATGCTTTTTTTTTATATATATTAAACAATTTATTATTCGGAGCGTCTGACTAATTTAGATTCACAGCAAAATCTATCTGTAATCTAAGCAAAATCTAACTGTATACATTTTCTTTGTGTCAAACCAATGAGTTGAGTATGTGTTTTTAAAGTAACTAAAAACCATCTGATGAGCTACAGTTTGGTATCAAAGTCAGAATCACATAGACACATAATCACTTAAATATGAAATTTAAAATAAATAAAAGAAAATAAACAAGGGGCGAATTAATTACCTGAAAGAAGCCCCATTCTTTGCACGCAAAATTTAGCTTCCGAAGCTCTGATGATGAAGCGACGGTGTTACGATCATCCCCGGAGAGCAGATTTTGCATGTCGATCACTGGGATTTCTAGTGAAGAATCAGCGGTAGGAAGGTGTTGATCGGGACGGCGGAGGTAGCGGGGTGGTACGGTTGCCGGATTCTGCTTAACCAACTCATGAACTGAAGGCACTTTAAGTGAACCTCCTAATTTTGTCTTTGCAGAAGATTGATCCATGGACATCATCATCATCATCTGATCAAGTCAGGACTCAGGATTTATACATACATATATGTTAAGACCACCCACAATTCCACTATCGTAAGCACCCACAATTCCACTATCGGTAGTGGAATCCTCCTATACACACACACAGATAGCTTCTATATATGTATATATATATATGTATAGCACATAGACGAAAACCATGTACAGAAAACTTCTTTCATCAAAACATGGTATAGCAGAATCAATCCAAACACAAAGTTGTCTAATTGCTTCCCTTTTTTTTTTTCTTCTTTCAAAGATAACATTCCTTCTTCTCTTTCCAAAATCACTTCCTCCAATTCTCTTGTTTTATTCACTTTCTCCTAGCTCGCTTTCCCTTTCTCAATCTTCAACTCTCTGATCCTTGCCCTTTCTCATTTTTTGTTCAAATTGGAGAAACAAATTGTGGAGTTCGAACTGGATTTGTACTGTCCGCCGGGAGAAGGAATATCCAAATACTAATATTACCACTGTTCAATTCGGATTAAAAATAATAATAATAAATAAAAAAAAATAAATAAATAATATTAATAATAAAAAAAAAAAAAAAAAAAAAAAAAGAATTCAGCGTCGTTTACTATTCTATCAATTCCACTTTTTACTATTTTATCATTACATGCATATGGTCGGTTAATTCGCCTAAATATAATTGTTGCATCTATATATTATATACTGTATCTATATAATATATTATCTCAATTTTCTTCACGCCATCATCAATTTCATCCTTTTTTTTTTTAATTTCACCCTTTATCATTCTATCATTTCATGCATATGGTCGGTTAATCCGCCTGAATATAATTGTTGCATCTATATATTATATATTGTATCTATATAATATATGGCCGGTTTAACCGCCTAAATTAATCTGTAATTTTATTGTGTTCTTTCTTGCTTCCAGTCTCTGTTCTACCCTCAAAGCTTTCTTCAATGACTGACACCCCTCATCTCGCATTCTCTGTCACAAATATCAAAACACACATCTCTGTTACTCTTGATTTTGAAGAATCTAATTATCAATACTGGACAACCTTATTCCTCGTTCTCCTTGGACGCTTTGCCCTCGACGATCACCTTGACAGCACCAAAGCACCACCTTCTATAGACCATTCCTATACCTCTTGGAAACAACTAGATTACCTTATACTCTCTTGGATCTACAGCACCATATCAAAAGACCTCTTCAAACAAGTACTCAAGAAAGACACCACGACCGCCGCAGTATGGAAATCCCTCAATGACCTCTTCACCTCCAATAAAGAAACCCGAGCCCTACAATTGGAAGACAAATTCCGTCTCCAAAAGAAAGGTACCCTCTCTATTCATGAGTATTGCTCACTAATGAAAGACCTTGCAGACCAACTTGGTGACGTTGATCATCAAATTTCAGACAAATCACTCATCCTCACTATCCTCCGGGGCTTACCATCCGACTATGACACTAAAAAATCCACCATCCCCCTCCAAAAACCCTTCCCATCTTTCTTAGAAACTAAAAATATCCTTCATGCCAGAGAAATCACATTAAAAGAACAAGAAATTCAAAGCATCATACCTGCCACCGCCCTGAACACCACCACCACCCCTTTCCCCGCCCCAAGCCGTCCTCTCTGCTCTTACTGTCACAAGTATGGACACTCCCATGATGTCTGCTACTCTCTCCATGGTTATCCACCCTCTCGTGGTGGACGCTCCTCTAGTAGTGGCCGTCGCGGAGGATATCGTGGTGGCTACCATCATCAGCCGCATTACCCACAACCTGCTGTCTACACGCCACCGCGCAACAGCCTGCCTCCGCCGACCCGACAATTCTCTCAACCACCAACTGCTTTCCGGGCCGCCACCAATAGATCCGGCCTTCTTGGCCCAAGACCCACCTTCGGTCTCTCTACCTTCATTCCCTCTCACCGAGTTTTTCAAGATACAAACTCATTTCAACAACTTCACTCAACTGGCAGTAACTCTCTCTCTCCTCATGTGCCTTTTAATAACCCTATGACTCAACAAGGGTTGATAAATCAATTTGACAATCTTGCCCTTCAAGTTCCCAATGACACATGGTACATGGATTCTGGAGCATCTTCCCACATGGCATCCAATGCAGGTATCCTTCACAATTCTTTCAATTTTAGTAATTATGTTCATCCTGATATTGTAGTTGGTAACGGTTCCACCTTACCTGTTTCACAAATCGGAAATTCCCAATTACCCTCTCATCCTAATTTAAAACTCAACAATATTTTAATCTCCCCTCAACTGGTCAAAAATTTAATTTTTGTCCGTCAATTCACTAAAGACAACAATTGTTCAATAGAATTTGACCCGTATGGTTTTTCTGTCAAGAACCTCACCAACCAAGTCGAGATCTTCAGATGCAATAGCCACTGAGACCTTTATCCAGTCACCAACCTCAAGAATCATTCATCACTCCTCGCCTATCCAAGCACCTCTACTTTATGGCACCGAAGATTAGGTCATCCAGGATCTCATGTTTTCCAATTTCTAGTTTCAAATAAATTCATTGATTGTAATCGAAACTCATCTTTAGATATTTGTGATGCCTGCCAATTGGGAAAACATGTAAAATTGCCTTTTAATAATTACTCCTCCCCTACCTTTGCCCCTTTTGATATTATCCATGCTGATCTGTGGACTTCACCTATTTACAGTGTTACTAGTTACAAATACTACCTTGTCTTACTTGATAACTTCACCATTACTCTTTGGGTCTATCCTCTACGTCACAAATCTGAAGTCTATGCTAAATTTCAAGACTTCCATGCCCTGATAAAAACTCAATTCAATTCCCAAATAAAAGCCTTTCAATGTGACCATGGAAGAGAATTTGACAATCAATCTTTTCAAAAATTCTTTGCTTCCCTCGGTATAATCTTTCGTTTCCCTTGCCCACATACCTCTCAACAAAATGGTAAAGCTGAACGTATCATTCGAACATTAAACAATATAAGTCGCACCCTCCTTTTCCAAGCTCGTCTCCCTCCGTCTTTCTGGGTAGAGAGTCTCTACATGGCTAATCATTTACTTAACCTCACTCCCACAACCACAATTAATTACATGACTCCCTATGAAAAACTCTTTCATAGCCCACCTACTTACTCTCATCTACGAGTCTTCGGCTGCCTATGCTATCCCAATACTTCTGCTACCATGCCCCACAAACTTGCCCCTCGTTCTCGTCGATGCATCTTCCTGGGTTTTCCTGCTTATCACCGTGGTTACAAATGTCTGGATCTCGACACCGGCAAAATTATCATATCCCGCCATGTGGTCTTTAATGAAAATTGTTTCCCCTACTCTTCTGCTCCCCTAGACACCTCCACTTATGATTTCCTCGAACCTCATGACTCGCCCTCACCTGCCTTCCACCTCCCCACCAAGCATCTATTCTCTCCCGCACCTACTGTTAATAACCATCCTACCCCCACTCCTTCCCAAGCCACCACCACAAACTCTTCATCTCCCCCTCCCTCATCTCACCCAATGGTTACTCGTCGAATGACAGGCAACCTCAAACCTCGCATCCTAATGAACCTCTCCACTTCCACAATATCCCCCATTCCTCATTCCTACAAACAAGCCCTAAAAGACTTGAACTGGACCAAAGCAATGCAGGATGAATATAATGCTCTAATTGAAAATGATACATGGGATCTTATACCTTGTCCTACTAATGCTCCTATTGTCTCTGGGAAATGGTTGTATCGTCACAAATTCAACTCAGATGGCTCTCTTGAAAGACATAAAGCTCGTTGGGTAGTTCGAGGATTCACCCAAACTCCAGGGGTGGACTTTGATGAGACTTTTAGCCCTGTTGTGAAACCTGCCACCATTCGCACTGTCCTTAGCATAGTTGTTTCCCACAGTTGGCCTATTCATCAAATGGACGTTAAAAATGCTTTCCTTCATGGGGACATCAAAGAAACCATTTACTGCCAACAACCTTTTGGTTTTGTTGATCCTTCTTATCCCAATCATGTCTGTCACCTGAAGAAAGCACTTTACGGCCTCAAACAAGCTCCCCGGGCCTGGTATCAAAAATTTGCTAGTTTCATCACCTCTATTGGCTTCACCAGTACCAAATCTGACTCCTCTCTCTTTGTCTACAACAAAGGTTCCCACATCGCTTACTTACTACTCTATGTTGATGATATCCTTCTCACTGCCTCCTCAGACACTCTCCTACGTGACATTATGACTCTTCTCTCTAAACAATTCTCTATGAAAGATCTGGGCACTTTAAACTACTTCCTGGGTATTTCCGCATCTTTCATCAATAATAGTCTCTTCCTGACTCAAGATAAATTTAGCCAAGAAATCCTCAAACGTGCCGGTATGGAATCATGTCATTTTGTATCCACCCCGGTTGACACTAACCCTAAACTCTCTGCAAACTCTGGGGAACCAATACCCAATCCTACGACCTATCGCGAACTTACTGGAGCCCTCCAATATCTCACCTTCACTAGACCTGACATAACCTATGCTGTGCAACAACTTTGTCTCTTTATGCATGACCCCCGAGAGCATCACTGGCAGGCTCTCAAACGTGTACTCCGATATGTTAAAGGTACTTCTTCATATGGCCTTTGGATACACCCCTCTTCTACTGACCGCCTTGTTGCTTATTCTGATGCTGATTGGGCTGGTTGTCCTGACTCTCGCCGATCGACTTCAGGATTCTGTATCTTTCTTGGTGAAAATTTAGTTTCTTGGTCCTCTAAGCGCCAAACTACTGTCTCTCGCTCCAGTGCTGAAGCTGAATACCGCTCTGTTGCTAATACTGCTGCCGAGTGTTGTTGGTTAAGAAACCTGCTTACCGAACTTCTATGCCCAGTTTCCCAAGCCTCAATTATTTTCTGTAACAACATCTCAGCAGTCTACCTTTCTGGAAACCCGGTTCAACATCACCGAACCAAACACATTGAGATCGACATCCACTTCGTTCGTGATCTAGTCTCCATTAATCAAGTTCGGGTTCTCCATGTTCCTTCCTCCTCTCAATTTGCGGACATCTTCATCAAAGGTTTGCCTAGCTCCCTATTTCGACAATTCCGCTCCAGTCTCAGCATACGACTTTCTCCCGCTTCGACTGCCCGAGCGTGTTAAGACCACCCACAATTCCACTATCGTAAGCACCCACAATTCCACTATCGGTAGTGGAATCCTCCTATACACACACACACACATAGCTTCTATATATGTATATATATATATATATGTATAGCACATAGACGAAAACCATGTTAAGAAAACTTCTTTCATCAAAACAATATATAATATATTAGGTAATTACCAACTCCACCGACATTTGCCAATAATAACGACACGTGTCCTTACTAGAGTTCGTATTTAATTAAACCCCACTCCAAAAGCTAAGTAAAAATAACAAATTTTCTAATTACATTTCTTTTTATATATAAAATTTTCTAATTAAATAATTTTTTAGATTTTATAAAAAACAAATCTATTTTATTTTTTAAAATCTTAAGACACGTTTTCATCTTCCACTTATATTATTGTCTTTCCACTTTTTTTTAATTAAAATATTTTTATTTATTATATCCTCTTTTATATATATATATATATATATATATATATATATATAAATTATTCATCAGAATCTAAAATTTATATAAGATTATAATTTTTTTAAAATAATCTCAAACTCATAATTTCTCAATTATAAATAAAATAAAATATTTATTATCAAACCTACAATCTTTATAAGAAATATATTTATATATAATTGCGTTCTGCATGTCTGTAAGATATATATTTAAATATATATCTATTATAATATAATTTCTGGTACAAAGAAAATAAAATAAAATAAAAATAAAAGTATATACATATAAAATTATAAAATTTTGATAACAAATGAAAAATATTATATATTTTTAAGGATATTATTATAATTTAAAGTTATTATAATAATATTAATTTTTTTTAAATTAAACATTTATATCTAACCACCTTTTACATTCTTTATAATGTTTAGAAATTTTTTTAATTAATATCATGTCAAATGACTTTTCATATTCTCATTATGTTTTTATTTTATTTTTTTAAAACTTTTTATTATATTTTTATATAAAAAAGTGTAATTATGATCATATTTAAATTTTTTCTTTAAAAAAAATAAAATTGACCTTTCATGTCTAATGATATTTCATAGTATTATGATTAATTTTTATATTTTTATTATAATTTTTTACTTCTTTTTCCTACATCAATAATATTTTTTAAAAAAAATTTATAATTAAATATTACAATATTTATATAAAATTTATTTTAAATTTTATTTTAAAATTTATTTTAAAATTTATTTTAAAATTTATAAATGAATTAAAATAAAATTACTATAAATAATTAAAAAATAAAAAATTTATAATATAGGCATCGGGGACGAGAGAAAATGTTATACTTAATGTATATTATAAACTTTCCATTTCATAATAAAAACAGTAGATGAAATAAATATAGTGGTGGGACATGCACCAGTGGATCACTGCCGCAACCGCTATAATATGTTATGGACTTAAATTGCTAACCCACAACTTAAAAAGAATATGTCTATGTAAGGAACTCATTTTTATTAATTATTATTAAAAAAAGTTGACATATATATAAATTTTATTTTATTTAAAAAAAAAAGACGTGGTTTCTTAAAATATATAAAATTGTAATTTGTTATGAATCCCGAAGATTCATTAAATTAGTGGATGTCCATCGTATAATTGTTATTATCCTTTTATCCCGGAATAATTATGTACTTATTACCTAATATTTATGATTTTGGTGACAAATGTCACCTATCAATTAATACCGAGTGACAAGTGTTTCATTTGTTCTTATCCTTATCTCATATTCATCCCTATAAATAGAGGACTTTCCACCCATTTGTAAAGACACAACTAACAATCAAGAACAACAAGAAATCTCATATAATAATATTCTCTCTATTTTTTACCTCTCTCGTTTACTTTTCATCTCGTGTATTTTATTATTTTTATAATTTTATAATATGTTATCAGCACGAGTCTTTACCAACATCACGAGTCTCTACCACTGGGTAAAGTATTTTTGAAGTTTATTTGAAGATCAATCAGGTACGTTTTTTACGGGTACGTTTTCTGTTATTATTATGTCAAATCTTATTAAACTCAAATTTGTGGCACTTGATGTCACCGGAAAGAATTATTTGTCATGGACACTAGATGTCAGAATGCATCTTGCTACAACGGGTCCGGCAGACACCGTTGTATAAAATAATGTGTCATCAACACAAGATCATGCTAAAGCTATAATATTTCTCCGTCATCATGTTCATGAGGATTTGAAAAATGAATATCTTACCGTGAAAGATCCTCTTATTTTGTGTGGAAATTTGAAACAAAAATTCGACCACCAGAAGGTGGTCGTTCTCCCAAAAGCACGGTATGACTGGTTGCACCTGAGGTTGCAAGATTTCAAATCCGTGAGTGAGTATAACTCCTCAATGTTTAAAATAGTTTCGTAGTTAAAACTATGTGGAGTTGATATAACGGATGATGATATGTTGGAGAAAACATACTCCACTTTTCATGCCACGGATATTGTCCTGCAGCAACAATATCGTGAGAAAGGTTTTAAGAAATACTCTGAATTAATTTTTGTCTTCTTGTTGCGGAACAGAATAATGAATTACTGATGAAAAATCACGAGACTCGACCTACTGGCCTACTCCATTCCGTGAAGTGAATGCTATTAGAAATCATGATCCCAGAAGAGATCGTGGTAGTGGTCGTTACCGTGGTCATGGTCGAAAATATGATCATGAACGTCATGATAAATTTGGCACTTATAATCGTGATAATAATTTAGGTGCCAAAAATATTTATGACCACCTGAAGTGGACAAAACATAATGAGAAAGGAAATTTGTTCCGAAAAATTATGAAAACAAATATTATCGTTGTGGCAGGAAAGGTCACTGGTCTGGTGTCTGTAGCACGACAAAACATCTTGTTGACTTACTTCTCAAAATTTATCTCATGAAAGAAATGATGACGATCTTGAAAATGTTGATGTTGATGTGGCTCACCTGGATGTTACTGATCTTTTCGAACATCCAGAAGAAACAATTGACCACTTGATTGAAAATATAAGTGTCCAAAAATAATTAAAATATTATATTATGTGTTATATGTTTATATTACTTTTTGTTGTGATATAATATGTTTAATTTTTATTTCTGTAAATATTTTATTAACAAAATAGATGGCTGTTGTTCAATTTTCTGGTAGGAATAACGATATCGAAAGTGTCTGTCTTATTGACAGTGGAACTACGCACACCATACTGAAATATGAAAAATATTTTTCTCATCTGAATGTGGGAGAAACGAGTGTTTCTACAATAAATGGTAGTGCAAAACTTATTGAAGGCTCCGGAAGAGCTAATATAATATTACCTGGAGGAACTATGATTGCTATTGATAAAGCATTATATTCCTCAAAGTCTCAAAGAAATTTATTGAGTTTTAAGGATATCCGACATAATGGATATCATGTTGAGACTATGGAGGATAATGGTCATGACTATTTGGGTATCACAAAAATGACCTCCGGTAATAAGTTCTTGTTGGAAAAACTATCATCTCTATCATCTGGCCTATATTATGCGAAAATAAATACTATTGAGGCGCATCATTTAGTAAACCAGAAATTTACTAATCCCGTTACTTTTAAAGTTTGGCATGACCGTTTGGGTCATCCAGGATCAATTATGATGCGAAAAATTATCGAGACAACGCACAGTCATCCTTTGAAAAATCAGAGGATTTTGACTTCTAATAAACTTTCATGTGCTGCATGTTCCAAAGGAAAATTGACTATAAGACCAGCACCATTGAAAGTAGGAGCTGAAAGTCCTACATTTCTAGAACGGATTCATGGAGATATATGTGGACCGATTAATGGAGATATACGTGGACCGATTAGTCCACCATGTGGGCAATTTCGATATTTCATGGTCTTGATTGATGCATCGACCCGATGGTCACATGTTTGTTTATTATCAACTCGCAACCTGGCGTTTGCGAGATTACTTGCCCAAATAATTTGTTTAAGAGCGCAGTTTCCTGATTATCCTATTAAGCGAATCCGTCTAGACAATGCTGGTGAATTTTCTTCGCATGCATTTGATTCTTATTGCATGTCGATTGGAATAATTGTTGAACATCTTGTATCTCATGTTCACACACAGAATGGTCTAGCTGGATCGTTTATTAAAAGGTTGCAATTAATTGCTAGATCACTATTGATGAAAACAAATCTCCCTACAGCAGCATGGGGACATGCAATTTTGCATGCTGCAGCACTTGTGCGTTTAAGGCCATCGAGTTATCATAAATTTTCTCTCATATAGTTAGTTTTTGGTTTAGAGCCAAATTTTTCTTATTTGAGAATTTTTGGGTGTGCTGTATATGTCCCAATTGAACCACCCCAACGGACAAAAATGGGTCCGCAGAGAAGATTGTGGATATATGTTGGGTATAACTCCCTGTCCATTATAAGGTATCTTGAACCTTTGACAGGAGATGTGTTTACAACAAGATTTGCCGATTGCCATTTTGATGAAAATTTGTTTCCCAAATTAGGGGGAGAGAATAAATGGCATAAGATTGAACTTACGTGGAAAACATCTTTGAATCATTTAGATCCACGCACAAATATGAGTGAACTTGAAGTTCAAAAGATTATACATTTGCAACAAATTGCAAATCAACTGTCAGATTCTTTTGCTGACTCCAGCAGAGTCACTAAATCGCATATTCCAGCTATAGATGCTCCTATACGGATAGAAGTTCCTGAATGATAGAAAGTTAATCCTATAGCTATTAAATCAAAAACACACCAGAAGCATGGCCGACCCCTTGGTTCCAAAAATAAAAATTCTCGAAAGAAAATAGGAATAAATGATCCAGAAGATCACATTGATGAAATAGAAAAAGAAAACCAAGGGACAACTGATGAAAAGATTCCAACTACAAATGATGAAGAGAATTCTGAAATCTCTATTAATTACACCAGTTCGAATCAAAGTTGGGATCGAAGAAATGTTGTTATTGATAATGCTTTTGCATACAACGTAACCCTTGATATTTTCAAGGATAATGAGAATTTAGATCCTTTATCAGTTGAAGAATGTCGGCATAGAATTGATTGGCCTCAATGGAAAGATGCGATTCAATCGGAATTAAATTTGCTTGCGAAGCGAGATGTTTTTGGACCTGTAGTCCAAACGCCAAAGGATGTAAAACCTGTTAGCTATAAATGGGTGTTTATGCGAAAACAAAATGAGAATAATGAAGTCGTAAGATATAAAGCACGACTTGTCGCACAAGGCTTTTCGCAAAAGCCAGGAATTGATTATGATCAAATTTATTCACCCGTTATTGATGCTATTACACTCCGATATCTTATAAGTTTGACAGTTAATGAAAAGGTGGACATGCGTCTAATGGATATTGTTACAACTTATCTTTATGGAAGCCTTGAAAATGAGATTTATATGAAAATCCCTGAAGGATTCAAATTACCAAAGGCTTCTAAAGACACTCGTGAAAATTATTCTATCAAATTACAGAAGTCATTATATGGGCTTAAACAGTCTGGACGCATGTGGTACAATCACCTTAGTGAATTCTTATTGAATTCAGGATATAAGAATGATCAAATCTGTCCATGTGTTTTTATTAAGAAAACATATTTTGGTTTTGTGATTCTTGCTATATATGTTGACGATATCAATCTCATTGAAACTCCATAAGAGCTTCGAAAAGCTATAGATTGTTTGAAACGAGAATTTGAAGTTAAAGATTTTGAAAAAACCAAGTTTTGTCTTGGGCTTCAAATTGAACATATGAAAGATGGAATTTTTATCATCAGTCAACATATACAACTAAAGTGTTGAAAAGATTTTTCATGGATAAAGCATATCCATTGAGTATTCCAATGGTCGTGACATCGCTAGATATAAATAAAAATATATTTAGACCTCGAGAAAATGATGAAAAACTACTTGGTCTTGAAGTACCATATTTGAGTGCTATTGGTGCACTGATGTATCTTGCAAATAATACTCGGCCTGATATAGCATTTGCTATAAATATATTAGCAAGATTTAGTTCTTCACCAACACGACGACATTGGAATGGTATTAAACACGTCCTTAGATACCTCCAAGGGACAATTAACCTCGGATTATTTTATTCTAATATAAATGACCCAAAATTGATTGGGTATGCAGATGCGGGTTATCTTTCGGATCCGCATAAGGCACATTCTCAAAATGGCTATTTATTTACATATGGTAATACTGCTATATCATGGCGCTCCACGAAGCAAACAATAACAGCAACTTCTTCTAATCATGTTGAGATAATAGTCATTCATGAAGCAAGTCGAGAATGTGTATGGTTGAGGTCAATAATACATTATATTAGAGAGAGTTGTGGTTTATCCTCCGGAAGAGAGATTCCAACTCCTCTATATGAAGATAATGCAGCTTGTATATCTCAATTAAAAGGAGGATATATCAAGGGAGATAGGACGAAACACATTTCACCTAAATTCTTCTTTACTCATGAACTTCAAAAGAATGATGAAATTGATGTGCTTCAAATTTGATCATGTGATAATCCTGCAGATATATTCACTAAAGCTCTTCCGACTACAACCTTTGAAAAATTGAGATATAAAATTGGTTTGCGTCAGTTTAAAGATTTCGAGATATCATCTTATCAGGGAGAGAAATCTACGCATAAAGAATAGTGTACTCTTTTTCTTTCACTAGAGTTTTTTCCCACTAGGTTTTTATCTAGTAAGGTTTTAATGAGGCATATTCTTTATGTAATGGACATCCAAGGGGGAGTATTATGAATCCCGAAGATTCATTAAATTAGTAGATGTCCATCGTATAATTGTTATTATCTGTAAGGTGACACATATCACATAATATTTATGATTTTGGTAACAAATGTCACATATCAATTAATACCGGGTGACAAGTGTCCCCTTTGTTCTTATCCTTATCTCATATTCACCCCTATAAATAGAGAACCTTCCACCCATTTGTAAAGACACAACCAACAATCAAGAACAACAATAAATCTCATATAATAATATTCTCTCTATTTTTTACCTCTCTCGTTTACATTTAAGTATTTAAGAGAATTTAGAAGAAGTAGCATTCCCCACTGGGCAGGAGCAATTATGGTAGGGGACTGAATCATAATTATCTTCCTAATTTTTCCGCCAACTTGTCGCCTTTTCTTCCCCAAACCCCCAAGTATAAATTAATTACATTTATTTCTATCACAATTTATAAATTCTCAAAATTATAAATAAATATAGTATCAATTAAATTACAATTTCTTAACAATTTTGTAATATTTAATAATTTTTTATTTTATTTATTATAATGACTATTAATTTTTCTCTCTTCATTATTCTCTCAACAAATATATATTATAAACTAATCATCAAACATCTTAATCGTCTAAATATTTTTTTAAAATGATTGTAAAATAAGAATTTAAAATTTTATTTTAAATCTATACTTCATTTATGAGAAACATAGATATGAAAAAAAATAATAAATAATAAGTTGTCACGTCATTTGAAAAAGTTTGAACTGATAGATACCGAGCTTTTTTTCTACCTGTATACTTCTATATATATATATATATATATATATGGTATATACACTTTTGCATACATTTGCAAAGAAAAAAAAAAAAAAAAAAAGGAATCAATAGAGAAAGCAATGCAGGAAAATGACGGTAGAGGTAGCGGTGCGGGAATACCAATTTATGAGGTTTTAAAATATGCAGATTTACTGGATATCTTGTTTATGATTGTTGGCTCTATCTGTGCCACGGCCAATGGCGTGGCTCAGCCAATCATGGCCCTGTTATTCGGCAACGTCATCGATACTTTCAGCACCGCCGATCACCGCCACATGGTTCATCAAGTTTCACAGGTATATATATATACATATACATGCATTTCTTTCCATCCTTTATTCTATATGTAACAAACAGACGGGAGTTTTTTTATTTCTTTTTCTTTCTAATAAATGGTACAAAATTAATTTTTCTTTTTTTTTTCCTCTGTGATTTTGTAGGTGTGTGTCAAGATAACATACTTAGCAATTGGATCAGGAACTGCTGCTTTTCTCCGTACGTTCTTTTAAATTTTTTTTTGCACGTAATTAATTATATATGCAGAGAAAATTCAGAAGAATTTGGAATTAAGAACACACAATTTGTTATTTTCAATAAGGACAAAATTAAGAAAGATGGGATTTTTGTACAAATACATTTTCATCTTTTCTTCCACTTACTTTTTCTACACGGAGATGGCTATTTTTAATAATTATGTTTTTGACTATTCTATTTGTATGTACAATAATAATATGTTAGAATAGATAGAACGATTGCATTAAGGTTCTTTTGGAGTCGGTTGTTGTTTCATGTATAAGTGCCAACAACATTTTATTTCAATTTAATTTATTTTCTTATATATTTTTTATATAAATTATTAAATATTGTATCTTGAAAATATGTTATATAAAATTGTATTTTAAATTTGTGAAATTTGTCAAGAAAATGTATTACTTATTTATGATATTAAAAGATCATGAGTTTGAAATAAAAATTAAAAAAAAATTTAAATTTAATTTATATGATTTATAATATAAAGTATATTTAACACTAATCACACTATTTTTTGTTAATTTTAAATTAGTTAAATGTCATGACTAAAAAAAAAGGTCCAAAAACAAAAAAATTGAATAACTTTTCTTTCTTTTTTTTGGATATTTCTATTTCTATTTTTATTTTTTAGTTAGATAAAAGAGTTTTCTTTTTTAATTTTATTAATTTTTTAAGTACTGAATCTATAGTTTAATCACATTAAATATAATAAATAAAATTTAATTTAATTAGTAATAATTTAACTAATTTAATTTATAACTGATGATTAGGTGAGAGTTTTTTTTATACATTTCTAGGTAAAAAGTGCCTAAAAAAAAGTTAATACGAAAGGAAAAAATTAAATTTAGTAAGAAAATCAACGGTAGTGACAAATAAAAAGGTGTATCCGACCTTGACCACTGAATCAGGATGAATATGATAGAAATTGGAGTCCCCAAAGAAATGAAACAGTGTTTCATGATCATGAACTGCATGTTTTCAAGAATCATCAATGGTGAAGGTAAATTCTCACTGCAATTTTTTCTTGTCATTTTATCGCAGAGTACTTCTGCTGGACCATTACTGGGCAGAGACAAGCAGCCCGATTGAAAACCCTATATCTAAAAGCACTTTTAAGCCAAGAAATTGGATTCTTTGACAATGAAATCTCAATGGGACAAGTCATTGGCTTGATGTCTGGCGATGCTATTACCATCCAAGACGTTCTATGTGAAAAGGTTATCTTTTTCTTTCTTCTTTTTTTTTTTTTTTTGGGGTCATGGATTGTAGAAGGGAATGCTAAGAATTATTTCATAGATGAATGGAACAAAGGGAATTGGAGTTGGTTTCATGGATAAAATGCATTAATTTTTTCTCTATGTGTAAATGGATATTCTTTGCTAAGTATTATTATGAGCCTTTTCAACTTTTTGTCTTTTTGCCATCTGTTTTGGAATTGATTTGTGTAAATTGCTTGATAAAGGGTTACTAATTTTCCAGATAGGAAAATCTATCCAGTTCTTCTCAACTTTTCTTGGCGGGTTTTCATTTGCCTTTGTTAGAGGATGGCTTCTTGCTCTTGTCTTGGTTTCCATGATCCCTTCTCTTCTTCTTGTTGGAGGATTTATGGCAATAATCATTTCAAGAAAGTATGCTCATGCACAGCATGCTAATTCTGAAGCTAGAAGCATAGTTGAAGAGACCTTGGCTGCTATTAGAACTGTAAGTTCTCTCTCGTCACATTGCTTAGTGCCAATGCCTTTCTGAAGCATCTTTTGCAAACTGAAATAGATTAGTTCCAAATATTGAGTTGGGTTGTGAATTGTTTTACCAGGTTGCATCCTTAACTGCAGAAAAGGAAACAATTAATAGGTATGCAAAGAAGATGGAGAGAGCTTGCAAGTTCTCAATCCAACAAGGTCTTTACTCAGGCCTAGGTTTCGGCGCAGTGTCATTTATTGTTTTTAGTGGTTATGGACTTGCCATATGGTATGGATGTAAACTGATTCTAGAGAGGGGATACGAAGGTGGGCAAATTATCAGCATCCTAACGGCAGTGGTATTTGGTGGAATGTAAGTCCAGCATTGCCTTTTCCTGCCGTGTGTTCTATTCAGTAAATCTTGAAATTCTCTTAAGCGCAATACTTTATGTGTTGGTTAGATAGAAGTCACTTAAACGAAAATTATTGTTAGGCAAGTTTCAACATTTTGTAATGCCCAGGCACCATTTATTGGGTTGGAAGAAGAACATAACAAGTTTTACCTGCCTCTTAATACTCATTTAATTATGCTTCTTGACATAATTTCTGTGTATTCACAACAGGGCTCTTGGACAGATGTCCCCATGTCTAAATGCAATAGCAGCAGGTCAAGCTGCAGCAAGTAAATTATTTGATACAATCAACAGACAACCCAAAATCAATGCTGATGGTTCAGCAGGGATTGTGTTGGAGAATATCAAGGGAGAAATTGAATTCAAAGATGTCTATTTCAGATATCCTGCAAGGCCGAACGTGGAAATATTTTCTGGAATGTCATTAAAAATTCCAAGTGGTTCTACCGTAGCTTTAGTTGGAAAGAGTGGAAGTGGGAAGTCAACAGTGATCAATTTGTTGGAAAGGTTTTATGATCCCTATTCAGGGAATGTTTTAATAGATGGTGTCAATTTGAAGAATTTGCAAGTCAGATGGCTTAGGGAGAAGATAGGACTAGTCAGTCAGGAACCTATACTATTTTCTACAACAATACGGGATAATATAGCATATGGAAAGGAAAATTCTACTGAAGAAGAGATAAAGAATGCTCTTAAGTTCGCTAATGCTTCAGATTTTGTTAATGGCCTACCCCTGGTAAACTATTCCCTCTTTCCTCTTAGTATCCAATCAAAAACTATTCCTTCTTTTATGTAACTAGTGCAAGAAATTTTAGCATGTGAAATGAAAGGAGAAATTATTTCTTAATGCATATGTCTTTTCGTTTAAACTTGCTATTCTTGTGTTAGGGTCTAGATACCATGGTAGGTGAGTTTGGCACTCAACTTTCTGGTGGACAAAAACAGAGGATTGCAATTGCGAGGATCATTTTGAAGGATCCAACAATCTTTCTTCTTGACGAAGTAACTAGTGCATTAGATATGAAGACAGGAAAAGCAACTCATGATGCAATTTTCAAGATTGCATCGAATAGGACAATATTAACTATTGCTCATAATTTGTCTGGTGTTGAGAATGCTAACAACATTGCGGTCATGCATCAGGGGAAAATTGTGGAGCAAGGTAAGAACATTCTGGTCGTTGTTGTCAAAAATTTCAATCTTTATCTAGTATATAGAAGAAAATTTCTTATCCATTGTTTCTATGCTTAATGAAGGTAGCCATGCAGAACTAGTTGGTGATCCAAAGGGACATTATTTCCAATTGCTTTGTTCACAAAATATAAAAGTAGCTGAAAATGAAAAACAGACATCTGGAGTAACAACTAATGTTGTGAATGAGACTTTAGTTAGTCACAGTCTTATGGCGTCTTTTCCAATTTCCACAATGGAGGTTTCATTAAGTTGTGATGATTCTTCTGGAGAATCCACTGACATTTCTCGTGGGGTTGTACACCAAGTAGATCACAAAAAGAAGAAACTGAACCAAGGAAAAGTTACAAAGAAACACCTGATATATCTTATCAAGGACGAAATTCCAATTTTGATCCTGGGAATGATTTCTGCAACTGTTCATGGCATAGTATATCCAATATTTGGGTTCTTGTTCTCAACTGCTATTAGAACTTTCTATGAACCCCCAACTAAGTTAAAGAAGGATTCAAAGTCGTGGGCGCTCATATATGTGATGGTAGGCATTGCTAATCTGGTAGTAGTTGTAGCACAAAATTTTACACTTGGAGCTGCTACAGCTAAACTGACAAAGCGTCTGTGTTTGGAATCATTTGAGAAGATTGTACATCAAGAAATCAGCTGGTTTGATGTTCCTTCAAATTCCAGGTGCGTTGAATTTTGACTTCCGTTGGTAAGAATTGAGGCATTGTAGATTGCTGAAAGTTTCTCTTAGTCTTTCCCTTTCTATTTTGCCTCATCTCAGAGGTGCTGTTGGTGCAAGGTTGGCCATCAATGCTTCAATGTTACAGAGCCTTCTGCGGGATGATGTTGCCCTGATTGTCCAAAATATGGCAACAATGGTTGCTGGACTTGTCGTGGCCTTCATGGAGAATAGCTTGTTGGCATTAATACTTTTAGTTTTCTCATCTATTGTTGCGGCACAAAGCTTTCTTCACACAAAATCTGTCAAGAAGTTTACAACGAATGCCAAGGTTAGTAAAGTAATTTTTACTGCAGAGTGAAGCAAAAAAAAAAAAATGTAGAACATACCAGACTAAGATTTGTCTCTGTTGCTGTAGCTCATGCACGAGGTGCAAAGCCAGGTTGCCAGTGACGCCATTGGAAATATACGAACTGTTGCATCATTTTGTGCTGAAAACAAGGTGATGGATCTGTACCAGAAGAAATGTACGACCAAAAAGAAAAGCTGGATCGATCTTGGTACTGTAAGCAGTATAAACTTTGGCATTGCTCAATTAATCTTCTATACCACAAATGCCCTGTGCTTCTACTCAGGAGCTATTCTCATTCAGCATAATAAAGCAACGGTCCAGGAAGTCTTTAAGGTGTACATTTTTTACAATATATTTTTTTTTTTTGCTTGTACTCTCCAATGTATATCCATGTCCCATTAACAAAAATATATGTAAATGCTAACCATTTCGATCTGTTGCAGGTTTATATGGCTCTGATGATTTCAGCAATAGGGATTGCTACTGCCAGTGGAATAGCTTTAGACAAAAACAAAATCACTGCTTTAGCTAATTCTGCATATGAAATGCTCAACACAAAACCTCAAATTGATTCAAGCAGTTCAAAGGGGTCGAGATTCACAACCTTAGTAGGAGACATTGAGTTAAAAAATGTCAGTTTCACTTATCCATCTCGTCCAAATGTTCAAATACTCAAGGAACTATGTTTGAGAGTTCCTGCTGGGAAGGTAGTAAAAAAATTTCCCCTACTGTTCTTCTTTTTCCACATTATTCGAATCCTTAACTAGTTTGCACAGACTGTGGTTGTTGTAGGGGCAAGTGGTAGTGGGAAATCAACATTGATCAGTCTTGTAGAAAGGTTTTATGATGCTAACTCTGGATGTGTGCTAGTTGATGCCATTGAAATCCAGAACTACAATCTAAATTGGCTACGACAACAGATAGGTTTGGTTAGTCAAGAACCCGTGCTTTTCAACGATACCATCCGAGCCAACATAGGATTCGGCAAACAAGGTGGTGACATAACTGAACATGAGATCATTTCAGCTGCAAAACTGGCTAATGCACACAACTTCATTGCTGCATTACCAAATGGCTATGAGACATTAGTAGGGAACTTGGGAGTTCAAATGTCAGGTGGACAAAAGCAACGGATTGCCATTGCAAGAGCAATGGTGAAAAACCCTAAAATTTGGCTGCTGGATGAGGCAACAAGTGCACTGGATGCAGAATCAGAAAATGCAGTTCAAGATACTTTAAATCAAGTGATGTTAGGTAAAACAACAATGGTTGTAACTCACAAGTTAAGCTCCATTAGAGCAACAGATATAATTGCAGTTCTCAAGGATGGGATGATCATTGAGAGAGGTACACATGATGAGCTTATTCAAATTAGAAATGGGGCTTATACCTCTTTGATAGCTTATGATTCTAACCACCACAAAAACACACAGTGAAGGGATTTTGATATGATGAACCTTGTGCCTTTTCTACCTGCAAAATTGCAATTGGGGTTAGTAATTTCTTTACCCTACTACCCCACCTATTGTTTTTATTCAAGTGTAAACGGTACTGTGTAATTTCATAATCCTTTTCTTTTTAAAAAAAGAAAAGCATATTATATTATTACAATAATGAAGTCATTATAAAAATATATATTACTTTTTATGACAAAATCTAATCCAAATATTTTTCATTATCTAAAAAGTCATCCAAAATACAGTCAAAAGATTTTTATTTGAGTACAGGCTAAAGAGAAGAGATGGTGGTGAAGGAGAGGTGGGGAAGAGAAGGAAAAAACTTCCCCCCAACTGATCCCCAAACAAAATTTAGGTCGCAGATGATTGCAAAGCGACCAAAGATGCATAAACACCATTTTCCATATTCATTAGTTCATCATGTTTCCCCTTCTCTGCAACAACGCCGTTCTTCACGACGGCAATGATATCCGCCCCTTTGATGGTGCTGAGCCGATGTGCAACGACGATACTCGTCCGATTCACCATAACCTGGTCCAAAGCATCCTGCACTATTCTTTCGGATTCAGTATCTAGGGCACTGGTGGCTTCATCGAGCAAGAGGATTCTCGGATCTTTAAGTATTGCGCGAGCAATGGCGATCCGTTGTTTCTGTCCGCCCGACAATTGAACCCCTCTTTCTCCGACTGAGGTATCGTATCCGTTAGGCAATGATGAAATGAAATTGTGTGCATTCGAAGCTTTTGTTGCTGCAATTATCTCTTCCTCTGAAGCATGCCCCCGTTTACCGTATGCTATGTTTGCACGAATCGTTTCGTTGAACAGTACGGGTTCTTGACTCACCAATCCCATTTGTTGTCTCAGCCAACTGATCTTTAATTTTCTTAGTTCTACTCCGTCCAAGAATATCTGACCACTCTCCGGATCGTAGAACCTCTCTACTAAGCTGATAACTGTTGACTTACCACTTCCACTTTCTCCGACCAGAGCCACAGTCTGTGATGAATCATCCATCATCAATAATTAATCAATCAAAAGAAGAAAAAAAGGAACAAGTTTAATTGGGGAGTTTAATTTTACCTTTCCAGAGGGGATTGATAGGCTCAGATCCTTGAAAATTTGAATGTTAGGGCGTGTTGGATACTTAAAAAAGATATGTTGGAGCTCAATATTACCGGAAACTCTATCCGGAGTGAGGCCCTTGTCACTACTTGAGTCGATCTTTGGTTTGCTGTCAAGAATTTTAAATACAGATGCAGCAGATCGTTTAGTTTTATTAACATCTGGTGCCAACGCCATTGTTTGAGAAACTCCCGTTGCTGCCATTGTTAAAGCAAAGAAAACCTGCAGCATTCATGTATGCAAAATTAATTACTAATTTAATGTGAAAAAAGATTGAAAATTTTCTTCATTTTAAGAAAGAGGATTACGAACCCTGAAGACTTCAGCAAAGGTGGCTTTCCCATTAGAAACAAGAACGGCTCCAATGTAGAAGCAGAAAGCAGTGGCACTAAAGTTTGCCAGATTACCAACAGCGAGACCAATCCCGCTCACAATTCCAAGCTTGACTCCTTGTTTCACAGGGCCTTCACATTTCTTCTGGTAAGTTTGCATCACTTTTTCTTCAGCACAAAATGATGCGACAGTTCTAATGCTACCGACTGCATCATTCGCAATCTGACTTGCTTCTTCATACATAACCTGCATTCATACATATGTATCATTAATTTTTACGTTTTTATTTTTAAAAAAGTATTACTCTGTTTTCCATAATTGATTAGGTAACGTAATGTACCTTGGCATCTGCACTAAACCCCTTATAGAACTTCATCTGGATGAATCCTTGCAATCCAATCAAGGGTAAAACAGCCAATATTATGAATGCTAGTATCCAATTGGCTGTGAATGATATAATAACACCAGTTGCTACTGTTGAAAAGTTCTGAACAATTAGCGCCAATGTATCACCCACCATACTTCGCAAGGTTGATGCATCACCAGACAACCTCGCCCCAATTGCGCCACTGCATTTCAACAACAAGAAAAGAAAAACTTACTCTGTTAGCCCTTTCTCTCTCTATATATATATATACATATATAAAGAAAAATCAATTACCTTGAGTTATTTGGGTCATCAAACCAACCAATTTCTTGGTGAACAACTTTCTCAAAAGACAAAGAACGAATCCTTTCAATTAATTTACCACCAGCAATTCCAAACAAATAATTCTGCGCAGGTATCACCAGAAACACCAGTATACCGAGACAAACAAAAGCGATGGACCAAATTCGCGAATCGCGAAGCAGTTGCTGTGGTGGATAAAACATTATCTTAATTGCCTCCGAGAGTAACAGTCCAAATATTGGAAAAACCACACCGTGTATCATCGCAGCTACTGATCCCAGCACCAATTGTGGCGTCTCTGGTTTGTTTAGCCCTGCAAGTCTTCTAAAAAATACACTACGAGTCACCCTCTTGCTATCATCATCATCTTCCCCTGTATCTTCCTCCTCTCCTAATGATGCTACCTCAGTTGTATAGATCCCGATACCACCAGGAACCCCATAACTGAAACTAAAGGAACCTCTAGATGATGTTGATCCTTTGCTTCTTGATTTTCTCATTGACATCCTCTGGCTTGTGCTCCGACTTACTTGGATATCATCTTCATCTACTACTTCATCATCTACGGAAACTACAGTAGTTTCTCGAGAGGACCCTTGTTGCATACGGACTAATTGGGAATAGGCGCCATCAGGATCATTGATCAGCTCTCCATGAGTACCTGAGGAGTTTAATTTACTTTGAAAAAAAAATCAAAATTAATTTAGTAAAGTTTTCTTTTTGAAGAGGTATAAGTACCTTGCTCCACTAGTTTTCCACGATGTACCACGGCTATAAGGTTAGCATTTCTGATGGTGCTCAAGCGATGTGCAACAACCACAGTGGTTCTGTTTGACATTGCATTGTCAAGGGCGACTTGTACGATGCGTTCTGATTCAACGTCTAAGGCACTTGTTGCTTCATCAAGGAGGAGGATTCTTGGATTCTTGAGAATGGCTCTAGCTATTGCTATTCTTTGCTTTTGCCCACCTGAAAGTTGAGTTCCATGCTCACCAACCATTGTGTCCAACCCCTGCAGAATATATATATACATATAATGTATATGAAAGAGAAAAAAGTTAACTAATCAAGAAATATTATATTTTTATTAGAATTAAGATTACCAGTGGAAGTTTGTCAATGAATTTTGCAGCATTGGCAAGCTCAATGGCTGATCTAATCTCTGAGTCAGTAGCATTATCTTTGCCATAAAGAATGTTCTCTTTAATACTAGTTGCAAACAAGATTGGCTCTTGACTCACTAACCCCAGTTGCTGTCTCAACCAACTGAGCTTCACATTCTTTAAATCCACACCATCTAAAAGCACTTTCCCTGCTTCAGGATCATAAAATCTTTCCACTAGACCAATAACCGTTGACTTCCCGCTTCCACTTTGACCAACTAATGCTACGGTATTACCACTTGGAATTGACAGTGAGAATCCGGAAAAAATCTGAACTTCTGGTCTAGCAGGATATCTGAAGTAAACATCTTGCAGTTCTATTTCGCCCTTCACGTTTTCCAAGACAATCCCAGTGTTGTCGTATGCATCAATTTTTGGTATACGCTTGATTGTCTCAAACATCTTGAAAGCTGCAGCTTGCCCTGCTGCAAATGCACTCAAAGATGGAGATGTCTGTCCCAGAGACCTGATTTATTTTATTTTTATTTAATTAATAATGTTATATTGAGGAACCAAAAGAAAAAGACAGAAGAACAGAAATTATAGTATGTAAATGCAACAATACTCACATTCCTCCCATCATTATGGCAATCACTACGTTGATGACAGTACCAGCATTATATCCTCTCTCAACAATTAGCCTGGCACCATAATATATTGCAAGTCCATATATAGAGAACATTGTGAGCAATAGTACCCCAAATCCTACCCCTGAAGTCAATCCCTGCTTAACAGCCACTTTGTAAGCAGAATGCAACTTCTTGTTGTAATTTTCAATAGCAATTTTTTCTCCTGTGAATGAGGCCACCTACACACAATAAAGACATTTTTTTTAGTCACTTTTGAAAAGAGTACAATAATAAAGGTAGAAAGTAAGTGAGAAAACTACCGTTCTGATTCCTCCAACAGTTTGTTCTAATACATTTCCTGCTTCTGCATATGCAAGTTGCCCATAGGTTGCCATCTTGGACATGAGCATCGACATTACTCCACCACAGACCGTAAGCACAGGAATGCAAGCAGTCAAAACTAGTGCCAATAGCCACCCTTTGAAAAATGCAATTACAAACCCTCCAACAAATGTGGATGAAAATTGAATGAATTTTCCAACCTAGAAAATATATATATATATATATATATCAAACCCCAACAACGTTCATCAAAGAATGTTTTAAAACCCAAAAAAGAAAAAGAAAAAGAAAAAGAAAAATAGAGGTCACCTTTTCCCCCATAGCTTCTTGAATGAGAATAGTATCTCCTGACATTCTTCCTATAACTTCCCCAGTCGATGTTTCAGTATCAAAGAATCCAATATCTTGTCTTAGAATTGTTTTCAAGTATAAACCTCGTATGCGGGCTGCTTGTCTTTCTCCCGTTACCATCCAACATGACATCTCTGTAAATGAACATATTACATTTTTTTTTAAAAAAAAAAACCCTAAAATCAAACAGTATAATTCATGTATATATATATGTATATACACATATACACACACTTTCACACTATATAATTAAAAAGAAAAGACATAGCATGTACTTACGGAAAAAAGAAGCTGCGCCGGCGCAGATACCCAAGATTACCAACTGAAGTGATACCTGAAATTAAAACAAAGAAAATAAAAAAATGTACAAAGGTATGGTAAAGTTCAATGCTTCAAAACTATATACACTGGATTCTTAACACATATGGTTTAAATTTGAAAATTGTAACAAATTTAAGAAATACAAATATAATAAAAGAGATCATAATTTATGTAATCATGCAGTATTATTAATTATTTATCAAAATGAAATTTATCTGAATAAAAATAACTTGATTATTCTAAAATCAATCATATGAATCTGGTTAATGAAAACACAAACACTAATTTAATGTATATACATGTAAACTATTTGAGATTGATTTTTTATTTTTATTTTTTAATAGTAGAACTTTTTGCAGGGATTGAAATTATATAATATATATATCATTGTTGTTGTATTTCATAAAATTAGATGGATAGAAGTTTGGGACATAAGACCTAAAAAAAAAAGTGAACAAATTAGGGAAGGGGAAAAAAAAGAAAAAGGAATTCATTTATCAAATGTTCAGCGTCCAGTCTTTTCTTGCACACCTTTGCTTTGTTTGCCCTTTTCGGCTGATTAATAATTATTAACTTCCAAGCAAAGACAATACAGTAACAGTCAAAAAAAGTAAAATAAAATAAAATTTTTTAAAAAATAAATTAATTATTTCACGAGCATGCAAGAAGAACGTGAACCTGAAGCCGGCAAAATTAAGAAAGAAGAAGGTCATGAAATTAAATTTCCAGAAATTGAAATCATTTTACCTGTCCAATTACTCGTAAAACCTGAGAATTATCAACAGCAGTACCAAATGAATTAATAAGTTTGCCCATCATCACCGTCATGAACGGCTGCGCCAATCCGGTCAAAATCGCACCAATCGTGCCGACAACCATCAGCCCCTTGTCGACGCCATCTGCAAAGGAAAACAACTTGAAAAACGGCACTTTTTCATTCCCCGTGTTCGCCATTTGCGTCGTCGTCGTCGTCGTCGTTTTTTTCGCCTCTCTGTTTCCTCTCTGTCCGTATCAAGTTTATCTAAGTAGTCGACGATCTATGTCACACATTGATCGTTTACACCTACAAACACAGACACCAATATATATGATACGATATATATATATATATATATTATATTATTTATGATATATATATATATATATTATATTATATTATTTATGATATATATATATATATATGTATATGTATATGTATATATGCATATAACAGTGATTATATGCAATGAGATGTGAAGAAAGAACTGAAGTGGGGAACTATTTGTGGATGCCGATGGTGAAAAATTTGACCACAGATACGTCCCGTTTTTATAGGTCAGATATATATGCTTTTACACACACAGATCAATTGGTTTGTTCTTCTAGAAATTAGTCTCTTTTATTATTATTATTCTTTCATATTTATATATATTTATAGTTTTAGGAAATATTTGTTAAAATGGAAAGTTGTTTATTTTTCATATAAATTTTGTGAGTGGTTATTTATTGTGAATGTTCCAGAATATTTGCAACTATAAAAAGAGGAAAGTCAGTTAGAATTTAAATACGTAATTTTTTTTTAATATAAATATACATATTTAACTGTTTTATATATATTAATTTCTTAGTATATACTTTTACAATTGAAATCGGAGTGTAAAATAAAACTTATAAAGGTTTTATGCTAAGTTGACGACATTCTAGTTATTATGGAAAGTAATTAATGGAAAATAAATTAATAATAATAAATATTAAAAAAATTCTAGATAGATATTTTAAATTTTTTTGAGGTATTCTTATGGTTAAAGCGTATCTATCACTTTATCACTCTAAATTCCTTTTTTTCTCTCTTTTTCTTTCCTTGAATTTGGGGAGGTGGATGGGCAAAATATAAAATACTTCACAACTTTAATTTTAAATTTTTACGTACAAATTAAAAATTAAATTATTGATTTACATGCGTATTCAAAATATATATATATATATATATAATATATATATATATATATATATATATAACATTAATAAAAGGTAAATTAGCATAAATAGTCTCCAAATTATTTAGATTTTGTAACATTGGTTTCAAAAAACATTTTTAATGAAATTGATTTTTGAACTATAATAAAATTGTGATATTGATTCTTCAGTTAAAAATTCCGTTAAATAAAAAATATTTAAGGTATTTATGTGACTATATTATTTAAATATATTTAATAATAGATAAATTGACATAAATAATTTTTAAAAAATATTTAATGATATTGGTACCTAAATTATAAAAAATTATAAAATTGATCATTTCCTTAAAATTTAAAATATATATAGTTAAGTTATTTAAATATATTTAATAATATATTATTTTTATCTTTATTCATCTTCGTCTTCTTCTTTCTTCTCTTTCCTTTTCACTTTATTTGTTTTCATTTTCTAACAAATAAAAAGTTTGAAAAAATTTAATTGGTGCAAATAACAAGAAAATTAAATGAACAATTTTTTTTTTCAAACAAAAAGAAAAGAATAGGAAGAAAAAAAATAAAAAAAAATATGAGAATAATATTAAAATATTGTTTGAAAGTATATGTATATAAATTATATATATTAAATATGTTTAAATAGTTTAATGACATAAATATATTTGAAATTTTGTTTTACTCAGCAGATGATTTTTAACGAAATAATCAATATTGCAATTTTTTATAGTTTGGACTAATTTCACAAAAAAAAATAATAATTTAGGGACCAATATCACTAAATATCTATAGTTTGTAAACTATTTATGTCAATCTGCGTATTATTAAATATATTTAAATAGTGTACTGACATAAATATTGTTGGAGTTTTTTTATTTAACGGATTATTTAACAAATTTTTTAAGAGAAGTAACATGTCACAATCTTTTTATAGTTTAAGGACCAATTTTACAAAAAAATAATTTAGAGACCAACATCACCAAACCTCTATAGTTTGGAAATTATTTATGTTAATTTGCCTTAATAAAAAAAATCAAATCCTATAGAGGTTTGGTGACATTGATCTCCAAACTATTTTTTTTGTGCAATTGATCCCGAATTATAAAAAAATTGTGATCATTCTGTTAAATTTTTGTTAAATCATCCGATAATTTATGTCACTCACTATTTAAATATATTTAATAATAAAAAGATTGACATAAATAGTCCCCAAACTATAAATATTTCGTGACATTGGTCCTTAAATATTTTTTTTTTTGTGAAATTTATCTCAAACTATAAATTTTTTTTGTAATATTGGTATTTTTGTTAAAAATTCTTAGTTAAATAAAAAAATTTCAAATGTATTTATGTCATTATGCTATTTAAATATATTTAATATATATAATTTATATACATATACCTTAAAATAATATTTTAATATTTTCTTACATGTTTTTTTCTATTTTTATCTTTTTCTTCTTCTTCCTATTATTTTTGTTTGAATTTAAAATTAAAAAAAATCTAATTTTGTTATTATTTGCACAAATTAATTTTTTTCAAACTTTTTATTGTTGAAAAATAAAAATAAAGAAAGTGGAAGGAAAAGAGAAGAAGTAAGAGGAAGACGAAAATAAATAAAAAAAAATTAATATTATATGTATATATATTATATATTATTAATTTTAGTTAAATAATGTAATGACATTAATATCTTAAATTTTTAAGGAAATGATCAAATTCATAAAATTTTTTATAATTTGGGGACCAATATCACTAAACATCTATAGTTTTGAGATTATTTATGTCAATTTACTTATTATTAAATATATTTAAATAGTATAGTGACATAAATATTATTAAAAAAATTTTATTTAATATTTAATAAAATGATTAATATCATAATTTTTTTTTTATAGTTGAGAGACCAATTTGAAAAAATAAAGTTTGAGAACCAATTTGTCATATTAAACTTATTATTATTATTGTATAATTTCGTTGACCAAAAACAAGTAGAAGGGTTTAATTTTCTCCTGCACAGATCCATGGCACAAACTTATCTTTCACTAATTATTGATTTTCTTAGGGCAAGAGAGCTAGAAGAGGAGAGAAGACCTGAGACATGGATTCTGAGAAGAAATTTTTAGAGAGCTCTTTACTGAAAGTTCCTTCAGTACAAGAATTGGTGAAGCAGAGCCCTACATCTGTTCCACCTCGGTATGTTCGTCCTGATCAAGATCCTCCATTCATTTCCCACTCTCCAGATAATCCTTTTCAACAACTTCCGGTTATTGACCTGCAACGGTTGCTCTCCGGCTCCGGCAACAATGAAGATTTGATGAATTCGGAGCTTCGGAAGCTTGATTCAGCCTGCAGAGAGTGGGGATTTTTCCAGCTTGTTAATCACGGAGTGAGCTCTTCATTGGTGGAGAAAGTGAAACGAGAAATTGAAGTATTCTTCAAATTGCCTAAAGAAGAAAAGGAGAAATTTGCACAGAAGGATGGCGAGGTTGAAGGATTGGGACAAGCCTTTGTTATGTCAGAGGAACAGAAGCTTGACTGGGCAGACATGCTTTTCGCCACAACTAAGCCTACCCGCTTCAGAAAACCTCATTTGTTACCAGAGCTCCCTCTTCCTTTCAGGTACTATATAATTTTTTCCTTTAATTATTTTATTTCAAATTTTTGAGACCTTCAGCTATGAAATACAGAGAAGACTTGGAAGAATATTTGGGCGAATTAGAAAAGTTAGCCATGGCGATTTTCCATCAAATGGCAAAAGCTTTAGGAATGACGAGAGAAGACATGAATATGGTTTTCGAAGAAGGAAGACAATCTGTGAGGATGAACTACTATCCGCCGTGTCCTCAGCCGGAGCTCGTGATCGGACTCTGTCCTCACTCTGATGCCAGTGGAATCACCATTTTGCTTCAAGTCAGTGAAGTTGAAGGTCTCCAGATCAGAAACAGTGATGGAGCTTGGACTCCTGTCGTGCCACTCCCCGACGCTTTCATCGTCAACGTTGGAGATAGCTTGGAGGTAATATTAATAATTCCAAAAACAAAATTCACCGTCCAGTTCTCAGATCGATTCTCCTAATCCGAACTGTATAACTGCTCAATTGCAGATTGTGACCAACGGAATTTACAAAAGCGTCGAGCACAGAGCTACAGTGAATAAGGAGAAAGAAAGAGTTTCGATCGCAACATTTCATTCCCCAAAATCAGATGCTACTTTGGGACCAGCACCGAGCCTCATCACTCCTGAGAATCCACCTAAATTTAGACCTATTAGTCTTCCAGATTTTGCCAGGGGATACCTTAGCCGTCAACTCGTCGGCAAATCTTATCTTGATTCCCTGAAAATTTAGACGGAAAAGGGGCAGAAACACGGTTGAATTCCCAATTTCATCTCTCAGCCATGTACTTTTGATTAATTTAATAAAATTTTCACACAGATTTAATGATCCAACCAGTCAGTTTTTTAAACAATTTGATGATTCTACAACGATTTAATTGAATCGATAAAATTGGACGTTCACACAGTAGTTGGTACAGACATAGCAAAAGCACACTGCAGAAAAGGTATAAACAGGAATAATCAATGGTACAAACAACAAACCAACTCTTCAAATGCTTCTTTTTTTCTTTACCTGAACCCAGTTTTTGTAATCTATTTAAACTTAAGCTCCCCCATTAATGGTGGGAATTCTCTGACGTTTCTCCACATATTCAGACGGAAACCAACCTGATTTACCTCTGCATTCCCCTTCTGACCAGCCTGTGGAACTAACCTGAGAATTTGAGAACAGAAAAAAGACCATGAATAAATATGGCTTGACTATTTGGAGAATTAATAGATTAAGGAAAGCTACCTTTCGGACAACAACATAATCCCCCACATCCAAGCTCAATTCCTTCTCTGATTCACCAACAAAGGCATGCGTTACCTGCAAAGATACAAGCCATGAATAAATATTGCTTGATTATTTTGTCTACGTATCAATGCAAATACAAATACAAAAAAAAAAAAAAAGAGCATTTATTACCTCAGCTAAAAAGTACTTAGTGGTCTCTGGACTGCAACCGGGAGGAATAGCAGGAGGAGCAGCCTCTTTCCTTTGTTTATCTGATACCATCTATATGGAAACAATTACATCAAGAAGATTATATCTTTGCACTACCTATGATTGTTTCTCCTGTTCCACCTTCCCCACCTCTCAGTTAACTCAGAAATTATATTACTTACCTCGGTTTCAATCTGAGCAAGAATAGCAGCGACTCTCTCGTGATATGTCCTTTCTCCTTCAACCTTCAGTAATCAAATTCAACTTAAAAGAATATTACGAATAATCTTATAAAACTGAGTTGATTACTTGATAACATATTATATGCGTACCATTGCAACAAGCCTCTGAAATGTATGCCTTTGTTGCTGAGACTCTACGGAACTCAAGGCTGCAGTGGCTTCTTTACCAAGCACTGTCATGTTAGCTTTAAGTTCCTGCATTTTGGATTCGGCAGCATGAAGTTTTGCAACATTCTCTGGAATAGGAGCTTCCCTTACTCGTGCTTGTCTTCTAGAAACCTCTACAGCCTGTTTTCTTTGCAAGGTCATTCAAAATTATGTAATCAAAAGACTTAATCCATAGTAAAAAGGGACGAGTTATTAGGCTTCTGTATAAAAAATATGCTAGATGCTTTCTGATAAACAGAATTACCTGTGCCTCTGCTTCTTGTCTCATTCGACTATAACGTTGGGCCAAATGGCGAGCATCTTCAAGAGGAGAACCAGTTATCATTGCCCTCAATGGTTCCAAAACCTGGATCAAAATGTAGTTATAAGAGAGAGATGATTATACTGCAAGCACAAACTACTTCCCTTTCACTTCTCAAATTCAATTTTTCCGAACTTGGAGGATGTTAACTATGATTATATTCAAGAGGAAACTCCTATACATTGTTGTTCCATTTCACCTCAGATTTAAGGGTCTACCTTAAATTCATTTCTTCAAGACGGACTGGTTTCAATAACCAAATTGACTACCATTACTTTTGCCACCTCATAATATTAAACATAAAAGATGGCAGTGGAATATCACTAAACATAGGAATCAGGTAAATAAATGGTGCATATATTTTAAGTACATCCGAAAGTAGTCAACCAACGGATCAGTTGCAAACACACTAAAGATAGTAATTTAAGCATCTCATAGTATCTTTATCGGTCAACTCCACACTAATATGTGGCCAAAAATAGCTTGAACGTTATTATCAATGCGTGGGATTCATATCACTTCCTTTGGACCTCATCCTCATACAAAATTATGCATAAGAAAGTAGTGAGCAAAGCTATTTTCAATTAGTTTGCTCAAGTTTAACCAACCTCTAGAAATAGCAACTTATTAAAGTCTTCTTGCTCCTTCTCAATGTGTTTACGGGCATCACCATAAATAGATACCACCTTAGCAAGGATTTCATCATGAGGATTCTCAACTCCATATTTAGAACAATCTTCAGATAATTTGGTTCCTGACTAACAAGAATTGACAAAGACATAAGTTGAAAAGCAGAAGCAAGCACAATCAAAAACTTTCCATGTAAAAGATATATATTATCTACTGAAAGTTCCTCAGTATATAACCAACTCCATACCTGCTTCTATATGCTTATACCCGACGGCTGAAAAAGTTTCAGCTGCTTTCACAACTTCCTTCTGAAACTCCTGGATGGATGAATATGAGCACATTATTATTATTATCACAAAATCAACATAAAGTAATAGCATGCTATGTTTTACAGTGATGATTAGCAAATGAGTTGCCGAGCATCATTTTTGGGCTCATCAAATGGAGCAAACAAACAGCATTAGTTTTCAAAGAAATATGCAGCTTTGCTGACTACATTTAGGTATACAAAATTTTCAGGGACTCAAAGTTAAGATTTCTCTTCCCATCCAGAATTCAACTTACATCATGTGGCATTGTGGGATCCTTTCAGAACTTACTTAGCATCCTTTCGGTGACTAATTTGCATCATGCCCTTCAGATGATAGTTTCTTGTCCTAAATTCTTTAAGAATGCATAGTGCACACTTATAAAATGAAAAAATGGATGCTCTTCTACAAATAACATCATTTGATCCAATAATGTACATCATATTTAAAATTCTGACTTGAAATTCAGTATTTATCTGTTATTGAATACAATTTTGAGCCAAAATATAGATCCCACAATTATACCATGTGAAAGCTTAGACTGGTAGTTAGAATTGATTCAAAGTATTTCTAATCAAGGGCTCAGAATAGAGTCCAGAGATAAGTTAACTAAAACTAGTTTTTTGCCCCTCATAACGTCTGGTAGGAGCAAAATCCATACTTCAAGGATGAATTTACAGGGGTTTGCATAATATGGTAAATACAGTTAAAGGCAAAGGGCTAAAAAATAGTTAACCTTTGCTTAAAATAAGAAGTTCACTAGTGATAAACATCTTCATTGAAGAAAAGAGTGAACTAAACTGTTCCATAACAGGAAATGGAAGCTTCATCATTATGGTACTTACCTGTTCATATGTTCTCTGTCATTGTCTTTATTTTTTCCCTTCCTTTTTAAGTATTAGAATACTTTCAATCGGACAATAGAGAAAGTCTAGATGGAAACTTTTGAAGACTACAATCTTGCTCTAGAGTTCAGACAACATTCCATGATAGATATCCTTATATCAAACAAGAAAAAACTTTCCGAGATATAAATGACATAAAAAATAAACATACTGAATATATAAATGACATAAAAAATAAAAACATTTACATTTGTGGACAAACATACTGAGTTTCCTAATCATTATTACCCTTCCAGCTCTGGTGGACCTGTACAATTTCTCCAACTGGTGATGCCTTTGCATTTCAACTTCATCAATAACCATCACATCCGAACTTTCATACCCACTCGCACTGAATTGCTTGATCACAGCCTGATATTATTAACATTTCACATTTCCGTCAGCTCAAAGAACAAACAGAACATTTCAAATCCCACAGCTTAGACCCAACCCATCAAGGGCAAGAAAAGACATACTTCAACAGTACTCTAGCAAAACCCCTCAACACAAAATCAAATCACATTGTTCCTTGAAATTAACAAGAAACCCCAATTGAACTTGGAATTATAAGTGAATATCCCACGCACATTTAATACGATTGACAAATTCTTTTTGAATCAAAATCCTGAGGAAAACACACGGGATCCTGAAAATTTCGCCTACTTATTAAACAAAAACAAAGTAGAGAATGAATGAAGGACCTGTTGCTGTTTTGCAACTTGTTCTCTGAACTTGCTTGCTTGCTTTCTCAAGGCGTCCATTCCAGCTGATTTCTTGTGTTCCCGAATGTTAAATCCTAGAAATAGTTAAATCTGGGTATAGTATATATATAACTAAAACAAGCTGTCCCCAGAGATCTCACAGATTATTCTGAATGGAGAAATGCTGAATTTGTCTTCTTTCTTTTCTTTCTGGTCAGCCCTCACAGTAAATACCAATTAAACAGAAAAGAAACAAACTAATAACATTCATTACCCATTGAAATAAATATTCCTACGTATTTTTTCCCTTCTTTAATTTCCCCAAAAAATTTTAAACTTAGTTAACCCTTTTCATATCATTCAAAATCAAATTAATTTAAATATAAATTCTATTTTTATAATTTAAATATCATTCATGTAAATTTAAAAATAAATAAATGAGCTGAAATTTTTGAATAGCCCATTATAAACTAATGGGATCAAAATGGAATTCAACTAGCCCATTAACAAGAAATTGGACTTGCCCATTACTTTATGCAAGCTTTTGAATTATAAAGTTGAAACTCATTAAAAAAAATTTATATAAAAATAATAATTATTTAGAGTTAGCACATTTTTTTCTTTTTATAAATAAAATTATTATAAATTAAATTATATTTTATTGATTAGAGTTAGAATTTATTTTTTGAATTTATATAATAATATAAAAAATCATTTATCTGCTCATAGGGTAAATTCAAAGTTGACGTGGAGCAAAATATGGTTCAAACACTTTTATTGCTTTCAATTTGTCACTTCAGCTTTTATTATAAATTTCACGTTTGCCGACATATAGTATTTATTATATTCTTATTTTTAATAAAATATATTATTAAAGGTTGCCAAGTGTCTGCATTTATTAATTCACGGTGGAGATGAATCCGGAAAAACACTATTTAATATAATTCTTTAAAAAATTAAAAAAAAATGATGAGGGTGTGGGGTTCTATAATTAACCAACTACTCTTTTATCTGTTTTTTTCTACAACTTTCTTAGTTTTTATTTTCCCTCTTCTCTCTTTTGAATCATTTATTAACCTTACTTTCTTTCTTTGGTTTTTTTTCTTGATTTCTTTAACAAATCTGTCCCTCCAAATTCTCAACACTTGTCCTAATTTAACGGATTATGTGGTGTTTTTGTGTCATTCCGATTTTATTTTTTAAAAATATATATCTTACTTATGATAACGTGACATTTGTTAGTAATATTTATATATATATTATCAATATGTGCTTGAACAACACCCACATAAAATAGATAAAAGTGCCTGATGTACAAGTGTGAATATGTAGAAATTCGTGAACTTCTTTTTTTTTTTTTAATTAATTAAAAATTAAATAGTAGTTTGAACATCTATTGTCATTACTATCCTTTTGACCACCATAAAGAAAAATAATATATATATACACATATTCCTGTATAATATATTTTTTTATAATATATTTCCTATATAATTAAACCACTTTTTTAGGCAAATATTCACTAACGACGTGGAGATATAAATAGGTACAACGAATCACACGTATATATAATTAATGTGAAACTCTCTAAATGACTTATTATCTTAAAATACTTTACAAAATAAAAAATTTCATTTAGATAAACGATATAAAATTTTTATTTATCACAAATTGTAAAATTAATTTTATTATATCATATGATATGGAAAGTTATTACATCATCTTGCTCATAAAATTTTTTATTAACTATTATATATAAATTTCGTATATTTATAATTGTTTTTTATATTATTTATAAATCACGAATTAATAATAAATTAAATTTAAGAATATATATATATATATAGACGATTGTGTAGAAAACGTATGGTCACAAATGAAGTAGCAATATGAAAAGTCATTTGTCAATTGTGATTAATTTTTTTGTAGTCCATGAAGTTTCTCTAAACGGATAAATGATATTCACAACTTCTATGACTCTCCAAATTTATGGTTCTGCACCGTGAAATCGAATTTTTTTTTTATTATATTAATAATAATTATAAATTGAAAAAAAAAACTTTATTTAAACTAATATTTTTACTTCTTATTTCACATAACTAATAAAGCTGGTAAAATTATTTTATTTTATTTTAGCTGATAAAGGCTGAAACTGACTTTTCCTTCTTCTTTATTATTATTATTATTATCATATAAAAAAGAATGAGATTAGAAAAACTGTATAATACATCATTTAATATATATATATATATATATATAATATATATATATATATATCACGTGGACACAAGTGATAGGTTGTATTTCCAGTTACAAATAGAACCCAAGATACGGTATACAATTACAGGAAAAAATGACACATTTATTATATTTCAAATTCAAAACCTTTTAAATTTATAATTGAGATATTAATAGTTGAATTTGGCTTTCTTGATAATTTTAAGTTTTTTTTAATATAATTATTATAATTAAAAATATTAATTACTAGAAAAATATAATATGATAAAAAAAAATGTATGAATTATTTACCAAAAATTGTGTGTTATTTTCGATTTTAAGAATTTATGTAAGCTAAACAAATAATAATGAATAACAATATTTTAAGTTAAAAAAAAGAAAAGAAAGGGAAATTGTAATATTGAGAAACCCAAGAGGCCCAAAAACCACCATAATTGCCCCCACATAATCTGCCCTCTGCGCTCTGCTACCATTCTTCAAAAATATTTCAAATCCATTTTTTCCATATTATAGAGACAACTCATTTGATTCACCCTAGAGAGAGAGAGAGAGAGAGAGAGGGGGGAAGGAGAAAAACACAGAGAGAGAATTGGGAGAAACATACGCTGTATTTTTTGGCTGAAGAATAGAGTTTTATTATTATAGTAAACATCATGCCATCAGGTCCCAAGAAAAGAAAAGCTTCCAAGAAAAAGAAGGAAAAGCAGGCAGCACCAGCACAGCATCATCACCCTCACTCTCTTGGGGATGCTGTTCACACTCATGGTTAGATTATTTATGTCTCTGCTTGTGTGTATTTTTGTAGGTTTTATTTTTTTTTTATTTGTTTAAAGACCGCCCATCTGTTAGCATGTCCTTCTCTTATCTTTGTGAACTTTACAGTTGATCTATGTCCCAATTTGGCTTTGTGGGTATGGCTTAATTCGTTTGTTGTTTGCCTTGATTTATCCCTTTCTTTTTTTCTTTACTTTAAAAAAAAAATCTTTAGGTGTTTTTGGTTTTATATTGGTGTGTGTTTGTGTTTTGTGGGGTTTTTGGGGTCATAATTGGCTAGTGGACATGTGTTTTGTGGGGTTTTGATTAGATTTGGTTAGGACTTAGGAAGTTCTTAACTTGATGATGTTTCTTTTTCTTTTTTTAATGTTTTTTCTGACAAGGATTTAAATCAATCAGTTAAAGGTACTGTGGTCGCTGATTTTGAATTGTGCTGTCCGGAATTATTGATTTAATTTTCTGGCATAGTTTTCCTTTTTTTTTTATTTTTTTTATTTTTATAATTAACTTGTCTGCTGCATTTGGTTTTGAATTTCGAATTATTGTGAATGAATCTCGCTATGGTAGGGGATGATGATCTGAAACACCATGACGATGATAAAGATAGTGATGCCGAGGATGTTAGTTCTCCAACCTCACAAGAGCATACTGATAATCATCATCAAGAAGAGGAGGAGAAAATAAAGCTTCAAGGTTCAAGCGAGGAGAACAAATCCTCTGGAGAACAGAGAGAGGATGATGAAGCAACACAGGCAGAAAATGAGGAGGATCGGGATATTGAGATTGAGCAAGAATTGGAGCCTGATGATGATGAAACACACAGCCAGAGCACTGCCACGGAGGATTTTGAGCCTCAAAGAGATACCAAAGGTGGAGTCTTGCCGCAGAGCCTAGATGAAAGCAGTGTTGTTCAGAATGAAACTGAATCAAAACTTAATAGTGATGACTTAAACAGCAAGACTGCTACTTTTGAGAATGTTGAGCTTCTAAAAGAAGCCAAGGATGAAATATCAATGCAGAGCATGAAGGTTGATGAAGGGGGTGTTTCTCAAATTGAAGCTGATTTGAAGACAATGGATGGTACAGAGAGCAAGAATGTAACAGTTGAACCTACAACGCTCCTTAAGGAATCCACTGACGGAGATTTGTCACAGAGCCAAAATGAAGAATCTCACATAATTGATAAGAAAGTTGTTTTGGTGGATAATGCCCAATTTGGCAAGTCAATTCAAGAAATTAATTCTATTTCTGAAGGTCTTACTGAATTAACCAATAGCATGGCAGTTCATCATAGTTCATCTGTTGAGCCACAATATATGGATCAAGTGGAGAAGCTCAAACTGTGTCAGGAGAAAACTAGCCGTGATATTAGTGCTTCAGCTGATAGTAATGGGGAAATGAAGGAAAATGGGGCGAGTTTACAGGAGAGGAATGGCAAGATGCCACCTAATTGTGTGGATTCGGGGTCAGATAACCAGGGGATTGAATCTATTGTTAAGAAACATGCTGCTGAGGTCGGAGATAAATTATCAGTTTCATACAATGTTTCTGTAACAGAAAGTGCAAATGGTGCAGATTCAAGTAACTCTCCAAATCTTGTAGAACATCTAAAAGATTCCGAAGATCCAAAATCCTCTGATTGTCAGGTGGTGATGTCTTTTTTCTACAGTATGCTTAATAACTATTTCATTTTCTTTTTGGAAATGTGAATGTACTTTTTCTCTTATTTAACTCTAATTACATTTTTTTTCTTTATGTACATGTCCAGCCTTTGATTGCTTCAGCTCCACGAGCTGTGCAAAGAACTTCATGGATGAGTTGTTGTGGGCTATTTGAGGCGTTTTCTGGATCCAATAGATAATTCAGGTAAAAAAATTTCTTTTAAATGTCAGATTGTGTTTTTGACAAGTCAGAATTGTGATGAGTGTATGATTCGTTGTTTTAGCCAAATCACGTGCTTTATTTGTTTTGATTACACAAATGTGATGAATTCTTTTCCTTTTATTTGTTTGGAATCATGAATCTGTGATAGATCTAACATACTGATTTGCTCAAATATTGTCTTTTCATGTTTTACCATTGTCACTGCTTTACTCTTCTGTAAAATTTTTAGCAGACCTGAAGAATCTGGAAAGCATTTTCTTAGTTAAGGCGTTTTAAAAGTAATTCTAAACTTTTGCATCCTATACAACTCTTGATTTGGGGGTAATGGTGCCAAACTCAGTTATCTGATTCTTGGCTTATAGTTAGGTCTTTGTTCATTTATATCTCTACAATCTTGGGTTTGATACGGCTTCAATGCAAAGTGCATTTTGTCAGTTGACAGCTCAAACTCAATCTGCTTTGAAAACATTGTACGGTAAGTGAACTCGACTAGTTTTATCTTTGCAAGGTGTGCTCCTCGACAAGCATATATTACTTTAACCTTAGTGTATCGCAATGCTAACCAATATCTGCTTGTACCTGAGCTTGGTTGAGCCTTACTACCATAGTTATAACTTATTTCTCCATTTCGAGTGTTGAAACAATGCCATTACTAGAGCTCCACAGGGTCAAAAACATAAACATGTCTTTCATTTTACAAGACTATTGTTGATCCCTATATGATCATTGCTTTAGTATAACATGGTTGGCCTTGGAAATTTATGGTGCTCCAATAATTGGGAAGAGTTAATAATTATTTGCACCTGTGTTTTAAAGCTGCAGTGTACTACATAGTCCACTTTATTATTTCTTTTTCAAGCCGAGTCAGTACAGAGCGTGAAAAACATTTCCCAAGTTGATTTCCTTGTCCCTACACCGCATTCCCTTTTCTTCTCTAACTTTCAACTTGCTGATCTCCTATTGTTTAGTGTAAATTATGTTCGAAGTTAAAAAAGTTTGCAACTTTCATTGAACAAATGAATGTTATATTTCCTGATTAGGTTTCTCTTTCATCTTTTGCAGAAGCTGATTGCGAAAAAGACTTACTACCGTCAGTGTTAACAGTCTCTAGCTGAAGAAAATAGATTGCCCATCTCCTTATCATTATTCCCTTTCCAAGAACAGTGCATGGAACGACTGGTGTGTATGATGATGCAGTGATGTTGGTATTCTATCAAAATTATACACCAGATCCTAGTTTTATATACAGTTTATGCTACTTATATATTAGTTCTTGTCCGTCCTTGTGCTTTATGTATGTGTGATTTATTTAGTTTCCCCTTTTTCTTCTCTTTAGATTTTAGATTTTTCTTTCTATAATTTATTTACAGACTTGTTGAAATGTTATATAGTTGAAAGAAATTGCAAAATTTTGACAGATTTTACAGTGTTATATGTTAATATATGCTCTACTTATTTGTGTATGGATCTTTCTTGCATCTTTTTTATTATCATTGATTATTTAGAATTAAATAAATAATATTATTCTTCTGACTTTTGTCAGGTATTAGGTTCATGTAGATCTAAGTATTATTAGAATCTATGGTCTTTTTTTTGCCGTGGAAAAGCTGAAACTGAAACTGCAACTGCAAGATTCTAGTATATCAAATTTGAGCTGTACTATGTTTAGTTTTAACGGATAAAAATGTCTTAAAAGGCGTATATGTCCGGTTGCCTAAAATTCAAAGAAACACGTGAATTAGATCCCATTTTGAGATCATGGTTCACATCAGGTTCTGTGCATCTGATCAAGAAAGGTTCTTACATTTTTATTTTTCCTCCTTTTTTTTTTAAAAGGAAAACCATGTTTCAAGTTAATATATATATATATATATATATATATATATATATATATTAAAATCTATTAAAAAAGTTTCGAATAGTTAAAAAAAATATAATTTAATTAGTAATAATTTTATAAAAAAATTTTCAAATCCATGAACTATATATATATATATATATATATATATATATATAAATATAAAGAGGATGTTGGGTCAATTTTATTTAATATAATAATGTACCTACCATGGCTTTATTGATTTGCTATATTACTTCTCATTTTATTAAAGTTTGATATTTTCTGTGATTTAAATTTGATGGGATAGAAGGTTTTTTTATGATTATGATTTAATTATAATAAAAAGAATTTTTATATGAAAAAAATATACTATATTTTTGTAATAACTATATAATTTTCTGAATAGTTTGTTACTAAACATTTAAAATAAGAGTAGATTAATTCCAAATGAAAAGTTGATATTGAATTTAGTTTAATTTTCTATTTACTGTTTTTTCAGATAATTTGTAAAAAATTAAACAAAAATTATATATATAAAATTATATAAATATAATATAAACAAATTTATTGTTATGAATCCCGAAAATTTATTAAATTAGTGGATGTACATCGTATAATTGTTATTATCCTTTTATCCTGAGATAATTACGTACTTAATGAAAGATGATAAGTATCACTTGATACTTATCTCTAAGGTGACACATGTCACCTAACAATTAATATCGGGTGAGTGTCATCCTTTGTCCTTATCCTTATCCCATATTCACCCCTATAAATAGAGGGTTTTATATCCTTTTCTAAACACAACCAACAATCAACATCAACATCAACAAGAAATCTCATATAATAATATTCTCTCTATTTTCTACCTCTCTCTCTCGTTTATTTTTTTATCTCATTTATTTTATTATTTTTATATAATTTCATAATACTTATCATTTAAAAATAATAATAAAAAAATACATTATTTTTTGGTGTGTGGATTTTAGACAATGAAAAACATGAAAGGAATTATTTAAAATTAAATGTTTTTTAAATTTTGGTTTTAAACTCATATCAAATTTTATTAACTATAATATAATATGTTGAATAGTTTCAATTAATTTACCCCATTTATATAATTATTTTATAATTTTTTGTTGTTATATTATTTGAAATTTTATTTGCAAAATAATAATATTTGATATAATAAAAGTTTTGTTTTAATTATATATTTTAATTTATTAGATATTATTTAAAATAAATCAGTTGAAAACAATTTCACTTTATAATTCTATAAATATGATACAAACAAAATAATTGAAATTAAAAATAATTTAAATTTCAAATAGAAAAATAATTATTACGTGTAATTGAACATCACAAAGTAAATTACAAACAAAATGTTATATTATTATTACACAATTCTCAACTTTGTTTTACACGATCAAATAATTAATATAAAAATAAAACAAACTTTACAATAATTGGCCGCCGAAATTTTTATACATAACAAATGAATAAACAGAACAAAAACCATTGAAATAACAAAGAATAAAAAAAAAAAAAAATTACACAAGCACACAAATTTTTTGAATCCAAAGTGTATATATATATATATATATATATATATTCATTTAGACTCGTCTCCTTGATGCAGCACCATGAATTGCAGCTATATAGAACAATTGTGTAGCAGTAAGTATGATAAAGAATGCTTCCATCGTTCTCTGCAAATCATTTCAAAACATATATTTAACCTTTCATATGAAAAAACTTATTCACGAACTGAGAAAAAAGAAAAAGAATTTTTGGTTCTTACCAAACGGGCATTCCTGAAATGAAGTTCAATCTCTTTGCATGCAAATCTAGGAGGAAAAAAGAACAATTTTGTGACACAGTCAATTAAAAAAGGCAAGATTTTTAGAATAAGAAATGGAAAGGAAGTTGAGAAATGGTAGTATTATTGTACCCCATGGCAAGTGCTGTAAGAGACCAAGAAATTGTAGCAGTAGAAGCAGCAGCAGGCAAGCTATCAATATCCCAGTAACGAAGATGGCTTATTCCACTTATGCAAGATGCTACTCCAACTACACCGGCAATCATGGCAAATACCACAAAGAATCCGGTGGCTGCATTTCCCATTGGGAAATAAATTGGGGAAAAATGTGCTGGTAAATTAAGTCCTGCATCTGTAAATCAAAACACAAAGATTACAATCAGCATTTCATTGTAATTAACAAAACTAAAAGTAAAGAAAAATATATACTAACCAATTATGAAGCCATGATTAATAGCTTTGTTCATTGCCCAAGCACCAATGCAAAGAATGATAACATACATGCAGAAATTCAGAAGCAAAAGCAAACCAGCTACTGGTTTCATCTGCTCACCGGCCATATTAATTCTTGATAAGATAAATCAATCAAGAAAGACTTGCAAAAAAAAACTGGATGATTTGATGAGTACTTCTGGCTGGTGCTGAAAGTAGTTGGTTGAGTTGGGATCTTATAAGTACTGTCAAAGTTGGAGAAGGTTTTGTTCTTTTCTTGTAAGGCTGCATAAATTCTTAGAAAGATTTATTGTAAGGTTGTAAAGTTGATCCATCCATGCTTCATTCTCAAGGAAAGGAACCAAAGTTCAGATTCTTTCTATGTTTTATGACATCAATAATCTTTGATGATCATTTTTCATTCTTGTTTGTTCTTTAATTGAAAGTTGTAAAGAAATATTCTTTGCCAAAAGAAATTGAACATTGATGAAAATTACTCCTTTTTTCTTTTTTTATATATATATTGTAAGAGGAAAAGAACATGTTTTTCTTTTTGTTTTTTTTTTAAGGTAAAGAAAGGGTAGTAAACAAAGAATATGCCATTAGTACTGTGAAGCAGATAACTTTATATTTTGGCATCTCTTCTGGGATCCAGCTGATCAGCTCAACGCTGTCAAAAACAAGATAATTCATTCACTTTGGATATTTTTTAATTTGGATAAAGGAAAAAGGAAACTGAAAATTATGGAAGAAAAATCTTCCAAAGCAATACAACTCAGATGATAGCTTTGGAGGTGAAGCACCTTTGCCTTTGTAATTATTTATAATATACATATATATCTACGGATGATGGATTCTTGTTCTTGATTATTGATATGATTGAGAATAAAGTGATTGTGTGTGTATATATATATATATATATGTATGTATTTATTTGTTACTATTAATATAAGGACTCGAATCAAAATGTATAAAGAATAGTTTACTTAATTAGGATTCATAAAAAATTTCAAGGACTAAACTGAAATTTAAAAAAGTAATTTAATTGGGGAACAATTTGTTCATGGCCGTTAAAACCGTTCAATGACGGCGCTTTTTTTTTTTTTTTCCTTTCATGAGCGTCTTTACCCGCTTTTATCCTGGATGTACTATGAAATTGATTCAAAAGATTGAATCTTTGCGAAAGCTATTCAGTATCCTGGAATGGGTTTCTCCTATTACTACTTGCTACTATCCCTTGAGATCTTTAAGGAGTACAGCAAAATTATCAACTTTAACGGCTGCCAATTGTAATGGGGTCCTTACTGATCTTCTCAAGAACAGGAAGATCGATGATGCTTGGGAAATTTTCAAGAGAATCCCAACTCCAGATGTATATTTATGCACTAAGATGATTTCTGGTTATGCAGAAAATCGTAGACTAAATGAGGCTCTAGAACTGTTTGATAAAATGCCTGTTAAAGATATAATTACTTGGAATTTAATGATTAAAGGGTGTTTAGATTGTGGAAATTTGGAGATGGGTTTGAGAATTTTTTCTGAGATGCCCCAAAGAAATGTCATTTCTTGGACTACAATGATGAATGGATTTTTAAAATTTGGGAGAGTTGAGGAGGCTGAAAAACTGTTCTGGGGAATGCCAGGGAGGGATATAGCTGCTTGGAATGCTATGATTTTTGGGTATTTTGAGAACGCACAGATGGTAAAGGCTGTGAATTTGTTTGAGATGATGCCTGAGAGAAATGTAATATCCTGGACTTCTATGATTACAGGGCTTGAGCAGCATGGGAGGAGTGATGAGGCTCTATTGATATTTCATAAAATGATGGCTTTTGAGGTTAAGCCTACTTCAAGTACTATTGCGAGTGCGGTAACAGCTTGTGCAAATGCATTGGAACTACCAATTGGTGTTCAAATTCATGGGCTTATCATAAAACTTGGATATGTTTTTGATGCATATGTTACTGCTTCACTTATCACTTTGTATGCAAATTGCAAGCAAATAGATTATTCGCGTAAAGTTTTTAGTGAGAAATTCTATATGAATGTGGCTGTATGGACATCACTTTTGACAGGATATGGTTCAAATGGTAAGCACCAAGAAGCATTGAATTTGTTTGGAAATATGTTTAGAGTTGGAATTCCTCCTAACCAGTCTTCTTTTACAAGTGCTTTGAATTCTTGTTGTGAAATGGAGGTTGTTGATCAAGGGAAAGGAATTCACGGTGCAGTAGTTAAGCTTGGTTTGGATACTGATGTTTTTGTGGGAAATTCTCTTGTTGTCTTGTATTCTAGTTGTGGAATTCTAAGTGATGGAATAGTCATATTCAAGGAAATGTGTAACAAGAACACCGTTTCTTGGAACGCCATCATTGTTGGATGTGCACAACATGGATGTGGGAAGTGGGCACTGACCTTTTTCAGTCAAATGCTACGTGCAGGAGCTATCCCGGATGACATTACATTTACCGGTTTGCTTTCTGCTTGTAGTCATTCTGGTATGTTGCAAAAAGGAAGAAAAGTATTTGCATATCTACTTAATAGTAAAACCATAAAGGCAAAGCTTGAGCATTATGCATGCATGTTGGATGTGCTATGCCGAAGTGGAGAATTGGACGAAGCAGAGAATTTAGTGAAAAACATGCCAATGACAACAAACTTGTCAATGTGGCTAGCTCTCCTCAATGGCTGCAGGAAACACTCTAATGTAAAAGTCGCTGAAAGAGTAGCAAACTGCATATTCAACATCGATCCACATTGTAGTTCTGCACATGTTTTATTGTCAAATATGTATGCTTTTGCAGGAAAATGGAATGATGTAGCCAGAATTAGAGGAGAAATGAAAAAAAGAGGTGCAACAAAACAGCCTGGATACAGCTGGATTATTCAAAAGGGAGTAAAGCATTCATTTGTTTCTGGTGATAGATCTCATCCACTTACTAAAGAAATATATGAGAAGTTAGAATGGATTGGAGAAAAATTGAAGGAATTTGGTCATGTCCCTGATAAGAGATTTGCTTTACATGATGTGGAAGATGAACAGAAGGAAACAGTGTTGTTACGCCATAGTGAAAGGATTGCTATTTGTTTTGCATTGGTTACTAGTGTGGAAGGAAGTACTGTGACTGTAATGAAGAACCTGCGAGTGTGTGGAGATTGTCACTCTGCTATCAAGCTCATTGCCAAAATTGTTGATCGTCAAATTATTTTAAGAGATTCTACCCGCTTTCATCACTTTCGAGATGGATTTTGTTCTTGTGCTGATTATTGGTAGCATTTTAATCAATTATCGCTGTTTCCCATGTTCTAGAAACTATTATCATTCTTACCAGTTCACTCAATTAGTACTTAGATAATATAATTATTAACACTGGAAATCAGATTCGAACATTGAGTGTGCTTTTAACAGTTAAACAAAGAAAGTTAAAAATCTAACACATGAAGGTGTCGTGGTGTAGTTGGTTATCACGTCAGTCTAACACACTGAAGGTCTCCGGTTCGAACCCGGGCGACGCCATTATATCCTTTTTTTTATTATTATTATATACACTTCAAGTTGTTCCTTTTTTTTTTATTATTATTATATACACTTCAAGTTGTTCCTTTTTTTTTTATTATTATTATATACACTTCAAGTTGTTCCTTTTTTTTTTATTATTATTATATACACTTCAAGTTGTTCCTTTTTTTTTTATTATTATTATATACACTTCAAGTTGTGCAGACGACAAGGAAATTTGACTATATATATAACACTAAAACTCGGAAACTAAGCATGGAAGCATTAATCTTCTTTGGCTAAATATACAATAAATTGGAGGCCAAACTACCACAGACTATCTTATAAAACTATTCATTCAGCATCTTCGGTCTTTCTTTTCTTCTTCTTCCTTTTACCTTCAATATCAGCTGCAATATTCTCTCCATCATCATGCGGACTCTTCTTCTTCTTCTTTGATGTTCCATCTTGCAGATTCAAGGCATTCTCACCATTTTCATTTTCTCCAGCATCATCAGGGTCAGGCTCCTTTTCTGATTTTTGCCTTTCCTTTTTTTTCTTCTTCTTTTCAGTTCTAATTTCTTCAACAGCACCATTATCCTCTGCCATGGGCTCACCATCTTCTCCCACTTTAGTTTTGGATTTAGTCTTTTTCTTGCTTTTCTTTATGGAAGGTTGCTTGTCTTCATCCACACCATCTCTGTGTATGCAAATGCAGTGTATTAACCTTTCAGTATCACGAGGAAGAAATAAATGATACTCAAGTAAAAAGCATATCTTGGGAGTCCACTAAATAACTCATGATCAGTAAGACTAAGTCAAAAACAAGCATATATTTCTGTGGGGGATAGACATTGAATAAGAAGATAACCATCAAATACAATGCAAAACTCTATGAACAACACTGGAGAAGCAGTGGAATCAAAGTACAAGATGGCAAACAAAGAGTGTTAAAAGCAAGGAGTATGAATCTCTAGCTCATATATCCTCCTCAACTTCTATATATATATATATATATCCTTTCTTTTTGTTTATTGAAAATGACAGCATTTAGGTTTCACCCTAATTCAGTTTCAAGTGCCATCATATTCCACTGTTCAATAATATGCTCAACTATATGGTAGAGAGAATGATCTAAAGAATCATATCATAATCTTAAAAGTGAGAAACCTTTTGTTTCAGCATTCTCAAGAGCAGACTTCATAACGTCAATGTTTTTACGAGGAGCAACACCCTTGTCATAGAATTCAAGTCTCTCTTCAACTTGCTCATGGAGTTTCTCTCCAAAGATATTGGTATTTTGTTCTGCAAAATGAAAATTAAAATAGATAGATAAAGAATAAATTCCTCAAGTAAATTGATAGTTCTCAAAAAGGTTAAGGATATATGTTCTTTTGTGCCTAAATCATCCTCACCCATAAAACAATCAATCCGGGATGCAATTGAGCACTTGTTTGCTAGGTAACGAGCCATTCGACCCTTATTTCGAGCAGATGCACGACCAATGAAAGATGAGTGAAAGATAAGACCATACTTTGGTGTGTTTCCACGGGTTTTTAGTGCCCTAATTAGTTATCAGCAAATCCCATAGAAAACGTAAACATGGAGCTCTGACATCTCAAAAGAGCATTATTCATCTGTCTAGCAAAGTTCAAACGCAAAGAATAGCGAGCTCACCAGAATCTCTCTTATATTTAATATATATATATTTTTGATAATAAATAAATAAATAAACAAAATAAACCCCCACAAAAAAAAATATCTTAAAGCCCATGATACCTGAAAAGTGCCTTTTCTGCACCAAGGATCTGAAGCGTAGAAGATGGGCACTTTGCCAAGTTTGTAAGGCTACCAGCATGTGAAATTAATCGAGCTCCCACAACTTCACCAATAAGTGCTGCCAAGTTAGGTGCTATGTCATTCATTTTAGTTACCAGGTAGTCATAAAGAGTTTTCCTGTACTCAGCATGGTCAATCACTCTCTGTGCAAACCGCTTGACATTAATCAAGTCAATTGGTGATAAATCCTGACCTGAAGAGAAGGTAGACAAATCAGAATATATCAGTGTGTCCAATTTGTTTTAAGAAAGTACCTAAATAACAAACTATACCCATTGATGCTTTAGCAGCTTCAACTATTTCTTTTGCTTTATCTTCATCGCCAACAATCTCAGTTAAGCCCTGTATCTTGTCTTCTTGTAGCTGTGATTTGTCATCAACAAATTTTGCAACTCTGGCATATAGATAATTGTCATTGATAATCTTTACTAGTTCAGGGAAATGCCATGAGTACCATTCTCTGCAATTAAAGAAGTATAAAGAAACATGACTTAAGAGGTTAAGAAACAGGGTCATAAAACATTTGAATGGACGCACAACAGTTAAGGAGGGACACAAAAGCATGAATCCAGTTTCAGGAACTATATAAAAGCAATAAACATAAGAACACTCATGCAAAATAAATCTTCTGAAAGATTGCATATGCAATGTAAGCATTGGTTCAACTGAATGCTGAAGTTACAAGTTTAAGGACCAAGTTGTACAAATGAAAGATTAGAGTGGGAGAGCAACAAACCTGATTCTCATGGAGAAGGAATTAATATTTTTGTCAAGAGTATCGAGAAGGAAGATTGCCTGAATAACCATATTATCAACACGGTTAACATTAAACTTAACCTTTGCCCTACTGTAACTGTGCCCCAAGCCAAGTTGAGATTTCGCCAAGTCACCAGTCTATGATAAGAAGAAGTATTATAAATAAATAAATGAATTACTGATAGATGAAACTTGGATTCATTTTGCACAGGGAGAGAAAGAGAGACTGGAAAAGAAAATTTAGAAGCAGACCTTAAGACTCTCAATGAACCTCTCAAAATGCAATCGTATACCCCGAAGAAGTTCTAGAACAAAATCATTACTTTGACAGGGGATCTTAGTTACTTCATGAATGTGTGACCCAAGCTTAGGCTCTGCTATACCAAGGCTGAACTTAGCCTTCTTACCATCCTTGACCTTTGGGAGGCTAAGCTCCAAGAAGTTCCTTAATTCATCCGTCATTTGACCTAGAAGAACAAAACACTATGATGGCAAGAATAGGTTTCCATGCTCTGATAAACTTGAATAAATAAATGTTCCAGGTCAGAGAATAATCTAAGCAAAATCAATAAACACTATAAATCCATATAACAAAAACCAGTAGATTAAGATATTTTAATAATTTCTACAGGTCTTCAAACATTTTCGCAATTAAGATGAAATGAACTAATTCCAAGCCAAGCTACCCCCGTTTTTTTTTTCTGCTTATATTTCCAGAAAGAGAAATTGATAACTGTAAAAAATGTCAAACATAGTTCACCAAACCTAGAACAGATAAGTGTAAAAAATCAAGAAGATAAAAATTTTACTGACAAACTTATCCTTGAAACCTTGCTATTATACTGGTATTGCTGGCAAAACTATTTTACCAAAAGGATATAACTGGTTCGTTCGTCCACATAATCTATATTTTCCCAATGGAATTCAGTCGCTATTGATACCTTCTGAAATAGAATTGCATTGGTTAAGAGCATCAAGCGCAGACTCGAAAGGGCTAAAAGCTGCAAGCTTTAAAACTTTTCCGAAACGATTGACATCAGAAATTGAGCTCCTAACAGCCTCTATGTTCTGACCAATTTCGTCTAAACCTTGAGTCAAGAACAGAGCATATCCTGATGCTGACTCGTAGAGTAAATAGAGCGCCATAGTCAATCAATCTTCGAAACAAAATCTCAAAGAGAAGTAAAAAATTCACAGGGCTCCAATTCTAAGAGTAATTAATTAATATAACCATAAATTCAATTTAAGTTATAATTGAAGAACCAGAAAAGAATTAGGGAACTTTAAAAGAGAGTAATTTTAAATTATGTCAAAATTTATATAGAAAATAACCATTATCAATTTATTTTTTTAATTTAAGTTCATTTATTTATGTAATATAAAAGTTATTTAATTATTCTTGCCTTTAATCATTAGATTAGGCTATTTATTTTCTTATTATAATAATTCTATTAACTGTAAATATTTCATGTACGTATTATATATTTATATTAATTATTAAATTAATATTACAAAATTATTCAGTTCCACAATATTTCAGTCAAAATGATTACTATTAATATTTTAATATTAATGGTAATCATTGATTTTACTCACAATTTTTATAAATTAATAATTAGAATATTTTTAATTAATTCAAATAATTGTTAAAATTTCTCCCACCACTAATAATAATGATATTTTTATTATTTTTAAATATTTTTCTCTAAATAAAAAAAATATACATATGGAGTATTTTTAAACACATTTTAAAATTTCATGAAATGTATGAAAAGAAAAATATAAAAAAAAGAGGGTTAGAGCAATCAAACAGGAGAAAAATGTATAATTCACTAACAACTTTTGAAGACAACATTTGGTCGGTCGATTTTGAAGTTCAAAGTTCAAAGTTGTTAATCATCTTACTATTGAATCATAAGCAATAAAAAGGTAAACTTGTTATTGGTCCTATCCAAACCTATCATCCTCTTCTAAACCCTAGTTTCATAATTGGTTGTAAAGTTCAATCATCTCTACCATATCTTTCTTTATATTTTGTACATTTATATATATATATATACATAAGGGATAACAAAATTTTATTTTCATTCTTCATTATAGTTCTCGAAACATATATAGTAAAAATTAATTCACTGTAAACATATATAGGTATAAAAACATCACCTGAATAATAATCACAACAGATTGAATGACAAAAAACTGTTAAAAAAAAAAAATTAAATCTCGTGAACACAAAGAGAAAACAGAAAAATAATAAAAATAAGAAACAAAAAAATAAATACTTAAAACTGGATCGATACACCGAAAATTTTGAATTTGGTGACTTTATATAGAACTTATATAGAACAAAATTTAAGTTAACTTTATTACACCAAGGATTAAAAGTAATTACCTAGATACATGAAGGTTTATATATATATATATATATATATATATTAAATAGAAGAGGGGAAAAAACAATTGCAACGGCTACCACCAAACTGACATGGAATGGAGAATTTTGGTCGCGGTGCTTCCAAGAAGTACCCAATTCTATCAAACACTAAATAATTTAATTTTTTACACATAAAATAATTCTTTTAAAATAATATTTATTCTATTATAAACAAATCATTTGAAAATTAATTTTAAATTTTTTAGTACAACTACAATAATTTTAAAGAATCTTTATAATCATAATAATTTGATCATTGCATTTTATTTATTTGATTTTTTTTATAAAAAAAATTAATCTTTAACTCTTAATTACTGATACTAATAAAAGAATATCGAAACAAAATGGCAAATGGAATTTATAAATCTTTTTTTTTCCTTTGGGGGTGTGGGGTCACAGGGATCCTGAAAGTGCACGTTCATGTACAGAATCAATGCTATTACAGGCACATTGTTGTCTTTAATTATGATTAGGACTTTGGATTAATACCACTTGTGTCATTGTATCCCACATATGTTCAATATTCTTCGATTAGCTGATGTTTAATCATATATATATATATATATATATATATATATATATATATATATATATATATATGTATGTGTATATATATAAGGGCATGGGAAATTTGTTTTCTTTTTAAAGATTCTTTGTACAACTTAGCTCAAATTTCTTTATAATTATATATATATATTCTAAATAGTTTATGTAATTTATGAATGGTTTTTTATATTTAAATATAAATTTTAGTCATAAAAATACGAGTTTAATTTTAAAATCTTTTTACGGAATAAATCAACATAAAAAACTATAAGAAATTTAGAGATGTAGAAAGAAACTATAATATTTTTGTATGAAGAAAATAAAAAGGATAAGATAGAATATATATATATATATATGTATATACGATGAGTTGATGTTGATTTGGATAAATTGTAGTTGATTAAATGTACTTGTAATGAAATTCAAATCAAAATTGACCAAAATTTGATGACTTTGAAAAGTTATATTCATTATATTTGATTCGTTTTAATGTTAGTAGTACCCTAAATGTCAAAAATGAAATAAAAAAACTTGTTATTTCAAGATAAAGTGTAGTTGATTGAATGTACTTGTGTTTAAATTCCAACATAATTTGATTTAAATTTGATAACATTGAAACGTTACATTCATTATATTAAATTCATTTTAAAGTTATTTAACTACTTTTGTGTCCTAAATGTCGAAAAAGTAATAAAATAACTTGTTATTTCAAGATGAAGTGTAGCTGATTGAATGTACTTGTATTTAAATTCTAACATAATTTGACCTAAATTTGAAAACTTTGAAACATTTCATTCATTATATTAAATTCATTTTATTGTTATTTAACTACTTTTGTGTATTAAATGTCGAAAAAGTAATCAAATAACTTGTTATTTGAAGATAAAGTGTAATTGATTGAATGTAATTGTGTTTAAATTCTAACATAATTTGACATAAATTTGATAACTTTAAAACGTTCCATTCATTATATTAAATTCATTTTAAAGTTATTTAACTACTTTTGTGCCATAAATATCGAAAAAATAATAAAATAACTTGTTATTTCAAGATAAAGTGTAGATGATTGAATGTACTTATGTTTAAATTCTAACATAATTTGACCTAAATTTGATAACTTTGAAACGTTCTATTCATTATATTAAATTCATTTTAAAGTTATTTAACTACTTTTATGCACTAAATGTCGAAAAAGTAATAAAATAACTTGTTATTTCAAAATAAAGTGTAACTGATTGAATGTACTTGTGTTTAAATTCTAACATAATTTGACCTAAATTTGATAACTTTGAAACGTTCCATTCATTATATTAAATTCAGTTTATTGTTATTTAACTACTTTTGTGTATTAAATGTCGAAAAAGTAATCAAATAACTTGTTATTTGAAGATAAAATGTAGTTGATTGAATGTACGCGTATTTAAATTCTAACATAATTTGACTTAAATTTAATAACTTTGAAACGTTCCATTCATTATATTAAATTCATTGTAATGTTAAGTGTAATTGATTAAATGTACTTGTAATGAAATTCAAACCAAAATTGACCTAAATTTGATGATTTTGAAACGTTATATTCTTTATATTTAATTCGTTTTAATGTTATTATTATTTTTGTGCCATAAATGTCAAAACTGAAAGAAAAAACTTGTTATTTCAAGATAAAGTCTAGTTGATTGAATGTATTTGTTGAAATTTAACAAAATTTGACATGAATTTTATGACTTTGAAACGTTATATTCGTTATATTTGATTTGTTTTAATGTTATTACTACTTTTGTGCCATAAATGTAAAAAATGAAATAAAATAACTTGTCATTTCAAAATAGATGTTATTTGATTACAATTGCAGCAGAGGTGTTCAAAACATAACTCTGCGCTCACGGGAAATAAGATATCTGCAGACAGACATACCCATCTGTTTTAGGCACCTCAGTTTCTCTCAAATTTGTCATATAAATTCCTTTTAGATCTCCTGGTGAAGTTAAGGATGAAGGATATGCCCAGAGCTTTGAATCTACTGTATACTATTGGAGGATGAGGTAACCATTTTGCTTTGCATATCTCCTGTGTATATCTCTTTAGACCATGAAATTTTTTTTTGATCCAACTTGACTGTTCATTCCTTGTATTTTCAGTGTATAGCAGCAGATATCTCATCCGCCAATCTTGTGTTTCCCGCCTCAGATTTCTGTCAACTTCATTTTGGCCACCAGGTTAGACTGCTTAAATTTTATTTTTTTATTTTTTGTTGAAAATATGAAAATATATTTTGAATAAAAAAAAATGTAATTAATGAATATTAGTTGTAAATCATTAATCTTTAATTTCTCAATACTTAGAGACCTTTTAAATTCGTTACTTTCAGGGGCAAAAAAAGGGTAAAAGAAAGCTTCCTGGGAAACACAATTAAGTTTATACAATACATTTTTTTATTTTGGCAGTGAAAGAATAGGGTAGCCTGTGGATAACATAGATAAATAGGCGACAGTTGATTCTTTTTATTTATGTAACTGGAAATGTGTTTGTTCATTTTTATTTTTTTTTAATTTTTTTTTTGTATATTAAAAGGCAACATGTAAAATTTTCCGTGTTCTTACACAAACTTCCAAACAGTATATATTCCTCCTTAAACTACGTACTGATGAGAATACCCCAAGGATTGAAATAAAATAATATTATAAAATAAATGAAGGTATTTAGCAATTGTAATATTCCATTATTTAACTAATAATGATCCTACCGCCGCCTCCAATCAATTGGCAGTTATAAATTTAAATAAATTGAATTATTTCTCAAATCAACCAAAAAAATATGGGAATAAATGGTCTTCCTAAGCTACTCTGCACACTAGCCCACTTCCTATTGGATAATCTAAATTTCATACGAACGATCACGCCAAGTAATTGTAGACGTTAGGATTTTCTTTATCTCTTTCCATGTAATCTCGGATAATCAGATCTTCAATTCTTTTCTTGATTGTCTTGATATCAGGCTGCACAAATACATGGTTCATTCTAAATCAGGACCAAAACTCCCAGAAGAAGAAGAAGAAGAAGAAGAAGAAGAAGAAGAAGAAAAAGTGGTTTACCTTAAACATGCGCCCTAATTGCTCTACACATTCCAACACTAATTGCTGATGGCCCAAAACTTTTCTACTCTTCATTATACGCACAATTGAAGCATCAATAGCATGTCGTCTGTCTTTGTCTACTTCATCAGCTATATTTTTTCTCTCATCCACATGAGGTAATGGGATCTGGATGCACACAATTAACAAAAATTAAAGTCATAAGTTGATATTTCAATTAATGACTGATAAATATATGTTAAGAATCACGCACCCTGATTCGCCGCATTCTGTCACTGAACTTTCTATTGAATTCAAAGTAGTCACTTGGAGACACAGTTCGGGTATTAGGTTCCTTATTTAGAACTTTATATTTGGCGCACGAGAGAGATTGAAGTACCCTGATTAGATCATCATCAGACAAGTTTAACTGCGTATTGATCTCAGAGTAGCTCAATCTATCTGCAGAATTAAACAGCAACAAAACTGCAGCCTGATAAGTGCCCACAATCAACTCAATATTTTTTGAGTCAAACTTTCCATTTATGTTGCAGGTCCCCAAGGAATAAATCCACGTCAGTTTCCGATGTTTGGTTTTTGTCTCGTAGAATTCTTTAAAAACTTCAACGCACTTGACCTGAAAAGATAAATTAAGGGACCAGAATTAAAAAAAAAAAAAAAAAAAATTCATTAGAAAAAGAAAAACATTAAGACTCAAAACCTACCATTTCTGCTGGGAGACAAAGATCAGATGATTTATAACTTGGCCAGAATCCAGTAGTTAAAACAGTAACAGTCAAATCAATGCCAGGACTAATGGCTGGGTTTCCATTCAAGTATTGCTGAAAGTGTTTTTGATTTTCCTTTCCCAATGTTATGTCCGTCACCTACAAGTCAAAAAAAAAAAGCAACATTGAGCAAGATATCAAGAAGCAAAAGCAGGAGTTAGATGATAGAGAATACATCATATTAACTCACCATTCCCTCCATTTTTGAGGTGAATTGCTCACCAAACTGCTGCTTTAGCTTTGATAAAATAAGTCTTTCATGATCATCATTGGCACTTTTGTCAAAAAGTAGTCGCCTAGAAAGTTTCTTCCTGAAAATGCAAGATAATAAAATTTAACATCAGAACCTCATAAATACACATGATCCCAAGTCAAACAAAATACTTCAAAGGCAAAGGTCACCTGAAGAACTCAGCAAACAGATCCTTGTCACTGATGTACGAAAGAACCTTGACGACCTAGAAAAAGAGAAAAAGGGCAGAAAACTTTCAATAAAACTGACCTAACCCTTTTTCAATAACTACATAACCAAAATTCTGAAAAAGCCTAAAAGCAACCTTTTCCAATGTCTCTTCCACCGCTTCATCACTTAATTTCTCATTGCCACCCTTTTTCAAAATATTATCACAATGCAAAGCTAGAAGCTCCGCACTTGAACTGCCCACAACTGTTTTATTGCAGAAAACCTCAAATGCTTCTTTCATAGCCTAAAATATAGAAGAAGAAGACTTGAGCATCAAATGTAAAAAGCTTGTATCATGCCAACTAAAGAGACAAAAAAATTTAGATATTACCTTGTGAAACAATGAATTGTTTGAAAAACAATCAGTCACATAAATCACATATTTGTCGTGTAACTCAGTAACTTTCTTCATAAAAACCTGTAGGACATTAATGAGGTAACAAACCACTTCCAAAATAACAATGTGATAAAGTATATAATAATATTACCTGTTCCTGATAGCCTCCTGCGCTCTCTGCCTATTAAAGAATTAAGTTCAGCATGAAAAAACCGAGTCAGATATTGGAAACTGAAATAAGTTACAGCTAAATCAGAAAACTTGGGTCAATATCTTGTACTAAAATAAATGGTGTTAGTTTTTTTTACGTAATAACACAAATAGCCTTTTGATCACATCAAATAAGCAAAAAATAAATACTAATAAAAAGGAAAAGACAACACAAGCTTCTCAATTTTTTAAAGTAGTAATAACAAACAAGTCATTACAAGCTTCTGATCATGCACAAAAGGCAGTTAAATAGTAAAATAATTTATAACATTTTTTCTTTTTTTGCATAAATGATTAACCTATATGTATCTATATACTGACCTTGTTACTTGCATGTTCTTCAGCCTGTTGGACCAAGACCATGCCTTCATTAGTCACATGCTGAGAAAAATTCCAAGAAAAGTAAGTCAGTCAATCAATTTCAAAACGGGAAATACCAGAAAAGCTCCCATCATTCTTTAAAAGCTCCTAGATAAAATTTAAATAAACCCAAACCTGCTTAAACATTTTTGCAATTAGTTCCAGTCCATTTGAGATTTTGCAGAAAAGCCTATACATCCTTGAAAGATCCTCGACCTATTCATAGTAAAAAAAAAAAAAAAAGCAATAAATAAATAATGAATGTGGTGAACAAAAGGGGAAAAACATTGTAATCTCAAATGCAAGAGAGAAAATTAAGAAAACATTATTTCATAACACATACAAAAATGAATAAACCAGAAATATACCTTATTATCCCTCAGTAAAGGGAGACATCCAGAATGCTCTTTCTCGAGCAATTGATTTGCATATGTCACCAACAGTTCTTCCTGAACTTTCTGTAAGATTATGCAAGTTTATGATGAGAGCATAGATGATCTTAAATAAGATTAAACTTTATTAATTCAACAAATCAGAACATATGAAGATAAGTGAGCAAACAGCAAACAAGAGTAATTTTACCTATCCAAATAATTATCTCGAGAAACTACCATCAAAATTACTAAATAAATTAATTAATATGAAAGATGCATCCAAAGCTAATCGCAAGTGAAAATCTTAACTCCATTTGGTAACACAAGATATTACAGAAAAGCCCAAAAAATGAGCAATAGAAATTTAAATCTATTAAAGAAAATTACCAACCTCTAGAAGCTTGGTCTCACTACTTGAATGCAAGTAATGAGATACTCTATCTTTCTCTCTCCTCAAACACTCCTCGGCCTGTTATTTTGACAAAAAACAGGAACTTACCTCCATTAGAACTTATTCTGACATATCAAAATAAAAACATAGTTCAGAAATATAAGCTTACCTTGAACATATAATCTGGACAAGAATCTTCAACAATCCAATTCGAAGCTTTCCTGGAGTAATATTCAGCTGTGTCTTTAAGCATTGATTCTTCAAAGTCATTTTCATAGAATTCCATGTTATTCATCCCAATGTCAATGAATATATCAAGGACATTCTTCAATAAAGCTCGGTCAATCTGTCCTCCTTCACGCTCTAGATCAATCTGGTACACATATACATGGTTACAATTAAGCTAATACTTCCTTCAATTTTTGAAAGAGTATATCAATTTTTAAAATAGAAATACCAGATTGATAACGGCATCAGTAACTTTGCCCTTTAATTCATGGAAGACCTGTCATCACATTTTTTAAAAAAAAAAAAAATATATATCACACAAAACTATTTGAAACATTACTAAAATTGACAGCCTCCAAGAAAACCAACAATCAAACACTAAATAACTAAATGAACCACATGAAACATACCAAATCACGGAAGCGAGTCCATCCAACTTTATGGAGAGAGGAGAGTGACCTTTGAGAAATAAAATACCGTTCGAGATAAAAGAAAAAGCGCGACAGCCACCTCACCATAATTTTGTGGTTTTCCCACCTTTTCACAAGCTCTCTCAACATAAACTCATCATTCTTTTCTTTTAAAGATGGCAAGACCTGGTAAGAACCATGGCTTCAGTAAAAATAAATGTTACAGACATAATGCAAATCACCTACCTTAATAATTGGCTCTTGGTTATAAAACTTATAAAACATAAGAATTGGAAAGCAAGTATGTTCATATTGCATAACATTTATTGGCAATTATCAGTTTCGCCAAGAGAGTAGGTAAACATTGTGATCAGGAACAGGCATACTTCCTATTCTTACATTACAGTAAATGTATCCTAAAATAAAATTAAATAGTTTCTTACTGTAGAGGTAATATATTCATCAAATGCCTCGCTGTATTTGCCATATAACTCTTCAGAATAATCATGAGGAGGCTTCTGGGTACACAAATTATAGATTGATCTGATCTTGTGATTAAGGAGAAATACAAACAGATGACAAGTAGAGAGAAACAGAAAACTTAAACCAAACTAAGACATCCAAACAAAAGGATACGTGTACAGCATCATATACTCCTCAGCGCTGAAATTTGTAGCTGCCCTTCCTTCCAATATGCTCTTCAATTTTCCAATACCCTCTTCCATGAAATTCCATCCCTCAGCCAGTTCAACTATCTTTATCTCATCATCATACATCTTTAAAAGAGTCGTTCAAAGACAATCTGCAACCAAATAAAATTTCAAAATTTAGAAAACATATAAATAGCCCTATTCAAGCATTGATTCAACGTAAAAGAATCCAATAATGATAATAATAATTGAATGTGATCCATGACAACCACGTGGTTCTACCAAAGGGTTCATCCTCGGCTTCCCGTATAACAAAATAAGGGAGAGAGAATAATTACAGAAAATAATCAACAGATATTCAAAGAACCAGCCCACCAATTTTCTTATCGCCAAATTTTCCTCCGTATAACGGAAAAAAAAAAAGTATCTTTAGAATGCACTGTGTATATATAACAAGTTTTATATATGCTTTTGCCTCCAATTAATCACGAAACTGATATATTAACCAAAAAATATTATTTCATAAATCATCAAATGCACATTGTACTGCACAAAAAATTATACCGCGAATTCTCAGATAAAAAAGAAAGATAAACCCTAGCCTGAAATTTGATTCCTGAATTGATGATTTACAAATTAGATGTTATATAGCTTTCTATGCTTATAGATTTGTAAAGAAGGAAGGGAAAGGGGTTTAAATAGGAAATTTTCTCTTCTTCATGAAATTCCTAATTTAAATAGGAATATATATTACATAATAATATTATTAAAATAATATTAATATAACAATTTTTATTTATGTATTATAATAGTTTTTTGTTCATATTTTTGTTCATTATTATTCAGTTATTTTATTCACTCATTATTACTTTAATTTTTTTTATCTACTTCATATTTTTTTAGATATAATTCATCTTCGTATAAAATATAATTTTTATTTTTTAATTATAATTGTTTTAAAAATTTATAAATTATTTAAAATTAAAAGTTTGTTAATATTATTTGACATATTCAGTTATTTTATTCACTCATTATTACTTTAATTTTTTTAGATATAATTCATCTTCGTATAAAATATAATTTTTATTTTTTAATTATAATTGTTTTAAAAATTTATAAATTATTTAAAATTAAAAGTTTGTTAATATTATTTGACATAATTTTTTAAAATTTTTTAAAAAATAAAATATATAATTATCTTTACTAAAATAAATTTTAAGTAAAGGAGGAAAATAAATTATCTTTTTCATCCAATTTTTAGGGACATTTTGGTCTGATTATAATTATTTTATTTTCGTCATTTTTTAAATGAATAATTGGTGAGTTTGATCCCAAACAAATTTAACATTGGCAAGTTTAATCTCAAAATATTTTTTTTTAACTTTTAGGATTCCAAACTTTTTTTTAGAGAATAATAAGGATAAAAAATTCATTACATGTGAAAATAAAGAAAGAAAATAATAATAATAAAATATATTTAAACACGGAGATAAAAATGTCTTCATATTTAAAATTTTAAAAATAAAAAATTTATCAAAATAGTGAGAATATCAAAAGTCGTCGTCAATCTTCTTCTTCTTCTTCTTCTCTGGCACAAGATTTTTATCTTTTTCTAACATTTTTTAACAAAGAGAAAATAAAAAAAAGAAATGAAGGAGGTCTTTATAGAAAGAAAAAGAAAAAAACGAGAAAGAGAGATTTAGGAAATTCAAAGTTTAACAAGAAATAAAGTTACTTTGTTTCAAGAGAAAGAAGACAGTGATGATATTAAAATACTCAGTGAATCTTCCATCATTAAAACTCATTTGACAAATCAAAGTTGTTTTAAACGACAAGAAACGAATTCAAGTGAGAGCAAAAAATAGTGATCTAGTTTGGGTGTTCATGCTATTGATAAATCACTGCATAAAAAAAATGCTTTTAATGCTGAATTTTACATATAAGACTATAATGAGGAGGAATTGATGATTTAGTATTTGTGTTGTAATATTTTATTGATATAAGTCTATTAATTTATTTGCAGACTTAAACACAATTGTTAATGCAGCATTGACCATCGTTGAGCTGCTTGTGTGCACATTTGTTACTCGACATCCAACACGTAGGAAAATATTGTTGGTGGTTGTTGGGGGTAGTCTTGCCATGGTGCTGGAATTTTTTTTCCCTCTCTAGAAACTTGTAGATGAAATCAATATATGATATGTATTCTTATGGTGGTTTTATCTTGAATTTTTAGGAAGCAAAGTTTTTTTTAGTAGGAAGTTAATTCAGTTATCAATTCAACTTTTGAACTTGTGGTTATCTTGAATTTCAGTTTGTATGAAATCTAAAATTGTTCCGAGAGTCCAATCATTATTTTTGACTAGAACTTTTCTCTAGAGAATACATTTATCTTTTGTTTTAAATTGTATAAAATATAATCCAAAGTAATTTTTGTAATATCAGAGAATAATATAAATTTTCAGCAACTATCAAGAGCATCAACATTTTTTTTTGTTAATAATGAAAGTTTTTCTCCCAACAAAAATATTCCAGTTGATAAGCTGTAATAACGAATCTTTAGCTAGTAAAAAGAATAAGTTGTAATAAAAAAGAGTAATATAACAAATCTTTAGCGAATAAAATCTACAGAAAACATGATCACAGTCAAATAATAGGACAATATTTTCAATACAAACTTATGTCACTCCACAAGACACAAGAAAAAATTATCTACATGTACACTAGTCCCTTTATTTGGCAAGCTTAGGGCGATAAATGAAAGAGTGGAAAGAACTTATGAGAGAAGAGGGAGAAGTGTTTGTTTTTGTGCATGTTTCCCACATCTAACTCTAGTTTCGATATCAACAAATTTAAGATAACGTTAAATGGTTTACATGCATTTGACAAAAAAAATAGGTGTATATTGTTGGTGATTTTATGACAAGGAGGAGTTACATGTGGTAAAACCTATAACCACGGTAGAGGAAGGTATTCCCAATATCAAATTATCTTTGTTTTGATCTACAATTTACAAATATTCATGTTTTTGATAGCCTTCGAAGCTCTTGTAGAAAAAAGGATTATAGGTTTCCCTATAATTGATTATGACTAATTGTGGATTTCCTATATTCAATATGTTCTATAACATTATTTAAAATAAATGAATTTTTTGATGGCTTGAGTACACAATTATTGGATGGATGATGTCCTATTTTTATCTTTATCAACATACATCTTTAAAAGAGTCGTTCAAAGACAATCTGCAACCAAATAAAATTTCAAAATTTAGAAAACATATAAATAGCCCTATTCAAGCATTGATTCAATGTAAAAGAATGGAATAATAATAATAATAAAAATAATAATTGAATGTGATCCATGACAACCACGTGGTTCTACCAAAGGGTTCATCCTCACCTTCCGGTATAACAGAATAAGGGAGAGAGAATAACACTATACTCCAGTTACATGATTAATAATCACAGAAAATAATCAACAGATATTCAAAGAACCAACCCACCAATTTTCTTATCGTCAAATCAATATAATAATAACAGTGTCATATCTTATCGTCACCAATTTTCTTATCGCCACCAATTTTCTTATCGCCAAATCAATATTTTCCTCCTTATAACAAAAAGTTTTATATATGCTTTTGCCTACAATTAATCACAAAACTAATATATTAACCAAAAAAATTATTTCATAAATCAGCAAATGCAATGTAGTTGTGTTTAACTTCTAACATAATTTGTCCTAAATTTAATATCTTTGAAACATTTCATTCATTATATTAAATTCATTTTAATGTTATTTAATTACTTTTGTGTCCTAAATATAAAAAAATGTAAACTATCCCAGATATACCTCTTAAAGGTCAAAATCCAGCTTTTGCACATCAAAGATTTTTGTACATAGAATGCCTCTAACGTTTCAAAACGTCCCACTACATGCACCTCTATTAAGTCAAACCGTTAGTGACTCAATTTTGCCGTTATTCAATATTTTTTCACTATTTAGTATTATTCCAATTAGGAGCATTTTTGTCCAATTTTTTAAAATATTTTTTAAATGTTTTTTAAAATTTTTTTTAAAATTTTTTTTTTTTCCTTATTCTTCCTCTTTTCTCTCTCTTCCTTCTTTTTCTCTCCATTAATTTAATTTTTTTTCTCTCTCTTTCTCTTTTCTCTCTCTTTTTAGTCCGATCTTCAACTACATATTTAGTCCGATCTTCAACGACAATGTTAAGATCAACACCCACTATCAACATTAAACAAGGTTTGTCTACTCTATTGTTTTTCCTCACCAATAAGTCGTTCTCTGTTGCACCTACAATTTCGTATCCCATTTCGTCGGAATCGGTTGTCGCCGACATTTCTTCGCGGCTATATTCTTTGCTATCTGCGACTAATTGGCAGAAAAATCCAAACTTTAAAGAGTTAATCCCAGTTTTATCTCCGTCCCATTTTTCTCATTTTCTTGCACAGTATCCAAATCTGAATCCGCAGACTGCCCTAAATTTTTTTGATTGTCTCTATCGTTTACCCTCCTTCAAGCCCAATGTGCAGTCGTATTCATCCTTACTGCATATTTTAATCGCAAATAAGCATTTTGGTGTTGCAGAAAAAATCCACATTTCAATGGTTAAATCGTGCAAATCTGTGGTGGATGCGAGGGTTGTCTTGATTATGTTGAGGGAAATGAATAACAGGAGTGACGAATTTAAATTTGCACTTTATTAGGTGTTATAATTGGTTATTGATGACGCTGGCACGGTTTCTCATGGTTGATGATATGAAAATTTTATACGCAAAGAGAAAAAAGGAAGAACAATGAAAGAAAAAAAAATTAAAATTTAAAAAAAATATAAAAAATATAAAAAAAATTTAAAGAAATTAGACAAAAATACCTCTAACTGAAATAATAATAAATAGTGAAAAAATGTTGACAAAATAGTACTAAATAATGAAAAAAAGTTGACTAATGACAAAATTGAATCACTAACAGTTTGAGTTAACAAATGTGCATATAGTGGGACATTTTGAAACGTTAGAAACATTCTATATACAAAAAATCTTTGAAATACAAAAATTAAATTTTAACCTTTAAAAAATGTATCTAAGATAGTTTATCTTATAAAAAATATAATCAAATAACTTGTTATTTTAATATTAATAGTAATCATTGATTTTACTCACAATTTTTATAAATTAATTAAAATATTTTTAATTAATTCAAATAATTGTTAAAATTTCTCCCACAACTAATAATAATGATATTTTTATTATTTTTAAATATTTTCTCTAAATAAAAAAAATATACATATGGAGTATTTTTAAACACATTTTAAAATTTCATGAAATGTATAAAGAGAAATGCATTTAAAAAATGAGGGTATATATTATATTCTGCCTCAAAACTATAACAATTACATTGCTAACGTGATAATAGAGTATTTCAAATACCAAAATTTTAGGCCTAAAAAGCTCATTCATCTTCTTGGCTGCGCAACTTAGCAAGCCTGTTTGTAACCACAACATCTAATTGAGATGCTCGCTCAACAATGTCTTTCCTCTTCTTAGAAGATACATTGTGTGCAATCTCTGCACAATAGGTCCTGTTAACAACAAAACAAATAATTCATTCAGTACTATGTTGAATCAAACAAAGGCAAAGAAAAATGAAAATTGAGCAGTTGTATCTCACCTGTTGTGCATCATCAACAATTCAAGTTCATTCACATTGTGGACAACAAACTTCTTAAAACCATTGGGAAGATAATGACGAGTCTTCTTGTCAGAACCATAGCCAATATTTGGCATCAAAGTGCAACCCTTGAACTTTCTCCTCACCCTAGAGTCAATACCCTTTGGTCTCCGCCAGCTGGTCTGAGAAATCCCAAAAAGAAAACCATGAATATCAAAACAAATGCAAAACACTATCTCCCAACAGATCAACATATAGGGGAATCTACAAGATGCGAATGTTATCAGGGAAATAGTAACAGAGAGCTTATGTAGTAAGTGAAGCTAACTGTGTCGCAAGACCTGTTAAATACTTTTAATTTTTGCCCTAAAAACGAAACGGCCAGAAACATAAATAGTCTGGACATTAGATACCACGGGCAAGACCTATATTAATTAGTCTAAATATTACAGACTAATAATCCTCTTAGAGATAGAAAGCCAAGAATGTAAACAGGGATATAGTAACAGAAAGCTCATAAATGACAGCTAACTGTGTCGCAAGAACTGTTCAGATTTCAATTTATGCCCTCAAAACGAAACATCCAGACACAGATAGTCTGGACATTAGATACCACGGGCAATTATCAAATTTGAAAGAATCACAAAGGAAAACTATGATAAAGGTTCAAAAATAATTTTAAGGCTTCACACGCAATCTCAGCCGAAAGATGGTGATTTTTTTTAGTGATAATCACATAACAATCAGCAATGGTAACAATTTCATCACGGATCGCGTAGTGAAGACAGTAGGATCTTTAAAACAACAAAAGTCCACATTGTTAGAGGAAATATCTAAACATTATTAAACAATAAAAACCGAGTTGGTGAGATATACAAGGTGATCAGATGGTAGTGCATGATATTAAAATTCATCATTCGTATAAATGCAGTATAGCTGGATAATCATCATCACATCATTTTGTATATCTCGATTTATATCTTAAAACCACACTGGAAAGGACTCCACCAAAGATCTAAAAACCCTTAAAAAAAAACTAATTAGGAATCAGATATTAAACGTCAATCACCACCTTGCATCCATTGATGCAAATAAGACTGGGGCGACAATAACCTATCATCACATTCCTTTAAAAGCCATAGGAAAGTACAAAAGAAAGATTTTTGTTTTCCCAAATCATAAGATAAATCGAAACCAAACAAGTTAAATGCGAAAACACTTCACACACTCGTATATATTTAGAATATATACCTTCACAGATATTTTACGATCACTCTGGGGCCTCTTGAATTTTTTGACCCTCTTCTTAACAATCTTCTTCGAGAGCAGAGGCACCGCCATGGCTACTACTTACCTCAACTTCCTCTCCCTGCAAAATATGAACAAAGAAAAGTGTATATATATAGGGGTGGGTTGGCGTGATAACTCTCGAGGGTAGAGAGCGGCTTACTCGGAATTAGGGTTTTGGAAAGCCGCCGACTTGGGTTTTCAGAATAGAGACTCCCAGCTTATATTAGCTAGGGTTTTATCAGAATTTTTCCTTTTCTTTTTATATTTTTATAATCAATATAAAATCGGACGGCTGTGATGCAAACCTAGTCAAATTACTACTTTGTCCATGTTTTTTACTGTTATAACTTATTTAAGTTTATGAATATTGCACTTTCAGTCCCTAAATTTATTTTATTTTGATGGAGTGTTTTGGCCACATCATCTGGACAACAGCCATTGAACACTATTGTCCCTACTTTACAACACGAAAACAAAAGAAAAGCCAGAGCTAACAAATGCAGAACAATTGAAGGATAGAAAAAATTATCAAAAAATTGACCATTTGTTTGTTTAAAGTTCTTGGTCAGGAGTGAAACTATGGAATTTCTGACTCAGAAGAAACTTCACTCTTCAAATCAACCCACTAGTGCCAAAGGTAAGTTCCCTGTCTGTTCAATTATTAACTTGGAGTGGGACCATTGAGATTCCTCATTTTCAATCCTTACAAAGATGCTGAACAAAGTATGCAGTAGTATATATATATGTATATATATATATATATATATATATATATAGGTTGAGATGTTCAGTTCCCAGTTTGACTGAATACTAAAATTATGAAAGCCATAGTTTTCTTGCTAATTGTTGTCCTGGAATGCAGTTATAATTTTGATGGAGGTATTTCAGTTACAGTAACTTATGATCACAAGGCACTCATTATTGATGGAAAGAGGAGAGTATTACAGTCAGGATCTATACATTATCCACGAGCCACACCTGATGTGAGTTGGAGTCACTCTTCCTCTTTCCTGGGATTCAACTGTTGATATTAATTATCAGCCTGAAATTTTGCTACCTTGCATTTTGAGCTGATTGTTGAAAAGATGTTGTTCCTTGTGGTGAATGTAGGTGTGGCCAAAAATCATCAATAAGGCAAAGGAAGGAGGATTGGATGTGATAGAAACTTATGTTTTCTGGAATTATCATGAACCTGTTAGAGGAAAGGTATCATCTCAGAATATGTTAAATACTTTTAGTTTGGTCCTGAATTGGAGCTTATATTGAATGGCTATGTATGTATATAATCTAAGTGGTAGTGATGAATAATCAGTATGGAAAACTTAAATTTTACTTGGCATCTAATCTTCATTTCACTATGTTGTAGTATTATTTTGAAGGCAGATTCGACCTTGTAAAGTTTGTGAAGACGGTGCAAGAAGCTGGCCTCTTTGTTCATTTAAGGATTGGTCCGTATGCCTGTGCTGAATGGAATTATGGGTTGGTTTCTTATTTAGTTCTTTAAACCTTTCTCCCCTGAAAGATGTTTATTCTTGGGATAAATGTTGTGTTGTGGATTAAAATCGTCTGTGTTCTGTTCTTGCAATTCATTTTCTTTGGATTTTAACCTTACAAATACTGGGGTAATGATTTTCCCAAGGTAGAAAAGTTTTCATATTCTCTTCTGCAGCATAATTTATTTAAGTGGGATTCTCCCTTTCTCCTCACTAATGCACACAGGGGTTTTCCTGTTTGGTTGCACTTCATTCCCGGCATTCAATTTCGGACAACAAATGATCTTTTCAAGGTATAGTTTGGCCCTTAGTCCATACTCTAAAAGCTTCTCTTGTCTCTGTGTTTTTAATTCTCTGGGAGAAGCTTCTTCATATTTCGTTCCAGCTTCTGAAACTTTTACAAATGCAGAATGAAATGAAGCTTTTCCTTGCAAAGATAGTGAACTTAATGAAGGAGGAGAAACTCTTTGCATCCCAAGGCGGGTCAATCATTCTTGCTCAGGTGGAGAACGAATATGGAAATGTTCAGGGGTCCTATGGAATTGGTGGAGAGTTATATGTTAAATGGGCTGCTGAAACTGCTGTTAGCCTTAACACAAGTGTTCCTTGGGTGATGTGCCAACAGAGTGATGCACCTGATCCAGTTGTATGTATTTTCTTATTTGTAGCTAAATGAAGGATGACTCATCAACTTATTAGTGTGTGGAATCTGAATATTCTTGCAGATAAATACATGCAATGGTTTCTACTGTGATGGATTTACTCCAAATTCCCAGTCCAAGCCATCAATGTGGACAGAGAATTATAGTGGATGGTAGACATTTTTTACTTTAGCTGTTCAAACTTCACAAGTTCTCAAAAGCTTCCTCTTTTTGCAGGTTTCTTTCGTTTGGTTATCCTATCCCTTATCGACCTGTTGAGGATCTTGCTTTTGCTGTTGCACGCTTCTTTGAAAAAGGTGGCACTTTCCAGAATTACTACATGGTAGTTCAAATGTGTTACTTAAGTTCTTTTCTCAGCCTTTTCTTTCTCCAGGGATTCAGTTCTATTATTTCTTCACAGTATTTTGGTGGCACCAATTTTGGAAGAACTGCCGGAGGTCCTTTGATTGCAACAAGCTATGACTATGATGCACCACTTGATGAATATGGTAAAAACTCTATTATAGATTTTAACAATTGGTTCTGATGGAGAACATCATTCTGTATTGGTTCTTATGATAATCAATGCAGGTTTCATTAGGCAGCCAAAATGGGGACACCTGCGTGACTTGCACATGGCTATTAAACACTGTGAAGACTATCTTGTTGAAGCAGATCCCTCTAGAAAGCAACTTGGATTGAACCTTGAGGTATGGATAGATTAGAAAAATGAAAACTTCAACCTCCTGTCAAGTGTCAACCTTGTTCATTGATTCTGGGAGAATTCTTGTACATCAGGCACATGTGTATTACAAAAGTTGCAATGATTGCGCAGCCTTTCTTGCTAATTATGATGAAAAGGTGGATGCAAATGTGACATTCAATGGCATTTCCTACTTCCTTCCAGCTTGGTCTGTGAGCATTCTTCCAGATTGTAAGAATGTCATTTTCAACACTGCAAAGGTTATTTCACAAAAGGCCCCCCTCCATGTTTCTCTTTCACATAATGAACATTCACTGGCATCATCATCACCATGGAGCTGGTACAAAGAGAAAATCGGAGCGACGGGTAACAACACCTTTATGGCATCAAGTTTACTGGAACAAATAAACACAACAAAAGATATGAGTGATTTTCTTTGGTACACTACAAGGTAACTAATACAGGATCATGTTCTTGATACATTTTTGCGGAACTTGTTCTGATATAGTTTTTATATCTATTTGTATCTTATCTCACTCAGGATAAATGTGGAAGAGAGTCTTGGAGATGGACAAGCAAAAGAAGTAGGTTTGCTTATATCAAGTTTGGGTCATGCAGCACTTGTTTTTGTGAATAAAAAGCCAGTGGGATTTGGTTATGGTAATCATGATGATGCAAGTTTTGTACTGATTGAGAAACTTCATCTCAACCATGGGGAGAACACATTGGATATCTTAAGCATGATGGTTGGTTTGCAGGTATGTAATACTTTTCAAAGGAAATTTCTCTTCTTTCATGGGGCAAATACACTAATTTCTTGAAAATACCAATTCTCCAAGAACTACGGCCCCTGGTTCGACATTGCAGGTGCAGGGATTTATTCTGTCCTCCTTGCTCGTTTGAATAATTCAAAGTATGATCTTTCTTCTACAAATTGGACCTATCAGGTTTTTCTCTCTGCTATACTTCTTTTTGACTTCAAAGTTATATCCACAGAGTTCAAAAGTTTTTGACTTGATTTGAACATCAATTACTAATTTTTCAGGTGGGACTGGAAGGAGAATCTCTTGGACTTGATAAATTAAGCATGGCAAATAGTTCATTGTGGATACAAGGAAATTCTCCCCCAGTAAATCAAAGTTTAGTATGGTACAAGGTATTATTGTTTTACTTGCTTATATTTTGTGGAACAAAATACTCAATTCACAAATTTTGAACAAACAAAATAGATTCAAGAATTTATTTTACCTTCCACAGACCACATTCCTTGCTCCTGATGGAAAAGGTCCAGTGTCTTTGAATCTATCGACCATGGGAAAGGGTCAGGCGTGGGTTAACGGCCAGAGTATAGGGCGGTACTGGCCTGCATATCTCTCCCCATCAACTGGTTGCACTGATCACTGTGATTACAGAGGAACTTATGATCCTTTCAAATGTCTAAAGAAATGTGGTCAGCCAGCTCAAACTCTGTAAGTCAAAGACACCAAAAGAGTTGATTAGTTATTACTTTCAGTCTAGCATTCTTTCATGAACTTTTTAAACTTTGCTAAGGTATCACGTACCACGAACATGGTTACATGACGGTGAGAATCTACTTGTTCTCCACGAAGAACTTGGCGGTGACCCTTCAAGAATTTCAGTGCTGACACAAACAGGCCAAGAGATTTGTGGAATGGTATCACAGTCTGATCCTCCGCCGGTTGATACTTGGAAACCACAACTAGGTTTTGGATCCATAGCCCCTCAAGTTCGATTGGCTTGTGACGAAGGTTGGCATATTGCTTCAGTTAAATTTGCAAGCTTTGGAACTCCTGAAGGAAATTGTGGGTCATTAGTCACTGGAAATTGTCACCGAAATGTCTCCTCATTTGTTCAACAGGTAAATGTGCATCCTTCCCACTTGTTCTTGTATTACCTAGTTTTTTACTGATGCAAAAATTACTCGATTCAACCAGGTTTGTGTCGGAAGGCAGAGATGTTCAGTTCCTGTCTCCACAGCTAATCTTGGAGATCCATGTCCTGGGATGCTCAAAACTTTGGCTGTTCAAGTTCTTTGCAGTGACTAGAAATTTTTTGACATTTTCCTGTTGTTAACAAAGAATGTACTTTTTAAGTATGTTTATGGCAAAAGAATAACATTAAGATAAAGAAGAATTTCTTGGACAAAAAGGAATACTGGCCCTGACAAAATTATTACATTCTTCATCTACTTTGCTACAAGTTGCAGAAATGAACTTTATGAACAATTAGGGAATGAAAACTGAATTACCATTTCACAGTACTTTAGAACCTTCATAAGAGAAAAGGTGTATTGCATTTCGATAGCTAATGCCAGCAAGTTCCTCCTTAGACATCTCAAGCAAAGATGATACATAAGAGAGTATATGATGAATATTAGCTGGATGGTTTATGTCATTCTCCGGTAATGATTTGTTCCCACAAGAATCAGTAGAAGTTGAACTTTCTCCTTGATCTAAAACTTCATTTTCAATCAAAAAAAGAGAATCAGAACCAGTCAATTTTGGAAGAGCATCCGGTGCATCTGTTTCCAATAGAATCCTTTCACGAGGAACTGACTTCAAGATCTTCTTTGCTTTGCTGTCTTTCAAGAACATAAGAAATCCAGAAAAGGAAAAGTAAGCGCCAAGTTTAGCAAATTCAGGAACCAATTCTGCAGAACCAAGGTAAGAATGCAAAAGTACACCAGCAGGGAATGGTCCTATAGACTTCATTACATCAAGGAGATCACCAAAAGCTTGCACACAGTGAACAGAGGCTGGTCTTTTCAACTCTTTGGCAAGTTGAAGCTGCAGACGAAAAACTTCAAGTTGATCAGTAAAATCAATCTGCCTCCCTTTTGAACCTTTATCTAAACCAATCTCCCCTACTGCAGCTGCAGGAGTTGTCTCAAAGAATTCCTTTAAAGTATTCATCCAATTAGGAGTTCTATCAGCCACAAACCATGGATGGATTCCAAAATTTGGAATTACAGAAGGGTATTTGTCACTCATCTCCTTGACCAAACACCAATCTTTCTCAGATACTCCATTAACAGCAAAATGAGTTACTCCTTTATTATGTGCAGTCCTAATTACTTGAGGGGCCATATTAAAGACTCTAGGATCTTGTAGGTGACAGTGAGAATCAAAAAGCTTCATCATGGTTACTTCTTATATGTTGTTATCTGTTTTCGGAATCAAGAAACACAGTCAAAAAGGATGAAGAAGCTATAAACTTATAACTGCACTGCATTTCCAGAACATGCCAAGCAAACATATACATATATATGTATATATATATAATTACTAATCTTTCTCCCTATTATCCCTTACATGTTGTAGAATTTCTTTTCATTTATTCAAAGAGAAAGGACTCCCTTTCTTCTTCAACAAAAACATCTCACTAATATAATGATAGAAAATACATTATGTGAACAAAATTTTAATACCTAATTTTTCCGTTTTCATTTTCATTGCTAGAAATTGCAGAATTTGTAGTAGTGTTAGAAATCGAAAGTCCGTGTACATATTAAAGAAAGATTGCGACTTTACTAATTGACAGAAAACTGAAAAGAAGAAATTAATGGAAGCTTTCAATTTTTTTTGCGAGATAAAAAAAACCACAAGCGGAACGAACATGAATCCCACTCATAGGAAGCGAATTATCAAACTAAGCAAAATTTACGCAGATAAAGGAAAAAGAAAAAAAAGGCTTACGAAAGTGAAAAATCAACCCGCAGTGAAGGTAATAGCTTTGTGGCCACTGGAACTTTGGGGAGGCAGAATCACCTACTAAATATACGACGACATTTTACCGAAAAAGAGAGAAATCCGTAAAATATATTTGTCATATCCGTAAAAAATTTAAAAACAAAATCTTTTTTTCATGGAAATAGGATCAAATAATTTATTATAATTAAAGAAAAACATTATCTGGATAAGGATTAAGAAGTCCAACATTAACATCAGTCGGATTAGAAAAATGGAGGAAGTAATCAAAATGGTCTAAAAGAGTTGGATTTTAGGTAAGGAGTGGTCAAATGCAAGGCATGGGTTTTGGTGATAAGACTTTTTTGGGTTGGCAAATGGCAGCTATATAGCAAAATGGCCTCCTTTTCCACGTTGGTACACACGCAAGCTTCCAACTACAACAGTTTTAAAACCTAATATATCAATCATCATAAGAAAGTAAAAAGAAAATTCCTATTTTTCTATAGTACATCAAAACAAGAAACAAGAATGTTTCTTTTTCTTACAAAAAGAAATCAATTTTGAATTTCGAAGTTTCTTTGTTAACTCCACTTGCTCTGGAATATCTTCTCTCCTATCTCTCTCTTTTCTTTTCTTTTCTTTTCTTTTTCTTCTCTTTACGACTTAAATGTGCTTTTTTTTGGTTTCGTTTTTGATTCTTCTTTCTCGTTGCTAATATCTCTGAAATAACACAAGAACAAAATAAAGGCGCCTCCTTTCTTCTCTTTCATTCAAGAATTTAAGCGTATCTGATAATTTCTTGACAGCCCTGAAACACACCATGAATCGGAAGGCTAGTGTTTCCAAGGAGCTTAATGCAAAGCACACAAAGGTACTTCCTTTTTTTTTCTTCAGTTTTCTTTTGTTTTAAGTTTCAACTCTACTGTTGTATCAAAATTATTGTGTTTTTCTATCCGTCGAAGAATTTATTATGTGGGTTTACATTGTTTCTTATGCAGCTTAATTTTTAGTATGCCAGATTTCTATATTAAACCGTAAATAAATTTTCCATTGCTTAAGCATAGAACAAAAGGGTATTTCTTCTGATTGTTTTTCTTCTTGAAACCAGAGTTTTTCACCTGAATTCATTCTTCAAGGCTATGTCGCTGATATTTACTATATGCGTATGCTTGGCTCAAAGTTCTGTGCTTTTTTTTCTTCTGTTGGTTGGGGAGGGGTTAAAAATACATATAAAATTGAAAATAATTGAGCTATCCATATTCCATAAAGCATGACATAGTGCTATGTTTCAGTTCAATATTATATGTTTTAGCCTAGCTGTCAGGGGTTCTGAAAAGCCAATCTACTCTTTGGTATTAAGGCCTGTTTGAGCTGTTAGCATTCTTTTGTCAGCAATGATGCTCACTGCAGCTGTATATGTCGGGAAGTAGTTGCAGGTTGATTAAACTAACTTATTAGACTAAAACACCCTAATACGGACAGCTGATTCATCTCGTTTACTTTGGAAAAAGAAAGCATTTTGACAATTATATAAGTCAACGGGTTTCTTAATAATTAGAATTATAAAAGTCAATGTGGAGGGATTTAGCAATTTTATGCTAGAGTCTGAGTTTTCTATATCTGGTTATTGGTTTGTAAAGTCCAATCTCCCCTTCTGAACAAGGAGGAAAACATAGCCTAGCCTGAAGATGATCTTTTAAGTTTTATTTGGTGGAGAAGCTGAATAGTCAGAATCATGTGACTGTAGAGAAAATGGCATTTAACAGTTTAAGATACATACCTGGAATCTCAAGTATGCTTTTCTTTTAGATATTTATCATGATTCTTGGTGAACTTGAATCATCAGATTTTCCATATTATGGTTTTCCCATGAAAAATTGACCTACTGAATCTGTATTCTTATTTATTTTCTCTGGACTTGCACATCAGTTACCTGTATCCACATTTAGACTTCCAGGTTCCTTTTCTCTTTTTTGAGCCTAAAATGACTAATGCATATTTTTGCGTCTTTATAACAGATTCTAGAAGGGTTACTTAAGATGCCGGAGAATAGGGAGTGTGCTGATTGCAAAATGAAGTTAGTATCTTAGACCTGCGTATTCTTTATCACTCACAAATGAGAAAATTGTTTCCTTTTTTGGATAGATATTAGATAAATGTCGTGCTTATATTTCTGATGGAAATCGTACTTTGAACAGAGGTCCAAGGTGGGCTAGTGTCAATCTAGGCATCTTTATATGCATGCAGTGTTCGGGGGTTCATAGAAGTCTTGGAGTACATATATCAAAGGTAAGCATTTCATATTAGCATGCGTGCGTACTTCTATCGGATTTCAATTGTCATTAATTGATCGTTTCTTACTTAAATTCTAGTCAAAGAGAAAAGGATATTGTTACTTAACATAGATTGATCAAGTCTTACTATCCTTTCCCCTTTGCTTGCAAGAAGCTTCAGATTTCCTTTCATGTTTACTAAATGTCTTTAACTTTTGATACAGGTGAGATCTACCACTCTTGACACATGGCTCCCGGACCAGGTTGCATTTATACAATGTAAGGAAGCTTCTCTTTCTATACTTGGCATTCTTGAGAATTTTTACTTTCAAAAGTTCTATGTGAGTTACGTATTTGTGCTTCGATGCAGCAATGGGAAATAACAAGTCGAATAGCTACTGGGAAGCTGAGCTTCCTCCTAACTATAATAGAGTTGGAATTGAAAATTTCATCCGAGCAAAGTATGACCCCTGTTCACTGATGGGTACTATGATCAAGATAGCTTAACTCGCCCTTCATTTTCTCCTTCTGGTCATGGAATTAACCTTGGGACTTATCTTATTTCTACTATTGTTATCTGTTAGGTATGCTGAGAAAAAATGGATTCCAAGAGACGCAAAATCTAAAACTTCGGGTGTGGTAGTAGAGAGAATTATGCCAAGTAAGGCCGGATCTGGGACTGTGAGTGTTGGAAATACTAAAAGAACTGAAAATTTGGTAGAGGAGAGGAAGATCCCTCAGCTTTTCAACAATTCTGGTAATATCTCTGCCCCACAAAATGGCAGAACTTCTGTGCTTCCTAAACTAGCCAAACAGGTGAAGATGATAACTTTAAAAAAAAAAAAAAAAAAAACCTCTCTTCTTGGTTGTCAATCTATGCATATATGTTCCTCCAGAAATTCAGTTCCTATTATACTGCTGCACACAGTAATTATGTTAATGTTCTTTCCGACTATGCTGACTGATTATGTAGACTAGTACAAAGGGTGCTGCTTCCATTAAACAACAACAAATTTGTCAGAAACCAGAACTAACAGATCCTGGGGTCGAGCAGGGAAAGCCACAAACTAATGCCATTTCGGCTGCTTTCCCATCTGAGGTTGATAATGGAATCGATAGTTGTGATCTTATTGTTCCTTATACTTCAATTCAATACATAGTTTTTTTGATGTTTTAAAAGTTTATAACATGGGTTACTTGACAGGTTGCTTCCGTCAAACCACAAGAAGTTCATCAGAGATCAGGACCAGCAGACACCAAAGAAAACAATGGAAAGCTTGGTGACCATACCACCGTCTCTGCTAAGCCAGCATCCAATGTTGATTACCCTACTGATCTTTTCAATATGCTTCCCTTAGAGGAGGGTCATAAGGAAAATGATTCCAAATCAGCTACTACTCATCATCGTCATCCCAATGGAGGAATCCAGTGTATGTTCTTACTGAAATTTTAATTCAAAAGAGTCCGAGAATCATTCTGCTACTCCCCACTCTTTTTGTCTCTGTGTGTATCTGAATTTAAGAAGTTGCTTCTGTCATTTAAATCACTTGCAGCAGCGGCAGCTGAACAATGTCAGGAGCAAGTGTCAGAAAACAAGAACAAGCTTGACTCTGGAATTGAAGAATTAATGAGAGATTTTCAGTGGAATATACCAACTGTTGCAGGGGAACCCTTGAAAGATGTCAAAAACAACAGCACAAACCATTTTGACAAGGTATGCTAATGAACTGCACAATCAATTAAAATGTTGTTTTACGTACTATTTCTGCTTCCCTTATTGCAATTCCTAGTTAACTTTATAATTCTTGATTCCTATACCTGCGCGCAGTCCTGTACAGGTTTGCCAAAATCCATCCAACAACAAGGCATTCCTGCTCCAGCTGAACAACAGCCTCTCCTGATGGTTGCTGTTCCAAAGCCTTATGGTTTGCCCCAATCATTCCATAGTAATATGCATCAAGCCCCTTACAATTCTGTCCCCATAACTGCTCAAAATTGGGGGAGAATTAGTTATCAGACTCCTGGAATGACCAAGCAGGTTTGTTCCACAGAAAATGATTCTCATCCCTTTTTCACTTATAACCAAACATCCAAGTTCTTAACTTTCCTTTCTTCTCACACTCTAGATGGGAAACATGCAACCTGTACATTATAATAATACAACCAATGCTGCTTATTCAAACTCCAGGTACACAATTAACTGCAATCTTTTCGTAATTGTAAATTGTAAATTGCTTATCAGTAGTAGTTTGCAGGACTTGTCTATCTATACTTGACAAGGACAATTGAAAATAGTACAATATGTGTTCGTAGTTTCCCAGGTCGGAGATAACTCTATACTTTGTTTTTCTTTATCAGTATGTATCATCCTGCACAGCAAACGGCTGCAGTTAATGGAAGAACAAGCATTGGAGGAGAAATTAGAAGGCAATTCTCGCCGTTGACTGCGCCTTCTGTTATTCCAGTTTCAGGAAATAATTATGATTTCTCATCCTTAATGGATGGGATGTTTACAAAACGATGATGAAGTTGTTGCCATGCCTGATCATGTGTGTTTCCGAAACAGGCACGTCCAATTCATTATGTACATAATTGGTTCTTTTTATCATATTTAGTAATATTTTAGCCTTTGTAATAAAAAAGTATAGAAATATTATTACAGTACTAGAAATAAAATGAAACAATTTAAGGATATCCAGAATTTGAATTTCATTCATGAAAATGGATTACAAGATTTTTTAGGAGGTTTCTAGTCTTTGTCTTTCTTACAAGACACATTATATGTTCTAACAGGCTGATCACTCACTTTCAAATCCCAACAAAATTTCGATTCATTTATGGCGCCGGTCTGTGACTTGCACAAATGTAGTACTTTTCATATAAAGAATATTATATCAGTGAGATCCAAAACATTTCTTGTCGACATTAAATGCAGAGAAAACAATCCATGCACCTACCCTTTTCCCACCTTGTTTTTTTCCCCCAAACTTGTACATATAAAAACATTCCTCATTAAATGCTTTTTCAAGAAAATAAAAGAAGGGTCTTTGTTTATGTTTTTGTTTTTGTTTTTTTATACAGCGTATTGACTAAGTAGGTTGAAGGAAGTAGCAGTATTATTATTACATATGAATGACGGGTTCTCGATAGTTACTGCAAAGATAGCGGTGTTAAGAATATCCCAGAATAATGAACATTTGTCACCTCCTCGATACTTTGTCGGTGTGAATAATACTTGACTTAGTAAAGTCCACTTTTCACACTGCAATTTTTTTATTTTTTATTTTTCTTGAAAATCCAAGAAGAAATTTTGTTCGATATTTCCCAAGGATGTTCTTGCGTGCGTGGCTTCTTTCAAGTATTAACACGAATATGGTAGTTATGTTAGTTGATCAACTGCTCAATTTAGATGCTCACCATGAATATTGAATAAATATAGATATAAAAAGTGGGGAATATTCAAGGTTGGAAGTGTGGAGTCTACCAGTCCAATTCTTTATATATATATATTAATAAATTTAACAGAAAAAAAGGGGCACTGCAATGCACACTGGCTACCCTGTCACACCCCCACCCAAAAAGAAAAAGATTCATTAATAATAAAAGTTATGGAGTAATTTAACTGTGTCTGCAACTTCTGGATACGGGCATACGGGCTTGGTGGTTATTTTGGTTGAAGAAACGTACCCCAAGTGCGGTTAGTTAGTAGTTAGGATCCAACACTTTATTTTTTATTTTTTATCCTCAGTACATTTAATACGATATTAGGAGAGATTAATAAATTTGTACAAGATTATGCGGTAATTAACACAAACACGTGGTGTGCACAATTTGTGCAGTGAATGCTCTTGATGTGTCCTATTCTTCTTCATCTTGTGATTGTGAAATTGTGATGTTATTACACTTTGATCAATAAGTTTTTGGATGAATTGGACACATGGATTCCAAATCAAAATTAAAACTTTTGCCAGATAAAAAAAGAAGAAGGCTTTAATTATTAACAGGAATGCAGCACGGAAAAAGAATTGATTAAAGTTTCAATTTTTTTTTTCTTTTTCGTGGACATTTGTCTAAAGATCAAACAAGTTTTGGTTTCAAAATCGGTTCTTTTTTTTTCTTTTTTTTCTAGTACAAAAGCTATTTCCAAAGTCCCAATTTTTCAATACTTCCATGGCCATATCAAGAAAAGAAAAGAAGAGAAAAACCAACTTATCTTTATTTTAAATTTTATTTACATCTTGGATCCATCTTTTTCTTTGTAAGAAAACCAGGGAAAAAAAAAATTAAAGTAACGGTTTGGTCGGTTGGTCATCGAAAAAGACCAACGGTACTGGTACTGGTACTGGGCAACTGGAAACTCTGGAATCTGCCAAAAAAAAGGTCTTTCTCAGCCGTGTGAAAAGCAGCATTAGCTCAGTCAAGTGCAGTGAAAAGAAAAAAACCGTTATTTGGGACCGGAACGGCAGTAGACCCACCGGACGGCCGGATGAGATGCTTTGTATAAAATCAAGGCATAATTTTTAATCAAATTAGAAATGGATAAGGATATTTGTTGTTGGATTATACGCGGAAATATAAATGCAGCGTATGCGGATTAAATTTTAACTATTTGTACTGATTTTTAATACTATTTGAGATTGTGATCAACTTAAGAAATAGTATTTGAATCCTGGATATTGTGTTTTATAGCTAAATACATTGTCTACATTCTTTGAATATAATAATTTATAAATTAATTAACGATTCATTTTGCAATTTCCTTAAATATTATTAAGATTACTGTGAGACCCTTTGTCCCGATGGTGTGGGACAACTCCGGCAATGGTTGTGCAAGTGTGCAAGCAGCAAATGATTTAGGATTTGACTGTATGCCCCATTTTATAGAGAACTGGTGTGCGTGGGCCGAGACACCAAACCGAAAATGTTGGAAATCCTAAGGGTGCCCTAGTGGCATGAGTCGTGACTCATGGGATGACTCTAAACCCTACCCATTTCTAGATGACTATAAATAGGGATAGATGGCAAGGGAAAAGGGATCAGCGAGGCAGCCAGAGAGATAGTGTAATTAAGGGTAGCATAGATAGATTAGGGTTGTTCTATCTTGTAGGCCTGTGTGGCTGCGCAGCTTTATGCATATAGAAAGGTTGGGCGAATTGCCTGTAATTATTGTTGACTTACTCATTTACTTGTAATTATCTGTCCGCTGTGTGTACTTATGTTTGCACACATGACGCGCGCAAGTTGCGTTGAGTATCATAAACTAGTGGCCTTACCAGAAAGAGACACTTCGTGATAATTGCCATTATCCACTTAAAACATATTTTAAACAAATAAACATGAAGAATTTGTTTAACTTCCTTAACTCGGAAGCTTCCCCAAAGAATGGAGCGTTGTGTTTTTAGTAGTAAAAAAACTAACTATCCAATCAAATTAATCATATAATTTTATTTATAATTTTTTAATAATATATATACACAAACTTGCAAAATTTACTAACAATAATTACTTTTATATATATAATAGAGAAAGAAAAATATAATATATAATAATAAAAAGTATGATCTTGAATAACTGCTAACTGCCACTACAACATCAAATTAAAGTTAAAAATGACACGTTTCCGAAATTAACGGAGGGATAATTTTTTTAAAACAATCTGGTGATTTTTTTAAATTTTTTTTTTTTTTTTGAGAATTTAATTATTTTATTTAAATAAAATAGTATAATGGGGCAGTTGTGAGAAAGATTCTTTCATTATCTGTCTGAAATTAATGAAGAATTCTTTAAGGTTTATCCAACGGTACTTTTAGGTAATTATGAAAAACCAAATCTAAGGCGTCACTGAAATTTTGAAAAGTAACAAAAATTAAAAATTGCTTTCTTTTTCTTGTATTTAATGGTTTATCGTTATTGACTTTTTTATCCTCAACCGCACCGACCATACTTTTTTTTTTTTGAAATTTAAATTTATAATTTTTTTATTATAAATTAGATTGTATGGTTGATTGAGCTGGATAACTTCCTCGATTTTCTTTTTACTTTTTGCATGCATGTCAACATGATAATGCACGTAGCTTGCTAAGGTTAAAAGAGTCAATTCAACCTCCATTTTATCTCTATAAAATTGGAAAAGAAAAAGAATATATATATATATATATATATATAATTATTAATTTTAATTCAAATTTTACTCGTAAAATATAATTATTAAAATCTAACTTTTATTTTTATATAATATTTACGAGTAATCTCAAATAAAACTAGTATTTAAATAAATTTAATTATTAGTAATAAACAAAATATTGGAGTCGATATGAATAAGCAAACTAACTGTATACATATAGGAATTTCATCATCTTTCATTTGACCTACACAAATACAACATTAATTCTATACATTCAAAGACGCTTCATTAAAACACGTGCATTTAAAGAAATAGACTTGCCAAAAAAGCTAATCAAACCATTTTAGTTTTAAATGACACGAATTGTCTTAAAAAACATATTTAAATTAATTCACATTTAGATTAATTTTCATTTGAATTGATTTTATACAAAACGCAACTTTAATTCCAAATTATAAACAGTTACATACATAAATTAGAGATTAAACCATTGACTTCATACCTACATTTTAGAATTGAAGTTAATCAAAATTTTATGTGGATATATTTTTTAAACCTAGCTAACTTCTTCCTTTCTTTTTCTTTCAATTAAAAATTTTAAAATACGATTAATTGATAAGACGTAACATGTTAACTTATCGTATACATCATATATATATATATATATATATATATATATATATATATATAATTATTATTTTTAAAAAAATTAATTTTAATAAATTTGTACTCGAATTTTTCTTTTATTAAATGAATTAGTTTGGAAACAAAACCAAACCACTAAGGCCTTTAAAGCAACAACACAGAAAAAATAGAAAAATCTGAAATATATAATAAGAAAGAAACACTTACCATTTTGCATTCTATTACTTTCTGGTTAAAGAAAGTTTGGTAACTTCATCCATCAGAAAAAACATATATATTTGGATTAGAATATGACATAACATGAATTAAAATGTCCATAAACATTTATTTAGTAATAAATAAAAAAATATTATCCACAATTCATCGAGACTATATATACATATATATCTTATGTGAAGTCAAAATAGGTCATCATTTTCAAGAAACTACAAAATTGAAGATTAAAAAAAATTTAAAAAAAGTTGGAAGTAATGTTATCTTTATAATAGAAGTAAGGGTTGAATTTCTTCTAAAATGAGAAATGTCAAATAATATGTAATATTGAAAGGTAAAAGTGCAATCTTTTTTTTATGTTTAAATTTTTTTTTTTGCCATTTTGACATCATTATGAGTAAACCAAATGAAGTGATACACTTTTGTTTTTGCTTTTACGTTTTCTTATAATTAAACAAAGAATTAGGTAAAAAGTTCATTCACAAATAAGGATATATAGTGAGAAAAAAAGATACTTTTACTTTTACTTTCCATACATTAAAAAAAAGAATTCAAGAAAAAATATTTTAATTTAAGATATTATTAATTTTAATTACGCGCTTTTTAGATGAAAAAAAAGTACGTAAATATTATATATTATAAAAATTATATAAGAAGTAAAAATATAAATTGAGCTTTAATCTTTAAAATTTTAATATTGATCGTGGGATGTCAGCATAAATGGAAAAGAGAGAAAGAACCTTCTAATGAATATTAACTAATTTTTTTCAGAAATGAAGTGATAAAATAATATTTAGAAGGAAAAAAAAATAAATTTGGAAAAAAGGTAAAGAAAAATACAATCTTTATAGAATCTCACTTTAAAAGAAAAGAAAAAAGAAAAAAGAAAAAAGAAAAAGGAAGAAGAGAATAGTCGGTCAGGAATGCACCCACCAAGATGTGGGACACGTGTAACACTCGATGGAACCTACCGGCTACCGTAACCTAAGAGCCAAAAGGGTTATCATGAATCTTCTTACAATCCTCCTCCGTTTCTAACGGTTGATCAATTATATAATTTTTTAAAATAATAATTAAAATTAAAATTTGTTATTTTTATATATATTAAAAAAAAAATTGAACAATTTATTTGATATTAAATTTAATTTAAATATAAAAATACTAATTAATATGTAAATGAATAAACAAATAAGCAGAGACATGGCACATGGCATTATTTAGTGGGGTCGGGGAAAATTCAATAGTATGATTATTGTCAAGAACGCCTCATATATACATTTTTATATGTATATATATTATTTATATTTGTTTATACTTCTTAGTATTACTTCTCCGATAAAATTAATAATTAACTATGAGAAAATTCAATATTTAAATAAATAATAATGGATGTTTTGTTTTGTGTATGTGTTATGATTTATATTTGGATATTATAATTAATAGAAAAATAAATACTAGCCGTCAATATAATATGGGGAAGTAAGCTATGTTTAGTGGCTAGAGCTATTTAATATTTTTATATTAAGTGCTTTTTTTAAATTATATTATTTTTATAATCTCTTAACTAGTCGAGATAGACATAGAATAAGAAAAAATATAAATTGTTAGACGAATAATATTCATATCAATCTATTTTAAATGAAAATTCACTTCATTTTAATTGTCTTTCAATAAATATATTAAATTTTACTCTTTTTTACCTGTTTTTCTTGTTATTAAGAATTAAACTTATTTTTCCTTTTGCTCTAAAATATCATTGACAATTTAAAATACTTATTTGAATTATATTAATTGGCATAAACAACAGTCTCAAATTATGAATTTTTGATAAAATATTTATTTTAAATATATAAAACATAAAAATTATGGGTTTTCTATAAAAACATATTATTTGTTCATTTTAAAATATTTTTATTAAATAATTAATTATATTTTTTTATTATAAAGCTTAACCATTGATTTTTTTTAATATATATATAATCTTCAAATGGGACTAATTTGGTGTATTCTTCAACTAAATTATATATATTGACTTCCATGGAAGACTTCAATAATTGAAAAAAATGAAATTATTTAAATACAAAAATAATAATGAAATTATCCTCGCTACGTCCATTTTTAAGTCATCAAAATATCATATTTTATTTTTTTAGAGCGGGAAAGTCATCAACTGTCAATTTGTCTGGTAGTCTAAACTCTTAAGTACTACATAAATAAGAAATAGACTAATTTTCTTTATTTATTTATTTTTCCTAATTATGGACCCCACAAACCTCATCTCTAATTAAATTAAATAAAAAGCGAAGTCACTTTTATCCCTATTTTGACTATTCTAGTATCTTCTTCGAACCCGCTAGTGGGCCCCTCCGCTCCCGCTAGTTTTTTTTCTTTTTTTCTTTTTTTTTTCTTTTTGACAATTGTGGGTCCTCCCCAAGTTGCACTGCTCCCCAAGCTCCAACTCAATCTATCTTCCATCCAACGGTTCTCATTTCATCAATACAAAAAACCGCGTACTACACAACCCAACAAATATTTGTATATCGTTTATATATAGATTGTATAGAGATCGATCACAACAAACTCATGCACTGCCAACCAACTAATATTCTGCATTTCACAGTATCCGCCTTCTTCTTCTTCCTCTTCCTCTTCCTCCGCCGCGGCGGCGTTTTTCCTGTTTCATACGAAATAAATTAAAATCCTCACTCTTTTACTGTTAATAACTGGAATTAATATTTAGATATGTCTGCAACAACTTGGATACTTTGTTCGAAGATTGTTCTGATATCTACGGGAGCTATTTCTATAGCTATGGCTATAAAACTCACCGTTCCGCCAGTTATGGCGTTTGCCTTCTGCAACGTTCCCGCCATTTGGACCGCGCTGATTTCGTGGCTTAAGCCTCCGTACATTTACTTCATCGTCAACGGAATCATCATCACCATCGTGGCTTCTTCCCGCTTAAGCCAGCTTCACAAAGTTGTTGATTATCATGAAAATTCAGAATATAAAACATCTCCTCCGGCGGATCGGACTCATCATCTTATCGTGGCGGCAACCATACCTGTCCAGTCTATGGCTACGCCGGAGATAAATGTGATTGAAGCACCGCCGCGGCCGGTGCCGATGGATCAATTGTCTTATAATAATGAGGGCGCCGATGATGTTGATGAAAGGGAAACCGATATCGTGGAGCTGAAACCGGTGGTCGTCAATGGCGTTATCGAGGCAGCAACAATGGGGAGCGAAGCTTACGATCGCGTTGTGGATGATCAGGTGGTGGTTTCCTATTCTACGTGGAATCATCCTGAAGCAGATGATGACGGTTATCATAATCATCTAACGGTTTCCAATTCACCGCAGACGGTGATTACCTCGCCTCATCGCGAAGCTCAACTAGATTATTTTCCTTTGCTTCCGCCAAGATTTGGTCAACCAAAACCTATCAAAGTCATCCCTGAAGGTACGTACAAATTTACAAACCTTTTTCTTTGTATTTTTTTTTTCCTGTTCTTTGAGTCGGTCTTATAGTAAATTTTAAAATTATATTATATAATATATATATTGCCTTTCTGTCGTTTTTAAGTATAGTGATAGCTGATTGAATATTAACACACCAAGTGTATTTGGAAGGCAAGGATAGGTACCTTTTTCCTCTTCTTGAGATTATCTGTTTACAAAATTAATTTTTCATTCTAAAGTTCACAAATGCATTTTTTACTTTATACTTCTCAATTTTTATTATATTTTTTAATCAAATCCGGGAAGGGTAAAAAGAGAAGTTTGCAACTATTTTTCTCTCAGCCTTTTCTCTTTTTTCTTTTTGGTACAATTAAAATCAACATGAAACAGGAAATATACTTAATTTTTCAAAATAATTTTATCTAAAACTTGTTTAGAAAACTTACAAAAGACTACAACAACATACTAATAAATAGCTGAATAATGAAATTAAGAAAAGTAGATAATTTAGACTAATAAAAATAGTTTAAGACTAAATAGGGGAATTCACCTTTTCTTTTTAAACTTTTGAAGTTATCCTATAATTTATAGAGCAGTGAAAGAATGAGATCGGGGCGTTTATTCTGATAAATTTGTTTTCGTTTTAAAAGGAGGGAGGGCAGTGAAAAAGGCCAAGCCAATGAAGAACGAGACGTTGGAAAGCACGTGGAAGAAAATAATGGAGAGCAGAGAGCGGGAACTGAAGAAATCCGAGACATTTGAGAATCGCGGCTGTCTTTTTTACGTGAACGCAACAGCACTCGATGATGATGATGTTGTTGATGATGCCGACGGCGCCGATGATGATCTCCTTCCCCGGCGCGTGCTGAAATCGGCGACTTTCAGAGACCGCACCATCTACCATAATCATGATATTATAGCCGATGATGGCGTTGACGACGACGACAACGAGGGCGGCCGAGGCGTGGCGCCGTTGGGTTGGTCTTCGAATATGGGGAAGATTAAAAGGGAACTTTCACTGAGTCAGGACGAGTTGAACCGACGGGTTGAGGCATTCATCAAGAAATTCAACGAGGACATGAGGTTGCAGCGGCAACAGTCTATAGACCAGTATATGGAGATGATTAACCGTGGCGTCAACTAAATTCTCTTTGTATATTTCACATATATTAGGATAATATTTACAATTAAACTAATTATTTAAGAAAGAAAAAAAAAAAAAAAACAGAAGAAGAAGCTGTGCATAGAAATCACATAGAAATGTACCTTTTTTTTCCTTATAAATTTTTGTTGTCTTTTATGCCATAGAAAAAAAGAGAAAAAGAAATCACTAGTATTAGAGTACTTATTGTAATTGTCGATTCTAAATTTCTCTTTTTGGTTCCGGGTTTGGTAGAGTGAAATATGTTTTAAAATATTTTAATTAAAAAAATTAAGGTAGAAAATAACAAATAAATTTTTTTTTTTCATTATAGCGACTTCATTTATGCATGACATTCATTTCAATTTTTAATCTTTTAAATTGATAAGTATTTGAGTCCCAAATTTTATAAACATATATACATAAATTATAGTGTTGCAAGAGTGTTTGGACAAAAACCATGTTATTTACACACACACACACACATATATATATATAGTTTAATAATCTGGGAGTTCATCCGCTGATTTATATACGAGTCTAATGGACATTTTCATTTCCCCTTTTTCTTTTTTCTTTTTTTTTTTCTTTTTTTTTGTTTTACTAGTTAATAGAAAGGAAGCGTTTTCACGTACAAAAAACCAAAGATTAATCTAAAAAAAAAAAAAAAAAGAGGGCGGGGAAGAGGAAGAAGAAATAATTTGAGTTTACTTACTCACTTTAAAGTTACTCTCTCCCATTATCACTCTCAAACTGAAAGAGTGGGAAAATAAGAACCACAATGAGCACAACAATGAGGATCAAAGCAATGGTCCCGCGCTTCTTGGCATCTTTGTCGTGATCCCAATTTGAGTCTTGTAACTGGGCAGCCCCAGGCCTAATTATGAAGGAATTTCCCCCTCTCGACATCTGCATCTGCTGCTGTTGCAGCTGATCCTGTGTTATCCTCTGGCTCTGTGCTTCCACCACAGAAACCATGTCCAGTAGCAGCTGGTGCAAATCTATCAATTGTTTCTGCATATGTTTCGCACCTTCCCGTCTGTGACGGATGTCTTCCAACACATCACTAACCCTCCCCTGTACTGCTGCATCATCTGCATCATCTACAGCTTCCTTTATTACTTGTTCTATTTCCCCTGAACTTACCAATTTCTCTATGTCTTCTATGTACTTCTTTTCACCCGTCAGACTCAAGTATCTGTACTCGATTGTTTCCTTGTACGTAGCTGCCATTTTTGCCCTTAACCCTTGGTATTCATCCATAATGTCTCTCAATTTCTTACCCAGCCCTGCCACAACCGACATCCTGGTTTTCTCTATAGACGACGACGGCACTCCTGCTGCTGCTGCGGACAACTTTTTTTCTCCTCCGAAGCCCATACTACTGACGCTGCTGTTGCTGCTGTATTTTCCGAGGCTTTCCAGCCTCTTCATGATTGCCTTCGCCAGTATCAACACGTGATCCATTTCTGAATCCATAATCGAACTGAGTTCCTTCATCGTCGTCGTGACTCGGATATTCCTGCTATCATCGCTGTACTCTTGCAACCTCTGTTTCAGCTTCTCCATTGTTTTCATATCTTCCTTGATTGCATCAATATCGTAAAGGAAACGGTCGAGTTCTCCGGCGGCATCGTTTCCCCCACCTCTACTACTACTATTATTATTATTATTATGGATACTAATATTATTCAAACCTGCCAACTCCATACTGTCAATACGTACCTTCAGCTTCCAATTCGTGTACTCCTCGAACGAGCTAGACAACATTGGATTCATTGAGAACCCAAATCATACTTCTCCTCCTCCTCCTCCTCCTATGAGGAATTACAATCACGAACAAAAAAAAAAAAAAGAACGAAGCTCACATAAGACAAAAGAGATTTTCCCCCCTCTGTGTTCGTCAAATCTGGCATTAATTAGACGGAGGAAGAGAGGGGATTGGGGTGAGGGCTTTGATTCACAAAAAAAACCCTCCTCCACGGCACAAAAAAATAAATTTAATCCTCAAAAGTTCTCTGAAGAAACAAACAAATTATAAATAAAATTGAAATTCTCAAATCAAAATTGAAGTGAGGGGTCTAAGGATTTCCACCAGAGGCGAATCCATCGGATTATCGATAGTACAAAATAGGGGAAAAGAAAAGAAAAGAAAAAGTAACGGCAGTGCTGTTCCCCTTCTCCTAGTAATACCGGTAAAATTTTGCGGTTCTGAGGAAGAGTATATGTTTCTGGTGGAAATTCTACTCTTTCTTCAGCTATGAACCTGGGTTTTCTCTTCACCCTTCCTTTTTCACAAATTTTAGCGTCTTAATATATGTTTTTATTATTTTGCATTTATCATACACACAACGAATAAGTGAATTTAATTTTATACCCTCCATATAAATGTTGTGCATTTCATCTGCTCTGTTTTCTCTACTAACCAAGTCCATGAAAACTGCCATGTTTGAAATGCATATTTTTGCATAATGAATGCAGACCGCCCAATTATAGAAGAAGAGTCACTCATGAAATTGATATATTTCAATCATCTCATCGGAAACACAGATTAATCATGGAAATTTCTCATTTACTTTTTTTTCCAAAATAAATAATAAATAATAGTAACTGAGGATTAATTACATTATCAGCAATGATTCTCCTCTCATGAGGCAGCACAGCAAGCTCCGGGCTGGAAGAAGCAAGGCAGCAGCTCCAGGCAGCACCGCAAAGAAGACAAATGCAGAATGGCCACTGTGTTTCCACAGAGTTATCAGAAATTCAATATATTTCTATTGTCGCCATCAGATTGTCTCCTACCCGTTTTATGTACAACCAACTTCCCTTCTTTCTTTTTTCTTTCTTTTTTCTAATCTTTTTTCAAGTCAAAATGCAGATAAATATACAAGTTAACTCCTGCATGAAAACATAAGACTAAATTCTGCTTCTTCCCCTAAACTATTGGAGAGCTTATTGTTTGTGAGGTTCAGTAGGGAATGGAGACGACAGCACTTCCTTTAAAGAGGAGGGCTTATCTGGGCTACTGATTTCAGCTCTCTTGCAACCGTTGTCAACTACAACACCATTACCGACCTCTGCACATTGGATCCCATCCTGATGTGCCTGATTATTGCCTACAGCCTCTCCTCCTTTACCTAAAGCTGATAACCTCTGCTGTTTGTGATGCCGCTCACTACCCTCTAGCAATAGTCGTCCTGCTGCTGTGCCTTGGTAAATGCTAGACAAGTGCTCTTCCTCCCTCTCTGGCTGAATATTTAGGTCTATCTGACCTTTAAAAGTAGATGCACAACACTTATCATCAGCATTACCAACAAAACCCTCATCACTCTGCATTTCTTCCTTCGGACTCCTATTCCCACTGTCATTGTTGAGCACCTGTTCAGCTAACAGTTGAGGCTGCAACTCTTGAGAGGATTCCATTTCTTTCTCCGTCTGCGTCTGCTTCTTCTCACGCTTCATCATCAAGGTCTTGTGTCGACGCTTAACAGACTTGCAGACCACGCAGTCACATGGCTGCTTATGTTTTGGTCCCTTCCCGCTTGGGGGCTGGATGCAGACAATGCACGAACACCCAACTTTATGGCGCGGATGTTTTGTTGTGCTCTGAGATGATGCTGGAAGGGAACCAGCCTTTTCTTGTACAGCCAGATGCGCAAGTGCATCAAGCCCCTCCAAAGCAGCAACTGAGTCAGGATCCAGTTTAGAAGCCTTCACCTTCTTAGAAGTGGCTGCAAAGGTTTTACTAATAAATTCACAAATCTAGTAAATTGTAACACAATTACAATAATAGGAGAAATTTTAGAGATGGCATTACATGAACACAGGAGAAAGTCGATATCTGAAGACTCCATGGACTTTAAAAGGAGAAAATGTTTATACCTGTGGCCATAGAAGGTAACAGGGTTTCAAGCTTCTCTGGCGTTAATTCTTCAACTGCAGAACACAGCGCTCTGGAACAAAAATTATCCAAATCAACAGAGATCCAAAATATGGTGGCACTCTGAGTTCTAAGAATGCAACAGAAAAACGAGAGAAACATAGGTTTAAATTCTTCCAGATCCCTCTTCTCCCCAACTCTTTTTCCTCTAGTGCGCAAGTATTAATTTGTCCATCAGAGAAGTTCACATTAAAATTCAAGATTAGGGAATAACCACAGTATAAAGTTTGTGCAGTTGAAACTTGAAAATCTGCCAACAACAATAAAACTGAAAATGCAGCACAAAGGATAAGAGGAAATGCAGGAAAGCAACACCTCATAAGGACACACTTCATCTTTAAAAGAAATATGCTGCAACTACTACAAAGAGACAAAGGAGGGAGAAAAGAAAAACTACAAAAATCTAAAGAAATGTTGTTGAACATACCTGTCAGGGTTCCATGAGTTCTTAGAACATGTCCATCGATGTGGAAGAAGAGCATTTGCAGGTACCTTTCGCCACTTGAAACAATTCTCACACTGGACCCACTGGAACTTTCTACTAAAGTAAATAGACATTTTCAGTGTACGATACATGCAAATAATCACAGGACAATGTTAACAATACATATTATTCAGCTAAGCGAAAAAGAATACCCAAGATGATCTTCTTCAGGGATAGTGGGCCTTCCAATAACTGGTGCATCCTGCAGCAACAACTGAAATCAGTAACCCAAAATTTTGGATACTACACTTAGAATCTGAGCATGACCAATTATTAAGTTAATTTAACAAGCATAATATACAATAACTAACAAGGATACAATCAAGAATGAAACTAGAGCAAAATCTTAGTAAAGCAAGTAAAGCAAAATATCAAATGTTAATCAAGTAAAGCAAAAACATCAAATGTTAACTAGTTCACCTAATACAACATTAATTGTTTGAGCATGAAACATAAATACAGATACCAAGTAATAAACCATAAAGAAAAGCCAGAGAACATTAATTTAAAAAAAAATAAAAAAATCATAACTAGAACTAATAAATGTCAAAAGGAATTAGAGTGACATTTCATATTTATTGTCAATGAAATAAAACATATTACCTCATATTCTTCGAATTCACACCCTTCTATTATGAGCACACTGGGTTCTTTATGAGGAGGGCGGATCAATCCTTGAACATGTTCCCATGTCACTTTCAGCTCTAAGCTATCCTCATTTTCAATCCTAAGGCGTTTATTTTTTAGACCCAATGTGGAATTCTTTCTCTTGTTACGAACTGAAGGCCTGGTTTCATGTACCTCTTTTGCTACATTCCCTGGTTTATCAGTTCCAGACCAAATACTTCCTGACTCTCGTCGCTTAGACAGAAAGCTGCGTGATGCTGCAGTGCCTTTTGCATGTGAATTAGTTGACAACACTTCACAATGTTTATTGTTCTCACTCACTTTATTGTTTTTGCCAACATCACCATTTGAAGAGATTTCACAGCCAGGGATACAATTTTCATTACCCTGAAAATAAACTACATGTCATAACTGGAAGCAGCATTTATTAGAGCCCAAAATTCAAGTAACGAGCATACAGAAAGTGATCAATTTTATAGACATATTGTAACTTCAAATGTTTCAAGAGATTACCGTACAACAATTTAATCGAAAAGATAATGGTCAACGGCATATTGTAGATACATGTACAATTTATGGATAACCTTATGTAATTCTGGAAGTTTGACAGGGGAAATGAACAAGTATGCTGGAATACAATCTGTAAGTGGACTTGTAACAAGTAATTTAATTCTACACTGAAAGAATGAGGGAGAGGACAGTGTCACTTTGTTATAAATAGACCTACCTGATCTGATGGAACAGTTGAGGCCTTTTTGCACCCCATAACAAGCACCCCTTCTGGCTCTAATCTGCCAAATGTCACTGGAGCAACGAAATACTAAATGATGTATATGAAATAAACTCCAGTAGGGCTTCAAAGTTGTGTGCATATTGTCAAGTGAAGAAAAACTAATGCAAAACGGCTAAAAAACATGTATGCCGTATGAACTTCTATGAGCAAACATAATTCTGCTGCATAATCCAGTACACTACCACCCCCCATATTAACCACATTGAGAAGAGGAGAAAGAATGGAACAGAATGATCATTTCTCTTATTTCATCAATAATTAACTCAATGTAGAGGAACTTCTACCCCAAAAATACTGAACAATGTAAAGGTACTTAATAATTACCATAATCACCAGCTTGCAATTGCATTGACTGTATACAAGGAGTGATCCCTTCTAGAACATACATCCTGCTGTTATTGTTAGGCCAAAATCGAAACTGGAAAACCCATTCTTTCCCTTTCAAATCTTTTATCTTCAATGGAATTCCTTCTGGCTGAGATATTGGAGGAAAATAGGCCTGTCACAAAGTAAATAGGCTCTGTCAGAATTCAAAAGCAGCAAAAAAGAATGTTGAGAAACTTAAAATAAGATCTACATAAATGCATGCAATCAGGTAGTTGATATCTAATGTAATTTGTTGGCCTTCATTCTCCATCATAGAAATCATAACCAATGCACATACCTGCCCAAGAGCAGTATCTACTCCGACAATTTGAATCCATAAATGCATGCAACACTGAATGAAAATTTTAGGACTAGATACCCTGAAGTTCACCGTATACACTTTATGTAACTAACCTCTGCACATTTTTTGGGGAGTACCAAACGGCCTATCCGACCAGCATCACTGGCACTTAACATCTTCTGGAACAAAGGTGTCAGTACAGATTTGGAACTAGAACAAGTCAAGTCAAGACAAGATAAGACCAGAAACTGACAAACTCAGCTAATCAAACTTCACTCTGCATATGCACAGATAACACTTAAATCAACAATCACTATGTACCATCAAAAGAAACCAATTCGTTGAATAAAGCAAACATTATCTTTGAAAGGATTTCACCCTTATTAAGGGAGAAGAAAGACCTCAAAACTGAAGCTTCTAGATCAAGGATAAATATGCTTGATAAAAAGCAAATATGAAAGACCTTATCTCAGAAATCCTAAAGAACATTCGGGGATAATTTTTCTAAGATGAAGACTAATAATATATCTTAGCAAAATTGTATCATATTTTAAGGATACTCTCCAGAGATTTGGCGCAACTCTTCATCAGTTATCTGAGGCCAATACCGTGGTAGCAATTGACTTCGCCCTCGCGCATCTCCTCGGGCTCTGCCATTGCGTAGGTGTGCCTCAGATTTATCAGTTTGATTCTGACTGCAAGATCGCTTCTCAGTTGGTGCTGAGTGCGCTGGTTGCTGTATGGGAACTCCAGATGCCTTTTTGTGATCATTTATCACATTTTCAGAGGCACAACCCATGCCCAAATTAAAATCTGAAGATATAGTAAAAGCTGGTTGGGGATTGTTTACACACTGACTGGGTTGCTCTTGAACATTGGCCCCTCCTGAAAAGAATTGAATCAGCAAAAAAGCTAAATAATTATTACATTGAACACTGCAAGTGCCCTTTTAATCATGCAAAGATTTTACCAGCATTTCCATTCCCAAGCATTTCTGAACCACCAATCCGTAGGCTGCCATTCATTAGTTTTTCAAATGATTCCTCTTGTTTCCTCTTCTCCATGGAAGAGAATGATAATCTCTCATTAAAGCGATGCCTATCTGGTCCACCGGATACATCAAATTCAAAAGGTGCCCTTGACTGCAATTCGGATTGAAGTCCACAACCATTGAATAAACTAGGGGCTTGACGCCATGGCACTGGTCCTGAACCAGCTATTGGACTCCAATTTTTTACGGAAATATCTTTGATTCTTTCAGGCTGTAGAGGAAGGATAAGAGAGGGTGGAGGCCAAGCAGGATTTGGTGTCTGAAGAGGAGAAAAAGAATTTAACCCATAAAAAGCAAAAGAAATCATATATAACTAAAATGGCAACACTTCTGAAGAGGAAAGATTCAGTTCATAAATTGTTAAAATTAAGTTAGTTTGCCGCATTCTCTAAAAGCTTAATCTAATACAGAAGGGACAAATTTAGAAAATTGACACTCTCCTCATTGGGCCAAACACAATAATTAACAAATGGAATCAATGACAGGAGTTAAACTCATGGTCTCCTACTCTAATACCTTATTAAATTAGATTATAATCTACTCTAAAAACTTAGCTTGATAGTGAGGAAGTTAAATTTATCACCATAACATCATATGACGTTCAATTTTAAGAGGATATTCACATATTACTGCTTTTGGCACCATCATTTTAAGAGAATATTCACATATTGCTGCTTCTGACACTGTCCAAACAAAAGTAACAATCAAGTCAAATACCAAAGTGTACTGCAAGAGAAATCAATAATCAAGTTTATCATTCTCTAATTCTGATCGACCTAGTATTCTCAACAACCACGATGGAGTTGTACACACCAAAAGAATTGAGTTTTCTAGCCATCAGGCAGTAACAACTATCCATAATTTGGTATAAATATGTGAAAAAGTTTAAACAGAGGAAAATATTTAAGATCAATGAATGCACAGTGGAAATGAAAATTTGAAAGCATAATAAGTAAGTATCGTTTTCTTACCAAAATGAAACTTTTCCTTGCACAAGTTATGCACTCAATTCCACCCGCATCCAGTAGAACAAACATATGGAAGGAAACAATACATCCGCAATGTATTTGCTGCACATAGGAGTTCATATTTTAAAGTTTAGGAAAACATTCTCCAAGTGTAGGATATAACTCTCAGAATCTGACATTTCAATAAACCAAAGTAATGAGGCTAAAAAATAAAATAGCAAACAGCAAAACAGAATTAGGATTATGTTCACTCAGAGGTAGTGAACCATTAAAGTAACTGAGACTCACCTTCCCACAGGATTCACAGCACCTCCAACCAGAAGCATTCAGGTGGAAGGTCTCACAGAACTTCCCTTCCTCATATGCAGAACTAGAGTTGTATGAAACAATTATCAATTGTAAGGTATATAAAGAAACACTTCTAGCAGTCTAATGAAAACATAGCACATACAACAAGTAAATTCCAAACTTAAAGCCTTCAAGATGTTTCATCTACATAGTCTAGTATTATTGACAAAGATGGAAATCAGTCATTCTTCATATTTCCCTCTAAAGTCAGAACAATCCACATGACATAAATATATTAGCATATTTCATACATGTCCTTTTGCATGCCACCACCCAACACAAATGTAAACTGAAACCCAGAAACTCTGCACCCTAAAGCACAAGACAATATTCTGTCAATCAAATTCTTAGTAGTAAGAGATTTACATTGACCGTAAAAGATAAATATCTTTGCTGGGTTCAACTGTTCCCCATAATATTTTAAGTCTCGTATGAATCGAAGAGCAAGACAAAAAGACAATAGATACACAAATTACCCCACATACTCACTAAAACTGTATTTCTGAAAATCTTGCCGTTAAGCTAATTTTTCCATTTTCATTTCACTTTTCTTATCAGCAACATAGTCACGTAATATGTATGATTCTGTTGAGAACACATGTGCGTCCATTTATGATTCGAGTTCATAAAGCTTGTAAGGCTAATCATTTACTTTGATAAAAAATTCTTGTGATTAGGTATTTCATAACTTCAACAAGGTATCATAAAAAACAACCCAAAATGGGAGAGCACAAGTCAATTTAACTGCTGCATGAAACAACACATTATATGGCATAGCCACACCATTACAGGTGCTTATAATTAGATAGAAAATAAAGGCATAGTTCCCCAATCACAACTGTGTAAAAGTATGAGAATTTACAAGCCAAGAGGACATTGAATATTGCTAAGCACTAGGATTATGATAGAGGACTTCACAACAGATCCACCTCAGAAAAAATGGCACTAATGGAAGCATCTACGTGATATTCAACTATTAGTAAAGCAATTGTTTCAGACAATCTGAAACAATTGCACTCTTGCACCTTCTCATTCACGTTATAAGTTCTTATGCTGCAGGATAATCAAACAGTTAGATTTGGCACAATTCAGATATTAATTTGGGCCATTCCCAAAAAGTAGGCATGGCATTCTACCCAGCTCTAATAATAAGGAAGCAACGAATAGCATAACAGAGGCACTTGGAACCAGTTAAAAATCCCATCTTGAATCACACTAAACCTCTGACGTAAGAGCTAAGCAAAACAACAAAATGGGACAAGCAGTTGGCATTAGGTGAAGCCCGCCCCAACCCCCAAGACATCAAAAAGAAACAAAGATAAAGCAACTTTAACCATAAAAACAAACAGAGCACGTCCACATATCTAACGATAAAATGTAACACCTCGTCACGTAATTAAAAACAGTGTAAACAAGGAAAGAAAAAATTCAATATATATATATATATATATATAAATGCTTACGCGCAACGATCACAAAGGTCAGCAAAATCGCCGGTACGACGACGCCAACCTTTTCTCGGCCTTTCCACTGGTTCTTTACAATTAGAGTTAAAGCATCTCAACCCCGATGAGGTTGAAGCTGCCGCGGCTGCCATAGCTTTCAAATCCTCAAAACCCGGCTCAGCACATACAGAAAAAAAACAAAAAACAAAAAAAAAACCCTACTAAATCTAGCCTGAGAACAAACAAACAAATTAAAAAAAAAAAAAAAAAAAAAACCGACTCGGCGCGTCAAATTAGTCAAAACACGAGTCCTTCGTCATCACGGTAGCAGAAGCGGTTAGCGCAAAATTTCCAAAACCCTAGGCCAAAAAATTTAACGGAGAAACGCCCAACAAAGCACAGAAAGGCGGAGAAACTCAAAGTGATTTTCGGTTACTTGCGTTCAGCCTTCAGTGGGTTTTTAGTTTTAGATTTTTGAGAGAGAGAGAGAAAACGTAAAAAAAAGAAGACAACAACGAAAGCGAGTGACGCAAAATAGTATATATTGTACATATAGATACAGTGTCTCTGTATATATATCTCTATATATACACACTGTGTAGCTTAAAGAACACGTTGGATTTTAAGGGTTAACTGGCGATGGTGTGTCCTTTTTTTTTTTTAATATTTTATAATTTTTTCCTTTTTTAATGCGCAGAATAAATTTGAAGGCGGGGTGGGGTATAGAGTTGTTGGACTGGGTTCACACATTGTCCATTTCTCTCGTCCAACCCCGTCTCTCTCGTCTCTGTCGCTAATTTTCTTTTTCCTTTTTTTATTTCTTTTCTTATAAAATATTATTCGAATCTCCTATTTAACTTATAATATTTTAAAATTATAAAAAAATATATTAATTGAAATATAAATTTTTTAATGTAATATCTAAATTTAATTTTTAAAATTATTTTTATAATATATAAATTGTGTTTTTTTATAAGGATTTTAATAAATTTGTTTTTTTATTTTAATAAACTTAGGCTCTATCATTTTGGAAAGAGACAAATTACGTGGTAACATAATTTAGCTGGCATTGTTTTCTGCCTAGAACGAAGTCTCCAAAGTGAGAGATTTGTTACCTAGGAAAAATTACTATCAAATAAAATTTAATTAATAACAATTTTATATAAAAATAATAAAATTTAATTAATAACAATTTTATATAAAAATAATAAGACAACTAAAGACAATAACTTTACTATAAATTTAATTAAGATTTTTAGATATTATATTTCAAAAATAATTTATAATATTATCTGATTTAAATTAATCATAACACAATAAATAAATAAAGAATTTTAACATTTAGAGAATTTTTCAAACAGCATGGAAGTGTTACATTTTGTATATTTTTGTTTTATTTTGATATATATATAATTTGTTAAATTATGAACTATAAACTATATGATTGAACTCAAATGAGAAAAATATGTACAACATATAAAGCAAAAGGTATAATAGTCTTTTAAATGGGTGAGAATAAAGTAGCCAGTCCTTGTTCCACAGTAATATGAAGCTTGTCATATGCCATGAGTTGCTTCTCACCAAACTTGTACGTTCCAATTCCTCTAGCAAGAACTTCACCATCTACATCTATAATCCCTTCTTTGTCTGAATCATCACTTTGTCGACCAGGCTCCAGAATAAAAGCTTTAACCTGCAGCATTGTGGAATATATATATATATATATATTTTGAAATTAAATGGCTCGAACTCACGAGTTTTCGTGCTTTCTTAAGATAATGGACTAACCTTAAGATATGTCACATAGGGTGATTTTACATGGCCGCCATTATTCAGTTTAGTCATTAGACTCAATAAGCTTAAGTTTGGGCAATCCTTTATCATAATCAAGTCCAAATAGCCATCTGAAAACTGCAGCAGAAGAAAAAGTCATTATTCATTAGCAGTAGTAAAACCTTGTCAAGACAGTAGTGTAAAACAGTGGTACCTTAGCATCAGGAGCTGCCAGAGTTTCTTCACCCCCCCATGGTACATTATGAAGCCAAATTGAGATAAAAGGACCTTCAATTTTCTTCCATTCAAGATTCTTTAGATCGATATCACTGCCTTGATAGCAATACTCCTGACTCTTTTGAGACCCTTCTTCATCGGGGTTAGAAAGAATTTCACCCTCTCCAATAATTGCTTCACCATGAGCTTCGTATCCCGGTGCAGGGACAAACCTTATACAACCATTATACTTCCTTAGAGAAAATATTCGTTTGATTGCCTGAAAGAAACAGTGAAAATCAGAGATTTATAGACCTTGACAGAGTGTTGTGATCCAATATTAATAATCTAAGCAGTATTAGCAGACAAATCACATTTTACTCCACACATTCCAGATTAAAAAAAAAAAAAACACAGACAGCACTACTTACATATAAGTCAATACGAGCACTGCCCAACCATCTATAAGTCTCAGATTCAATGTCAATGTCCGCAATCAGACCTTGAAACAATTAGCGAGATAATATAAGCATATGTACCAAAGGTAACATCTCGGGACTACAAAATGTACAATTTCAAACTACAGAAAGCCTAAAGAAAAAAGGTCTGTCATACCCCAAGCAAGCATCAATACACTGAAAAATCTGGTCCCCACCTGTGCAATGGTTGCCACATCCAAGGATCGCTTATGACCTAGCAGAATTTGGGTAAGCAACAGAGAATTACTTAGACCAAAAATTTCATACACACATATATATATATATATAAAGAAAGAGAAAAAACAAAGCAACTGGAGTTTTATGTAAACGAAGGTTTCATAGAGGAACAATCTTAAGTTTTTGAGAAAACCTCGAATAATACTAAGAATAGCATTAGTTGGTCTACAAGGTTCGCCAACTGAATCAAGAAGAGACTTTGCCATTCCATTTCCAGTCCCTGCATGCAAAAAAATAATGTAAGATAATTATCATATTAAGTATAGTCCTTTACATAAATTTAAGTCAACACTTTTTAGCATTATGATTTACCTACCAAACTTCAACTTAAATATCTTAGATATCAAAGAAAAATTTCCTCACTTGGTGATTATGTATCTTTCAAACAAAATTTGACCTTGTAAGGTTTGATTAATATGTACTCATATGATGCTCTTGCTCTTGAACTGATGTCTTAAAGATATAAAAGGTCAAATGAAAAGTAATCTGGAAAAGGAAAAAGCAAAAGGGAGGAAATTTTTGACTCACACACCTGCAGGAACAACACCAAGAGGCATCCTTATTGCAGTTTTCCAATCCTTCCGCTGAAGCAGTCCATTTACTACCTACTAACATAGAAACAAAGTGACAATTCAATAATAAGAGCAGTATCACCCAGAAGCTGATAATTCTATTTTTAGTCAATCACATCTTAGGGAAATAGAGATGCAAAATATGCCTTACTAATGTTTTCTACTTTAAACGAGATTTGGAGAATGAGAAATGAAATTGATTTTATGAGTTAAAATTATCTAATAGGTAATGATGTGTGTTCGCCTATCAACCATTAGACAAATACCAACTTATTGTCCATGTAATACAGTGATTGCTTCGGCACTCTCTAGATATCTATTCCAAAATGGCACTTCCAAGCAAAGAGGTGTTTATATATATATATAAATTTTGCAGTACGAAGTTTGCACTCGAGTAGAAGTTCAGTTTCCAGATGTTTTGCGTTGTTTCATTTACTAGCACAATGATTGCTTTGTTGCTTGTTAAAAAAATTTGTATCTTTACCACATATTCTAGAGAGAATAATAATACCAAGAAAGAAAGAAATGTGTATAGCATGTCCAACTAACCTCAACTAGAATTCCATCCCCACTAACACAAACAATCCCATCATATTTGGACAAGTCCAATGTTTGAGCAATTTCCTTAGCGTGGCCACGATGTTTGGTCTCTGTCCATTTAAGAAAGAGCAGTTAGCAAAATAAAATAAGAAAAGCAAGTGCAAAATGCAGAATTTTATAGAATGCAGAGTGTACTCACCTTGCACCGTGTACTCCACATTGGCATCCTCCAGCACAGGCTTTACATCACGAACAAAGATCTTAGAAGCAGATTTCTTGCCTCCATACGGATTCACAAATACAAAGAGCTTCTTTGGCCTCCCTGATAATCCAAACATCATCAAAAGTTTCATCAAGAAAAATTCACATTGTTAGATTAAATATTCTTTCATCAATTCCCACATAAACAAAATCCCATATCTAAAGATCACATGAAAAATGAAAGCAAAATGGAAACATTAATATATACATCTACATACTACACACGTGCACCAGTACAAATATATCAATATTCTGATTTTTACCAAGAGAATCGATATACTGCTGGAGTTTTTGAGTCCAGAGTGGAAGCTGATGTTCAAATAAGGGCTCGAAGCAGAACGATTTCCTCACTAAATCACCTTTACGGCCGCCACAACAGATTCCAGCCTTACCTTCAATCAAGGCCCTGATTTTCATCTTGGAGTCATCAGCAGAAAAACCAAGAACCTCTTTTTCCACAGCCAAACAACGATTGGACCACCAGAGTCTTCCGCCAGCAGTGAAACTAACAGTGGTCTCAACACCGTTGACCTTCAAGGTATCAGATATTTGGAGATCGTCGATGTCGATGTCGATGTCGCCGCCGGGAACTTCAGTTTGGTCCATTGTCTCTCTGCTGAATTTCGCCTTCACACGCTGAACGGGTATTCAAAGGGGAAAGCGCCCGGTTTAGAGACTTGCTGGCTGCTGTTAACTACTCATAAACCGGCTTGGGAAGGGAACCGGAGATTCAGGAAAGGATTTTTTAACTGTTTATAGATTTGTTTAAGCCATCGGAATTTACGTCAGCAATTTCTTGGTTTCATACGTTGCTTGACTTCGGAGTTTGGAACTCTTGGATTTTTATTTATTTTTAACTATTTTCAAATAATTAAAATATAGCAAGAAAAAAATTTAAAAGAAAAAAAAGGTACAACTCATTAAAAATTTTTAGGTACGATGTACAACTCCATAAAGCAAGAGAAATAAGTTCTCGCCAAAACAGAGTTTAGAATAGCATACAGATACGGCCGGCCGTTCAAGGGTTTTAGGGAGACGGGAATGGCTGCCATGGAAGAGGAAGCTCAACCGCCTTCGCGCTTTCGACCTCCCCACATCAAGAAGAGAGCTCTCAAGAACAAAGCTCTCTCTGTCTCCTTTAGTGAAAAAGATCTCACGTATTTATTTTCCTCTGCTTTCCGGGCTTTTTCTTGTGTTTGTTAAATTTTTATTTATTTTTAGTTCATTAAGACTGTCAAAGATCTGAAGATTCTACTTCCGTTATGTGCGCAATTTTTCTATTTTCTAATTGATTTTCTGAACGGCAGGGACTACGTGACTGGGTTTCACAAGAGGAAGAAGAAGAGGAGAAAGGAAGCACAGCAAAAATTGCAAGAAGCTGAGCGGCGAAAACGTATAGATGCTCGCAAAAAGGTCAAACTTTAATTCATTGGACCGTTTATTTTCTGAGTTGCTTTGTTATTGTTGTTTCTGTACTAAAAGTTTTACTAGTCTTAGCTTTAGTCGTCATAAATTAATGTGTTAGGGCACAATTTTGGTTGGTGAGAATGTGTATGCTAATGTATATCTTATAATCTTGAGATTATATACTTTTGTTTATGTTTGTGTATTGGTTTAAGGTATCTGGATATTTGAATGGGTCTTTAGGTGTACTTTCTCTCTGAAGAGTGTATCAAGCCTTTGATGCTGTGTACAGAAGTGATACAAACGTTTTCCCTTTGCCCTTTCTAGAAACTTTTTTTTTTTTTCCCTTTTTGAGTAGCTCTAAATACTTGTTGAGTAGCTCTTGCTTGCTACAAATATCCTTTAAAGTTGCAAGGAATGTAACTGAACTATTCTACCTGGTTTGCAGACCTTTTTTCTTTAATTATGTTTCTATTTTAGTATAATACCATGTAGCTGGTACTTCATGATGACCTCTTTTCTATGGGAGTTTTACTTCTAATCAACCCCTTGGTATTGAGATAGCTCTCGAGCTGCATTGTCTGCAATTGGTACTTAGTTACTGCTACTGCTGAGTTCTTTCTGAAACTTTCCCTGAGAATATGATGTTCCAATTTTCTTTCTGTTTTTGGTTCTTTGTTGAAATTAATATTTCGAGACATGAAAAAACTGTTTACCACCCGATGCTTGTGTTCTTGTTGATGTTAGCTAATCTCATGCTAATATCAACTGTAGAATCTTTTAGTTTTGATGAACGTCTTTTTCGCTTGAAAAGTATTTCATTTGGTTTGATGCAATGGTCTCGACTCAGGTTCTGCTGTATAAAATTGGTTTCCTTGACTCAATACTTTTCTGATATATTTTGCAGAGAAAACTAGAAAGAGAATTTGTTATGTCTGGTGGTGTTCCACCTGATTCAACTGCTGAAGCCGCTGAATCTTGCGAGGATGATGATGCTATTGAAGATGAGGATCCGATACCATCAGTATCTGGTATTTGATCATACTCCTTATTTATTAACACTATCTGCTGATTAGAAAATGCTTAAAACCAAGCAGCTAGCTGGTTTTTGTGCATTTAATCTATTTTTGCACGTTCAGAACTTCCGACTAGCTGTGGAGAGACTTTGGAGTATCCTTTCTTCTTGCATTGTCCAAATATAAACATGCTACTCGATTCTCTTATCTGGTTTTCTCTAGTATGCAAGTGGTGTGTAGGCAGGCTAACTGTGACTTTCCATACCTTGATTCAAACTCTAAATCATCAATGGCCTGTGTTTCTTATCCAAATAGGGACGGCCACATACGAGAGTGGTGATGTTAGAGTCACGGTAACAACCAGCGAGATCTCCCGGGAGGAGGAGGAGGAAGAGAAGGTAGCAAATGAAAGGTCACAGCTAGATGCAGCACCTAATCACCTCGTTGAAAAGCAGAAACAGAATAATGTTCCAGTTACAAAGAAGAAACAGTTCAAGAAAGTAGCAAAGAAAAGATCACATCCAAAACCACAATCTAAAAGGGACAAGAGAAAAGGGAAAAAGAAAAACAACAAGAGGTAGCCAGCCAGCCATGTCAATGCCATTCTTCCTTTTTGTCTGTGCAAGTTTTTTTTTTGTTTTTTTTTATTTTACATAGCTTCAAGAATCTTTGCTGTACTACAGTTATAATCATTTCTGCTACATCAAGAACTCAAAAATTTTTTACTTTGATTGTAAAATTTTGTCTGATTAGAATTACTTACATGGTTTTGGAATAGGTTCTAAAGGGTGGAATTATATTTTAAGACAGAAACAGAAAGTTGACACGTGAATTGGATTTAGAGAGGTCAACTACTCTGTCCAAAAAATAATTATATCAAATTGGGTATATACCCAAGACTAGATAATCAGTAATTTAGTATAATAATAATTCCAGCAAGTGGAGCTTGAAAAATTGATAATGGAGGACGGCAGAGTTTAATCTTTTAATTATCAGTTTTTTTTGTTTATATTAAATAATTCCCCTGTCAAGATTTATAAAATACAGTATTTAAATAGAAATAACAGCAAAATCGAATAAAGAAAACTAGAATCCACGTGCGTAATTCTGATTGAGGCAAATGCTGTCAGTGGCTGGCTGCACTCCGACTTCCAGCCGCCCAGCCGACATCTCGCTCACCACTCCACACTGCCCCTTTTTATACCAATAATATATTTTCCAAAAAAAAGAAATACAGTTGCGTGTGTAGTGATAAAAAAATTAGGCATAAAAAAAAGGGATAATTTTTTTTGTATATTGGAAAATACAATTAAGTACGAGACGAAGTATCTTGACAAACAGGCAATTGGAAAAGAAAAAGAGAAAAGGCAGAAGACCACTGAAACAGTGAAGGCAAAGAAGTTCCCTTCTTTAGAGGAAATTTCTTCGATCCTTCCTTGAATCTTCTTCTTCACTACTATAAACTTTCTCTGCACTTTCAATTAATTTTCCCGCTTTCCTCTCCCCTTCCTTTTGTTTTTCTGCTCTCCTTTTTATATTCCTTGTTTTGCCGTTGGAATCCGAATCTTTCAGTAGCAGGAAGCGGTAACAGTAAATGTAAATCTACTACTCTTTTCTTCTCTTCTCTTCTCTTCAAGTTAAAAGGAAAAAAACCAACTATAAGCTCCAGCTAAGGGGAGGTTATGTAGTTGACATTAATTTCAGATCAGATCTGAAGTTTCTGCGAGGGAAGTAGGAAGAGGAGGAGGAGGAGGAGTCAAAGGGATTGGAGAATTATATTTTTTAAATTCAAAATTAATAAAAAGAAAACAGGATTCTGCACGTACATACACGCGCGTACGGTGGAGTTTGGGTGTGAAAGTTAGATATTAGCTAGTTCATAATAAAATGCAGACGAGATTTATGCAAAGATCAAACAGTATGGCTAGAGAAAAACGTACTTTGGATCATGACGATAGTAGCGAGGAAGGTCAGCCTGATAGAAAACGTCCCGCTCTTGCCAGGTGAATTTCACGCATCTCCTATTCATATATCTGTAAATGACGGATGGATATATTAGTACACGTACATTACGTTAATATTAATGGTATCTCTTTGCAACCACTTCTTCTGGTTTGAGAAGTAAAATTAGATCTTGTTATGTCATATCCTTGTGCGTATGAACTAGGAACTACTTTAAGATGTAATGCATTGACTTACTTTCTTGTTTCGTTTGAAGAGAAATGGGATAGCGGAGGATGTTTTTGGGATCTAATGTTTTTGTCAAAATCGTTGGGTAGTATTACAGTTACAGGAATTGGTTGGTCTGTGGAAAATATTAGTATGTTGGTTCATGTATTTGTGTTCCGTGGATGAGGATAAGTAGTATAAGCAAGTCAAACTTGGAACTGAACTCAGAAAATGTAAATGAATAAACCATCGGCTATCTCTTTATTTGATTATGACTAGATAGTTGAATTATTGCAAAAGACAAGGTATTTCCCACTTTTTGATTATGGTACATAACAGAATTATTATAGCTCAAGTAATTTTTGGGAAATGTTTTGAAATTACCATCCTTGGGAATTTGTTCTGCATTTATGAACTTTTCTGCCATTGGCGTATTTAATGTGGAACAGTCTTCTGCCTGGTTCTAACTCTGCCCACCTTTTTGTGCCCCAAAACAAAAAAAAAAAAAAAAAAAAAAAAATCTAATATTTAAGCTCTCTACCTGCTGAAATTATGGTTTCTGTTCCATTGTACTTTTTTTTTTCTTATTATATTTGAATGATCATCTCTTTACCTGAAAGCTTTGTGGTTGGGTGCAGTGTTATCGTTGAAGCTCTAAAGGTGGACAGTCTGCAGAAACTTTGTTCATCATTGGAGCCAATTCTGCGGAGAGTTGTAAGACAACTATGCCCTAATTGTAACTGTCATTTCAATACCATTTTCCCTCTAAACTTGAATGGAACAATTCCTCAAACTAATTATGTCAGTTGATGGATTTTTGACATTTGAATTTGTCCTCATTAAAACTCTAAAATAATTCTCATTTGCATTTTTCATTTCAAGGATACCTTATTATTGTAGCTGAAACATCAGTGTGAAGTATTATCTTTCTGCTAATTAGGTTAGCGAGGAGGTGGAGCGTGCTTTGGCAAAGTTGGGCCCTGCTAAACTTGGTGGAAGGTATGTGATTGCTTGTCGTGTTATTGGAATCTTTCTTTCTTTCTTGCTAGCTAAACATTGGATTATCCTTTTCGGTCTTGCAAACTTCACTTTGAAGAAGATAGTAACCATAGTGTATTGGATTTATTCTCCTCTGCATGACATTGATCTCTTGCAAAATGCAGGACATCTCCAAAGAGAATAGAAGCACCAGATGGGAGAAATTTACAGTTGCATTTCAGGTCCAAGTTATCGCTGCCTCTCTTTACGGGAGGAAAGGTAGAAGGGGAGCAGGGTGCTGCTATACATATTGTTTTACTTGATGCAAGTACAGGGTGTGTTGTGACATCAGGTCCAGAGTCCTCAGCCAAGCTAGACATTGTTGTGCTTGAAGGAGATTTCAATAATGAGGACGAAGAAGGATGGAATGAAGAAGAATTTGACTCTCATATTGTGAAAGAACGTGAAGGGAAGAGGCCGCTTCTGACTGGTGATTTACAGGTACCACTGAAGGAAGGGGTCGGGACACTAGGGGAGCTGACATTTACTGACAACTCTAGTTGGATCAGGAGTAGAAAATTCAGAATGGGTTTAAGAGTTGCTTCTGGTTGTTGTGAGGGTATTCGTATCCGTGAAGCCAAAACAGATGCATTTACTGTCAAGGATCACAGAGGAGAATGTAAGAGAATCATTTTCAGTGTTTCTAGAAATTGTGGTCATGTCCTCCTCCTTTTTTACAGTAATGTCTAGTCTGTGAGTAAATCCATTCCATGTTGGTTTTGCAGTGTACAAGAAACATTATCCACCTGCATTGAATGATGAAGTGTGGAGATTAGAGAAGATTGGTAAAGATGGATCATTCCATAAGAGGCTTAATAAATCAGGAATATTCACGGTAGAAGACTTCCTAAGACTTGTAGTAAGAGATTCACAGAAGCTTAGAAATGTAAGAATATCAAAATTCAGCTGTAAAGATGTAGTTTTTTTTTTGTTTGTTTTTTTTCTCTGTTGTGGTATACTAATCTTGTTTTCACTTTCATTGTCTTAGATTCTGGGAAGTGGAATGTCAAATAAAATGTGGGATAGTCTTGTAGAGCACTCAAAGACCTGTGTATTAAGTGGCAAACTCTATGTCTATTATCCTGACGATGTGAGGAATGTTGGAGTGGTATTCAATAATATCTATGAATTGAGTGGTTTAATAGCCAATGGACAGTATCATCCAGCTGACTCGCTTTCTGACAGCCAGAAGGTTTGCAGTTTCGGGATCTATTTGCCTTTCACATTTACTTTCATCTTGTTATTATATCCAAAATAAATTACTTATTGGCTAGATATTATTATGCATAGGAAAACGCATATTCTGTTTGTTTCCATATCTTTATCCTCAGATGCCATGGTTTTTATTTTAATTCACACCATAATCCTCTTACTTCAGGAAGTCATGCAAAAACCTTCATCAAATGATGAAATAGGGTAAAATGCTAAAGATATGCTCCCTAGTAGTGTTTTCTCTTCTTTTTGTTTGTGGGACTGGGCAGGGGAGAAATATTTAGTAATCTGCAATTTTTTAACTAATGTACACTTTGGATGATCCAAATCAATATACTATTTGCAATTATAATTAACAGGACGCCAACGTTTTTCAGGTTTACGTTGATACCCTAGTAAAGAAAGCATATGACAATTGGATGCATGTTATAGAGTATGATGGAAAGTCTCTTCTAAGTTTCACAGAGAATAAAAGTTCAGGTTCTTCTCAGAATGATGTTTCAGTGGGATCACAGAGCCAATCAAATTCTTTTGATTATCAACTCAATGTGCCAAGTCTCCCTCCAATTTCTGCACCGGAACCCTCAATTAACCCTGGTCAGACAGTTGGAGGTAAATGAGTTCTTATACAACCTAAATGTTCATAGAGAATATGGTTTAACCTACTTCACAGAAATGTTCAAGCCACTTTCATTATTTCTCTCTATCAATCAGTTTCTCTTCTTGGAAAATTGAAACCACGGCTTTTACATATTAAGTCTCCCAAATCTCTTTAACAAAGTATTCTGAATAAATGGTGTAGTTTTGAAGCATTGAACCTCAGATTTCATAAATGTCAAATGTAAATTCAATGTCCTATTTGACTTTGCAAAAGTCTTTGATCATAGATAACGTACCCTTGTTAATTAATGTGGTTAATAGCAGTTGGGCCAGTGTGTTGGTAGAATTTATATTTTTTAAATTATGGAGGTTAGTCATGGAACCTTAGATGAATTTTATATATGTATTATAAATTGATCAACCCCTGTTTTGGCATTATTTTATATTAGTTATTCTACTATATTTTCATCTTCCATCTTTCTTTTGGTTATGCTGTACTTTCATTAATGCTTCCCTCTCCTGTGTTTCCAACTAATTGTTGTTTGCTTTTTAATTTAACTAGGATATAACAATAACAATGCTGGTGGTAGATTTCCGTTGCAATCTCAACCAATGAATATGAATTCAACTATTCAGATTAGCAGTACTTCATTCCCTGCCCATAACCAGCTGATGAATGCATCAGCACCAGTTCAATCTCCCGGAAGTGCAAATTTACTGGCCCTAGGTCCACCACAATCATCTATGCCAAGCTTCCAGGGTATTGGAACATCAAATATTTCCTCTTATCGGGGATATGATGAGGTTTTCACTGAAGAAGATATTCGCATGAGAAGTCATGAGATGCTTGAAAATGAAGACATGCAGCATCTACTTCGCATTTTCAATATGGGAGGTTATGGTCATGGTCCTGTAAATGTCAATGAAAATAATTATCAGTACACAGATTACATGCCCAACACGTCCTCCACATTTGGTTTTGATGAGGATCGAACCCGCTCATCAGGCAAAGCTGTAGTTGGGTGGCTTAAACTGAAGGCAGCCTTGCGATGGGGCATTTTTATCAGGAAGAAAGCTGCAGAGCGAAGAGCACAAATAGTTGAACTGGATGACTCATAGTATCCATCCATTTTCATGAAGTTTAAACGTAGTTGTCCAAAAGGCTTTCTTTGACCTATATATGTATACCTTCTGGCGTTCAGATTAGGACTGGCTTCAGTTTTCAAATGAGAGAAAATGTGCTGAAAGGATCAGAAGGATGTTAAGATTTGTTGAAGGTGGGTCCCCAGGGGGTAATAGCTCTCTCTGATTATACAGTTTCTGGCTGTACAGTGGCACAGGTTTCATCTTGACAGGATTGTTGTTGTATCATCTTGGGAAGTTTGCCTGCGCTTGAAAAATGGTGGGAGGTTCTACCAATAGCCTATGGCAAGGGTTTAAGTGGCTCTCGGTAACTTCTTTGGATGCCAGAATTCTTGTGGTTGTTTTCCCCTTCTAATAGGTGACATTGCATTGCAACTGTCAAAATTTTTCTTTTTTGTGATTTATATGGCTTTAACACGCATTTCCTATTTCAGTTGTAATGGCATCAATAAACAAACTGTTCTTGACTTCCTGCTTTCTTACTTGTAACAATTGTTACTCCTTTGTGGATGGAAGTTATCAAACATCATAATGAAATACTTAAAAGAGTTTTTTAATAGTTTCCAAACGGGCACAAGGATTTATTTGGTTAAATACTACGGGGCTTATTGGAAAGATGCATCTTTTAGGAGGCAAGTAATTCTAGTAGTAATTTGTATACTACAATTAATAATATATATAAATTACTGTTGCATTTGCAGAAGAAAGCTTACACTTTCATACTAAAAAAATACATGGTTAAAATTCTAAAATCCATGAAAAGTGAAAAATACATGGTTAATTTCATACAGGAGTATTTAAAAGAAAAACGAAATGGCAAATCTTGTGAAAGGTGAATGTTACTACTCATTCAGAATATGGTGTTTCATCTTCATCTTCCTCGAGGATATATACTAACGCACGTTTCCTAGCAGCGAAAACACAAGCCACACCTCTGGAAGCTGTAAAAGCAAAAAAAAAAAAAAAGATAGATGAATCTCATGCTAAAAATTACTAGTTTAATCATCCTGGATGCATCAGATATAATTATAATTCCCTAAAGAGTACTCACCACTAACTGCCAATGGAGCAACCACTGAGTGAGGAATAACACGGACCTTTTCATTCTCCAACTGCAAGTAATTAACAGAATCCTAGCAAAAAAAAAAAAAAAAAAGCGTTAAAAGGTCCACTTTTGTGCTGAGGAAGGATGCAAGTGAACATGGGTTCCAAGCATGTGTTTTTTTATTGCCAAAACCTCTATTAGAAAGCTAAAGCACTACATACAGAAATGGATCAATGGCCTATTTTTATATACATAAAAGAAGTTTCCAAAGTTTAAAAGCCCCAGAATCATATATGGATTTTTCAGTAACTGAGATTGTAAAGTGACATACCGTAACTTCATCAAGTTCCCAAGATGTCAGATTGGCAGATCTTGAAATAGATACAAATGGAAGGTCATCAATTTGTATGAGCATCATACAAGCATTACCAGAGCTTTCAGAAGTGGTAGCTATTTCATTTAACAATAAAACGATCTGGCCTTCCTGCTTAGAATAGAAGTTTATAACAGTGGTATATGAGGCGAAAGGAGATAGATAATTGAGATAGAAGCATTACAAGGTCGTATAATAACCTTATACAGAGAAAGATCCACACAGTTGTAGCCTTCAGGAATGGATAACACAGCAGCTTCTGTGGAAGGTTGACCATTCTCTGAATTGACCAAGTTGTGGACAAACCCTCTCGCTATGCCAATGCAGTTCTTAGTATCCAGAAAAGATTCATCTGGTATTTGAAATAATATGTAACCAATCATTCTCTGCAGACATGCAACCTCCTATAAAGATGAGAAAAGGAATTAGCTTACAGAGATATGTCATAGAAAGATGCTTCAATCTTTAATTTCAGACATTGCATCAACAAGTCTGTCATAGGACATCACGCATGGCTTTACAATACCTTGTAATATGACACTGATACTGGAAATTTTGAGGCCACAGGTTTCAGAGAAGATTCAAAGGGAAACAAGGGCAATAAATCCCGACAAAGAATCTTCTTTGAAATAGTAGCAAAGGGCATATCAAATGCTTCCTTGAAACTGCAGTATGAAATAATCAGTTGAGAAATGAGATTTAGGAGCAGGAATCCTGATGTCTAACATGATGCAGGATCTTGGGCGTAGAATTGCACTAAACTAAGGAATAAGCTACTGAAAATTAAAAGAAAGGACTAAGGGCTTTATTAAATTGCACCAATTATTCCTTTATGGAACAAGAAAGAACAAGACAACAGTGGGTATCATATGATCTATAAGCTCAGTTGCTTTCAATTTTGCCAATGTTACGAGAACTAATTACTGAAATACACGATCTCCTAAATTTTATATAGCAAAGATATTCTAATAAAATGACCACAGAATAACCAATGATATTCTCAATTCTGATTGTCATTGATGCATGGCCAAAACCTTCTACAACAAACAACTATTTGTCTTCATTTGGCCAGATAGTTAGATCGTATGTAACAAGTATCTGATATTTTCTTTTGAGTTGAAAATCACATTATTTATCTTCTTTTTTTTTTTTTTTTTTTTGCATGACCTGAGAAATATATGAAAATAAACCATCAACCTCTATACAAAAATCAAGCAGAAAAAGGCTTACCAAGACTCCATTTGTTGGAATTCTTCAACTAAAGTTCTTTTCAAGTATTCAGGATCTGAAAATCCTCCAAAATGAGATAGTTCTTTAATTCTTTGCATTGTTTCCCTGAAGGATAAGAAACAGAAACGATGAATCATGTGATCAACATATACAATTCTATAGGTAGACCATGAAAAAGTAAAGGGACAAAAGGCAGGCTGAATTTATTTAAGAATTGCCCAAGTAATACCAAGAAAAAAGTTATTAACCAAAAAGTTCATCTAACATAAACGGGAGCAAAATTGGATGGGTTTTGGAGGCAGGACAAGGAGTTGCAGTCCCATGATCTAAAACCTTATTCACAACAGACACAAAAATTAGTTGTTTTTTCTCTAATTATAAAAAAATTGTACCAAAGATACAAGTTAAACAAAGATCACTAAGTCATAAATAAATTTGTTAGACATCCTGAAACCTAGCGTGGAAGCCAACTTACAAGTCAACTTCGACACTATGATCAACTTCAGAAGGCTCAAGTAACTGTTTAACAGGATCTTGATCGTATAAGAACTTCAGGAATATGATAACAAGTTCACTGTCAAAAGAAAAATAATAACAATTAGAAAAGGCAAGGGGCAGAGAAAGAATTTGCTATTTCCAGGAAAAAGAAAAATGGACACAAAATAAAACCCAAACCTACTGAAGGGTAGAAGTTGATCACTTGGTTCTGACATTAGCATCTTCACAGATTTTAGCAGCCAGCTGAAGAAATTGGAGAACTGAGAGTGCAGGAAAAATTGATTAGCTCCTATAAGAATCTCAATAAGAGAAGAAAAATAATCCCCATCAAATACTATGATAACTTTAAATGCCAACAGTATTTCATCATAAGTGGAAGTCCGTAAACTAAAACACAGCACTAAATACAAGGATAATAAAAACAAATATGAAGATGAGCTGCCAGCGAACTAGTATAGAAGAGCAGGAACAGAAGCCAAGTTACATTTAAGGTGGGGAGATGAGATGTTATCTAAACTCTCTCATCTTCAGTTACATTTGGACAAATGCAAATCATCAGTCCGAGAATTTCTCATTTCACTCTTTTTATTATTTATTATTATTATTATTTTGTACAATTCAGTTCATTCACACAGCCTGATGACAACAAATAGTTACTGACAGATTCTTGATCCAAGAGTATGACTGAAAAGTCTCATGCTCAGAAAATGGCCTCAAGCACAGGAAAAAAAAAGGAATGAACAGCCTACAAGATGGCACAACTGAACTACAAAACTATGAATCCAAGTTTGTCATATAGATTGTAAAAGCGCAAACCAAGGATAAAAATAAAAAATAAAAAAATAAAAAAATAAAAAAATAAAAGAAGAAGAAAAGAAAGATTACTAACCTGCTGCACCACAGTTGAAAGAACTCTAAGAAATCGTTCAATGTGTACAAGTAGCATTCCTGCCTTCTCTGTGGCATTATCAATTAATTTCTCATCTAAACCAATATTTTGATAACGTGCACGCCATCTTGAAAGGCCTCTTAGCTCCCCCATCCTAAACAAAATAATTTCTGCAGCAGGCTAGGAATAGCAGCTAACAAATTAGTAAATTTGTTGAATCAGCAGCAGATATGTGAAGTTTAAGAGATAATCAAAAGATCAAGGCACCTGTAAATGGTCAAGAACAATTAGCTGAAGTTCTTTTCCTGCACCACAGATAACCTTTGATACTCTCTTGAGACCCTGTTTATTATTAAAAAACTATCCATCAGCATCAATTTAGAAATCTGAACTGTACTGAAAATCTAGAATGAGAACATACTGCTTCCCCAAGAGAATTAACTAAAAATTGATGAATAGGTGGACTTGTTCTTGTGCCACCTAAGAGGCTTAAGAATTCCTCCTGAGGGGTAGAATCCAGTCCTACATATTAAAAGCACAGGATATCACATCCGAAAAAAGATTAATTAAGAGAAAATGAAAAAAGAAAAAAGAACATTGAGTAACCATGGTCAATGATCAGGGAGGATAGGTAATTAAATTTCTCATGGAACGTATGCATGCTATCTGACCACTGCTTCAACATGACTGATAGTGAAGATCGGACCACTTCAGTCAAATCCTCAATGTTGGAAGCTTGTCGCGCCACCTGGTGAAGTTCACTTTTCCTAATTTATGTGAGAGAAATACTAATATTGTTAGAATATCGAGGAAGATCTTTGGATATTATTCAAAAATTCAATAGATCTATCTCTTTCTCAAAATCAAGATAAAGTAACATTTAATATGTTCTCAGTTTTCACCCATGCTAGGGTTAATTATAGAAGTGTGCATAGTTTATGAAACAAACTCAATATCCAATTCATGCAAGAAAGCATGTGGCTTACAAGATGAATAAATATCAGAATCAGTATAACAAAAAAAAAAAAAAAAGGCCAAGAATCCACATTCATTAAGCATTTCACTGGGAGAGTTACCTTTTGCAGAAAATTGAAGTGTCAAGGACTAGGCAATATAGACCAAATGAACCCCCAGATAATGGTCCGACGGTTGATTGGTCACTGACTTCAATAACTTCTGCAGAGCAGATGACTATTAAGTCACACAGGTCTTTCGACAATGCCACCTAACCGTCACATTAACAAAGTCAGATTACTAAAACTATGGACCCAAAAAAAATGTACCGAGGAAGTAGTAAAGATAATAAACTAAAACTACCTTGTGAATAGAAGCATTTAGAAGTCGGTTGGTAACACCATTGCTCTGAGATGGGCCCTTAACTATGAGATTGTGGATGTTCTTGAGCATGAAAACAAGATACATGTGGAAACAGAAAATGAGCAACCCATAGATGACTTAATTGCGTAGGTACTGATAAAAAAACCATCTTTAAGACTTCAACATAGAAAGATCTAAAGCATAACTTACAATTTTCCCTATAGGGAATATGCCAAATATACTGAAGCAAATACAACCATCTTTGTCCCCACTACATAAAATATTGAACCGTTGAGATGAAGAATTAGATAGCTCCTGAAATGAATCCTCACTGTCATCCATGAAGCCACTGTCTCCAGTAACAACTCCAGGCATCCTAGGTGCTCTTGGGGGCGGAAGAAAGAAACGGGAGGTGCGGTCTTCATAAGATGAGATATTATTGTTGCCATCCTAAATGCCAGTAACTAATGAGATTTATAAATGTTGAAGAGAAATAAAGAAAAAAGTCAAATGGGAGAACAAGGGTAAGCATCCAAGACTACCAAAACGTCCATGCTGAAACTTAGGATTTAGAAAACAAGCAAAGAACACACAAATAACTCAAGCAGAAAAGAAGCGCACAAACATACAGGAAAATGTGATGATTCAGCCCTTAGAAATGTTTTTGGCCAAAGGATATCAGAGAAACAGTAACTAGTAACTTAAGGAATTTTCTCTGCGACTGTAATTAAACAGACAAATAGGAAATCCTTGTCCTTGATTAATCTTTAGTTAAATCTTTATGTGTTAAAAAATATTCCTTAGACTTGGTAGCTAGAATGTTTGGAACTGTGCCCCCTATGACAGTTTCCAACAAAAATGTGGTGAAAACATAATTTTACCAAAGATTTAAACAGCGTGAACATTGAAGAGATCAGTAAAAGTTGAAACATGATGCTTAAGAATCTACAGAATATGGATTGGATAACCATACTACAAACGTTTGTCCATCCTCCTCCCAGTTGAGACACACAACAGCAACAGTGTGTGACTTTATATTCCGTAGCAGCTTCCCATTCTGGTTGGCATTCACAAAAGGAAACAATATGCACAAAGATCAGCATCCATCAATCAAAAATCTGTGACACAGTGCATATAAAAAAAAAAAAATAGATTAAATTGAAAAGCTAAAAGCATAGAGGACTGAGATCAACTTTATTCCAGACAAAACAAAAGACAGGTGAAAATACTAGTGCAACTGGCTGACCACTAGTAATTCTACCTCATACTATGGCAGTCCAATCCTTTGAGAGTAAGGCCTTTGTTGATTTTTAATCTTAAAGATAAGCGTGCTCAAGGACATAATAGGAACCATATACATTTTCTTGCGGATGAATTTAAACACCAAAACAGCGGATCAAATTTTTATGACTTACTTACCTCCACATCATGCAGTGAGATTGTGCCATCCTCAAGCCCAACTGCAACTGCTTTACCATCAGGACGCCAGCATAATGATGTTATGCCCTTGCCTATGTAAGACCAGATATTAGCTTTAGAGATACGATTCCTCACCCAAATTTTTTTTTAAAAAAAAATTACCAAAAAAAAGATCGAAATTAGAAAAAAAAAAATGGAGAATGTTAAAACCTGGTGAAATGGTCCATAGCCTCTGCCAGTTGAATCGATGAAGAAGCAGCTTAGAGTCATCGGTGACCATGGCGAGTAAATCTTTTTCTGGATTCCATTCAGCTATCTTCACCTGCAAGTGTCCAAATTGAAAAGGCTCAAACAAACTTGAAAGGCACATTTTCCATGTGTAGCAGCGGCGTTAAGTTTAGAGAGAAATAGGAACCTGAGAAGCAATGGGTTTGTCAAATTGGAGTTGAAAAGCCACTATGCCCTCTGCTTGACCTTCATCGGTTTCCATTAATCACACTCTATCTTCCCAAATGCCCAGCGCACTTGCAAAATTGAAAAACCTGAGCATTCGCGACCAAGAAGAAAGCTTCCCGCTTCTCCTCCGCCCTTTTAACTTTCTCTTCCCCCACTCCGCACCCAAAATAAAAACGTGAATTATAATTATAATTATTATTTTTTCAACAATTTTACTAAATTTCAATCTATTATCTTTGTCATTTTTTTAAAATTTAATTCACAACGATTAACAAGTTAATCAATTTTTTATTTTTTATTTATTTAATAAAAATAATTATATTAAAAAAATTAAAAATCTTTTTCATTTCCTTCTTTCTTCTTCTTTATACTGATTTATTTTCTTTTGAACTCATCCAATTCTCAAAAAAAAATAAAATTTATTATTATCATCATCATTTTCTTTCCTTCCGTCTTGGTACATTTTTCGCCCTCCGACTTAAATAACTCATGAATTTATTTCAATCAGATAAAACAAATAAAATCACATTTCAGTCAATACTAGTTCAGATTAAAATAATAGAGAGAGATGGGGGGTATGGAACACTGACCAAAAATATGTATTGAAGTCACTGTTTATTCCAGAGACTTAAATATGACACCACTCAAATCAGTCTCCAAAATCGGGAGAGCAGGAAGGGATCCTAATAATACCTCTCTATTGGGACAAAACATTAAAAAGTTGGTCACACAGCCAGCCGATCTAGAGAAAATTCAAAATGTTTGTTCACATGAAATCATACTCATCATAACCATCATATGTATTATCAGCCACAAGATCATCAGGTTTATCAACATGCAATTGTTTCTTCTTGGAACCTGTGGAAAACAAATACTTACATATTTAGTGAAAACATTGCCACCAGATATTAAAGGTTCACAAAAAATTATCAACATACCCCCTGTCTTCTTCTTCCCAGCGTTCAATTCTTTCTCTGCCTTTATCTTCTCGTTTGCAATTGCTGTGACCGAAGAAGCTACCTCCTTTGCATCTGCCCCTTTCAATGTCGTCAATGACAATCTCATGATAGCTTTCAGCAGTCCAATATAATGATAGCTTTTCTGCATTGCACACAGAAATGAGTCAACAAATCAGGATAAAGCTTCAATGGTCTAAAAACTTTAAAAACCTCAAGCATCAAACTCGACAAACCTCATAAGGTCGCAGCTTGCGTGAAATAAGTTCTGCATATTCTAGGAAGTCATTTTCAGACTTTGGGATGAAATTATCAAGGGTCTTGTCGTCATCTTTTCTAGCAAATAGCTCAGCAGTTGACTTATAATCAGCTTCTTCTACAAGCCTGTAAACCAAGGAGTTTGTATCCACCAATCAATAGATACTTCACTCATCAGGGGATACAACGTATTGACATAAAAAATGGGCATTTACATCTTAATTCTTATCCAAGGAACTCTTAGGTTATCCTCATACTAAATAGAAAATATATATATTCTTCATAGTATTAAAATGTGAAGAATACAGCATATAGAGAAAATTCAAAATATAAGACGGAGTTAGTCAAGCACACAACTTAACAAACGCTTACAGCAGCAGCAGCATCACTAAAAAGCTGATCAAAACAGAAGTAACCATTTTCTATTCAATATTATAAGAATGATGGGAGGAAAATATGCAGGAACACTCAAAAGGATGGGAGATGTAGTATAGTAAATTTAAGGATGGAATCTATTTCTATCCCATCCTATTACTTCCCAATTGTTCGGTTAAAAATTATAGCTGTTGCATCACATCTCCAACTTTTTAGCGTTTCCTAAAGATAAAGCCAGCTGTCAAACAATACACATCATATAGTGAAATCTATTCCAGCCAAAGCTACCGTGCAATGATCATCACCCCTCAAAGAAAATTTGTAAGATTTTACTGATGGAGCCATAAATTAAAGTTCCTTCAATAAGTATCAAAGTTCTAAAATCTCCTATAATCTAGTTTATTATCATGACCTGTAAACTTCTCCTTAACAGGCATTTCATATTTTTTATGGACAATGGAGACCCAAAAGAAAAATTGAGAATGGAAGTTGAAAGGATTAACCTTTGCTGACGAAGTTTTTCAGCTACTGGATCTAGTGGCTCCTCCTTTGTAACCTCGGCAGTTTTACCCTTCTTTTCATCAGTAGCTGCTTTTGCAGTTGTCTTCTTTGGGGCCTTTACAGCAGGAGGCTCGGGTTTGGGAGCCTGGAATATCACAATGTTGAAGCAACAGATTAAAAAATTTAGAAAAAGCACATCATTCCTCTCGTAATGATTTTGAGGTCACAACCAACAGGCTAATTGAGAAGCATTAACAAGAAAGGATGGAAAATCAAAGTTTTTATATGTCCCCCTCCCCGGAAAAGGGAGGAAAAATTCACTAGTTATTTTACTGTGACCACCTAAACACTTACATAAACCTTCTAATTCATAAGGATATTCACTTCCTGACTCATGTTACAAAAAGGACGCCAGCAGCAGTCCATTTTTTGACTGGGTAGAAACAAACATATCTTTGCAATAAAAATGACTCAAAGATGGAATATAACTGGGGAGAAAGAAATCAAGGATAAAACTGGCCTTATTACTCTATGGAACATGGTTAGGTAAATGCATGTTGTAGTTCAATCAAGTGAGTGAAGTCTAAACCCTTCCTTGGACATCAACAGTATATATTGGTGCAACATGTTGATACAACGCTGTTTTCAAGCTAAGACATAATTAGATGAACGACACTTGAGAGCAATCATGACATTTCAGTTGACATGACAAATAGAAAAAGAAATGAGGAGGGAAAATCATGCAACTAAATACAAAATAGTGTGGGGGGAGCGTGGGTTAGTCCGCATACCGGAGCAGGCTCGTCTTCATCTTCCCAAGATTCCTTCACATCATTTTCATCTGCATCTTCATCATCCCAATTGCTATTAGGTTGCTCCTTTTTTAGAATATCTGGGACAGGCTCATCCTCTACATATTGAGACAAGTTACAGGCTCGGCCAACAAAAGGGAAGGAAATAAGAAAGAGGGAAGCAAGCTAAGCTTTGAAACCACAAACCTAGCTTTCCAGGGTCAACAGAAAAAAACTAAAAAGCTCTTGAATTATGCAATTTCACATCATCATTTTATATTCAATTAAGAGAAAATAAACAATCTTGAGAAAGAATTATCAAACAAATCAATTTTCACTAACCACAAAAATTAGATGCAAATATTAGATGCAGCATGGCACAGTTCAACTTGGAAAAAGTATAACACAAAAAATTCATGTAGTTAACCTAGATTGATTAATTGCTTCAGTTGAATTTCCTTAAAATAAAGTCATATTTTTTCTTTTTTCAATATGAACACGAAAACAGAAGTTCTAACCTTAAATGACTAGAAAAATCTAAAAATACTAAAAAAAGCAGTGTAACTAGTAATAATATTTCTAATTAAATAAGTTTTAGTTGCAAGTAAAACTGGTATTGGCAATGGAAATAGTAACATTACCCCAATCCTCCATTTGATTTTAGTTCTTCTGGTTTTGGCAAGACTTGCAAATTTAGATATCTCTGTTAATGGGGAATAGAACCAGAGAAAAAGTAATGAGTAAAGAAGAAAAAGAAATCAAAAAAAAAAACACAAACAAATAAAGAGCCCAGAGCCTCAAATACCAAATTCACATAACCAAGAGCCCAAATAAACAAATCCATTTCTATATCAATTGAATTAAAAATAATTAAAAATAAAATAAGAGAACTAAATCCAGGAAAACAATGACTTTCTAAGTATCAACGAAACTAGATAAGTCTGGACATATTGCTATATATATATATATGTACACAAATACGAAGAAATACAAGTTACCCACACAAACAAACATGCGTATTGAATCTTAAATTCTAAAGAAAGAAAACTAATTTACCGTTTGGATAAGAGAGCCGCCAATTTCGAAGGTGATAAAGAACGACCCAATAATTTCCTCAGAACGGAATCTCGAAAGCCTAGCCGAAATAGGATTTTTCGAATCCAAATCTACGCAGAGAAGTCTTGAAGCAAATAGTAGATGAAGAAGAACCCAGAAGACTCAATTGCTTCACTTCCTTTGATGGCCCTAGGGTTAAGTGTGTCTTTTTAATCGTCTGTCTTTGTTTTATTCTCTTTCTCCGTTTTCTTTTTTTCCTTTAATTTATATTCCATATTTCGCTTCGTGGGTTAAATAGCCTGCCGCCATTTAATTTTGGGCTAATTTCAAATCAGTCCTTTTAAATATTAATAATTCTTAATTTAGTTTTAATTATTTAATATCCAAGCAAACGAGTACTGTATTTTATTTCATCAGAGTCAACAATTACACCTATTTCTTTCTCATTTTAATTTTAATAAGTATTTTTTTTTATAAATAAATAGAATAATTCATAAGTTTGGTCCCAAACAAATTTATTTTTGGTAAATTTAGTTGTAATATATAATTTTTTTTAACTTTTAATGTCGTAAACTTTTTAAAAAATGAACAATAAAATTTTTTTTACGGATTTTGTTAAAAGCACTACAAATTTAATGATTTTTAATTAAATATAAGAGTAAAAAAAGTTATGAAAATAAATTAAAATAATAATAATAAAAGTAATATTTAAATAAATAAATAAAAATGTCTTTACATTTAAAATTAAAAATTAAAAATATAAAAAAAGAATATTACTAAAAAAAAAATCAAAAGAAGAGAAATTTTAAATCTCTCTTGCTTCTTATGAATTAGTGATTTATATGAAAAGAAGAAAAAAATTGATAAATTTTTTTTTGATATTTTTAATTTTTAATGTGAAAATATTTTTATCTATTTATTTAAATATTTATTTTATTTTTATTATTTTTATTTCTTTTCATAACTTTTTTTTAGCCTTATATTTAATTAAAAACGTTAAATTTTTAAAAATTTTAACAGAATTCGTAAAAAATGATTTTATTATTCACTTTAAAAAAATTTGAGACCTTCAAAATTTAAAAAAAAATTATTTATGATTAAACTTGTCAAAAATACATATATTTGAGATTAAACTCACAACTTATTCTAAATAAATAATTCAGTTATATATATCTTTTTATTTATAAGACACGACTTTTTTAATTATTACAACCTTTTAAATATCTTTCATTATATTATTAATTAATTAATATTTCTCATAAAAATCAATAAAAAGTAATATTTCATACTTTAACATTTATTATACAAACTATTTATGAAAACTCTTAGAAAGAAATTAAAAATTAGTTTGTTTAAATAAGACAAAGACACAGGTCACCAGCAATAAGCCAACCATCAGCCAACTAAGACCAAAGGGTTGAAGACTATTTTTTTTTTTTTTTTGTCGTAAATAAAATAACTTTTGGAGTTTTGTGGTCCGAATTAAAGCTGCGTTTGGGAATAAAGCAACATTGGATAAACAAAATGTAAGATTACACCATGTGACAGTCTTTGTTTTTGTTTTTCCTTTTTTCCGCTTAGTGGATTTCTTTTCTTTTTGGTATTCACATCATTCCCTTTGCAGCTTTGGAGCCAATTCAGGGGACAACCATCTTTTCTTTTCTTATGAATCACTTAATTATGGAGTTTTTTCTGCACCATGCATCCTCAATCTAAAGAAAGATCATCCATTAAATTATACATACATATATATATATATATATAATGTATTGTGTATATAAGATGAAATACTTACATCATTGCTATCGCCTACTAGGAATCTTGGTTAAAGAGTATTTGATAATATGAAAGGGATGGAGTTGATCTGATCCATCGGCAGGCATCATTTATTCTCACGGGACATTGAATAGATATATCATTCTTGCATCCCTCAAACGGCAAGTCATGATTTTTAACTACACACTTCTCTCCTTCCTTTTTCTTTCATCACACTCTTCCAGTTTCTTTTACTGAATTTCAAACTTTTTTTTTTTTTGCAGGTTCATGTTCTGTACACTACTATTTTGTTTAATTTCATATCGTGCTGATGATTGATTATCTACAATGGCGAGGACCCACCTGAAATTTTGAACATTCTGAAAGAAAGAAAATGGTTTAGGCGAAATTTTTTATATATAATATATATATATATATGTTCCACAGTTGTAATTGAGAAATCACTCTCCTCTGGCGTGAAGCTGTCGTTAGAATCATGGTAATGGAGAAGCTGAGTTCGTTAGAGCTAATGCTGGAAAGAATTCAGCAAATGGAGGATCAGCCGGAGGATGTGCCGCCGGTATTGCCAACTCGTCCTGTTACCAGAGGTCGTTTACCTCGGTCTAGAATGAAACTACAGTTTTCCTTCTTCCAAAGAAGTGACGGTGAAGAGAACGGAAGCCTAGATAGGGTTTCAAGTCTCGAAGAAAGCAAAATTATAACAGAGGCACAAAATGATCTGGCTTCGGAGGTTCGTGAACGAGAATCAACTGAGATTACTGGCGTACCGGCATCTGCTCTACAAATTAAAAAATCTGTAGAGGAAATAATTGAGGGATATGAGAATAACTGCAGAAACAATCTGACTGGCGTAATTGGAAAGGTGAGGAAGCTATGTACTCTGTATTTGTTCTTCTTCTTCTCGGAGTAATACAAACAACAATTGACCAAATCCACCTTGTTTGGACTTCCTCTTGATTGATTGTACTTGTCCTAATTTCTTCTCTGTATATTGCAAATAAACTGTTCACATTTTAGGCACAACAGATCATCAGTTTAGGAATAGGAAAACATCAGAGAACAAAAACAAGGGGTTTTGTTTTGAGTGTTTGATATTTCCCACTTTTTTTCCAATCAAGTTTCTGTTTCAGAATCCTATGTTTTCTGAGTTTCTCCAAGTCTGGTTTCTTGTATGTAGATCAGTAGCAGTGAGGAGTCTGATGACAGAGACGAACTTTTACTAGAGGGCTGCCAAGCCTGCTCTTACTGTCAAGAACTTATAAGAGGAGTAATTGCATTGCAAACACGTAATTTAATTCCCATTTCTTTGCTTAAATTTTGAAAAAAAAAAGAGTCTGCAATCTGCATCTGCATCTGCAATACATGTTAAGACTAATTGTGGGTTAGCATTGGCTTTTTGCAGTCATTCGTGGTGAAAATGCAAGAAACGCTTATATGCGAAATATGAGTGCTATTGCAGTTATTCAAAAGCATGTAAAATATCATCTCAGAAGTAGAATTTTAGATGAACAAGATCAGGCTGTTATATGCTCAGAAACAAGTATGGACATTTTTCTTTCTGGTTTCAGAAACTAGATTTTTTTTTTTTTTTCGAATTTGTAAACAAAATAAATGTTTTGACATGTAATTATTATTGCAGGAAGTCAAGGTTGGCTGGCATGGAAGTATTTAAATTCAATAGATAAAAAGGGTAAACAGCTCAATGAGTACACATGGAATGTGAGGAGCCCAGAAAAGACGGATTCTGAATTGATGGTACAGAGATAGATGGCCTACAAAAGTTCTTGAATTATTATTTCTGAACATCTCTTTTTTCTTTTCTTTTTTTTTTTGTGGAAAACATATAGCCAATGATATTGAATGTGATCAAAACCTGTTAATTTCCAGGATCAAATTCAGATTCCTTATGCAGTTCTTGTTGATCTCCGGAGACAAGTTCTGAAAACAGAGGCACTGTTAGATAAGAAGAAAGAGGAGAATACCCTTTTACAGCTAAGAATAAAGCAACTAGAGAAAAGAAGAGAACAATATGAAGCAAAAATGAAATCCATGGAGAAAATGTGGCAAGATCAGTTGACATCTATCCAAGTGAGTCCACTATAACTTCCATTGATGTTTGTTTCAATCAGTTTTCTACCTTTTCTTCCATCTTTGGAGATTAATGATGGAAATGAACTCTAATATGAGAGTTAAAAACAGTAATTTTATGACAAACATCATTATCAGTTCGTTAATGATGCAGATGAATCTTGCAACATCTCAAAGAAATCCTGCTTCCAAAAATGCAACAGGAAAACTTCGGCACCTTTTTTCTTTACCTGAAACTCATGATGAAGGTCTAGATTATGCATCATCTAGTTCTAGAACAACAGAAATTGTTAGCTTGAACTCAGGCGGCGGCGACCACTTTTCTGATCATCAGAATGGGGTTTTGACTAATAATGCTAGCATAACCCTTGAAGTTGAATCAGGAACACAGGTTACTTCCAACAAGAATTCTTCAGAGGATCTGCAGAAACTGAAGGGAAAATTCAAAGAATGGAAGATAGACTTCAAGACAAGGTTGATTGAAGCAAAAACAACAATGAAGAAACTTGGAAATCCTGGAATCAAGAAGAGGAGTCGGAGAAAATGGTGGGGGAATACGGAAGAAGAGGAAGCACAAAGTCAAAGTGCAGTCCATTGTTCCTAAGCATATTTCGCCCTGCACAGTTAACAAATACACTGGAAAAAATATCACAGCATATTTCGCATGTATTAATATACTATCAATTTCAGTTGCATATGAATTTTTTCCAGTTATCATTCGAATTTCAGATACATAAAACTGATGAATGAGGTCTTAGTTGAATAAGAATCTGCAGTTTAAAATTTTCTGAATGAACCCTAGAAATTAATTTCTGCAAACTGAATAAATCAAAGAAAGAAAAATAAAAAAATGACGCCGTTGCCGGGGATCGAACCCGGGGTCACCCGCGTGACAGGCGGGAATACTCACCACTATACTACAACGACATTGATGTTAGATTGTCTTCAAATAAATCATTTAAAAGACATTATATAATTATATGCTTTTTCACAAACTGGGGTTTTACGCGCCGAGAATTACAGAACAAGCGTCGTTGCAACAAGTACGCCGGAACGATGGGAGAAGACGCATTAGCCGAGCAGAGTCCGATATCTAATGTGGAAATGGAAGGAGTTACACAGAATCCACCGGAAGAGGTACCTGCTTACTCGTGGCCGGTGATTCATTTCGAAGTCCCTCCGTACAGGACATATCATTTCTTCAACCAGTTCAGAACACCTTCAAACCCTAACAATTTTCTCAAGGGTGTCAAATGGTAATATTTTTCCTTCACCGTGGCATTAATGCATCTTTTTGATAATGAATATTGCCAACTCTTTTCTGGTTTTGGAGCCTAGGTCGCCGGATGGTTCCTGCTTTCTCACATGCTCTGACGACAATGCTTTCAGAATATTCACATTGTGAGTAACTCAAAAGAAAACAGCTGAAATCTTCTTGTTCTTTTTGTAAGAGGGTAATTGTGAATGGTCTGTTCATCTACCCTCCAGTCATCTATGCTAGCTACAATAAATCAACTCCCACCTGCTTCTGCTCTGGTTAATCCCCGACTCTAGTCAGTGTCGTCTACATGCATGAGTTAGGAGTTGGCTGTCTGTGGTCTTGCTTGCTGCAACTATTTGTGTGGAAGGCTGTCAGTTTGAGAAAATAGTTTTGCAAAGAGAATGTGAAAACCATTTAAACAAAAGATGGTATTGGAAAAAGGCTAAGTTATTTATTATGTTTTGCCGTGTTTGTGACTTAAATACAGAGGAGAAGATATATGCAGTCAGCGCCTGAAAGCTCATAGTAGAAATGACTGACTGTTAACATGCAAAGCATCCATAATTGAAATAGAAAATATGATCAAAATAGGATATTTGGTTTCCTGCTGTTGTCCAGTACTTCTGTATGGGATGGATTGTTGTGGTTTTGTTAATCTCTGTGCATGCATATGTAGTAGTGTTCTAGCACTAGAGCTGTCTAGATGAACGTTGAATCTAGAGAACACTTGAAAGTGCAAAAGCTTGCTAATGGAAGATGAGTATTTTATTGATAATACAATTATATTCTTTGATTCTATTAGGCCATATGATGAAAGTTGTGGCAATGTCAGTGATTGTTCTTTGGCTGCAGATACTGGTAATTTTATCCCTTCCGTCCTTTATTCTGTTTGGCACAGTATTCTGGCGTAACTGATTGTGGAAAGGTTTTTAATGCATGTAGCATTGATATCTCGATATTGTATATTACTTCCAGATTCGTACACCACAAAGCTTGCCATTATGGAGGGAGAATCTGTATATGACTTTTGCTGGTATCCCTTCATGTCTGCCTCTAGTACGTTATTTGTTTGACTTCATAAATACCAGTTATGTTTAATGACTTAGACTGGAGGTTGACTTCTGTTTTACAACTTAGACCCAGATACATGTGTATTTGCAAGTACTACACGTGACCATCCCATTCACCTGTGGGACGCTAGTTCAGGACAGGTGCTAATTTTATTGTCATGTGCTATCTGAAATGATTAATTTCTTTCTATATCTTCTCTTGGTAATTCTTATTTTATTGAAATCCTGCATGTTCTGGACATCACTTGGTTGCTGTAGAGCAATTCCCCAAGATTCCTTGTAATGATTTATCTTCTTTGCATGAATTGCAGCTGCGATGTACATATCGTGCTTATAATGCCATGGATGAGATAACAGCTTCCTTCTCACTTAGCTTCAATCCTGGTGGGACAAAGTAAGAATGATAATTTAGTTGAAAAGGAATAAAAAATACACGGTCATACTTAGTGTTTGCTGTGTGGAACTGAGAAGTTTGTCAACTGAACAACCCAAATCCCCCTCCTCAAGATAAAAAAAAAAATAATAAAAATAAAAAAAGAAAAAAAGAAAAGAAAGAAGTTTCATGTCTTCTTGGTGAATTGTGGTATTGCACATTGCTTTCATTATAATCACCAACTGCATTTACCAAAGATGCTCAGTTTACCGGATATTAAGAAATGAAACTGGAGGGCTTGGTATGGGAGGTCCAAGTAAATAGTGAGAATTAAATTGAAAAGGAGTACAAGAACTTCGTACACCAATAAATTTCACTGATTATATGAAGATATCTTCCTTTTTCAGAATATTTGCTGGCTACAATAAGTCTATTCGAATATTTGATGTACATCGACCTGGAAGAGATTTCACTCAGCATGCAACTCTTCAAGGAAATAAAGAAGGACAATCAGGTGATTGTTTTGGAATTTAATACAGAACCAGATGTATGATCTAGACTAAGTAATATTTAATTTGTGTTGGTTTGACATTTGTCTCAACAGAATTCCCTTTTCTGACTCATTTTGGTTAGCTGCAGCTAGTAACACTATGTCTCATAAATATTGAGTTCCCATTATTGCAACTTGACTCTCTGCTGGTGGTTCTATCTCTTTTGAACTACATAGTTTTGAGGGCGTTTTTTAGGTTAAGATATGCCTAACTAAGACTTCGAATGATGATTCCCTGTGATAAATATATCATCTACATATAGTGAAGTTCCTGTCATTAATGAACAAATATTAACATACACTGTTTTCTCCATGACCTAGAACATATTTATGTTTGCAACAATTTTGTTTAAACAGTATTTAGTTTTTTAAATTCCATCATCAAATGTTTAGGCTCTACAAGATTTCTGAACATGGTGAAACAATAACACGGAACAAATGTGTTTCTTGAATTGATTTACGTACTTCTATTAATAAAATAACAAGATTGAAGTCTTCCATTTCAAAAGTGCAAGAATATGGACCCAAAATTTTAATGCTCATTCTTTATGCTTTTCTCCAGGTATTATATCCTCCATTGCTTTTTCTCCAAGTTACACAGGAATGTTGGCTACAGGCTCCTATGACCAAACCACAGCAATATATAGAGAAGATAATATGGAACTTCTATATATTTTGCAGGGCCAAGAAGGTGGCATTACACATGTAAGTTGGAATATGTCGCTTTTCTTAGTTTTTCAGGAAGTATGTTGTATTACTCAACTAATAAATTGAAATTCTATTTATCTTTCAGGTTCAGTTCTCGAAGGATGGAAACTACTTATATACTGGTGGCAGAAAGGTATAAATTTGACAACTCCTATTAACATTTGATTTAGTCCAAGTCTCCTTCCCAGTACTACAGCATCATTCTCAGATCCTGAGTCACAAAACTAGAAAATTCCTAACTAATGTCATTATCCTTTACTCAAACAACTAACAAAGGAACTTAACACAATCCAACCGTTTTACCAAATTTGACCCATAATATAATCTCAAAGTCTAATTGGGCATTGGCTTGATGCTGGGCCTTACCTATATGATTGATCCAATAGAATTGCCCAATTTCCTATGATTTTACTTTGTGCCTTTCCAATTTACATTTGGTGTTAAAGCACAATACAAACTGCTCTTCCAGGCATGAGTATTATGGCGTCTGAGATTATTGGAGTAGTTGTAATATAGACCAGATTTCAAATTTGAGAGTCTCTTCTGCAGCCTTCCCAAACTTCATTAAGCTTTGTACACTCAGCTAGTCATCTGAAGGTGCATCTCATATATGTTTGAACTTTCTGTAAGATTCCTGCTGGGAATTTCTTGTCAAACCATTATGGAGTTTGCATTCTTTGTGCTACTTTGCTTAGTTCAGGAAAACTGCAAGATATAAAAAAATAGACCAATCCAAGGATCCTTGGATTAATTGTGGATCCAAGACAACAATAAAAAGATTTGAGTCTTAGATATCATATTTTCAAATCTTCTATATCTAGGTAAGTATGTATTTAAAAACGTTAAAAATAAATAGACTTTGCGTACAATCCTTTTTAGGAAAAGTTATGACTACTTGGAAAGGTTGAATATGAACCATCATACTGATTTTTTAATTTGATTTATTGGTTAGACACAATGAGATGTATGCTTTTTATTTTGCTTTCATCTTTCATCTAGCATTCTCTGATGCTATCTCACTTTTGATATTCATTGTATATATATATATTTTTTTGGTTTTTATGCTTGGTCTGAGGATTTTCAAGTACTTCAATATTATCTCAGAATTAATTCTGACATATTATAGGATCCATATATACTGTGCTGGGACATCCGGAAGACCGTTGAGACTGTGTATAAGTAAGATCTTTTGTCTTGGTTCTGCACAATTGTCAAAGTTGATATTTCATTGGAGTTATGTATTTTATTCTTTCCTATTATAGCTCATTAGGCAATCACTGTGGTTTTATTGACATTGAAGGATAATCTTTTTACTAGTTCACTCATTTGTCATGTCTCCAAATGGTAAGTAGACATACAGACAGCTTCATCATAATTGATCCAGCAGGTCGTCAGCATTCATTTTCATGCTGTTGACATCAATTATGTAATAAGTCTTGTTAGTACTGAATATACACATCACTGTTATTAAGGAATGTATAAAATCATTTCCATGGAACGTGAGCTCTCTGTTTGCATGCATGGTCACGTATCAACCTTTCCATATTGGCGTCTTAGTATGATCCTGAATAGAGAATATGTCTTATTGATAAATCAACACTTATTATTCTTTTGTATTTGTTGTACCATTTTGATCATTAGTGGCTCGTACATATTCTATCTTTTAGAAAGACAATCTATAATTTGTTCTTTTACCACATTTACATAGATTTATCTAATTTCATATAAAGGAGATTTAAGGTCATTGATTTCTTTTGCCTTCTTTGCCCCCTATGACTAGGCTGTACCGATCAACAGAATCTACAAACCAAAGGATACAATTTGACATTGACCCTATTGGCCAACATCTTGCAACTGGTGGTCAGGTATCATTTCTAACTTGTTACCTCTAGGACCAGTGCTGTGTTACAAAATGCGGATTAACCCTATTGTTGTTAATGTCTCAGGATGGTTCCGTTCATATTTATAATTTACAGAATGGGCAGTGGGTATCGAGTTTTCAAGCTGCATCAGGTACTGATGTCCCTACAATGCTTCAGTTTCATATAATTGGCCTCAGTGTTGTTCATTTTCTTTTTTGTGTTCTAACCTGAGCTGGTTCTCTTACAGACACCATCAATGGTTTTTCTTTCCATCCATTTTTTCCAATGGCTGCTTCATCCTCTGGACAGCGAAGATTTTGTGGTCTTGATGAAGACTCTTCTGGGGAAGCGATACTCAATGGTATTCTGCCACATATTTCTTTAATCATTATCTCGCAGTCCTCAACACTTATTTCTAGTTCAATATTAATCAACTTTTCGAAACTAGTAGTCCTTATATTTTTCTTCCATCGTGCTATTTTAACACATAGGGTTTCTAGAATTTCCTGTCCCCATCAAATCAGAGGAATATGTGAATGCATTGGTCATGAAAACATAGGAATGTCTGGCTCCATCTTCTTAATGCTCTTGATCTCCTTGTTGGAAATTAACTTATAACATTTAACAGGTTTGTTTATTTATTTATTTGGCCTCGTGCAGGTGATGAAAATTGTGTCTCCATATGGAGCTTCTCTTCTTCACAAACCACGGATGATGTTAGTCTTGATAAGTCAGAAGAGAGAAATGGCCATTCTCATATTGACAACCTTAACATGGATTCTTGATAAATGTTTTTGTTTGTATGGTCTAACCATAGAACAAACCTACAGTACAATTTAGTTAGGATTCGTAGGCCTTCAAATGAACTCAAGTTCTCTCTAAAAATATGAATTCTAAATATGAAAGTATACGAGCGGAGAGGTATCAACAATTTCCTCGATTACATGGACTTAGTTTTTACCCCTTGGGTGAATTGCTTTATTTCTGAACTCAAACACTTAAGACATGCGAGAATCTTTTAGATTGGATTGAGTCATTTTAAAGGAAATGTTCAAAACATCATTTTGGCATTGCCCAAGTTTCACTAGAGACTCAGGCTGGAAACTTTTTGTGTAATAGAATTTTTTGGTAGCCCTCTTTTACACTTCGTTTTGATAACTTAAAATCTTGGTTAAGAATTGGGATTGTGACTGTGTGAAAGAAAGGTAGCATAGTTATTACACACAAAAAGTTAAATGGCATGGGATTGGTTAAAAATATTAGCAAAAGGTTTTGATAATATTTGTGCTCATAATTTAAAATCTTGATTAAGGATTGGGATTGTGATTGTGTGAAAGGAGGTTGTATAGTCATTACACACAAAAGGTTAAATGACATGAGATTGATTAAAAATATCACCAAAAGTATAAAGGGAATAAACTTATTTGTTGTAGTTTATTGTGAAGATTTGCTTACATTTATTTGCAACAAGAATATTCTAAAAAGATAAAAAAAAAGTTTTAAGTCTACAAATTCACTTTTTTAAAATAAGGATAAAAAAGAATTTTTTTGTCAACAAATTCAGTTACAATTCCAAATAAAATATTAAAAAATTACTCACTTCATTCAAAAACATTATTAATTTACAACTTGCTACACAAATTTAAGAAATTTACATTATTATTCATATATTAACGAATCATATGATGACACCTCATTTTAATATATACTTACACAAGAAGAAAAAAAACATATATGAATCTTTTAAAAATAATCAAATAAATTTATTTATTATAGTTTATTGTGAAGATTTGCTCACATTTATTTGCAGCAAGAATATTTTACATTTTTTAAAAAGATGAAAGTTTTAAATTAACAAATTTACTTTTTTTTTTAAGAAAGATAAAAAAAAAAGTCTTTTAAGTCAATAAAATGGTCCATACAATTCCAAATAAGATATTAAGAAATTACTCAATACATCCAAAAATATTATTAATTTACAACTCACTACATAAACTTAAGAAATTCACGTGATTATTCATATATTAACGAATGATATGATGACACTTCATTTTAATATATACTTGCATAAGAAAAAAAAATATGATTCTTTTAAAAGTAATAGTTAAAATATGTACTTATTAATAAATATAATTATAGTGGTGTATAGCAGAAAGGTGGCAAAAAAATCAAAGTAACCTACCATTTCACCATTAATAAACCTATACCTAATCACCCCCACATTTCCCCTATAAAAACCTGTCCTTAATCACACTCTCATCACCTCACAAACAAATTAAAAAAAAAAACCCTATCATGGCAGCCAATGCTCAGCCGTCGTCTTCTTCTCCTCCTTCCTCTTCCAGGGAAACAAAATCCCCGGCGGCCGAGGATCACAATCCACGCCGTCTCCCCGATGACGTCATTGATCTAATCCTCTCCTTTTTACCCCTAAAGAATGCATTCAGTTCCGGTTTAATATCCAAGAGATTTTCCAAGTCATGGAAATTCTGCCGCGACCTTACCTTCAACATCGATTACCGAACGTTAATTAACGGTGACGGTGACGGTAACCCCCGCGAAGAAATGTTTAAGCTGGTACAGTTCGTGATGGACGAACATCAGAGTCCAGAGATTTCGAGGCTGATGATCATCATAGATCCTACCGGAAAAGAAGGTCAAGTTTGTAATTGGATTTTTAAAGCGGTGTCCAAAGGCGTAGAAGAGCTTCATCTTGACTTCTCGGCTGGAGTCCGTCCATTTTTTTTCCCATCAAATGCGATGCTTCTAGACAAAGATAACGCTCGCAAATTGCACACACTCAGGGTTTGCTACTGTGACCTATATTCACTGACTGCACTCGTTGCTTTCGGACACCTAAAAACACTGAGTCTAGACGACGTTTTGGTGCCGCATTTTTTCGTGGAATCTGTTTTTCGTAACTGCTTGAATCTTGAGAGTTACGATATGTATGAATGCCAAGGTTTAGAAGACGACGACGGTTATCTCGTAATCGAAGCTGCTGATCTGGCAAAATTTAAATCATTCAGAGTGAAAAATTGTTCTTATTTAAGAAGGATTTACTTAAATACCCCTACTCTAGAAGTGTTCCATTACGATGGAGAGATCTGTCGGATTGATTTCGCTAACGAGCTTACCAAGATTCAGAAAGTAATTATTCATTTTAATCCGTGTAGAAGTATTTGTCTGTTTCCTGGAATGGATGACGTCATGAAGTATATCAAACGGACTAAATACCTTTCCGTCTCAAGCCCCATTCTCGAGGTATACATATTTATTTATTTATTTATTAATCATTAATTGAATGAATTTATGAATTTGTTGCTGTTGCTGTTGATCAGAGGCTATGTGGAAGTTTTTGCAGCGATTCATACAAAGACTCGTACGTATATCTTTCAATGTTGGAGGAAATTCGTCTGCGTCTCGGCGGATCAACCGCAACTGCAAACGCAACCGCTGCCCTTTCCTTACAGTCTACTATCCTTAATCCCTATGACATTGCTTCTTTCTTTGGCAATTGTCCTTTCATTCAGAAACTCACTCTTGACGTAAGTATATATATATATATTGTTTCTATGTACTTAAACTTTTAGAGTGAGAAACAATTGAGAGTTTGAACGGAGTGTGTAATTAATTGATTTATTCGTTTGCGGATGTAGTTTGGTGTATTTCCATTAGAAACAGGAGCTTACTGGGAGTTTGCGGGAAGGCAGAGCTTGAGGGATTATGTAAGGCGATTCAGTTGCCTGAAAGCTGTGTGTTTAGTGAATTTCAAGTTCCTTGAACTGGAGACGACGGTAGCTGACTTCATTCTGAGAAGTGCACCCGAACTGGAGAAGTGCATTATTGTGAAAGCAAATCGCTATCCCGGACCGAGCGGCCAAGAACTGGACTTTGTGAGCCGCTATTTGTCTTCTGGAAAGTTCGTAGCAAAAATTTATAACCACAATGAACCCTATCAACCTATCTAATATATATATAATATATATTTTCGGGGGGTTTTTTATTGTGTTTGTTTTAGATATATATATATATATATCTAGAAAATGTTGTTTCAATTAGTGTTTTTTTTTGTTGTACTCTTTGATATTAATTTTATGGATTTTGGAAATTTTTAAGTTTTAATTTATTATTTGGAATTATGTGTTTTGATTTTTGATTTTAGTTTTTTAAATTGAGTTATTAATTAATTAAAATAAGATAAAACGTAAATTTTTTTAATGTATGCTAATATTAATTATAATTTTATAAAATTTTAATTTTTATTATAATTAAAATCTAAAATAAATATTTTAAAAATAACATTATTAATTTTTTAAAGTAACAAATGTAAAAATATTTTTTGAAATTACTTTTAATTCTTTTTAAACATTTATTTTTTTAAAAAAGAAAAACAATTGGTTAATATTTTTTACATTGTTGTGATGGCCCACACTACCAAACACCTTACTTTTACTTTATTATAATATTGTTAATATTTGGCTTATACAAGCCCATTAACATAGTTTTGATACCATTTTATGGACCCAACCATCTTACTCTTACTTGAGACTTGGATTTATATTCTAACAATCTTTTCATATCAGACTCTCCGCTGACATATGCAAAATGTTAACTTGACTCTCATACCACTTGATTGGGCTGCCAGTCACCTTACTCATACTTTAGTATAACATCTGGTATATGCAAGCTCGCTAACTTAGCTTTGATACTACTTAATGGGCCCAACCACTTTATTCATAGTTTAGTATGATATTGTCCTCTTTGGATCTAAACTCTCACAATTTTATTTTTGGGTACCTTCCAAAAAGGCCTAATATAGGTGTAATCCTTATATATGCTAGACATCTCTAACATAATCTTTACATGTGCAACTTGAATTCATATCCTAACATGTTGAACAGGTAAGATTTATTGTAAAATTTTTACTTCTATTCTATGTATATTTTTTAATTAAAATTTATTATGCTGATAAAATTTCTTCAGGGTTCCAATAATATTTAAATCATCAACATATACAATAATTATGACAAACCCTAATTTTTCTTTCTTAATAAACACACACGACTATTCTTTCTTAAAAGAAGGTTATTTTGATAATATTCTTTCAATAAATATTAACTAAGACGATTGTATCACATTCGTCTCGATTGTTTTAAATCATACAAAGATTTTTGTAATTTTATTGAATATAATTATTGAAAATCTGATTTATATGTTTCAGGCATTTTAAATCCTTTAAATATTTTCATATATATATATATATATATATATATCTCACTATCAAGTGAGCCATATAAATAGACTGTAAATATATTCATAAGACGCATATCCAGTTTTTCATTAGGGGAGATAACGAAATGTAATAGCATCCACCACTGAAGAACAAATGACCTCATAGTTAATCCCGGACTTTGAGAAAAATCTTGTGTAACAAGACGTGCTTTATATCTCACAATTTTATTTTTCTCCTTTCTTTTCCACACAAATACCCATTTATACCCTACATGTATGACATTTTCAGGTGTTCGGACTATGTGTAAATTTTTTTTACGTTTTGCAAGTGAGTTTAATTCAGCTCGAATTGTATCTTTCAATTTCAGTCAATCATTTCTATATTGACATTCATCAACGGATGTGGGCTCATCATAATCATTTTCATTTATAGTAGCGGATGTTATATTATATACAAAAATAATATCGATAATTATTTCTTCTTGGTTCAATCGTTTCTCTGTTAAGACATAATTTATTGAAATTATTTTTAGGTACCTGAACTTCTTCTGAAATTATTTTATTTAAGGTAAATTATATTACTAACACTCGAACTTTTCAAAAATCCAGCTTTTACACCTGTATTTATTTTTTCTTTGAACTGACACTTGAACTATAAAATATCACCTCCTTTGCCGAATAATTGGTGAGTTTGATCCCAAACAAATTTAGCTTTGGCAAGTTGAGTCCCAAAATATTTTTTTAACTTTTAAGGTCCCAAACATTTTTTGTAGAGAATAATAAGGTCCTTCTTGACGGATTCTGTCAAAATTTCTAAAATTTTAACGGTTGTTTGTCTTTAGTTAATTAAAGACAAGGATAAAAAAGTCATTACATGTGAAAATAAATAAAGAAATATTTAAACAAGGAATAAAAATGTCCTCACATTTAAAATTTAAAAAATAAAAAATCTATCAAAGGATATCAAAATCTTTCGTCAATCTTCTTCTTTCCTACAAAATTTTTATCTATTTTTGACATCTTTGAAAAAAGAAAAAAGAAAAAAATAGAGAAGAATAAAAGCGTCTTTGTAGAAAGAGAAAGAAAAACGAAAGAAGAGAAATTTTAATATGAATATGAGTTTAAATTTTGGTTCATCCTCTTCTTACCCATAGATTTTTAAATACTTACTAAAATATATCCATGATAAGGAATGCGAATACTTACTCAAACATCGATTCAAATGTCTTTGAATTTAACATTCCATTTTTGCTCCTACTTGAATTCGTTTCTTGTCGTCTAGAACAACTTTGATTTGTCAAATAAGTTTTAATGATTGAAGATTATTTCAATATTACTACTGTCATCTTTCTCTTGAAACAAAGTAACTTTATTTCTTTCCATTGGTTAAAATTTGAATTTCCCAAATCTCTCTTTCTCGTTTTTTTCTTTTTTCTTTCTATGAAAACCTCTTCTTCAATTACTTTTTTTCTTTTTCCTTTCTTAAAAGATGTTAGAAAAAGATAAAAATCTTGTGTTAGAGAGAAGAAGAAGAAGATTAACCGGAGAAGAAGAAGATTGACGACGACTTTTGATATTCTCACTATTTTGATAAATTTTTTATTTTAAAAATTTTAAATATAAGGACATTTTCAAAATAAAAATTAAAAAAATATGAAGACATTTTTATATCTACGTTTAAATATTTTATTATTATTATTATTTTGTTTTTTTATTTTCACATGTAATGACTTTTTTATCCTTATCTTTAATTAACTAAAGACAAACAACCGTTAAAATTTTAGAAATTTTGATAGAATCCGTCAAGAAGGACCTTATTATTCTTTACAAAAAAAAGTTTGAGACCTTAAAAGTTAAAAAAAATATTTTGAGACTCAGCTTGCCAAAGATAAATTTGTTTGGGATCAAACTCACAAATTATTCCCTCCTTTGCCATTCCGTCTAAAATTTCAGTTAGACTTCATTTTCAAACCAATTCTTAGGGCATTTTCGTCTTTTAAAATCATTAATATTTTAAAATTATTAAGATTTTATTTTTAGGGATAATTTTGTCTTTTCATAAAATTTTGAAAAATCTTCTTAGATTGGAGGGATTACATCCCTCAACCACACAAATGGCAAAATCATATTAACCCACTGGAGCAACTATTAACATGTTAATTTGTATGAAACTTATATTTTATATTGCATACTAGATGATGCCAAAATAAATTTAACATAATTATATTTGTGAATCCCTAGATTTGAACCACAACCGTATAAACAATAAATAAGCATTTACTATTTGGACAAGTACAAAAATTTATATTATTTGAAAATTATATTAAATATAAAGATTTTGAAAAAATATTATCCAAACAACACAATTTAAACCAATTGTCTTCGTAGTCATTCCCTTCCTCAAACCTTAAATTTATTTATTTTTAACTTTGAATTCGTTGTAGAATACAAATTCTGAGGTTTTTTAGAGTGACATTATTACATTATTAGTGTCAGCAATGACATTATATAAAAAACAATCTCGAAATTCATGTTCTGCGATGAATTCGAAACAAAAAAGTTAAAAGAAGAACTTCAGTGCAAGCTTTGAGAAATGTGACAATAACAAAAATTTGTGGTTTGAATTGTGTCATTTGATAATATTTTTTTGAGAATGTTTATATTTAATATAATTGCATATTTATTATTTTCGTAATTATAATATAAAATATACGTTCCAAATAATTTTATACATTTATAGTTGCCCTAGTGGCTAAATATAGTTTATTTAAGCGTGTGGTTGTAGGATCAAATCCTTGAGATTACAAAAAAAATATTTTTCAAATTTTTAATAATAAAGTGAAATGACAAAATTATCTTTGAAAATAAAGCCAAAGACGAAAATTCAATTGGAGCAATAAAGTGAAATGACAAAATTATCTTTGAAAATAAAGCCAAAGACGAAAATTCAATTGGAGCAAAGGAGGTGATATTTTATAGTTCAAGTGTCAGTTCAAAGTAAAAATAAATACAAGTGCAAAAGTTGGATTTTTAAAAAATTCAAGTGTTAGTAGGATAATTTACCCTTTTATTTATTATGTCTTCTGACTCTTATGGAGTATTAAACCATAACTAACAAAAGCAAATTACTAAGAAATATAATATAGAAATCAAAGGAAAGATAACATTATTTCTCTCTCTTATATATTTTAAATCTATCAAAACATACAAACTAACTCCTATTTATATGGATGGATCATATGTAACTTATATACCCACATATATACATATATAACTATATACATAACTCTCAATTATACTAAAGATGTTACAAACTTAATTCATGAATGTTATATGGAGGTAGTGGAAGTTATATGATGGTAGTAGAGGTTATATGAAGGTAGTGAATGTTATATGAAGATAGTGGGAGATTATATGAACATACAAAATAATAGTATAATTTATAAAACTCCTTCTTTGGATGTCCATTGTAAAAGGAATATGCCTCATTAAAACTTTACCAGAGAAAAACTTAGTGGATAAAAAACCCTTAGTGAAGGAAAAAGAGTACATCATTCCTTGTACACTCCCCCTGATCATTACATCACGCGTAAGGAAAATTTTGGTAAAATATGCTTTGTGTGATCTTGTTTGATATATCCTTCATGTAATTGAGCTAGTAGTGTTATCTTCATAAATTATTGTTGGAAGTTCTTTGCCCGAAGATAAACCACATGTTTCTCATATGTCTTGAGACATGGATCTTAACAAAATACATTCACGACTTGCTTCATGGATTGCTATAATTTCTGCATAATTTGAAGAAGTAGCAATTAACGTTTGCTTTGTAGAACACCATAAAACGAGCAATTCCTCCATATGTAAAAACATAACATGTTTGAGATTTGGCTTTAGGTGGATTAGACAAATAACCAGCATCAGCATAACCAACAAGTTGTAATTTAGAACTATGAGGATATAACAATCTCATATCAATTGTACCTCGAAGGTATTGAAAATTGGACATGAACTAAACATTGCTAACATATTAACAGCAAAAGCTATATCAGGTCTTGTATTTTTAGCAAGATACATTAGTACACCTATTGCACTAAGATATGGTACTTTTGGATCAAGAAATTCTTCGTTATCCTCACGAGGTTGAAAAATAACCTTTTTCATAATGGATGTGTCTTGTCCATGTAGAATCTTTTAAGAATATTTTCGATATAATTTAATTGATGAAAAAAATTTCATGTCAAATGCTTGATCTGCCGACCGAGATAAAACTTTATATTTTCGAGATCTTTCATCTCAAATTCTTTTTTCAATAAATCTATTATTTTTTAAATTTATTTAGAAGTTTTAATAATATTTTAATCATGAACCTATACAACAATTATAATAAACCCCGATTTTTTCTTTCTTAATAAATATCATGATTATATTACATTTACATATAATATCTAGCAATTAGTAAGAGTACATATTATTATTATTGTTATATCTAGATATTATTGTTATAATATCGTAAATATCTAAACAAATTCCCTGAAATGGATGCTTATTTGTTTTTAGGAAATTGATCATTAGTCTTACTCTGAAATTTACACCTTGAGGATGAAAATCTATCCATGACAGTGAAATTATAACTGTTCCAGCTCCCATGGAACAGGGATCTTTACTGTTTTATGTTTTAAGGGATGTTACTGCATTTCTGGAACACATGGTGCTCTTGGTCTATGATTATTCTATCCTTTTTATTTCATTTCAGGTTAGCATTGGGAAGCAGTGGAAGGAATTTATAGATTACAATGATACAATAGGCTTCATTTATCATGTAAGTCATGCCTTTTTTTGTACACAATTTTTTGTTTTGTTTTGTTTTGTTCCCTACAGATTGTGTACCTGTCTGTGTGTTCACCATGGATACATTAATATTTGTACTGAGGAATTCCTGAGTCCTACTGCAGGAGGATGCAAAGAAGCATGAACGGGCTGCCAAAAATAAATACACAGTATAGGACATTCAGAGTGAGTCCTGGTAACACCTTAAAGATTTAGTGATGATTTTATTTAAGTAGAACTCACACTCTTTCTTTAGCTGAAACACAACATAAATTTAGCAGTTCGTGTTTTTTGAATCATTTCTATTTTTGCAGTCTATATCTAATCCGCCCATTCATGGAAAGAAAAAATAATGAATAAGTATTTTTATTAAAACCAAAATAACGTAGAATATGTACATCTCTATCTCTTGTGGTAATATTTTACACTTAGAGAGAAAATAGAGAGCATCATTATTTTTACAATCGCCCACAGCCCTTTCTCCCCTCTTTTGTTGTACACAAAATTAGTACAAAAATAGGAACAATATTTAATCCTGATCTGGATCCGGATCCTCCTCTTTCTTTAAGATGAGGCCGAGTAGTTTTAGTGGTCTCCGGTGGAAGGATTTATCAATTGAAACCCCGAAAGCGTGGGCGAATTCTGTTGAGGAACATTTATTTAATAGCCTTTCAAGTTCTCTTAAATCCTGAAAGGTGTCCTCAACCACTACTGTTTTTTCCATCTGCACAGACACCACCCAAAATCATTAGCTTATATATAACACAATAGAAAAGAAAACACGTAGCATTCTAGAGAAAATGCACATCTTCTATTGCCATTCGTGCAGCTTCTCGTTTTTTCTGAATAATCTTTGCGTCCATTTTTGCTGCTCCTGTGAAAGAAAAAGAAACAACAGAAATATGAGATTCTAAGTGTATCCTCACTCACTCACTCAGGTTTTATAGCAATGCAAATCACCTGCTCTTTGTAGCCTTTCCAGTATATCTATTTCTTGATTCAATTTTTGAGCATCAAATGTATCGCCCTGAAGCACAAATAAAAGTAGTATGTGACATGTAGGAGGAGGAAGAAAGAGAAAAAAAAAAGAAAAAGAAAAAGAAGGATGAGAACGCATTACATTAGCTTTCTTTATGGTGTCTGCAAATCGGCTCTTCAACATTGCTATGCGTAGAGCATTTTTAAGGGATTCATCGTCCAATTGTGGAATGCAACCTGAATGAGAGACTATATTAATATTAATATTACCAAGAATAAATGAACAACTTTTTCTCAATCCATTAACATTTACCATCAGAATCAAGAGTTTCATCTTTCATCTTGCGTCTTTTTCCGCCGGTACATCCCGCACCGGTTCAGGCTTCCGCTTCTTATTCGATAAACCTTGCTTCAAATTCAAGTCAGCCTCTGTTTTTGCTTTGCTTCCTTGCATTTTAGCGAGTAGGTTTTTGGCCGTGAATCTAATGGTTAGCTTCTTCTCAGACATCTTTTCTGCAAAAAACAAATGTTTAATTTGTGGGATGGTGAAGAAGAAGGAAAACATGCAATTACGTCTTTCATTCAGAGATTAACCAAATATGAATGGAACTAAAAAAAAAAAAAAGTGAAGCTTTCCAACTATCTGATGATTCAAAAAACAAATGAAAAAAGCAATTTTTTTTTTATAAAAAAAATATTCTAAAACAAATGAAAAGAGCAATTTCTTTTTATAAAAAAAATATTCTATTATATTTTAAACTTACGATGTTTCAACTATTGCTTAAAAAAATACATGATAATTAAAAAAACAAATTAAAAAAGTTTTTTTTTTGAACTCACAACCTTTTAATAATGAATGAAATACTTACCATCATAATAATATTTTTTTAATAATATAAAAGCAAACATAAACCCCTAAATAATAAAAAAAGTTAAAGATTTAAGTGAAATGAAACTTAAAGATAAAAAACCTAAACGCATGGAGGCTCCGAAGTAAATGGGTGTAAAAAAATATTTAAATTTTATATGTTTATGATTTATTATATTTTTTATTTACCAATTTATATTATTAATTATATATAAATTTACAAAATTTTAATAATTTTGTTTATAATAAAATTATAATTAAATAATTATGGTAATGAATAATAATTTTTATTTTTAATTTCTTCTTTTATCTCAATTTTTATTTCCTTATAACTTTTTACTTTCACATTTTTATGTAATTAATTTTTTTTAATTAAAAATAGTACATTTGAGAAGCTAAATAAATGATTAAAACTGTAATAACATTGAAGAATGATGGCAGATTTGCAATTAAACATTTATTCCTCTGCTGCTGCTTCAGAAGCAAAAGAGTCAGTAGCTTCTGCACATCTTTAATCAAAATCTATTCTTGGTCATATTTAGAGAACTACATCTGATCTGCTCACAGTCATTTTCTCCCCTCTATTTACGTCCACAAAATTAGTATGAACATCTGGACTGACTAAATAAGAGCTTAGAATGCATATATATGCAGACTGGAACAACTCTAATCTCTAGAATGCACACTTTTTGGCTATAAGAACTACTATTGGAGGATCTCACCCTCCTCTCTTTCGCCACTCAAAAACAATTCTTCTTCATCCGCATCATCCTCTTTTAACACCAGCCCAATTCTACAGGTCTAAGGAATTGAGTAGTCCGTTTATCAACTGAAACACCGTAAGCAAGGATGAAGTCCCCGGAGGAACATTGACTTAACATTTCAAGTTCCCGTAGATCCTTCAAGCTGTCCTCCACCACTACTGCTCTTTCCATCTGCACACACCCAAAATACCGTTCCCCAATCATTATGCTTGCTCAATATTATAAAACAAAACAAAACAAAACAAAACATGCCTTCTCAAGTGCAATTATAAGCCGTAATTCTTGAATGCTCACAATTATTGACTTACTTTCACTCCCCCTCAATTCGAACTCAGGATATTCCTTTACAGTTAGATTATTTCTCATCCGAGTGAAGAATTGCAAGCTCAGCGGCTTTGTTAAGATATCTGCTCTTTGATCAGCTGAAGGAACATAATTTACATGAACCATACCTGCTGCAACCTTTTCTCTAATGAAGTGGTAATCAAGTTCAATGTGTTTTGTTCTAGCATGCAAAATAGGATTTGAAGACAAGTAAATTGCACTTTGATTGTCAATCCAAACTTGTGGCACTTTGGTCTGTTTCACTTCAAGTTCTTCAAGTAAATGTTGCAACCAGATAATTTCACAAATGATCTGCCCAAGGCTCCTATACTCAGCTTCAGTGCTGGACCTTGAAACACACTGTTGCTTTTTGCTGGACCATGATATCAGATTTTCTCCCAAATAAACACAATATCCTGATGTAGACCTCCCATCATCCAAATCTGCACCCCAATCACTGTCAGAAAATCCAGTGACATTCAAGTTTTTAGGCTTCTGAAAATCTAGACCATAATCCAAGGTTCCTCCCAGATATCTTAATATCCTTTTTACAGCCTTCAAGTGTGGTTCTAGAGGATTTGCCATGTACTGGCTTACCTTATTCACAGCAAAGCTAATTTCTGGTCTGGTAATGGTCACATAGTGTAAGACCCCCACAATACATTGGTGCATCTTTGACAGGATCACCAACATATCTAGATAGATGAGGTGATGTTATCATAGGGGTAGGACACTTGTTGGCATGCTGCATATTGGCCTTATTTAACAGATTCTTTATGTACTCTCTTTGGTTCAAATGCATACCATGAGATGTTTTTCTAACTTCTATTCCCAAGAAGTGATGTATTTTTCCCAGATCCTTGAGTGAAAAGTTTTTCTCCAATCCTTTAATCAGCTTTTGCACCATTTCTTCATTGCTTCATGTAATCAAGATATCATCTACATAAATCAAGATGAAAATCTTGACTCCATTTCTGTTGTAGATAAAAAGGGAGTTATCTGACTTGGAACTGTTGAAACCAAGACTTTCCAGTGTCTTCTTCACTTTGATATACCAGGCCCTAGATGCTTGCTTAAGCCCATAAAGTGCCTTGTGCAGCCTACAAACCAATCCTTTACCTTACTCAAATCCTTTAGGCTGCTTCATATAAATCTCTTCACTTAAATCTCCATTAAGGAAAGCATTGCTAACATCTAACTGCTTTATGTTCCATGAGTAGGATAGAGCCAAGGTCAGAATGATCCTAATTGTTGTTGGTTTAACAACTGGGGAAAAGGTTTCATGGAAATCAAAACCAGCCATTTGTGTATAACCTTGAGCAACAAGTCTTGCCTTATGTCTTTCTATCCTTCCATCAGCACCCCTTTTTACTTTGAAAACCCATTTATTTCCAACAACATATGCACCTGCTGGTAAAGGAGTTAGTGTCCATGTCTTATTCCGTAGAAGTGCATCATACTCTTCTTCCATAGCTCTTCTCCATACCACATTTTTCAAGGCTTCTTCTACATTTTCTGGTTCATTATCTTCAGTTACCTTTGCTGTAAGAACTTTTGGTTTATGAATTCCAGCCTTTGCCCTTGTAATCATGAGGTGTTGATTCATTTCTTCTCTTCTCTGAGTTACAGATTGAGGTGAATCCAGAGTGTAATTAGTTGATGTATCCACTTGTGACTGCACATCCTGTAATGGAACAGTGTCAAAGGTATTCTGGGAGTGTTGAGATGAATAAGGTGTTTGCAGCAGCTTTTCATTTTCTGGAGTCACATTGTGGTTATTTTGTGAGAGGAATTTTGGGAATGTGGCTACAGTAGGTTCAGAAGAGGCAAAAACAGGAGTTAAAACTTGTTTCTACTGATCTTGGTTTTCAACCTTTGAGAAAGGAAAAACACTTTCTTCAAAAATCACATGTCTTGTGATTATTACTTTACCAGAGGGCAATAACACTTTGTAACCTTTGTATTGTAAACTATAGCCAATAAAAACTCCAGGTTGTGACCTATATTCCAACTTATGTTTGTTATAGGACCTTGTATAAGGATAACAAAGGCAGCCAAACACTTTTAAAGATGTGTAATCAGGCCTTTGTTTGGTTAATTTTTCATATGGAGAAACAAACTTAATTCCCTTAGCAGGCACCCTATTGATGAGATAAGTTGCTGTAGTGAAAGCATCATCCCAATATTTTAAGGGCATATTAGATTCAGCAAGTAAAGACAACCCCATTTCAACCACATGTCTGTGTTTCCTCTCAGCACAACCATTTTGTTGTGGAGTATAAGGACATGACACTCTATGTAAAATTCCCTTAGCCTTGAAAAATTCATTGAGGGGCTTGTATTTAGTACCTCCATCACTCGGACTGATTTTATTCTATCTTGAAACTGAGTTTCCACCATGTTATGAAAGTGTATAAAGGTTGTGCTCACCTCAGATTTAAGCTTCAGTAAATAGATCCACGTATACTTGGTGTGATCATCAATATAAGATACATAATATCTATATTCATTGACAGACTCTACAGGTGCTGGACCCCACAAATCAGTATGCACAAGATCAAAGGGAGCTGTTGAAACATTATCAGAAGCTGCAAATGGAAGTTTATGACTCTTTGCTAACATACAAGAAGAACAAATACTTGAATCATCATTGCCTTTGAAAGAAATGTTACCACTTCTAAGGGACTTTTTAACAATCTCATAGCTAGAATGCCCAAGTCTTTTGTGCCACAATTTAATATCTAAAACAGTAGAAGCTGTAAAAACATTATGGACAGAAGCATCCTTATTTCTTGAAGCAGCAACATGATCCAAAGTGAACTGATATAAACCATCCTTAAGCATTCCCTTGAGTAGAGTTTCCTGAGTAGCTAGGTCCTTGACAACGCAAAACAAGGGGTGAAACTCAAAATAAACATTATTATCCAAAGCAAACTTTGATACACTAATAAGATTCCTTGTTATCCCAGGCACATGAAGAAGATCATTAAGGTAAAAACGTTTATTCATGTCAGTGGTATGTAGAATGGCATTACCTATATGACTGATGCTTTCATTGTTTCCATTTCCCATCTGCAGTTTGTTAGTTCCACTGTATTCAGACACTGAGTGCATAGCATTAAGGTCATTGGTCACATGAGATGAAGCTCCTGAGTCTGGGAACCAACAGCCTTCTTCACTGTAACCAATGTTTCTGTTTGGAGGCAGGTGTGCCATGTTTAGAGTGGGGTTTTTGTTTGATCCATTTCCAGTCACATTGCTGTTATTATTGGGAAAGGTGCCATAAGAATGATCAAACCTGTACCAACACCTATCTGATGTGTGGCCTGGAGTGTGACACACTTGACATGTCACTCTTGCACCTTGAGTTCTTCCCCCTCTGCCTCTATAACTATTTCTGCCTCCTCTGCCTGTGTAACTATAAGAACCTCTGCCTCTGGCATTAAAGCCTCTTCTCTGGTTATTTTCTTGAGTAACATAATTTGCTGTGGGTTGAGAACCATCTGAATTTATCATCCCTGCATTGTTCAGATTCATAGCACTCTCCAATCTTGCTTCAAAGGTAAGCAACAAAGCATGCACATCATTGATTCCAAAAGAACTATTTCCAGCAGTAACTGTCACAACCACAGGATCATACTCTGGACCTAATCCAGACAACACATGCATAATCTGATCTTCTTCAGAAACAATATTCCCAGTAGTAGCTAAGAGATCACAACACATTTTGATTTTTGCCAAATATTCTCTTATACTGAGGTTCCCCTTCTTAGTGGTTTGTAATTGAAGTTTATATTGCAACATTTTTGCCTTAGACTGACTAGCAAAGTTCTTTTCTAAAACAGACCAGATCTCACATGAAGAGTTCAAACCAATCATTAAGGGAAGAATGGATTCAGACAAGGATGATAAAATCCATGACGCCAAAATTTGATCCTGTCTAACCCATAATGTATAAGCGGGATTAAGTACTTGGTTTTGTGATTCATTGAGGATAAACTGATCTGGCACATAGGGTACTGGATCTACAAATTTCTCCAAACCATAGCCCTTGATAGCAGTGAAGACTTGTATTTTCCAAATCAAAAAATTTGTTTCAGTGAGCTTAACCGCGACCAACTGGTTCTGAGGATATAAAAGCTGAGTGAGAGGTTCCTCCATGGTTGTGGAGGTAACTATAGTTTCAGAACCCATATCTTTTGCCATGAATAAGAAAACCCAAGGTAATCAGAAGCCTAACAGTTCTGAAGGTAAATCAAGATCGGCGGCGAGAGCACGGAAGCGCAGGAAAGAGAAGGGTCGCAAGAAATCTAGGGCTCTTGAGGAAGGAAAAGGAAGTTAATAAAGCCAAAAGAGGCTTGCAGAGATGCAGATCTGATAGAAATTTCAGGTCCCTTCACGAGGCCATATCTGATTTCTTCGCAGAGAAAACAATGATTTCATCACTAAGAAAAATCGAGTGTTCACCTACCAAGGGAACGGGCTTGGCAGAATCAACGAGAGAGAAAGTTTAGAAAACCCGTGATTTTGGAAAACAAAGAAAGAAAAAGAAAAACAGCGGAGAAGATGGTTACGGGAAGAAATTGAGGTTTTACATATGGAACTCTCCAAGCAAAATTGTAGATAAAAAAAATTAAATCAATGGAGGCTCAAATTTCTGAATTTAAGAAGGAGGCCGCCGCCCATGAAGAAGAACTGCGGCAACAACAGGCAAGCGGCAGCAGTAGCAGAGGCCTGATGCTCTGATACCATTTTGGAATAAAAAGTAAGTGCAGATCTTTTATTTATTTGGTATATATCAAATGTAAGTGCAGGCAGCTATATATATAGCACTCTTACAAGTATGAAAACATTACAATTCAACATCACAATTTCAACATATCACAGCTTGACTATGTAGCACTCCTATAAGCCGTAATTCTTGAATGCTCACAATTATTGACTTGACTTTCAACAATCCTTGCTGCTTATCTTTCCTTCTCAACCATCACTTTCAACTTCATCTACTCTTCTTTTCTTTGTGCATCCATTTTGGCTGCTTCTGTCAAAATAAATAAATATAACACAAATATGAGATACAAGTCTTCATACTTCCACTCAGGTTGTATGCAGTTTTGGAGGCTAAATTTTTACTTAGACAGCAATCGATAGTTATGTTAGCATGCCCAAAAGTGCAACAAAAACCAATACACAGATATCAGTACACGAATAGGAGATCAAGGAGTGACTTAGTTAAATGGATAAAAGCAAAAATAATGGAGTGACTTAGAATGCACACTTTTTTGGCTATAAAAACTACTATTGCCATTCAAAAACAATTCTTCTTCATCCGCATCATCCTCTTTCAAGGACTCCAATTCATTCCCATTTGTCTTTGCAGGTATCAACTGCACACATCATATAAATTAATGATAAGAAAAACCTCAAATGGAAGATGAAACCTGAAAGGGCAAAGAAAATATGAAGGTATGTTTTGGACTGGATTCGAAACTAGTTAAACAATTATCATATTTGCCAATCATAATGAATCATGACCTACCCGGCAGATAACATACATTAGCACTATTTGAATCTGAAAATCTCATTAACGCTCTCTTCAACTCTTTCAAGGCCGAAACACCTAAGGAAGGCACTGATATTTGGGCCCAGATTCCCTTCTTTAAGATTAAAACTTTGGAGGAGTTCCCGCAACTTCTCTCTGTGACCTTAAAGCTTCTGCATATTGCCATGACTTCTTTTCCTCTGCACAAGTGGAGTTCTTGGCACCTGAACCAATGTCTGTTAGAACATATATATGTATATATATGTAGAGAGAGAATAAGAGATATATAAGAATGTATATATTGAATGAATCAGATTTACATTAACAGAAGCCTCTTTATATAGGCAAACTAAAGACGGTAAAAGACTATAATGCCCCTAGGTAGATACATAATATTACATTAACACCCCCCTCAAAGTCAAGGAGGTTTTGCAGAGACCAACTTGAGTTTGGTAATGAGAGTATCAAAACGACCAGGTAGAAGAGACTTGGTGAAAATATCAGCTGTCTGGTCGGCAGATGAAACAGGGAGTAGATGGATCGTACCACGAACCACATGTTGACGAATAAAGTGACAGTCAATCTCAATATGTTTAGTACGATCATGAAAAACGTCATTATGAGCAATCAAGATGGCGCTTCGATTGTCACAATGAAGCACAATAGCTCCTGAATGACTAACACCCATATCCTAAAGAAGCTATCGAAGCCAAAGCAGTTCTTGTGTAGTATCAGCCAGAGCACGATATTCAGCTTCAGTGCTAGAGCGAGCAACAAGTGTCTGCTTTTTACTACGCCAAGATATGAGGGAGTCTCCTAAAAAAAGCAGAAACCAGTGGTAGAACGACGATCCGTAGGATCTCCAGCCCAGTCTGCATCAGAATACACACGAAGCTCCAAGGAGGACTTACTGGAGAAATGTAGACCATGAAAGAGGGTGCCCTTCACATACCGGAGAATGCGAAGTACAGCAGCATAGTGGGTGGAGCGAGGGGTAGACATGAACTGACTGACCAGATGAACAACATGGGCAATGTCAGGACGAGTAACAGTCAGATATATAAGGCTGCCGACGAGCTGTCTATATAAGGTAGCATTAGATAGTAGTTCACCATCAGTAGCGGTAAGATGAAGATTCGCTTCTAAAGGGGTTGATGCGATCTTACTATCAGAAAGACCAGCACGTGTAAGAAGATCCGAGGAATACTTGGCCTGAGTAAGAGAATAACCAGTAGGTCCAGATGAAACCTCAAGGCCAAGAAAGTAGCTCAAGGGGCCAAGATCTTTCATCTCAAAGTGACGATGGAGAAAGTCTTGTAGCTCAGAGATACCTCGAACATCATCACCGGTAATACATCATCAACGTAGAGAAGAAGAAGAACAATGCCACGAGTAGTCTTTCGAATAAAGAGAGCAGAGTCATAATCACTAGCGGAGAAGCCAAGATCCCGGATGGTAGAGCTAAACTTGGCATACCATGCACGTGGAGCTTGTTTGAGACCATAAAGAGCACGACGAAGACGGCACACCTGATGGGAAGAAGATGGAGACCCAGGAGGAAGCTGCATGTAAACTTCTTCAGTCAAATCGCCATTAAGAAAAGCATTCTTGATATCCATCTGACACAAAGACCAACCACGAGCTGCAGCGATAGCAAGAAGACTCCTAACGGATGTGAGTCTGGCAACAGGGGCAAATGTTTCCTCATAATCAATACCATACTCCTGAGTAAAACCCTTAGCCACAAGACGAGCTTTGTATCGCTTGACAGTTCCATCAGATCGGGTCTTAATCTTATAGACCCATCGACATCCAATAACAGATTTTCCAGGAGGAAGATCAACAATATCCCAAGTATGAGTCTTATCAAGAGCCTATAGTTCCTTAGACATAGCTTGCTACCAAATAGGATTAGTACATGCCTCACGATAGGAACGAGGCTCATATTGAGCCAATACAGTGGAAAAACAATGATAATCTCGAAGATGAATAGGAGCTTCCCTTACCCGAGTGGAACGACGAACTGGAAAATCCTCAAGATCAGAAGGTGCAACTGGAGGTGCAGGATCAGCAGACGATGACTCTAAGGGATAGGTGGTCATCAGTGGCGTATCATGGATAGTGTCATCAGGAGAAACACCTGGTACATCAACGTCCTCCGGAAAAAGGTCAATGGTGGGATCAGAAATATAAGGAGGGGCAGAAGAAGGAGATACCTGAAAGGAGGATAAAGAAGAGAACATTTTATGTTCCCAAAAGACAACATGTCGAGATACTCAAAGACGACGAGATAAAGGATCCCAACATCGATAGCCTTTATGTTCAATCCCATATCCCAAGAAAAAACACATTCGAGCTCTAGGCTCTAATTTGGTTCGCTCATGTGGTTGTAATAAGACAAAACAAACACAACAAAAAACCCGAAGAGAATGATAATTAGGAGGGGAATTATGAAGTCGCTCATATGGAGTAAGATTATTGATGATAGGTGAAGGAACTCGATTAATCGTGTACGCAGTTGTGAGAGTAGCTTCCCCCCAAAAACTTTCGGGACAACCAGAGGAAATAAGTAAGGCACGTGAAGTATCAAGTAAATGACGATGTTTTCGTTCCGCTCTCCCATTTTGTTGGGAGGTACCAGACAAGATCGGTGCGGAAGAGTGCCTTGTGCTCGTAGGGAGGCAAGAAAGGAGGTATCACAGTATTCTTGAGCATTATCTGAGCGAAAAATTTTGATTACACGAGAAAATTGAGTTTTGATCATACTAGCAAAATCATAGTAGGTCTGTTGTAATTGGATCGATTTTTTAGATATAAAGCCAAGTGTATCGAGAGAAATCATCCACAAAAATAACAAAATACCGAGAACCTCCCATAGTAGCTGTGGGAGCAGGCCCCCAAATATCAGAGTGAACTAAATCAAAAGGTGCAATGTAACAGAAGTACTTTTATGAAAAGATAACGCATGCTGTTTTGCAAGTTGACAAGACTGACAATCAAGATGTTCATTAATAGTAGAACCTAGAACACCTTTAGAAATAAGAAAACGTAATCGACTTAATGAGACATGCCCTAAGCGAGAGTGCCAAATTCCAAAGGGAACTGACGAGGGGATGTAGAGGTGACGACAGTGTAGTAATGGGAAGACGAAGATGTATAAGTTGAAATAACTTTCCATGTCTACGGCCTATCCCAAGAGTCTGACGCGTCTGTAGATCCTACACAACACAACCATTAGGAAAAAATGTAACAGAGAGACCAAGATCACATAGTTGGCCAAAAGATACAAGATTAAACATAAGGTTACGAACATAATAGGTGTTGGGAAGGGACAAAGTAGGAGTAGAGACATGTCCAACATGTTCAACTTTCATAGATGAACCATTAGCAGTAGGGATGGTAGGAAAAAAAGACTCAGATGATTTTGAGGAAAAGATAGATGAATCAGAGGTCATATGATTACTACATCCAGAATCAAAGTACCATGGTGATATACCTGTAGATGCAGAAGCAGATAAGGCGGTAGAAGGATTACCAGAGCCAGACATAATCTGTTGTAGAAGAGCAGAGAGATCATTGACATCAATCAACTTAGATGAAGTAGAAGAGATAGCAGAATCCCCAGCGATAGCAGCAGTAGACTGAGGATGGGTGTCTTGGGGGGAAGGCCGTTTTGGACAATCAAACCTATAATGACCAGGACCACGCTTATGACAGTGTTAGCAAATCCGAGTAGGACAAGTCAGCAAGCGATGGTTAGTGGCATGACAGAAGGTGCATTCATTATTCCGAGAGATAGAGCCTCGAGAACCATTAGAAGATCCACGACCTCTAAAATTAGGGGCAGCGAGAGCAGTATCCATGTGGGTATTCGAGCTCAATCCAAGACGAGTCTCCTCAGATAAGAGCTCAGAGATAGCCTGATCTAGTGTAGGGAGAGGTATACGATGGAGAAGAGAGGCACGAACCGGCTCAAAAGCATCTGATAGTCCCATGAGAAATAAAATAAGATGTTGTTGATCTCGATAGGTGGTAAACAGAACAACATCAGCATCACAGTTCCACTTAGGATCAGATGAAGTCAACTGATCCCATATAGAGTATATCTGAGGCAAGAAGACGCTGATAGACTGTCCAGGTTCTTGATGCTGTCGGTACAAGGAAGTCATAAGCTGGTACTGACAAGCCAGATCAGCAGTAGTATATCTTGTGGCCAAAAATTTCCAAAGAGCATGAGCGGAATCAAATCTCCCGAACTGTAGACTAATAGATGGTATAGAAGTATTACGGATCCATGTAATTATCTGGTGATTTTTACTGTCCCACTCTTCAAGTCGTAATATAAAATCATTCGGTTTCTCATCAGCCTCCTTAACAGGTATCTCAATATCTCTAGTGGCATAACGCCAAAGTTTTCGCCCTTTTAGAAAATTCGACATGACCTGAGACCATGGTATATAATTCTGACCATCTAAAGTCATTACAATAGGTCTGGAGGACTCAGATCTATCCATAATGATTAATTAAGAACTTCAGGGGTCAATTTCAAAAATTAGATATTTTAGGGACTATTTTGCAAAAATCAGTAATTACAGGGACCAAATTGCAGAATTCAGAAGTTTATGGGTCAATTTGTAAAAATCCGAGAATCTAGGGACCAAAATGAATAGGTCAGAAACTTTCAGGGACTAAGCTGCAATTACCGTACTTCTAGATGATGTGGCGCTGACGTGGCGCCGTTTGACAACAAATCAACAAACAGCCGGAGAAAACCCAGAAATCATGGATCAAAAAAGCATCTATTGCCTCAAAAACACAGAAGAACAACCGGAAGAAAACATGAAAATAGCCATCTTCTCAATCTCAGTCTAGATCTCGATCTAAGGATTTCTGGAAAGGAGACAACCAAAGATGAGTATTATTATTATTATTATTATTAGTAGTAGTAGTACCAACAAATCAACACACAGCCGGAGAAAACCCAGAAATCATGGATCAAAGAGAAGCAGAAGTAAATAAAGGTGCCGTTGTTGGTTTACTTTTTTGAGTTCGGCAGTGGATCGACAGTGGATCTCGACAGTGGATCGGTAGTGGATCGGCAGAGAAGGCGCAACGGAGGTTCGACGGCACAATAGAACTTGGCCGGAAAATCAGAAACCTTGCTCTGATACCATGTTAGAACATATATATATATATATATATATATATATATATATATATATGTAGAGAGAGAATAAGAGATATATAAGAATGTATATATTGAATGAATTAGATTTACATTAACAGAAGTCTCTTTATATAAGCAAACTAAAGACGGTAAAAGACTATAATGCCCCTAGATATATACATATATTACATTAACAGTCTGACCTTCAACTTCTTTAGAGAAGTCAGCACTATCTTCGGTATTAAGTCCAAAAATTGTTAAGAAGTCAGCACTATCTTTGGTGAAAATGCAAGAAACGCTTATATGCGAAATATGAGTGCTATTGCAGTTATTCAAAAGCATGTAAAATATCATCTCGGAAGTAGAATTTTAGATGAACAAGATCAGGCTGTTATATGCTCAGAAACAAGTATGGACATTTTTCTTTCTGGTTTCAGAAACTAGATTATTATTTTTTTTTTCGAATTTGTAAACAAAATAAATGTTTTGACATGTAATTATTATTGCAGGAAGTCAAGGTTGGCTGGCATGGAAGTATTTAAATTCAATAGATAAAAAGGGTAAACAGCTCAATGAGTACACATGGAATGTGAGGAGCCCAGAAAAGATGGATTCTGAATTGAAGGTACAGAGATAGATGGCCTACAAAAGTTCTTGAATTATTATTTCTGAACATCTCTTTTTTCTTTTCTTTTTTTTTTTTTTGTGGAAAACATATAGCCAATGATATTGAATGTGATCAAAACCTGTTAATTTTCAGGATCAAATTCAGATTCCTTATGCAGTTCTTGTTGATCTCCGGAGACAAGTTCTGAAAACAGAGGCACTGTTAGATAAGAAGAAAGAGGAGAATACCCTTTTACAGCTAAGAATAAAGCAACTAGAGAAAAGAAGAGAACAATATGAAGCAAAAATGAAATCCATGGAGAAAATGTGGCAAGATCAGTTGACATCTATCCAAGTGAGTCCACTATAACTTCCATTGATGTTTGTTTCAACCAGTTTTCTACCTTTTCTTCCATCTTTGAAGATTAATGATGGAAATGAACTCTAATATGAGAGTTAAAAACAGTAATTTTTATGACAAACATCATTATCAGTTTGTTAATGATGCAGATGAATCTTGCAACATCTCAAAGAAATCCTGCTCCCAAAAATGCAACAGGAAAACTTCGGCACCTTTTTTCTTTACCTGAAACTCATGATGAAGGTCTAGATTATGCATCATCTAGTTCTAGAACAACAGAAATTGTTTGCTTGAACTCAGGCGGCGGCGACCACTTTCCTGATCATCAGAATGGGGTTTTGACTAATAATGCTAGCATAACCCTTGAAGTTGAATCAGGAACACAGGTTACTTCCAACAAGAATTCTTCAGAGGATCTGCAGAAACTGAAGGGAAAATTCAAAGAATGGAAGAAAGACTTCAAGACAAGGTTGATTGAAGCAAAAACAACAATGAAGAAACTTGGAAATCCTGGAATCAGGAAGAGGAGTCGGAGAAAATGGTGGGGGAATATGGAAGAAGAGGAAGCACAAAGTCAAAGTGCAGTCCATTGTTCCTAAGCTTTTAGCTTTTGCCTCTGCACAGTTAACAAATACACTGGAAAAAATATCACAGCATATTTCGCATGTATTAATATACTATCAATTTCAGTTGCATATGAATTTTTTCCAGTTATCATTCGAATTTCAGATACATAAAACTGATGAATGAGGTCTTAGTTGAATAAGAATCTGCAGTTTAAAATTTTCTGAATGAACCCTAGAAATTAATTTCTGCAAACTGAATAAATCAAAGAAAGAAAAGTAAAAAATACCGCCGTTGCCGGGGATCGAACCCGGGTCACCCGCGTGACAGGCGGGAATACTCACCACTATACTACAACGACTTTAGTTAAATTGTATTCACAAACTATAATTATATAATTACATGTTTTTTCACAAACTGGGGTGTTAGGCGCCGAGAGTAACAGAACAAGCGTCGTTGCAACAAGTACGCCGGAACGATGGGAGAAGACGCATTAGCCGAGCAGAGTCCGATATCCAATGTGGAAATGGAAGGAGTTACAAAGAATCCACCTGAGGAGGTACCTGCTTACTCGTGGCCGGTGATTCATTTCGAAGTCCCTCCGTACAGGACATATCATTTCTTCAACCAGTTCAGAACTCCTTCAAACCCTAACAATTTTCTTAAGGGGGTCAAATGGTAATATTTTTCCTTCCCCGTGGCATTAATGCATCTTTTTGATAATGAATATTGCCAACTCTTTTCTGGTTTTGGAGCCTAGGTCGCCGGATGGTTCCTGCTTTCTCACATGCTCTGACGACAATGCTTTCAGAATATTCACATTGTGAGTAACTCAAAAGAAAACAGCTGAAATCTTCTTGTTCTTTTTGTAAGAGGATAATTGTGAATGGTCTGTTCATCTACCCTCCAGTCATCTATGCTACTACAATAAATCAACTCCCACCTGCTTCTGCTCTGGTTAATTGATGCCTTCATTTTGCTATTAATTTATTTATCTTGCCAAACTAATATGAAACATAGTCCCCCACTCTAGTCAGTGTCGTCTACATGCATGAGTTGGCTGTCTGTCGTCTTGCTTGCTGCAACTATTTGTGTGGAAGGCTGTCAGTTTGAGAAAATAGTTTTGCAAAGAAGATGTGAAAACCATTTAAACAAAAGATGGTATTGGAAAAAGGCTAAGTTATTTATTATGTTTTGCCGTTTTTGTGACTTAAATACACAGGAGAAGATATATGATCTAGACTGATTAATATTTAATTTGTGTTGGTTAGACATTTGTCTCAACAGAATTCCCTTTTCTGACTCATTTTGGTTAGCTGCAGCTAGTAACACTATGTCTCATAAATATTGAGTTCCCATTATTGCAACTTGACTGTCTGCTGGTGGTTCTATCTCTTTTGAACTACATAGTTTTGAGGGCATTTTTTAGGTTAAGATATGCCTAACTAAGACTTCGAATGATGATTCCCAGTGATAAATATATCATCTACATATAGTGAAGTTCCTGTCATTAATGAACAAATATTAACATACACTGTTTTCTCCATGACCTAGAACATATTTATGTTTGCAACAATTTTGTTTAAACAGTATTTAGTTTTTTCAATTCCATCATCAAATGTATAGGCTCTACAAGATTTCTGAACATGGTGAAACAATAACACGGAACAAATGTGTTTCTTGAATTGATTTACGTACTTGTATTAATAAAATAACAAGATTGAAGTCTTCCATTTCAAAAGTGCAAGAATATGGACCCAAAATTTTAATGCTCATTCTTTATGCTTTTCTCCAGGTATTATATCCTCCATTGCTTTTTCTCCAAGTTACACAGGAATGTTGGCTACAGGCTCCTATGACCAAACCACAGCAATATATAGAGAAGATAATATGGAACTTCTATATATTTTGCAGGGCCAAGAAGGTGGCATTACACATGTAAGTTGGAATATGTCGCTTTTCTTAGTTTTTCAGGAAGTATGTTGTATTACTCAACTAATAAATTGAAATTCTATTTAACTTTCAGGTTCAGTTCTCGAAGGATGGAAACTACTTATATACTGGTGGCAGAAAGGTATAAATTTGACAACTCCTATTAACATTTGATTTAGTCCAAGTCTCCTTCCCAGTACTACAGCATCATTCTCAGATCCTAAGTCACAAAACTAGAAAAATCCTAACTAATGTCATTATCCTTTACTCAACAACTAACAAAGGAACTTAACACAATCCAACCGTTTTACCAAATTTGACCCATAATATAATCTCAAAGTCTAATTGGGCATTGGCTTGATGCTGGGCCTTACCTATATGATTGATCCAATAGAATTTCCCAATTTCCTATGATTTTACTTTGTGCTTTTCCAATTTACATTTGGTGTTAAAGCACAATACAAACTGCTCTTCCAGGCATGAGTATTATGGCGTCTGAAATTATTGGAGTAGTTGTAATATAAACCAGATTTCAAATTTGAGAGTCTCTTCTGCAGCCTTCCCAAACTTCATTAAGCTTTGTACACTCAGCTAGTCATCTGAAGGTGCATCTCATATAAGTTTGAACTTTCTGTAAGATTTCTGCTGGGAATTTCTTGTCAAACCATTATGGAGTTTGCATTCTTTGTGCTACTTTGCTTAGTTCAGGAAAACTGCAAGATATAAAAGAATAGACCAATCCAAGGATCCTTGGATTAATTGTGGATCCAAGGCAACAATAAAAAGATTTGAGTCTTAGATATCATATTTTCAAATCTTCTATATCTAGGTAAGTATGTATTTAAAAACGTTAAAAATAAATAGACTTTGCGTACAATCCTTTTTAGGAAAAGTTATGACAACTTGGAAAGGTTAAATATTAACCATCATACTGATTTTTTAATTTGATTTATTGGTTATACACAATGAGATGTATGCTTTTTATTTTGCTTTATCTTTCATCTAGCATTCTCTGATGCTATCTCACTTTTGATATTCATTGTATATTTTTTTTTTGGGTTTTTATGCTTGGTCTGAGGATTTTCAAGTACTTCAATATTATCTCAGAATTAATTCTCTGACATAATATAGGATCCATATATACTGTGCTGGGACATCCGGAAGACTGTTGAGACTGTGTATAAGTAAGACCTTTTGTCTTGGTTCTGCACAATTGTCAAAGTTGATATTTCATTGGAGTTATGTATTTTATTCTTTCCTATTATAGCTCATTAGGCAATCACTGTGGTTTTATTGACATTGAAGGATAATCATTTTACTAGTTCACTCATTTGTCATGTCTCCAAATGGTAAGTAGACATACAGACAGCTTCATCATAATTGATCCAGCAGGTCGTCAGCATTCATCATAATTGATCCAGCAGGTCGTCAGCATTCATTTTCATGCTGTTGACATCAATTATGTAATAAGTCTTGTTAGTACTGAATATACACATCACTGTTATTAAGGAATGTATAAAATCATTTCCATGGAACGTGAGCTCTCTGTTTGCATGCATGCTCACGTATCAGCCTTTCCATATTGGCGTCTTAGTATGATCCTGAATAGAGAATATGTCTTATTGATAAATCAACACTTATTATTCTTTTGTATTTGTTGTACCATTTTGATCATTAGTGGCTCGTACATATTCTATCTTTTAGAAAGACAATCTATAATTTGTTCTTTTACGACATTTACATAGATTTATCTAATTTCATATAAAGGAGATTTAAGGTCATTGATTTCTTTTGCCTTCTTTGTCCCCTATGACTAGGCTGTACCGATCAACAGAATCTACAAACCAAAGGATACAATTTGACATTGACCCTATTGGCCAACATCTTGCAACTGGTGGTCAGGTATCATTTCTAACTTGTTACCTCTAGGACCAGTGCTGTGTTACAAAATGCGGATTAACCCTATTGTTGTTAATGTCTCAGGATGGTTCCGTTCATATTTATAATTTACAGAATGGGCAGTGGGTATCGAGTTTTCAAGCTGCATCAGGTACTGATGTCCCTACAATGCTTCAGTTTCATATAATTGGCCTCAGTGTTGTTCATTTTCTTTTTTGTGTTCTAACCTGAGCTGGTTCTCTTACAGACACTATCAATGGTTTTTCTTTCCATCCATTTTTTCCAATGGCTGCTTCATCCTCTGGACAGCGAAGATTTGGTGGTCTTGATGAAGACTCTTCTGGGGAAGCGATACTCAGTGGTATTCTGCCACATATTTCTTTAATCATTATCTCGCAGTCCTCAACACTTATTTCTAGTTCAATATTAATCAACTTTTCGAAACTAGTAATCCTTATATTTTTCTTCCATCGTGCTATTTTAACACATAGGGTTTCTAGAATTTCCTGTCCCCATCAAATCAGAGGAATATGTGAATGCATTGGTCATGAAAACATAGGAATGTCTGGCTCCATCTTCTTAATGCTCTTGATCTCCTTGTTGGAAATTAACTTATAACATTTAACAGGTTTGTATATTTATTTGGCCTCGTGCAGGTGATGAAAATTGTGTCTCCATATGGAGCTTCTCTTCTTCACAAACCACGGATGATGTTAGTCTTGATAAGTCAGAAGAGAGAAATGGCCATTCTCATATTCACAACCTTAACATGGAATCTTGATAAATGTTTTTGTATGGTCTAACCATAGAACAAACTTGGGCTACAGTACAATTTAGTTAGGATTCTTAGGCCTTCAAATGAACTCAAGTTCTCTCAAAAAATATGAATTCTAAATATGAAAGTATACGCGCGGAGAGGTATCAACAATCTCCTCGATTACATGGACTTAGTTTTTACCCCTTGGTGAATCGCTTTATTTCTGAACTCAAACACTTAAGACATGCGAGAATCTTTTAGATTGGATTGAGTCATTTTAAAGGAAATGTTCAAAACATCATTTTGGCATTGCCCAAGTTTCACTAGAGACTCAGGCTGGAAACTTTTTGTGTAATAGAATTTTTTGGTAGCCCTCTTTTACACCTCGTTTTGATAATATTCGTGCTCATAACTTAAAATCTTGATTAAGAATTGGGATTGTGACTGTGAAAGGAGGTAGCATAGTTATTAAACACAAAAAGTTAAATGCCATGGGATTGGTTAAAAATATTAGCAAAAGGTTTTGATAATATTTGTCCTCATAATTTAAAATCTTGATTAAGGATTGGGATTGTGATTGTGTGAAAGGAGGTAGTATAGTCATTACACACAAAAGGTTAAATGAGATGAGATTGATTAAAAATATCACCAAAAGTATAAAGGGAATAAATTTATTTATTGTAGTTTATTGTGAAGATTTGCTTACATTTATTTGCAACAAGAATATTCTAAAAAGATAAAAAGAAAATTTTAAGTCAACAAATTCACTTTTTTAAAATAATGATAAAAAAGAGTCTTTAAGTCAACAAATTCAGTTACAGTTCCAAATAAAATATTAAAAAATTACTCACTTCATCCAAAAACATTATTAATTTACAACTTGCTACACAAATTTAAGAAATTTACATTATTATTCATATATTAACGAATCATATGATGACACCTCATTTTAATATATACTTACACAATAAGAAAAAAAAAACATATATGAATCTTTTAAAAATAATCAAATAAATATAATCAATAAATTTATTTATTATAGTTTATTGTGAAAATTTGCTCACATTTATTTGCAGCAAGAATATTTTACCTTTTAAAAAAAGATGAATGTTTTAAATTAACAAATTTATTTTTTCTTAAAGAAAGATAAAAAAAAAGTCTTTAAGTTAATAAAGTGGTCCATACAATTCCAAATAAGATATCAAGAAATTACTCAATCCATCCAAAAATATTATTAATTTACAACTCGCTACACAAATTTAAGAAATTCACATGATTATTCATATATTAACGAATCATATTATGACACCTCATTTTAATATATACTTACATAAGAAAAAAAAAATTATATATGATTCTTTTGAAAATAATACTTAAAATATGTACTTATTAATAAATATAATTATAGTGGTGTATAGCATAAAGTTGGCAAAAAATTTAAAGTAACCTACCATTTCACCATTAATAAACCTATACCTAATCACCCCCACATTTCCCCTATAAAAACCTGTCCTTAATCACACTCTCATCACATCACAAACAAATAAAAAAAAAAAACCCTATCATGGCAGCCAATGCTCAGCCGTCGTCTTCTTCTCCTCCTTCCTCTTCCAGGGAAACAAAATCCCCGGCGGCCGAGGATCACAACCCACGCCGTCTCCCCGATGACGTCATTGATCTAATCCTCTCCTTTTTACCCCTAAAAAGTGCATTCAGTTCCGGTTTAATATCCAAGAGATTTTCCAAGTCATGGAAATTCTGCCGCGACCTTACCTTCAACATCGATTACCGAACGTTAATTAACGGTGACGGTGACGGTAACCCCCGCGAAGAAATGTTTAAGCTGGTACAGTTCGTGATGGACGAACATCAGAGTCCAGAGATTTCGAGGCTGATGATCATTATAGTTCCTACCGGAAAAGAAGGTCAAGTTTGTAATTGGATTTTTAAAGCGGTATCCAAAGGCGTAGAAGAGCTTCATCTTGACTTCTCGGCTGGAGTCCGTCCATTTTTTTTCCCATCAAATGCGATGCTTCTAGACGAAGATAACGCACGCAAATTGCACACACTCAGGGTTTGCTACTGTGACCTATATTCACTGACTGCACTCGTTGCTTTCGGACACCTAAAAACACTGAGTCTAGACGACGTTTTGGTGCCGTGTTTTTTCGTGGAATCTGTTTTTCGTAACTGCTTGAATCTTGAGAGTTACGATATGTATGAATGCCAAGGTTTAGAAGACGACGACGGTTATCTCGTAATCGAAGCTGCTGATCTGGCAAAATTTAAATCATTCAGAGTGAAAAATTGTTCTTATTTAAGAAGGATTTACTTAAATACCCCTACTCTCGAAGTGTTCCATTACGATGGAGAGATCTGTCGGATTGATTTCGCTAACGAGCTTACCAAGATTCAGAAAGTAATTATTCAATTTAATCCGTGTAGAAGTATTTGTCTGTTTCCTGGAATGGATGACGTCATGAAGTATATCAAACGGACTAAATACCTTTCCGTCTCAAGCCCCATTCTCGAGGTATACATATTTATTTATTTATTAATCATTAATTGAATGAATTTATGAATTTGTTGCTGTTGCTGTTGATCAGAGGCTATGTGGAAGTTTTTGCAGCGATTCATACAAAGACTCGTACGTATATCTTTCAATGTTGGAGGAAATTCGTCTGCGTCTCGGCGGATCAACCGCAACCGCAAACGCAACCGCTGCCCTTTCCTTACAGTCTACTATCCTTAATCCCTATGACATTGCTTCTTTCTTTGGAAATTGTCCTTTCATTCAGAAACTCACTATTGACGTAAGTATATATATATATATTGTTTCTATAGACGGTCTATAAGTTTTTAGAGTGAGATCGAGAGTTTGAACGGCGAGTGTGTAATTAATTGATTTATTCATTTGCGGATGCAGTTTGGTGTATTTCCATTAGAAACAGGAGCTTACTGGGAGTTTGCGGGAAGGCAGAGCTTGAGGGATTATGTAAGGCGATTCAGTTGCCTGAAAGCTGTGTGTTTGGTGAATTTCAAGTTCCTTGAACTGGAGACGACGGTAGCTGACTTCATTCTGAGAAGTGCACCCGAACTGGAGAAGTGCATTATTGTGAAAGCAAATCGCTATCCCGGACCGAGCGGCCAAGAACTGGACTTTGTGAGCCGCTATTTGTCTTCTGGAAAGTTCGTAGCAAAAATTTATAACCACAATGAACCCTATCAATCTATCTAATATATATAATATATATTATTGGGGGGTTTTTATTGTGTTTGTTTTAGATATATATATATATATATATATATATATATCTAGAAAATGTTGTTTCAATTAGTGTTTTTTTTTTTTGTTGTACTCTTTGATATTAATTTTATGGATTTTGGGAATTTTTTATTTATTATTTGGAATTATGTGTTTTGATTTTTTATTTTAGTTTTTTTTAATTGAGTTATTAATTAATTAAAATAAGATAAAACGTAAAAAAAATTAATGGATGCTAATATTAATTATAATTTTATAAAATTTTAATTTTTATTATAATTAAAATCTAAAATAAATATTTAAAAAATAACATTATTATTTTTTAAAGTAACAAATGTAAAAATATTTTTTGAAAATACTTTTAATTCTTTTTAAACATTTATTATTTAAAAAAAGAAAAACAATTGGTTAATATTTTTTACATTGTTGTGATAGGCCCACTATCAAACACATTACTTCTACTTTAGTATAATATTGTTAATATTTGACATATGCAAGCCCGTTAACCTGTTCTGATACCACTTAATGGGTCCAACCACCTTACTCTTACTTGAGACTTGAATTTATGTCCTAACAATCCTTCCAGATCAGACTCTCCACTGACATATGCAAAATGTTAACTTGACTCTCATACCACTTGATTGGGCTGCCAGTCACCTTACTCATACTTTAGTATAACATCTGGTATATGCAAGCCTCCTAACCTAGCTCTCATACCACTTAATGGGTCCAGCCACCTTATTCCTACTTTAGTATGATATTGTTCTCTTTGGGCTAAGCTCTCACAATTTTGTTTTTGGGTACCTTCATAAAAATACCTAATATAGGTGTAATCCTTATATATGTTAGACAACTCTAACATAATTTTTACATGTGCGACTTGAATTCATATCCTAACATGTTGAATAGGTAAGATTTATTGTAAAATTTTTACTTCTATTCTATGTATATTTTTTTTATTAAAATTTATTATGCTGATAAAATTTCTTCAGGGTTCCAATAATATTTAAATTATCAACATATACAACAATTATGACAAACTCTAATTTTTCTTTCTTAATAAACACACACGACGATTCTTTCTTAAAAGAAGATTATTTTGATAACCTTCTTTTAATAAATATTAACTAAGACGATTGTATCACATTCGTCTCGATTGTTTTAAATCATACAAAAATCTTTGTAATTTTATTGAATATAATTCTCGAAAATCTAATTTATATGTTTGAGGCATTTTAAATCCTTTAGATAATTTCATATATATATATTACTATCAAGTGAGCCATATAAATAGACTGTAAATACATCCATAAGACACATATCAAGTTTTTCATTAGCTGCTAGATTAAGAAGATAACGAAATGTAATAGCATCCACCACTGGAGAACAAGTGACCTCATAGTCAATCCCGGTCTTTGAGAAAAATATTGTGTAACAAGACGTGCTTTATATCTCATAATTTCATTTTTCTCCTTTCTTTTCCATGTAAATACCCATTTATACCCTATAGGTATGACATTTTCAAGTGTTCGGGCTATGGGTAAAAACGTTTTACATTTTGCAAGTGAGTTTAATTCAGCTCGAATTGTATCTTTCAATTTCAGCCAATCATTTCTATGTCGACATTCATTAATGGATGTAGGCTCATTATAATCATTTTCATTTATAATAGCGGATATTATATTATATACAAAAATATTATCGATAGTTATTAAACCATAACTAACAAAAGCAAATTACTAAGAAATATAATATAGAAATCAAATAAAAGAGAACATTATTTCTCTCTCTTATATATTTTAAATTTATCAAAACATACAAACTAACTCCTATTTATATGGATGGATCATATATATGTAACTTATATACCCACATATATACATATATAACTATATACATAACTCTCAATTATACTAAAGATGTTACAAACTTAATTCATGAATGTTATATGGAGGTAGTGGAAGTTATATGATGGTAGTAGAGGTTATATGAAGGTAGTGAATGTTATGTGAAGATAGTGGGAGGTTATATGGACATACAAAATAATAGTAGAATTTATAAAACTCCTTCTTTGGATATCCATTGTAAAAGGAATATGCCTCATTAAAACCTTACTAGAGAAAAATTCAGCGGATAAAAAATCCCTAGTGAAGGAAAAAGAGTACTTCATTCCTTGTACACTCCCCCTGATCATTACATCATGCGTAAGGAAAATTTTGGTAAAATATACTTTGTGTGATCTTGTTTGATATATCCTTCATGTAATTGAGCTAGTAGTGTTATCTTCATAAATTATTATTGGAAGTTCTTTGCCCGAAGATAAACCACATGTTTCTCATATGTCTTGAGACATGGATCTTAACAAAACACATTCACGACTTGCTTCATGGATTGCTATAATTTCTGCATAATTCGAAAAAGTAGCAACTAACGTTTCCTTTGTAGAACACCATGAAAGAGCAATTCCTCCATATGTAAAAACATAACATGTTTGAGATTTGGCTTTAGGTGGATTAGACAAGTAACCAACATTAGCATAACCAACAAGTTGTAGTTTAAAACTATGAGGATATAACAATCTCATATCAATTGTACCTCGAATGTATCGAAAATTAGACATAAACTAAACTTTGCTAACAGATTAACAGCAAAAGTTATATCATGAGAATATAACAATCTCATATCAATTGTACCTCGAAGGTATCGAAAATTGGACATGAACTAAACATTGCTAACAGATTAACAACAAAAGCTATATCATGAGGATATAACAATCTCATATCAATTGTACCTCGAAAGTATCGAAAATTGGACATGAACTAAACCTGGCTAACAAATTAACAGCAAAAGCTATATCAGGTCTTGTATTTTTAGCAAGATACATTAGTACACCTATTGCACTAAGATATGGTACTTTTGGACCAAAAACTTCTTCATTATCCTCACGAGGTCGAAAAATGATCTTTTTCACAATGGATGTGTCTTGTCCATGTAGAATCTTTTAAGGATATTTTCAGTATAATTTAATTAATGAAAAAAATTTCAACTCAAATGCTTGATCTGCCGGACGAGATAAAACTTTGTATTTTCGAGATCTTTCATCTCAAATTCTTTTTTCAATAAATCTATTGTTTTTAAAATTTCTTTAGGGGTTCCAATAATATTTGAATCATCAACGTATACAACAATTATAATAAACTCCGATTTTTCTTTCTTAATAAATATCATGATTATATTACATTTACATATAATAATATCTAGCTATTAGTAAGAGTACATATTATTATTATTATTATTGTTATATCTAGATATTATTGTTATAATATTGTAAATATCTAAACAAATTCCGTGAAATGGATGCTTATTTGTTTTAGGAAATTGATCATTAGTCTTACTCCCTGAAATTTGCACCTTGAGGATGAAAATCTATCCATGACAGTGAAATTATAACTGTTCCAGCTCCCATGGAACACGGATCTTTACTGTTTTATGTTTTAAGGGATGTTACTGCATTTCTGGAACACATGGTGCTCTTGGTCTATGATTATTCTATCCTTTTTCTTTGATTTCAGGTTAGCATTGGGAAGCAGTAAAAGGAATTTATAGATTACAATGATACAATCGGCTTCATTATAAGTCATGCCTTTTTTTGTACACAATTTTTTGTTTTGTTTTGTTTTGTTCCCTGCAGATTGTGTACCTGTCTGTGTGTTCACCATTGATACATTATTTGTACTGAGGAATTCCTGAGTCCTAATTTTGTCAAAACTTGCCCCTTTTTTTTATTTTATATATATTATATATATATATATATATTATATGAAATGTATATATAAAGGGAACAAAACATGCGTAGGAAAGAGAAATTTTTTTTTTCATTTTTTAAAAAGAGTTTAAAAATTAATTATTGGCTTGGACGGAAATAAACTTTTGAAAAAAATTTAAGAAATAGAAAATAGATGTATAAAATATTTTGGAAGTTAAAAAAAAAAATAGTTTGAAAAATTGATAAGGAAAAGGGAAATCATTTTTGAAATACATTTTTTAAAATAGAAAACGGAGGAATAAAATTTTTTGAAATTTTAAAATAAGAAAAACAAAATGGTACCAAAGATGAAAACTACTTTTAAAATAGGATTTTAAAATTTCAAGAAATAAAAAAGACGTTTGAAATAGAAATTAAAAAGAAATTTTTATTGAAAAAGAAAAAAATTAGATAATAAAAGAAGAGTTTTAGAAAAATTGAAATACAAAAATATGATAAAAATAAAATGGTAGAAATGAGAAAAAAAAATCGAAATTTTTAGGAAAAGAAAATAGAGTAATAAAAAATTTTAAAAGTTTAAAAAAGAGTTTACAAAGTTTTTGAAATTCTAAATATATATATATATATAAAGAATGGTAAGAAAGAGTAAAATTAGTTTTGAAATAGATTTTTGAATGTTTTAAAAAATAGAAAATAAAAATTTTATTAAGAAAACAAAATATTGGAAGATAAAAGAAGAATTTAATTTTTTTTTAAACATAGTAGAAATAAGAATAATTTTTTTTTTTTATACATTTCATATATATATATATATATATATATATATATTATATATATAAAATAAAAAAGCGGCAAGTTTTGAGTTTGAATCCTCTGCAATTTAATCCGAAGTAACTGGGTATCAAAAAAATTATTTACTTTTTATTAATATGTTTATGATTTATTATAATTTTTATTTACCAATTTATTTACCAATTCATATTATTAATTATATATAAATTTACAAAAAATTTTAAGAAAATTTATAATTAAACCATTTATGCTAATAAATTATAATTTTTATTTTCTTATAACTTTTTACTTTAAAAATTTAATTTATATATTTTTAATTAAAAATAGTACATTTGAGAAGCTAAATAAATGATTAAAACTGTAATAACATTGAAGAATGATGGCAGATTTGCAATTAAACATTTATTCCTCTGCTGCTTCAGAAGCAGAAGAGTCAGTAGAGAACTACATCTGATCTGCTCACATTCCACAAAATTAGTATGAACATCTGGACTGACTAAATAAGAGCTTAGAATGCATATATATGCAGACTGGAACAACTCTAATCTCTAGAATGCACACTTTTTTGGCTATAAAAACTACTATTGCCATTCAAAAACAATTCGTCTTCATCCGCATCATCCTCTTTCAAGGACTCCAATTCATTCCCATTTGTCTTTGCAGGTATCAACTGCACACAGCATATAAATTAATGATAAGAAAACCCTCAAATGGAAGATGAAACCTAAAAGGGCAAAGAAAATATGAAGGTATGTTTTGGAGTGGATTCGAAACTAGTTAATCAATTATCATTATTGCCAATCATAATGAATCATGACCCACCCGGCAGATAACATACATCTAGTTCTAGAACAACAGAAATTGTTAGCTCGAACTCAGGCGGCGGCGACCACTTTCCTGATCATCAGAATGGGGTTTTGACTAATAATGCTAGCATAACCCTTGAAGTTGAATCAGGAACACAGGTTACTTCCAACAAGAATTCTTCAGAGGATCTGCAGAAACTGAAGGGAAAATTCAAAGAATGGAAGAAAGACTTCAAGACAAGGTTGATTGAAGCAAAAACAACAATGAAGAAACTTGGAAATCCTGGAATCAGGAAGAGGAGTCGGAGAAAATGGTGGGGGAATATGGAAGAAGAGGAAGCACAAAGTCAAAGTGCAGTCCATTGTTCCTAAGCTTTTAGCTTTTGCCTCTGCACAGTTAACAAATACACTGGAAAAATTATCACAGCATATTTCGCATGTATTAATATACTATCAATTTCAGTTGCATATGAATTTTTTCCAGTTATCATTCGAATTTCAGATACATAAAACTGATGAATGAGGTTTTAGTTGAATAAGAATCTGCAGTTTAAAATTTTCTGAATGAACCCTAGAAATTAATTTCTGCAAACTGAATAAATCAAAGAAAGAAAAATAAAAAAATGACGCCGTTGCCGGGGATCGAACCCGGGTCACCCGCGTGACAGGCGGGAATACTCACCACTATACTACAACGACTTTGATGTTAGATTGTCTTCAAATAAATAATTTAAAACATATTATATAATTACATGCTTTTTTACATACTGGGGTTTTAGGCGCCGAGAGTTACAGAACAAGCGTCGTTGCAACAAGTACGCCGGAACGATGGGAGAAGACGCATTAGCCGAGCAGAGTCCGATATCCAATGTGGAAATGGAAGGAGTTACACAGAATCCACCGGAAGAGGTACCTGCTTACTCGTGGCCGGTGATTCATTTCGAAGTCCCTCCGTACAGGACATATCATTTCTTCAACCAGTTCAGAACACCTTCAAACCCTAACAATTTTTTCAAGGGTGTCAAATGGTAATATTTTTCCTTCACCGTGGCATTAATGCATCTTTTTGATAATGAATATTGCCAACTCTTTTCTGGTTTTGGAGCCTAGGTCGCCGGATGGTTCCTGCTTTCTCACATGCTCTGACGACAATGCTTTCAGAATATTCACATTGTGAGTAACTCAAAAGAAAACAGCTGAAATCTTCTTGTTCTTTTTGTAAGAGGATAATTGTGAATGGTTTGTTCATCTACCCTCCAGTCATCTATGCTAGCTACAATAAATCAACTCCCACCTGCTTCTGCTCTGGTTAATCCCCCACTCTAGTCAGTGTCGTCTACATGCATGAGTTGGGAGTTGGCTGTCTGTCGTCTTACTTACTGCAACTATTTGTGTGGAAGGCTGTCAGTTTGAGAAAATAGTTTTGCAAAGAGGATGTGAAAACCATTTAAACAAAAGATGGTATTGGAAAAAGGCTAAGTTATTTATTATGTTTTGCCGTTTTTGTGACTTAAATACACAGGAGAAGATATATGCAGTCAGCGCCTGAAAGCTCATAGTAGAAATGACTGACTGTTAACATGCAAAGCATCCATTATTGAAATAGAAAATATGATCAACATAGGATATTTGGTTTCCTGCTGTTGTCCAGTACTTCTGTATGGGATGGATTGTTGTGGTTTTGTTAATCTCTATGCATGCATATGTAGTAGTGTTCTAGCACTAGAGCTGTCTAGATGAATGTTGAATCTAGAGAACACTTGAAAGTGCAAAAGCTTGCTAATGGAAGATGAGTAATTTATTGATAATACAATTCTTTGATTCTATTAGGCCATATGATGAAAGTTGTGGCAATGTCAGTGATTGTTCTTTGGCTGCAGATACTGGTAATTTTATCCCTTCCGTCCTTTATTCTGTTTGTCACAGTATTCTGGCGTAACTGATTGTGGAAAGGTTTTTAATGCATGTAGCATTGATATCTCGATATTGTATATTACTTCCAGATTCGTACACCACAAAGCTTGCCATTATGGAGGGAGAATCTGTATATGACTTTTGCTGGTATCCCTTCATGTCTGCCTCTAGTACGCTATTTGTTTGACTTCATAAATACCAGTTATGTTTAATGACTTAGACTGGAGGTTGACTTCTGTTTTACAACTTAGACCCAGATACATGTGTATTTGCAAGTACTACACGTGACCATCCCATTCACCTGTGGGACTCTAGTTCAGGACAGGTGCTAATTTTATTGTCATGTGCTATCTGAAATGATTAATTTCTTTCTATATCTTCTCTTGGTAATTCTTATTTTATTGAAATCCTGCATGTTCTGGACATCACTTGGTTGCTGTGGAGCAATTTCCCAAGATTCCTTGTAATGATTTATCTTCTTTGCGTGAATTGCAGCTGCGATGTACATATCGTGCTTAAAATGCCATGGATGAGATAACAGCTTCCTTCTCACTTAGCTTCAATCCTGGTGGGACAAAGTAAGAATGATAATTTAGTTGAAAATGAATAAAAAATACACGGTCATACTTAGTGTTTGCTGTGTGGAGCTGAGAAGTTTGTCAACTGAACAACCCAAATCCCCCTCCTCAAGATAAAAAAATAAAAAAATAAAAAAATAAAGAAAAAAAGAAAAGAAAAAAGTTTCTTGTCTTCTTGGTGAATTGTGGTATTGCACATTGCTTTCATTATAATCACCAACTGCATTTACCAAAGATGCTCAGTTTACTGGATATTAAGAAATGAAACTGGAGGGCTTGGTATGGGAGGTCCAAGTAAATAGTGAGAATTAAATTGAAAAGGAGTACAAGAACTTCGTACACCAATAAATTTCACTGATTATATGAAGATATCTTCCTTTTTCAGAATATTTGCTGGTTACAATAAGTCTATTCGAATATTTGATGTCCATCGACCTGGAAGAGATTTCACTCAGCATGCAACTCTTCAAGGAAATAAAGAAGGACAATCAGGTGATTGTTTTGGAATTTAATACAGAACCAGATGTATGATCTAGACTGAGTAATATTTAATTTGTGTTGGTTAGACATTTGTCTCAACAGAATTCCCTTTTCTGACTCATTTTGGTTAGCTGCAGCTAGTAACACTATGTCTCATAAATATTGAGCTTTTCCCATTATTGCAACTTGACTGTCTGCTGGTGGTTCTATCTTTTTTGAACTACATAGTTTTGAGAGCGTTTTTTAGGTTAAGATTTGCCTAACTAAGACTTGGAATGATGATTCCCTGTGATAAATATATCATCTACATATAGTGAAGTTCCTGTCATTAATGAACAAATATTAACATACACTGTTTTCTCCATGACCTAGAACATATTTATGTTTGCAACAATTTTGTTTAAACAGTATTTAGTTTTTTCAATTCCATCATCAAATGTATAGGCTCTACAAGATTTCTGAACATGGTGAAACAATAACATGGAACAAATGTGTTTCTTGAATTGATTTATGTACTTCTATTAATAAAATAACAAGATTGAATTCTTCCATTTCAAAAGTGCAAGAATATGGACCCAAAATTTTAATGCTCATTCTTTATGCTTTTCTCCAGGTATTATATCCTCCATTGCTTTTTCTCCAAGTTACACAGGAATGTTGGCTACAGGCTCCTATGACCAAACCACAGCAATATATAGAGAAGATAATATGGAACTTCTATATATTTTGCAGGGTCAAGAAGGTGGCATTACACATGTAAGTTGGAATATGTCGCTTTTCTTAGTTTTTCGGGAAGTATGTTGTATTACTCAACTAATAAATTGAAATTCTATTTATCTTTCAGGTTCAGTTCTCGAAGGATGGAAACTACTTATATACTGGTGGCAGAAAGGTATAAATTTGACAACTCCTATTAACATTTGATTTAGTCCAAGTCTCCTTCCCAGTACTACAGCATCATTCTCAGATCCTGAGTCACAAAACTAGAAAATTCCTAACTAATGTCATTATCCTTTACTCAACAACTAACAAAGGAACTTAACACAATCCAACCGTTTTACCAAATTTGACCCATAATATAATCTCAAAGTCTAATTGGGCATTGGCTTGATGCTGGGCCATACCTATATGATTGATCCAATAGAATTTCCCAATTTCCTATGATTTTACTTTGTGCTTTTCCAATTTACATTTGGTGTTAAAGCACAATACAAACTGCTCTTCCAGGCATGAGTATTATGGCGTCTGAGATTATTGGAGGAGTTGTAATATAAACCAGATTTCAAATTTGAGAGTCTCTTCTGCAGCCTTCCCAAACTTCATTAAGCTTTGTACACTCAGCTAGTCATCTGAAGGTGCATCTCATATAAGTTTGAAGTTTCTGTAAGATTCCTGCAGGGAATTTCTTGTCAAACCGTTATGGGGTTTGCATTCTTTGTGCTACTTTGCTTAGTTCAGGAAAACTGCAAGATATAAAAGAATAGACCAATCCAAGGATCCTTGGATTAATTGTGGATCCAAGGCAACAATAAAAAGATTTGAGTCTTAGATATCATATTTCCAAATCTTCTATATCTAGGTAAGTATGTATTTAAAAATGTTAAAAATAAATAGACTTTGCGTACAATCCTTTTTAGGAAAAGTTATGACTACTTAGAAAGGTTGAATATTAACCATCATACTGATTTTTTAATTTGATTTATTGGTTATACACAATGAGATGTATGCTTTTTATTTTGCTTCATCTTTCATCTAGCATTCTCTAATGCTATCTCACTTTTGATATTCATTGTATATTTTTTTTTTTGGTTTTTATGCTTGGTCTGAGGATTTTCAAGTACTTCAATATTATCTCAGAATTAATTCTCTGACATATTATAGGATCCATATATACTGTGCTGGGACATCCGGAAGACCGTTGAGACTGTGTATAAGTCAGACCTTTTGTCTTGGTTCTGCACAATTGTCAAAGTTGATATTTCATTGGAGTTATGTATTTTATTCTTTCCTATTATAGCTCATTAGGCAATCGCTGTGGTTTTATTGACATTGAAGGATAATCTTTTTACTAGTTCACTCATTTGTCATGTCTCCAAATGGTAAGTAGACATACAGACAGCTTCATCATAATTGATCCAGCAGGTCGTCAGCATCATTTTCATGCTGTTGACATCAATTATGTAATAAGTCTTGTTAGTACTGAATATACACATCACTTTTATTAAGGAATGTATAAAATCATTTCCATGGAACGTGAGCTCTCTGCTTGCATGCATGCTCACGTATCAGCCTTTCCATATTGGCGTCTTAGTATGATCCTGAATAGAGAATATGTCTTATTGATAAATCAACACTTATTATTCTTTTGTATTTGTTGTACCATTTTGATCATTAGTGGCTCGTACATATTCTATCTTTTAGAAAGACAATCTATAATTTGTTCTTTTACCACATTTACATAGATTTATCTAATTTCATATAAAGGAGATTTAAGGTCATTGATTTCTTTTGCCTTCTTTGCCTCCTATGACTAGGCTGTACCGATCAACAGAATCTACAAACCAAAGGATACAATTTGACATTGACCCTATTGGCCAACATCTTGCAACTGGTGGTCAGGTATCATTTCTAACTTGTTACCTCTAGGACCAGTGCTGTGTTACAAAATGCGGATTAACCCTATTGTTGTTAATGTCTCAGGATGGTTCCGTTCATATTTATAATTTACAGAATGGGCAGTGGGTATCGAGTTTTCAAGCTGCATCAGGTACTGATGTCCCTACAATGCTTCAGTTTCATATAATTGGCCTCAGTGTTGTTCATTTTCTTTTTTGTGTTCTAACCTGAGCTGGTTCTCTTACAGACACTATCAATGGTTTTTCTTTCCATCCATTTTTTCCAATGGCTGCTTCATCCTCTGGACAGCGAAGATTTGGTGGTCTTGATGAAGACTCTTCTGGGGAAGCGATACTCATTGGTATTCTGCCACATATTTCTTTAATCATTATCTCGCAGTCCTCAACACTTATTTCTAGTTCAATATTAATCAACTTTTCGAAACTAGTAATCCTTATATTTTTCTTCCATCGTGCTATTTTGACACATAGGGTTTCTAGAATTTCCTGTCCCCATCAAATCAGAGGAATATGTGAATGCATTGGTCATGAAAACATAGGAATGTCTGGCTCCATCTTCTTAATGCTCTTGATCTCCTTGTTGGAAATTAACTTATAACATTTAACAGGTTTGTTTATTTATTTATTTATTTATTTATTTATTTGGCTCGTGCAGGTGATGAAAATTGTGTCTCCATATGGAGCTTCTCTTCTTCACAAACCACGGATGATGTTAGTCTTGATAAGTCAGAAGAGAGAAATGGCCATTCTTATATTGACAACCTTAACATGGATTCTTGATAAATGTTTTTGTATGGTCTAACCATAGAACAAACTTGGGCTACAGTACAATTTAGTTAGGATTCGTAGGCCTTCAAATGAACTCAAGTTCTCTCTAAAAATATGAATTCTAAATATGAAAGTATACGAGCGGAGAGGTATCAACAATCTCCTCGATTACATGGACTTAGTTTTTACCCCTTGGGTGAATCGCTTTATTTCTGAACTCAAACACTTAAGACATGCGAGAATCTTTTAGATTGGATTGAGTCATTTTAAAGGAAAGTTCAAAACATCATTTTGGCATTGCCCAAGTTTCACTACAGACTCAGGCTGGAAACTTTTTGTGTAATAGAATTTTTTGGTAGCCCTCTTTTACACCTCGTTTTGATAATATTTGTGCTCATAACTTAAAATCTTGATTAAGAATTGGGATTGTGACTGTGTGAAAGGAGGTAGTATATTCATTACACACAAAAGGTTAAATGACATGGGATTGATTAAAAATATTATCAAAAGTATGAAGGGAATAAATTTATTTATTGTAGTTTATTGTAAAGATTTGCTTATATTTATTTGTAACAAAAATATTCTAGAAAGATAAAAAGAAAGTTTTAAGTTAATCAATTCACTTTTTTAAAATAAAGATAAAAAAAGGGTAAACTATCCTAGATGCACCTCTTAAAGGTCAAAATCCAGCTTTTGGACCTCAAAGATTTTTTGTACATAGAATGCCCCTAACGTTTCAAAACGTCCCACTACATGCACCTCTGTTAAGTCAAACCGTTAGTGACTCAATTTTGCCGTTAGTCAAACTTTTCACTATTTAGGACTATTCCAGGAGGGGTAGGGGGGCCAAGGGGGGAAGGGGGGAAAAAAAAGGGGGGGGCGGCGGGCGGCAGCGGGGCGCGCGGGGCCGGCGGGCGCGCGGGAGGAAGGGAAGGGGGGGGGGCGCGCGGGGGGCGGGCGCGCGGCAGGAAGGGAAGGGGGGGCGGGCGGGCGGGCGGGCGCCCGGCAGAGGGAAGGGGGGGCGCGCGGGGGGCGGCGGCCGGGCGGCGCGGCCGGCGGCGCGCGGCAAGGAAGGGGGGGGGGCGCGCGCGCGGGGGGGCGGCCGGCGCGCGCGGCCGGCGGGCGCGCGGCAGGAAGGGAAGGGGGGGGGGCGCGCGCGCGGGGGGCGGCGGCCGGGCGCGCGGAGGCGGCGCGCGGCAGGAAGGGAAGGGGGGGGAGCGCGGCCGCGGGGCGCGCGCGGGGGCGGCGGCCGGGCGCGCGGGGCCGGCGGGGCGGGGGAGGAAGGGAAGGGGGGCGCGCGCGGCGGGCGGGCGCGCGGCAGGAAGGGAAGGGGGGGGCGCGGGCGGCGGGCGCCGGGCAGGAAGGGAAGGGGGGGGCGCGCGGCCGCGGGGCGCGCGGGGGGCGGGGCCGGGCGCGCGGCGGCGGGGGCGCGCGGCAGGAAGGGAAGGGGGGGGCGCGCGGCGCGGGGCGCGCGCGCGGGGGCGGCGGCCGGGCGCGCGAGGCCGGCGGGCGCGCGGCAGGAAGGGGGGGGGGGGCGCGCGGCCGCGGGGCGCGGCGCGCGGGGCGGGGCCGGGCGCGCGGGGCCGGGGGCGCGCGGGAGGAAGGAAGGGGGGGGCGCGCGCGGCGGGCGGGCGCGCGGCAGGAAGGAAGGGGGGGCGGGCGGGCGGGCGGGCGCCCGGCAGGAAGGGAAGGGGGGCGCGCGGCCGCCGGGCGCGCGCGGCGGGGGCGGCGGGGCGCGCGCGCCGGAGGGCGCGCGGCAGGAAGGGAAGGGGGGGCGGCGCGGCGGGGGGCGCGCGCCGGGGCGGCGGCCGGGCGCGGGGCCGGCGGGCGAGCGGGAGGAAGGGAAGGGGGGGGCGCGCGCGGCGGGCGGGCGCGCGGAGGAAGGGTGACTTAACAGAGATGCATGTAGTGGGACGTTTTGAAACGTTAGGGGCATTCTATGTACAAAAAATCTTTGAGGTGCAAAAGCTGGATTTTGAACTTTAAGAGGTGCATCTGGGATAGTTTACCCAATAGTTTTTAAGTCAATAAATTCAGTTACAGTTCCAAATAAGATATTAAAAAATTACTCACTCTATTTAAAAACATTATTAATTTACAACTCGCTACACAAATTTAAGAAATTTACGTTATTATTCATATATTAACGAATCATATGATGACACCTCATTTTAATATTTACTTACACAAGAAGAAAAAAAAAACATATATGAATCTTTTAAAAATAATAGTTAAAATGTATACCTATTGATAAATACAATCAAATAACTTTATTTATTATAGTTTATTGTGAAGATTTGCTCACATTTATTTGCGGTAAGAATATTCTACTTTTTTAAAAAAAGATAAACGAAAATTTTAAATTAATAAATTTACTTTTTCTTTAAGAAAGATAAAAAAAAGTCTTTAAGTCAATAAAGTAATCCATACAGTTTCAAATAAGATGTCAAGAAATTACTCACTTCATCCAAAAATATTATTAATTTACAACTCCCTACACAAACTTAAGAAATTTACGTGATTATTCATATATTAACGAATCATATGATGACAACTCATTTTAATATTTACTTACACAAGAAGAAAAAAAAACATATATGAATCTTTTAAAAATAATAGTTAAAATGTATACCTATTGATAAATACAATCAAATAAATTTATTTATTATAGTTTATTGTGAAGATTTGTTCACATTTATTTACAGTAAGAATATTCTACCTTTTTTAAAAAGATAAAATAAAATTTTAAATTAATAAATTCACTTTTTCTTTAAGAAAGATTAAAAAAATAGTCTTTAAATCAATAAGTTGATCTATACAGTTCCAAATAAGATGTTAATTTACAACTCGTTACACAAACTTAAGAAATTCACGTGATTATTCATATATTAACGAATCATATGATGACACCTTATTTTAATATATACTTACATAAGAAAAAAAAGAAAAAAAATCATATATGATTCTTTTGAAAATAATAGTTAAAATGTGTACTTATTAATAAATATAATTACAGTGGTGTATTACAGAAATGTGGCAAAAAAATCAAAGTAACCTTCTTACCTAATAGAAAACCATTTCACCATTAATAAACCTATACCTAATCACCCCCACATTTCCCCTATAAAAACCTGTCCTTAATCACACTCTCATCACATCACAAACAAATAAAAAAAAAAAACCCTATCATGGCAGCCAATGCTCAGCCGTCGTCTTCTTCTCCTCCTTCCTCTTCCAGGGAAACAAAATCCCCGGCGGCCGAGGATCACAACCCACGCCGTCTCCCCGATGACGTCATTGATCTAATCTCTCCTTTTTACAAAAAGTGCATTCATTCAGTTCGGTTTAATAGAGATTTTCCAAGTCATGGAAATTCTGCCGCGACCTTACCTTCAACATCGATTACCGAACGTTAATTAACGGTGACGGTGACGGTAACCCCCGCGAGAAATTTTAAGCTGGTACAGTTCGTGATGGACGAACATCAGAGTCAAAGATTTCGAGGCTGATGATCATCATAGATCCTACCGGAAAAGAAGTCAAGTTTGTAATTGGATTTTTAAAGCGGTATCCAAAGGCCGTAGAAGAGCTTCATATTGACTCTCGGCTGGAGTCCGTCCATTTTTTTTCCCATCAAATGCGATGCTTCTAGACGAAGATAACGCACGCAAATTGCACACTCAGGGTTGCTACTGTGACCTATTCTGACTGCACTCGTTGCTTTCGGACACCTAAAAACACTGAGTCTAGACGAGTTTTGGTGCCGCGTTTTTTCGTGGAATCTGTTTCGTAAACTGCTTGAATCTTGAGAGTTACGATATGTATGAATGCCAAGGTTAGAAGACGACGACGGTTATCTCGTAATCGAAGCTGCTGATCTGGCAAAATTTAAATCATCAGAGTGAAAAATTGTTCTTATTAAGAAGGATTTACTTAAATACCCCTACTCTCGAAGTGTTCCATTACGATGGAGAGATCTGTCGGATTGATTTCGCTAACGAGCTTACCAAGATCAGAAAGTAATATTCAATTTAATCCGTGTAGAAGTATTTGTCTGTTTCCTGGAATGGATGACGTCATGAAGTATAACAAACAGACTAAATACCTTTCCGTCTCAAGCCCCATTCTCGAGGTATACATATTTATTTATTATTAATCATTAATTGAATGAATTTATGAATTGTTGCTGTTGCTGTGATCAGAGGCTATGTGGAAGTTTTTGCAGCGATTCATACAAAGACTCGTACGTATATATTTCAATGTTGGAGGAAATTCGTCTGCGTCTCGGCGGATCAACCGCAACGCAAACGCAAACCGCTGCCCTTTCCTTACAGTCTACTATCCTTAATCCCTATGACATTGCTTCTTTCTTTGGCAATGTCCTTTCATTCAGAAACTCACTATTGACGTAAGTATATATATATATATATATATATTATATATATATATAATATTGTTTCTATAGACTGTCTATAAGTTTTTAGAGCGAGTAACAATTTATAGATCGAGAGTTTGAACGGCGAGTGTGTAATTAATTGATTTATTCATTTGCGGATGCAGTTTGGTGTATTTCCATTAGAAACAGGAGCTTACTGGGAGTTTGCGGGAAGGCAGAGCTTGAGGGATTATGTAAGGCGATTCAGTTGCCTGAAAGCTGTGTGTTTGGTGAATTTCAAGTTCCTTGAACTGGAGACGACGGTAGCTGACTTCATTCTGAGAAGTGCACCCGAACTGGAGAAGTGCATTATTGTGAAAGCAAATCGCTATCCCGGACCGAGCGGCCAAGAACTGGACTTTGTGAGCCGCTATTTGTCTTCTGGAAAGTTCGTAGCAAAAATTTATAACCACAATGAACCCTATCAACCTATCTAATATATATAAAATATATATTATTGGGGGGTTTTTATTGTGTTTGTTTTAGACATATAGAAAATGTTGTTTCAATTAGTGTTTTTTTTTTTTTTTTTTGTACTCTTTGATATTAATTTTATGGATTTTGGGAATTTTTAATTTATTATTTGGAATTATGTGTTTTGATTTTTGATTTTAGGTTTTTAAATTGAGTTATTAATTAATTAAAATAAGATAAAATGTAAAAAAAAATAAAATAATGGATGCTAATATTAATTATAATTTTATAAAATTTTAATTTTTATTATAATTAAAATCTAAAATAAATATTTAAAAAATAACATTATTATTTTTTTAAAGTAACAAATGTAAAAATATTTTTTGAAAATACTTTAATTATTTTTAAACATTTATTTTTTTTAAAAAGAAAAACAATTGGTTAATATTTTTTACATTGTTGTGATGGCCCACATTGAACTACCAAATACCTTACTTTTACTTTACTATAATATTGTTAATATTTGACATATACAAGTCCATTAACATGGTTCTCATACCATTTGATGGGCTCAACCACCTTACTCTTATTTGAAATTGAATTTATATCCTAACAATTCTTCCAAATCAGACTCTCCACCGGAGTATGCAAAATGTTAACTTGACTCTCATACTTTAGTATAACATCTGGTATATGTATGCCCGCTAACCTAGCTCTGATACCACTTAATGGGCCCAGCCACCTTATTCCTACTTTAGTATGATATTGTCATCTTTGGACTTAACCTCTCATAATTTTGTTTTTGAGTACCTTCATATAGGTGTAATCCTTATATATATGCTAGACAACTCTAACATAATCTTTACATGTGCGACTTGAATTCATATCCTAACATGTTGAATATGTAAGATTTATTGTAAAATTTTTACTTCTATTCTATGTATATTTTTTTTATTAAAATTTATTATGCTGATAAAATTTCTTCAGAGTTCCAATAATATTTAAATTATCAACATATACAACAATTATGACAAACCCTAATTTTTCTTTCTTAATAAACACACATGACGATTCTTTCTTAAAAGAAGGTTATTTTGATAACCTTCTTTTAATAAATATTAACTAAGACGATTGTATCACATTCGTCTCGATTGTTTTAAATCATACAAAAATCTTTGTAATTTTATTGAATATAATTTTTGATAATCTAATTTATATGTTTGATGCATTTTAAATCCTTTAGATAATTTCATATATATATATCACTATCAAGTGAGTCATATAAATAGACTGTAAATACATCCATAAGACACATATCAAGTTTTTCATTAGCTGCCAGATTAAGGAGATAACGAAATGTAATAGCATCCACCACTGGAGAAAAATCTTGTGTAACAAGACGCGCTTTATATCTCACAATTTCATTTTTCTCCTTTCTTTTTCACACAAATACCCATTTATACCCTACAGGTATGACATTTTCAGGTGTTCGGACTATGGGTAAAAAAATTTTACGTTTTGGAAGTGAGTTTAATTCAGCTCGAATTGTATCTTTCAATTTCAGTCAATCATTTCTACATCGACATTCATCAACGGATGTGGGCTCATCATAATCATTTTCATTTATAATAGCAGATGTTATATTATATACAAAAACACTATCGATAGTTATTTCTTCTTGGTTCAATCATTTCTCTGTTAAGACATAATTTATTAAAATTATTTTTAGGTACCTGAACTTCTTCTGAAATTATTTTATTTAGGGTAAATTATATTACTAGCACTCGAACTTTTCAAAAATCCAGCTTTTACACCTGTATTTACGTCTTTTTACAATTATGAGTATTTTTTAATTATTAGGGTTTTATTTTTAAGTGTAATTTTGTCATTTCAATTTATGTGCATTTTCGTCTTTTTACAATTATGAGCATTTTTTAATTATTAGGGCTTTATTTTCAAGGATAATTTTGTCATTTCACTTTATTATTAAAATTTTGAAAAATATTTTTTTTTAATCTCAAGAATTTGATCTTACAACCACACGCCTAAATAAACTATATTTAGCCACTAGGGCAACTATAAATATATAAAATTATTTGGAACTTATATTTTATATTATAATTACGAAAATAATAAATATGTATTTTATATTGGGATTATATTCTATATTTTAAATATAAATTATATTAAATATAAACATTCTCAAAAAAATATTATCAAATGACACAATTCAAACCACAAATTTTTGTTATTATCACATTTCTCAAAGCTTGCACTGAAGTTCTTCTTTAAATTTTTTGTTTCGAATTCGTCACAAAACATGAATTTCGAGATTTTTTTTTTATACAATGTCATTGTTGACACTAATAATGTAATAATGTCACTGTAAAAAACCTCAAAATTTGTATTCTGCAACGAATTCAAAGTTAAAAATAAATAAATTTAAGGTTTGAGGAAGGGAATGACTAGGAAGACAATTGGTTTAAATTGTGTTGTTTGGATAATATTTTTTTAAAATCTTTATATTTAATTTAATTTTCAAATAATATAAATTTTTGTATTTGTCCAAATAGTAAATGCTTATTTATTGTTTATACGGTTGTTGTTCAAATCTAGGGATTCACAAATATAATTATGTTAAATTTATTTTGGCATCATCTAGTATGCAATATAAAATATAAGTTTCATACAAATTAACTTGTTAATAGTTGCTCCAGTGGGTTAATATGATTTTGCCATTTGTGTGGTTGAGGGATGGAATCCCTCCAATCTAAGAAGATTTTTTAAAATTTTATGAAAAGACAAAATTATCTCTAAAAATAAAATCTTAATAATTTTATAATATTAATGATTTTAAAAGATGAAAATGCCCCTAAGAATTGGTTGGAAAATGAAGTCTAACGGAAATTTTAGACGGAAGGGTAAAGGAGGTGATATTTTATAGTTCAAGTGTCAGTTCAAAGTAAAAATAAATACAAGTGCAAAAGTTAGATTTTTGAAAAGTTCAAGTGTTAGTAGGATAATTTACCCTTTTATTTACTATGTCTCCTGACTCTTATGGAGTATTAAACCATAACTAACAAAAGCAAATTACTAAAAAATATAATATAGAAATTAAAGGAAAGATAACATTATTTCTCTCTCTTATATATTTTAAATCTATCAAAACATACAAACTAACTCCTATTTATATGGATAGATCATATGTAACTTATATACCCACATATATACATATATAACTATATACATAACTCTCAATTATACTAAAGATGTTACAAACTTAATTCATGAATGTTATATGGAGGTAGTGGAAGTTATATGATGTTAGTAGAGGTTATATGAAGATAGTGGGAGGTTATATGGACATACAAAATAATAGTAGAATTTATAAAACTCCTTCTTTGGATGTCCATTGTAAAAGGAATATACCTCATTAAACCCTTACTAGAGAAAAACTTAGTGGATAAAAAACCCCTAGTGAAGAAAAAAGAGTACATCATTCCTTGTACACTCCCCCTGATCATTACATCATGCGTAAGGAAAATTTTGGTAAAATATGCTTTGTGTGATCTTGTTTGATATATCCTTCGTGTAATTGAGCTAGTAGTGTTATCTTCATAAATTATTATTGGAAGTTCTTTGCCCGAAGATAAACCACATGTTTCTCATATGTCTTGAGACATGAATCTTAACAAAACACATTCACGACTTGCTTCATGGATTGTTATAATTTCTGCATAATTCGAAGAAGTAGCAACTAACATTTGCTTTGTAGAACACCATGAAACAACAATTCCTCCATATGTAAAAACATAACATGTTTGAGATTTGGCTTTAGGTGGATTAGACAAGTAACATGCATTAGCATAACCAACAAGTTGTAGTTTAAAACTATGAGGATATAACAATCTCATATCAATTGTACCTCGAAGGTATTGAAAATTAGACATAAACTAAACCTTGCTAACAGATTAACAGCAAAAGTTATATCATGAGGATATAACAATCACATATCAATTGTACCTCGAATGTATCGAAAATTGGACATGAACTAAATATTGCTAACAGATTAACAGCCAAAGTTATATCATGAGGATATAACAATCTCATATCAATTGTACCTCGAAATATCGAAAATTGGATATGAACTAAACCTGGCTAACAAATTAACAGCAGAAGCTATATCAAGTCTTGTATTTTTAGCAAGATACATTAGTACACCTATTGCACTAAGATATGATACTTTTGAACCAAAAACTTCTTCATTATCCTCACGAGGTCGAAAAATGATCTTCTTCACAATGGATGTGTCTTGTCCATGTAGAATCTTTTAAGGATATTTTCAGTATAATTTAATTAATGAAAAAAATTTCATCTCAAATGTTTGATCTGCCGGGACGAGAAAAAACTTTGTATTTTCGAGATCTTTCATCTCAAATTCTTTTTTCAATAAATCTATTGTTTTTAAAATTTCTTTAGGGTTCCAATAATATTTAAATCATCAACCTATACAACAATTATAATAAACTCCAATTTTTCTTTCTTAATAAATATCATGATTATATTACATTTACATATAATAATATCTAGCTATTAGTAAGAGTATATATTATTATTATTATTGTTATATCTAGATATTATTGTTATAATATTGTAAATATCTAAACAAATTCCGTGAAATGGGTGCTTATTTGTTTTAGGAAATTGATCATTAGTCTTACTCCCTGAAATTTGCACCTTGAGGATGAAAATCTATCCATGACAGTGAAATTATAACTGTTCCAGCTCCCATGGAACACGGATCTTTACTGTTTTATGTTTTAAGGGATGTTACTGCATTTCTGGAACACATGGTGCTCTTGGTCTATGATTATTCTATCCTTTTTCTTTGATTTCAGGTTAGCATTGGGAAGCAGTAAAAGGAATTTATAGATTACAATGATACAATCGGCTTCATTATAAGTCATGCCTTTTTTTGTACACAATTTTTTGTTTTGTTTTGTTTTGTTCCCTGCAGATTGTGTACCTGTCTGTGTGTTCACCATTGATACATTATTTGTACTGAGGAATTCATGAGTCCTAATTTTGTCAAAACTTGCCACTTTTTATTATATATATATATATATATATATATTATGAAATGTATATATAAAGGGAACAAAAAAATGCTTAGGAAAGAGAAAAAAAATTTTCATTTTTTTAAAAGAGTTTAAAAATTAATTATTGGCTTGGACGGAAATAAACTTTTGAAAAAAAATTAAGAAATAGAAAATAGATGTATAAAATATTTTGGAAGTTAAAAAAAAATAGTTTGAAAAATTGATAAGGAAAAGGGAAATCAGTTTTGAAATACATTTTTTAAAATAGAAAACGGAGGAATAAAAATTTTTGAAATTTTAAAATAAGAAAAACAAAATGGTACCAAAGATGAAAACTACTTTTAAAATAGGATTTTAAAATTTCAAGAAATAAAAAAGACGTTTGAAATAGAAATTAAAAAGAAATTTTTATTGAAAAAGAAAAAAATTAGATAATAAAATAAAAGAAGAGTTTTAGAAAAATTGAAATACAAAAATATGATAAAAATAAAATGGTAGAAATGAGAAAAAAAAATTGAAATTTTTAGGAAAATAAAATAGAGTAATAAAAAATTTTAAAAGTTTAAAAAAGAGTTTACAAAGTTTTTGAAATTCTAAATATATATATATATATATATATATATATATATATATTGATTCTGCACGAATCTGTCAAGGGGTAAAAAGGTAATTTCAGAGTGCTAGGAATTCGGAGAGCTATGTAAATGAATTGGCAAAGTATAAACGTCGGGATGTGATACTTCGCAGACTCTATGTGGTACTTCGGAATAGCACACTTGGCTTTGAATCAACCTGCAAAATAAGTTAAGTGGGGAGTTTGTACCCCGTGAACTCTCCGATGCTTAAGTCAGTAGAGTGTATAATGGATATCTGGAAAATTGTAATTGTCCCCCCTTACCTTCTGTTTGGGTCTCCCTTTTATATGGGCTTGGTCATTGATTGGGCCATTATGGCACTGGACCGTTATGGACCTTTTATGAATAATAATTCTACCGTTTTGACCGTTTAGGTGTAACGGGGCATAAATGGGGGAATGATGGTGTAACGTCTCCCCTTTATGGAGTCCATAAAGGGGTATTTATGTCACCGGAGAGGTTTTCTGATCTCCCAAATCGGTTATCTTACTTGGGGGAAATCTATGTCGGCTCAGTGGCCCCTCGTCGAAGTATCGAAGGACAGAGGAGAGATGCTTCGGCGCTATGTCGACACTTAACAACTTTTGGACGTTTTGGAAAAGCTAAGGGTTTTGACGTGGATCAGCCGGCTCATTCTCAACTCTTTCCTCAGTTTTTCTTCTCGGCTTCAATCGTCTTAAGAAGGTAAGTTCTGTCTGCTTACGGTGATGGGTTTTAATACTGTATGGTTTTGAAATGTTTATTTCTGTTTTTCTGGGATTGGTTCTGTATTTTTGTGAGACTGGTGGGGCTTTAGGTTGCTAGTTTCGGGTAGCCCTGTACCTGCATGGAGTTCTAAGTATTGGGCTTCCATTCGCAGGTAGAATATGGCTGCTCGAAAAGAAGGTAATAGGGAAGTTGAGGATTTGATGGAGGAAGGTTTTGGGAGCCCTCAACCTGTTCGACCAAAAGTCACACTGGCCAGGAGGGCTGCCCGGGGTGAAGTTCCAGAAGGAGTTCCCTTTCAGCCGCCTTTGCCCGGTCCTCCTCCTTCTAACTTTCCCTTAAGTAGAAATAGAGTAACTAGGGAACAATCTGAATCTTTCGCTCGTAAGTATAGTATTGACCCTAGAATTTACAGAGTCTTTGTCCAGCCCTTAGCCGGAAAAATGTCCCTTCATCACATTCCTGTCCCCTTAGCTCATTTCGAATTGGGTTTCCATCTTCCTATGGACCCCGCTTTTGCCGATTTTTAATTTTTGCTCGAGCTCAACCAGGACAGGTTCATCCAAACGCAGTTCGCACAATGTTCTGTTTAATTTGCCTTTGTCATCGATTAGGCTTCGAGCTTACTGACAATATTCTTAGCATGTTCTTTTCTTCACTCCGGATGGCAGATAATATCTTTTCTATTCGTCCCCGTAAGAATAGAGTTTTACTTTTTGATTCTCCTCCTAACAAAGTAGAGTTTAAGGAAAGATGGATGATGATAGAATCCCGCATTGGTTTTCCGTTTCGTCCTTATGTAAATGAGAATTTTCAATGGCCTCAAATCCAATATCCCTCTACACTTAACCATTCGGAAAAGGCCTTCTTAGAAATAATCACCCGAGACTTAGGAGATGATAGAAAGAAATAGACCCGGGTGTATTCCTCTACTGATTTACTTAGTGAGTCGAGTCTGAGATGGTGTGGGATAGGACCGGGTCTATCGGATAGAAAGAAAGAGTTAGGCTTCTCGAAGGAGGAGCCAAACGAAGATTGGACTATACACCCCGGGGGTGTTTTTTCGTACCAATGTGATGCTTGTTCTCTGGGTCGGGGTTGTCGAACCGGCAAGGGTATACTTTACACTTTATTTTTTTTTTTTTACTTCGGTATTGACTTCTTTGTTTCTGTTTGTAGGTCCAACCATGTTCAAAACCATTTGGGGAGAGCGGGAGGAGGAGAGGGATGTCCGTCAGACTCACCTGAATTCCCTTCCTCGGTTTCCCCCTAGGCTCATAGATCGGGGTGCCTCTGGGGACACTCCGTTGACATACGCCTCATCTGCTGAGGTTCCGAAACGGAGCAGGGGAGTTCGAAGGCCCCGGGATGAAACCCCGCGTCCAGCTCCAGAGTCTCGCGAGGAAGCTTCTTTGGAGGAAGAAGGACTTCGTCCTCGCCGAAAGAGAAGGACCTCGCCTAGACGTCCTGCAGAAGACTTACCTCGGGACTTTCCTGAAGACTCTTCTCCCTTGTCACCTACCTTGCCAGCTTCGGAAGAGGTTATGGAGGCAGTTCCGCTGGCAGCTCAACCTGGTTCTGTCTCAACTCCGGTTGAGCCTTCCCCTGTTGATGACGGGAAGGATAATCCGGCAGCTGAACCTGAGGTAAATTCCAAATCTCCTGGCCCTTCTTGGCTTCAGCCGGGGTTTGAGTTACCTACAGAGGTAGAGGATTTCAAGTCTCTGGCCATGGAGATTGTGGAGAGGACTCCGCCGCTTACCAACCTTCGATTCAACAATCCTTATGTCGCAGCCTTGGTTGGTGAAGCTATTCTGGAACGTGCTCATGACCCGAGCAGTCTGGCTGGTATGAGCGAGATGTCTGTGGAAGAGGCTACTAACCGCCTTGGGGCTTTGTTTGCTCGGGTATGCTCTTTTTTTTTTTATTCTGTTTCTTGAGTTTTTCCGGGGTATGATTTTTGACCTCTTTTCCTTTTGTAGGCTTCTTCCTTAGCACTTCATATATCCAGATCTCGAGTGACTGAGCAAACGAAGCAGGCAGCAGCAGATACGGAGTGGAGGAGTATCAATGAGCCTCGTCTGTCTTCGTTGGAGCAGGAAGTCAACAAACAATCTGGAATAATAGAATCGTTGACTGCTGATAAGGAATACTACGCCAACAAAGCAGAGGAGAGGAGGAAGTTGCTGGCAGGGTTAAAAGAGGAAGTAGCCTGTCTGAACGTTGAAAGGAATTATTGGTTGGAGGAAAGAGAGAAGTTTAAATTGGACAGAGATGAAGCTGCTGCCAACCGACTATCTTTGCAGAAGGAATTGGATCACTGTCGGTCAGAGGAATTTAAAAAGAAGATCATCGAAGACTTTCGCAATTCCTCTGAGTATCAGGCTGAAGCTCGCTCCGTCCTAGACAAGGGATGTGTTCATGTCATCAGACAATTGCATCCATTTTTTGAAGATAAGTCAATCCTCCTTCAAGCCTTCAAATCCAATTTCGACAATAGCTTCTGTCGCGACGGAGCAGATTTTGTTCCTTTCACTCCTGAGGAGTTAGAAGCACTCCGGGAGAGGGATGAGAGAAGAGGAAAACCTGTTTGGATCCCACCGCGGCCTTCTACTCCTACTTTCTGGGATTTGTTGGGTGAAGGGCCTCAGTCTGATGTTCCAGGCTCTAGCTCTGCTGCTCCTTAACTTTGTATATATGTATTATTTTTTGTAACCAAGATTGGTTTTCAATATCATGAATTTTTCCAAGTGTTTGTTTTATTTTAACTTCTTGATATTTTTATGACACTTCTTATATTTCCATGGCAATAAAATCTACCAATTGATGAGTTTAAACTTTGATACTTCAAATAATTTACCAAGTACTGGATCTGAATTTGATATTCCAATTTGCTAAAAACTTTACTAACACTTCAAATCTAATACTTCGCAAGAGAATCGCAATAGTACTTTTAAGTACTTACCATGGTGCCCGTGTATTTCAATACCTCGAGTATGCTTTTAGTATGTGTCCAAGCCTTGACTTGGTACTTCGCAACCACGACCTTGCGTGTGAAGCCTTGACTCGGTACCTCGCAACCACGGCATTGCGCGTGAATCAGATTTTAGCCTGATTTTTTTTTTCCCGAGATCGTGCTCGAGTTTGACTTGAATAATAACTGAGACTATGCTCAAGAGTCAAAAATGAAACTTCGCTTTTGGAATTTAAGGACTTGCCTCAATTGATTTGTTATTCGGGACGTTTCGTCCAGATGTATTTCATACAAAGTACCTTTTTAGGTGATTTACATGCCACGGATTTGGGAGTAGGACACCATCCTTGTTCATGAGCTTGTAAGTGTCGGGTCTTACTTCGTGCTTCACGAGATACGGGCCTTCCCAATTCGGGGTCAATTTGTTTGCTTGTATATGTCGTGTCGTGCCTTCAATTTTTCGTAGTACCCAGTCCCCGACCTTTATGGGTCGTTTGAATAGCCTTTTGTCGTGAATTTTCTTAGTTTTTTCCTTGAATGATTGCGACCTTAGGCGACTTGCTATCCTTCTCTCTTCTAGTAGGTCTAATTCCAGATTTCTTCTTTCCTCATTAGCATCTTGGCTATACATGGCTACCCTAGCTGTGGGCAGTGCTACTTCGGCTGGTGCTACAGCTTCTGATCCGTACACCAAAGAGTAAGCTGTTTCTCCAGTGGGGCCCCTAGTCGAAGTGCGTACTGCCCATAGAGCAGAGTTCAATTCATCAGCCCATTTGTTAGACTTCCCTTCCAAGTTCTTTTTTAATGCTGCTAACACCAACTTATTGGCTGCTTCAGCTTGTCCGTTCCCTTGAGGGTGTGCCACGGATGATTTCCAATGCTTGATGTGCAACCGTTGGCATTCTGACGTAAACTTAGTGGAGAATTGTACTCCGTGATCCGTGACTACCGCGCGGGGTATTCCGAAGCGACACAACACTTGTTCGCGAAAAAACTTGGAAACATTTTCTTCCGTGGGACTTGTTAGTGCCCTGGCCTCGATCCATTTCGAAAAATATCTACTGCTACCACCAAATATTCACAGCCGCTTCTTGTCTTTGGGAATTTTCCCATTAAATCCATACCCCACATGTCGAAAGGCCAAGCCGCCACGACTGGGTTTGCTCCACTGATGGTAGATGCGGAACCGTACCAAAAATTTGACAAGTGTCACATTTTTTAACATACCTTTTGGCATCTTGTCTAAGTGTGGGCCAATAATATCCTTGGTTAATAACCCGTTCTGCTAGAGCTCGAGCCCCCGGATGTCCTCCACACACGCCTTCGTGTACTTCGGCTAACAAATCCTCTACTTGAGAAGGTGGAACACATCGAAGTAGAGGTCTAGTGAAAGACCGTCTGTACAGTATGTTATCATGAATAGCGTACCTCGCAGACTGTCTTTTGATCTGACGTGCCAGGGTAGCATCGTTTGGGAGAGTCCCATGTTGGATGAAGTTTTTTATTTTTTCGTCCCAACTCGTTGAAGTGAGGTGTAGGCACTGTATAACTTCGCGTTCCCCAGATGCATCTTCGATAGAAATATCATCTTCGTTGGGAGTCTCCCCTGAAGCAATCTTTGCCAGCCTATCTGCTTGTTGATTGTTTTTCCTACTGATCAGGGATAGTGAGAAAAAAGAGAACTTATCCTTCCAACTTCTAGCCTTGTCTACATAAGGCTGTAATCCTTCCGATTGTACCGTGTAAGTTCCCTGAACTTGATTCACCACTAACTGCGAATCACTGTAGACTTTGAGGGCTCGGATGTTTGCACTATGTGCCCATTCCAATCCCTTTAGCAGTGCTTCGTACTCCGCTTGGTTATTTGATATGTCGGGCTTTAATTTGATAGCTCGTTCTTCCGAGTACTCTTTATTTGGTGATGTCAACACCAGTCCAACTCCGATCCCGCTGGAGTTGACTGCTCCATCAACTTTCAATTCCCATGGCTCTTTGGCTGGTTCAGTTTTTTCCAAGTCATCTTCAGTGAATGAACCTTCCGTGAGGAAATTTGCCAGGGCCTGCGCTTTGATGGATGTGCGGGGTTTGAATGTAATGTCTTGACCGCACAGTTCAATGGACCAGCGTAGCATCCTCCCAGATTGATCTAGCTTATGAAAAATTTGTCTCAGCGGGGCATTAGTGTAGACTACAATGGGATGAGATTCAAAGTAAGGCCTCAGTTTCCGTGCGGAAATGACTAAGGCATATGCCAACTTTTCGATGTTAGAATATCTAGTTTCTGCCTCATTCAAAACTTTGCTAACGAAGTACACGGGAAACTGTGTTGTTCCTTCTTCTTTTATTAATACTGATGCTATAATCACATCTGAAAATGATAGATACAAGAAGAGTGTTTCTCCGTAATACGGAGGTCGCAATAGAGGAAGGTTTGTCAAGTAATTTTTTAAATCTTTCCATCCTTGACTGCATTCCGGAGTCCATACGAAACTATTCTTTGAACTTTTCAAAGCTTTGAAAAGTGGGAGACATTTTTCTGCTGACTTTGATACGAATCTTCCCAAAGCCGCGATGCATCCATTCAACCTTTGAATATCTTTCACGCATTTGGGCTCAGTGAGCCGAGCTATTGCCTCCAGTTTCTCCGGGTTTGCTTCAATCCCTCGTTCTGATGTCATAAAACCCAAAAACTTGCCAGACTTTACTCCGAAGGTGCACTTCGTGGGGTTGAGTTTGAGGTTGTGCTTTGCCAAATTAGAGAATGCTTCCTCTAAATCTTCTAAGTGTGCAGTGCCGTGCTTTGTTTTCACTACCATGTCGTCCACATACACTTCCATATTTCTTCCGATTTGACTTTGGAAGATATAGTTCATCATCCGTTGATATGTGGCCCCTGCGTTCTTTAATCCAAAGGGCATGACGTTGTAGCAGTAAACGGCCCCTGCTGCACGGAACGAAGTATGTATTTGGTCACTGGGCTTCATTTTAATTTGATGATACCCCGAGAACGCATCCATGAAGCTCAGGTATTCATATCCTGCTGTGGAGTCTACCAGTGCATCGATCCGAGGTAGAGGATAGCAATCCTTGGGGCAAGCTTTGTTGAGGTCGGTGTAGTCTACACACATTCTCCATTTTCCGGTAGACTTTTTCACCATGACTACATTGGCCAGCCATGTGGGATACTGGACTTCACGAATAAACTTCGCTTGCAGAAGTTTATTTACTTCCTCCTTCATGCCTTGTATTTTGTCATCCCCGAATTTCCTTGACTTTTGCTTGATTGGGCGGTACTTCGGGTCGATATTTAAGGCATGTTCTGAGATAGAGGGATCGATTCCAGGCATATCCTCCGTGCACCACGTGAAGTTCTGTTGATGCTCTTTGAGAAATTTGATGAGTTCCTGTTTGAATTTGTCTGGCATATCTTTCCCGATCTTGACGAGTTGCTCGGGATAAGTAGGATTTATTTCTACCTCATCATATTCTTTATCCTTTGATACTTCGGGATTAGAGGCAGAGCTATGATTTTCGGCATCTCTGCTTCCCTTCGCCTCTTGATCGTGGTAGCTTCATGGTGGAGCCCTTCTGTCGACACATTGACTCTTTTAATCTTTTCAGGATCAATCATCATTTCGTGGTGATGCTCCTCTGTCACCATGTTGATTTTTCCGGATTTTTCGGGGGAGTCCCTCTTCCTTTTTATCTTCATTATTTGTCCTAACAAACTCCGAGGGCTGCTCCTTACAAATCCGACACCTCGTGAGGTGTGGAACTTCACTTGTTGGTGTGAAGTGGAAATAACTAGATCAAAAGCTGCGTGGAAAGGTGTCCCTACTATGGCGTTATAAGGAGATTCTAAGTCCACTACGTAAAACTTAACCTCTTCTGTTCGAGCTTTATCGCCCTCGCCAAGGGTGACCTGCAGTCTTACCGTTCCCCTTACCGGCACTTTTTGAGGTGTGAATCCTTCTAGCACCATACGACTGGTCTTGAGGTGTTTATCTTTCAGACCCATTTCTTCGAAGCATTTCCGGTACATGATGTTTCTGGTGGCTCCCGTGTCCACTAAAACTCTTTTCACCGTGCATTTGTCAATCCCCTCTCTGGTCATTCCTGCTTCTATGACTATGGGACTGGTTTTTGCTTCATCATTACTCGCTAGCTCCTCGTTGGTGAAAGTAATGACTTCTTGATGCTCGAATTCATATTTCGGGACAAGGTATGATTTAGTGAGATTATAGATTCTTTTCTTTATTTTCCTCATCGAGCCCATTTCTGGGTTAATCATATTGATTACCCTTTCTCCCTTATCTTTCTGCTGTTGTACGCCTGCGATGTACTCCTTTAAACACCCTTCCTGAATGAGCTTTTCGATGGCTCGTTTAAGTTGGAAACATTCCTCAGTTGTGTGACCATAGTCTCTGTGGAATCCACAGAACTTGGTCTTGTCCCGCGAGGTATATGACTGTGCTTTCATTGGTGCGGGGTCCCGAACTCCGTGTTTCTCCTTCAAGACTGCAATTAAACTTTCCTTTGAGATGTTTAAAGGCGTAAACGTCTCCAATTTCTTACCTCGAATATTGTCCTTCCGCTGTGGAAAATTTGAGGTCGCCTGTTTCGATGGTTCAGGCTGTTTGTCTTTTCTTCGCCAAGTTGGCTCAGTCGCACTGCCTTCAGCCAGGGCTACTTTCCTGGCTACATCGAACATTTCTCCAATCGTCTCCGGCCTGCGGAGTTGGAGCTCAGTGTATAGCATTCGCGACCTGAACCCTCCTTCGAAACATGTGATCACTGTGTCTTGGCTGATACCCTCGATCTCCTCATAGGTTTTCTTAAACCTATCCACGAATGAAAGCAACGATTCACCTTCTCGCTGCTTAATGTTGGCCAGGTCACCCCTGGTTTTTGGAATTGTTCCCGCAGTGCTGAATTTATCTAAGAACATTTTTTCCAAAGTGTCCCATGAATCGATGGAATCTTTTTTAAGGGACGTGAACCAGGTTACTGCTTTATCTGCTAGAGTAGTTGGAAAGGCACGACATAGAATAGCCTCATTGCTGGAGACTAATCCCATGGCTGCTTTGTATCGACAAATATGCTCAATGGGTTTCGCTGAGCCAGTGTATAAAACAAATTGGGGAAGTTTAAGCATAAGATTAGGGTCCGGAACAACGTCTCGAATCCATTTAACGAAAGGCCCCATCTCAATTGATTTGGACTTTTGGACTTTTGTAGGATTTTTGGCGACTTCCGGGCTGCCTTCGGGAGATCGCTTTTTAGCCGTCTTTTTATACACTGGCTTAGAGGAGTTGTGACTTTCCCCTACTTCGCTAGCAGTTGTTTTTCTGCTCGCATGTGCTCTCCGCCTATCGTCCCTTTTTGTCGCGGTGTGGGTCCGCTGTGGGTGATCTAAACTTCCAGGCAACCTTGGTGGGGGAAGCTCTACCCCGGCTTGCCGGAATTCTGCTCTCAACTGTAGCCATTTTTGAGAGAGTTCCTGATCCCGCCTGGTTTCTTCATCTAACTGGAGTTGACGTAACCTCCTTAATTCCTTCTCTGCTTCTTCTATCCGCTTGGAGTTGAGTTGGTTTCTCAAGTCAGACGAACGTCGGGATGTTGCTGGTAGTGGTCCAAGCCTTTCCGACACCGGACGACGACCAGAACTTGAAGCAGAAGAAGCAGAAATTCTTGTCCTTGTCTTCTCTTGCTGGTGAGCAGATTGACGAACTGTGTGTCCTTCAGATTGAGACATGATAAGTAGAAAGTGAGGGGTGAATGTTTGAGTATTGAAAACGTTCCCGGTAACGGAACCAAACTGATTCTGCACGAATCTGTCAAGGGGTAAAAAGGTAATTTCAGAGTGCTAGGAATTCGGAGAGCTATGTAAATGAATTGGGGAAGTATAAATGTCGGGATGTGATACTTCGCAGACTCTATGTGGTACTTCGGAATAGCACACTTGGCTTTGAATCAACCTGCAAAATAAGTTCAGTGGAGAGTTTGTACCTCGTGAACTCTCCGATGCTTAAGTCAGTAGAGTGTATAATGGATATCTGGAAAATTGTAATTGTCCCCCATTACCTTCTGTTTGGGTCTCCCTTTTATATGGGCTTGGTCATTGATTGGGCCATTATGGCACTGGACCGTTATGGACCTTTTATGAATAATAATTCTACCGTTTTGACCGTTTAGGTGTAACGGGGCATAAATGGGGGAACACCGGAGAGGTTTTCTGATCTCCCAAATCGGTTATCTTACTTGGGGGAAATCTATGTCGGCTCAATATATATATATATATATAAAGAATGGTAAGAAAGAGTAAAATTAGTTTTGAAATAGATTTTTGAATGTTTTAAAAAATAGAAAATAAAAATTTTATTAAGAAAGAAAAATATTGGAAGATAAAAGAAGAGTTTAATTATTTTTTTTAAACATAGTAGAAATTTTAAGATTGAAACCCTAATAGTAAGAAATTTTAAACCTAAAAAATGAAAGATTTATGCGAATCAAACTCAAAGATAAAAAACGGAAAACGCAAATACTCACGTGTATTAAATATGTAATTGAATAATAATTAAATAATTATGGTAATGAATAATAATTTTTATTTTTAATTTATTCTTTTATCTAAATTTTTATTTCCTTATAATTATGTAATTTATATTTTTTTTAAAATTAAAAATAGTACATTTGAGAAGCTAAATAAATAATTAAAACTGTAATAACATGGAAGAATGATGGCAGATTTGCAATTAAAAATTTATTCCTCTGCTGCTTCAGAAGCAAAAGAGTCAGTAGACATGTTTAATCAAAATCTATTGGGTGGTCATATATTTAGAGAACTACATCTGATCTGCTCACAGTCCACAAAATTAGTATGAACATCTGGACTGACTAAATAAGAGCTTAAAATGCATATATATGCAGACTGGAACAACCCTAATCTCTAGAATGCACACTTTTTTGGCTATAAAAACTACTATTGCCATTAAAAAACAATTCTTCTTCATCCGCATCATCCTCTTTCAAGGACTCCAATTCATTCCCATTTGTCTTTGCAGGTATCAACTGCACACAGCATATAAATTAATAATAAGAAAACCCTCGAATGGAAGATGAAACCTAAAAGGGCAAAGAAAATATGAAGGTATGTTTTGGAGTGGATTCGAAACTAGTTAATCAATTATCATTATTGCCAATCATAATGAATCATGACCCACCCGGCAGATAACATACATTAGCACAATTTGAATCTGAAAAGCTCATTAACGCTCTCTTCAACTCTTTCAAGGCCGAAACACCTAAGGAAGGCACTGATATTTGGGCCCAGATTCCCTTCTTTAAGATTAAAACTTTGGAGGAGTTCCCGCAACTTCTCTCTGTTCCCTTAAAGCTTCTGCATATTGCCATCACTTCTTTTCTCAATTTCTTTTCCTCTGCACAAGTGGAGTTCTTGGCACCTGAAGCCATGTCTGACCTTCAACTTCTTTAGAGAAGTCAGCACTATCGTCGGTATTAAGTCCAAAAATCGTTAAGATGATTTATAATTTATATTATAAAAAAATTAGGATACCTACACAAAAATAGTTGAAGCCCAAATATAATAGTAGCATCTGAAATTGTTGGCCCAAAGAAAAAGAAATACAATATTTTAAACTAAGATTATTCGTCCAACTTATTTCTCATTCGTAGGATCTTAACAAATTCGAATTTTGACTAAAAAATAGTGTAATATAAATTTAAATTCATAACTTTTCATATAAATAAAATATTATTAAATTTACATTAAAAAATTTTAATACATTCAAATAAATTGTTTTTAAAAGATTAAAAATAAAAACAGGGAGAGGATATTGTTAGCAGCCTTTTTATTGACTTTGACAATTATGGTTGAACTATGGCATACAACGGCTATATATATATATTATATTTGAATAAAATCTTTGACCGAGTATAGTCACGCTTCAGTGCTTCATTCCTCCCTTTCTCATCATACTTCCTTCCCGCCAAAAGAATTTTGAAATTTAAAAAATAAAATCAATCTTTTAAGACAAATAAAATTAATTAAATGTATTTATATATTTTTTAAAAAAAAAATTTAATATGTTCTATTTCTACAATATTTCAAAATAAAAGATTATTTAAGTAAATTTTTTAAATTAAAGTACACCTTCTTAACAAGTATATTAATATTAAAATATTAATAGAGTGATAATATAATAATTTTATGAATTAAATATGTCCAAAGAGTCACTAACTTAATTTAAATTCTCACTCACACAATTATTTTAAGTAGTTCATTTCATGTATGTGATTTAAATGCTATGATGTAATTTTGAGTTAATAATTATTAATTCTAAATAAATCACTAATCCATTTATCAAATAAAAATTCTTTATATATATATATATATATATATATATATATATATATAATCAAAACTTAATAAATTATTATTGAAGAAAAGTTGAAGTATTATATTGAAATAGTGCTAATTACAAGTCATTGTTTTTATATAATAGAAAAAATTATATTCTAAATTATTTGTGTATCATATTATTTTATTATTAGTATTATAATTTTTAAATATTATATCTTCGAACACATGACAAAGATAAAATTTATTTAATTTTTTAAAAAATATATTATTTTAATATTTTTTATATTTTTCATGTGTCCATTAAAAGCTTCATCAATAATTTAAAAGATAAAAAAATTAAAATTTTTAATAAATTTATAAAGATATTGAAATATTCAAGAATATGGACTAACTCTTTATATTTTCCTATAAAATAATTTAAAATATAATAAAAAACTAAATTTTCTAAACCATTATTTAAAAATTAAATTTGTATTATAAAAAAATTAGAAATTAAATAAATTATCTGTCCACTTCAATCGCATAAAATTAAGCTGTGAATTAAAATTATTTTCAAAAAACCCTTATTTTATACACATATTTTATGTCCTCAATAAATAAATAAATAAATAAATAAATAAATATATATATATATATATATATATATTTCGGTTTAAAGAATATAATGCTATGATCCTGTTTCCTTGCAAAGGTTTAGCTGTTTTAACATAATATATAATATTTTTCTTCTTTTTTTTAATCAAAAATAATTTTAAGATAATATTAACAAACTATTTGACCGAGTCCTTCCTTCCAAAACTCCCTTCGCGCCAAAAATTTCGGAAAAACCGGTAGCCCATAATTTATTAACTTGACTTTGTAAAACTTATTTATTTATTTATTGTCCCAATATACAATTATTTTTGCAATTTAAATAATTAATAAATAAATTTTCTTTTAGTCAATTAGAGATGTTATTAGACCAAATAATCACTAGTTTATTTAAAATTCTCACTCATCTAATAAAAATGTATATATATATATATATATATGGAAGAAACAAGCATTTAAGATTTATCACTTTTAAATAACAAAATTAAAAAAAAAAAACTAGGAATCACAAATTTTACTAATTAATATTATAAATTTAAAAAACCGCGAAAATTGTTTCTAAGAGAGAGAAAAGAAAAACCGCGTGTTGACTGAGTTTTACTGTATTGGGGTAAAACAAACGCGCAACAGAAGCCGCCACTTGCTCATTCAGTTTCCAGCCGCCGATCTGGAAACTGACTTGGCAACTAGAACTCTCCCCCACTAACGAGTACCCAATCTCTCGATCCTGATCGTCCAATTACCGAGTAGATGTTATATATATATATATATATGTCAGATTCACATATTCCAGTACACGTGTTCGGTGATCCAGCAAGTCTCCACTTGACTACGTCCAAGTACACATAACTTAGTAGATAAGCTACCGACCAGCCCACTCAGACCGACCACATCTCCCCGCGTCATTCCAACGTCCCACGTTGTTGTAACGGTTCACTTAAATCCCGGCACGACTAAGTTTCTTTTTGTCATCATCTTTTTATTTTTTTATTTTTTAATTATTATTAGTATATTTATATATATATATAATATATATATATATATATATAATCAAAACTTAATAAATTATTATTGAAGAAGAAAGATGAAGTGTTATATTGAAATAGTGCTAATTACAAGTCATTGTTTTATATAATAGAAAAAATTATATTCTAAATTATTTGTGTATTATATTATTATATTATTATTATTATAATTTTTAAATATTATATTTTTGACACAGAACAAAGATAAAATCTATATAATTTTTTAAAATATATATTTATTTTAAATTTTTTTATATTTTTCATGTATCCATTAAAAGCTTCGTCAATAATTTAAAAGATAAAAAAAATTTAAAAATTTTAATAAATTTATAAAGATATTGAAATATTCAAGTATATGGACTAACTCTTTATATTTTCCTATAAAATAATTTAAAATATAATAAAAAACTAATTTTTCTAAACAAGGATTTAAAAAATATTGTATTGTATTCAAATAACAATATATGGTAAAAACCCTTATTTTATACACATATTTTATGTCCTCAATAAATAAATAAATAAATAAATAAATATATATATATATATATATATATTTCGGTTTAAAGAATATAATGTTACGATCCTGTTTCCTTGCAAAGATTTAGCTGTTTTAACATAATATATAATATTTTTCTTATTTTTTTAATCAAAAATAATTTTAAGATAATATTAACAAACTATTTGACAGTGTCCTTCCTTCCAAAACTCCCTTCGCCCCAAAAATTTCGGAAAAACCGGTTGCCCATAATTTATTAACTTGACTTTGTAAAACTTATTTATTTATTTATTGTCCCAATATACAATTATTTTTGCAATTTAAATAATTAATAAATAAATAAAATTTTGTAGTCAATTAGACATGTTATTAGACCAAATAATCACTAGTTTATTTAAAATTCTCACTCATCTAATAAAAATGTGTATATATATATATATATATATATATATATATATATATATAGGAAGAAACAAGCATTTAAGATTTATCACTTTTAAATAACAATTTTTTTTAAAAAAATAACTATGAATCACAAATTTTACTAATTAATATTATAAATTTAAAAAACCGCTAAAATTGTTTCTAAGAGAGAGAAAAGAAAAACCGCGTGTTGACTGAGTTTTACTGTATTGGGGTAAAACAAATGCGCTACAGAAGCCGCCACTTGCTCATTCAGTTTCCAGCCGCCGCTATTTGCTACAATAATTTATAATTTAATTCGCCCACCACTTCACACTCGGACCCTCCTCGCCCCTTCATCCCTCCCCAGAATCCAAAGTTATTTACATCTGAAAATTCGGGGTTCTTCTGGAAATTTTTTATCAAAATCAAATCAATAATCCTTTTTTTTTTCCTTCTCTTGAACCCAAAATTTTAAAATAAATCAAAACTGTAATCTTTTTTTTAACCCTCTATAAAAGACAACTTGACTTTTATAGAGAAAAGGAACTGATACTATTTGGGAGTGCAGAGAAACTCTCAAGTCGGAGAGATTATAGTAGTTACCTTCTTCAGAACACCGGTTACATCAATCTTAATTTACTGCTCTACTACTACTACCTACAAATTAGGGTTCTTGCTCAAGGTCTGTATCATTATAACCCTACACAATTTTATTTATTTTTAAATCTAGATTTCTACTCTGTTTTAAGTTTTCTTGGTGGTTCACAAATTGCGGTAGTGCAGATCTTTCTTTTTGAATCTCGCAATCTGATTGGCTTTTGTTGGAAAAAATAAAAATCAGATCTTTAAATTGAAGGGAAGGAGGTTTTGTTGATTTAAACCATCACAACTGTGTGAAAAAGAAGCAGCGAGTGAAGTTGGGGAAGAATCTAGGAATCAAATGGAATAAATTTAAGAAAGGAGGTTCCACTAGGATATCCAGAAGCAGAAGCATGTCTTTTGAGTAAACCATGGAGGGGTCGGCTACAGAGCTGTCAAGCAGCACATCCTTTGGAAAGGAGGGTAGTGATGAAGCAGGTTCTGGGACAGGCTTGGTGAGGACTACATCCTTAGGAAGAGGAACGAAAAGGATTTCTTTATCAGTGGATAATACTATGGAAGTCGAGGATTTGAACTCTCAAGAACCTTCTACACCCAATAAGAAACAATGCGATGAAAAGAGTATTCTTGAATCATTGAATACAGATGTCCTGGTTAGTTCTCAAAATTATATGTTTTCTGATCTAATTCAATCTTATTAGGATAAAAGATGTAATAAAAATCGGATCTTTATCTCATTGCTCCATTAATTTGTTCTTTTCTTTGCAGTTAAAGATATTGTCTTGTGTGGACCATGATGATTTGAAGAATTTAATCCTTGTATCCAAGACAATTAGAGATGCGGTAATATATACTTTTACATTGTTTCCAATTAAGTTCTTGAATTAGTTCTAACATGTATTTTTTTTTTTTACCAAAAAAAAAAAAAACAGACTTTGACGGTGAAGGAGACACATTTTGAATATACTACTCCAAGTAAGAATATATGTAAATTTATGAATGTCGATGATGATGATATGAGTGAAGAAGCCAGAGCTTGTGGTCATTTTGCTCCAAAACCTTCAAAGGTTCCAAGATCCCGGCTAACCGATAAGATGGCTGATATTTCAGTTGAATTGTTTAAAGATTGAGTGACAATCTTTCTCTGTCTATTCTTTTTTTCTTTCCCAGAAGGAACATGAACAAAAACTAGCTTAATATGTACATGGAGCCATTTTTTCTTCAACCCTGTCCATTGAAGATGATGAATTAGCTTTCAGTATTTTCTTCTTTGTACATGGAAGTATATACTTAGAAAGACAGGCTACTAGAGGTTACGGTTATTCCGGTAGAATTTTGCTGTAAATTCTACGTTTTACTCGTTCAATTTTTTTATATATATAATTTTTTATTTTTTTTAAATTTCATTTTCTTTTGATTGTGGATAACTCCTGAAACCAGACTTTTCTAAATAGATATATTTATATATTATCATAATTGTAACGGTGGCATGACAGGGTAGAACATTCTGGAGACATACCGTGGAAGTTAGGCTGTCTCACAATAATTGGCGCAGTAATCTGTGCATTACTGCTCCATTTTCGGTGGCAAACCTTTACCCAATCGCGCCTTCAATTTTTTATTTTTTTATTTTTTTTTAATTTTGATTTTTATATATTATTACATATATTTAACATTTTTTTTTGTTGATCATATGACCTTTAAGCACTGTTATTTGAAAATGATTTTTTTTTTTTGATAAAAATCTTTCCGAAAGTGACAATTTTTTTTTTCTTTATATATTCGCATTTGGCTTTCCTTGTTTCGCTTTTAAATCTTAATATCTAAGAAGGTAATGGGAGAAATAAAAGAAAATAAAAAAATATAACATTTATATTATTATTATTAATTTTTTTTGGGGAAATATCTCATCTAAATTTTAAAAAGGTTAGAAAAAATAAAATTTGAGAAATAATTTTATAATATAAAATAACAAAGATAATTTGTGTAAATTAATTTAAAATTTTTAAATATGTATTTTATTTTTTTATTTGTTGTTGGGAGATCCTGGACCGATGTGGGAAGGAACTTAGATGTGGGGACCAGACATAGTTCAAACCCCTGTCAAAGCAGCTTCCAGGCGTTACATGATATAAATAAGTATTCGTCGATGAAAAACGGCGCAAAAGGTGAGACACAGACAGACACAGAGGCAGTGAGTTTCTAATCATCGATTGAATGCAGCAAGAAACGCACATCAATTCCATGGCGGGTCGAGAGAAGCGCGATGTTCCGGCGAATGCTTTTGACTGGCCCGAATCCAAGAAAACAAGATTCGGCGGAGGGGACTCCTCTGATTCTCGGCAACCGACCTACTTACGGGTTGTCCTCAACCCTGCGGATTGTGACCTAGGTATGTATACTTCGTTTCTCTATTAAATTTCAGTTGATTTCTTGAGTTGCATGTTGAATTTCTTCGTTTTCCTGATCGTTTCATTTTATTTTTTTTACGATTTCCTGTCTTAAAAAATTATGTGGGCGTTGATTTTACGGCATCATTTTTATGTTTTAGGACGATTCAATTGAGTAAAACTAATGTCTGTAAGGAAGCTGCTTGATTATTCGAGATTGCTGAACCCTCTTCTTCATGACAGAACAATGGGGGACTAAATTTTTGTGCTTATAACTTAAATTTATGTGGGGTTTGGGTCTATTTTAATGGTTTTTTCTTTCTCTAGTCTTTCCTCTGTTTATACTTGACAGGACCAGAACTGATTTTAATTTTTGGTTTTTCCTACCCTGACACGGTGACACTCTATAGAGGATCTACCTGTTGACTAAGAAAACATTGTTTTTACAAAACATAAGTGTGTTAAGATGCATCTGCTTATCTTAAAACATTGTTGAGGGCTTGGGATCCTGATGTATTTTGTTGATGGTGCACAAACCATTATTATTATTATTATTTTTTTTTTTTTGGATTGGTTTTGAGGGAACGGTGATATGCTTGGGTGGATCTCTGATATGTACATGTAATATGAGTCACTTTCCCATGAAATGCAAGTAGTTCAGCATTGAAATACCTTTCTTGTGTTCATAATATGGTATAAAGACCATCTTGGTTGCCAATTATATTGTTTGTAACATTTAACATTATAACTTGGCATATTAGTATCCTTCTCGTTGTTGCCTTCATTTAATATATCATGTTACTTTCCTCAGATATGAATATCAAAGAAGATGGTCTGCATGCTTCAGCACTCTATGAGCAAGGGTTTGCTTATTGCTGGTCTGGTGCTCGGGCCAATGTTGGAATCACGGGAGGAAAATATTGCTTTGGTTGTAAAATTGTTGCAGCACAGCCAGTTAATATGGATGACACTCCATTGTACCAGCAACATTTATGTCAACTGGGCATCTCAAGGGGCGATGATCTCGTGGGACATCTTGGGGAAACCTTAAATAGTTTTGGATTTGGAGGAATGGCCAAGTTTGCGCATGCAGGATTATTTTCTGGTTATGGTGAATCTTTTGGAGTTGGTGATACCATAATCTGTTGTGTGGACCTTGAAAGTAAACCCATGGCTTCAGTTGGTTTTGCTAAGAATGGGGTTTGGTTGGGAATAGCAAAGCAATTTGATGCAGGTCCAGGTGGGCTTGGAGTGATTGACTCTCCAGTGAAATGGTTGCCATGGGAATCAGCAGTTTTCCCTCACATTTTGTTCAAAAATGTTATAGTTCAATTGCAGTTCAGCACTGAAGATGGACTAGTCCCTCAAGAAGGTTACAAACCTTGGGCTTGGGCAATTCAAGAAGGGAACATGATACTGGGGCCTACTTTTCACGAGTCAAGTGCTTGTGAAGCAATAATGATGGTGGGTTTACCTGGTTCTGGCAAGACTACATGGGCTGAAAAATGGGTGAGAGATCATCCTGAAAAGCGATATATTCTGCTTGGAACAAATTTAGCTCTTGATCAAATGAAGGCATGTGCTTTCTGTTCTCATTCCTTTGGTTTTAGTTTCTGAATCAGTGTATATTTTGGGGTATGTTTTTATTATTTGTTTGTCATACTGATGAAAGTTCATGTACTTGAAGGTTCCTGGTTTGCATTGCAAGAGAAACAATGGTGGACACTTTGATCATTTGATACCCAGTGCAAATGGCATTTTTAACACCCTGTTGGCTAGAGCTTCAAAGGTGCCTCGAAATTTCATAATTGATCAGACAAATGTGTTCAAGAGTGCTCGCAAAAGAAATTTGAAGCCCTTTGCAGACTATCATAAGGTAGAGTAACTTCTTAGCTTTGGTTTATTCTATTATGGAGTTTTGTTTTAACATGGAAATATATATATAAAACAGCTTACAAATATATATATAGAAAAAAACAGTTGGGTTAATATGACACACTTCTTAAGCTGGCAATGTTCCTTGAGTCAGATTGCTGTTGTTGTTTTCCCAAGACCTGAAGAGATGAAGGCCCGAGTTGATAAGAGATTCAGAGAAACGGGGAAGGTGCTTACTGTTGAAGCTGTAAACGAAATGTTAGGTAGGTATAGACAAGTAACATTATTTGTGTAAATTCCTTGCCTTTGGCCATTTTTCTTCTTTACGTTTGTAAAATTTTTTATTTTCCTTGCCTTCCCAGTGAACTATACTCTGCCAATGAGCAAGGACATGAAGTACACACAGGAGTATTTTGATGAGGTAATGTCTCAGGAAGATATTATGTCCTTTCATGTTTGCTTGAGATGAAAATTTACCGAATATGCTATCCTTTGTGTTGTAAGGTTTGGTTTCCTGAGCTCAACAGAGATCAAGCTCAGCAGCAGTTGGATGAGATGAAAGCAAATATGAGGTTGAAGAAGAATGATGCTTCAAGTTCTTGTCAACACTTGGGGAATATCTGCTGAGTCATGTAAAATGCCACTCGGGCAGAACCAAGGAAGCTTACCTGGTTTGTCTCGCTTTCTTGCTTCTATAATTAGTTGATTATGTAAATACATTGTGTAATATGACATAACCTATCATCCTCTCGTGGGATAGGCATTGGTGCACAGTCACCAAGTTCACATACAGTGCCCCCAATTGGGGCCCCTCCTACAAGCCATAACTTTGCCTCTTCTGGATATTCAGGGGATAATATCAACTGGAATGTGACTAACAGTGGGTCTCATGACAGTAGTATGAACTTTTACCAGAGTGGGATAAGCTACTGCCCAAGCCATTCTCCATATCTTAGGACCAATTAAATATTCATCTGTAGGTAACAATGGTAAGCATTGTAATGATAGTGGATTTACTGGTCAGGGGAGCATGAGTGAGCTTTACCAGGGCCGCCATGCATATGGTAAATCAAGTATTAGGAGTGAAAATCTTTTACCGACTGGTGAAGATGATTTGAACTCAGACAAATGATTAAAGACCAGCCAACAGTATTAGGATCTCCTCTGGCATTATGAAGTCGTTTTACCCTAATCCTACATTAAGAAGTTATATTGTGCTGGGGTGCTTATTTTATATCTTCAATTTGTTAATGTATAGCATTATGATCTTCCAGCCCCAACTTGGAACTCTTAATTCTTTATGTGGCTAAAAACAAAGGGTGGACAGGGCATTCATTTCTGTTGTTTGGTTTGGAAGTGGAGACAGATGAGGAGTTTTACAAAGGATTCTTTTTAGCAAGTCATGTTACATGATTTCTTCAATGCATGCATACAAATGTTTTACCGCTTTTCCACTCGTATGCGCAGGTTCTCCTTTTGGCATCCCAATGCAAGGATGGCAAGCACATGAAAGCTTCCCTGGGAATACACAATATACTCGAGGTTATGGCCATGCTCATTCAGGATACCCCTGATTTGTTGAGTTTTGGAAAGTATAACCTGACATCAGCTGAACTGGAGAGATGGCAGCAGCAGCAGCAGCAGCAGCAGCAGTAGTCTAACAGTGGTAAAAAACTCGAAGAGGAAAAGTGAAAACTCTTTACATGTATGTACTATATATATCTTGTTTTGATGACAGACAAGTACACCATAGGAACTGCCTGAGACCTCTCATTTGGAGGTTGTGTGTGGAGAATGCGTTGTAAATGCATATATAGGTCAATATAAACATGGCCTGTTGAAGATTGTTGTGATAATGTCCCATTTGCTAGTAGCAAGAAAAGTGAAGAGATAAATAGATAGTCAGACAGATACCCCGGGTTTCTTTCCCCCCCATTTGGAAAATGCTTCCCTAGAGAGCGAACCAAACCCTAGTGGTGAATTGTAATGAGCATAAAAATGCATAATTACTTTTGATCAGCCTTTTGTAGTGTTGTTGATTTTCTAACATGTGTTTTACATATTCTTGATTCTTCACGCGCGCTTTAATGGCAGGCTGACTGTAAAGAACCTCAAAAAGGTTGGGAAAAGCATACTTTATGAGGAGGAGATAAAAAAGGTTGGATGCTTTTTCTCACGCTAACTACTAATAATGCCTCCCCTTTAAATAATATAGTTCAAAAGATTTTTGAGAAAATAAGCAATCTCAACACCCCCTCAAGGTGGAGCATGTAGAATCCGCATACTCATCTTGACTAGAAGAAACTCGAGTTGTTTTAGTTCCCAAAACTTTTGTGAGAAGATCGGGTTATTAGCAATATGTCGTGGCGCATTGTTATCACAGAAGAGAGGTGTATGCATATGTTGTCTTGCTTCTAGTCCCTCTAATAACCAACGCATCCACAGGATTTCACTAGTGGCGTTGGCCATGGTGCGATATTCCGCTTCAACATTGTTATCACAGAAGAGAGGTGTATGCCTATGTTGTCTTGCTTCTAGTCCCTCTAACAACCAACGCATCCACAGGATTTCACTAGTGGCGTTGGCCATGGTGCGATATTCCGCTTCAGTCGAGGAGCAAGAAACTACTGATTGCTTCTTTGATTTCCAATGGTGCGATATTCCACTTCAGTCGAGGAGCAAGAAACTACTGATTGTTTCTTTGATTTCTACGAGATAAGAGCTCCCCCCAAAAGAAGAACATATCATGTCCTAGATCTCCGAGTGAGTGAGCATCCCATCTAGTCCGCATCACAACATGCTACCAAAACAATTCCTCCTTCTTTCGGGAACAAAATATCTTGTCCCGGAGTTACTTTTAGGTAGCGAAGGATTCTCATGGTTGCGTCCATGTGTTCTTAGGACGTTTACCGAGTAGACTGGATCTGGTCTCGTGGCTTGGAGGTAGAGTAATCGGCCAACTAGTCTTCGATATTTGTTAACATTGGCACAAACGTCCAGCTTCACATTCTGTTCCATTGGGAAGGTGCATGGTCTATATCCTAACATTCCACTATCTTCAATGATGTCAAGAGTGTGTTTTCGTTGACTTAGCATCTGTCATCAAGAAGAATGTTACTATCTTTAATATCCCTATGAACAATTCTGACATGTGAATCCTCGTGCAAGTACTGCAATCCACGAGCAATTCCAAGAATGATTTGGAAACGAGTGTTCCAGTTTAGGAATATGTCACTTTTCCCATATAAGATGAGATCCAAGCTCCTATTCTTCATGTATTCATAAACAAGAAGTCGTTGAGCTCCATCGGAGCAACATCCCACAAGGCGGACTAAGTTCTTGTGTTGTATGCTAGTGATCATTCTCACTTCTGCAAGAAATTCTGATTCTCCTTGCTGTGATTTATCGAGCGACAGCTGCTTCATGGCTATCAACATCCCATCTTCAAGCTTCCCGAGGAAAATTGGTCCAAATCCACCTAAAACAAATTTTTGACTTTTTTTTAATTTTTTTTTGATTCTTTATAGACCATCTTCGCACTTATCTGCCGGCTTTGGATCTTCGCTGCTCATCTTTGGCAACGAGATCCTTCCAGATTTCCGACACCGAATTGGCGTATTTCACGTTTCCTCGAATTTCTTTCTCCATGCCTGTAGTAAGCCACCATTTAATCATCGCATCGCATCCATGTCATATAACTAGCATCGTTCGCTTCTAACCTTTTGATGGTTCCATCGATAAAGCCGATCTTGTTCTTGGCGAATAAGAAATTCTCCATCTCTTGGACCCAATCAAGATAGTTGTTGTCGGTCATGGCGTCGTTGACATGCATCTACCTCGGATAATCGGAGGGGTGGAGATAGTATGGCGAGTTAGCATCGGTCTTGGCAAGATCTTTGTTTTGCACCTTCTGCCATATCGGTGAGATTGTGAGAAAGACTTTAGAATTCGGGTTTAAAAGATTTTTGTTTATTCACTGTATATATTTTCAGATGCTATGAACAAAAATGATACAAACCTTAAATATACAATACAAGAAATACAAAATTGGAAACATAATACAATGGTAGCCAAAATACATAGCTGTAAATGAAGAATCAAATATTTGATTGAGAGAAAATAAGGGAATCAAATATTTAATTGAAAAAAAATAAAGAATTTGATTGAGAGAAAATAAGCAATCTCAAACCCCTTTCTTCCTAGGCCATTGAATTTTGATTGATACCCTTTTGGAACCTTTTTATTAGTTTGTGCTTGCATGTGTTTGGGGATTATTTAATTTAATATAGTTAGTAATGATCTTTGAATTTGCTTAATTGCACTGAAGATTGATTGAGACCATCCAATTCCGTGAAGCAAAAGCAAAAGGAAGTGGGAATGGATAAAGAGGAATCCCACCAGAAATTCAACAAAGGAAAGGGCCGACGAGCCCACGTGCTTTTTAGTTTTGCCCAAAAATCAACTTTATTCTCTCCAGACTCCACCATATATATATATATATATATATATATTTCTCTTCCAACTTATTCATATTGGATCTCATGCATCTGTGAATAAATAAATATACATAGGGGTGCTGGGATACTTATCCAAATATATATATATATTTTTAGTTTCTTAATTCATATTATTATTCGTTTCTCTCAAAATAAGTATATAAAGATTCCTTCTGGTTCAAAGAAACAGCCCAAGTGATGTATGTCCTTTTGCTCCTCAGTCCTTAGGCTACGTTTGCCCCACAAAGAGAAAAGAAAAAGATGGAACCTAAAAATATCTTCCACTGCCAAAAACCCTTTGGCATCTTTCTCTTATGTACACCCCCATAAATAAATGACGGAAATTAAAAAGAATTCAAAATTAAAGGATAAATTAATATAAATATTTAAGAACACGAGAGATTACTTGAAAAGGAAGAAAATTCATATGATCCGTATATATGTGCGATTGATTCAGTTAATCTCTTCCCATGTACATACACACATACATAAAACAGTGCAATCAATCAGTATTCGACATCTGGATGAATGAATGTAACACAGTACTTGCCGAAACGATGCGACAAGTTTTTCGGATATGCTATCAAAAATTCTTGGCTTTTTCCTTTCTTCTTTCAAGAATGGGGAGGCGAAAGCCTTTGCCGAAAAAGGAAATCCAATTTTTTAACTAAGATTACCAGTTCCATTATAAACATTTGGTAAAATTTACTTTGTTTTATGATAATTTTCTTGAAAAAATCCATCTTCCTTGGCATTAATTTGTACCAAAAGCTATGCATATAATTAAACATAATATATATATATATATATATATATATATATATATCAACACGAACGCATGGTTCATTATGAAAATGATGTAGAGCTTTATTTCTGCATTATTTGTTATTTAAAAAAAAAAAAAAAGGAAAGTTGTACCAAAAAAAAGCTGGTTTCCACTTCTGCTTGAAAAGAAACTGAAATCTGCCAGATCACACGAAGATGAGAAGGTGCCAGAATAAAGGTCTTAATCTTTTGAAGGCCCAGTTTTACCAAAAAAAAGGAAATAAAGAGAGAAGAAGGTCCCTGTGATAATGGACTTTATTTTGATCATTTCAAAACACACCTTTTTTTTTTTTTTTTTTTTTTGGGAGTTTCTCATTTCTCGTGTATTTTTGGAGCACTAAAAATCTCTTGCCGGCCGGAAAACTGTTACGGGTAGTTGTAGCATTGGGAAAAAGATAATCTCACTCGTTGCCTTCTTCAATATTCGATTCCCTCCAAATATTATACATAATACATCCCCCGCCATACTCAATTCCGCCAAAGTCGTTTCTTTTTCCTTTTTTTTAATTACTGTACATAATCTGTACAGTAATATTATACTTAAAAAATTAATACTGTACGTCCCAAAAACAAGAAGATACATATATATATATATATATATATATATATATATATATATATATATATAATCTGCATATTAATGCATGGGACGACTGTGTCGGTCTCTGTAGTCTCATCATAGGATGAAATCCCATTCTCTCAAATTCTCTCTCACTTTCCCTCACTATTTAATAGCTATAGTACTATTGAACAACAAAAAAAATTAAGGGGATAATTTCGATATACTTCAATGGGTTTCTTCTTTGGGAAAACGCTTTCGGTTCTTGCTTCGAATCCCCTGTTCTCAACAGTTATCACTTTCTGCACTTTAATCTTACTTTATTTCCCGAACCATTTCCTCCTCGTTGTTTTCTCCCCAATTCTAATTTCAACATCTTTCCTCTTACTTTCCCTTCTCAGGCTCGGTGCAATTCAGAGATCCACTCAACAAACCACACTACTGGAAAACGAACCAAAAATTAGTGCGATTAAGCAATGCTCCAATCGAATTATTGATGAATCTTCTTCTTCTTCTCCTTCTCGTGGATTGATGAAATTGGAAAATCACGAATCTAATGAGGAAAGAAGAGAAGAGGAATTTTCTACAAATCTGGAGTTCAATAATTCCACGCGGATGTCAATTGCTACTGACCTAATTGTGGACGATCGCGGACCGGTCTGTTCAGATTTTAGCGGAAATTCCAAATGTGACTCTGTTTCTTCCTGCCCGAACGTACCTACGAAGTCGTTTTACTGTGATTCATTCGTCGAATGGGACCTTCGTGCGCCGTTAGAAGTCATATACGAAGAATACGAAGGCGAGGAATATGAAGATGAAGAAGAGGGGAAAAGAGAAGTACAGATGGCTATTATCGAAAGATACGCGTCCTTGTCAAAATTCTATCCAGAAACGGACTCGGATACTTCTTCTGAGGACGATTTACTAACTATGGGAGACTGGGACTCGCCGGAACATGTCTGTTTCCAATGGGAAGGAGATGATAAAGAAGGGATGATAGAGATTGAGTTAGGACGAAAGAAGAAGTATAGTGAGGAAGAAGAAGATAATCTGATCGAAATTGACCTTTATCCGGCTAGTTTCCCGTTCGGATAATGGATCTCCGGCCGGTAAACAAAACACATATTATCCATGATTTTCCAATGATTATTAGATACAAAGTTAACCTCTTTAATCATAAGAAATATAGTAGTTAGTACCATTTAGGGTGGTAAAAGGTCTTTCATTTTTTATGAGTTTTTTTTAAACAAAAAGAGAACTCTTGAGTTACATCTACACCGTCCATTTATTTATTGTATGGTGTAGATTTTTAAAATTATTTTGCCATGATTAATTAATTTCCAGCGCATTTGATTATTTAATTAGTAAATAAATAACACTAACTAGCAACTGGGGATGATTTGGATGAAAATGATTTTACATAGTTGGAAACAGTGAGATACAATAATACATCTCACCATGTGAATTTTCAATCTCTTTCAGCCCCCCAACTCTTTTTCTTTTAGGGTTTCCATAACTGTCATGAATTATGTCCATTGTTTTAAAGTGAAAAATTAGGCAATCTACCCTTTCTTTCTACCTTTTCCCATTTCCAATAATTCATTTGAGTTATATATAATATATATATGAATCTCAAAATTGAAACTAACAATGATTAAGTAATATTATATACTTGGGCCACAACGTGAATATGTTTAATATTGGGCTTTTTTTTTTGCGGTCCAACGCAATATGATGCTTTTCACTCTGCATTGCAAGCGGAAAGAAATTAGAGTTCGAATTTTATTTATGAAAAAAATAATATAGTGAGAGTTTTTTTTAATAAGGGTCCAATACGATTAAAATTTGTTTTAATTGGAGTTGAAAGTGACGTGCACGAAATAAAACCCAAAAAAATTCGCATTTTCTCACCCTTAATTTTATTTAAATCTGAGTAAATCTGATTCTTAACTCTTGAATTTACAATTTAATATAGTAAAAAACTCTCTTAGTGATATTAAAGTTCGATTCTTAGGACACTTTTTACTTCAAAAAAAAAATAATTCTTTACATTTTTAAATGAGATTAGGCTCAAATCATTTATGTATATAAATCAATCCGTTTCAAAATAAATCTGATTAGAATATAAAATTAATTTTGTATGTAAAATTTATTGTAAAAGTATCTTCTCTAATTTGGAATTATGTAAGACACTTGTGCTTTTAACAATAATAATAATAAAAAAATGCTGCTTTTTATACTATTTGACAAGTTGTTCGCGGCTGCACAAAGTCAAAAATAAATAATAATAAATTTTTTTTAATAAATAATATTTCATATGTTTATAACTTCTACTACTTTCATTATCTCAATATAATTATAATCTTCATATAATTTTTACTATCTTCATATAATTTTTACTATTTTCATGTAATTTCAATATAACTTTCATGAAATTATATTTGTAATATATGTATACATTTATATTAGTATATATATAGATGTGTAGGTTACACATATTTATAGGTATATACCTATAAATATGTGGTAATTTTGTATATTTTGTTACAAGAAAAAGATATACACAAATTTTACGCTATTTTAATTTCTATTTTTTTACTATTGTTTCATCATTATTATAAATATTTTATAATAAAATCACAAATTTATAGATATTTTATAATAAAATCATAAATTTAACGAACGGAACGAGGTTTTATGAGAAAGTCAGGTCAATGGTCACTCTTTGCCGAAGTGTTGGACTATTTCTCAATAATTACTCTGTTATGTATATTTTTTTAGAATAATTGGTGAGTAATCAAATTTATTTTTGATAAATTTAATCTTAAAATTTTTATTAATTTTTTTTTTACGAAATTTAAAAAATTTTAATTTTTTTTAAAAAATTAACAGTTTGATTAGTTAGTTAATTAAATAAAAAGATAAAAATATTATTATAATATAAGAATAATAAAAAAAATACACAAAAGAAGAAAAAAAAAGATAAAAAATAAGAAAGAAAAATTTAAAAAATTTAAAATTTTATATTTGTAATTTTAAAAATTACCATTAAACAATTGAAATAAATAAAATTAAAAATTTGTTTGCAAAAAAAAAAAGAAGAGACTGATAGTGATATTAATTTTTTCATAAATCTTTCAATTGTTTACATATTTCTATCAATTTGTATAGTTTTTTTTTAATTAAAAATTTTCACTAAATTTACTTTCCTGATATATATATATATGATTTTTTTCTAATTATTTACTAAATGATATTCGATTTTTATATTGTTGAATTGAATCTTTATTTCAATTTTTTCTAAATTTTTTTTTCTTTTGTTCGTTGTTCTTGATTTTCTTTTATATATATATATATATATATATATATATATATATATATATATATATAATGTTTAATATTCATATTGTTTAAATTTAAATTCTTATTTAAATTTCTCTAAATTTTTATTTATAGTTATTCTTTCATCATTATTTCTTCTTCTTTTTCCTTTTTTTCCTCTTTTTTTTTCTTCAAATTTTTTTAATCAAATTAATTTTAATTCTTTAATTATCATTAATTTTCAAATTTTCCTAAATCTCTATTCTTGTTGCTTTCTATTTTTCTTCCGCTGTTCCCTCTTATTCAATTTTTTTTCCATTGTGTTAATACTTTTACAATTTATTCAATTAATTAAATAATAAAAATAGTTAATTTTTAAAAAAATTTCACAGAATTTATAAAAAAAATTTATTTTTCTTTTAAAAAAAATTTAAGATTTTAAAAAATTAAAAAAATATATTTTGAATTAAATTTACCAAAATAAATTTATTTAAGACCATACTCATAAATTACTTAACTTCAAATATTGTGTAATTTAGTTGATACTAATTTCATATATATAAATATATAAAAAAAACAAAAATATTTTAAATATTAATTTTTTCAAAAATATCTTATCATTTTTTTTGGTGAAAAAAAAAATCAGACGTCGACAGATATGGTTGACAACTGCAGTGACGAAAAAAATGATGGCTGCTATATTTTTCTCCATGTTTTATTTCTTTTTAAAATTAGGCAGCAGCGTACAACAGTTATTTCAGGATGTACTTACTTCCTCCGACGATATAATAAATAAATTAGAAAATAAAATTGAAAAATGCCCACCATTTGCATTGGTCTCTGAGCTGCAAGGAACGTGTGATCAAATGAGAAAGACAGCCAATCACACATGGGAACATGGGACACGGCTGCTCAAGCCTCCCACGTGTCTTATTCTTGCGCGCCAAGTCAAGCAATCCAAATTAAGAAAGTAAAAGAAAAAAATTTATATTTATTTATCAATTTAGTCCCCAAAAATTAGTTATTTTTGTAATTTGTATCTATTCTTTTGACAAACTTGGGATTTTCTTTAGAATAATAGTAACAAATTTGGAAATTACAAGGTGAAAAATACAAAGTTTGAAAGTAAAAGGGCTAGATTGATAAATTAAAATTTAATGATAAAAAGGCGCTGAAATGGAAAGAAGAGAAGTTTCGTGACACTAGGATGGCATAGATCAGACCTCCCACCTCCTTGGATTGACTAGTATTGCTTCATATTTTCCGCTTTGATTCTTCTTCGTAACACATCACGTTCACGGCTCTCTCTCCCCTCTCAAATAGTAAGAAAGCCCACTCAATAGACACAATTATAATTTATTTGGGTTTTAGCTGTCTATTTCGATTTTGATTTTTGAAGTTCTGTAGTTATCTTTGTCATTTGGATTTCAGAGTGATTCGTTGAATTGCAGAAAGCTTTCTGTGAGAATGGCCTTGTTTCAGAAATTTTCTAGAACTTTTCGTGAGAATCCTTCATTTTCCAAGTTTCTAGTTGTTGTTGCAATCAGGTATGTCTTTCCTTTGCTCACCTTCTTTATTTCGCCTAAAAACTTTCTTGCTCTGTTTCTGAAGGATGTGCGTTCGAGCGCCATTTTTTTACTGGTTAACTTGGATATGGACTAGAATTTCTGTTGCTGAGTTGAACTTTCTCATCAAAACTTTTTCCATGTTACCTTTCGAAATATCAGCGGTTATCTGTTAAATTAAGTCCTAAATTAAGAAAATTAAATTTGATAAAGACATAGATCGTGGGATCCTGAATTGCTTCTCTTTGGCATTAGCTAATCGTAGAATATGGATTGGTTAATATGGTTATTGGATGAAAGGCTGGTTACAATGTAGAATTTCAGATATCTGTGTTGCGTTAAGCTTCAGCAACGGGTAATTATCGACATAATTGTTGAGAAACCCTAACTGATGACCCTAGTATGCAGAAAACAAGCAAGATTAAAGGCGCAAGTGAACCAGCTTGCTCAATGCAAATGAAACTAACACGGGACGGAGACTTAGTGGAAAAGCTGAGGCTTATTATTTCTTATGATCTGTGCGCTGTCCGGTACATCATATTTACACAGAACGAGACATAATAAAAACAACTAACTGACATGTGTTGCAATCTAGCTGAGATAAATATCTATATATTTAATAATATGTGGGGAGATCTGAGTTGACTAATGTATTGCATCTAGACACTGCTTCTCAGCAATAATTAATTTGATATTCTCTCATACTCCTTAGCATGTAAAATTATTATTAACTTCCTTCCTTTAGAGAATCCTAAACTAATCTAAATGTCTGAGATTGCTTGAATACGTCTGTGGTAGAGTTAGGCATTTTATGTAGTTGGAGTTTAGCAAGTATGCATTGCTCATTAATTTGAAGAAAATATGTAGATAGGTGTAGATCGAAGTTGGATTATATTTATGTTGTTCTAACAAAAGTATCCCGTATGGTTTGTAGTGGAGGAGGAGGGCTCGTTGCATATGCTGAAGCAAAACCTTATGATGGCGCAAATCCTGTTGTTGCTGTTGAAGCTGAGAACAAGAAAAAGAAGGTTGTGGTACTTGGAACTGGTTGGGCTGGAACGAGCTTTTTGAAAACTCTGAATGATCCTTCATACAAAGTTGAGGTTATATCACCTCGTAATTACTTTGCATTCACCCCTTTGCTACCAAGTGTTACATGTGGCACCATTGAAGGACGGAGCATTGTGGAACCAATACGTAACATTATTAGAAAGGTTAATTTCAGTAGTTAATGACTTTTAGAGCATACCATTTTGTTTATAAATTCAATTATTGTTTCCAAGAGGCTTTTGCTAAAAGCTACTGGTTCTTATTTGAGTCACGAGAATGTGATAGAGGAATAGAGCATTTCATATTTGCAATCTGTTTTGCAAAATGTACTTTTATTTTCTGAAGGCAACTATATTCATGTAATACCATCAATTCTTTACTGTTGTATGCTGATGTGGGTTTTCAAGAAGTCATCAATAATATAATTCTCTATCTCCTATTGCAGAAAAAAGTTGACATAACCTATTGTGAAGCCGAATGTATTAGGATTGATGCTCAAAACAAGAAAGTTTACTGCCGATCTAATGGAAACAACAATTTAAATGGCAAAGAAGAATTTGCTGTCGACTTCGACTATCTGGTGATTGCCACTGGAGCTCGTTCTAATACATTCAATATTCCTGGTGTGGAGGAAAATACTATCTTCTTGAAGGTAAGGTCAACTTGTGACTTGCTTTCTATCATTCAGTATCTTAATTTCAATAAGAAGTGTGGTCTTCGATATATTATGTCTGTGCTACACAACTGGTCTTGACTCTTAGATTGCACAATGTTGTCAGTTTCCATCATCACTTGCAGGAGCTGGCATTACATTCTTTTGACTAGAAGTTTCTAAAGAGTTTTTCAAGTGATCCTGCATGCCCTTAAGATGGTTGCTTACTCTGTCATGATAACACTTACCTTTGTAGGAAGTAGAAGATGCCCAAAAGATCCGTAAGACCATTATTGACTGTTTTGAGAAAGCTGCTTTGCCGAATCTTAGTGATGAAGAGAGAAAGAGACTCCTTCATTTTGTTGTAGTTGGGGGTGGCCCAACAGGCGTGGAGTTTGCAGCCCAATTTCATGATTTCTTGAATGAAGATTTAGTGAAGTTGTACCCTAACGTGAAAGATTTGGTGAGGATAACACTTCTTGAGGCTACAGACCACATCTTGAACATGTAATTTCTTTCTTCCCTATATTTTTCTGTTAGATGTTTTAATGACACATCAATTTACAACTTATTGAGGTGTTGGGAGTCTGATGATTTTGTTTAAGCACCCATGAAGTGAAATCCTAAGGCTGGAGAGTTCATAAGTAGCAAATCCATCAAATTGAAACACTTCTGTTGATTATATTAATTTTGAAAATACAATATCTTATATACGATACCAGTTAGAAGAATCTATATTTATTCTATTCTCTAAACTGCTGTTTCAAGTTGACAAGACCTTCTGTTAATATCTTCATTCCATTAGTTCTATGGTTCATGGCCTTTTTCATATCTCTTATTGGTATGTTAGATTCCATGTATGTGTTGAAAGAGAGAATTTTATTCAAAAATGAATTTTCTCTTTATTACTTCCAAAATTGGTTCCAGATGTTGTGTTTCTCAGCACTTGACAAGGAAACCATTCCCCCCCCCCCCCCCCCCCCCCCAAAAGTAAGTCCTTTTCATGTTTCACTAGCATCTTGGGGAATATGAAATAATCTAGAAAAGGACGATTAAGAATTATATGCTCACATAAATCCTGCTTCTGATCTACTTTGAAGTAAGGGTGTCTAAAGCTAGCATTTTCTGTAGATTGACTTATTTCCTGGATCTTCTTGGTGGCTAATTTGCTGTCTCTCTCATTATCACTGCATTCACATGGATGTTTTATGTTCATGGTTACTGCAACTGTGTTCCTGATGAAATTAGAAATTCTTGATTTTAGGTTTGACAAACGAATCACAGCTTTTGCAGAAGAAAAATTTCAGAGGGATGGCATTAATTTGAAGACAGGGTCCATGGTCGTAAAGGTAACTGATAAAGAAATTTCTATGAAGGAAATTAAAAGTGGGGAAACCTCCTCAATGCCTTATGGTATGATTGTGTGGTCAACTGGTATTGGAACACGCCCTGTCATCACAGATTTTATGAAGCAAATTGGTCAGGTATTCTTCTTATAAGAATGAGAGCTTGAGTTTGGCTTAAGTCCTGATATTTCTATAGATATATGTATCAAGAGTCATTTATTTGTGTCCTAATATGCGTGTTTCTGCTTTGCAGGGTAGCAGACGTGTCTTAGCAACTGATGAATGGCTACGGGTTGAAGGGTCTGACAGTATATATGCACTTGGAGATTGTGCAACAATCAATCAGCGCCGAGTCATGGTAATTTCCATTTATCTTTTCTTTCAAAAACGGAACTTCCTTTGTCTAATTGCTCATCTAGTATGAGAAAACTAGTTAAAATTTTTTGATTATTCCATTCTGCAAGTTTTGTTGTGTGCATTCTGTCCTTACGCAGATCTGGGATTCACACTATTTGGGGAGGGAGGTCTTTTATGAAATGATCAAAGACAGATTGGTTAACCTCATTATTTCTAAATCCTCAAGTGGAATTATGCAGCTAACATCTATGGCTACAAAAGGAATCTATATTACATCTATAATCATGCCAAAAATGGAAGATAGAGAGCATTTATAATTTGTTTGAATAATTGAGTGCTGATTTATCATGTTTTTCCTGTACTATAATGCTTAACTGAAGGACTTGACAAACTTAAGAGTTGACTACACCTATATTCTTTCCTATTGTTGCTTACCCTCAACGATGAATTCCACCAGGAAGATATAGCTGCTATTTTTAGAAAAGCAGATAAAGACAACTCGGGTACGCTGACGGTGACAGAATTTCAAGAAGTCCTCAATGATATTTGTGAGAGATATCCTCAAATGGAGCTTTACTTGAAAAGCAAGCAGATGCATAATCTAGTTGATTTACTGAAAGATTCAAAGGTGAATGATGTAAAAGAATCTCTTGAGGTTAGTATTGAAGAATTTAAATCAGCTCTCTCTCAAGTTGATTCTCAGGTGAAGAATCTTCCTGCCACAGCTCAGGTCAGTAATGAGATAAGTTTGATGGTGTACTGTTTTGTTTGAGACTCTCCGGAGATTAGCTACTTATAATAACTCAACTATCTTTAATCTTATTATTCCAGGTTGCTTCTCAGCAAGGTGTGTATCTGGCTAACTGTTTTAATCGAATGGAGGAGTGTGAAAAAAATCCTGAGGGTCCTCTTCGATTCAGGGGAGAAGGACGCCATCGTTTCCGTCCATTCAGGTAATAAATTTAGATGCAACATTTAGTAGAATGACTCTCCAAAATCTACACCATTTCATATTTCTTTCTGGCCCCACCAGACCTTTGCCCATCTGTGAGGATGGGAGAAATAATTAGTCAAATAGTAAGTTATGGTGGTTTCAGGATGGGTAAACTAGGATAGCTTCCTTTTTGGCCTGTGGTGTATAAATGATGAATAGCATTACAGACCAAGGGAGTGGAACCCGACTGGGACAATGATGTGAATTCAAAAATTCTTATCTGAGCAGTAGAAAAGAAAATCATCTTCAGATAGAAGCTTAATCAAAGAATTTTGTTGCGGCATGATGATTTATAGCAATCTTTTAGTGACCTATCCTATGAACTATGTGCTTTGCATGGTTATTTCAGGTACAGGCATCTTGGACAATTTGCTCCATTAGGAGGGGAACAAACAGCTGCCCAGCTTCCGGGAGATTGGGTTTCAATTGGCCACAGCTCTCAGTGGCTTTGGTATTCTGTCTATGCAAGGTCAATTCCTCTTCTTGCTTTCTTTGACGGACATATTGTTTTGAACTTAGGAAGTATCTGTGATTAATTACCCAAAAAAAAAAAAAAAAAGTAATAATGAAAAGAAGTATCTGTAATTGATAAATGCATCTGTGTCATTCAGCAAACAAGTCAGCTGGCGCACTAGGGCTTTGGTGGTGTCAGACTGGATGAGAAGATTCATTTTTGGGAGGGATTCTAGCAGCATTTGAGCAAGTTAGCATTCATGATTGGTCGGATATTACAAGAATTTTGTGTTTTCTTCAACATTGGGTACTTTCTGAGTTTTGCAGTCTTTGTCTCTTAAGAGAGAGCATAGAGTTGATAGAAGGAGCATGGGCATTGGTGACCCCTAATTTTTGTAGCAGGACTGCTTCAAACGTTAAAGGGTACTCACGGTGGTGCTGACTGTTCGTAGGCATAGAATAAAAAAAAAGAAAGGCAGGGATGTTTCTGCCACCGGGGAAAACGGCAAAAACACACATTCACGTCATAATTTACATGGGTAGATCTATATAATTACTTTGTGGTCCAAAGTGACTCTATTTTTCTATAGCAGCGTAATTATTTACAAAATTATACATTTTTTATTCATAAATTAGTATTTTACACTTAAGAAAATTCTTTTTTAAGATAAAAGAGTACTCAACTAATAGTAGCTTATAGTTCCATCCAATATTTGAATTGATTAATCATAAATGCATTCTTTACGGCCATTAGTATAGCTATATGGCTGATTTTGGATTCTTTTTTCATGGATAAATCCCGTGTTACTTTTCTCTATTATTTCAGAATATCTCTTTCCTGTATAAACCAATGCTGCTGTTAGCAATGGAGTAATGCATAATCTAATTTTATTGACAGTTATGCCTTTTAATAACCATTGTTTTTTAGCTAGTAGTGGTTTTATATTTTTGTGATAATTTATGGCAAAATATTGAAAATAATTTGGATGATTTTCTACTGTTGAATGATTGTTATAACTTTGATTAGTATTCTTTTTCTATTCTTTTAGAGGATATATGTATTTGATAGAAGGGAAAAGATTGATGTAGGATAAAGAAAATTTAAAGAATAGGAAGAAACGCTTTAGATTAACCCAGTTTTTCTATAAAAGAAGTATTAGATTAACTTAAATTATAGAATTTCTAAATTTTACAAAATTTATATACAATTTTATACAAAATTATGGGTTTTTGTCTAAAATTTTTTTTGAAAATAAGATCGACTATTTATTAAGTACTCTAGAAATGATGTTTATAGAAAAGAAAAAAAAAAAAAAAAAAGTAGTTTCGCAGGGTATTTTGGACCATAGATGATTAATCAGTTGTGTCGCGGGAGATCGGAGAAGATAGATAATCAAGTGAAGTATTAGAAGTTGACTATGGTACCCTCAAAACAGAACACGCCTTGGTTCATGTGTTTGGCATAAAGCATAATTACAGATCATTCCGCATCAATTCTCTAGCAGTCACCATCCATTCTCGACGAACTCGATCGATTTCTCAACTGCTGCCATGGAGGCAAACCAGCAGACGAACGAGATGACGCTCCCCGCAGCCTCTGAGCCAAAAGAAAGCAAGAACGATACCGGAGATAGGAGCAATGCAAGTAAATCAATGGTGATACACACTGATACTGATCACGAAGGCAGTAGTAACGCTAATGTCATGAGACTTGTTCCAATTGAGGTTGATTCCTCTCCCAGTCACAGTCACAGTCACGGTGCTGCTGCATTTTCTTCCGTCAAAGTGAGGCCTCCCCCACCGTTTCTCTTGAAGGTTTATGACATGGTGCAGGATCCAGAAACAGATTCCATCATCTCATGGAATAAAGACGGTACCAGTTTCATTGTAGCAGATCAACACAGATTTGCAGCAGAAGTTCTGAAGAGGTACTTCAGGCATAACAACTTCTCAACCTTCGTTTGCCAACTCAACACATACGTGAGTTGCCGTTAATTTTTTCATTTTTCCGCCCAATTTCAACAAAATATTTGTTTTCATATTATTGTCCATTGAGGTGCTTATTGCATGTCTGAAGCCACTAGAATTAACTCTCTCAATTGTTTTTCACATATTGATACTTGGTGATCATGCTTCTAACGGTTATGCTACATCATTTTTTTTTTTTTTTTTCTTTTTCCTCATTAAGTAAGAGTTTTGCTGCCGTTTGTTCTGTATTTGAGATTATTATCGCAAATTGACATTTTCGTTGATATTAACATGGGGTTCTGCTAATAGATTTCTCATTAAGATAGATTTCTGATGCCAGTTGTTCTGGAGTTGAGATTATTGACATTCACGTTTCCGTTGTTATTAACATGTGGGTTTTGCTCTTTAAAAATGCTCCAGTGCTTTAAGAAGATCAGTTGGGATAGATTGGAATTCCAGAATGAATGGTTTCGAAGAGGCAAGAAGCGTTGGTTGAAAAATATCAAGAGAAGACATCAAAATCCCTATAGCTTCCAGCAAACAGCTTATCCGACAGTAGATTTGGATGTGTCTGAACTAAGGAAGGAATTTGAAGATACGAGGACTGAACATGATGCTTTGGTTGCAGAATTCAAAGAGCTAAAAGCGTGGCATGAAAGTGCAAAGGAACAAATTGCAGAGTTGAAACAGCAAGTTCAATGTAGTTCATCCAAAAGAAAGAAAATGGTGAGTTTCATGGCACAGATGGTTTGGATGCTGAAAAAGGGATTGCATGGCTCTGAATGTGCAAAGAAACTTAAACTGGGAGGGCCAGAAAGCGAGACCTTGATGGAAATTGAGGATGCTGGGGAAACATATAACAAGAGTATTCTCGAGATATATCGCCAAAATGCTCAATCAGATAAGCAGGAGGTGTTCTTAACAGTTGATTCGGGCATGCTAAATGAGGAGGATGGCAATAATACAGTTTACGAAGTAACAATCCAGGATTTTAGTAGTACAGAATTTGAATTGTTGGAAAAGCAGTTAATGGATGACATTAATTTTGGCGAGAACTCGCATAAGGAAGAAGTAGCCAAGCTTCAATCAGGCATGGTGATAGAATGGGAGGACTTGATTGAAGGACCAGCAGATTGGAGAGAGTACACAAAAGAAATAATTGGGAAAGCAAAGAATCTCAAGTCCGACCCTTGACTTTAATGGTGAAAAACTAGCCCAACTTTTGTGTTATTCTTTCCCTTTCCAAGAGAAAAAAAAAAAAACAGCACTGTATCTGCTTTCATTGTCATACCTTTTTGCTTTTGGAAATTCTTTGCAGGGAAAAGCCTTCGATCATTTTGCTTTATCACCTGCTTAGAATCAGACTTCAGAAACAACGTGATCGTGATCTTTTCTTCTGAAATATCATGATGCATGTTCATGATCTTTTTACGTTTTCTTTTTCTTTTTATCTGAAATTTGGCTAAGACATGCAGCCTTAGATTGATTACTTGTTATTATTGACCGTGGTAGTATGTCTCTAAGTTTTAAGTATTAGGTGAACTATATTTATATCTTAACCTTATCCAATCAGTATTTGTGGGTTTTTTTTAACAGTTTCCAGATCTTACAGTATAATAGTGTTTTTCATTTTCAAGAGATCTGATTTCTCACGTAGAAATGAGTTCAAACCTTGTTTTCATTCCCCATATTTTACTACTGTTACCAAACTTGCACGTATTGGAGTTATGTTTATTCATGCCTAGGGAGAGAGGAAAAAGAACTCTATTAGGTATGATGAATCCTTTCACGAGCCTGGTTCCATCCTAGCTAATTGAAGCTATTTCATCCTTCAACCGTGTATGCATTTTAATTTTAAGTCACATAAAGTGTGGGTGAAATATAGTAGATTTCATCAATATTTTCTTGTTACTAGTTGAAAGTTCAATAAGAGTACTGTATAAATGGTTTGGGAAGGCTAAAAACTGTAGACAACAAAAGCTAGGGAAGGAAAAAGTTCATGCACTACTGCATCAGATATGGATGCTTTTGTTGGAATTGATGCAACAGAGTTGTGGCAACTTTTCTTTTTTCTTGTAGTGTGCAGCAGGGACAACAGGGGAACCTTTTAGAAATCAGAATGTTACTGCATGCATGTATGTACCCCTTCTTCTTCTCCCAATTTACTTGGACTTTGGTTTAAAAGATCAGGTCATTGTCTTGTTAAGATCAAACGACGGTGATGGGATTACATTATACCGAAAAATATTTGTGCAACTAGAGGAATATATTCTTGACATGCAGATTATAAGAAAGGTTAGGAGTTTATTCTTCTGAGCTCACACGCTTTTCATATTGTAAATTACTCTTACAGGTAGTATGTAAATCAATGGTCTTGATTCCGTAACCCCTCCTCCCCCAACAGAAAAGATAAAAAGGAAAAGCTATTTCACTGCCAATACATTTATATGTTTGCAAATTGTACAGTCATTACATGCAAGGTTATGGTTCTTAATTAGTGCCTCCGAACATCTCTGAACACGATTACTTTCTTGTCATGCTTTAATTGAAAAAAAAAAGGAAAAAAAGAAATGGATTGTAGAATAACTGAACATGTGCAACAACTACAAACAGAAGGGTGCGAGTTAATTGTTGGTGCAGGTAGTGGTAGCACTCTTCCTCCATGCTCATTTTCCTTCAAGCAGACTCCAGAGATACCCCAATCTGTGAACGGAGTGCGCAGCGGTTGTCGTCCACCTCCCTTCTTGACCAAGACCTTAATAATGGTAGAGGATCCAGAGACAAATTGCATAATTTCATGGAATCCTTCTGGTACAAGCTTTATTATTTGGGATCATCTCAGATTCGCCAAGGAGCTTCTACCGAAATATTTCAAGCACAGCAACTTCTCAAGCTTTATTTACCAGCTAAATAACTATGTAAGCGTTTGAGTTACATATGGTTTTAGTTAGATGTCTCTTCATTCATCACATAAGCTTTCAGCTATGAGCCCCATGCAATAAATAGTTATAGAATTCCTGTACTTATTCGTTTTTTCAAGAATTTGATGGCTGAATCATGTTGCATTGTATATGGTTTCATTAGAATGGTATTATTTCCAATGAATTTGCCCCCTTTTTCTTTTTTCTTTGTTTCTTAACTTAAATTTGTGGGTTTGTTTTTATATATAATATAAATATAATGAACAGGGGTTCAAGAAGATAGGACTGAGGCAATATGAATATGAGAGCAAATGGTTTCAGGCAGGAAACCCACATTTGCTAATGAACATGAAGAGGCGAACAGATAGTCTACCAAGTCCAAAGTCCACAAAACGGCAGAGAAAGGTGCCGAGGATAGTTTGCAGCGATACTGAGAAGAGCAGAGCGGCGGTAGAATTGGAAAATCTGAGAGAGAGTAATTATTTGATTAAGTTGGAAACTGAGAAGCTAAAACAGAAAAAAGTAGAGTTGGAGAACCACATTACATTCTTCACGGAACAAGGAAAAGATATGGAAAAAAAGGCACAGAAAATGTTCACGTTCTTGGGGACAATACTCAACCCTTCCATTGTTCAGCAGGTCATTGACAGTTCAGCTGAAGCACAAGAGTACGAAAGCCATGAAAGTGTCAAGAAAATGTGGTTGATAGCACCCAAAACGACGGCAGTAAACTTATCTACTGAGTGTTCGGCAAAGGTACTGAACAATAATAATAATCTCAACGGGGACTGCAGCCAAGATAACCCACCAGAAAAACAAACAAATTCCTCCACCAATAATGATGGTTACTCGGAGCAGCAAATAAATGGTTCAAACTCAGAAGCAAAAGATTGCAATAATGCAGTGATAAAATGGCACGACAACCTCCTCCTTGAGGGCTGTTATTCGGTGTCAGAAAATGAAGGGGAGCAGGAGGAGCTGGCACACCAAAATTCAAAGATTGATATGGCCTTCTATGATATGATGGCATCCAAGATTGTGATGGAAGTGGAGGATGTGATTGCAAAGGAACCTATTACAGATATGGATGATGAACTTACTTTTCAACTATGGGCATAACAACATGCATGCATGTAGAATACTCTATACTAGTTTCTTTTTCATTCATGTTGACTTGTTTCTCTAGAATGAATTTATATTTATATTTATATTTATATTTCTTTCAAATATTATCCTATGATTTAGATGGATGGTTCAAGTTTTGACTAGGAAAGCATGCATACAGCACATATATATATATATATATATCTTTTTGTTGCTAGTGTTTACAGGTAGGAAGGAAGGAAGGAGGGAGTACTTGGAGAAGTAAAGTGATAAGGATAAGATATATATCATTATGGCAAATCAAAATCTGGACTCTCCTTTACCAGAAATTATCCATTAGTTATGACATGGTAAGACTACAGTTATTCAACTCCTTTTTTCTAGTACTTTTCTTTGGGTATATATATATATATATATAACATATCCTATACTTCATTATTATATCATCTGGGTCCAAGCTCCACCTGACTCCTTTGTTTTTGTCCCTCTCCTTTCTTTGCTAATCAATCAGAGTAATTCAGCTTCGAATGAAACGGTAGAAAATTTAGTTGCAATTTAATTATAGATATTCTTTTGATTATTTATTATAAAGAAAGTAAGGAAAAAGACAAGATATGATGCATGAAATAAAAGGAAAGATTGGGGGTTTGAGATATTGAATGATGTGTACAGTGTAATCAGTATTAAATGGTCATTTTGGAAGCTACGTGTAAGGTTGGTTGTACGTATACCCTCCTTACATCACTACTTCTTTTGCAGTTGTATAATTTAAATTAGTAACTCTCTCTCTCTCTCTCTCTCTCTATATATATATATATATATATATAACTTAAAATAAATAATTAAATATATATAAATATTAAAAAAGAGAGACGTATTGGTTAAAATAGAGAAGGAAGAAAAGAAAAGGTTAGGTAGTAACATGGGGTTCTTCAAGTTTGGGAGACAAAACAGTGTAGGGGGCCAATTTCTAATCAAACTTTCAATTTCAAACCCTCTTTTCTTATATATATATATATATATATATATATATATATATATATATAAATATAAAATGAAAGAACAAGAAGGAAACAAACGTGTATGTATATATATACATATAGTGATGTCTATTCACATATATTGTCGTAAGTTTTGTATTGGATATTCATACTCAAACTCAAAGACCGAACTTCATTCATCTTATCTACAATCCCACATAGCCTTAATTTTCTTTCCTCCTATATATATATATATATATATATATATATATATATATATATATTTTGTATATATAAATATAATTGAGCCCTTTTTGGTTTCCCTTTGTTCTAAATCCTCAATAGTAACTTTTTATTTTTTTCTACACATTTAAATTAATATGTTTAATTTAAAATAATATAACAATTTTTATTAAAATAGAAGTTGTTAATAAATAGAAAATATAAAGGCAAAAATTATAAATTTATTCATAGTCAACTTATCAATTTGGGGAATAAAAAAAAAAAAGTAGTATAAAAATGAAGGGTAATGGCCAGCTGTGAGTGAAGTAAGCAGGAAATGGAAGGATAGAGGGAGGGTTGTGAAATTGGTCGGCATATTATTATTTTTAAATTGAAAAATGATTGATTTTATTTTATTTATTTTTTAATTAAAAAAATTTATAGAGATTCGAGATGGGGGATTAGCATTTAGCATTTAACATTTAGCTTAGCTGTACTTTTTTTTCTTTTGGAGAAGAATTAAGTTAAAAGTGGTTCTACAATTAAAACGGCTCTCGTGCGGTTTGGGAGGAAATCACGTGTTTCCCTCACGTGATTGTCTTATTTTATTCCTAACCAATTTAAATTCATGTATATAACACGAAGAATTTAGGGTTTTTTTACTTAAATTTTTTTAAAAAATGTAATTTTAATTGATTATTGACTGTGTGGTTGAAATAAATAGATATATATATTTTATAATGTAATGACATTGGTAGGAGTGAAACTGAAAACGAAAGAATAGAAGTAGAAGTAGAAGTAGAAGAAGAAGAAGCCTTTTAATGGGGGATTAGGGATTAGAGAGTGGTCCATTTTTTCGCATTCAACACTGGAAAGATACCAAAAAGAGGTTGAAAGCACACAAAGATGCTCATCCCTTCCTTCCTCTTTTCCCCTTTCCCCAATTTCCATCTTCTCTCAATTAAATAAATTCTACACCTATCAATTCAATTCAATTTCAATACAGACTGATACTAGTAATCTATCCTTTTTTTCTTCCTTTGTTATTTTCTGAGGTACTCATTGCTCCATGTTTCGTCATTCCTGGGTGGGTAGATCTTGGATTTCTGTTTTCGGGTTGATTAGCAAGTTTTTCTCTCTCCTCTGTTTCTGATTTCCCCCCTTTTTTTTTTGTTGGTATAGTAATGTACGAGTTCAGGAGAGAGAGAGAGAAAGAGAGCTGTAATTATATGCTGAGCTGCTCAATAATTGTTGTTTTACCAATGATTCTCAGTATCCATATATTTTCTCTTTAAACCACTCATTATTGCCCATACTTGTTAGACTTACTAAAAAGAACAAACAACTTCACCAGCCATCAGTCTCCTCCTTTCTTCAACATTTACATTGATTCCTCCTTTCCTTTTATATTTTTCTGGGGTTTTTCCTTTTGTGCAGTCGTCTTTTTATTGAGAAAAGGAAAAGGCTGAGAGAATCTTTGAAAAAAATGAATCTCAACCCCAAGAAGAAGCCTAGGGATGCTGCCGGAGACTCACCCAAATGGCCTGAGGTAACTCTCTCATCAACCCAGTTTCCAGATGAGGTCTTGGAGAAGGTTCTCTCTTTTCTGCACTGCCACAAGGACCGAAGCTCGGTTTCGCTGGTCTGTAAGGACTGGTACAATGCCGAGCGTTGGACGAGGACCAAAGTCTTCATAGGCAACTGCTATTCTGTTAGTCCTGACATTCTTGCTAAAAGATTTCCCAGAATTAAGAGTGTGACGCTTAAAGGGAAACCCAGATTCTCAGATTTCAATTTGGTCCCGCAAAATTGGGGTGCTGATATTCATGCTTGGCTTCTCATGTTTGCTAAAGTTTATCCCTTTCTCGAAGAGCTCAAATTGAAGCGAATGACTGTGAGTGACAAGAGTTTGGAGTTCGTAGCCAAGTCGTTTCCAGGATTTAAGGCTCTTTCCTTGTTGAGCTGCGATGGTTTTAGTACCGATGGCCTCAAAGCCATTGCTACAAATTGCAGGTTGGAGTCCTTTTCCTATTTCCTTGTTAATTTTCATGCTTTTTCTTAATGACGAAATTCCATATTCTTGGCTCGATTGAAATGTCAGTTCAAATCTGAAAGTGGCGATTTCCTAGTTTTTTCTGTGCTTTTGAGATTTGTTTTCGAAGAATCTTTCTGTGAATTGTGGATGGGTTACGAATTCAGAGTTTATTCTATAATATTGATGAAGCAACCATAGATCCTACATGGAAGGTGCTTTCTTCTCAATCTTATGGGACTTTAGATAAGATCAGAAGGGTGAAATTGACAAAAATTCACCCCTTTCTCTCACCGTTCTTTCCTTCTTCAACATAATAGTATTGGAAAGTTATGTCCAGTTAATGGGCCGATTTAGGTCTTGGAAAGAAGATCGAGGGACAGTGGAGAAGTGAAAGAATAAGGAGCATTTGTTTTCTTGCTTTTACTGTGACAAACAGAGATGTTATAGTGGAAATTGAGTGCTGCTACTTTATGATTCCTTTTCTCTTTCTTTATTTATTTATTTTTTTTTGCTGTTGCCTTCTGGATGTGACGTTTGACCTATGAGCAGCATTCAATGGATGGGTTATCCTTGATGTCATACTTTACACAGATATCGTCCCATTCATTGGCCAAGGCTGGTCACATGTGCCTGGAAATTATAGAGGGACTACTCCATTTGTTTTTGTCTTTATTGATTAGATCTTTATCTAATTTGTGGTTGACAAGAATTTACCTTTATTGATGTTATGAAGCAAGGGTTTAATAGTGCAATTACACTATCATCATTATAGATGCACAGTTTAAATCATGATCTAAGTTGCATGATTAAACTCAAATCTTTTATGCTGATGTTCCTATCTGAACTAATAGTGTAATAACAGGTTAGGATTCTATGTTCTGGGACAATAATATGTTTACCCTGTCAAACCTAGGAGCATATATATACATGAAGCAAATTCAATTTGTTGGACTATGTATAATTAATTGGACTACCACAACTTAAGGATTCTGATGGACTAATCTGTTTTAGTATTACTTCTATTTCTGCAGTCCATTTATTTGGTTAATGGTTATCTAACTCAGGCTGAAACAAGCAATGAAAGAAAAAGTCTTTAAGAATCCACTTCAATTGCTTAAGATGCAAACTGTAAAAATAAAAACTTGAAAGTATATATGGTTCTATTATTGGTTGGTGGTTAAATATTTTATTTTTTTTGGGAGATATTGTGTTCTCTTTGCTTGATCTGATTTTGTGGGTATTTTGGCTGTGCAGGAATTTAATTGAGCTTGACATTCAGGAGAATGGCATAGATGACCTCAATGGAGAATGGCTAAGTTGCTTTCCTGAAAACTTTTCATCACTTGAAGTACTAAACTTCGCCAGCTTGAACAGTGAGGTTAGTTTTGATGCCTTGCAGAGACTCGTCAGTAGGTGCAAATCATTAAGAGTATTGAAGGTCAATAGAAGTATCTCCTTGGATCAAATGCAACAACTGGTTGTTCAGGCTCCTAACTTAATGGAGCTTGGCACTGGATCTTTCCAACAAGAGCTTACATCGCATTTTTACACACAACTCGAGAGCGCTTTCAGCAAGTGCAAAACTTTGCATACACTTTCTGGTTTATGGGATGCTTCATACCTGTACATCCCTGTCCTGTATCCTGCGTGTTCCAGCCTGACTTTCTTGAATTTGAGCTATGCAACACTACGTAGTGATGAATTTGCAATATTAATTGCTCACTGCCCAAATTTACAGCGACTATGGGTAAGAAAATTTCTGTCATGGCTGTTTAGCATCTACTTATTCAATTGATTTGTTCGCAAGTGTGTGGGAGTAATGAAGTTATCCTAATTAGGATTTCTGTCATGGCGTATGAGTTCTGTTGAGCCAAATTAGGATTTTAAGTGTTCTACCCATTGCTTGCTTACTCTCGTCATTTCATTGAACTTATGCAATCCCTAGAGCAGTTATTGGTGTCTGGTAAAACACTTGATTGAGTTCGAGCTTCTGGTTTCCTTCTAACTTCTCAGATTTCTTGTTGTGTTTGTGTCCTGGTTTCATCTCATGTTCCGATGGTACTATGATCATGTGAATAGTCTTGTTTTCTGATATTGTTGAGCCTTCATCAGCACTTTTATAATGTTTTGTGTTAATATTTTATATATTTTATTTATCAGCCGCATGATTGTCGGTTTCTCTGACCTTGCTGTATTATTGAAAGCTCGGAATCATCAAGTTTAGCTTATTTCTGTCTACTGCAGGTCCTTGATACAGTTGAAGACAAGGGACTAGAGGCTGTAGGATCCAGCTGCCCCTTGCTTGAAGAACTTAGGGTGTTTCCTGCAAATCCCTTTGATCAGGATGTCAACCATGGTGTGACTGAGTCAGGGTTTTTGGCTGTCTCTCATGGGTGCCGCAAACTTCACTACGTGCTATATTTTTGTCAGCAGATGACTAATGCTGCTGTTGGAACCATAGTACAGAACTGCCCTGATTTTACCCACTTTCGTCTGTGCATAATGAATCCAGGACAAGCAGATTACCTGACAAATGAACCCATGGATGAGGCTTTTGGCGCAGTGGTAAAGACTTGCAAGAAACTCCAGAGACTTGCAGTTTCAGGCCTTTTAACAGACCTGACATTCGAATACATAGGGAAGTATGCCAAAAATCTTGAGACTCTATCAGTGGCTTTTGCTGGCAGAAGTGACCGGGGCATGCAGTGTGTTCTCGGAGGTTGTCCAAAACTGAGGAAGCTTGAGATTAGGGATTGCCCATTTGGGAATGCAGCACTGCTATCTGGATTGGAAAAGTACGAATCAATGCGTTCCCTATGGATGTCTGCCTGCAATGTCACTATGAGTGGCGGTCGCTTACTTGCCAAGGAAATGCCAAGGCTGAATGTTGAGGTGATGAAAAACGAGGAAAGTGATGACAGTCGGGTAGATATTTATGTATATCGTTCTGTAGCAGGGCCAAGAAGGGATGCCCCACCTTTTGTTGAAACACTGTGAATCCAAAGGTAAAGGCATTTCTCGCTCCCATTCTCATGTAATACAAGGATCCTTCATTTTATGTATTAGAAATTGTGAGACTGAGCTTCTGGAATTTTGCTCTTTCAGGTTGTGCCATCCATTCATGAAGGAAATATTAGGTTAAACCTCCAGGGAGTTTTTGCAGTAAACCAGAGACTATTTCTGTACACATGAGAATGGATTCTGTGTCTTGTCCAAACCAAAATTATGGTTTCAGATGAAGGTGAAATTAGTTTCTTGATGGAATCCTCAAATTTGATTTATCCATATATTTGCACAGCGCAGCCCAGCACCGGAGGAGAATTCAGTTCCCAGCTGCAATGCTCCTAAAAGGGAGACATAATAACAAATGTGAAACCAGAGATACATATATATATATATATATATATATATATATATCATCTTCTGTGATTAAATTTTGTTTCCTGACGAGCTATGTGAGGTTTTAAAACAAAACCTACCTGCCATATGCAAATTTATTATTCTTTTGATTCCCACCATTATAGTTTCTTTTGTTCTCAAAAACTGAACTAAGGTTATCCTGTTCTTTTTGTGTTTACTTTTCCTTTCTCTTTATTCGTTTCCTTTCCTGAGTATGGGCTTTTGAATTGGGCCTGAGAGAACCCATATAAAGTAGTATGTTGGATCCAATAGAATAATGGGCTTAGGTGGGCCCAAGTATAAATTGCATAACAAATTAATGGTTTTGTTCACAAATTATTAAAAGTAGTTATATTTTGGTCCATTATTACCCTAATGAGTGGCTAAGGATCCTCGTACCCTTCTTTTTTTATCGAGGCATAAATACTAAAGGTGCAATTTGTCATAACAACAACATTATTCTTAAAAATAATCAAAATGTCTGCCTTATTAGTAAGTCATGAATCCTGGTACCATTTATTAAGAAAACAAAATGATTATTTTTTTTTTCTCGGGAGGACTCTTCATTTATACAACATCAAATTTATTAAAGAGTAAGGTTGGATTTGGATAGGTGTTTTCATTTGACTTTGTAGGTTAATAATTAAATTCATTTTAGGATATGGGAAACTATATAATATATATATATATATATATATATATATGCAGATCTCATCTCATGCATGACCTCTGTATAATGCAAGCAAACAATGACTTCTTTATATATATAAATGGTAATCCATCATTAGTCTAATCATTTGGAACAAATTCTAGAATCAAAATTATGATACAAGAAGATCATTTTCTTTGGGAGGGAGGATCATGGAACTCAGTTATATATATATATATATATATATATGTGTATGTATGTATGAACATTTAAGTGAATTATGGGTGGTGTACTTGTTATCTTCAAAGCAAAGGTATTTGGTACGAGTGGTTTCAGTTTTGGATTTAAACTTACTCTTCACTCAAAGTAGTTCAAAAATCATCTCTCAATTTTCTTTTCTTTTTTCCTTTTTCCATACAAATTGTCCTTTCTACCTAACCTTCCCAAACACCCACATCATATTTAGGTTTTCCATCACCATTCTTGCAAACCAACTCAACTTTTTTCCCACTTCCTCTTATTATTAGTTTTTTAATTTTACATAACACTCGTACAAATTACACATTCTTTACAAAACATAACTAAATCAATTAGTACAATAATCTTACTTAAATCAATATTACAAATAAATTGTACAATATTTTAAAAAGATTGGAAGGATAGCAAGTATAAAAAATTAAGGAGGCAGAGAAGAAGTATGGAGATAAGCATAAAGAAAGTAAAATAAAAATATGCCAACTCAAAAACAAATTCCCAAATATAGAAGAGGGCTTAGTTGGATTCAACCAAACACTATTTTTTGATCAAAATATGTTCCTTCTTAGCACGCCGGCGGATGCCCATTTCCAAAAGCCTAATGCATAGAGAATAAAAGCCGACTGTCCACTTTCACGTTGAATGAATCTTTTTTTAGGTATACACTATAATTCGAATAGGCAAATTTCAATCCAAAAAGTAAAAATGTTTATTTAAATCCGTGACCAACAGAATAATATTTATGTTTTTGTCATTTAGTACAAAGCCTATATTAAGAGGACTGAGGGAGTTAGGTAAATATTTCGAGGACAGATTAAGAGCGAAACTCCCGCTTCTAGGGTCCTGTCAAATACCAACGGGTTTAGGCCCAATATTATGTACTCGTATGATAGTTTATATATAGTGATATCATTATAACGAGTTGAAAGGAAAAAAAAATATAATAATAGTGAATTCCTTTTGCATGACGTAGCCTTAAATTGAGGTAAATTTGGGTAAATTGTATGTTTTTATTTTATTGTCTTATTACTTATTGATTTCGTCTATCAAATTCATATTCTGTATCGTTGAACTAAATATATATATATATATATATATATATATATATATATATATATTATATATATAATCATGAAAAGATAATAATAATAATCAAATGATGGTTGGTTTAATTCCAATTTCTTGTTTCTCATCATATATAAAGTTTGTCTTTTTATTCTTCTCTTCTTCCCTTTTCCAACTAACTCTTTTAATGCTTTTTTCTTCTTTCATCTCTTAAATATTTATAAATTAATATTGTGAAGGCTACACACAATTATGAGTTAGATCCTCAATTTATTTATTTATTTTATTTTTATTAATGAATATTCGTTCAAAAAAAATAGGGAAGGATTCACGTGGTGGGGGGGAAGAAACTTTCTGTCTCTAGACTCCATTAGAGGATAGGATACCTTTTCTTTCTTTCCTTCCCTTTTTGCCCTTTTCACCCAATCCATGAAAGAATAAGTATGGTCCAATCCTATTTCCTCCATCATCTCACGTTTTTCCGACCTCCTTTTCTTTCTTAAAATTCTATTTTTCCTCACTTTAAAAAGCTATGAATTTTGTATATAATAAAGATAAAAATACATTAATTCTTTTAAATATATATATATTTTAATGTATGGCATGTCATATATAGTTGTAATAAATTTTGAATAACAACCAAAGTCGTAGTATAGGTTAATTTAGGAAACAATATTAAATGCATCAAAAATCTTGTACTATTATTATACTATCTTAGATATGCCTTTTACATCACTCATCTTTGCCCCCTAATTGTTTTTATTTTATATTATAATATAAAGTCTCATATTAATATTTATTGTATGTAAAATATATTTTAAGGGTAATTAAAAGAAAGAAAAAAAACCTTTAAGACACGCATTAAAAGGGGGAAAGTTGGGATCCAATTCCTGCATTAGTCCTTTCGTACAATGTCAAAGCTTTTGTCCCTTTGCACAAAACAGAGCCCATCCGAATTGTGACGCTGTAAAGTACCGTAATTGTCCCTCCATTTTCAGCTATCGACTTTGAGCTGTCAAGCTCCGATTCAAGGCGATTTTGGTAACTTCATTCCAATGTCAGTTGTGCCACAGAGCCTTCGGCATTCGAGTAGATAGGGTAGAGAGAGAGACCATTCTGTCTTCTTTTCTTGTGGTTAAGTAATTACCCTCAACTGTCACCGGAATCTTGAAAAAATCTTTGCCGGAATGTGAGTTTTCTTTTTTTTTTTTTTCCCCTTCTTTCTTAACCGATATTGAAACCCAGAATGGGTGAAGAAAATAGTAATAGTAGTAGTAGTTGCTCGGAGTCAAAGCAAGTCGGCCACGAGTTGCCGGAATCGTCATGTCAGGGGCAGTGTAGTGTGGAGAAAGCCGTGGAGTTGGTTTCATCGCTTATTACTCTTTCTCATTCGGTTAAGGTTTTTAGCAGCAAATGGCAATCTATACGGGACAGGCTAGAAGAGCTTCTCACAAGCCTCACTGCCGTAGAAAACTGCGATTCCGGCGATAACCCTTGTGTAATTGGGGCTTTGAAATCCATCAAGGTCACACTCCAGAGCTGCGATGAACTTGCCCGGAGATGCGTGGAGCTTTCCTACAGTGGGAAGCTTCTCATGCAGAGCGATCTTGATATACTCTGTTCGAGATTAAATTCTGATTTGAAGAATCTTTCCGGGATTTACAGTCTGGGTTTGCTTAATCACAAGTATGCCATTGTTTTATCAAGGCCTAATCTTGGAGCTTCTCGGGATGACATGAAGATTTATGTCAAGGACTTGCTGTCAAGGCTCAAGGTTGGCTCTGCAGACATGAAGAAACAAGCTCTGTTAGCCTTCAACGAAGTTATTCAAGCTCAAGAAGGGGATAAATATGTTAAGATTGCTTCGGAAGTCGAAGGATTTCTTCTTCTCTTGGTGAATTTTCTTGATTTACAGGATAATGAAATTCGAGAGGAGGCTGCAAAGGCCGTTTCTCTAATTGCAGGGTACGAGAATTACAGGGGTTTATTGATTGGGGCAGGGATAATTGCTCCATTAATAAGGGTTTTGGATTGTGGGTCTGAATTGAGTAAAGAATCTGCGGCGAGGTGTTTGCAGAAGCTTACTGAGAATTCAGAAAATGCATGGTCCATTTCTGCACACGGCGGAGTCACCTCTCTGTTGAAGATATGTACCAGTGTTGATTCCGGTGGGGAATTAATCTGTTTGTCTTGTGGGGTGTTGAAAAATCTTGTGGGAGTGGAAGAAGTAAAGAGATTCCTGGTGGAAGAAGGAGGAATCCGGAGCTTTATTAGGTTAGTCCGGTCAACAGACGGCGTTACACAAATTTGTTCCATAGATTTCCTTCAAAGTATGGCTTCAGGGGATGAGTCAATCAGGCAGATAATAGTACAAGAAGGTGGGGTTCGGGCACTAATTCGTGTCTTGGATCCCAAATCATTGTTCCCTTCGAAAGCAAGAGAAATGGCATTAAAGGGAATCATGATTTGTTTATCTTCTTCTTCTTCTTCTTCTTGGGTCAATTCTTTGGAGACATTGTTGTTCAATTATGGATTTCTTGATCACATTTTGTATTTCCTGTGTCACGGTGAAGTTTCTGCACAAGAATTAGGACTAAAAGCTTCGTTTTGGCTGTGCGGAACATCTGAGGAAGCTAAGAAAGCAATGGGGGAAGCGGGATTTATGCAAGAGCTAGTGAAATTTCTTGATTCTTGCTCGTTTGATATTCGAGAAATGGCCGCCGAGACGCTGTACAGCATGATTCTGGTATCGAGAAATCGGAAAAGGTTCGTGCAGAATGATGAGAACGTGGGAATAGTTTTACAGATGGTGGATAAAGAAATGGAGGTGATAAATTCAGGTAACAAAAAGCTGTTATTTTCCCTGTTAATGTCACTCACCAACTGCAACAGTGCAAGGAAGAAGATAATGAGTTCTGGGTATCTGAAAAAAATCGAAAAGCTTGCCGAGACAGAAAATTCGGACGCAAAAAAGATTGTCAGAAAGTTATCTTCCAATAGATTGCGTAGCTTTCTCAATGGAATCTGGCATCTGTGACTCCAAATTTCCCTTAAATTTTGTACTGTAAATCCATACTCACTTATTTATCTCTGTATAATAAAATCAAGTAGGGGGAGGATATTTTTATGTCCTATATTTATCTATGAATCAATAATTTGCATCAAACTCTAAAGCTTAGGCAGAAGATATGCCCAAAAACAAAAATGTAGTAAGCAGCACATGTGAGCAGTAGTGTTCAGTGTTTTGTCCATTTTATTTATGCCATGTGTGTGTGCGCGCATTATTTTACGAAACGGTGTCGTTGGTTTCTTTCCTACTCAGTCAGCAATTGTACTAAAATTATTGGACCATTTCGTCTGCATTTTATCTTTCTCATGCTTAAATTGAATTAGTTGGAGTAAAAAAATAAATATTTGATGTTCCAATAACTTGAGATCTTTGTCTAATATCATTTACGGTAACCCGTGTGAAAATAAAAGCCCACATTATGATTTGGGCTTGGCCCAATATATTGGTCAGATATAAATACTACAGCCCAGCACTTCCAAATTTAGAGTTGTCCCGTGGGCCGGCAAAGCCAGAATGCTCAAATCCCGGGATGCCCAGAAAAGGTGACGGAAAAAAGTAGGATGAATCACAGGTGACTCTCTATTTGATAAGGGTCACCCACTTTTCCACAAATACATACATATATACTTATTTACAAATAATTTACAAATGAAAATACTATAAGGTTCAACAAGCAAGGAAACCTCCTTAAAGTAGAAGGCAAACCTTAAAAATAAGATAAAATCAAACTTCAAATCCAGTTGTCATATTATTGAGCTATAAGGAGTGAAACATTTTTTTGCTACTTTTTTTCTATTTTCTTCAATCCGTAATGTTCTGTTCTATATTTTGTCAAACAAATCTGAATCAATCATCTTTAATACTAAGTTTCCGCGTTGCATTTTTTTATTTATTAATTCTTTTCCATTTTGATATCGCAAATATTAACGTACCAAAATCCATTGCTTATCCATTTATCCATAACTATCTGTATATTTTTGTGCGTCAAAATTTTCCTTCCATTGGGCCAGTATCGAGAAGATCTTAATTGAGGCTCGCTGTTTTCCAGAAAAAGAAAACCAAGTGTTTATTTATTTTTATTTTTTTCTGTAGGATCGATCACACTTCCCACTGTTTCCCATAAACAAAACCCACTTTTTTCTTCTTCTTCTTCTTCTTTTTCTTAATTTAATTTAATTAAGGCTTCTTTTCTATTCGTCAGTCAAATTCATCCACTTGGTATCATTTTTTAAATTAATTTCTCTCAACTTTTAAATATTTAAACAAATGAAAAATCAAACAATTTGGTCGCTATTTTTAAACAACCATGGAAATTATGCATGCATTTCTTTTTTTAACCTAAAAGGTTATATATATACATCTTTTCTTTTTCTTTTTCTTTTTCCTTTTTTGAAAAGAAGAAAAAAAAACGAAAAGTTAAAGTTTGTAAAGTATGAGATACAAAAAAATAAATAAGTAAATAAATAATATTCCCAATTACATGCCCTAAAATGGCGAGGAATTTTCTCAGAAAGTCGAGCAGTGGTCACAGGCAACATTATTCCATAAATTGTTCGAACAAATCATCACAAAATCTATTCTATGCTTAGACAATTATTTCTCTATTACATGATAGCAATCATTCAGTAATTCCAAGAGGAAAAAAAAAAGGGTTAAATGTAGAAGAACAAATGGAATCTACCCGTTACATGTAATTACAACTACGTACTAATATCTACTGCCCTGTCTTTTTCCTTCTTTTTATATATATATATATATATATCTTCTTATAACATGTTTTAATTTGGTCATTTCTTAGTTGTCATCCTCATTCTAATAACTTATTCTGTGTCTTTTCTTATGTTAATATATATATATATATATATATATATATATATATATATATATATTATTTTATCTGGCACTCAATTATGAATATAATAAAGAGAATAATTGTATCTCATAATCATATTTAACTTTAATTAATTAAATCAGACAATTTAATTTTTGGAAATAAATATTTTTTGTTTGTTTAATTGAAATGTATAGAATTTCATCGTTACAAAAGTAAAATATTAACAACTTGTTAGTAATGTCGTGTTGGATGATAACAAAACAACACTTTCGAATAAAGAAAGTTATTTTGCAGGTTCCAATATTCTGCAGTGAGATTTTTTTATTATTATTCTTTAAAAAAAAAAGAAAGAAAGAAAGAAAGAAGAAAAAGCATGGCCCCAAAGTGGTCCTTATTACATGGAGTTTCTTTGACATGATTTGGAAGTAGGAACTCCGAAGTTTCACCCCATATTACTTTTCTGCCTATTCTATAAATACAATAAATCCCATCCATTGTTTTCATGCCCCACTGATTCTTTTTGTCACGAATTCATATTTATAAAATTTAATTTTTAATTATAAAATTTTTTTATAATAAATATTGAATTTTTAATTTCGTGTAATATTTATAAGAATGATGAGAATATCTAAATAATAATATTATTATAAAAAAAAACGTATTTTTTGGACCAAAATATGTAAGACCATGTTGTGTTTACAACTTGTACCATGATAACGTTACTTAAGAACAGTAGTAGTAAATGCAACTAGGATATATCATTTTTCAATCAGTTGTAATAATGTTGAAATATGTGTACGTTATCATATTCAAAAATATCTGCATGTAGGAAGAAGGTAAGGTTAGGTTGGATTGAGTTGGCCCAAATATTCAGGAAGGAGGATCATGATAAAAATTCGTCTCTACATACTATAGTTGACTTTTTGACATATATTTTTGGCGGTTCAACCGTTGACTTGTTTATGGAGGCTTAGCTATGCAAATTTCAATCCTTGGTTTGTCCATACAGAGCAGTTTTTTTTTTTCTTTTTTTTTAAATTATTATTTGGATTTTTATGAAATAATATTTTGCAATTAATCGAAATCTATATTTTATAATTAAAATTAAAATTATTTTTCTCAATAAAAATATAATATAAAAAAATATTGAAAGTAGAAAAACAAACGTGAAAGCAAAGAATGGGTTGCGCTAAGTATAATAATGAATGGAGTAGTTCATGAATTATTGATAATTGAAACAATGAATCTGAATTCAACTCTCAGTAGGACCTTCTTCCATATTATATTTCTTTATCGTGTCATATTAAATCTCTCATAAGTCCATCTAATCTCACTCTTCACCCCACTTTTTTTATAGTTAATCTTTTTCAAAATTATATCTCATCTACAAAAAAAAAAAATATATATATATATATATATATATTATATTACATTTAGACTCCAACTAATTAATGTTATTTTTATTTATAAATTTATAATTTTATATATGAGTAAAATAAAAACGTTGTGATAAGAAAGTAATAAAGTTTTTGACTTGATGTAGACACTTATTGTAAAAGTCAGAGTGAAGTGTTCTCTTAAAATAAAATTAAACTATGTGATTGTAGTTGAACTGAATTTAAATTAGTTAAAATGGTTATAACTTTAGATATCAAATAGTTTGGGGAAAAAAAAAGAAAAATAATTAGCAATACGGGAAAGTAGTTCACATGGATTGTAAAGATAGGGGTCAATTAACTATGGGCAGTTAAGTTTGGTAAAATGTTATTATTGTTCTAATCCAAGTCCCTATCTTCATAATTCCGTAACACTGTCGTAAATCAATTCAAATAAAAGCACCACCAAATGTTATTATTTCTTAACTATTATCTCACATGCTTCACTCTTTTTTCTTTTTAAATTTTTTTTAAAGAAAAAGATATAGAAGGTTCTTTAAAATGCTCCACACAAATATTATCCATCATATTAAAGGAAATTGATGGCTAAAAAAAATTAAAAGTTCTTTTTGTTAAATAAAAATATTTAACTTTTGATTACGTACTATAAATTTTAATTTTCTGGAAGCTTATCCAAACACTAAATTGGTTCACCTTCATGGCGTGGCAACTTACATATTCATAATTTTTCTAATATTCTGTCATTATATTAAAAATAAAAAATTGTGAATACGTTTAACACATTTTTTTCAGACTTTTATTTTTTCTTTTTTATGTATTTTGAATTATAAATATATATATTGTTGTAAAAAAGAAAAAAAGAAAAAAAGAAAAGAGAGAGTACAAGTGATGAAGCGTAAAGACGGGGCCAGAAGTGATAAAGGGAAAACGGGAAGTGAAGTCAGAGGGGATTGACGGCATAAAAATGAAATTTGGAAAGACAAATCAAAATTAAAGTATGGTGTGAAATATGGGAAGAAAATAAAAAAGACCGCAACTGAAATTTCAATCTGATGGGACCCACACCAAACGTTAAACTTGTGGGCCACCGAACCCCAATAGATTCTCTCCTTTTTTTTTTTTTTTCTTTCTTTTTACTTACTTGCTTCTTTCTAGGTCAAGCTCGCCATGTTTGAAATAATTTTCACTTCCAAAATAATAATAATAATAATAATAATTCCAATGGACTATAAATTGGATAAATCAATAAAAATGAGTCCTAAGACTGTCACTGCAATTACAAGTATTTGTCAAATAATCCTTAAAATTAAAATTTAATGAGAAAGCGAACATTTCCGAGCTCAGTTGACTTCATTCGCCGGAAAATGATACGGGTCAATGCCTCATGATGTTGGACATTATTGGAGTAAATACTAAACTCCATATATATAATGATTTTTGTTGTATTAAAATTTTCTTGAAAGAAATAATTCAAATAAATGGTACATGCATCATCCACCAACGACCGAATAACATCATACCATCCACTATAATTCATTTATTAAATCGGGTAATTATTAAAATGCGACCAAAAAAAAAAAACAATTATTTTTAGTTAACTCTTTTAGAAAAAGAAAATTTATATATATAAAAGCAGCGGCACATCACGGATTTCTGGTAATTCATTTATACAATAAGGAACTAAAATCTTTTTTTTTTCTTTTGTCCTAAAAAGAAAATAAATAAATAAATAAAAGAAATTCCTTAATCACAACTCCTATATAAAAGAGGCCTTGGAAGTCACGTTTATGAAATCTACACCAATATTACTTTTGGCATTATCCAAAACCAGATAAAAGGTTAAATTTATTGTTATTACGTGGAAAAATATATATTTCTCATGATTATCTACAAAATCCATTGCATTTCACCTTTTTTTTTTTTTTTTTTTTAAGAATGTTTGAAAATATTTTTCGGTAGGTTTAATCCACAAATTTGGAAATGACACTGTTTTTGACTTTGACATTTAAATAAATAAAATTTATTATATTTTAATAATATTTCAAAGTAGTTTTTAGTTATTAGGAATGATGAGAACATAAATTAGGGTATTTCCTATTATGATTTATGACCGGCGAGTCCAAAATCCAGGTTGGCAATTAATTAAGGGTATTTAAACATAATAAGATAAACATTAAAAAAAAAATATGACCAAATTCTGACGTGTAACCGTGCATTCATTTTCCTCTCCTTTCCTAATTATTATTTTCCACACTTAAACGGAAGAAGATTTGTGGGATTTTTTCTTTTTTCTTTTACTTTATCCACCACGTAAGGAAAAATATATTAATTTGATTTGCTTAGGACCTATTATTTTCCTTATTTTATTTTCTCGAAGTTAATTTTAGTATTTTACATTTACAATTTTTATTTTCCAAATTTATAATTATTTTTTACCATTTTAATACTAAAAGATAAGAGGTTTTTAAAAAAATATTTTATATTAGTGGGGAAATAAGGCTCATTTTAAAATTTTATTTTTAGAAAAAGAGATTAGCTGTAGATAATACCTTAAAAATGATTTAGGACAGCTAATTGATCCGAAGACTTTCTCTATATATAGTCCTCCCATACCCTCCTCTATGGATTCAATTCTCTTATCCCTTTTTTTTCCCTCTTCACTTCTTCTTCTTCTTCTTCTCTCTGTCTTCGTTCCTGTGGAAGATTTGTGGTAGTGATCGTTGGATATCTAAGAAAAAATGGCTGGGGGTGGTTTTGTGGAGTCTGGGAATGGGAAAGAATATCCTGGGAAACTTACTCTCTATGTGACATTTACATGCATCGTGGCAGCCATGGGGGGTCTTATCTTCGGTTATGATATCGGAATTTCAGGTTTTCTATATTTGATTTTTTAACAAGAGGATTCTCCTTTGCAGTTCAATTTTATTAGGATTTTTTTTTTTTTTTTGGTTGGTGGCTTATGAATGATTTGTTTGTTTGAACAGGTGGTGTTACATCTATGGATTCATTTCTAGAAAAATTCTTTCCGAAGGTGTACAGGAATCAAAAGGCTGATTCTAGCACAAACCAGTACTGTAAATTTGACAGCGAGACTCTGACCATGTTCACGTCTTCTCTGTACTTGGCTGCTCTCGGATCCTCTATTGTGGCTTCATGGGTCACCAGAAAAATGGGTAGAAAGTTGTCTATGCTTTTCGGCGGTATTCTGTTCTTGGCAGGTGCTCTAATCAATGGCTTTGCAAAAGCTGTCTGGATGTTGATCGTTGGCCGTATTCTCCTTGGGTTTGGTATTGGTTTCGCCAATCAGGTAAACCTTTTTTCTTTTGGTTCAAAAGATTCCGTTTGAATTTCTCCTTTATGTATGTTCTTGTTTGGTTATTATGGTGCTAGTTGCCTAGACGAAACAAAAAAGTCTATTTTCGCCAAACCCCAACACATTGTCTTGGTTTTGTTCGCTTCCTTCAAAATTCCTCCCACCATATATATATATATAATTTGTCTTCTTCCTCCTCACCCCCTGTTTCTGTGATTCATACTGGTAGTGTACTAGGAATCCTTTTCTTGTAATTTAGCATTTGAATAAAATTATTTTTAAAGAAAAATAAGAAGAAAATGTTGCCGGTCAGAGTTCTCTGCTCCAGATCTGATCGGTAAGTCAATTATATGTCCTTCCAAACTAATATCTCATAATAAAATTCTTATTTAATTTCTGTGGTGCTGTAGATGAATTCAACGGAGAAATTATGAATAGCTATTAATTGACATCCATATATATATGTATATATAATATTTTTTTTTGATCCATGGGTTATTATCTTCCTTTGTTTATTAAAAAAATTATTGATGTATTAAATTATATTTGCAGAGGTTTAGAGAATAGTCCAAAGTGATTAGGTGTTGAGATTTCTCGTGAACAGAACGGCGTTTAATACGAACAAAAGTTTTCCAATTGATTTCTTTCTAAAATACTAGAGATACCCATCCCATGTTCTGATTTTCCTGACCTCCATGGATTTACACACTGAAAAAGTGATGTTTTCTCCCCACCAAACGTCACAATCACATGTGGTCCCTTCTACAGCAACATATACCCTTATTTCTTAATAAAAAATTATGTAAAAGTAATTTCTCAATCATCTGTTTTTGCAGTCTGTGCCTCTTTACCTATCTGAGATGGCTCCGTACAAGTACAGAGGAGCATTGAACATAGGTTTTCAATTGTCCATCACAATTGGTATCCTTGTGGCCAATGTGTTGAATTACTTCTTTGCTAAAATTAAGGGTGGATGGGGATGGCGTTTGAGTTTGGGAGGTGCAATGGTACCCGCCCTAATCATCACAGTTGGATCTCTAATCCTACCGGAGACGCCTAACTCCATGATTGAACGCCAAAAAATCGACGAGGCTAAAAAGAAGCTCTTGAGAATTAGGGGAGTTGCTAATGTGGACGAGGAGTTAAATGATATGGTTGCTGCCAGTGAGGCATCTAGGAAAGTAGAGCATCCATGGAGAAATATTTTGGAGAGGAAGTATAGGCCACATCTGACCATGGCTATTCTCATTCCATTTTTTCAACAACTTACCGGTATTAACGTCATCATGTTTTATGCTCCTGTTTTGTTCAAGACTATCGGTTTCGGAAGCGACGCCGCCCTCATGTCTGCCGTCATCACCGGTATTGTCAATGTGGTTTCTACCTTGGTTTCGATCTACGGAGTGGATAAGTGGGGAAGAAGGTTTCTGTTTCTCGAAGGTGGATCTCAAATGCTCATATGTCAGGTGCTGATTGAATTCTCTGGACAGATATTTTGATTTTGAATTTGATTTTTTGTTTTTCCCTGATATATATATATTTAAATTGTCTGCAGATTGTTGTTGCGATTTGTATTGGTGCAAAATTTGGAGTGGATGGAAACCCAGGTGAATTACCAAAATGGTATGCAATAGTGGTGGTGTTGTTCATCTGTTTGTATGTAGCTGGGTTTGCTTGGTCATGGGGTCCTCTAGGATGGTTGGTACCGAGTGAGATTTTCCCTCTGGAAATAAGATCAGCAGCACAAAGTATAAACGTATCGGTGAACATGCTTTTCACATTTATTGTGGCCCAAATCTTCCTCATAATGCTCTGTCATTTGAAGTTTGGATTGTTTCTCTTCTTTGCATTCTTTGTGGTGGTGATGACCATATTCGTGTACTTGTTTTTGCCCGAGACGAAGAACATTCCTATCGAAGAGATGAGCTTGGTGTGGAAGCGCCATTGGTTCTGGTCCCGTTACGTTACCCAAGCCGATTTTCCAAGTGCCAATCTTCAAATGAGCAAGGGAGATAACAATACTTACAAAGTATAATCAATCTTCATCTTCATCATCATCATCATCATCATATATGTATCTGTACTTTCAAAGAACAAAGATCCTTACCCTTTCCTTTTTCTTTCTTTTTTTTCGCTTTTAATTATTTTTTCACAAATTGTCTTAAATCAATTGAATTATATTTATATGAGTAGAATTGTTGTGAAGATGATAATGATAATACAATTCATCATTCAATGTATTCTTTCTATATATATATATATATATATATATATATATATATGTTACTCTTGGATGTGGAGGAAAAGATTCACAATAATAGACAAATTATATGAAAATGCAACCTTCCCAAATCCGCCAAAATTTCCATTTTTATTTTATTTTATTAAATAAGTACCATTTTTATAATTTATGCTAATTAATTAATTATTTTTATTAAAATAAAAAAGAAGCTATCTATATTTAATTTGTTAAGAGTAAAACCCTATGGGGCCCAATTAGGTACCCGGAAAAAGAAATGATCTGTGTCTAAGTGAACTTTGGGTTTAAAACTTATTGGAAAAAAATGAAGAAGAATGTGTATATTTGAAAATATAATTATGATGAGTTCAAGTGGTTTGATATTAAATTATTAATAATAATAATATTATGCATAAAAAAAAGTTGGATTTTCTTCTTTATTTTTGTAATATTGAAAATGTTTTTTTTTTCATTTTCAATTATTTATATAATATTGTCACTGTCCAACTTCCAGCTCACATGGTGGTACGAAAAAAAAAAAGAAAGAAAAAGCAAGTAGTGAAAATTATAATTAATTAAATTAAAACCTGGTGGAAATTAATATGAATTCATCTCCATATCTTCCGTAAAAGTTCCCTCCCAAAACAAATGTAAAAGTCAAAAAGGTTGTAATAAGGCCCAACATTTTATTTTTTTTTTTTTTTATGAAAGAAAATAAAAAGAGGGAGGAAAAAAACACATTGATCTTATTATGGCTTAAAGGTATTGATTAGACCGTTTTTAGAACTAGTTGCAATTTCATGACAACAATTTTTTAATAAAACAAATATATATATATATATATATATTAATTTGAGTCACGTTTTTTTTTTAATATCAATAAATAATTTCACGTACTACTACTACTACTTTAGAACCTTGAAAAGTAGGATAAGATAGCAAAATGAAAAGATACAAATTTAATCCCTTTATAGAATTAAAAAAAGACCCACAAGAAACTTTCTTTTTTGTTTATTCATGAAGCTCGTGACATATTATTCATGGTTAGTACAGTTTATGATTTGGCATGGCGGAATCCATGAAAATTAAAAAAAAAAAAAAGAAGAAGAAAAAAATCACGTGCATATGACCTCAATATCTCATAAAATAAATAAAGAGGTGATGGATGGACAGTAAATATGAATTCTGTCACGGTTTTTTTTTGTTGGAATCCAAACTTATAATTTGGATAACCTTTGTTTATCCATTCATTGATTGGTCGGTCGGTTACTACCCCCATATTCCAATTCAATTAAAAATTGTTTTATGAATTTCAAAGTTTAAATGGTAGATTTTTCTTTTCTTCTTTTTATTTTTTAATTTTGTATAATATTTAAAAAATATATATATATTTTATATATATTTTGGATAAAAATGAGAATTAAGTAAAGATTTAAGATTTTGAAAGAAAAAGCCGAAATTCATAACGGGCCAACTGCCATTCTTGGTAACTGGAAAGCCCAATAAGTTTATCTTTTATAGCTACTACGGACCAGAATTCTTTTATGGCAGCCCAAGACTGTGGATTCTACCGAGATTTCTGACGCTTTTGAAAAGGCCCACCACCAATGACTACAATTTAATAATAATATATTCTGTTTTATGATTTTGGGCAGGCCATTGCATGACATGCATAAAATAAATGACCAGAATAAATTTCAAACCTTTGCTCCAAAAATAAAGATGTTAATCAAATTTGTATAATTAAATTTAAATGTTTTTACTTGACTTATTTTTAAAAAATTTAATTATTAAAGTCAAGGCGGAGTTCAATATATGTCAGAATATTTTTTTCTTCAAATTCTTTTGAAGCTAATACAAGAAAGAAAAAAAAAAAGTTGGAAGAAAATAGTGAACCAAAAATTCTCAGTTTATTTGTTCAAAAACATTACACTATGTATACAATTCAATCCCATTGCAAGCTTCTGAATAATCTTTAATGTTTTGTATACAATATTCTCTGCAAATTTCAGCATATCAATAATCCATGTCCAGCAGATTCACTGTCTTTTTTCTTTCAGCTTTAACTGCTAGCTCTGTGTCCAGCAATTCAAAAACATGACCTTCTGAAAAGAGTTGTCGACCTGATCCTGATGATGATTACTCCCATATTCCTGTCCTCCCTTCCGACCGTCTTGTACCACTTCACTGGTGCTGGCGGGAGAGGACCTTTCTCTGCTCCGCCCAAGTTCCGGAGAACCAGACCTGTATTTGGAGCATTTCTCGGTATGGCCTTCAATCACACCCATATAAACTAAACTTAGATAACTCATTTTCATTTGTATTCTCAACAATGAATTGAACAGATTAAATTCTTTGATTCTTTGTGCTGTTGATTTCAGTTCTTCGGCCACGAATGAGGAAGTGTGTGTGTATATATAGGATTTCATATCATATTATCAGTTGGCCACAGACACTGGTTTCTAATTTTTCTAGTGGCTAAAGAAATGCCACTACTTTGTCCGCATTATTGATTGGTCATATCATTTATATATATCTCTTGCTTCTTCCGTCACAGAGTATAGTGTGAGGTCACTTTTTCTTATGGCTTAAGAAATATGTTGACCTGGATAAAATGATGAAAGCCCATGTATTATTTATTTTTCTTATGGCTCCTGCATCTATTTTCTATTACCATTTAAATCATAATTTTCTGTTTTTTTACTATTACATCATTTCAAAATCCAACACTAAGAAAAATGTAACATCTGAATATGTCAAATTACCATTTTTGTTCAGGAAAATTCCAAATGACCGTTTAATCTACAAACACAAATTAAGTTTTACCTTTTTTAAAATTTATAATATTATATATATAAAAACAGTTGTTTTTCAGGCTCACTGTTTAATGTGGAAATATAGGTGGCTTTCTCCCAAAAATGATAGTACTCGGAAATATGCAGAGCGGAAAGTCCACTAGGACCAGGAAGGACCACAATCCTTCATCTTTCATCATCAGCAACTTTATTTTTTTATTCACCGTCATTATTTATTTGAGGGTAAATTATTCCAATAGCACTTGAACTTTTCAAAAATTCAACTTTTGCACCTCTATTTATTTTTGCTTTGAATTGACACTCGAACTATCAAATATCACATGTTTTGCACTTCCGTTCAAAATTTCTGTCAACCTTTATTTTCTGTCTATTTATCAAGGGTATTTTCGTCTTTTTAATTTAAAAATAAATTATATAAAAAAAAATTCCACCCAAAACAATCTCACCTGAGAATTGCTTAATTCTATCGCTAATTGTAGTAGTTTGAAGTATGTTCAACTCTACGGCAATTGATTTTCTGGCAATCGATTTTTCGACAATCTTCCGGAGGGTTCTTGGACTTCAACAAATCTGGTCTGGTTGATGGTAAGTAATAATTCATTTTCCGGTCAGCTCCCAACTAAACTTGCCCCGAGTTTAACCGTGCTGGAGATTAGTCACAATCAGTTTTTCGGGGAGATTATTCCGGCGTTGTCTTCTTCCTATAAGGATTTGCAGTCGTTTGAGGCAAGTAATAACCGTCTTACCGGTAATATTCCCGAAGAATTGACATCTCTTTCGTCTTTGACTATTCTTTTGCTCGACGGTAACAATCTCTCCGAGGAACTTCCATGGAATATAATCTCGTGGGTAGCTTTGAATGAATTAAGTATCAGAGGAAATCAACTCTCCGGCAAAATCCCTTCTGCAATTGGTCATATTCCACCTGAAATTGGTCGTCTGAAATACTCCGCTTTTAACGTTTCTTCAAATCGACTATCGGGTAAAATCCCATGGGAGTTAGAGAACGCAGCTTTTGACAGAAGCTTCTTGGGAAATCCTGATCTTTGTTCAAGTAATCCATTATTATTAGGTCTAAACAGCTGCAACGCTTTGTCGATAATTTTTTTTATTGGGTGGAAAAAAAAATTTATAATTTATTTTTAAATTAAAAAGACGAAAATACTCTTGATAAATAGACAGAAAATAAAGGTTGACAAAAATTTTGAACGGAAGTGCAAAACAGGTGATATTTGGTAGTTCGAGTTTCAATTCAAAACAAAAATAAATAGAGGTGCAAAAGTTAAATTTTTGAAAAGTTCAAATACTACTAGGATAATTTTCCCTTTATTTTAATAAAATAGATATTTCATGCATTGTTTAAAATAAAAAGAACCAAATATTAATAATATCAAATTTCAAGTATTTATCTTACCATTAAAGATGCAGATAAACTTTAATTGAGCCTGACAGCTCGGCCGCTTTGTTCTTAACCATGGGTTACAACCTACCAGCCGCCAGCCCATAGACTACGGAACAGTTAAAGTCCCGTTGCCGCACCTATCATCCTGCCTATAAACCGGGGCACTCTTTTGTCATATTCCGATTATTATCCAGACAATATTAAATTCAAATAAATAAATACAGATATTCAAATAAGCCCAATAAGTTTTATAAAGCAAGAGATGTTCAGATAAATCTTGAAAGTCTTAAAATGATACTAAGAGGGAATACTACTACACTTTCAAAATGACAGCTAAAGGTTTATTTTATTTTATTTAAAAATAGCATCCCATTGGGCCATAGGTATAGGTCTTATAAAAGTCTGCCAGAATTTCCATAACAAAAGTAACATGAGAAAACTTGACCGATCATGTTAAACATGCAATTCATTCATTCCAAAACTACAAACTGGATGGCTTATCCCACAGTTAAAAGGAACAAGACACATTTATCTACAAGATGGTATCATAAGTTGAAAATGTTCATGTGTCAACAATCAACTCATAATTTTTACATGCACCACATTGAATATCATGCAACCAATCACGATTACTTCATATGGTAATCCACAACATGAAGCAATACAATATTAATCTCCTCAAGGATTAAAAAAAAAAAAAAAAAAATTCTACAAACAACAAACGCATCTTTAGTTTTTATACCGAGTCTAACCCTTCAACTTGCTGCCGAGCCAAGTACCTTTCTCTTCGTTCTTTCTGGAAAACAAAAGGTAAGCAAAGGAAAGGGCATAAATAAGGCTAAGAAAACTCAGCTGAGTAAAGACGTAGTAATAAGAAACGACCAACTAACCCATTCATCAATCACGAGTCCTTCTCCAATAATCTTAGGACCTGTGTCTTCTGGAGGCTTCTTGCGAGCTTCAAGAGCAGCCTCCGCCTCAGCTAATTGACGCTTAAGTTTATCTAAAGCCTTCAACCAAGTTTCAAATTTCTTTCAGTAACTTATTATCATTATATGCAATAAAAAATAGAGAACACGAGTCCACCAAAATAACAGTTCTACATCTACAAGACAAAATAATTCGGAAATCACTTACAGGGCTGGAGCGTTCTGCATCTAGAAAAACAACACGCAGTATCTGCTCTACAGCAACTTGATCCTTCTGCTCATCAAACTGAGACAACCAAGAATATTCAAGAATATTTATATACCACGGTGCCAAGAGATATTCTTCAGAAGTAAATTAGATATCCTCAAAGCTAAATTACCAACATAAAGTTCAAACAGCAATGTGCACGTGTGCTGGATAAACACGTTTTAAGGCTCCTTCTGCATTGATCAAATAGTAGGAAAGCATGTCCTCACCTGTCCCATTGCTTTTCTAGGATCAATCTAACTTCTATAATTGTAATCATTCAACATTATCAATCATGCATACAGATGCGATGCTCCACATAATATCATGGTAGTAACTAGATAATGTTCACTTATTTAGAATTTCATATCAGCAATTGACACATCATAACCAAGAAGATCGACTTATTAGATCATTTTCCTCCTCAGCCTAATAAATTGTTGCAACTACAAAAGTAATGAAAACCTTATGTTATTCTCCTTTTAAGTGAATGTAATAGCGGTAAACTGGAATTTGGACTTTCGTTAAGAAGAATGTAGATTATTTTTTAATATCCTCAAAAGAAAACAAAGGGATTTTCTTTAAATGGAGATGTAGATAAAATTAAATCATCTGAACTAGAGCATGGATTCCAGAATTCTTGGTAGTGACCGCCAGGTAAAACAAGACTTGAGCACATTCCAATGTAGCTAAACAAAATAGAAAAAAAGAAATGAAAGGAAACAGGAGCAAATCTAAACAAGGTCTGCAAACCCACCAGCTCTGGCACATAGTCCATTGGTCCATTCACCTTCAGACTCATGATCTTAAATTTCACCCGGCTCTTCTGATCCATAGGCTTTTCATTATTCTCTGGGTGTTCCACAAACTTGAATACTATCATTCCGGGAAAAAATATAGGAAGAGAAACTAGTCAGATTGATTATAGGAAATGAACTGCATAAAAGATAACGGAAATACAGATGGCACACTTGGATTGGTCATAACTAAATCTCAAGAAGTGATAAAAGCTGCAGAATTAAGTGATCAAGTTATTACCGGTTGCTATAATAGTCTCGCCAGGAGCAAGAATAGCCCCAGGAGGACGCATGAAACAACTCTTCGGTGCAGTTGTTTGGAACTGTAGCAACATATATAAATAAATTAAATCAGTTGAACAGAAGGCAAGAGTGAATTGAAAAATGGGATATGATGCCAGTGGTATGCATCAAAGTCAATTACACAATGCTCTTATTTCTCAGCATGTAGACGAGAGAATTAAATCCAAAATAGGGAGATAAATTCCAGACTTGACCACAAGAATTTGTGACAAGTATTTAGAGTACCTTGAAAGCAACATGAGACTTGCTCGAGTTTTTAATCTTAATAGCACTCCGGACTTGTTTACCTGGCTCATCTAAAAGAAGTAGCAAAACACCAGCAAGTCAGTTATGGCTATTTGACAAAGAACACGAGGAAGAGTGGAATCATTGTTATAACTATTCGAGGTTTAAAAAAATGAAATAGAAATTAGCAGAGCAGAAGCAGCCAAGGAAGCACAGAGACAGAATCTTTGGACATATCAAGGAAATGTAGCAGCATTTGAATAGCTAAACAATGCAAAATCAAGATGTAAACAAAAGAACTACAAAAGCAAATACAAAAAAGCAAGGATTTGAGTCAATTCATTTTAGTAGACTACAATAGCTAAGACTAAAGTGCAGCTTCTACTAAAACAAGGATAAAATTGTAAAAGCAGAGTTCAACTGACTATAAATGAATTAAGGCTTCCACTGTAAACAAAATTCATTCAAGAGCTGAATCAAGTTGGAAACAATAAAGATCTCGTACTTGATGCAGTGACTCATTTGACTAAGCGAATAAAGAAAAGTTAATCATACTTCAAGAACTCCAGCCATTATACTAACATAGCATTCCTCTAAGAGGAAAGACAAGCTTTGGGAAACTACAAGCAGATGTGTTATACCTCAGGGATAGTATTATCTTCATATACAATTTGTCTAATAATGCACATTTGGGTCTTGCCATCAGGAATTTAATCAGGAGATTTTGCCCCTGTTACAAACACCTGTTCATTTATCACACTTAATTGCTTGTTTGAACCAATATTCTCCCACTAGTTTAATCACGGATACTTGAGAAAATAGAGTGATAAGAATAACAGCTAAAACAAACAACTACATAGTTCCACAGTACAAAACTGTAAACTACCACCAACTAGTGTATTGTTTTTGGCACTCGTCAATCCTGCAAGGACGAGAAGCACATTCATACAGCTTCTGTTCAGTAACAATTATATAATCTTAAACCGATACTAGCAACAGTAAGTCCAAATTAAATTCTTCTTGATCCATGCGTCGATTATTTCTCCTAGAAACTCAGTCAATTGAAAAATTAAAGTGACTAAAAAACAATCACTCTCACTATATGCCACTCCCTTATAAACACACCACCACAACCGCCACCAATCAGATGATGGATGAAAGTTCTTAAAAGTTTTTCAACAAAATAATGGAATTTCATATAGCAAAGCCAAGTCCAATGAAGCAGAGAGAAAGACGCAGAAACCACTCGGATCAAGCATAAAACGAACATAGAACAACTAATTTGAACAGGAAAGCAAATAACATCCACATGATTTTTAGTCGTTTAAAAAGAGTAACTGAAAAAAGTTAAATTACATGGAAAATAGAGTTTGTTGGAGGGATCAAGTTTCAAACGACGCCTGGTAGGAAGGAGAGATCTAGCGACGGAAGAAACTGAGCCGGAACTGGTGCTACTCTGAGAATTCGATCCATCGAGTTGCTGTTGGTGCGCACTTTGATAATGAGAAGAGGTACCGGAGTGGGAGTTTCGAAAAGGTAGCTTAAACAGACCCCATACCTTAGCGTCGGACGCTGCTTTGTCATCGGCGATCGCCATTAGTGGTTGACTTTTCTTCACCGGCGAGTAGGAAGATTCTGCGACGTCGTACAGCGAAGGTTTTTGAACAGGAAGTACAGGTTTTTTTTTTTTAAAGAAGAAGAAGTTAGAACGGGTTAAAAAGGCGTGTGTAGAGGTTGGGGGAATTTGTTTGCAGGTCCAGATTGGATTGAAATGAAAGGGAGTTGATAAAAGTGTGAATACTCCCTATTTATTAGGTGGAGTCCGCGTAAGCTTTTGTTTTAAAATCCCTCCCCACCTTCTTCTCTATTCTAACTATTGAAATTATTTGGACCTTTCTTTTTCTTTTCTTTTTTTTAAATATGTATAATTATTATTAATTAAACGTAAAAATTTATAGTATATTGTATGCTATATTAAAATCAGGTAATGTAATTAAACTAAAAAATTCTCATAATTTAATTTTAATGAAAAGAAATAAGAGAAAGTAGAATATTTAATTTATAGTGTAGAATTATTAGTCCTTTTAGTGACTGAACTCTCTGTCAATCAATTCCAAATTAGCACATTTTCCTATTGGCATCCAGAATGTTCACCTGGAAGGTCCACAAACAATTAAGCTTTTTTCATATTCGATATAAATAATTAATATCAATTTCTTAATTATATAATTAATCTTTTATTTATTTCGAAAACTTCTTACAACTTTTGTTTTAAATACGTATTAATCATTTACTTGAATTTTTTTCGATAAAAATATAATAAATTGTAAACATTTAGAAGGAAAATAAAATAACAATAACGAAAAGACTATTCGGTCACACGAAAATAAATTAACAATTAACACTTGAATTATTTATTTGTATTATTCTCGTTTAAATTTTATTTTATTTAGAAAATTATAATAAAAATACTAAAAATTTAATTCAACATTTTTTTAAACTTTATCTATAAATTTTTACAATATTTAATTTGATTAAATCATAATCAATATTTAAATCAAGAAGACATAGTTTAATTAAAATTTTATAATATAATTTATATTTATTTTAAAGATATGGATAGATTTAATATATTTGAATAAAATAAATATTTTATTATTATTATTATTATTATTTGATGATAATTCAATTACATATAAAAAAAAAAAAAAAAGTGGTCGATTTATTTACCATAGTAAAAAGAATGGTAAACAATCGACGGGAGAAGCATCAAGTAAGCATAGGGAAACTTAGATTATCAATTCCCTTTTGTGAGGATGATTCTATTTCATCTGACAAAGAACTAAAGTTGTGGAGTTTTTTCTTTGGTTAGCACCATGAGCAGAGCAGAGAGGGTATCTATATGGTCGTTGTTAACCCTTAAGGTAATAAATTGTTGTTTATTATTATTATCATATTATTAAATTTTATGTATGTATGTGTGTGTACTAATTAATTTTATTTCTTAGCAGTTGGTGTGTATAGTAAAAATAATGAGGAGAAAGAAAACTTCAATTGCTGTTATTGCAAATTGCTTCCGGATCCGGTTGATTGTTGGCGGCATTGCTTAAAAGAAGTCAGAATCAAGATATCTGAAAAAAGTAGAGGCAATTTAGCAAATTTGAAGGACTTTTTGCTTAAAAATGTGGAGAATTTGAAAATTATCAGTTTGTTCTGATACATGTGTCAATTTTATTAGTATATGCGGGGGAATGATTTTATTTTATTTTATTTATTCATTTATGAATAAAATGATATAATTTTAAATAATGGCTTGATAGTTGCTATGCTATGATCGATTAATAGTGCTTATAAGTGATTGATTGATGAAATGAAATAATAATTAGGAGAAAAAGAAAAAGAAAAAGAAAAAGAAGCTAAACCTAAAATAGAGGATCATCATCCCACTGAAGGACTGCAGATTCCAAGTTCTGTTCTCTCTTCAGCTTATCCTTCAAAAACCAATCACAAACTCTTCCCGCATTCAACTCCTCAATTGAACATCCTTCTTGCTCTGCAACCACTCTTAATAGATTCAGCGACGATATCTGCCACCAGAGAAACAAATTCCACAACGTATTATTCAATATCTCCCATACCTATTTACAAATTTTTCATTCAATTTTAGGGGAAAGGGAGAATTTAGATCTTAATTGTATTAAAGCAGAGAAGAAGGTTTAAAAAAGAGGGAGAAGCGTACGGTTAATCGACAAAGGAAACGTTCGTGAGAGTCCAGACCGGATACTTCAATAAGGCCGGCTTCTTCCAAACTTAAGAAACTACGCCTCTCGCTCTTTTTCTCGCCGCCGGAACATGCTATTACCCGAGGTGTTCTTCTTGAACGAGCAGAGTAACCAATGGCAGCAGCCACTTTTGTAGATTTTGGTAGGTTAGAAGGACTGTGAATAAATGTTGATTGAAAATTTCCCTTACAGAACCTCAATGTACTCATGTCAATGGCTTTACCAGAAATACAGAATACAGGGCTTCTCTATGAGCTTTAGAAATCAAGGGAAGGTTTATTATCCACGGTTTTCCTGTGTGGTGGGAATGGATCTGTTATCGGTGATTCACAAGGTAGGTTAAGGTTTTTAAGGGTAAAAAGGTCAATTGTCTCTTAATTTTTTTTCCCTTTTCTTTTTTCTTTTTTCTGTTTTCTTTTTTTTTATCAAAAAAAAAATTCTTCTATAATATAAGTGCTCAGATTAGGCTCTTGTTTCCCAAGAGAGTCATTTTCCAATTAAGTGGAGGTTCTTCATTTTCCAATTAAATCATTTTTTCTTTCTTTCTTTTATTATTATTATTATTTTTTTTTTTTGAACAATGAACTTCAGAAATTATAGGTAATGATCATATATATTACATTAAATTAAAATACATTAGTATGTGAAAAGCATGTGTCTAAATATACAAATATAATTAGAAATGATGGTAATATTCTCCAACTTACGAGCACAAAAAATAAACGAGCCAATATAGTTTAGGGATGAGGTATCAATATTCACAATTTATGTTATCTGAATAACCTTTTTATTACAAAAGATACAAGATGCGCCGAAAGCACAGGTACATACGTTCCCCCCTAGACAACATCATACATGTTCTGTAACAAAGCTAAGTGAAGCAAAAATAAATACAATAAAGATCAACTTTCCAAGCTCTTGAAACGAGCAAAATGAATTATTCCCAGAAAAGGTGGGTTCAAACACCTTTTTTCTTTCTAGACTTTGATTTTGGATAAAAGTCACCTATGTACAGGAATAGACCTTGTATTACATTAAAACAACATACGTAAGATGTGATAACACACAGAGCCACACAAACTCACCTGAATTAATTTCTGACCCCAACTCTAATTGCTTGGACTTCCCGTCCAAGCTAACTTAAATATGTTCGAAGTTAATTGAAGCTTTCACATTTGCAAAAGGTTATTCACAGTAACAGTCACAGAATCTGTTCTCTGCAAATCCTGCAATTTCAGGCTCAAAAAGTTTAGGTAAGATCCAAGAGAGAATTCAAGAACAATCTAATAAGAGAAGCTAAACACGGAAGCCATCAAACTTCTGAAGAGAGAAACTTATCATGTCCCCAAATTACTAATTTAATAACTGCAAGGAAGAAACAGAAATGCTCAATTGAGCACCAACTCTTTTCAGAAATTAGATAACAAACTGCATGCAGAAAGCCTGAGCTTAATGATAATTTCTTCACAGCACAACATCACACAAGGACACAATCTTTAGAATCTAGAAAAAGTTATCTCACGCATCTAAGTATCATTGACTGATATTGACAAGAACCAAAAGATGTCATGGTCCACAAGTTTGAACCTTATAGGTTTTGGATGCGCAATGCCAAGGAAGTCCTAAGGAGAATTTGGAGTCTTTACAAAAGTGGATGGTAGGTCGTCAGCACCTTACTCTGAAGTTCATGTTACAAGAATTGAGGAAAGAACTCAGGCAAGGGTAGTCAGAAGGTGTTAAGAGATCAAATTCAACCCCTCTCTATCAGCTTTATCTTTTATAGTAGTATAATTTACATTCTTTAACATAGTATTAGAGCAGGAAATCAAACCTACAATAAAACAAGCACATTGAAACAACTTAACTTCCTATTTTTGTTACCTACTAATGGCACTAAGACAACTGCCACGAGGACAATCAACAAGCATTAACCTCTGGTAATATATATATATATATATATATATATATATATATATATATTATTATATATAAATTGGATACTGAAAAGTCATTGATCTTCTTAAACAAGATCATCATTAGAAGTTGAATATAAATATATGTAGAGAGAGAGATATAAGTTTTTTTTTTTTTTGTTATATGTACGTGATAGATTCTTATAAAGGTTAATAAACAAATGGGGATTGGAGATGGAGCCATTTATATTTGTGCTTTGAAGACATTAGGGACCAATTTGTACCTGGATAATTATGTCATCAGGAACATGAGGCAGCACTTCTCTAACAGTTTGTACCATGGAAAGTACATTGGCTATGTTGTCATTTGCCACCAGTGCGGAGGACCTCACATGCAAACCACCAGAATTTCCAGCAAATCTCACAGAACCAGGAGGGACAGCTGAACGGGATGGTCCTGCCTGTGAGGAATTCATAGGCCAAAGGCTCCAGTTACCATCATCAAGTGCGGTCTGAGCATAGGTTTCTCCAACAGCAGCGAGATGCCTCATCATCATCTGAACTCGACCTAATCCAACTGATCTAATGCCACTAGATGGACCAGCTCCATCTAATCCAAGCCAACTTGGATCAATTCCCGTACCCCTGAAAGGAAAAGGAAAAAGGCAAAAGAACATAATTGATGAAATTGGAGCATGGAAGCAATAGGTCAAATTGATGTTGATTATTTCTGTAACACGAATTCAGACTTCAACCATCTCATGTATAACAGTTTGAAATGAACTAGCAAACAGAAAAAAAAAAGAGAAATGCAATGGTGGAAAGCATAACACAAGCACACAAGCACACAAGCACCAAAGTGCTTAGCAGTTGTAATCATAAACAAATTCAGTACTACATAAAGAAAGTACGCTACTAAATAATGTTTGCTAGTTGCAGAAGAAAATATCTGTTTCGTTCCAAGGAGGTCTCAGGGAGAAACCATACATACATAAGGACCCATAATTGCAAGTAAATAACATTAATATATATTTTTGCGAGTAAAATATATTGGAGAAATAGTCTTAAAATTTTTATTTAACCAATTAGAATAAATAATATCCTAATTTAATTCCTCTCCTTTACATCCGTAAGTAGATAAATTTCAAAATTATAAGACAAAACCAATGAATTTGTCCATAAATGCAATTTTACTTAGAACACTCGTAAAATTGTTTTTCTTTTCCTCTTTTTTTTTTGTTTTTTTTGTTTTTTTTTTTGTTTTTTTGGTGAGAGGGGTAAGAAAGAAAAAATATGCCAGAAGTGAAAGAACTACACCTCCAATCACCAGTGTCAAATGAATTTTGTGTCTGGTTTGGAAAAACTCCAGCAGACAGACTATGACCTGGACGATTTGGATGATCAAGTCCAGCACTGAGTTGACGTGCAAGCTGCTCATCAACTGAAATATCTTGACCACGAGGGTTTACCTCATGTTCAACTCTGCCCATAAAATGTGGTTTCCGACAAGTGGGGCATGAATGGTTCTCATTCAAACCCTGATCCAACCTGGGAGAACTTTGTGTTATAAGCAACAAATACTCACAGAACATGACATAAATATTCACAGGCACATAACTACATTATACCAAGATCTCAGGCAAGAAAGATGATAAAGGTGATTGCAAGGAAGCTTCTTAGCTTTTGCCATAGGTTCCTGTCAATATAAAACAGGCTCAGAAGAAATGAAATCATACATAAGCATGCATGAGCCTTGATTAAAAGAGTAATAGAAATAGTTATAATACCCTGCAGATAGCGCATTCATCATCATAAGCTTGCAGTTCCTCTAATGTTGCATCTGGAAGTGCCCCATGAAGGGCACGAAGTGCTATCTTTAATTTGATATAACTCTTTATCCGATTCAACATTGCACTTAACAGTGCCTAATTAAGAATACAAAATACAAAGCAGCAAATATAAAGATAAGTATAGTAGGAGGAAGTCAAAGCAACATTAATAATATTCAGTAACAACTTTTCAAAAATGATGTAAGACCAATAAAAGAGCAATAGAAATACTTACACGTATGTTTAGAAAAAGGACTGCATCAGCAAGATGAAATGCCATGCCATGAAGCCACCAGATATATAAATAATGAGCAAGAGCCATTAGAAAAGTCATGATGTCAAGGAAAAAGCCTAAGTTCCGAACTATAGTGCCTTTACATTCAGATAATGAACCTGCAATCACAATACTTCTTTAGAAGAACTGCTGTGACAATTAGATGTCTTGTACGAAAACCAAGTATTAAATGCAATACAGGAAGTTCACTGAATGTCAAGCAAAAAGACTCTTGTTAAGGAAAAAGAAGCCAAATGATAAATATGTTAAAAAGTGTTTTATTCTTACTTTGGCATATAACTTCTGCCAGTTATCTTTTGGCATTTCAAATATAATCTTTATCTATACCAGCTACTAAAAAATACTATGCTTAAAAAGGCCATCACAATCTTTAGAAACAAGATCACATGCAAAAATCAATGGAACTAGATACGGTTAATCAGTGCCATACATAACACGAGCAACAATAAAGGTGAAATAATCCATCATAAACAAAGGGTGCTAGTCCATCAGCAAGCATAATACTACAAGCCATGCATGAAAAGACCACCTGTAACAGAAAAATCAAATAGTTTGGATATCTTGCACTTTGCAGCATCTCTAGCAGAGTGATGCAGCCATACATCAAGAAACTGAAAACCATGAACCACAATGACCTACAAAAAAAACCCACAAAACCATCAAGAGAAATGGGAAACAAAACGGCATTCCTTAGAGGATTCACACAAATATAAAATATCCTTCACACTACCTGTAGTGTCTCAAAAGCAATGCTGAGAGGTTCAAAGAATAATAACAACAATGTCAATGAGTTCATCCTGCTGTATATTGCCAAACATAGACTTAACCTAAAAGAACATGTAAAAAAAATTCAGACTCTTCTGATGAATAGTACCTGCAAGAAAACATGATTTAAAATTAACCCCAATAACCTTCCCCCAACCCTTTGCAATATTATATATTTTTTATTTAAGACAAATAACAAAGCATGTCTTTTGACACATTGAGCAGTTCAATAATAAGCTGTGTGGTTCCAATGAAAAAATCCTAGTGCAAGAGGACTTTGATTTGACTGGCCCACAAGTAAACAATGTTCACCTACAAACCCTTACGGATATCCTATAAACCAGACTGGAATGACCAAGTAAACTCAGTTGTTCGACCAATCTTAGGTGAAGATATATACGGGCCCAAACCGCCACCTGCCTGCCCAAAAGGTAGGGAAAAATCTAACACTGTGAATGGTTAAGAAAATACCAGAGTATATTAACAAAGAAGACCAGTAACAGCGCAGAATATACACGAAAGTAGGTCCAGGGTGTCACAGAAGGAGAAGCATTCAAGCGTTCAAGTCTCTCCCTAGCTAAAGCTTGAAACATCTGTGAGACGTTCATTAGTTAGGACATTAGAGATAATCCACAAGGTTATCATACTAAATTACAGCTTGGGGGAATATATTACCTTCAAAGAACAAAGGACTCCCAACCATACTAACCATAGCCCTGTTTCGAATACAGTTGATGGAATCACCAATGGCAGAAAAGTTCCCTGTCAATTGGAAGGGACGCCAAGAGATGTCAAGGGACATAATTTACAGGAACTGCAGGTAGTTTACATTTACACCTTCACAAAAAAATTTCATTTGGAAGAATATCCAGATTTCATTGTACTGTAAAATACACTGTTCTAAACGCATTCACAGACTAGGAGGATACAAAAAAAAAAAAAAAAAAAGGTTCAATGCTTCCTTCACTACAATCATAAAACTACAGGATATTTACATAAACTGCATGCTGTGATATGCTAAAATTTTATTACAACATCATAAATGGGAGCATTCCAAACACCAAAGGTTCATTGGAAGCAGGGAGTTGATGCTGAAGGTTACAATCTAAACTTCAATTAGCACTCTACTGAGAAGTTTAAAAAAACCTAAGGGAGAAAACATGTACATTCCCTCCAGGTCTACTAATAAAACCAAGTATCTATGCATGGTCTCAAGAAACTGTAACAAGTCCAACTTAAATCCAAAAGATGAAAAAGCAAGAGTGAGATATATCAGGTAAAGAAGGAAACAGTATAAAGGGAAACAGTTAATATCTATAAAACAGATGTATTTGTGCAATTATACAAGCCTTTTAATTCAACTCTAACAACAAAAACAAGATAATGTTTCAACAAATTATCAGAATTATTTTGTCAAATGAGGGAGGCAAACCATAAACATAACAAGGCAGATCACTATACATTTTCATGGTAAATGCTTTTCATGAGAATAATTACAGAACAAGTGGAGAGGAGGAACACACGAAATTGCACCACTACTTTATACAAGTAATGAAATGAACTATTGCCATGCACATGAAAGTATAACAAACACAAAGGGGTGTAAACAGAAATCTGCTTGTGAAATAAAACATTCACCTTATAAATAATATAATTAATGAGCCTTTCAACTAATTTCCGAATTTCGGTTGATTGCAACTCTGTAAAAAATACAGTCTGCAAAAAGAGGACAGAATATACAGATCATCCAACAAAATGATGAAGCTTCAAGGAAAATCAATGTTGCAAAAAGAAAAAATGTTCAGTCATCCTTGTAGAAGTAAAAGAAAATATTTAAAAATTCACAAAAGCAGATCTTTGAAGCAGCTTCAAGCATACAAGCCGGTAATACTTAACAGCATTCAACGGACACATACCCACTACTAACCAAGAGTGTTTGCTCAAAACTTTCTAACAGTTCATCTAAAAGCTCAATGCATATACTTCCACCTTGAGTTATTTTACTTCTGCTTTAAGGATGCTTCTAGTAAAGATAGATGTTAGTGTTGTTTTCCAAAAGCCAGCCCATATCCCACAGCAATAAAAAGGGGGGAGGGGAAGAAGACATTCTGCAGTTCTTTTTACTGGAATATTATGCCACGAAAGATTATATTCTCAACTCACATATCCTCTCTGCACAAAGGATTCTTCGGAAAGTTAAAACATAAGCCTTTAAAAAGATATACTCAATCCAGAACATCTCCCAAAATAAAATTTAACTAAAAACGCACTTAGCTTACAGGAGAAAAAAAACAAATGCATGTATATACTCATTTTGAACAAAATTGAAAGTAAATCTACTAATGGAATGATGAGCCCTAATAGGAAAGCAAATAGAAAAATCAAAAAAAGTTCCCACAGTAAAACACTAAGATATTAGAATAATCCCAGAAGCTTTAGGCAATCTGTTTTATATTTCCAGAAAATAAATAATCAATTCTTCTCGAACAGAGTTTGATGCTCTATCCCTAGCAACCTTAACATCAAAGCATTACATGAAGAATCTCTTTTTTATCTGCTACAAATATTTATGAGTGAAGTGGAAAATGCAGTGGAATTATTTCTACATAGTTTAACCACAAATACTTTTTAGTTGAAATTTGAGCTAAGAGACTAAAGAAGAAAGCAAACAAAAACATAACATATTCTTAGAACATTAGTAAAATATTTCTCAAATAATATATCATTTCTCCACCTATCGAATATAGTCTGTGGGTGCATATGCAACAGAATAATTACCTTAAGAGACAGGATTAGCAGGACAAATACATTAAGTACAAAATTAGCCACCAAAGCAATGGTGGTATATGAACCCAAAAGCAAATTCAACGCATGGCTTGCATCCCCAGCATTTATTGTATCACCGATCAATCCATCGGACCTTAGTCTCTCAAGTGAAACTGTTGTCCAACACTGAAGGCCAACAAAGCTCAACGCTGTGCAGGCCGCTGAAAGCGATAAGTAACTTGCACCCATGGGGAAAGAATATAGATTGTATACTGCAAATGAAATCCAAGATTTTCATGAGAGCAAAATTGGCATGATACTGTGGCCAGAAATTAGACCGCTGTCTAACAAAGTTGGGGTGATCGTATGACTGCACTAACTTCTAAAACTTCCCTTTGAACAGAAAGATACCTGCACCAAAGGTAAAATCTTAAAAGGAAAATCCAATAAACAGAATAAATGAGCTGTAACCTTAACAGAAAACATATCAGAGGAATGAGCCTTAAAAATTCAGTATAAACAATGGACATACCCCTATACACCTCAATTCGATTATCTCTATTTAAAACAAAATGTGCATTGAAACTTTCATAAGAAAAACTTATTCTGGTATGGACTTTTGTGAAGACACTAAGATCTTACAATTTTTTTGGCATTCTGATTGATCTAGAGTAAATCACATGATTTACGTAAAGATGTAAAAAGACTGACATTCTGTGACGAGACAGTAGGTCCAGGGTCTACATTAATGAAAATCCATCAAGAAATTGAGAATTTCATAATCAAATTTGTCTCTGCGCATTTCTACAATTCGAGAACAGACAATTCAATTTGATAAAACTAAATGAAAATAAATAAATAATAATAATATACTATTCAGAAATGGAGAACTCAAAACCCTAGAATCAATAAACAAAAACTATCTGGAAATCGTTCAAAAAGCTGAAACATAATTTAAATATTTTGATCATCCAATCAACCTGATGAAAAGAAAAACTTCAATTAGTCGACTCTCCGATGTCGTAAAAACAAAATAAAAGAACAGTGACGAGTGGATCAAATTAACGTAGACCAAAAGAATCTTAAGAATAACAAACAATAACAATAACAATAATAATAATCGCCTATATCACAAACTTAAAATCTCATGTGAATCAAAGTAAAGGCGTCGGCCATGGATTCTATGGCATTTACCTTTCACACGACAGACGGAGCGAAATGTCAAGAGCGTTTTTGCGGGAAAGAGAAGTCTGAGATAACATCTACCTGTAAGTATTAATTTATAATATTTATATTTTACTGGGCATTGCGTAAGTACTCTCTAGTGCTTTAAAGAATTATTCCTAATTTTACAACTTTAAATATTAAATCAATAAAACAAATAATTTAGTTACAAATTTTATTATTTTAATTATAATAATAAGAATAATTGGTGAGTTTGATCCCAAATAAATTTAACTTTGGCAAGTTGAGTCCCAAAATATTTTTTTTAACTTTTAAGGTCCCAAACTTTTTTTGTATAGAATAATAAGGTCCTTCTTGACGGATTCTGTCAAAATTTCTAAAATTTTAACGGTTGTTTGTCTTTAGTTAATTAAAGACAATGATAAAAAAGTCATTATATGTAAAAATAAATAAAGAAATATTTAAAGAAAGAATAAAAATGTTCTCACATTTAAAATTTAAAAAATAAAAAATCTATCAGATATCAAAATCTTTCTACCTGCATGCCATCTTCCATTGCCCCTTTCTCTGCTACAACATGGCGTCCTTCTCCCTCATCCGTCTCCGGCATGTCCCCAACAACTCTCCTCCAAATTCTGGCAGCGTCTCCCTCCATTTCTTTGTAATCCTCCCGCAGTGAGATTAATCCATGTTCCGAATACAAAAATCTCTGCTTTCTCCACTCCAATTCCAATCGGCGATCGAGTAATCTCTGCCGCATCATATTTCTTTCCACTCATCAACAACTTCCAATACCCTATTTTGGTCGTGCTGCTGAAACCACTATCTCCAATTTTTTATTTCCACTACAAATTCCCTAATTTCTTTGGCATGTCTTTCCTGGCACTGTACGTCGGCGTCGCCCTAAATCCTATCTTCAACCGCTACGTTCGGTTCAATGCTCTCCATGCCCTTGCTCTCGATTTACTTATGTATCTGCCGTTTACTATGGAGGAGATTCTGTTTGGGTCATCCCCAGACCGATCTGTATTCTAGCAGGTGAAACTCACAGTTTGGGGATATAATGTTCTGTTTCTGTTTTTTGTGGTTGCCCTTCTTTATGGACTGATTTGTTCTGTCCTTGATAAAACCCCATACTGGCCTTTCATTTCTGAAGCTGCCAAAAAGCAATTGAAATAATTTGTAAAGACAATTCTTCGCTACCTTGTTCTTCTACCTGTATTAGATTCTGATTGTTTGTCGACAATGCTAAATAATTTTTGATATCAGAAAGATTTTTTATTTTTTTAATTTTAAATGTGATGACATTTTTATTCCTTGTTTAAATATTTATTTATTTATTTTCACATGTAATGACTTTTTTATCATTGTCTTTAATTAACTAAAGACAAACAACCGTTAAAATTTTAGAAATTTTGACAGAATCTGTCAAGAAGGACCTTATTATTCTCTACAAAAAAAGTTTGGGACTTTAAAAGTTAAAAAAAATATTTTGGGACTTAACTTGCCAAAGCTAAATTTGTTTGGGATCAAATTCACCAATTATTCTAATAATAAATATCTTTCCTGTCAACTATTACTAAAAATCGTAATTAAATTAAGACAACTAGGAAAATAAAAAAGATATATAAAAAATTAAGTACTTTTTACTATTTCTTACAAAATTTAAATTGACTAAAAATAATTAAAAAAACATAATTTGAGAAACCCCTTCGCAATTTCGCTCCCAAAATACCACATGAAATAAATTTTGCCATTAAATTGTGGCGGCGATATAATAATAATAATATTGTGAATATAAAATTATTTACCACAATTTTGTCGTTTTCCTACATTGACCTCGTTCCGCTCAACCTTTATTTCTTCCATTATTTGTCTTTATTTGCTTCCAAATTTTATCCCATCTACTCAATAATTTTATTTTTGTTTTTTTCTTTTCAGTGCACTTTTTAAATAATGTAATGGATTTTAAATATGATTTTTTTTTAACAAAGTAAGGTATATATTTTATGTGTGTCGGTTAAGTGGTCGATTTTAAAAATAAAAGAAGAGGAATTTTCTTTAATTTCTTAATTTAAAAGCATGCTTTTGTTGAAGAATAAAATAGAAAATGTACCAGTTGGTAGTTGGTATAAAGAGCTTGATATAATCACCTTAACCATAAATATTCTAATTTTTTGTTCTCAACAATATTTTTATTTAAATGGTTGAAGATAAATACTAAAATACAACTTTTTAGTAAATTATGATAGAAAAAAGACAACTGTCTAATTTTTTTTTTAAACTATATTAGTAAATTATTTGAATAAAATAGATCATTCTAAAAGAAAAAGGGAAAAAAAAAAGAAAAGCCAAGGAAAAAGTGAATTAATCCGAAGGATAGGACCGTCAATACGATTTTTACTGAAAAAAAGGAAGAAAAATGGAAAATCTATTTTCCGCTGCCGTATTCCCCCGGCTGCACCGGGCATTTCGTATCGCCTTCGCGGGCATTCTCTTCCGGTGGTTCTAGAAAATTCCTGAAATAAAATATCGGGCTTAGAACAGGAAAGCCCTAATTCTTTCCTACATCACGCAGTAGGAGAAAATTGCAGGGCAGAAGGGGTCGAGTTAGCGATGGGGATTATAAGAGGCAGTTTCTCATTCATAGCGGGAACTGTCTTCGGAATCTACGTTGCCCAGAATTATGCAATTCCTAATATTAAGAAGACTGCCAACGAATTCCTCTTTCGCGCTAAAGAAGTCGAAGAAAAATATCGCAAGCCAAAGAAACCTGGGGACGATGTATAGTCCGCAATGATCCCTTGATCCCACCAGTCCCAGGTGTTTTTTGTTTTTATTTTTCTACTTTAACTTTTTTTTAGTTTTTAACAGTGGGATTCTCGATGCAGTTATTGATTTTGCTTATAGGCATTAGGAATGTGTTGGTGGAGGGTCGTAGTTTATCTACACCGTAAGTGGTGATTTCTTGATGCATAGTTTTAAATTTGACTAAGATTTGCTGTTAAGATCACAAAATTTCTAGTTAGGAACATGGGTTGGGTGATGGGAGGAGAGTCATGTTGCCATTAGAGAGTATTGCAGTGAAATTCCCCAATTGTCCAGAAAGTTAAAAACAATGAATTTAGCGCTGCCATGACTCTTTAGGATCAAAGGTACCTGGTCTTTTACTTGTGCTAGGATTTCAAGTATAAGGATATTTATTAACTGTTTTTTTTCAATCTTGTTTTACAGGCGTGTAAAGGTTACATTGTGACAACATTTTTGGTGGTTTTTGCAGAAATAGCAATCTGTTGGTTACTTGATTTTGTATAATAACTTACTGTTTTGTACCCTCCTCCCCCAAAGCTACAAGACTGTCATATCCTACACCAATGACTGATCATTTCCAATTCCTGTTGTCATTGACAAATCTCTCTTCACCTCCTTGTTTATCATATTCTGGAAAAGTCAGCAACAGAAATGATTAGTCTAATCTCCAATACTGATTGCATGCTTGAAATCTTCACAATTGTTTTAATCTTTTTTTCTATCGCTTAAATGACTTTGATTGGCACAAACTTTAATCTAGGACTTTGACAATACATGTTGTGGAAAATTGTATATTGCTAAACTACTAATAATTAGGGGAGTGTAGAATCAACATTGTTAAGTTATGCTTTTAAAGAGAATGGTGCATAATAGATTTTTTTTTTTTCCCTGATATTTAGTCCACCTCAATCTTCACATAGTCTTAAAGAACTTAGTTGATGGGTGATTTTAGTTTCAGTTTTGTGGAGCCAACTTAATGGGGAAGTTTGACAGGTTAACAAAGAAAATAAAAGTGAAGGAGAAGGGGGTTAGATGGCTGCTTTCTCATTGCTTTGGGTGGAGGGATTGGGGGAAGGTTTAGAGGAGAGGATTTAAAGTACTTACTTGGTGTGGTATTACTACTAAAAAATGGAAACTGCTCCTTTATTCTTGTTTTGTTATATTCAAGCGACTGGCTTGTTATTGAACCGTGTGTAGGGCAAAAAGTTGCAAAAATTTGCACAATAGGGCAGTGCAGAAAGACTTGTTGTACACCTGGGCAGTTTTCAAGAACAAGCCAATGGCTTTGACACCATGTTAAAATTTATTTTGGTAGAAAGAGGGGTTAAATTATATACTTAACACCATCCTTCACGTATTTGCCTAGCACAAATTTTCAATAATAAATCAAACACGTGGTATAACCAACAAATACAGTGGTGCTAAGGCTTTAACATAAGATCTCACTTTGGTACAATGTTAAATAAATTATCATATATTTTAAAAACTTTAAATTGATAAGGGAGGGCTTGAATTTATACATCTAATGATTTCTAAAATTATATCAATTATTTTATGAATCTTCTTTGGAAAATATGTTCCTGACAGATAGGAAGAATGAGGCACTTATTTAGTGAACTTTCACGTATGAAATATGTTAAATTTGCTCCTCTATTTCTTCTCCTTTTTGTATTTTTCTTTAAAATGTTTGTCTCTGGAGTTCAACTTACCTTTCTGGTACCAAAATGGGATTATCTGTCCCTGTTCCTTGTTAGAAAGTCTAACTTGATCAACTTTCAAACATATAGATAAATACACACTACCTCTAGTTTGTATCCACACATCGCCTTTTGTTTAGCACCTGATATTGATGTTGCAAAATTATAGAAATTAACCTGTTTTTATCGCTTATAATAGTTTATATATGGTTCTTCCTAATATGCACTGTATTCTTTTAGTTACAATTGTCTAGTTTGGCATTCGTTATGATCGCTGATGTTTTCCATTGTGTATGTAATTGTTGCCCAGTTAACCATTTTCTTTAAAATTGCAACATTTTATCTGACTGTGTGCTTTAAACCTAACCTATTCAGTAGCATAAAAATTTGTCAACCGAATATACCCGTGTGTTAATTTCTCAATTTCTCACTTTTTCTATATTTTTATTGACAGAAAAAGTGGAAACCCGTGTGTGGTTTTCTTGCTGATGATACATTTTCCGGGAGTGAGAAACTGTTAGCATCTGGCTCCCCATGCCCGCGAACAGACACATTAGCTGCCAAATTGTCTAAGCTATAGGGGTAGGAAATAGACACAAAGTGAAGGTGACATTATTGGTGTTTAGTCGGTTGGGATTACCATAAATTGATGTTGCATTACGTACTTGACCATTTCTTTCAATAATCAATTAAAGTTCAAAGGTCTATTTCTTCATAATTGTTGTAATTAAATGCTTGAATTTGAGAAACGTAACCGTTTCTTGGTCCTACTGACTGTGACTTCCTGGGGTCCTGAAACCACCAGAACTTCTTGGCCAGAATACATACAGAGGAAAAAATAAGACTTTGGTTTTGTCCGTTCAGTTTTATTCTAAAGTTTGGCCATTGGACGGTGCATGTTATTCATAATTCACGTGAGCAGTTAAAAAATATTCTCCGAAAATCGTCCTTGATGTTCTTTCTTTAGTGGATTACTAATCATACTGTCGTGGATTAGGTTGATTTTATATTTTAGGTCCCCGTTTGAGTGCTGTTGAGAGCCGCCAATTGTTTCGTTTTCTTACTGCTCTAAAATTGGTCGCGCACCTCTTTATTGCGCACGATTAAAAGCCAAAAGAAGGGCCAATAAGGATGGACGGCTCAGCTAATCCCATTTTTTTTCGAGTTTTTAAATAAAAATATTGCATTTGGAACATATGATATGTTGGGTTTCTCGTTTGATCTGATTTCTGAGATGCCTTTGGAATTTGGATTGCAGAAAGAATGCGCGTCAAGACCTCACGAGGTGAGGGACAGATCTAATGCTACTTAAACAAAAAAAAAAAAAAAAAAATCTCTCTCTCTCTATATATATATATACATATTCTACGTGAAAAAATACAATGATTTTGCGTAAATAATAATCTAATCGGTATGTATACAAAAACTGTACAAGTGGGATACAACGCATTAGGGAAACTTTTAGAAACAGGTAGAGACGCTTGTTCCAAGTCTCAACCCAGCCATGAAGAAGGATATATAATAAAACACCCTCTCCGGACTATCCTATCATTATCGTTCAAAGATTCTTTCGCCTCATCATGCAGGTCATCCGAGGCATAGAATCTATCACCCGTATAAATGAATTCATTACATTACAACATTTTTTTTTTGAAAAAAAAATTTTTTCTTCGTTGTTGTTAATAATCACACTTCAACTATTTCAGGAGTTGACTCCGAAGATCCTTGTGGCCTTAGCTCTTGAATCTTTGTAGCCACCTCTGCAACAACAAGCCTAGTGAGAAGCAACCCAGCTATGAAAGCAGCTCCCATTAACATTGTGAAAACAGCTGTCCAACTTTTTCCTGAAATGTAGCCAGTTAGCAATGGTCCGATGGCAGCACCAATGGACCCTGTCCCATCTATGATTGCAGTAACAGTTGCCAGGGCTCGGGAGTTGCCTCTCAGTGAGCTGTGAGTTCCCAGGTCAGCCGAAACAGCAGTTGTTATAAGGGCATAAGGTCCATTCACAAACATTCCGGTTGTCAGCATCAAGATGATATTTATGGTCATAGAGATATGTCCATAACTTCTGTACAAGAATAGAACTGGGATGGCACAATACATAAAGCTTGCTGCTGTTATGGCTCTAGCATTTAACCGGTCAGAGATATGCCCCGCTAAGATCCCTCCTACCACACCTCCCACATCAAACAATGTTGATAAGTTCCCGGAAGCTTCATTAGACAAGTACTTGCCATCAATAGCTGCAACATTAGAAGTTTGGAGTTAAACACATGTAGATATTACTATCAAAGAAATCTGTAAGCATATAAATGAGGAAATTATAATTACCTGTGTGGCTAATGTAGAAAGGGAGCCAATACAAAAATGTATAAGCAACCAATTTAGCAAAGAAAAGGCAAAGAGCAAAAGGTGCAACTCCAGGGATTTTCCATGCTTCAATAAACCCAACCGCTGACTCTCTCTCTTCTGTACATAATCTTAAGAGAGGTTCAGTTATTTCTTCCCCTTCCTTCTGAGGGAGAAGCAATTCATCTTCATCCTTGCTTACCCCAACAGATTCAGGATTAACTGGCAAGAAAAGGTAAACAACCAAACCAATGAAAGCAATCATTAGACCAGGAACAACCACGGACCAGCCCCATCCATACTTCAGTAAAACTGAAGCAACCAAAGAGCCAGTGATATTCCCAACGGATGTGTGAGCATTCCATATTCCCATAATAAGTCCCCTTTTCTTCTTCCCAAACCAATTTCCCACCACTGCTACAACTGAAGGCCATCCAGTGGACTGGAATAGTCCTGCCAACATTTGCATCATCAAATAGTAATAGAAGATGTGGATATGTGCCCAGTAACCTAGCCCAAAAAGGGAAGTGAAAAGACCAGTTCCTACCATTCCTACAGTCAGGAATAGCCTGAGATCCATTCTATCTCCTACGTGACCGGAGAAATACATCCCAGTTGCATACACAAAGAGGAAAGAAACATCAAGTTCACCAAGCAAAGCAGTGCCATCTGCACCATCAAATGGGGCCCAGCCTTTCTCCCGCAACCACGGAATTTCATTGGTTATGGTTGGCGATTGAGGATCCAGTGCATTTTTAATAATGCTGGTAGTTTTTCTAGTAGCATGATAGGCTGTGTAAGCACAAAATGTCACAATCAAGACAATTGCTTGGTATTTCTTGAAAGATAGGGCCGATTTCTTCGTAGACTCAATGAATTTAATCCCAGGCGGCTTGCTCAGATTTTCATCCATTACCGGTTCTGGAAGGGACCCCATTAGTATCGCTACTACTCCAAAGCACTTCTCTTACACACACAAAAGCAGCCTGATGCAGAGGAAAATAGTATTCATACATGAGAACAGGGAATTATCATCAAAAACTTCTGAACAAATTAATCAATCAAAAAGAGCATCATAAACGAAGAGAGATCTAATCAATTAAATGGGAACTCAATATACGTAATCAAAGCAATTAACCCAGGATTGATTGATTCAAGGTTCTCGCCTAGGCTTTATTGGTCTTTTTCTAAAGGTTAGACCACCACTAATCCAAATTGAGTACCTCTACAGAATAAACCTCAATAGGAAACTGAAAAGTAATTACGTCAGCTCGAGTCCGGATAGTAGCTTGAATTGAAATTTGAATTCACAGGCAGTGTGGTTTTTGAGGGGCTAAAATCTGGACGGAGTACCTGAAAAATGTCCAGATTGGTTAGACATACTAAAAATTTAGTTAAAATCTCCAGATTTCTATAAATAAAACGAGGCAGTGCACGCAGTAATTGGTTAAACTATTCACTGTACTTTCCGGATAAACAAAAATTTGGAAGGTTTGAAAGTAACTAATATTAAATAGCCATTGTTGAAACTCGCGGAAGGCCATGAGCATTTAATGAAAACCAAAACAAATTCCATACATAAATATAAAGGTTGTCGGCGATTCTTATGAGAATCCTATGCTGGTAAGAAGGAGAAAGAGGCAACGAAGGGATGCTTGCTCAAATCAGATTGCGGAGAACGATTACGAATACTAGGCCAAATTCTGGTAGATGACAGAGATAAATAATAGTAATTACAACTTCAAGACTGTGAAGAGTTAATCTGAGGAGCCAAATAAGCCAATATTAGCTGTTTTAAACGGAATAATTTAATTCAAACACAGCTGCCGGAAGAAAACAAACAAAAAAAAGAATCATAACAATAATCTAATCTTCATTTTCTGGATTCAGGAACCGAAACAACAGTTAAGAGCCCCAAAATTAAATTCTCGAAGGTAATCCGATGCCGATAACGGATTCCTTAAATGATTCCATTAACCGTCGAGAAACAATACTCGAAAACAACGATAGAAACATCGGAAAATCTTAGAAAGAAAGGAAAAACTTACGTTTTTCGAAATTCACGGGTGCAATGGATCCTTTGTTTCACTTCTCGTGGACTACGGAGATTCTCTCCTTATGTGTTTTCTCTATAGAAAAGAAGTTTCTTTTGCTTAAAGAATCAGAAAAGGAAGGAAGGAAGGAAGGAAGGAAGGAAGACAAGGCGACCTCAGTGGCTGAGACGAGTAATTTTGGCATGAGAGGAGGTTCCCATTTAAAGACTTCGAAAATCGCTGGTAATTTCCCTTTTAATTTATGTTAAATACCTTAAATACCCTTCGAATGCTTGCTCTTTTACCACGCGCAGATTAAGAAATTGACATTTTAGCCCTTCCTGATCACTCATGTTTATTTTATTTGTTTTTATTTAAATTTACACTTTTTTTTTTCTTCTTTACAGGTCCTTTTCTTTTCCTTGAAAATGAAATATGCCTATAATGTCTCTCTCGCCACCCTTATCCCACCCCTTCGCCTTTTTTAAAAAAGAAATCGAATTATCTTTTTAGATTCTATTTAATAAGCAAATTAAGACTTTAAACAATAAATTATTATTATTCTTTCATATTTCAAATTTAATAATTTAACTCTGCTAAGAAATAAATGCAATCAAAGAAATGTAATGGTGTTTGAATAGATCAAACATTTAATTATCGGCCAAAAAAAAAAAAAAAAGACACACTTTGTTATCTTCACTCCTGGCAAAATTATATTATACTATTATTATCACCAAGAATTACGTACGAAGTAAGGAGGACCAAAGCTCAATAAACTAAGATTCATGAACTGTGGCGGTCGCTTTTATTCGGTAGATGTCCGACGGGTGTCTTTCTTTTTTTGGTTAATTTTTAACACTCTTTTTTTCTCCTTTCCTCTTTTTCAACTATGTTGATGTAATCATTTCACAACGACACGCACTCCATGGAAAAAGGTAAAAGAAAGAGAACGCCTGGACCAATTAATTCATGACAATGGGAGAAAAAGGGTAAAAATCACATTTCCACTGCACTGATAATTTCTCTCACAATTGGCATTCGTGGCTTCAAAGTTACAAAAAGGCATATTCTAACATCTTCAACGAAGCTTCAAATTGATGAATTTCGCAGCGATTCGAAGAAAAACGCGAGCGAAAAAGAAATGAAAAAGAAAATCGGGATAAATGAAAACATGCAGACATAATACTACGTCGTTATGTGGATTACCTTCTCAGGAAGCAATTATTTTCCCTTCTCGTCGGGGGAGCTTTTCAAATTTCAATCCAAGGTATGAATTCCGCCGGGAGCGGATTTATACTTATGGCAATATATATCTGAGAATTGATTTCTGAATTTTTTATTTTATTTTTTTTATCTTTGGAGAAGAACAGTTGAAAGAAAAAATACGAGAAGAGAGAAGAAGGATAATTTTGTCAATTTATTGGCGAAATCCAATCAGGGGAGGGAGACGGTTATAGGGTAAGATAAAGGGTAAAATTGTAAATATACAGTAGCCGGCGTCTTATAAGATTAAAATGGTGATAAGTTAGTTGGAATTGGATATTCGCATAAAAGAGAGCATAATTCTTTTAGTGTCAGTGTATATTCTCTGATTCTTTTCCGCCATAGTCGGTTCCTCCTTAATTCCACGTGGCAAATCTTATTTTATATATATTTCTATTTAATTGGTGACGTGGAATTTCTGGTTTACAAAATCTCATAGTCTCTTCCTACTTGGCACTTTTTGTTCGAAAATTCTTGGCTCTCTATTGAATGCTTGTCGGAATCAGTTGGTCCATTTATATATTTTATATATATATATGGGTCTACTCGGAGAAGGATTCACAAAGCCCACTATTAAATAAAAAAACCCCAAATCCAATTGATTAGTTTTGAGTTAAAAACTATGGTTACCCACAATAATTAATCAAAGACTTTAAATAAAAATACTCTTTCAATATTTGTATGAATAAAATTGTATTTTAATGTAAAACATATAATTCAATTAGTAACCGATTATTATTTTCATAAATATAAATTTAAGATGTAATAAAAATAAATATATTTTAATCTTTAAAAAAAATAAATAAATAAATAATACATATTTTTATTTGTCTATTTATGAGGTTCTCCTTAATGTGACAAGGGCCAAATTTGTTGGGACTTGTCTATTTTGAGACTAATCATACTTCTGTCACTAGATTTTCATGTGGAGACATTAGAGGAAATTGTAGCGAAGTTTCCCGGTAAAAGGATGATTGGATTGCCTTCATTCACGTATTTTATTTTTCCTTATCCCAATCCCCCATCAACGAACCTGTCCTTTGTAAATAATGAAGCAGAGCAGCAAGAAATAAAATAAATCAATTTCCGAAATATTGATTTTTGGAACTTTTGTGTTGCTATTGATTAGGTGCTTGTTTTATGGCATGGGACAGAAAAAGGACACTATATATATATATATATATATAGTTAGATAAAATTTGATTTTTAAATAAAGACAGAGTGTCATTTTTGTGGTTTGGAGTCGTAACTTTCTTTGCCGACATCACAAAAACATGGTGCCCATCTAATCTGTTGAATGCACTTTTAATGGGATATATTTGTTGATCCAAAAGTTCTTTATTCAGCGAAAAAGATTTTTGGATCAAAAGAGGATGTTATGATATAATATTTATAATATTGGATATATATATATATATATATAAAAGTGGAACACTTATAGTGGAGCACTAATGTATATGTATAGATATATATATGTATAAGATGTGTATATATATAAGGGGAATCCCTTGGTAAGAAATGAAGAGAAAAATATTGAGAACTCCCGTGAACTCTCTCCTCTATCCCTTCTACTCTCTTCTCTCTTATAATCTTGAATTGATAGTATACTTCAATTCTCATTCACCATTTATTGCATCTTTAATACAATTCCCGAGACCTACTCTTCTCTTCTCCCTTCAATACATATATTTAATACACACATATATATAGATTATATATTCAATTTCATAATACGTTATCAGCACGAGTCTCTACCACCGGGTAATGTATTTTTTTAAGTTTATTTGAAGAAAAATCAGGTACGTTTTTACGGGTATGTTTTCTGTTATTATTATGTCAAATTTTATTAAACTCAAATTTGTGGCTCTTGATGTCACTGGAAAGAATTATTTGTCATGGACACTAGATGCCAGAATGCATCTTGCCACAACGTGTTCGGTAGACACCGTTGTATAAAATAAAGTGTCATCAACACAAGATCGTGTTCATAAGAATTTGAAAAATGAATATCTTACCGTGAAAGATCATCTTATTTTATGTGGAAATTTGAAAGAAAAATTCGACCACCAAAAGATGGTCGTTCTCCCAAAAGCACGGTATGACTGGTTGCACCTAAGATTGCAAGATTTTAAATCCGTGAGTGAGTATAACTCCTCAATGTTTAAAATAGTTTCATAGTTGAAACTATGTGAAGTTGATATAACGGACGATGATATGTTGGAGAAAACATACTCCACTTTTCATGCCACGGATATTGTCATGCAGTAACAATATCGTGAGAAAGATTTTAAGAAATACTCTGAATTGATTTTTGTCTTCTTGTTGTGGAACATAATAATGAATCACTGATGAAAAATCACGAGACTCGACCTACTGGCCTACTCTATTCTATGAAGTGAATGCTATTAGAAATCATGATCCCAGAAGAAATCGTGATCGTGGTCATGGTCGTGGTCGTTACCACAATCATGGTAGAAAATATGATCATGAATTTCGTGATAAATTTGGCTCTTATAATCGTGATAATAATTTAGGTGTCAAAATATTTATGACCACTTGAAGTGGACAAAACATAATGAGAAAGGAAATGTTGTTTCGAAAAATTATGAAGACAAATATTATCGTTGTGGCATGAAAGGTCACTGGTCTCGTGCCTGTAGCACGACAAAACATTTTGTTGACTTACTTCTCAAAATTAGTCTCATGAAATAAATTATGACGATCTTGAAAATGTTGATGTTGATGTGGCTCACCTGGATGTTACTGATCTTTTCGAACATCCAAAAGAAATAATTGACCACTTGATTGGAAATTAAAGTGTCCAAAATAATTAGAATATTATTATTATGTGTTATATGTTTATATCACTTTTGTTGTGATATTATATGTTTAATTTTTATTTCTGTAAATATTTTCTTAACAAAACAGATGGTTGTTGTTCTATTTTCTGGTATAAATAACGATATCGAAAGTGTATGTCTTATTGACAGTGGAATTATGCACACCATACTAAAATATGAGAAATATTTTTCTCATTTGAATGTGGGAGAAACAAGTGTTACCACAATAAATGGTAGTGCAAAACTTATTGAAGGCTCTTGAAGAGCTAATATAATATTACCGGGAGGAACTATGATTGCTATTGATAAAACATTATATTCCTCAAAGTCTCAAAGAAATTTATTGAGTTTTAAAAGATATCCAACGTAATGGATATCATGTTGAAACTATGGAAGATAATGGTCATGAATATTTGGGTATCACAAAAATGACCTGTAATAAGTTTTTGTTGGAAAAACTACCATCTCTATCCTCTGGCCTATATTATGTAAAAATAAATGCTATTGAGGCGCATCATTTAGTAAACCAGACGTTTACTAATCCCGTTACTTTTAAAGTTTGGCATGACCGTTTGGGTCATCCGGGATCAATTATGATGCGAAAAATTATCAAAACAACACACGATCATCCTTTGAAAAATCAAAGGATTTTGACTTCTGATAAACTTTCATGTGCTGCATGTTCCAAAGGGAAATTAATTATAAGACCAGCACCATTGAAAGTAGGAGCTGAAAGTCCTACATTTCTAGAACGGATTCATGGAGATATATGTGGACCGATTAGTCCACCATGTGGGCAATTTCGATATTTCATGGTCTTGATTGATGCATCGACCCGATGGTCGCATGTTTGTTTATTATCAACTCGCAACCTGGCGTTTGCGAGATTACTTGCCCAAATAATTCGCTTAATTATCATATTAAGCGAATCCGTCTATACAATGCTGATGAATTTTCTTCGCATGCATTTGATTCTTATTGCATGTCGATTGGAATAATTGTTGAACATCCTGTAGCTCATGTTCACACACAGAATGGTCTAGTCTAGCTGAATCATTTATTAAAATGCTGCAATTAATTGCTAGACCATTATTAATGAAAACAAATCTCCCTACAGTAGCCTGGGGACATGCAATTTTGCATGCTGCAGCACTTGTGCGTTTAAGGCCATCGAATTATCATAAATTTTCCCCCATACAGGTGGCTTTTGGTTCAGAGCCAAATATTTATTATTTGAGATTTTTTGGGTGTGCTGTATATGTTCCAATTGAACCACCCCAACGGACAAAAATGGGTCTGCAAAGAAGATTGGGGATATATGTTGGGTATGACTCCCCGTCCATTATAAGGTATCTTGAACCTTTGACGGAGGATGTATTTACAGCAAGATTTGCTGATTGCCATTTTGATGAAAATTTGTTTCCCAAATTAGGGGGAGAGAATAAATGGCATATGATTGAACTTGCGTGGAAAACTTCTTTGAATCATTTAGATCCACGCACAAATATGAGTGAACTTGAAGTTCAAAAGATTATACATTTGCAACAAATTGCAAATCAACTGCCAGATTCTTTTGCTGACTCCAGCAGAGTCACTAAATCGCATCTTCCAGCTATAGATGCTCCTATACGGATAGAAGTTCTTGAAGGACAGAAAGTTAATCCTATAGCTTTCGAATCAAAAACACGTCAGAAGCCTGGCCGACCTCTTGGTTCTAAAAATAAAAATCCTCGAAAGAAAAGAGGAACAAATGATCCAGGAGATCATATTGATGAAACAGAAAAAGAAAACCAAGGGACAACTGGTGAAAAGATTCCAACTACAAATGATAATGAGAATTCTGAAATCTCAATTAATTATTCCAATTCGAATCAAAGTTGGGATCGAAGAAATGTTGTTATTGATAATGCTTTTGCATACAACGTAGCCCTTGATATTTTCAAGGATAATGATGATTTAGATCCTTTATCAGTTGAAAAATGTCGACATAGAATTGATTGGCCTCAATGGAAAGATGTGATTAAATCGGAGTTAAATTCGCTTGCGAAGCGAGAAGTTTTTGGACCTGTAGTCCAAACGCCAAAAGATGTAAAACCTGTTGGCTATAAATGGGTGTTTGTGCGAAAACGAAATGAGAATAATGAAGTCGTAAAATATAAAGCACGACTCGTCACACAAGGCTTTTCGCAAAAGCCAGGAATTGATTATGATCAAACTTATTCACCAGTTATTGATGCTATTACACTCTGATATCTTATAAGTATGGCAGTTCATGAAAAAGTGAACATGCGTCTAATGGATGTCATTACAGCTTATCTTTATGGAAGCCTTGAAAATGAGATTTATATGAAAATCCCTGAATGATTCAAATTACCAAAGGCTTTTAAAGGCCCTCGTGAAAATTATTCTATCAAATTACAGAAGTCATTATATGGGCTTAAACAGTCTGGACACATGTGGTACAATCGCCTTAGTGAATTCTTATTGAATTCAGGATATAAGAATGACCAAATCTGTCCATGTGTTTTTATTAAGAAAATAGATTTTGGTTTTGTGATTCTTGCTATATATGTTGACGATATCAATCTCATAAGAACTCCAGAAGAGCTTCGAGAAGCTATAGATTGTTTGAAATGAGAATTTGAAGTTAAAGATTTTGGGAAAACTAAGTTTTGTCTCGGTTTCAAATTGAACATATGAAAGATGGAATTTTTGTTCATCAGTCAACATATACAGCTAAAGTGTTGAAAAGATTTTTCATGGATAAAGCATATCCATTGAGTATTCCAATGGTCGTGAGGTCGCTAGATATAAATAAAGACATATTTAGACCTCGAGAAAATGATGAAAAACTACTTCGTCCTGAAGTACCATATTTGAGTGCTATTGGTGCACTAATGTATCTTGCAAATAATACTCGACCTGATATAGCATTTGCTATAAATCTATTAGCAAGATTTAGTTCTTCACCAACACGACAGCATTGGAATGGTATTAAACACGTCCTTAGATACCTCCAAGGGACAATTGACCTCGGATTATTTTATTCAAATGTAAATGACCCAGAACTGATTGGATATGCAGATGCGGGTTATCTTTCTGATACGCATAAGGCACGTTCTCAAAATGGCTATTTATTTACATATGGTAATACTGCTATATCATGGAGCTCCACGAAGCAAACAATAGCAGCAACTTCTTCTAATCATGCTGAGATAATAGCCATTCATGAAGCAAGTCGAGAATGTGTATGGTTGAGGTCAATAATACATTATATTAGAGAGAGTTGTGGTTTATCCTCCATAAGAGAGATTCCAACTCCCCTATATGAAGATAATGCAGCTTGTATAGCTCAATTAAAATGAAGATATATTAAGGGAGATAGGACGAAACACATTTCACCTAAATTCTTCTTTACTCATGAACTTCAAAAGAACGGTGAAATTGATGTGCTTCAAATTTGATCACGTGATAATCTTGCAGATATATTCACTAAAGCTCTTCCGACAGCAACCTTTGAAAAATTGAGATATAAAATTAGTTTGCGTCGATTTAAAGATTTCGAGAAATCATCTCATCAGGGGGAGAAATCTACACATAAAGAATATTGTACTCTTTTTCCTTCACTAGAGTTTTTTTTCCCACTGGGTTTTTATCTAGTAAGATTTTAACGATGCATATTCTTTATGTAATGGGCATCCAATGGGGAGTGTTATGAATCACGAAGATTCATTAAATTAATGGATGTCCATCATTTCAGAAAAATACGAAAGACGATAAATATCACCTAATATTTATAATATTGGATATATATATATATACACAAGTGGAACACTTGTAGTGGAGCATGTAGTGGAGCACTAATGTAGCACTTATGTATATGTATAGATATATATATGTATAAGATGTGTATATATATAAGGGGAATCCCTTGGTAAGAAATGAAGAGAAAAATATTGATAACGTGTTATAAAATTGTATAAAATTAGTAAAATTGGGCAAATAACATCAGCTAGGATATGAAATATATATATATATTTATGTATGTATGTATTAAAGATGGTGTTGAAGGGAGAAGGGAAGGGAAGAGAAGAGAAGAGAGGGGAGGTAAGAATATGTCTCGGGAATTTGATAAATGTAAGATGGATTGATTGTATCAAAATTTCCTCAAATTGGAATTCATATTACATACCTATATATTACATACATACATATATATATAATATATATATATATATTATATATAAGTACTCGGGGCTTTCCCTAAAATGACTCAACTTTTTTAAAATTGTCCCGGTTTAACATAGTTTCTAAAACTATTTCCCAAACTAACTTTAACTCATTCACAAAATGAGTTCTAATGGGTCCTACTAAAAAAAATTTAAAATTTTCTCTTTTTTCTTTTTCTCATTTTCTATTTTTCTCTCTTTTTTTTTATTTTTCAAAACCTCTCCGTTACCCCTCTCCGTTTCCCCTCTCCGTTTCCCCTCTTTTCATTTATTTTATCAAATCCATCTTTCCCCCCACTTTCCCTTTTCTTTTCATTTTTGTTTCTTCTCCACATAAACCCTAGCAGACAACAAAACACTCCCCTAGCTCACAACAAAACACTCAGCAATTATAGGAATCATGTTGTTCAAGCAAGGGATGAACTCCATCGGATTTTGAATGAGGTCCGTAACTTCATTTACTTTATTTGTTTTTATAATTTTACACTTGTTAGTTTTGATATCATGGAGCTTCTTTTATGAATAATCTCTTCTTCTTTTATGAACACTTTGCACTTGAGGTAGTTAGTACAAAATGACAATGGGATGGGGTTTGGTAAGTCTTGCAAGTTATTGTGATGCGGGAATCAGTGCAACTGTCATGGGGTGTTCATAATACATTAAGATTGTTGCCAATATTAAGAAATGTTGTAATCATCCAAACGGGATAAATTAATCTGAGACCATAACATTTGTTTTTTTTTTTGGGAAATGTGTATCCAACTGGAAAGTGAATACATGGAAATCTGGCAGATCTTATGGTTATCCAATCCCATCTTAAGTTTTAATAAGTTGGAATATTTGAAGTAAAAATGTTTCATCTTTAATGGAAAAAGAAAAATGGGGATGTTGATTACATGCATTCATGTGTAAACATATAGAAAATTTTGATGTGATTAAGACCTAATATTAAGTTGGTTGGTTAACTGTGAAATTCTTGAAATTATGTTTTTTTTTTTTATGAGTGGTGAAGAGCCAAGATGTAGGTCAAGATCTCATAATGATGTGGTATTAATTTGCCTTTCTGTTTTTACACTAAGCCCAGACTAAGGGGACTGATGGGCCGGAAACTGAATCTTCTTCAAATTCAGATCCAATTTTTAGAACATACTAAATAGATTATAATTTGGATTGACTTAAACTGAACCGAAAGCCCAAATACTAGTTTAGAGTGGGCCATTGCTTTCCTTTTCCGATCTGGGCCTAATTAAAACTCTTTGCTCATAAGTAAAAGTATTTTAATTAATTTTATATAAAAGATGTTTTTACCTTTCCTTCTAAATTAACTCCCTCATTAAAATAACTAACCATAAGAACATTTCTTATGAACGGAACGATTTCATCAAAGTCCTCCAAATCAATATTCTTAACAGGAACCCTTTTTTTTCCATTTATATATATATGTATGATTAATCCGAAACGTAGAAGATAACGTATATTCTGAAAATTACGATGACAAGTGAGACATTCAGAAATATATATATATATATATATATATTGATGCATGTCCATTATTTCTTGGTAACCAATCATCTCTTGTCAACATTTTAGAGTGGATTTCAGTAACCTTGAATTTGTTTAGTTTTCTCTGAACAGGTTGAAACATTTGCTCAATTTGGGGTTGTATTTCTTTTATTTGCACCGGGACTAGAGTTTTCTTTGACGAAGGTGTATTATCTATTTGTTTAATGATGTATTTTCCACTTTCCTTTATGGAAATAATCCTGTTTATTCTTCTGCACACTCATTTCTTTCATCTGACAAAGCTTATTTTCTATCACACTTGCAGTTAAAAGTTGTAGGAGTTGTTGCTGTTCTTGGGGGCTGTTTCAAATATTAATATTAATATTTTTTTGTGGAATTTTGCACTGGTATAGTTTAATGCATAGTTCTTAAGTATCATGATTTATATAGTTATTTATTTTGTGTTTGCCATTTTAGCCTTTTTCTTTTGAAATTGTGTAGTAGTTGGGCCTAGTAGGTCTTTTGACTTCCTAACTTGAACTTCTATAAAATTGGGTATCTTTTAGTGAATATTTCAAGTTTTTGAATTATTTCCTCCATGGGGGCTCATCTTCACGTTTGAAAATTATGACTCATCTTCAAATTATGCGTCCTATAATTCAGTGCTGGAATTTATCACGTTTGAAAATTATGTGAAACATTAGTACTCATCTTCTCAATGAGTCCTATAATTCAGTACTGGAATTTATCACGTTTGAAAATTATGTGGAACATTAGGACTCATCCTCTCAATGCGTCCTATAATTCAGGATGGAAAAATTATTTGGAACATTATGACTCGTGGCCAGAATGCGTTCTACAAACATTAGGACTCATCTTCTCAATGAGTCATATAATTCAGTAGTGGAATTTATCACGTTTGAAAATTATGTGAAATATTAGGACTCGTCTTCTCAATGAGTCCTATAATTCAGTACTGGAATTTATCAAGTTTGAAAATTATGTGAAATATTAGGACTCATCTTCTCAATGAGTCCTATAATTCAGTACTGGAATTTATCAAGTTTGAAAATTATGTGAAACATTAGGACTCATCTTCTCAATGAGTCCTATAATTCAGTACTGGAATTTATCAAGTTTGAAAATTATGTGAAACATTAGGACTCATCTTCTCAATGAGTCCTATAATAGTGCTGGTTTGAAGTAAATGAAGTTACGGACCTCATTCAAAATCCGATGGAGTTCATCCCTTGCTTGAACAACATGATTCCTATAATTGCTGAGTGTTTTGTTGTGAGCTAGGGGAGTGTTTTGTTGTGAGCTAAGGGGGTGTTTTGTTGTTTGCTAGGGTTTATGTGGAGAAGAAACAAAAATGAAAAGAAAAGGGAAAGTGGGGGGAAAGGTGGATTTGATAAAATAAATGAAAAGAGGGGAAACGGAGAGGGGAAACGGAGAGGATTTGAAAAATAAAAAAAAAAAGAGAGAGAAAAATAGAAAAAGAGAAAAAGGAAAAAGAGAAAAAGGAAAAAGAGAAAATTTTAAAAAAATTTTTAGTAAGGCCATTAGAACTTATTTTGTGAATGAGTTAAAGTTAGTTTGGAAAATAATTTTAGAAACTAGGTTAAACGGAGACAATTTTAAAAAAGTTAGGTCATTTTAGGGAAAGACTTTAAGTACTCAAAGTACTCAACTATCTTTATACAAGTGCTCCACTCATCTACTCATCCATTATATATATATATCTACTCATGTTTATATATATATCATTATAACTAACACATGTCCAATATTAGGTAATATTTATCACCTTGTGTATTTTTATGAGATGATAAACATCCATTAATTTAATGAATCTTCGTGATTCATAAGAGATGTTACTTATTTTATTTAAATTTTAAATGTTCTGTTTTTTATTTGTTCAATTAATGTGCTAGCCATAACTGTTTTATTGTTTTAGTATTTATTCTGTGTACTATTTTATTGAGTTTCAAAGTGTCTTATTAGTAGTCATTATTTGGGTTCTGTTATCTTGTTTTGGGATCTCCTCTTATGCCTGTCTCAGTTGGGATCAGGTGTACATAAATATTTTAAATTGGGCTAGCTAATCGAGAAGCCCTATCCCATCTTGTATTGGCCCTAAAACGTAGACCTCCCTCCTTTCTGATCTGACAGCATTTCTTCAATCTACTCCTCGTTACTAGAGTCTTTTATCAAAATAATGTCATTCTTTAAAAAAATTTCAAATTAATATTATTTTTTTACCTATTTTTCAAACCTATTATGAATTTACTTTATCAAAGTAAATGTTTATTTTCCTTTTTTTAAATAGATTCTCAAAAGGTTTATTTTGATAAAATAAATTATTATTTTTTAAATAAAATATTTAATGTAATATATAATAAGAATTTAAATAAAAATAATTTTTATATGTGGTATATTGTATTATATATGATAATTAGACGTATTTAACATTTTTAAATAAATTTTTATATTATTACAATTTAAATTTTAAAAAAATCATATTAAAATTTTGAACGAAATGATTGATTTTTTTTCTTTTTTTTATTATTAATAAAAAAAATTCATAAAAAAATAAAATTAATGATTCAATTTTTTTAATTCATTAAATTAAAAAAAAATTAATAAATTTTTAATCTATAAATAAAAAAAATTATGTAAATATATGATATAGTTTATTAACTCACTTATTTTAAAAAATATAAATATAATTTTAAATTAAAATTATCATAATTTTAATATCAAACTTTAAATACAATTGATTTTAAAAAGTAAAAAAAAAAAGCTTAAATGGCTTATCGTTGAGTTTTATTATTATTGTTATTAATAATATTATTATTTTGAAATAATAATTATTATTAATGATATGTCATCTCATTGTCATGTTAAAATTTTAAAAAAAATTTATGTATATATATTGTAATTATAATATATATTTAGGCAAAGTAGACTCTAAAAAAATAGCATTAATTTGATTTTTTATTTTTTAAAATTAGTATTCTTTTGATAAAAGACTCCTCCATATCAGGCCCTGGATTAATTGGATCAAATATTCAAAACTTTTTGAACTTGGCAACAGAAAGATCTGGTTCATTGCAGAAAGAACAGTGGAGAGGAAAGAGGGATATAGATTAATCGTCCAATAGAATTTTTCTAAGAAAAAAGAAATTTAATAAATTTCATCACTTTTAAATTTTTTAGATAATAATCTATTATCTTTGTAATTTTGATAAATTTTATCCAATCAATTTTATTAATGATCAATTATTAGATAACTTTTAAAAAAAAAACAAATTTATTTAATAAAAATAATTACATTTAAAGTGGTAAAAATATTTTTTTTATGCAAACTCAAATTCAGTTATTCTTTTTTGTAAATTTTACAATATTCTTAAAATTATTTAAAAGAATTTCAACAAATTATTATATTTTTTTTAATTCTAAACAAGATTCAAAATTTAAAATTCAAAATAATATATATATATATATATATATATTATATATATATATATATATATATATATATATTACATAATCTGTGTTATTATAAATTTCATAAGATGGATAACTTTTTTAAAAAAAGTTGAATTTTGAATGTAGGATATTCTGGAGATTATGAAGAAATGTTAAGTTTTGTTAAATCTATTGTTCTTTTTCAGCCATTGATGATTTTTGTGGAGAGTTGAACATTTGTTTCAAAAAAAAACTTTTAACAGGTGGGAGGGGAGGGGAAACCCATAATGGTTTCTCTAATTAATCCAATGTTTCTTGCTTTGCCTCATAAAAAGGGTCTCTTGCTTTGCCGCATAAAAATCCTTTTTTTCTTTCTAATTTATGTTTATTGATTTATATTTATTATTTAAGTTTAGTATCGATCAAGTTGAGTAAATAATTAATTAGTAAGTAAAGAATAGAGTTATTGTGAATCTTATATAATTAGGACTATATAAGATTTAAAATAAAATTATCTAAAAAAAAATGAAATCTAAAAAATTATGAGATAAAATTTACTAATTTAACTTAAAAAAAAAAAAAACTCCATTGCTAAACGCCATAACTTTTAGTAGGTCAGTCCACTTTGACCTGGAACACATCAGTCCTCTCTTTCTCCTTGAGCTTTGGAACAAACAATTTTAGAACTCCATTTCTCATCTCCGCTTTAATATCATTAATATTGTATAGTTTCTCAGGGAGATCAATCCTGCTTGAAATTCTCCTTCCACTTTCGTCATCCTCGTATTCCTTTTGGCCTTCACCTTTGATAATTAGTGTGTTGTTCTTCACAGACACCTTGACGTTCTCCTTGCCTAATCCAGGCATATCCAATTTAAGATGGAGGCCATCCTTTTTCTCCTTTGCATCCCAGCCACGACGGATTCTAGACGCAACTGGTGAGTCGGATAAGAAGTCCATCGCATTTAGAATCTGGCTCAGACTCCGCGAAGAGAATGGATAGAACACATCTGCTAACAAATTTACAAAAATATGTCATCAAGTCTAGCGATGGAGAATCAAGAGCAAATCAACTAGAAAGACTGGGCAAATTCGGGAAAACAAATTCCTTACGAAGGTTAGGGTGATAATAAATCTCAGCACCAGATGGTCAACTCAATTAAAATAAGCAGAGCATACCAAACTCGCAAAGCAATCAAATATTGGAAGTACATAAATCAAGTCTGAACGTCGACAACAATGTGTCAATAACAATAACTAGGCAATATAATTAGGGAAAGCAGGGATAAATTTCACACTCTTTAACAAGACAGAACTCAAAAACAGGAAGGAATTACGAACAGCGCAAAACAATGTAAAAAGTTATGGACATGTATTTCAAAGGGTAAAAACAGAGTACGGTCTGTTAAGACCAGAGGTCAATATATAATTCAAGTATGGAGTTAGGGAGAGTGATTACGACTACCAGAGAAAGGCGAGAGATCGCGGCGGCTGTAGAGAACGGGATCAGAGCGGCGATCGACGTTTCCGTCATCATCGACATCTTCGTACTGACGGATAGCGTTTGTGTTGAACAGCCCAGAGTAGGTAACCGGACGGAGCGACCTGCGCAGAAGGTTAGAGCACACAAGGCTCTTTAAAGGCAGAGAAGAAGCCATTTCTGTTTCTGACTGAAGAAACTGATCGAGCTTGGGGAACACGAAAGAAGCACACGGGTTTTACTTTATCAGGGAGCTTATCGACTGTATACCACGACGATAATAGTGGACATCTTATATAAGGGTAGGGACGAGTGAGTGTGTAGAACGTACGATAAGAAACTTCTGGAAGGATTCCGATGCCCTTCTCCTTTCCTTCAACGGCTTTATTAGAAGCCCTTTTTTGGTCCAATGGACCGATACTAGCCCACAGAAATTGGAGTCTCAATTCGTTGGAGAATGGGCTGCTAAACTATTTAGGTATTGTAAATTTGATCTAGATTAAGGACTAAAAAGCTATAAGAAAAAGACTAAGAACTAAATTTATTAAATGTAAATAATTTAAGGACTAAATACGCCAGTCTTTCTAACTTCGAGGGATGGGAGGGGTTTAATTATCAATTTTTGTCAAGTTGAGAAGTTAATTGAAGTTACTGAACAATTTAGGGGCATATGATAATTATTCGACTTTTACAATCTTAGGAATAACAGGTGAAGATAAGTAACGTAGACAACCGCAGCGGTGGTGCCGGGTAGCTACGCCGTGATCCAGCAAAATGATGATAGATTTAAGCTCTTTCTCCGACGAGAAATTCGACCCCAAGAAATGGATAAATGTAGCATGTCAATCACGGCACCCGGAGGATCCCCTGGACAAGCACCTTGTAGATCTGGAAATGAAGCTTCAGATGGTGTATGAGGAAATCGACGCCTCCCTCGAAGAACAGAGTGCCGGAGCACTTCTGCGAGTTCCCCGCGCCACTCGCGACATCATTCGTCTCCGTGATGACGCCGTCTCCCTCCGCTCTTCCGTTGCTTCAATATTCCAGAAGATTATTAAGGTCACTGCGCATTTCTTCTCCTTCACTTGATTCGCATGGTGCATCTGCAATTCAATTTATGGTGATTATTAAGATTAGTAATTATTATTAGAAATATGAACATGAGTATTTTTTTTAATAGGCTGAGGGATCATCTGCGGAATCCGTAGCTACACTTGCAAAGATTGATACTGTCAAGCGGAGAATGGAGTCTGCTTATGAAACATTGCAGGTAGAAGTCAAGACAGTCATTTTTCTTTTATTTATATTTATTTCCTGTTTCGATCTGAGACAGCTCCAGAGTCTGGCAATACCAAATTCTTGTATTAAACGATGACAGGATGCTGCCGGTTTAACACAATTGAGTTCCACGGTAGAGGATGTATTTGCTACAGGAGATCTTCCGCGAGTGGCAGAAACCTTGGCTAACATGAGACATTGCTTATCTGCAGTTGGTGAAGTAATGTGCACGGACTTGATTTTGATTGTGATATGTTTTACCACTACTTTTGTAGGCGTCTCACTTATAAGTAATTGTAAATTTCAGGTTGCAGAATTTGCCAATGTTAGGAAGCAGCTTGAAGTATTAGAAGACAGACTAGACTCAATGGTGCAACCTCGGTTGACAGATGCATTAGCCAGTCGCAAGGTAGTCTTCCTCACCATTTATGGAATTACCTGTATTCCTAGATTCCACCAAATTCTAAAATTTCCCCTTCTTTTATTTTTATTTTTATAATGTTTGATTAATTAGGCCATGGTATTCCTTGTTTCGCTCTTTGGTAGGTCGATGTTGCCAAAGATATGAGAGGAATTCTTATCAGAATTGGGAGATTCAAGTCTTTAGAGATGCATTACTCCAAAGTCCACCTCAAACCTATTAAAAAATTATGGGAAGATTTTGAGTTTAGACAACAAGCTAGTAAACTTGCTAGTGAGAAAAATGAAGCAGAAAAGCTTCCAAGTCATGATTATCAATCTAACTCGTCTGACATATCATTCTCGAGTTGGTTGCCAAGTTTCTATGATGAATTGCTGCTTTACCTTGAACAAGAGTGGAAATGGTATGACAAATCTTTCTTTTATCCTGTAATCAGTCTTATTGGGGTTTACTTTCAGTAACGCGTGGTACTTTATCTGAGATGATTCATTTCTCTTATATGAGTAGCTTCAGAAGCTTAGCCATGAATAGAAACTTAAAGGTTTAGTTCCAACTTTTACATTACCATGGTCAGTGCAAGATGGGGTGGAACAAGGCAATAGCAGAAGAAAGCTTTTAGTATTGGTGTCCATGTTTCTTTCAGTTGGCAATTTTTATGTCAATAAATGTTTTGATAGGAGTTGAATTGGCAAGACCAGCTAGAATAAGGAATGGAAGAGGGATAGGCAAATAAAGGTTTCAAGTATTAGGGTAAATCAGTTTGTTTTGCCAACCGTTTTCTTTACATGTTTAGTTTGAGCAATGATAGTTTAAGAGAATTTTGTTTTGGCACCTATTAGCAGTACAGAAATAAAGTACTTGATATGAGGCCCTTTCTGTAATATAATGTTTTGGGTAAGTATTTCTTTTCTTGTTTATGGGATAATGAAAGTTCAACAGAAACTGTAATAGTACATACAGAAGTTCAATTGGTTTCTTTTGCAGGTGTATGCTTGCTTTTCCAGATGATTATAGAACTTTGGTCCCAAAACTACTGAGTGAAGTTATGGCAGCTATTGGTCAAAGTTTTCTTCTTCGCATTAACCTTGCGACTGGAGATGTTGTTCCAGAGACAAAAGCATTGTCGAAAGGTTACTTATTCTTCTGTCAAAAATCCTTATTTGGAGTCATTTTGGAAGTAGAAATATACTTTCTACATTTGATAAGAGATTGAAATATGTGTATATATTTTTTAATTTGAATTTTTTGTATTTGATTATTGAAATTATAGAATGACTAATTTGAGAAAAAATACATTTTAAATAAACATTACAGTTGGTCTGAATTTTTATTTAAATTCTGCAAAAAAATGTTTGGACAAATGTACCCCCAATTTCTTAATGTCTGGTCTAATATTTCTATTATTCTGTGTAGCTTGTTTCTTGTAGAAGAGTGGAAATGGTATGACAAATCTTTCTTTTATCCTGTAAACAGTCTTATTGGGTTTTTGTTAGTACTTCCTCAAGTGGTAAAAGATTTCCTACGTTTTTACATGCATTCATCTAGATCAGAAAAGCTGATAAATTTGGTTCATATAATTCTATGATTATTCCTTGGTGGCTTTGAATGCATGATTGTATCTGCTGGTTCATGTTACAGTCCAGCACTTATGGGCTAGACCAAATGCAATGGAAAGGGTAGATCATAATGTTTTCAAAACTTTCAGGTGTATTAGATATCTTATCAGCAGATATTCCAAAAAGTGTCAAAGTCCAAACCAAGCACTTGGAAGCATTGATAGAACTACATAATACAACAGGAAGCTTTGCTAGGAATATTCAGCACCTGTTTTCAAATGCAGACCTACCAGTTTTGTTGGATGCCATGAAGTCTATCTACCTTCCTTATGAATCATTCAAACACAGGTAGATCTATACATGCGTGTTTAGCCTGTGCATGATAGTCTTGGGTTTATTTGAAATCTTATTTCTAGGAAGTTATTTTGCCTTTGCTGTCCATGTAGAATCATGAATTCTTTTTGTCTACAAATCTACTTAGCTAATTTTGTGTGTCAGTTTGTATTTGAGCAATATATCATCTGATTATGAGACTATCTGCTGGAAAAAATTCAGATTTTAAAGTATGACTTATGACTTTGTATGATTTGACATTTTGTGTAACATTATACTAAATCCGGTATCTAAGAAACAACTTTGCACGAGGAATTAAACCTTATCCATAGAGGGAGCTTGGGAAAACTCAGTACAGAGAAAAGGTTCATGAATTATGATATCATGTGTTTTAGCTTTCTGCAACTTGTATAATAAAGAATGTTTCCCCCCTGATGATTAGTTTGAAAGGTTTTCATTTTAAGAGACATATGTGTGGATAATATTTAAGTTCTCTATATTGCTTCTTTTATGGTTTTCTATATTTAAATCTCTTATACATTTTTGACTCAGATTGGTTTATTTTTCAGGTATGGTCAAATGGAGCGTGTTGTACTTTCCAGTGAGATTGCTGGACTTGATCTTAGAGGAGCTGTTACTCGGTTTGTTGGTATCCAGGGAATTGAGCTCAGTGAAACAGTTAGAAGAATGGAAGAGTCCATCCCACAGGTTATTATACTTCTTGAAGCAGCTGTTGAGAGATGCATTACCTTCACTGGTGGTTCTGAGGCAGATGAGCTAATCCTTGCCCTTGATGATATAATGTTACAATATATATCCTCCCTGCAAGAAGTCTTAAAATCACTAAGAGTTGTTTGTGGAGTGGATGTTTCTACTGATGGAGTTGGTCCAAAGAAAGATGGTGGAGCTGACAGAAAGGATGGAGCTTCTCATGCTCGTAAAGTTGATTTTCTGTCTAATGAGGAGGAATGGGCTTTTGTCCAGGGGGCTCTTCAGATTCTTACCGTTGCTGATTGTTTGACCAGTAGATCGTCTGTCTTTGAAGCTTCCTTAAGAGCTACTCTTGCTAGATTGAGTACCAATCTGTCTGTTGCAGCATTTGGCTCAAATCTCAATCAAAACCAATCACATTTGGCTAGTGATGCTAGAAGTTCTGAATCATCTACAGCTGGTAGGGCTGCCTTGGATGTGGCCACTTTGAGGCTTACTGATGCTCCTGAAAAGGCTCGGAAGCTTTTCAACCTTTTAGAGCAGGTACTTCTGAATATCTTAAAAGCATCTTTCTTTTGCAAAAAGAGTAGTAGATATTTTCTTTTGCTATTGACAATTAGGAAACGCTTCATGTGCATTATTTTTAACAATCAAGATTTTGAACTGGATAAGGTAGATGTTTCACCAATTATTACTGTTTCATGCAGGCTAAAGATCCCAGGTTTCATGCACTCCCACTTGCTTCTCAACGAGTTGCAGCATTTGCAGATGCTGTCAATGAGCTTGTCTATGATGTCCTTATATCAAAAGTACGACAACATTTCAATGATTTGTGTCGTATGCCTGTCTGGTCTTCGGTGGATGAACCAACTGCTTTTCCCCTCCCGAGTTTTAGTTCATACCCTCAATCCTATGTCACCAATGTGGGAGAATATCTTCTTACTTTGCCCCAACAACTAGAGCCACTTGCTGAAGGCATCTCTAACAGTGATGTTAATGCTGATGAAGCTCAATTTTTTGCTACTGAATGGATGTTCAAGGTAACTAAATAACTTGTTTCCCTTGTGTCCTGACTTGAACTATTATTTCTGTTGAATGGTGGAATGATAATTATAAAATATGGCTGGTAGCAGGGAAGGAAACGTGTTTGCATATTTGTCCACTATGAGCTAAGATGCAATCCATTGTATGCTTTGTTGATTTAGGAAGAAAAGTTAGCACTAGATGGGACTCTAAGTTAGGGAAGCTCCAAATCATAACCAATAAAACAGCTTGCCTAAAACGTTATCTAGTCTAAAAAACGTCTAAGTAGTTCCCTTTTAAGGAGTCTACTGTTCCAAGCACTTCAATTTATAGCTTTAAATTTATGCAGATGAGATTTTCATTCAGTTAGTCACTTTTTTTTGTTTGTTTTTTTATTTTAAAGGTTGCGGAGGGTGCTACAGCTCTTTACATGGAGCAGCTAAGGGGAATCCAGCATATATCGGATCGTGGAGCACAACAGCTTTCTGTTGATATTGAATATTTGAGCAATGTGTTGTCTGCACTCTCAATGCCCATTCCTCCGGTCCTTTCTACCTTCCACATGTGCCTTTCAACTCCAAGGGATCAGCTTAAGGATCTCCTGAAATCTGACTCAGGAAATCAACTTGATCTTACTACAGCAAATCTTGTGTGCAAGATGCGGCGTGTGAGTTTTGAAAATTGACAATTTTCAGAAGTTTTGAGCAACACCAACAAATGAAAAATTCCCCGCTCAACATTTCAGGACCATACCTTGCCCTGACGTCGTCTTTTAAGGAGATACAGGGCAGACTTTGTACATGTTTGCCTGATGTTCTAACCAGCGGATTACATCACAATTTGGCGTGCGAATTGGGCACATCGCCGAGCACCTGGGACCAATCTTGAAGTCTGGACGACTTTTGGCTTTTGTTGATCGTGGTCAGCTCGTATTCAATTTTGCTGAAATTCTCGTCTATCCCAGTGTTAAGTAGCAGGATTATTTTGCACCGAAAAAGGAAAAGTAACACGATTTGTACATTCGCATGGTAGAGGAACAGTGGCAATACTAGACTTAATTTTGTGAAAGTAATTTTATAAAAGAGAACTTACTGATGTTTTATGGTTAAAAAAATTTATAACAATTGAGTATGCATGTAGCAATTAATTTTAAAAATGGGAACGAAAGTAATATAATTATATTTTTTTAGAAGTGCTATATTATATGCATAATAAGTCGGTAGTTCAGAATAAGAATGAATTTATAATAAAGTGAATTTTTTTGATATTTTAGGGTTAATATGCAATATACTTCAAAGATTTTTATATCCTAATTTTATATATTAAAAACAGTTTCGTGGTGAAAATAATAATACTACTAATTTTTTTTTTTTTTTTTTTTAAAACAAGTTGAAATGTCGTTTGGAAAATCGCCATGGCCACGTCACTAAAGCTTTCAGAGGTAGTGTCTTGCACCGAACAAAGAGACAAATTAAAAGAAAAAAAAAAAAAGGTTCAAACTGATCGAGAACCCATTAGAATTAGGTATTTTCAGATTTGACTTCATGTAAAGTTACCGAACCACTGCCACGTCCAAGAATTTTACTTCTTTTTTTTTCGTTTTTTCCCCTCTTTCTTTTCAGAGTGATCCCTGTGCAAAGATCCAAGCAAGCAGAACAATTCTTGAAAAGCATAAATGCCTTGTAAGTGCAGTGTTCAAAAAGTATTCCATCCCACAGGCTGAACTAGAAAACTGTATCAAAAGCCATGGAGAATCATTTTCTTTTCCATATATCTAATCCCCCGACTTTAGGCCTTCTGACCCTTGTAAAAGAAGACCAAAGGAGAAGTCTTGATAAAAGTAGAATTTGTTTACCTGCCCCAACCTCATTGAAACAAGTTACACGATTTAAAGAGTAGGGGGAAAAAAAAGGACTATCACAAATCAAGTTTATAAGGATCTTGTGGTCCTCAATCAGCCACAATAGTTTAAAAATGATACTACACCAAAGTGTGTTTTTGGTGTTGTTGACTGAGGACCATAATGTCTACATAGACTTCACAGCAGAATTTTCTGACAAAGTGAACATGGCATGTAAGCGGACCTCAAATCAACCTTACGATTCCAAAATCCAAATAGGTGGAACTCTATTTTACTTTTGAGAAGGCCAAACTAGAACTTAAAAAAGGACTTTGGGATGAGCATGAAGGATTAGAAAAGGATTACCATAATAGTTAAAGGGAGAAACTATTCCAGCATTTCTTCTTTAATATTTATAGCCAAAATATCGATCTCTTATTCATAACCAGATTGCCAGTAAATGCTTCATTCTTTACAAGGTTTCATTAGCTGCCTTGCAACTGCATGGTGCCTGCATAGTTCAACTCATAGAGTGAACAGAAGAGAGGTGCATAACAAGGGTGGAGGAGTTTACCTATCAGTCAATAATCATTGGAAAGTATGACAGACAAACTATGTGGATTCCTGTACAAGTAGGATAACATGCGTCACAAAGAACATTGAAGACAAGAATTTCCACTGGATCATCCGAGTAAACAAATAGAAGATGCAACCCAGGATGCTGGCAGCAGACATAAAAAAAATTTACTAGTTACCTCGTGGGGGGCAAAGTGATTTCCCTCAGCAGCTGAACTACCCATGTATACATAAAGTATCTGTTATATAGCTACATAAGAAAAGATTCCAGATGCCCAAGTAAAGGGAAAAAACCTCCAAAGAGGACCCTTAAGAGTAATTAGTTCATCCAAAGCGTCAAAAGCCCAAGTAGATCATTAAATAGTTACAACAATTAAGTCATACCTACCTCAACCTTTTCTCTCTAAATATATTGATGATATGGAGGTGGTAAGTCTCAGTAAAGCTGTGAGAAAAAAAACAGTTTCACCCATGATGAAAATAGAAGTTGACTCCAAAGCACACATTCATGAACTGATAAGAGTGTTGAAAAATGTCTACCTCTTCGACTTCAAATTCCAAACATCTATCCACACAATCCTCAATATGGGCGAACTGGACTTCGAGATGACCTCCTTTTACCATGTCGAATAGGAGAGCGAGATCTGCTTCTTTCACGTTCACGATATCTATCCCTCCCATTCCTGGAATTACTCTGCCTCCAATCTGATCCTCTACGGTCTCGACCTCCTCTCTCATTCCTATCCCGAGATCTCTCATGGTCACCATCTCGTTCTCTATCACGGTCCCAACTACGATGCCTGTCCCTCTCAGTTGACTCACTTTTACGTCTGCTCTCATACTCTTTCTCCCTTTGCTTCTTCCGCTCTTCTGCTTCCTTCTCCCTAGCTAATTTCTCATCTTCCCTTGCCTTCTCTTTAGCTGCCTATAACAGAGTTTTTAAAAAATAACTCTTCCTACCACAGCAAAAATTAAAAGAAAAAAGAACTGGGAGGTGGATAAGGAATTGGGGAAGGAAATAGTGTATAAGAGATGGAAGGTGAAGAAAACTCAGATGTGCAACATATGGGAGGAAATCACCTTGTACTCTGAGAGAAAATCTCGGACCATACCATACCCCATATGCTGCTTGCCAGTGATATGGGATTGAGTTCTCTCAGCAGCATCATTTGCAACTAGAAAAGAGCCACATATTTCACACAGAGCCATCTTTTTCTCCTGGGCCATCATTAAGACTTTATCTTGTAGTGGTTGCTGAGTCAAAGTTGATTTCTCTGTGTTAAGCATTTCCACCTGCAAAATGATGAAGTCATCGTAAAATTTCTAGATCTCTAAAGCCACAAAAATTTAGAACTCAAGATATCCACATCAAGTAATATACTTTTCTCATGAGTGCTTCAGCTTCATCAACTTTTCCTGATTCACCAAGAGATTCCACCTGTTCTAGTAGGTTCTTAATTTTTTCCTCCAAAACAGATAACTGCTCAGATTTTTCTGCTGATATTGGAGGTGGAGGAGGAACTTCAACCTCCTGAGCAAGGCGTTCTCGACCACGTCTAACTCTTCTATCCAAGTCCATAACCTAATACAAATATTTATCAACAGGTATAATAATCATAACGACAAACAGAAAACGAAAGTGAAGCTTTTTATCCACAAAGTGCCCTAAATTTACAGTGAAAAGAGTAGAACTAAGTCAGAAAATCTCACCAACTTCTCACAGAAATGGGCAAGCTCTGCCTCAAACTTTGGAACATATGCATCATGTCTGGGAGATGCCTCAAAACTGAAAACCAAGAGAACAAACTTTAATAAGATAATTGCAGACTCACTTGCACATAAAAGCTGTAGAGGGGAATAGTCATAAAGAATACACACTAAGCTATTTGACCATAAAAATGAAATAGTAATTAACTATGAAATTAAAGACCATAGCTTCAGTCTACTTCCATCAGATAGTCTAATTGCAACTAACTGAAAGAAAAAATAAGTATGTAATAGCAGAAAATGCACATTGGGATGACAGGGTGTAACATTAGACCGTAACCAAAGAACCTAAAATATCAACATAACATTATTGCAAACTAATATTGAATAAAAATCCCAGACATGGCAATAAAAAGATCCCCTCCAATAAACTGTGAGAGTAATTTGTTTTTGAACAGTAGCTTTTATACATCTGCAAGATTAATTACTTTTAGTGCTATAGAATAACAAAATAATGGTTGATTAAAATTTCAGATGCTTTCTAACACATACCAAAAATCAAGATAAGAGAATGCATCAAAATCTAGTGCTAAGTGAGGATGACACCCAATATTTCTTATATCTGTAAAAAAGAATCATTTATAAAGCCCCAAAAGCAATAGTCAAACATATGACCCATAGGTTATGCACACAAGTATCTGAGAACAGATTGGTTGCAGCAAGTCAGTAGGACGAATAATTAGATAGTTGCAGAAATAAAAGTTCGTTCAGAATCGTGCATAACTAACCAAAATTAAATTAGATGAGCTATTCCAAAGCATAAACAGGGATTACCTTTCCTTCAACTTTGGATCATGAATTTTGGGGCATGGACCTGATCAAAGAGCACAAGAAGAATAATAATCAGAAAGATTCAGCGAACAACACATTGATTTAAAACTCAAAAAGCAGAGGAAAAAAGAAATACAAAACAAAGCAAATTAATAAATATAGCATAGACTCACCTAAATCACTTCGGGTGTTCACAAATAGATCATGGGGACAAAACCGGACCATATAGAAACTGCAAACTTCTTTACTATCCCACGTAACTTCCTTGTATCCCTTTTTCTCTTCTTCAGTTAAATTACGAGCTACAAATTTACCACAGGAAAATAAGAAAAGTTGTACTAATTTTATTTGAAAAGGGAAGATGAACATGTAACCAAACACATCCTTTAATTTCCTAGATACGTATCAAATCGAATATCTCAACAAAACCGAATCGCAGTTAATGCGAATTCAGAGACGTGCACTACTGGCTCACATTTTTAATCTAATGCACATTAAATCTCTTCCTTTGGTTGTCCAGATGGGCAGAATGAACAAACAGATATTCCTTTTGACAAATTCATGAGCAAGTAAAGATTTAAATTTAAGCGATAAAACTGTTTATTCATCAATTTTTAAATAAATAAGAGGGGTTTTCACGAGAGATTTACCAGCACCCATGAGTTCATCCAGCAAAGCTCTTTGAGCATCCATGATCGAAACGAAATAAAATTTGATGAGGCCGAAATATACTTTAGCAGCTAGAAAACAATTAAATAAGATTCAAAAAGGACTAGGGTTGTGATGTTCCCTTCCCCGCAGATTTTGCGGGATTCTTGAATGATTGGGCAACGAGGAAGTTAAAGTAAATAAATAAAAGCAAATTTGAGCTTGGATTTCGTTCCTATTCTTATAAATTAGGGTTTCTTCATCATCCAGTCGTAGAACAGAAAAAGGAACTACTCCGGCGCTTATCGGGACAAAACAAGAGGGTTAGCAGACTATGGCTGTCCCTCCCTCTTTCACAATACCCTGTTTAGCTCTTCACACTTCAAATTATTGTTATTTATTATGGAATTTTCTAATTCAGTCCTTAATTATTTATAATTATCAGAATTAGTCTAATATTATTTTATTTCAAATAAAATAAATTTTTAAATTTGTCTTGAAATCAAAATTACCTAAAATTTAATTTTTTTTACACGTGATTAAGATATCATTAATAAAATTATTAGCAAATAAATATATTAAATTATAATTTAAAATATAAAAACTTTAATTAAATATTAATAATTTAAATAATAAAATTAAAACATTATATTTTAAAAACATCTCAAAAATTAAATAATTCAATAGGAAGAAAATAGGACGAAGGAAAATCCTTGATTTGACTGAATCTGAATCCAAATAGGGGATTTAAGGAAAATCCTCAAAGCGATATAATTCCATCCGTATTATTTTTCCTTGTCCTTAACGTTATTAAACCCTCTTATCGAATCTCGATGTCCTAAGTCCTAAATATCCACATTCTTCTCCATTTCAATTTTATTTTCTACTTGCCGGTTACGAACTCCATTGACTTACCTAATTCTATCAAATTTCTCTGATCGCCGAGCCAAAGGTATAATCTCGCGGTCTAATAGTTGGAAATGGATTTTTTATGGAATCAGGAGATGTTTATATTGTTGTTTATTTTATTTTTTTAGTAATTTAATTTTTTTGTGGAATTTATTGGAGATCAGAAGATGGGGGATGGAGGAAACCCGTCAAGGTATGTCAAATTGACTAAAGATCAAGCACCTGTAGAAGACATTAAACCCGGCGAGCTCAATCAGCCAATTGAAGTTCCTCAGGTAAAGGTTTTTGGTCGATTGAGATGCCAAGTATTTAGACGGTAACTTTGCATGACGAAGATAATTTATTGCTGATTTTGGAATTTTCTGTCCTTGTTCAAGTAGCGCTGAATGAATTATTTTTAAGAGTGTCGATCCTTGAATTTATTGCTGTCAGTAGATTTGTTCTTTAGCAATGACACATCCAATCTTGTTATGAAGGATCTAGCTTTTGCTGCGGTAATTGTATATACTAAGTTAGTATTTGGGCCTAATCGGTTCCAAAGAGAACAGCAGTTATGCATTCAAAAGTGTTTGCTCATTTTTAAATTTGGCTATGGGCTGGGGTGGGGGGTTGTGAATGGGTGGTGGAGTTGATGTCTGAATTACCTGATGCAAAGATGTAGGAAAATATAACATGATATTTGTGCTGACATGTTGGTAATATTGGATACCTGCTTCTTTTACTTGGCAGTTGGCTGGCCGCAAGTGCAGTGAATGTGGCCAAACTTTACCTGAAAGCTTTGAGCCTCCAGCAGATGAACCATGGACAACAGGGATTTTTGGCTGTGCTGAAGATACTGAAAGTTGTAAGTCCAGCTATTGACACGACAGCTATACACTCCAGATATTTTACTAGGATCTCTTTTGATGAGTAGTTTGTTGTACTTCTGATATTCTTTGCATTCTTTTATGTTTGTGGTTATCCTGTAATTTGGATAGGGGGCCTGGTAATGCTTTTATTTTTATTAACTACATAAACTAAATATGTTTTCTTTCTGGAAGACTCTGTCTGTCCTATTAAAGGGGAGTCTTGCTAAGAAGTCAAGAACGTGCTTTTCCTCTCTATTAAGATTTGTGAAGATCTACTTGAATTTTAGTTGTAGAGGAAGTCCAGATACTATTTATGATATCCTAGTTCTTTTTAGTATCTGAGTTGCTTAGCAATTTATTTTTATGTATGTTGGTTGTAATTATTCACTCAGCTTGATATTTTGATAATGGAATTGTTTTCTGCAACTTATGATGGTTGGAAAATGGATGAGTTCATTGCAAGTGAAGTTGAGAAGGTTGGCAATTGATTAATGTTATCTCCTTATGTTTTGGTGGTTTTTTTACCCTTTCGTCCCTCTTCTATTTCTTTCTGTTTTGAATTGAGCTTAGAGAAGGCATATCCTATGTAAACTTATTACTCTTACTTGACACAAGTATTTAGTGGAGCATTTGATCACAAGCAAGTTATCACCTAACATCATTAGTAAACGTAGTCAATAGAGTGACCTATGTATTAGTGGAACTCTAATCCTTTGAAACATAGGGAAGTTAGATGTTACACTTCTGTTTGAAAATATTTATATTATAGAATACTGGACATATAATCTTTTGTCATGTCAACGTGAACATTTAATTTTGGACAAAAATAATATTATGTGATAATTTGGGCCTAGGGAAGAGGTAGTGAATGATTGGAATGGTTAGACATTCCTTTCTTTAATATAATGAAAAAATGCTTCTTTGTTTCCAAAACTTTGATGGGTGAAATTCTTCTAGTGAGTTGAATTTTAGAGTATTTCTAAATCAATCATGCATATCATCTGCAATTGTAACTATACTCTGTATTTCTTTACTGTAACTATGTACTATAATGCACTTTGTTATAGAAGAGTTACACTGCAATATTAGCATTCTCTTTGAAGTAGGATTATCATTCAAAAAAAAAAAGAAAAAAAGAAAAAAGAAAAAAGAAAGAAAATAAACACACAAGTGGTACTGACCTTAACTTGTTCAAGAAAATGTAGAAATATGGATGGTGTGGGATTGGAGTATTGCTATGGCTAGGTTTGATGACAATGCTACCAGGTTGCATAAATGCTGAGTTTTCTCAAAGCATTTTTTTTATTAATTTAAGGAAATTGAGGGACAAAGGGATTTCTAACAGTTTGTTTGATACTTCTGTTGGGATATACAATGTTGTTTTTCTTTCTATAGGATGTTGAACATTTTGTTGTTTTAGCATTTTCTACTAGATGGTCCTGCATTATCTGCAATAAGCTTCTGCATTTCTCATCTGGCTTTTATTTTTCTCAACAGGTTGGATGGGCCTTTTCTGTCCTTGTGTCTTGTTTGGACGAAACATAGAGAATCTGAGAGAAGATACACCTTGGACTACACCTTGTGTTTGCCATGCTATTTTCGTTGAGGGTGGCATTGCACTTGCAACTGCAATAGCAGCTTTCCATGGTATTGAGCCAAGGACATCATTCCTCATTTGTGAAGGTTTGTTTTTTAGCTGGTGGATGTGTGGTATATACACTGGTCTTGTGAGGCAGTCACTGCAGAAGAAATATCATCTGAAGGTACTGTTCATCTTTACTTAAAAGTGGGATGCTTTGAGATGAGTAAATTTTGTATATATTTATCTACTTCAATCTTCATGCCCTGCATATTTGTTATTTCTGCACTAACCTTGCTCAATACTGATAAGGTGCATGAAGGATGGAATTGACTGGTGTTATTTTGGTGAAGAAGCTCTTATCTTTTTATCTTTTTTGGTTCAAATAAGAAATGAAGAACATATGTGATGGATCTCTTTTTTATTAGGATTTTTCTCGCCTTTGCCAATATAAATTTCAGATCCATTGTTCTTCCTACTGGGCTAACGCATTCAGCATTACTTAACTGCAGAACTCACCATGTGACCCGTGCTTGGTTCACTGCTGCATGCACTGGTGTGCTCTGTGCCAGGAGCACAGGGAGATGAAAGGACGCCTTTCTGATGATACTCCCATGCCAATGACCATCGTCAATCCTCCTCCTGTGCAAGAGATGAGCACCGCTGGCGGTAATAGAGATTCTGCACCGTCATCAAGAAATGACACTGATCATACCAATTTAGAGATGCAAGCATTGTGATAGCATGCCCTACCCTTCAAAATAGGGAATATTTCTCTCCTTACTTTTTAAGTGAGGGTTTTGAGAATTATAGTTTATACTGAACTGGAGATTTGATTATCATTATAAAGAGTTGCATTTTCTAGAAGTATTCATCCGATTCATTTCGTTCATTCTTGAATTGTATAAATTTCTGTTGGCTGGTTTTGTTTACTACTGTTCGGATGAATAGTTAATGGCCACCACTCCGCAGTTGATGCTACTAGACTGTACAAGCATGTGCATTTGACTTCATCTTTTTGGCTTAAGCTCCCGAAGGTCTGGCTTTCATGCCATACCTGTCAAAGAGGAAATTTGACTTCAATTTGGAATGGATTTGAAAAGCACCCCTTAATTTTAAACTTGACATTAAACATATTTAAATTTCTCACAAATTTTCATTTTTACTAGGAGAATGTTTTTCTAATTACAGCTTTGGTTTTCGTTCCAATAGCTCTGTTGTTATTCCCTCTCATATTCAGGTAAGGTGAGAAATACCAAAGAACAGATGATTGATAATATAACATTTGTACATGTTTCCGGTTTCGATAAAAAGGAAAAACGAAAAAAGAAGAAAGATAATATAACAGATTCAAACAACAAAGAATCATGCCTAATTCGAAATAACAAAGAAGCTCTGGCAGTTGAAGCTGCCTACCAAAAATGTTAATGGTAACTTGCCAATTCATATATCGTGGTACCTTTTAATTTCATCTTGTGCGTAAAATCATTAAGTTTCTCTGTTACTTCTTAAACCCTGTGACCAAAAATGGTGGCAATCTAGCCCAAACAATCAAAACGGTCCGCCCCTTAAAGGTCTCACAAGAAATGGAAGAAAAATTGTAAGATTTTATACCTAAAGATGGCGGAACTTCAGCCATACCATCTCTCAGGAGACTGATTTTGTTTTAAAGAAAGCAGATTACCTCTTACAAGCAGAAACAGGATTTTCCTCTTACCAGTCAATAATAATCAATAAATAAATTTGAAGAATGGGCTAAATATAAATCCTAAGAATATGATTATGATTTTCCTTGTTCTGATGCACTATGCTTGTCATTGTCATTGCTCCCATTGTTTCTTTGCATTTCAAGCAACTTCTGTTGTTGTTCTTCCCCTTCCGGAGTACTGGTTTCTTTCACGGGTTTAGGCTTGCTGGTGGACTGCTGGTACATGATTCCTCCCAGCATGCAAATCAAAAGCCCCACTGTACCAACCAATGTGGAATGCTTGTCCCAGATAATTAGATTTATCACAACTGTCAATAGCTTGTTCACGATACCCAGAACAGTAAATCCCGTTGCAGAGATTGCCCTGCGGCAAGAAAACCCAAAGAAAGAGATAGCTAAACCAAATAAGCATGACAAACCCACTGGCAAGAGCACCTGAAAAGAGTACCAATCTGATTCATCTGAAATTTCATGCTTGATCTTTTTCAACTCTCCCATTATAAGCAGCTCTACAGGAAAAAGTAAGAGAGCCTCAAGATTGTTGTACAGAACAAGACCCCATGTGTTCAAGCCAATGGTCATAACCACATGCTTAATATACACAAAATCTATGGACATGCTCACTAAGTAAGCAAGAGCCCAACTATAAGCTGTAATAGTGAACTGGTAATCAGTGATGACATAAAGAATGCTGCCAGCAAATATGGTGGTCAGTGATGACCATGTCTTAAGAGAAGGCCAAGGCTGATGCAAGTAGAGGGTTTCTCCTATTGCAACAAAGATAGGAACAGCTGATCTGAAAACAATGAATGTATCAACATTGGCATGGAGGAGTAGTTCACTGTTGGTGAAAAGAGAAAGGTAGAAAATTATGGCAGCAGGTAAGAACCGCCACATTGTTAATAATTCTAACTTATCATGCTCTATGAGCTTGAGCCACCCACAGATGAGGACTCCAGCAGCACTAGTGAAATACTGTAATGCAGTTAATGCTCCAGGATAAGGAAATCTCATAACAGCCCATTTGTTGATTATAGAGAGTAAGGACGCAGAAAGACAGTACCCTGCAGCTATGCCATAGACCGAGGCTTGCTTCAGCAAGCCACTACACCAGGTAGATTGAGGTTCAAGGGAAGGTGGAGCTACCGACACCTCTGTCTTTGACGCATCGCCATCTTTGGGATTTTCCACATCAATGGACATCTGAATATCTCTTAAAGGGGGGAAAAACTGCGAAGAAAAACTCGCAATAAGCAAATCAAACGATTCTTTCCAATAAAGATTGCCAGTAAATCACGAACACATTCAGTTCAGCAGCAGCAAAAACCTGAAATTAAGCTAAAGAACACAACCATCCTAGGTAACGTACACTCTTATTCCATTTAAACAGCACCCATGAATCAAACCATTAACTCGTCAAATTTGCAAGTAGCAGTAGATATTTCAGATCAAATCTAACACACACACGAAGAGATCAAATCTAACGAACATTCAATATGCTCACCTTTTACTAAAACGTATTGTAGAATTCAGAGATTCGGTGATTTCGCGGGCGATATTTTCTGAACAGCCCTAGCTTCTTCACCCGCAAGTGTTTCCAATTCAGAAGAACTACAGTCTCAGCACCGGTCCTTAATTATTAAAACGTCATTGGAGAAGAAGAAGGGAAAAATAAAAAGAAAATAAAAAATTGATCAGTCGGTTTAAAAGGAATCTCCACCGTCCATATTTTCTAATCATTTAACATTTCTAAAAAGATGGTCAAAAATAGAAAAAAGCGGGTAAACCCGGTAAGCTGATCCGAACCGAAACCGTCTTCTTTTTCCTCCCGCCGGTTTCTCCGGTTCCGTCTTAAACCGATGCAACTTCTGGATTCTGGCTAAGAAGAGACCAAAAAGATATTTAATTTAGTAATCCAAAATATTATAAGGTATAAACTTTCAAATTATTATCCAAAGAATCTTTGGTACTTTTTGCTGTACTCAGTCCAGTAGGAAGCTTCAGAAACGGCAAAAAATGGCGTCGGAACTCCTTTCCCTTTCATCCATCTCAGCCCTTCATCCATTCCGTCTTTCTCACCGCCTCTTAAACCCTAACCCGACCTTCCTCAGCTTGAACTCTCCAAAACCATCCTACATTATCATCTGCGAATTCGCAGCGTCACAGTCCCGCCCAAACAAGAAACTCTCTTCTTCTCAAACCCACCACAACTACCCGGAATCCGACACCGAACCAGAAGGTTCAGGAGCTGCTTCTCCTACTCGGGGAGAAAAATTTCTTGATAGGCAACAGTCTATGGCAGCCTCAGCTATGGTTCTTGCTACCACCAAAAAGAAGAAGAAGAAGAAAGATAAGGCTTTGAAGGCCTCTTTGTTGCTGCCGAGCTGTTATGGTTGTGGAGCACCATTACATACATCGGAAACTGATGCTCCAGGTTATGTTGACCCTGATACGTACTACTTGGTAAGGTTAATTTCTATGCTTTTACTTTCTAAGTGCAATGTTTGTGATAGAGCTTCCTTTCTATTGTTGAGAGTGAAAAATGCTCGTTAATATAAATCATTTGTCAGTAGTTGTACTGCAGGCTACTGAACTTTTCAGCTAGGTTGAGCAATTGGTGGCATAGGCGTTCCTATTCTTTTTCAGTAAATTGTTTCTGAATTATTTGGAGTTGTTCTTGTACTTTTTGGAGTTTCCTAGGCCACTTGAATCAAAAAATTGTTAGGGGTCTATAGTATATGTAAGAATTAGCTTTCTTATGCAAATGGTAGTCCCTAAAGTTGAAATCAGGTTGCACTTGAAAGTTGACATTCATCTTTCAGTAGCAGGTTGAAATTTTTGCAGCGTTTCTCTATTGTGGCAGCTAATACTTGTAGTGGTTTGCAGAAGAAGAAACATCATCAATTAAGAACTGTTCTTTGTCGAAGGTGCCGCCTTCTGTCTCATGGGCACATGATCACTGCTGTTGGTGGTAATGGGGGTTATTCTGGAGGGAAGCAGTTTGTCTCTGCCGAGGAACTTCGAGAGAAGCTCTCTCATTTGCGCCATGAAAAAGCTTTGATAGTTAAATTGGTATGGTTCTCATGACATACATTTTTTTTTTCTTTATATATGGTTAATTTTCTTTTGATATTTCAGTCTTTGACGTATGACTTCAAATACAGGTATGTATCGATTATGCATTTCTACAAAAAATTTAAGGGCGCATGATTTACTATTTATGTTGATTCTGGTTTATCAATAATTTTGTCTTTAAATTTGTATGATTTTCCCACATCTCACATGCTCATATGTGTAGGTTGATATTGTAGACTTCAATGGTAGTTTTCTTGCTCGTGTCAGAGATCTTGCTGGTTCAAATCCAATTATACTAGTGGTAACTAAGGTATTTTAGATGGCTTAGTCATATTCTTCTCCACTACAACTATTGCTATCACTACCTAACTATAATTTTTTTTTTTTTTTTTTTTTTTGAAGGTTGATCTTCTCCCAAAAGGGACAGATCTCAATTGTGTCGGTGATTGGGTTGTGGAGGCCACATTGAAGAAGAAGCTTAAGTAAGTTATAGAATTCATTAGCTATTCTTTTCAAATGTTTATTTGCAATATCAGTATCGACCATTTTCTAAGAAAAATGATGTTTGGTAATTCTTCCATCTTGCTTGCTTGACACCTCTACATATAATCAAAATGTTTTCACATAAACCATGTTTTAACATGTGATACCTATCCTGTTCCCTTTTCCCATCTACCTCTTACATCTTAAGAGAAATTGTCTACTGAAAAAGAGGGGAGGGAAATGTCATTAATCTCTATCAGCTTCCTTAGAATTTTTTAACGTTTCAATCCTGATGTAAAATGCTAAAGGCACATTGATCTTTTTCAGTGTCATAAGTGTTCACTTGACAAGTTCAAAATCACTGGTTGGAATTACTGGAGTGGTTTCTGAAATCCAAAAGGAGAAAAAGGTTAGTTCCTTCACTTCATAAATGTTTTATCTAAATTTTTTTTTTGTTCCCAATATTAACTGTCTCATCTTTTGTATTAAAACATTTGATTTATACCTTTTCCCAAACACCTAATAAACATATTCGTCCATTTATCTTGGATGTAATTTGTTTACACAGGTAAATTGAAAACATTTTATTGTCTCAAACGCCAATATCACATGGCATATGCGAAAATCATCTTGTAAAAAACTGAGGATACACTTTTATTTGATATGATTTATGTGGTTTTACTTTCACCTTCATCAAAATTTGCAGTTTTATGTAATTTAATGCAATATTCACAATTTATTTTGCAAATTAATCAGATAACTAGTGGATGTTGTGTCATGTATGTGAACTTTCTTGGTTTCCTTATTGAGATGGAGAAGATACTAAACAGTGAAATTGACATTTCTTATAAGTTGGATGGTCACAGATCATAAGTTTCTGAAAATTTAAAAGCATGTCTAGCTCTACTAGTGGCTTTGGAATGCTTTATCATTAGATTCTATGTTATTTAATACCTGTCTCTCATTTTTTATATTCTTCTATTTGGTTCTGTTCTGCCTTCCACTTCATCCCCAAACTGAAATACTAAAGCTATGATACTACTTCTGTCTTGCAGGGACGGGATGTGTACATTCTGGTTAGTATAATTACAAGTTCAAAACCTTGAACTGGTCAGATTCTGAAGCTTGAGCCCGTTTTCTATTTGTTTTACTGGTTTTCTGGATCTGCAAAGCTACAGCTCTGTCTTTTATGTTCTTATTTAATGTATATTTTTCTGGGGAAAAGGTTTTTTTATTTTTTAAAAGATTGAAATATCCCTTGGTAGACCTCAGCTGGATGATCAAAGTATTGCTCAGAGCAGCACTATAACTGTGGGGAGCTCCTTTGCACTTTCACATAGACCCATAGAGAATGATTTGCACATGGGCTGAACATAGTTTAGATGTTCTTCTTTGATATCTTCTCATATTTTCGCAATGTGTAGTAAGTTGCAAGATTTTATTGTTAGTTCTATTATGCGTATGCAAGACTCTCTTTTCACTGGATTGAAACTTGCTACCTCTGTGCTTACTTTTCCCCTTGGCTATTATTTAACTTTCATATTAAGCAACTTCTACTTAGAAATTTGCACCTTTAAGCATCAAAATTATGAGAGAGAATGCAGGATAATCCACATAGAAGTTATTAGGTTCAATTCGATGAATTCTATTTCTTCACCCTGCTTGGTCTTTACATTTTTTAGACAGAACTATTCGGCCTTTTTAGTTATCTACAGTAGAAGTATATATTGGATTATTTAACATTTCCGATATCATATAATATCTGACTTTCTTCCTTAGTTGTTTGTGATGAACAAATGTGAAACTCAACAAGTTTTGTTGATTTACAGGGGTCAGCCAATGTTGGGAAATCAGCATTCATAAATGCTCTTTTAAGTAAGCTACTCTTACTATTGTTGCTTTATCTTTGTTTAGTTATTAACAATATTTAAAATGGAATCGAACTACGTTTTATTGGTACAAAATTTTTATCTTTGTCATAGAGGACAAAAAAAAAAAAAAAGGAAAAATTTAGGTCTTTTGTTCATGTGGTTTTTTCTATCTCCTCCTTGGTTTTGATTAAGGTAGGAACATGAATAGATCACTTGATTCACAGACAACACATAAGATTTTCCAGCTTTATTTTTTATTTTTAACTTCTTTAAGTGAAATAAAAAAAGAAAAAAGAGTTTATTAGTGAATCTTTCTTTTAGTATATATATATTTATATCTTGTGTTTTATAGCTTTATGTTTCTGTTCATTCTTTATGTATATGCTATCATGGTTTGTTTTGACCATTGTGAACTTATGAAATTGTCTATGACTTGATGCTTTAAATTGGTTTAGAAAAAAAAGGTTATAATGCCTGAATGGCCACCATGACTATAATGTAGTCGGATCTCATTTACTGAGAATAATTTCACGGGTCTCATTACATATTCTTTATCACTTCACCTCTTTCCATCATTATTTATTTGTTTATGCATGTGCTGTTATACTCTAGAGATGATGTCCTATAAGGACCCAGTTGCTGCAGCTGCTAGGAAATATAAACCAATTCAATCTGCTGTGCCTGGAACTACCTTGGGTCCTATCCAGATTGACGCTTTCCTAGGTGGGGGAGTAAGTCTAAAATCTTTGCCACTCTGGACAACTCTTTCCTATACTGCTCTTGGATTGGACAATTAAGATGAAATAATGAAAGCTCTTTAGTTTATAGAAGGGCACTGTTTTCTATTTGCTAGACCAATAAGCTTCACCCACTATTATCACTACTGAGATTAACAGTGTAATTTCGTTAAACCACATGTTTGCTATTGATGTTCTATTTCTCCCTACTTAAGAAAATTAGATCTGTATGAACCAACTGAAAAAGAAATTGAAAATTAAGAAGCCAGTATTTTGAAGTTTAACTTTGTTTGTATAGTTTGTTTAGCCTTTGTCAGCACTTTTTACGAGATCTTTTGTACTGTTCTGCAGAAACTTTTTGACACACCAGGGGTCCATCTACACCACAGGCAAGCTGCAGTAGTTCATGCAGAAGATTTACCTGCTCTTGCTCCACAAAGTCGGCTTCGTGGTCAAACTCTTCCTGTAAGTTCTTGTTTATTATGCCAGTTGAGTTATTGATGCTAAATTCTTCATTTATGCTTAACCCTTTTTTCTTTTCTTAATTTCCTTGTGGTCCATAAAAACTAGAATTACCAAGTAGCTTCAGAAAAATTGGTGACTGGCCAACTTCAATCAAAGGGTTTGAATGCATTCTCCATATTCTGGGGAGGACTTGTCCGGATTGATGTTATACAGGTGCTGTATCACTTATTATTCTGCTTCTTTTGCTCTCATGAATTGTGATTTATCAATCTCTATATATATTTTTTTGTTTTCTTCTCCTTTCAGGTTCTCCCAGAGACATCTTTGACATTTTATGGGCCCAAAGCATTGAAGATTCATACGGTTCCTATTGAAGAAGCAGATGAATTTTATAAGGTAAAGTTAGATGTTCTTTGTTTCAGACTTTCATCCAACCACAATCCCTTTTAAGTTGGCGTGTGTTATATACATTAAGTTCTATTGTCCTTGATATTCTTGAAACACGTTAATTTGCACTATAGAATCGTTTTGGATGATCTGATTACCATTTTTGTTGCAGAAAGAGGTTGGAGGTTTACTAACCCCACCTTCTGGTAGAGATAAGGCAGATGATTGGATGGGATTGGAAACAGTTAAGAAGCTGGAGATAAACTATGACAATATTAATAGGTAGCAACAATTTTGCCAAGTATCCCTATTATGAATTACCATCAAACACAGTCATGATTTCTAAGATGTGTCTCTTTATACTTAAAATTGCATTTGTAGGCCTGTCTGTGATGTGGCTATATCAGGGCTTGGATGGATACGCGTGGAACCCGTTAATATCCAGTTACTGAAAACATCTAATTTGGCTGAAAAACCATCTGCTCCTCCTCCTCCTCCTGGTGTGTTAGTTTTTGCTGTCAGTGTGCCTAAACCTGTAGAAATCTTCATCCGCTCTCCAATGCCTGTGGGCAAAGATGGAGGAGAATGGTACGAGTTTAGGGAGTTAACAGATAAGGAAGTGGAAGTAAGACCAAAATGGTACTTCTGACTCCTTTTTTTCCCTTTTTTTTTGGGTAAAAACGTAGCAAATTTTGTGTAGAAATAATCATTACAGATAATAAATGAAATATCTAGCAATATAATTAAGATGCATAGTAGTTTTGAAGATCTCTTAATGAATGATTTCATCTTGAGATTGAGGCATAACTCTCTTTTTAGATTTGTTCTTGTTATTCAGTTCTTGAACCTTTTTTATTTAAAATTTATGAGAAACATGATCAAAATTAAAAATGAAAACCCTAAAATTTATGAAGACAATGGTGGGGGGAATTAGTATCAACATGCCGAAACTTCCAAATCAAGAATAATAATAGTAGTAGTAGTAATATTTGATCCGTCGGTGGGGAATTATGGTATTGGTGAACGTGGCAAAATCCTAAAATCACATGACGGAGGATCTTGAAATCCCAGCATATTTGCCGCCCAAAATCCAAAATCCAAAATCCAAAATCCATGTCGTCGATACGCAACGCGCTTCGTATCCTCAGTTCCCCCAAGCAACAGCATTACATCTTCTCTCCTTTCAAAAAAAAAAAAAAAAATCTTTTCCATATTTTAATTTAATTTTTTAAAAAAATCTTCATATATTAAATGTTAAATATTTACGTAGAATTAATTATAAGAGAGTTTAGGATGATGAAATTAGTTTTCCAACATATTGTTATCTTGACTTTAGAAATTAAGTCAACTTCTGACTTTAATTCATTTATTAAATAATAAGGTCAACCTTGACTATATATAGCCTCAGTTGTCAATGCATTTCCCTTCAAGAAACATCCACATTCCTATGTTTTCTTTATTATTTTATTGTATTTATTTTAATACTAACTTCATCTTATTAAATGAACAAAACAATATTTCTTGATTAATCTTTCAGGGAACACTGCATGCTGTAGAAGAAGATACCGTGAAGATGAACCTAAGCAGGTTTGACTTAGTTTTCGCTTCATCAAATAATACATATACAATATTTAGTAATCAATATTCATTTCTGACAAGGGACGGTTTTCTACTTATTTTTCATACCATAAAAAATATATATATATATAGAATTTATTTTTAAGTCAACCACTTGACTATTAATTAATTTTGTGCCACCCTAATTATACATTTATATATATATATATATATATATATATATATACTGGGTCGGGTCGGGTCCATTGGCTTTAACTCTAAACCAAAGTCACCTGGAAATGTCATCAGATGAGGTGGCGCCGTCCCTCCATTGACCTTTTCAAGAAAAATATGGTTTTGGATTTGGAGGTGCTGGGCAACTAGCAAGTCGGTCATTAATGTATCAAGTTCTCCAACATATATATACTTAAAATATTATAATTAATTAGTTAATTAGACAAGAAAGTAAATTTTTATGTATTTATAGATATTTAATTTTGTAACTTTTTTTGTAATAAGTTTGCCAAAAACACTAGCTATATATTGATGATCTTTTTGTGAGATATTGATGGATTCATGATTTTGTGTACCCAAGAAATGTACGGTATCAAATCCGTTAGGGATCGTACATGATTCTTTGATCAGTAGAAATCGTATCACTGTTTGTATAATTACATGAAGGATTTTGCATGCAATATATATATATATATATATATATATATATGATCTTAATTTGGTTGTAATTAATGAAGGAAAAATTAGAGATCAATTTTGGTTGATGGATTCTTGGATGTCAAAACATTATAATAATATTTTCACTTTTATTGCAGTCTCTCAAATGTTTTATTTTAATTCTTTATAAGATTACAAATCTAATATTTTATAGATTTTAGTTGTACGTCCAAGTGTATTAATAAATAAATTAATTAATTAGTTAATAGACAGTTAGAAATATAAAAGGACGTTGACTTCCATCTGCTGTGTTCACGCGTATATATATATATATGCATCCTCATGCATTGATCGTATAGAAAAAGTAAAGAGAGAAAAAAAGCAAGTGATCATCAGAAACCCAGAAAAAGTAAAAGAAAAAGAAAAAGAAAAAGAAAAATGTCGAGTAGCAGCAGATCAATGGTGAGATTGAACAATGGCGTAACCATGCCTGTTGTAGGTATGGGTACTTACTCCCCTGAAAATCACAGGGAAACAACCGAGAAAGCTGTCCGCATGGCGCTCAAGGTACCCACCCACCACCTTTTTATTATGTCATGTAAAAATTAAAGTTTGACTTTTTTTTAACACCTTCTTATAACTTTGGATATTTGTTAAGAAATATTTATGAGTAAAAGTAGTGTGTTTTGTGCAGATGGGATACAGACATTTCGATACAGCGAAAATATACGGTTCAGAACTGGCCTTGGGAAGTGCACTCAGAAAAGCAATAAAAAGTGGGGAGATTGGGAGGGAAGACGTCTTCGTTACTTCTAAACTATGGAGCAGCGATCATCACGATCCAGTTTCAGCACTCATGCAAACACTGCAGTAAGTTTATATATATATATATATATTTATCTCCATGCAGGTCTCTTTACGTACGTGCATGCATGCATGCATGCATGTACTAATTAATTAATTTCTTTAATATAATGGCAGGAAACTGAGGATGAAATATATAGACTTGTATTTGGTCCATTGGCCAGTGAAGTTGAAAGTTGGGGTTAATGAACCAGTGCCCAGAGAAGAAGATTTTGATCAACTGGACCTCCAAAGCACGTGGGTTGGGATGGAGAAGTGCCTGGAAATGGGACTCTGTAGAGCTATAGGAGTCAGCAATTTCTCTTGCACAAAGATTCAACACCTCCTCAGTTTCGCCTCTGTCCCTCCTGCTGTCAATCAGGTACACTTTTGTTTCATTACCTAAATTACATATATATATATATATATATATATATATATATGATGATGATTTGGGTATGGTGGTGGGTTGCAGGTAGAAATGCATCCCATGTGGAGGCAAAGAAGGCTAAGAGAAATGTGTTGGGAACAGGGTATCCATGTCAGTGCATATTCGCCACTTGGTGGCCCTGGGAATTCATGGGGATCAACAGCCGTGGTAGATCATCCCATCATCCAATCTATTGCTCTAAAACACCAAGCAACCCCTGCTCAGGTGAACCACCCAAAAACCAGTATTAATTTCCATCATTACTATACTATTATTATTATATTGATATACATATATGTGTGTGTGATGTAATGTAATGAATCAGGTGGCTCTGGGGTGGGGATTATCCAAGGGAGCTAGTGTAATTGTGAAGAGTTTCAATCCGAGAAGAATGAAGGAGAACATTGAAGCAGTTGAGATAGAATTGGACGGATACGATTTACAGAAAATCCAGATGATGGAAGAGAGGAAGATATTGAGAGGAGAGTTCTTTGCCAATGAAACAACAAGCCCCTACAAAACCATTCAAGAACTCTGGGATGGCGAAATTTGACCAAATATTATTACTACTATTGCCCTCTGAGTATTATTATTATCATTAATTCTTCTCTTCAATAAGAGTCCAATGTAGAAAGAAAAAAAAAAAACCTTGAAATCTTAGAATGTTCCATTGTCATGTGGTGGCCAACAACCCTTCAAAAACAATTAAATTAAAAAGGAAAAAACGCAGCAGCACATGGAAGTAAAACTTAGAAATGAGTTATCTAACTATACATAATGCAACATTGCAACCAGAGAAGTATCAGGTCATAAATCCAGTGTATATTTAGTAAGTAATGTTGTAATAGTTGCAGTCCCATGCAAGAAGAAAATTTTACATACATATTAAACAGGGAGCTCACAACCTTGATCAGAAACTCTCCAAATTGTACCCGTGTGCTGACACCACAAGTACTGGCAAATAATATGATAGTAAATGATATAAAAGGATTACCGATGCATGACCACAGTTCACTGAACCATTGCTGGAGTAGATAGTTTGTTTAATCACCAGAAGGCTGTCTGATACCGCTAGGAGAAGATATACCTTGCTCAATGCACTGCTCAAAAAAAGGTGGGAGGAAATTGTGAGGATATATATACTCATTCAAGAAATCTCAGACATACATTTAATGTTATAGCTAGTTATATAAGGGTGTAAACGAGCTTGATTCAATCAAGTTGAGGGGATGTGAAAAAAGTACTCTTCCATTTCAACAGGGCTACATTCAATAGTTGAATTGCCATCTAATTAAAGAGCCACACTGTTTTAAGTACCTGACAAACAAAATACAGGTTACTTGAGAGTGTAAAGTACTCTTCCACACCACAAATGTTATTGCAAGTTACTTAACAGATTAAAAGATATCAATTAATTCAAAGTTGAGGCGATGTGAAAACAGTACTCTTCTATATCACAGCCTAGCAGCAATGAACTTAATTCTCATCTGTGAAAGAGCACACTACTCAAAACTTGATGAAAAGGATATAAAGCTACTCGTATTGTCATGTTAAATTTCCAATGAACTACAAAATTAACCAAAGAAACAAAATTAACCAAAGAAACAAGACAAACCTGCAGGAGATAGTTGTGCAACCAATCTAGTGTTTGCGGAAATGTTGTTGCTGATATATTAACAACTTCCAAACCCTGAAGATGAGAATAAAGAGAGTAAGCTCTATCCTGATCTGCATTGAGCAACTCAGCAAGCGAATTCTTTATTTTTCCTAATTCATTATGGCTCTGTATGGTTTACTGCTTTGTTAAACTTGAAAGTAGTTTGCATTTTCAAATAATCGACAGAAAATATGAAATGGAGGAAGCACTAGGCCACCAGATTGTCTAGCATAAAGGATGACCATAGTCATCTACCTGTAAATGGGAAATACTAAACGATCTAGTTCTGCTAAATGGATTCAGTGACATCATTTGTATTGTTACTGAATTAACCATCTTCATCTACCAGGTTTCCTATTCTTTATGATACAGATCTTAAAATCAGCCCAATTTCCATGTATACAGAGAGGTTATTAATGAGTTCATTGTTTTCTTGTTTTATGAGTTACAGGTTAAAAGGTTAATATGGATGTTGCCATTGTCAAAGTTTTAGGCTAATCTTCATGTGATATGACATGGTCCAATAAAGTGAAATCCACTAGTCTCTTCCATACTAATTATATGAAAGTGCAATCTATGTTCCTACAGATAATGCTAAAGGAACTCATTGCACCTGTGACTTGAATGAACAAAGATAATCCTGAATTGTTATCAGGTTGCTCATTAACTTCTCCTTGTCCTGGATTACATCCAAACAAGAAGTTAAGTATCACATTTAGATAAAAGAAAATAAAACTCATCTCATAAGTGTAAGTCCAAAAGAAATCTAAAACCTTGATCTGGAATTTCTCACTACTTGTACGAGTAAATATCCACTCCTCCAGCAATGCCTGCACAAGTCAAACAAATCAAAGCATGTTGTAAGCATTAGGCCATTGATTATAAAATGCAGAGTTCCTGCAAATACTAGTTTTATCAGCTTCAACAAACCAAAATGCAAGGCAATAGAGTTTCTTCCTTCTCTCTTATAAAGAATTCCCTCACCTTGTGATCAAAGTCTGCCATCTTTAGAACTATGGGAATAACTATTGGGTCAGCACCATATTTTTCTATTTTAACAGCAGCATTTCTTTCTACCACTGGATCTTTAATCCCACCAACTGCATGGTACAAAAAGGAAGGAGATCTAATTTTTGCCAAGGAAATTTACTTGAGCATGTAATTTATAATACAAGTCTTTAAAAATAACCTTTCTTCTCAGGGACATTTGCAGCAATATCAATAGATTCCAAAGTTCCTGTAACCTTATTTAACTCATCAGCAGATACTTCTTTTGCTGATTCCACCTTCTCAGGTTCATTATGTTCACTATGACTAATAGATGTTGATCCATTTGTCTTATCTTCCTTCAAAGATTTTTCCTCTGAATCTGTTGCTGTCATCTCAGTTGTAGACTTATTCACATCATCCATGAGGTATATACTAGGATCCAAATGCATTCCCTGCCATTATCACAAGTGACATGCATCAACAACATCATAAAAGCGTAATTTACAGAGTAATTATGCATCATTATCGGTTTCCTAAATTTTTCAAACTCTAGATGATAAAATTCCTCAGTTTATGCTAGTCTGCTGGTGATAAATTCTAAATTCTGCTTTTCCGTGTGATAAGAATCAATATTTGATAATTTCCCATTCTTAATACAATAACCTTTTTGGCTCACTGTCATTACATTTACATTTCTATCATGGGGGTCCATCTACTTATTCAATTTGCTTATTTTGTTCAGGACCAGCTATCAGCATCAAATGTAAGCTGAAAGAAAACTACTTCATACAGATATCTACCTTAAATTACCACCTCAATTAAAAATTTAAGCTGATAGAGAGGGATTGAATATAATCACTTAACAATCCACAGAATCAAAAGTTCAAGGTTCCTCTGTTACTGAAGAACATAACAACAGTTACAAAAAGTTTTTTGAAAACTGAATTATGCATTTTTTATAGGAAAATTTCTGATAAACAAAAATAAGATGTATATAACTGCAGATAATATACCTATAAACACTACAAGTGATTTAACTTTACCATTGTAAAAAGAATGTCTAGTTCTTTTCAGGAAGGTGAGTACCAAACTAACAATCTGCGCTAGACTTTTATGTAACCATGCCTGGAATTGACTGAATTTAATTATATGGCAGCAATCTTGAACATTGAGGGGAAAGGGGAAAAGTGTTGGTTTCATGAAAATTATGATTGTTTCCTTCAGGTCAACCAACAACTCAGACCAGAATGACATTAATTTCAACAATTTAATTAGAAACCAAAAGTACCTAAATAGTGCATTCTCTATCTCACCGCAACCTTCATTAGAGTTCACTCACAACCCATTTCCAGAAGGAAACAACGAATTATATGGCATAAATTTTATCAACATGAGACAAAATATAGAGTCCATAAGGAATAATAAACCATGAGCCAAACAGGTCTACAACATACACTGTAATAATGTTAACATGCCTAAGAAGTACCTCAATGATAATTGGTTTCCCATCTTTCATTGCCTTCTTCAAATCACCAGCCAAGCCTATTACAGGAATGAAAACAAAATCAAATACTTTACTTCAATCAGAATAGCATGATTAGTACAAATACTTTACTTCAATCAGAATAGCACGATTAGTATCTGTGGATTACCTTTTCTAACTATTCTGCATTCTCTACAGAATTCAGTTATAAGTTCCTCTGAAGAACTGAAATCTCGTGCCCAAACATGGGATGATGCCAATGGTGCACTGAGACCCAAAAGAAGAAATTAAAGTAAGCAAGTGTTTCAGTGACATAAATACACAAATTCAAATTTTTAATCCACTGAACCACACAAGCACAAAATAGAAGATGGTGTGCATTTGTTCAAAAAATGTGGATGTGAGAAGCTTTAGGAGATACATCTCTTTCCAAATGGCATAACAAAATCATATGAAGAGGAAAATTTCCAAATTACTACATCTGGTTAAATCGTTTCTTTTGTTATTACTTCTGAATTCACACACTGATTTTAAAGCATAGAATTTCCTAGCCCCCCTTGGACTAATCTAATTATTCAAAGAATACACCCATATTCATTAGGGATTTTTTAGGTGAAAAAATTGAATGCTGATGTATGCAAGGAAACAGGGCTAGAAGTTTCAGTGTCCACTCTCTCAAAAATTAAATACATGAATTAAGAAGAAGAATATATATATATATATATATATCAATGCATCAAGAAGCTAACTTACTCTGTTGAGGTACGTAGCAACTCATAAACCATATCTGTCTGAAGCATCAAAAGATGACAAAAGCATCAGCAAGAGTGCAACAGATTCACAAGTCTCAGTCTATACAATGGCTTACCTGAAGCACATTTGGCAAATTTAGTCTTTGCGCTAGTTGGGTGGCAATAGTAGACTTTCCAGAACATGCAGTACCACAAACAAGAATAACAAGTGGTACTCTCTGATGATGAAATCTGAAACATTAATCAGAGATGACAACTAAACCAGGATTAGAAAGCAATATCTCAGTTGAGGTAATTCATTTCTGTTCTTTTTCCACGCTTCAAGAAACTCAATTGCCCCAGTAATTCTTCCAAATAGATGGAACAATACAAACAAGAAAGAAGAAATAATACAATAACAAGAGGTAAAGGAAATACTACAAACCTTGTCATCATCCTGTAACGATTAATGTACTCTTCACCGTAACCACGTCGCTCCATAAGCTGCATATAGTGTTTGTCAGAACATATTTATCAGTATGCATGTGCTGAGTCAAATCAATATACTTATCAAGGAAAAAGGATACATCAAAAACCAAAGTGCACAAACTAAAACAAATAAATGGTAAGTAAAAATCTAAGGTGTGAACCACCAGATTTACCATACCTTGAATAAATTTGCTTCAAGATCAGACTGAGAACTGCAAGAAAAATTAAAAACAGAAAGTGACATTAAGATAGAACGTAAGTGCAACTTACAGAAGCCAATACAGTGGATCGAAATGACATACACATCCAAAAGGCTATTGTCTATGAGAAGCTTTTTAAGTTCAAGAGCAATTTTTATGGCCACGTGATTGGGAATCTGAAAACAAAGCAAGGAGGTGTCACTAAAAAGCATCAAACTTGCCAACATTTTAATTTCTGACTTTTGGATTTTAGTTTCTTCCTTCTGGTCATTAGTTTAACACCCTTGCAATTGAGAAGCAAAAACTCAAATTTAGTAAGCAAACTAACTCAATCTACAATATTCAAAACTCTTCAGGAAAAAAAAATTACACATCTATAACAGAAAAAAGGAAAAGAAAGAGAAAGAGAATAAATAGTTCACCTTAGTTACAGTGAGCATTCTGCTAAGCAAGAATCTGGAGAGTACATAATAGTGATCCGCGTTATCGCCTAACCATACTTTCACCTGAAATACTCAAAAAAAAAAAAAAAAAAAAAAAAAAAGAAGAAGAAGAAAGGAAAAAGAGAAGGCATCCAATTACAATCAAACGGAAATTGGGTCTTGAATTAAAATGGGGGCATGCAATGAAAAATCAAACAGAATTCGAAGGTTTAAAAAGAAATCAGCTATTGAGAACCTTAACGAAGTCGTATTTAGAAGCAGCATTTCTTGAAAAGCGGGTACTGGGCAGGTTGGCCGAGTACTTCTCCTGTTCCATGAGTATTTCATCGCCACCTTCTTCCTCATCCTGATAATATCCTTCCCCACTACCGCTGGCAACCGCCGCTCTCTTCTCCTCCTTCATATTCTCTCCTCTTCTTCCTCTAGTTCTTAAACCAAAGAATTAACCGTAAGTCCGAAAGCGAAAACTCCTGAATTCTGATGATGATAAACTACACACTATTATACGGCAATCAGTCAGAAATTGTGAACTAAAAGAAAAGGCAAAGATTCTGCTGAAATGGTGAGAACTACGGTTGAAACCGCTTGCGTAGTGGAAAAGCAGAAGCAGAATCGCATCGAAATGCCATAGACGAAAAAATGCAATCGTTAAAATTAAATTATTTAGATCTTAAATTATTAATTTCTGTATTCTATTTAACTTTTTTGTTTTCTTCTAAAATAAAAATTGTGTCTTTTCTTTTCACTCAATACTGTGTGCCAATTAATCCCAGGGGTAAATCTATAAATTTAGAATATATAGAAAAAATTATGAATAACTCCTTTCTTAGTTGCCAACTCCAAAACTACCATGGATCAACAATACAATGAAAATTAGAGAAGGGATTAGAAATTCGTTCATGATTACAGTACACAGAATCTTTGAAGTCACAACATTTGCAGGAGAGGAAAAAAAAAAAAAACAAAACCCTGCCCTTTGTACAACGTTAATCTTTCCAAAAAGAGAGGAAAAATAATGACTAAAGTTACAAAGAAAACTAAGCAACAGGAAGTGACCTCCAGTCACAAGTCTTCTTGAAGAATCTGGAGCCCTTTCTTCCCATACCAGTTCCTGCAAGAATATCTGAAAGAAGAGATTTTGAATCTGGCTTCCATTGCAAATCTTTTAGACCTGAAAACAATCGAGAAAGCATGGGACTGATCTCCACATCTTTTATTTTATTACATGACATTACTTTGAGACTCTGAAGATCCATCCAGGAAATGATAACTAATTCTAGCCCAGCTGTTGTAAGCAATGAACAACCTTCCAGGGACAAGTATTTTACTCCCCTGCGAACAGAATTGCATGAATTGTGGTAAGAAAATAGACAGTAAAATACATATATATATATATATATATATATATATATATATAGTAAGTAATCTTTCTTCTTTACCTGCAGAAACTTGCAGTGGTGAACATATCATCAGTTAGGCCCCAACAATTTCTGAAAATAATCTCCCTCACTCCTTGACAGACAAGAAACAATGCTTTTGCACTGTGTTTATCTTGCAATTGGGATTTCTCCAAATGCAACTTTTCTAGGGCAGGACAAGGTTTTATGTCCTCATAACACCAGGGATTCAAATCAATGCCTTTACACGACAAGAACCTTAAAGTCTTCAAGTTGTCGCAATAAGAAAGGGCTGATAACCATCCATGCTCCATTTTATGGTTAGAAAAGGTTAATTCTTCAAGCATCTGACAACATTGCCCAATAGCTCTAATTCCTTCATAGCTACCATGACATCCAACCATTTCAAGCTTCACTAGCCTTTTACAACCTTGTGCTAAAATAGTCAGCCCCACATCTGAGACAACAGAGGTATAGAATCCATCTACATTAGCAATCAATCTCAAAATCTGTAAGTTCTGAAAAGCTGCAATTCCACGCAGAACCTGATCATTGCACTTCTGTAATTCCAATTCTTGTAATGTAGGACACTCATCAGCCACACTCAATAACCCCATTTCACTAGCATTTATCACCAAAAGTCTCCTCAAATTAGGGCATCCATTAGCTAAAATCCTCAGACCCAAATCAACTTCACTCACAGGCAGCATGAAATTATCACAGGCAAAAGCCACTTTTGGCTCAATATTAGTGTTTACATAAAAAGAAATTATCTTGTGGGTGCAGAAAATACCAGAATTTCTAGGCGAAATAAGCGTGCCATTAACCAAATCAACGTGAACGAGATTTGGAAATCTTACCAATAAACGGCCAGAAATTAAAAAATTCCAGTCTAGAAGCTTTATGGACCTTCTAAGACGACCCAGAAGATTAAACCACCTTTTGGAAACGAGGGCATTTGAATTCTTCTGAGATTCCGGAAGCTTCGAGAGGATATGAAGAAGGATTTCATCAGAAAGGAGTGAAGTTTTGTCAGATACAAATTTGGGAAGAGTGAAATCTTGGGTCTTGCTCGATTTCGGAGTCGGAGTCAATTCATTTTGGATTTGAGATTGTTTGGTTAAAGAGTTGAGGCGCATGGTGAAGAGCACACTGTTGAGAACTTTCTTGTTTTCCAACCATACCTTCAATGGAGAGCTTAGAGTCGATTTCTGCGGTGAACAAGACATGGTTTTTGCACTCTTCTTCTAATCTTCTTCTTCTTCTTCAGTTGGTCCTCTCCCTGTTTCCCATGCTCTGCATCATCCCTTCCCTGAAAACAGAATCAAGATCTTGAGTTCTAATAATTTTTACTTCTTCGAATTTTCTTTCTCAGATTCTGCAAGTGAAGATAATGCAATAGTGTAGATTGATACTACTATATCTGGGATTTTTCTCTGCCTTTCCTTGTCTCTGTTGCTAACGGTCTTCTAAGAGTGGTGGGGACAGACAAAGCTTTTCTTATTTGAACTTCAAGAATTTGAATTGGGCTTTACTTTTTCTTTTTTTTTTCTTATTGTAAGGAGAGACCCTTTTATATCACCCAAACCTAAACTCAAGAGTCTGAAAATTAAAAATAAAATTCTTTATAAAATAATACATACCTTTATTTACCCAAAATAAATATATATATACCTTTTAAAAATATATATATTAAAAAGAAAGAGCATTTGATATATATCTCTATCAGTTACAAAAAATGATTAAGAAATGAGATTAGGTATGGTACTTGTATTTTGATGATGTTAGAAGATTTGAGCTAAAAGATAAGTTTTGTAATAAGACAAATGGAATTTACAGACAAGAACATTAATTCTTATCCTAATTTTAAAAATTACCGGAAAGAAAAAAAGGATTTGTAGATTTCAAATTTACATGCACCTCAATGCAAACCAAAAAGTATTTTAAATAATTTAAGCTACAAGAAATATCAGTATACAAAGGCCAAGTTTCTAATTTAGATATAGCTTTTGGTGATTATTTACACTTGTTATCGCTCCCAATACAAGGGAACAATATGCTATATAATTACAACACTCTACTCCCCCTACTTACTATCATCCTAAAATGAGCAGAGAGATGGTATGTGTGCTTCAAGCCCAGAGCAACCACATAAATGGGGTTTTTCAGGCAACTCCATCCCTGCATTCACCAGATAACAAAAACCTTTACAACAGCAACATTTCAAAATGAAGCAACCGAAATAGCACGTGCTAACTACTATTATGCCCGCGGAGCAGCCATTTGTTGCTTCTTTATCCTCTCATCCTGTTTCACCATGCTGAAACAAATTCCTCAGATGTTAGATATGCCTACCCAGTTTAACTGACATGCTTTTTCATTGTCAATTATAGAAAGCAAATCAAATTCAATTGGTAAAACAAGCAACTTTATTTGGGTCCATGAATCAAAGCATATTTTGAGTTCTGTTTTAATCATTTAAGATAAAAGCCAGTAATAACCCATCCTCCTACACTCAGTAATTAACCTTTTCCTACTCCCATGTAATATAACGACAGCACTGAATCTGTTGTCTACCTCCAATCAAGCTCTACCCTACAGGGAGATGGACTCGTGCACCAAAACATCATGAAAACCACTTTCCATGGACATGAAAATGTGTGAGAATCCAAAGGTATTATCTTGAGGCAGGCAGTCTACAGTAGGAGAATAGAGCATACTGAACCATATCTTAAAGTCTTCAAAACAACGTTCATTTAAGGAATGAATATTTATTTATCTTGAGGTCCCATGTTTATTTTTTGCTCTAACTATATTGCTTATTTAAAAAAAAAGAAGAGGACATATGATCAAGAAACATTTAACCCAACTATAGTAAGAAAAGTAAATTTGATGTCAAATCATGAGTAAGACATGCTGATACCTGATATCGTGAGGAGTAATAAATATCCATTGGGATCCTTGTGCCAATGCAAAATCAACAAGAGTATCAAGGCTGATTTTTCGGCTAACTGCGTCCTGGAGTTTTAAAAAAAAATAATAATTAAAAAGAAAGAAAATGAAATAAAAATAAAAACTCTTCTAGAGCACTCTGTTGTCCATAATGAGCGTTACAAGACACAGCCGAACATAACATATTATACAACTATTGCTAACAAACTCATTTTGTTCTAAACAGAGGGGAAAATACAACATAAAGATCTATCTATAAACAATTTTTTTTTTTTTTAAAAAGGATATATTTATAAACATGATGAACACCAGAAAGTTGTCTATGGGCTTTAAGAAGCACTTTATAAAGAAAATCCCACTAGACTTCTCAGAATCACATCGACATTTGATATCTAATATGAAAGTATATGTGCCACCACAAAGAAGGAGCTTATCGTGTAAGAACAACATCATGTAATATAAGAAGGTTATGATCAAAATTTCAGCATAACTTCAAACAGGAACTATAATGAAATGCCAACTCTAAAACCAGAGTTGGATGAGTACTAAATGCACCAACTGCTGAAGGCCGTGAAAACCTTGCACAAGCCAACAAAAAAAGGTGAATTAATTAGCTATTTCAGTGGCTTCCATGAGATTTGACTGTAATCAAGTCACTACCCTATTTCTATATGCCAAAAACCTCCAAATTTGCAGCTTACTGTCTCCCAGAAAATTTCTAAATCATATGAGTCTGAGGGGAAAGTTTAAGAAAGAATGATTAATAGGAAAAGAAATTCAAGATGTAATATATCAAAAGTTAATGTCTACTTGAAGTGCATACGAGTTTTATATGCATCAATCAACTTCAGAAGCATATCATACATTAACACCTCAAATCGTCCATCAGCTGAGTTTTGGTTACCCCATATCTAAGTTTAAAAGATAATGAGCCACATTTTTAATTTGCAAAAGTAACTAACAAATGTGATTCCATTCCAACATAATCTAGGAATGTTATTAGAATAAAATATTCATGGAGACTACATCAAACATGCAAGTTCAAGAAAATACTCACCATAAATACATCAAATTCATCCATGGCACGGAATGTAGCTTCTGCCATCTCATGAAGAGCCATGGTAAAGCATAATGTTGAAAAAGAACGCTCTCCGCCTAATGGGGCATTATACAAGAAAACATACATTTCACTGAAAAGTACAATTTTTCATAGATGCATTAAACGATTAACAATAGGGTTCTAAGCAACATTTAATGAAATAGGAGGACAAGATCATAGTTTATAAACAACAAGATTGGGCTGAGAAGGGCACAAGGAACAGATCACTTAATATACTTGCAAAGCTAGTGAAAACAAAAAAAAAATTATAAAAAAAAAAAAAAAAACTCAAACTCATTGTTACTAACAACAAATAGAAACCTAGAATAAGTAATTTCTAAAGAAGAACAACAAAACTGTTGACTTTCCTAAAACAATAAGATTTCAAAACAAGAGGGGGGAAGAAAAGGTAGTCGATAGGGAAAAAAAAAACAGAAGCTAAAAGTAATCCAAGTACCTAATAGTGAAAATTCTATTCATATTCATTATCCTGACAATAAATACACAGAATATAAATATATACACGTGTGTATTATAAAAACAAAAATACACTACAAGAAATATTTCTAATTGGACTCCTGAATGCCTAGAGCAAAAATAAGACCATTATCTTTTGCAATTCAGCTCACCTTATATAGTATAGCCCCAGACATAACAACTAACTGTTTTTATAAAACAAAATTATACAGAGTATATAGGAATCAGAGAACAGTCAATTCAAGGGGAAAGATAGAAGAAAACCTGAGAGGCCTCTTGTGTCACGCACTTGCTTATTGGATGCATCCTGGGGCATTATTACCTGCAGGAATACCACAAAAGAAGATTACAACAGAGAGAGAAGGAGGGAGAACTATAAACCAGATTCTGAAACAGCTGAACCAAGTAAACTATTTTATAGGATTCCCATCTACATGCAAACCAAATTTATCTCCACTGGTGCTATATAGAGTCAAATTAGTTACCTCTATGGAGAGGGACTCTTCTTCATAATCAACCGAAACTGAACCACTTATACCTTTTCTCCCCAAGTGGCTATTAAATCTATTGTGAATTGCAACAAATGGATAAGTGAAAGGAAACAGTTACATACGCATCACAAATACCAAAGAGTAAACAAGAAACATCACAAAACAAAATTGTGCAAGAAAGTAAAAGATAAGAAGAGAGACCATACTTCCATGTTAACTCACGCACAGCAAGGGTTGCATTCCTGTCGAACTTCTTTTGACGCAAGTCTAGGGCTTTTTTGCAGGCCTAAATTGTTCAACGAAAATTTAAGAAATTTATTTACACAATGGGATTCAAAAGCAATAGATTTTTTCCTTCAAACAGAGAAATAAAAGGGGAGGTACAGGAAAATCATGACGTATGGAGAGGACAAAGGAAAATATAAGATTTAGCCAGGTGTCAAAACCCTGACATAAATCTCACAAGCTGTTTTTATACACAAAGGAAACAAGTATCTAAACTTATTACATGATCTAGAAAGACAAAAGAAAGGCATAATATTTTCAAATCAAAAGATTCAGCAAGTGAAAATCTATGTACAAATAATTGCACAGTTTTGATAAAAAGGTCAAGGAGATTGCCTCATAAATCAACTAAAGACCTCATAACCCGGAAATAATGGTTAGATATTTGCATATCAAGAAAGACAGTAACTTAAAGGAAGTAAACCAAATATAGACACATTGATCATAAACATTAAAATACAATCTCAAAAAGAGGAAAAATTGAAGAAGAATGTATATTTCTTTGTCAAAGTTAGCATGTAAACATGCTTGAAGAAGGGAGGATAGATGTCATCTTGTCATCTTACATTTACTTTCTCTTGGAAGGCTTTGTAAGTTTGCTGCTTTCTTACAATTTTGCGTCTTTTTTTCTCATGAGACATTCTTAAATCATCGATGGAATCTGAAAACCTGCATATAGTGTATAAATTAAACTACATTTATCAGATTTCAAAACTAAAAATGCCACATATTTACCTTTGGCTCTCATGCTGAAGCCTTTTATTTAGCCTACTTAGTTGAGCACTAATGTCCTCCGGAGTACTGCCACCACAACCTCCTAATCCTTTAATCTCATCTTCTGGGCATATAATTGAGGCTTTTCTATAATTTTCCTGTAGCAATGAAACAAGACTGGCATTAATATCAACAGGTATAGTTGCTAACATTAATTGCTTCTTTCTCAACACTAATATCTTGATTAGTTCGATCTAATAAGTATCAAGATCATTCACAAGGGTGTTAACAAGATGAAGGAATCAAGCTAGTTCAGACTGGAAAAGGATTTGACTAGGCATTACATGGAATAACTCGACTGATAGCATCAAAGCAATATTGAAAGCAATAAAAATGTATTTTCTATGTACAAAGTACGAATGATTCATTGCTTGTTTCATTACTAATGTACAAAGAATGTATATCAACAGCACCTTACGATTTTCTTCAAGTTCTTGATATTGAGACTCGGCAGCTTTGAGGTCAGGAAGAACTCTATTGGCCATTACATCCTCAAAACGAATTTTGTTCTGTCAATTGTTACACACAAAAAGCTTCAGGAGAGCTGAAAAAGGATCAATGAACCAAAACAAACTTAATACAAAGGAGAATGTACCGCTTCAGCAACATGGAATTCTTCAGAAATCTCCATATGTTTGCTCTCTGCTTTCTGGAAAGCGTCTAAGTCCAACTTTGCTGACTCTGCATCACAGAAAACCACCAAAAGATGTATAAAAGGAAAAACTCAAACAAGTAGATCATACTATTATAGTTATCATACCACACAAATTTTCAAATGAAGTTTTCAGACTATTTTCCTTCTCTTGTGCTTCATTCAGTTTCATCTGAACCTTTTCTAACAAAATCTCCTTTTCCTGTTTTTCTTGCCGGACTTTCTGCCAGTTGTGTGAGAAACATGTTTAAATAACAAGGCATATTACATAGTCATTTGTAAATCATGAACCCAACATGTATAAACTGGAAAAAGAGAAACATCATTGTGATGAAGGAATAAGGAACAGACGTATATCTCTTGATGAAACTCATCAACAGATGATGTAGGGGCAGGATTAGTATCAGCAGCAAGTAGCTTCTTCAAATCTTGCAGTATTATCTCCTTGGACCTTAAGCTCCGCTCAGCATCATACCGCCGCCTCTAAAAATTGAGACAGGATAAGAGAAAATAAGAGCAATAACTGCGCATTAACAAATCTGTCTGCACCAAAACCAATTACCCCTGCCAAGTCCAATTTCTTCAAGTAACATACATGCCACAGGGCCCATAAAAAGTAACCAGAGACATTAACTGGTTTGTAGAGTAAAAAATTGATATTTAAAGAATATTAGTTAGTTCCAACCCTTTTCCCCCACTAGAGGAAACAAGAACAAGTCAAGAAGTGAAAGATCACCCAGGTATTGTTAATAAGAGATAACTACTAGTGACAGGAAAAGAACTGCAAACGTAACACTGAAAGTCAATAGATTCTATGTTTGGATAAAAGCATCCTTGACCATTTACTTCACAAAACATGTGATAATACTCTTCTTTTTTAAGCCAATATTGACTATGTAATCATACCCAAAACTAGCAAATAAGATAAACAAGCCTGTGATTCTAGGTTTTATGTTTAGGGTTAATTCTCACATTACATTCTCAATTTTTCTATTATACAGAAAAATGTACTTCCGCTGCCTCAAGTCAATCTAGTAAATCACTCAGGTTGAAATTCAGAACACTATTAAAATGAGTTACAAAAATTTACATGGTATAAAGAAGTAAAGAAAAAGAAAAAAAGAATAATAACCTTCACACTTCCAATTTTGTTTTCAAGATCAAGAAGAGCTTCCTCCACTTTTCTTTTTGATCCCCGCCCCTCTTCAGCTTGTCTTTTTGCATCTGATGCATCTATTTCAATGTTCTTAATTCGATTGTCATATGAACTGCAAAGACGACCTCTATTCTTGCTTGGGGGCAGAATTGTTTGCGAAGAACCACGAGAAAACCTAGGACAGCAGTAGAAGAAAATAACTAACTTTAAAAGAAGGCAAAAAAAAAGGTGAAGATTTAAGTGAGAAGAGAAATAAAACTACCATAAACTAATAGCAAGCTAAATATAGCATTTCTAAACAGAATCAATTAAGAAATATGTTAGTATTAGTACTAGTATATATTCAAGTAAAATCTATGTTTAAACAATCAATGTAACCAAAGAAGAGGAGCCCCTGACCTAAGTAACCTGAGGTTTCCAGATGTACATCATAGAATTATAATTAGCATTCTGGTATCATCTGGAATAGAAGTTTCCCCATTAGTCAGAAAATTGGCAGTGATGTTTCATTTCTATGTTTCATGAAGGTCAGGCAGGTATTTGCTAAAATTTCATCCACTCCCCTTTATGTTGAATCTCTGAAGAATTTCCATGTGTTATAGAGAGATTTTGAGTTGAACCACTAAGTGTTGTTGTCTCTTCAACAAAATGGAAATACTGATGGTCAACTCCCTGATTCCAAATCACTTAACTTATCACTTCTCACACCAAAAAGCAAATAATAAGAAACTTTTATTTTTAAGTGTCAGCAAGAAAACAGAGAGCTTCATGTGATGAATAAAGAGATATAGACAAAAGAATTGGTCAAGTATCTTTATTAGAAGATTGTTTAAGGTTGATGCAGAAAAGGTCCACACACCTGTAAATGGCAATCTCAACGTAAACCTCAAACCTATGCCTGGGGTTCCTCTAAAGAATAATCAATATGAAATGTTCAACCAGATGCTGGTCAAAGAATTAAATAAGCCAAACAACTTCATTCGGCATTCCAAACTTTTCACATATTAATGACTTAGTGACTCTGACCAGTTACTAATCACTACAAGAAGCTAACTGTTTTTCACATGTAATGAGCTATAGACACCTGTAAACATCATCCACATTTTACCAAACTAAAATAAGTTAAAGGGATTAATGCATTAAAGAAAAGTGAGCGAGAAAGACAAATAGATTGGATATACAAACAAACATCCATACTCATCCCATGTAACGGTCTTAGATTTTTGCATAGCCAATTAGCAAAGAACCATCTTGTTTTGTGGAAAATATTTACATTAGAAAAAGTGACTAAAGAAGTTAAATGCACTTATTAAGGTTCTCCCTATATTCGTTAAGATGTATCCTAGATTCCCAGAAATTTCCCATGTTTTCCAGTCACCCCATTCACATTTAAGTGAGCCACAAGTGACATTGTCCATTGGCATATTCATAATAAGAAAATCTCCACAGCAATGATATAGGATTCACACTAATAGCATTTGGTAAGAAAACTATGCTGTAGACAGATCATGCAACACAAACATGTTATATTCATCTTACATTCTGTATCCATCTGAGGTGTACACTTCCTTCAAATTCGGAATCCGTTGATCAAATGCAACTGCTATTCCAGTTTTGTAGTCTTTAACAAGCACTTGCCTCTCACCATTACCCTATCAAATGAAATGCACAATAAACTGAAGGAAACGTCTCTAAAAATGTATAAGACTTGGTGGTTTGTCATCTTAAAAAGAAAAAGGAAAACCGATGCATGCTTTTTTAATTCGAAAATAGTTGTCCTGACATTAAGATCATTGCAGAAAGCACATGATTTGTTTAAGGAATTGTCACATCTAATACAGTACAGGGAACAAAAGAAGAAGAGGCAATTCCAGGTTTAACAGCCACCAAGTGAATATGGTTACAAGCCCTTTGAGAAACAAATAAGCTTCATTATTAAAGAGAAACTAAGAACATTCCATCAAAAAATTACCATATCAACCAAGACATTCATCACAGTAGGATTGTCTGACTTTAGTTCAGAAATTGCAGTTGGATGATGAGTTTGTGGAAGCATGTGACTTGGAATATTCAACCTGCAACAAGAGAACACTTCAAGTAACTCAAAGTCCACTCAGAGAAAATGAATGCATCGGGAACTGGAAGACATGAATTCACACAATTTGGTCATTACCTTGGCCTTGAAAAGTCATATATGATTATCCGAAGATTTCTGTATTGAGCTTCCTTTGCACATTCTCTTAAGCAAAGAGAATCTTGATGATCAGTAACGATGAAAGCATTAAACAAACTACCCAGTGCATTTTCGACAGCAACAGCCCAATCATCTTCATGAACCAATGACTGAAATGACTATAATAAGTTAAACAGCAAGACACAGCAGCAAATATGAAAATTTACATCTAAAAGCAAATGCCAAAATGAATGATGTAATAGATTTAGTACTCTTGGATCTTAATGCAGTAGAATCTTGTCAACCTTTTCCAACTTGTGGAATAATGTGTAAGGAAAGAAAACAATATATAAGTGTCTTACATAAAGAGGTTCAGAGTGCTAGGAAAAGTATAACTCCCTGACTGACTTGTCAAACTAGAATATCACAACACTGAAGTTACCATTAAATGTGACACCAAGAAAGGAAACATCCTACTTCAGTAACATTTCTCAGGGCAAGAAATAAGACAAGCTATAGTAATTTAATTAGCATATTTCTAGTACTTTGCATGGGTATAACAAAGGCTACATCAAGAATAAAACAGAAGGGCGAAGAAAAACTGCACCTTAACAAAAGCAGAAATTAAATAATGCATTAAGATGCAGACATTCAGTGTCAATTTATTTACCAGATGGGCACCGATGGGACCAATGGGTGGACATCGGAATTTTCTATATTGTCTCTCAATCACCTGCAGAAGAGTAAGCACTCTGTCTCCTCCAAAAGCAGTGACCTGTAAACAAATTTAAAACATGACCAGCAATGGAAGCCTTGAATGAACTTTTCCAAAAGTAAAATGACTAAAGTGGTTCCTGCTATAAGTTACAAATTCTAAAGCCACAAACTGCAAAAGCAACCTGGAAATAGAGAAGAGAGAAAGAAAGATAAACACCTTATTTTTTTGCTGTCGCTGGAGGTCACGGATCTCAGACAGGCGAACATTGTACTTCCGTTCATTAGTTCCAATCTGAGATGAAAGGGGTAGAAGCGTAGGGGGTGTTTAAGACAAAGAAAGAAGCACATACCAAAAATTCCATAAAGATTTAAAAATAAATAAAGTGAAAAAGAAAAGAAAACTGAATATCATAACTTCAGAGTGGTATTTTATATCATCAGACATTCTGTACAGTTCAATGGATAGACCAGCAACCTTAGGGCACCCCAACATCCACAACCATCATAACATAATGATATTAGATAGACACCTTTCTGGAATTGATTTTCCACAGTATCAAAGTAGCACAAAGTGAAATAAGAGCTCAAATACTTTCAGAGAGGGGTTATAGACAAGCAGCATAATTTTTGGATAATCAAAATTTTATGTCATTAGCTTCCTCATAATCCAAGAGAATCCTTGCGCATATCTATGGTCATAGGGACTCCACACCATTCATTACCCGAATTTGCATTAGTCTAAAAATAGACTTATAAGAAAGATATACTATTGGTTTCTTTTCCGTAAGGCAGATACTTAAAGAAAAATGAACTTGCAAGGCACATAAATCCTAAGGCATTCACCTCAAAGGAAATGAAAAAAAGAAAAAAATGCAAGGGAGCATCTTAAGACCATTAATTTTACAGCCAGCAGAAAAAAAATCAATTTAGATAAACAGGCCAAAGATAGTTCTTCTCACCTGAGAAGTAATTGCCTCCATCTCATCCTTCAGTGACGTTCTGCTATTTAATAGAGAATCCTCTTCTTCTTTCAGTCTGAAACAGCACAGCGTCAATTAGACGAAGTATGAAATTGGCAACAAGCTATCCATCTCCTGATGGCCATGTACAAGAAGGTAACCACAAATTGAGAATGTTAAAAATCTAACCTTTCCAATATTGATTTTCCTTCATCAATTTCATTCTGAATTGCCTTTATCTTTATCTCCATCTCAGATTCTTCAGCCTACACAAACCCAATGATCAAAGCCATATAAGATACTTATACCTTTAACAGTTTTGAAGACTATACTCCAAAGACCATGACACCACAGCATTGTCTTCCACTCCAGCTCAAGACCAAGAAAAGAGGATAGCATAGTTTTGATTATCACTTGCTAGTTGTAATATGCAATTTCACACTGGGGAACGAAGAAAAACAAGGAGTTTAACCTGGTCTTTTGACTGAGAGGTCGTTTAAGTACCATGACACCATGGATCATTGACCAATACAATGCTAATCGAAGACTTAAAAGTGGAAAAAGGATAGTCGACCAAAAGTGACTTATTACATGTGGAAACCAATAATGACAAAATTAAGCAAGCACAGTGTATACTGGAAGTGACCTTGCACATCACAGGAGGAAACTATATAATTATACTGCTCCAACCACACACACCAAGCAAACCTGCATTCACATAAATGTAAATTCAAAACTTGCATTAACATAAATTTAAAACCTGTGTATTCTTTATTTGCACTTCCAGCATATCATGAATTTGTTGTTCAAGAGATTTGAGTCGTTTATCCAAAATTCTGATGCGGTTGATCTGGAGATCACGTTCTCCTTCAACTTCAATTGTCTCTTTCATGGCCTAAAATATCATATTGTCATAGATTGCCATAAAAAACCATAACCACATCCAACACCATAGCAATAATTATTCAAATTCTACTCTATTTGAGCTAAACAGTACAAAAGGCATATGTATACATTTACTTGAAGAGAATAGTGTCATTATCCAGTAGAGAGCAGTACTGTAGATTAAAAATATTGGATCAACTAAGAAATTGGTGTAAATAAAGAACAATTTCCTTTTACCTAACCTCCATGATGCTAAACATACAAATTTTCATTTTAAAAAAATACCTGCTGAAGAGTCTGCTGCAATTGGTCCTTCATTCTCCTCACTTCCGATGTCCTTTCCAGCATATGCTCCATTTCAGCTTTCTTTTTGGTCAATTGATCTCTTAATTCTTCCATCTTGAGCTGTAAAGTAAATAATAATAAAATTCGTAACAATAATTTTTTTCTGCACAATATTAATATTTGTTTTTCCTTCCATGAACACTGTTTCAACCATTCACAATGATCTATGACAAACCAAAACAGTAGAAATTTAAAATTTAATCCATCATAATTTGAAATTCATCATTCTGCAACATAGATGCCAAAAATGATCCCGAAGAGATCAACATGATAATAATATGAGAATAAGAATACTCCTAGCATCCCAGATTTAATTGTCCTAGTTTCCCTTTTATCTAAACTTTCCTTGTCCCATTTCTAAATAGAGGCTACATTAAATACTTTTTTGCCCACTTTACCCTTGTGACCAACTCCTATATTAATTAGGTTAGTTTTTCTATCTTCCTATGCATATTGTTAAGTTTACAAATTTAACCCTCTCAATCAACTTAAGTTTTTTAGAGGGTGTGAAAAGTTAACATGGTATCATCGCATGAGGTCTTGAGAACCTTGGCTTCGCCCCAATTGTTGATTATTTTCCATGTTTTAAATTTGTGTTTAGCCCCACATGAGGGAGTGTGTAATGTAAATCCAACCCATCTTTATCAACTTAAGCTTTTAGATGAGGTGAAAATTGAACATATTAAATTTTATTTAATTTGGGCAATAATGAGTGTACTTGTGTCATTAAAAGTATTAAAATGATAAAATTGGTATATAAACACCTCTATTCAAGGAATTTCAAAAACTTTAAGATGTATAGGGGACTAAATTTGGGACAAAAGGAGTACTATTATGGACTAATAATGAAAATAGGAGAGAAAGCTTATACACACCTTCTGCGCATCTATCTTGGCTTGACATTTTGGTATTCTATCTGTGAGCATTTCAATTTGTTTAGTTTGAGCCTCTAATTGCTTGTCTACGTCATACACCCAAGACCAAGCTAGTTTCTTCTTCAATTTCAGCACTTCTTGCGAAATTTCCTCTACTTGCTCCATGCTTCTAATCTTTGTTTGCAAGTCATCTAATTCCTTAAGAAAGGGTTTTAATGACTGTTCCATTTGACCAACAAGACCAGTAGCTTGGTTTAGTCTTTTTCCAATTTTGTCAAGCAACTCACCCAGTTGTTGAAGCAGTGTTGCCTTAAAATAAAACTGCATGAAGGTTAAATAAATTACCAGCTGTGTAACTGTGTTTCAGTTAGTAAATAAAGTAGTAATCAGCAATAAATGCAAGGTTCAAGTCACAAAATGTCGCTAGCCATTGAACTATTCACATAGAAGGCATCCTGAAATCTTATTTATGAAATAAAAAATAAAAAATAAAAAAAGAACAAATACCTTGAACCTATCTTTGTTATTTCCAGAATGCAAAAATTCTCTGCTCCTGTCTTGACTCATTATCACACATGGATTCTCAACATCAATCTGTAAGTGGAAGCAGATCTCCAATTTTGAGAGAGAACAAGAGCAGTTTAACTAAGCAATTAAAACTAAACAAAACTCATAAGATAATATTTGCAAACCTATCCACTCATTTTCTTCTAAATGTAAGTAAATGCATATAAATTAGTTAAATGATAAAGTTTCACAACCACAAAACATAGATAAGCATGAAATAAAAAGTTATGAAAGTTAATAGCTACTATCCTTTTTCCATTGAGTGCACATACAATTTAGCCTTACATGAAAAAATTCAGTACTAGGAATTTTCTCACAACCAAAAAGATAACTTACATTAAAATACTCCACAAGCTCTAGAAGGTCCTCCTTTTTTGTAGCCACCTTTTTCCCTGTGATGTAACTCAAATGGAAAAGGTGACAAATGAATCATGGGATCATGAATTAATTAGGAATTGGAAAATGCAGTTGAGCACACGCAAAAAGAGGGCAATAAGCAAAAGGATTTGACTGAAGAAAAAGACTGGAGCAACAATTAACATGTCAATGTATCTTCCAGTGCACAATCAATAGAATTTAAAATTTGCATATTCTATTCTGCTAATTCCTTTACATCCCACCCACCACACACAAAATAAAAAAGGTGAGGTTTGCTGAACATTGATGCTTTGAAGTTTCCATGTAGTATTACATCCATGTCCCTTATCAGATACTTTTTCTGATGGATCAATGGTGATGCAACACAACCAAAATGAGACACTGAAGCAAAACTTCCAAAGTTGAGAATCAATAATTGGAAAGGGAAAATTGATGATCATTTAAAAAGACGAAGAGCAAAATAATTATAGTTTTATATATGGTACCTCTGCTGCAGCGCCCAAAACATACCCAAATACATCCCCGTTGGTGATTAGTTTCCTTCCAAACAAGTTTCCACCCTTTTCACTTATTACTTTTCTTCCTAATTTTTCCCCTTTGCTTAGGCCACAAATGGACCTCATATATCCTATAAAAACTACCTCATGCAGGAATTTACTGTAAGTTTTCATGACATTGTAGACATGCAACACGTGGAAAGCAAAGACAATCGAATTTAGAGAATTAATAAGGCATAGCTGACAGACTAAAAGATTTTTCCAAAACCTTGACAATTCTTTAAAACAGTAGTGCTGCTAGACTCCAAGATTCTTCTCTCTATAATGACGGTGTCACCATATTGCTCAGGCCTGAAAGCATCTTCCCCTTGATTTTTCATTTCTATATGGACAAGAGCATAGCTACACAGAAATAAAGGAATGCAATTTCAAATTAATCAAGTAAAAGAAATCAAGAATACACAAAAACTTTTGCTAGTTGCGGAATCGAAAGACAAATTTCAGAAGAAAAAAATTAAATGACGTCAGAAAATAAAACCTGCAACCAGTCTTTATAAAATCCTTCATCGTGTTAGCCCTTTGTGTGCCTTTTGCTCGACATCCAAATGCAACACAGAGTGCCGTCAGTATCGCACTCTTCCCGCCTGTATACATTAAAAACCCATTACAGTATCCAGAAAATACACACCACAGTAAAACATTTCTAAAAATATATATATTCTCATATGCCCTCGAACAAGGATTACTTACTTCCATTCTGTCCCGTAATAAAATTGACGAAATCTCCAAGTTCAATTTCGAGATTGCTGTGGCACATAAAGTTTTCTAGTCGGACCTTCTTGATAATACCAGCTTGGAGACATCTCGGACGCCGAATTGAGTTCGGGAAAGCCCTAGATTCCGCCATAAACGGCGAACAAAGGCTTCCTCAGAGCGTAATTGAGATATCGAGGGGCTAAGCTTGAGGAGTAAAGGGGATTCGGTGAGTTTCTCCTCCGGCCAGGGCCCTATTGATAAGTGGCGGGAAGACACAGGCTTGCGAAAGCACCAACATAGAATACAGAGTGAAAAAATATGGGTTTTTTCTTTTTCTCTTTCCTTTTTTTTAATGGTAACAATAGATATGCGTACAAAACATGCTGCTATTTACTGACCGTAATATAATATTTATAAATTAACTAAAATGTTATGAATACCGAAAATTTATTAAATTAGTAGATGATTATCGTACAATCGTTATTATCATTTTATTTCGTAAAATTACGTAATTGATAAAATGTGATAAATATCACTTAATTCCGGATGACAAGTGTCACCCTTAATGTTTATCCTTATCTCTTATCTATCTCGAGTGACAAATGTCACTTATTACTTAATCTCCGGTGATAAGTGTCACTCTTAATATTTATCATTATCTCTTATTCATCTCGAATGACAAGTGTCACTTAATACTTAATCCCGGGTGACAAGTGTCACCCTCAATACTTATTTTTATCTCATTTCCCCCCTATAAGTAGAAGACTTTCTATCCTAGTGTAAATACAATCAAGATCAACCAGAAATCTCATATAATAATATTCTCTCTATTTTATACATTTCTAGTTTACTTTTCGATCTTGTTTGATTGTTTTTATATAATTTTATAATATAAAATAATTTAATAATATTAAAATTTTAATAGTGAACAAATAGGGAAAATTCTAAAAATCATTTTTTGTATATTTGAAAATCTTAAAAATTAAAATGTATTTAATAAGTTTGTCCGTTATTTTTATGATAAATATCTCATTTATGACTGAAAAAAGTTACATAAAAATTTTAATTAACAATTTTTTTCTTAAAATGACAAGAGAAAAATTTCCTTAAAAATATATTTAAATTTTTGACGAAAAGTTAATATATATATATAATATATATATATATATTATATATATATATATATATATATATATATATATATATTAAATTTAAATATTTACATTCAAACATTTTTATTATTTATAAATACTACAATTTAATTAGTTTACTTTGAAAAATAAAAGTCATTAAGATTTTTAAAATTTTGATTATTTAATGTTCTATATAAAATTTAAAAGCCAAAATAATTTCAAGTAATTGTCAATTTTTTTTTAATTCATTATATATGAATTTAACAATTAAATTAAATTAATTTAATGATATAGGAAGTTCATAACAAAATAAATTTTCAAATATATATATATATATATATATATATATAAACTTTATAAATGTATTTTAACTTAATTTAAGTTTATTGAGAGTAAGTATTGTTCCATGTTAATTTTTTAAATTTTTTTTCATAACTATTGATGTACAAATTATTAAATTTATAATTATTTTTAATTTAATTAAAAAATTAAATAAAAATATATTTAGAACTAAAACAGTATTTTTTAAAAAAAAAAATTGAATAAATTAAAAATTTTGAATAAATAATGAATTTTAAAGTAAAGACTATATATAAATATATATATATATATATATATATGCCTGTTGGGGATGCATAATTTTTAATAATATTTATGTTAACTGTATTTGTTATATAAATAACGGATAAGATGAATTTGATTTTATAATGATTAAGATATAACTATATTAATTTATAATTATTTGTATATTTTTATGCTGGTTTACAATAAAGTATAATATTTTAATATTTCATAATAATTTATACAATATTTCACAATACTTCGCTCTATTTTAAAATATTAATAAATTGTAGAAAATTAAAATATCTTTGATTTTATTTTTTTTAAATGATTGTTGAAAGCTATTACAATTTTTAAAATATTATTTTATCAATTAACATGTAATTATCTGAATATTACAAATGATATAATAATAAAAAATATAAAAATAAGTAAGCTCAAATTTTAAATAAAGATAAAATTTTAATAAATTTTTTTATAATATATATATATATATCTAGTTTATTTTTAAAAGGTTTTTATAATGTTTTGTTTTTACATATAATTAATCATTTTTCTTATAAAATATAGTAATTTATTTTTCATTATATTTTTTTTAAAAAATAAAAATTATTCATGAAATATTTATAATTATGAGTTTATTAATATAGTTTTTAAAAATTAAATTTTAAATTTAATTAAAATTATGTCATCCCTGAAAAAGGAATAAAATTATTTTTGTATTGCCCTGTAGCGTGGAAGCCATGAAACTATGTTTGATGCATGGTTCAACGTGCTCCCAACTCCTTATTTTCCGTTGAGTCTTGGCGGCCATGGTAGTAGCAGTAGGTGAAACTAGAACAACAACAAAAAAGGTAAATAAATAAATATAAATATAAAATACTCTGCCTAACTCTGCCATCAAGTCAACCTTATTGCTTTATCTACTATGTATATTAATTTCTTCAGGATTGGCTTATGGAAATGCTCATTCAGACAAGATTAATGATTAATCCATGGAGAAAATCAAGTCTCATAACAAGCATCCGGAAGCTTGTCATGATCGTTCTTCCCCTCGTTTGATCCGGAGCCGAAGTGCATCTCCGGCCGTTAATATATTTGGGGGAAATTCAAAATCAACAGTATCGAAGCATAAAAACTCACGCAGAATTGATGATTATGAGCAATTAAAATTGAGTTCAATTTATAATACTACTCAAAAGAAATTAGTAGTTCGAGATGATTCTCACGACAAAGTTTTGCGACAGAGTAAAATTCAGCAGTCAGGGAGAGCGAGGGCGGCATGTTCTTCTCCTTCCGCGTGGGCATTGTCTGCCGGTCGACTTTCTCATCCTCATCCGCCGCCCGTACAAGTGATCCCGGTGGTGCAGACGACAATGACGTCGTCTCCGATCACCACCGGAACATTGAAGAAAAGCAGCAAGGGTAAAGGCGTAAGTGGAGTTTTAAATTACTTCCGGCAGAAAAAAGTATCACCGTTACTGGAGGAAGAATATCATCAGTTCCGGATCATGCATAATCGACTTCTGCAATGGAGGTTTGCAAATGCACGAGCCGAGAATTCAATGGATGCTGCAAAGAGAAATGCAGAGGTACACACTCATATAAACGGCGCCGTAAGAAATTAATCATCCTTCTCTGTTAAGTAATTAATCTTCCGATCCTCTTCTAATTGTATGATTTTCATTAATTTAAATTTAATTCAGAAAAAGTTGTTCAATGTTTGGGCAAAAATCACAATGCTAAGAAAGCTGGTGGTGGAGAACAGAATTCAAACCCAAAGGTTAAAGCAGGAGATTAAATTGCTCCAAATAGTGGGCTTACAAATGCATTTACTCAAAAAATGGGATGGAAGATTAGAGAACAAAAATTTTGAAGCTGTTGGAAGATTAACAAGAAAGTTGAGTGCAATATCAATCTGCCTCCCACTAGTACAAGATGCTAAGGTAAGGTATTGAATTACAGTAAATTAGTTCACCTTCCCTTCACAATTCACAATATTATATTTAAGATTTATTCAGAAATATCTGAGTTACCAAAAAATTTATTTATCACGAACCTATTTTCCTTTTTCTTCTATCTGGACAGGTAGATACAGAATCATTACGCAATACAATGGGCGTAGCAATGAAAATCATGGAAAGTATAGACGGAGCAATAAGCCCAGTTCAATCACAGGTATGATCAACCAACCATATGAATTAATAGTGTGTATATAACTGAGAGATTGATAACATATTGTTGCTCTTGCTCTTTCAAAATGATAGGCGGAGAAATTATGTTACTTATTGACGGAGCTCTCAATTGTAATGAAAGAGCAGGCAGATAATGTAAATAATTTGGCAGAGCTTTTAGCCAAGATTGCTTATTTGGAGGTTATTTTTCTAAAACTTCATAATTTTCTTCTTCTTCTATTTTTTTTTTTTCCCCTTCCTTTCTTTTTAAATCTAAAAACATGAAAGTTAAATAGGAAATATATACTTATTATATATATACATATATTAAGGATGGATTAGTGAAGAGTCTAATTTCTAGTAGTTGAATGAATCTTCATGTGCAGGCAACAGAGCGAAGTTTGAAGGTGCATTTGGTCCAACTCCAGTAATGAAGCAAATTCAATGAAGGATTTTTCTTTATATATATATATATTAAAAAGTAGATATATTTATTATTATATTTGGATTAATTTTATTTATTTTTATTTTTTAAATAAAAATTAGATTTAATTGATATTGCATTGAGTCTTAACATTTTTGATAAAAAAATTTGACTCCATGTATACACTTAATTTTATTATTAAGGTAATAATGTTTTTAAAAAGGATTGCGTCTCTAATCCATGATCTAATCAGTCTATTACATTTGAACTAACAGTTATTCATTATAATTAATAATAATAAAAAAAAAAAACAGAAAAAGAAAAGCATCTGCAAGCAAGTTTAAATTAACATTTCGTTTATCTATAATGGTAGTCAAAGTAAGTAAATTAACTGGAAACACTTGCAAATTCCTCTTAAATTAAACATATTTTAACGGCAGATAAATTGACTTCTCTCTCCTATACCAACCCCCCACAATTTAAAATAGATAAAAAGGAAAAAAAAGAAAAGAAAAAGAAAAGAGAAACCCTAATAAAACCCCCAAATCTATTAACAATCAACAGTTGCCTTTTGTGGCAAAGGAATAGAATCGGCACGACCAAGATCATCTTCCCCGAGGCCGCCGCCAACACCACCACCACCACCGGGCAATTTCCTCTTAGGCTTGGCCTCTTGCAACATGGACACAACATCTCTCATGGTCGGACGATCGGCCGGATTTTTACTGGTACAAAGTAACGCAACCCTTAGAAGAAGCATCATTTCTTCCCTGACGGATGCACAGGATGCACCAGCGTTCTTGTCTAACACATCAACCAAACCATTCTGAATCTTAATTTTAGACATTATCCAATCCACGATGCTGTTACCATCGCCGAACTCTGATTCTACCGATCTTTTTCCGGTCAAAATTTCCATCAACACCACTCCAAAACTATAAATATCACTCTTCTCGTCCACTTGCAACGTGTAAGCATATTCTGCACATATTATACAACACGATTAGTCAAATCAACATTACATATACCCGTATATCTTATAGATTACAATACTTTTACCCATAATTAGTTTTTCAATTGATCTGTCTGGAAATAGGGTAGAGAGGGTGCTTCTATTTTTGCAGTAACTTGTTTGTATTGGAGATGTAGAGGACTGAGTACAAGTGGGACCACGAGGATATGAGAAAAGTGTGAAGTAAAGCAAAAGAGCTCTTCACGCGCAATAGTGCGCTATGGGAAGACTAGGAAATCACGGCGAAAAAAAAAGGGAGGCCAGAAAGAAAGATGATCTTTGCCAGAGACTCTGAGAATAGAAAAACATATATGGAGGAGGAGGAATCAAGAATTTGAAATGGAACATTAGATTAAACTCTGGATACATGGAAAAAATGGCGGTTAAATTTCAAATAAGTTACTGAATTTTTTTTTTTGTCCAAATAAGGCGCAGCAGTGAGAGAAAATAGGGAGGGAGAGAGGATTAGGTACGCAAAGAGACATCTTCATTTCGTCACCATACAGAAGGAACTAAAACAGAAATGACAAAGTGAATCCAGGATAGGATTAGACCACACCAAAAGAAAACAAAATGCTTGAAACTGAAATTTTCCTTTCGACATTTCTGCCTCTTCATACATGATACATACGGCATACCCCACTCCAGTCCAGTCCAGTCCAATCACCATTTTAGGACACGCAAGGGAATAAAAATTCTGTCTCCACTTATGTATGATAGGAATATTTAAGGTAAAATTAAGCCAAGTAATTTGAGAAAAAGAAAGAATTGAATAGGAAATTACTGTACCTGGTGCAATGTAACCGTAAGATCCGGCAATGACCGACATTGATTCATCGGTTTGGATGAGTTTAGCAACTCCAAAATCGGCGACTCTGGCTTCCATATCACTGTCGAGAAGGATGTTACTGGGCTTGAGATCACGGTGAACGATGACCGGATGGCAGTCGTGGTGGAGATAACAGATGCCCTGAGCAACACCCAGGGCGATTTTATACCTCGTGACCCAATCGGCGACCAGATTTTCGCCCTTGTTTTTACCATGCAGTAAGTCATCGAGGCTTCCATTAGGCATGTACTCGTACAAGAGCATAGTACAATCGTTGTTGGTGCAACAACCCAGCAATCTGACAATATTCCGATGTCTCACGTTTCCGAGAACATCAACTTCCGCTAACACTCCCCTTCTCTTCCTTATAGCTTCCTTTTGCTTTCCCCATAGCTTCTTCACTGCTATGATATCGCCACCTGGCATTTCAGCCTTGTATACCGTTCCAGTTCCTCCCATACCGATGATCTTATCCGTCATGGTCAAGCACTCTAGTACATCATCAGCTGAAAAATTTAGTCTCTGAAACGCGGTTAATTTCCAAGGCCCCATTTCCCTTGCCCCCGAAAATTTCCGACTGTAATTCGCGTGGAAACACCGGCTTGCTGCTATCAATATAAACAGTCCCATTCCAAATGCGGCGGCCATAATCCACAAGATTGCTCCGGCCGTCTTTTTCGGTTGCTGGTGTACCTCCGTTGCCCCAGTGGCAAGCGTTTCCGTTCGACAAGGCTTCTTAATTGCCCCGCCGCAGAGCCCTTCGTTTCCGACAAACGACGAAGGATGTAGACTCGAAAATATGGTGCCGGCGGATGGTACGGGACCGGTAAGCTGGTTGTACGATACGTTGAAATTTTCCAGAGTACTGCAAGTTCCGAAATAGGAAGGGATGGTACCGGTGAGGAAATTTTGCGACAGATCAACATCGGTAATAGAAGGAAGAGTTGCGATTTCCCAGGGGATAATCCCTGTTAGTGAATTGTTCCTTAAATTCAAGTTAATCAGTTTTTCACAGTGACCAATAGTCCAAGGAATGCTACCAGTGAGGTTGTTGCCTTCGAGCTCAATCTTGTAAAGACTTCGACAACCTTTGAAGTCAGGGATTTCGCCAACAATGTTAGAAAAACTAGCTGAAAAGACCTGCAAGCTCGGCGCGCTCCATATATTATCGGGAATTTCAGTGTTAAATGAATTTCCCGATACGTTCAAGTATTCTAACCTGGGAGCGTTGCCTAAGTCTTTGGGAATTGGGCCAGATAACTGGTTCTTGCTGATGTCCATGTAAGTGAAATTGGGCAACATGCCAAAACCAGAAGGGATGGAACCGTTGAGTTTGTTGTTTTGGGCCCGAAACCGATTCAAGGCCGTGCAGCTTGCTAAAGAAGCGGGAAGCTCGCCATTGAAGTTGTTGGAGAAGAGGATTAGCTTCACTAGCTTGTTGCCGAGGCAAAGATTTTCGGGAATGGGACCAGAGAGTGAATTCGAAGAAACATCAAGCTTCTGTAACTTTGCATTTGATCCTAACGTTTTTGGTAAAAATCCAGTGAGTGAGTTGTTCCATAAATACAGAATTTCAAGGGAAGGAATATCGCCAATCCCTTCTGGGATTTCCCCTGTTAAATCATTATTCAATAAGGAGAGAATGTATAGTTGTTTCAAAGATGCTATTCCCTGGGGAATGGATCCGGATAGACGATTCTCTGACAAATCAAGCAGCGTTAGAAGTTTACACCTGGACAAACTCTCCGGGATGGTACCCGTCAAGTGATTCTTGAACAGCAGTAGCGTGTCGATCTTGGACAATTTCCCCAGATCGGGTGGAATAACACCGGAAATATTTGCGTTTGAGATATCAAGATACACTATATTAGACAAATCTCCGAGTTGCGGAGGAATTCCACTATTGAACTGATTGTATCCAATCTCTAGACGCTCAAGTTGTTTCAAAAAGCCTAACTCAACTGGAACAGGACCGGTCAAAAAATTACCGGCCAAGTGTAAGAACTTTAGCCGCGGTAAATTACCATAACTGACCGGAATTACACCGTCGAAGTAGCTTCCTCCAAAATTAAGATGCTCCAGATGGGAAAGGGTACTGATATCTTGAGGCAAAGGCCCAACAAAGCTGTTGCTGTAAGCATCCATGTGAGTAAGAGACCTCAAACCTGAAATACCAGATGGAAATGTGGAATTAAACAAATTATGGCTGATATCGAGAGTTTTAAGAAACGGAAGTTCAAAAATGGCGGATTGAAGAGGGCCATCAAAGGCATTTCCGCTCAAATTCAAATAGTGCAAGTGCGACAAGTTTCTGATGTGAGGC